>CM020222.1:5860000-7060000 GCA_009819775.1 Phoenicopterus ruber ruber | reverse complement strand
CGTAATAGAGGTCAACAAACCATATGTTGAACATTATTTTTTACATTAGTCAGAAGCCTGAAATGCTTAGGTTTACATTGCAACTCATTAATTCATAGTTTTACATGGGTTTAAAGACTACAGAAGGATAATGGTTTTGCATATAATAAAGAACCATGTGCATTTTTTGCTGAGTACCTCAAAAACTGTAATGGTTTAGGGTGGAGATTTTATGACATGAGTTATAGAAAGAATGAGTGTGGAGTAAAGGTGGCTGAATGCAAAGCAATTGGTCCTTGACTAAGCCAATGTTTTTTGCCTGGAGTAAGAAAGAAAACCAAATGAAAATGTTTAAAAATACTGAGGTCTGATGTGACATTTATAACGTGACTCTTCTACAAAGGAAATAGCGTTTTTTTTACAGCCAGCTCATTGCTGACTGCTTGTCTGACTTCAGTTTTACTCCAGCAGTCTTTGAGATGTTTAAAGAGGAACTAGAAAAGACTTACTTCAATACGCTCATCAAATCGGAGCTGTTAGCCAAATGAGTGTCAGTGGGGAAAGGCTTAATTTTAGGGTAGTGGTAGAAAAGAGAGCAATCATCTTTGTTCTCCCTGTGTTGTCATAGTAGCGTAAAGCAGTGGCTTGAGGAGTTGCCTGTCTTTTTATCAGAAATTAGCATGCAGTTCTTTGCATAGTCTTGTTGAATATAGTGAATGCCAGGACAATAATTATATGTGAGCACAATTTTCAAACTGCCAAATATTTTTGCTTTATACTGAGTACTGGTACTAATGACCAGGTGCCAAAAACTGATGTGAATTCACGTATCAAAAGTTATCCTGTGTATTTTTTTCTTATGGTTGCTTGCATTTCTTCCATCAGCAGCACCTGTGTGTTTGTACTCTGAGGTTAAAAGTCCTCGTTAGAAGATTCTCAAATCTTCTGGATAAGTGTCAGCTGGGGTCATTCCCCTCCCAGACTTCCAGCCCAGCTGCCCTTTGCTTCTTTCTAATTGCCATTGGTCACTGGTCACTCACACTTCGTGCTCTTTCTTTTCTTAGCAGTTTCTCTCATCCTCTCTGGAAGAAAACTTCATTTAAACTTTGATTATAATTTAGACAGGTTTTTTTTTCATTTCCTTTATTTTTAAAAATTTTGGTAGAGAAGAGGAGATACTTGAGGCCTGCTGCTGCGGAGGTGGGGGTAAGTAGAGAAAACTGACACTGCGTAAGATCAGTGTCAACCAGCAAAATTTCTGCTTGATTCAGAGGGATCATTTACTGGGGTCAGAGCTTCTCCGTAGCCCAAAAGAGCAAGAGATGCCTAGAATCTTCTTCAAGAGATCTAGGGAAACCACATTGCTCAGCGTCTCAAGAAAAGGCAGCAGCTGCTACTGTATGAATATAATCTGACATTTTATTTGATATTCGTTGGATCTGATGACATAAATATTCTGATAGCACTGTGTGTTGATTTTTCTCAAAGGAGAAAATGTTGATCAAAATAATACATGGCTGTAGACTCCTGATCTGCAGGAGCAGCTAGAAGTTACTCCTCTTTGGCCTTGTTCTTGTTACGAAGGTAGAGTGCGCTCTAAAAGGAGATATTAAATCAAAGCTCAGTGTATTCTGTAGCCTTCACAGCACTAATAGCTATTGACGCTACAAATTACGTTGTCTTCATTAGGATTTTGCCTTGAATCGACTCACTGGAATTAAAAGGCTTTTGCATACCTGCAGATTAGAAGGTGCTGCTCCAGTATTTAGGATTAAATTGAGCCTTTTGTAGCCTGCTGTATAGGTAGCACAGTGCATGGGTCCCTCAGGAAAGAGGGAGATAACTGTGCATCAAATAAATATATAAATACATATACTGTTATATATTTGTGATTTGGCTAAGATGCGAGCGGGTGTTTGATGCTTTGCTGTCTGTTCTGCCTTCAGAAAGCTCCAGTTTGCTTCTCTGGCCCATCCCTGCCCTGTTCGGTTCCGGGTGGTGGATTTGCCAAGCGCGCATCTGCTCTGTGAGGTGAAAGCTCTTAACAGATGCCGCCTCTGAAGCGACAGTGTATTATAATGTAAGGTACTAGAGGCTTGCACGTAGTTGTTCATACTACCCGTAGTAGTAGTCTGTGCAGTCAAAATTTAAAGCGCAATCAATGCAGAACCAGTCCGCATAGTCACTGTGCGGGGAAAGTGAACTGAAGGATAGTGATTTTGTAAGCACAGTTCCTGTGCTCAAGTCTTACTAAAATCCATGATGAAATTACAGCTTATATTATTTGGTGCATGATTATTCTGGATATGTATTCTTTGTTTTTCCGTATGCCAGCCACTGCAGTCTTGGTTTTGTCACCTTATCTTGCCAGTTGATGCTTTTTCCCCCCTTCAGTTAATTCAAGATAGTCTTCTCACCCATGCAGTGGATCCCAAATGAAGCCATTTGCTTTCAGCTTTGAAGGCGCAATGGGAAACCAGAAATTGTTGGCTTGTTTTGATTGATCGCTTACTGGGCATTTAATGCTGAAGTCCAGCCCAGATGGATTTGTTTGTTTGTTTGAGGCTGGTGTGAGGAGTTTAAGGGAATGTGTTCTTGTGGGGTTGCTTGTGGTAAGTTTTGACCATTCCTAACAAATCTTGAATGCTTATTAGTGTGTGTATAGGCTGCGTTTACATACTATGCAATGCTTGGTATTTGGAAAAAGAATGGTTAATGTTAAGATAGGCCATAACTGACGACATGTACACTTGTTACAGCCTACTAGCACTTTTATGGTGTAAGTACCTGGGACTGTCCTGGTATGGTTCTTCAAACAGTGCATTGTTTCACATAAAAAATTAATAAGTAAACATTTTTATTATAAAATATAAATGCTTGTGAAGGTTAAGCTCCTGTCTTATCCTGTTGCAGAGATGTAGATTTACCAGTGTTCATTTCTTCCTAAATCAGTGAGGACAGGGGAATCTGGGAGGGGAAGTTTAGTGGTTTTAGTCCATTCTTCTTTGACTTGACCAGGCTTGTCTAACAGGGTCTGAAACAGCGTGGGTATGGTAAGACACCTGCTGTTGTGGACAGGAGTATGTTTTGACCAAACTCAAGCTGTATGTCAGATGCGCGTGGAGGAGCCTTGATTCAGTTTCCTGCAAACCAAGAAAGCACTTGGGTAAGCTCCCTGTGGGGAGGTACAGCTCCCATTCAGCTGTTTTTTTCCTGAACAGTAAGTCCCATATACTTTGTTGCTATGGGAAACCATAACTGTAGCTAATTCCTGGAATAGTGTAGCTGAAAGTCCAGAGTAATGTACTACAAACAAATGCAGCATCATCACTAGATGCTTCTGTCACAGTTTCTCAGTTGATTTATCTCTGTCTACAGATGGGCTCATGTCTTAGCTTTGGCTGTGTATAAATCAGGCTTGGGGTGCATCCCTAACTCTGTATATTTGCATTACTTAGAGTCTGCATCTAGGCCAGTGATCATACTTTGAATATCATACCTTCTCTAATTTAATTGGTTCGGTGCCTTATATATTGACGTTCTATGAGGTTCTGTAAACTGATAACGTGACTGAAGAACGAACCAAAATGTTCTGTATTTGGTGGTTGTCCTTATAAGTTGTCATGCTTAAGACGTCACTGGTCATTTGTAGTTATGTCCTGGGCAAAGAGCGATAGCTAAGGCAAAGGAACAACCTGAACAGTGGCTTGGGGTTGTGAGCCAAAGCCCTATGATTTTGTCTCTTAGTCTGCAAGAGACAAAGTAGGTATTCGCGATCGGAGTCTGTACTGATAGTTCTTAATGGAGAGTTCTTAAATCCCCCCTGCAGAAACAAAGGGAGATGTCGTTTGGAGAGTTCATGCCTCACCACACTGGGGTGGAGCTTGCGTTTACTTAACCCCAAAAGGGTAAAAGGATTTGAAATTTGGCCTTTCCTGCAAAAGGACCAGTCTGTCGAGGCATCTCATACGTTTGAGAGAACGAATTTATATCTCAGAATGAACTTGCCCAGCTACCTGAACTATTAAAAATTTCTTGTTCTTACAATGCTTGTACTTACGGTACAATGATACGGGTCTTGGAAGCTCGTGTTTATCTGTCAGTTTTGGAAATGAAAATAATTTTACACAGTTCTTTAAAATCTCTGCTGTGTGTACTCAACCATGTTTTGTAATGTTGAGATTGCACAGATTGTAAGTGTCTGTCTTTTTTATTCCTTTTAGTAAATAGATGTTCTTTTTTTCTCAAGTCCATTGCCATTAAAATTTTGCTGTTCCCCTTTGCTCTGTTAAGATTCTAATATTGATAATAAAAAGGACTGTGTGAACAACAAAACCTCCTAAAATATCTGTTATGAAATTAATGGATTTTTTTTAAGAAAAATATTTGTTTGTTAAGCACTGTCAGTTTTAGTGCCTGAGCAACTGTGTGTGTGTCTTTTTGGGTGCCGATGCTCCTGTTTTGAAGACTGCTACTATTTCATAAACGAGTTTTGCAGTTTCACAGGACTGTCTTAAAGGAAGAGCGGAAGTTAGACATCCCAGCTGGATGGAGTACCTGTCTCATTCAGCTCGTAGGGGTATGATTAACAATACTCTGTGGTCAAAGCGGCTCTACTGACTGCTGCCTTTTAAACAAGGGGTATTAGGTGTTTGTTGGAGAAAGGTGCTCCAAAAGAACCACAGGAGGCAATTGAGAGGAACAGAAAGGCAGGCACAGGTGTAGGAGTGCTGCTGTGACCGTAATGGCAGCTTAGAGGGAAAGGCTTTTGGTCAGGTGTTGCCTGAGAAAGGTAAACTGTGAAGGTTTTCCTTCTCCTATAAATATTACGGAATAAAGGAAGGAAAGGTGTGTAATTGGCTGTATGGCTCCACATGGAACCAGAGCTGACTTGAGGTCCATGAACTGCTTTGTTCATATGGACAAGATGTCTGTTAAGCTTCAGTTATTGTATTTTCTAAAAAATTTTCCATGTTCTATGGTAAATAAGGTGATTAAAAAAAGAAAAGCAAATAGGAGAAATCACTCATCTGGTCATCAGAACTGTCATATTGGATCGGACTAATTCCATTTACCCCATCTCCTATCCAATAGTAGCTGGTAATGGATGCTTAGGAAAATAATTACGCCCTAGTGCTTTCTCTGCACCATTAATGGTTTTATACACAGGCATTGTACATCCTCTCAGCTGTGTCTTTCCGAGTTGAAGCTTTGAAAAATGTAAAAGCTTTCTTGATTATCCTTGTTGACCTTCTCAGTGTCTTTTCTAGCTGCATTAGGCCTTTTTTAAGATGGGAAGATCAAGGTTGTATGCAAAATTAGAAATACATATTCACCATGAGTTTCCTCTACAGTGACAGGTTCTGTTAACCTCACGTGCTCTTTTGCAGGCTTCCAGCCTCTGACGTGTTTGAAAAAAGTTTTTATTATTAACTGCTTCATGACTTTTATTGCTGCTGATGCCTTTAGCATCAGAGTAATATGAAGTCAGTTTCTGAGGTCAGGCTTTTAAATGTGGCACACATTTCAGACATCGCGAATAATAATTTAATGTAAATTTCCAATAATTTCGTGTCAGTTTTTCATTATTACAGCAAGTCTAAAAGTCAGCCTAGCCTTTGTAAGAAAATTCCTGTCATCAAAACTTAAATGAAAACATTACTTTGCAAGTATTTTTTATCTTCTAAGCATAATTGCAAGGTGGTGTCTTTACTTAGATCTTACTTAGGTCTGTGCCTTATTAGAAAAATACGTAGATTCAGGGATTTTTCTTGAATGTTTGGTCATAAGGCTTTCCATTATCCTTTATGTGTGATGGCTTGAATTAAATGAATGCATGTGCTTTCAGGCAAGTCCCAGAGAGGGAATATATGCATGAAAATAAATTACTACAGTTGGAACTAATTAATTCCTTGATTGGCAGACTTGGCAGATAAAACCTTGAATAGGGTAACGTGAAATGTCTTTGTTATTTGGCCTCAGTTGTACTTGGCCAAGAACTGTAGTTACAACCTCTACTCTTCCACCTGACTCCTGTAGCTTTTAGGCAAGGACTGAAGAACTGAACTGATGTGAGGACAAGAAAAAACCAAGTCTCAGTTCAGCCTTCTCTTTGCTGTACTCCTGTGCAAGCCATGCGTGTAACCAGGCTAGGGCCTATCAAAATATCAGGGAGATTTGCTTATTACACGATCATAACTTTTCGCTCCCTGTTAAGATGGCTGCCTTGTCACGACTGACAAGATTACAGTGGTTTCCTTAATAGAGTGGAGAACTTAGGCAGCTGCAGCTAATCCCTTAAGAAAATGTTCTCCCACTGAGGTACATAGTGAAATTTGAATGCTGCAAATAATTTGAAAAAGATTATTATTTTTTAAATCATGTTAATGCTCATTCTGCATGTCAATGCATAGGTACAGATTTACGTTAGCGTTACTAACCTCCTGTAAGAGCTAAGCACATAGCCTTAACTAGTGCTTGTTGGTTTCTTCTGGTAGATGCTACCACTGTTGGCATGAAAAGTCGTCGTTCAGTGTCCTGAGGCAGGTGGCCTTGCTTCTGGGGACACTGTTGTGAGGTAATCTTTTGTCAAGCTGCTCTTTTGTGTTACTGTGTCTGCTGCTGTGATATCAAAAGCCACCAGTTCATCTTTATCTGTGTACGATTTGATTCCATGAGACTGGCATCTTGGCTGGGGAGTCTGTGCTTGTAGCCACACAAGTAAAACAACGTGTGCTAGCTCAGTTCGTTTCCTACTGATCAAGGTGCAACGAGCCTGGTAAACTGTTTGCCAGGCACATTTAATCTAGCTGAGAATAGCCAGTTTGTTCTCTGTCGCTACCCCGAAGAACGTCAAACCTCCATTTTCTCTTACAGGGACTTCAGGTTATTGATTTAAATGCACAGCTCTGCATATTTCTGTCCTGCGACTGTGCTGACCGGTGTATGCCTTTCCTCCAGCTCATTGTAGCAGGCTGGAGTTCAGTCTCGCTCTGTGTGTGCAAGAGCTCAGGCAGGCCTGGCCCTGGCTCGGGACGACTTGGCACAGACTTTGAGAGCTCCGGTTCACCCCAGATTTACCACATTTCACCTCATCGTGAAATGACTGTCTGGGCTAGGACATGCTTGCTGCCGTTCCATGGTAATGATCGTTTGGAAGCTGTTGCAGAAACACACAGCTGCAAAGCTGCAGCCCCATTTTTTGTTATTGGGACAATCCACAACAATCCTCGAACTACGACTGAGAACAACTCTGTTAAGCCGTCACCTGGGACTGTACCGATACCTTTGTCAATCAGCGCTGTTTCCAGGGCCCCCTCAGTCAGCGCGAACTCCTACACAGCGCTCCGGTTGTAGCTGCGTGAATAGTGGGTGCCAGGACCTGCGAAGTAAGAGCGCGGGAGTGTGTGAGTGTGGGTGTTTTGTTAATTAGTGTTTTGAGCTGGCCACTGAGCACCCAGCATGTTAATGTGCCAGTGGACTGTGGCTGGAATCGAAAAGGTGGGTTATGCATCCCCCATCTAAATTCACTGTCTCTGTTGCTGTCTTTCTCCCTTTGAATCCTTCCAGTGTTGACACTCTGCATTTAGGAGACAACTGAAATTGGCACCACTCTATAAACTGCTCTGGAGCAGTGAGAAGGCTTGCAACAGACCGTGGCTATGGCTCCCTTCTTGAAGGCAAGGATGTAAATCAGGAAGACAGATTTAAAACTGTTTTACAAAGTTAAAGGACTAATTTGATGGAGAAAAACTCAGTGTGAGGAAATGACACATACGTACTCCTGCAGAAGGCAGAAAGGTAACCGCGTGACATATGTTACGTAAACGCACGCTAAAGGGATTTATACGAGTACGTGTAGTTGTACAGCATCCTAGTGCAAGCAGTCAGCACAGTATTAGTATGGATTATCTCATACCATACAGTTACTATGCGTAAAAAGTCAAACAAAAAAAATAGAATTCTATTGCTAATACAGCATAGTAAAAAAAATGGGGGGTGGGGGAGAAGACAATTGTTTTAGCAGACATGCCTCAATGCCCCAGGTAGGTTTGGGACTCTCTTATGAGGCTCTTTCACTCTTCATTTGTGCTTTCCTCTCCATTTAGACCTAGAGAGATTTTGTTGTTGTTGTTGTCAGTCACTCTATTTGCTGCCATATTACTCTGCTACAATATTTAACTGAAATGGAGAAATA
Organism: Phoenicopterus ruber ruber; assembly: GCA_009819775.1. Taxonomy (NCBI): domain Eukaryota; kingdom Metazoa; phylum Chordata; class Aves; order Phoenicopteriformes; family Phoenicopteridae; genus Phoenicopterus; species Phoenicopterus ruber. Next base: position 7,051,824 of record CM020222.1, on the reverse strand, counting down.
TTTTAAAGTAACAAAAACCTATTTTCAGTTCAACAGAAAACTAAACCACCAATATTTGCCAGTACGTAAGTCCGTATGTCTGAAAAGTGCCAGCTGCTTGGCAGCGTTCCTTTAGGGAGGAAAAATGACTGCAAGTTACTTTCAGGGAACGCACTGCTTCAAAGGCTCCGGAACACCTGGCAGTGACATCATCTTCAGGGCCCCGACCTCTAATGCTGCTTTGAGTACGTCCTGCACGTTACCTGGGGTAGGAAAAAGAATGGTTGTTCCATGCGTAGTTTGGTTGTCTTGGCTTTCAAGAGGGACGTATCAATGGGTATTGGTATTTATGGCTACTTTATTCCCCTGGCTGATAACTTGAATTTTAAATTACGCAGTAGATTTTCCACAAAAACTAACCAAAGGGGACGTACAGCAATACCTAAAAGGAGAAAAGTCTTTTAAGCGTTTGACTGCCTGCTGAAGTGTCTCTGCACGGGGAAATGTCATATATAAGTCCATACAGGACCCAAACCACCCATCCATTTCAGAAAATGCCTCCAGTCATCCCTCCTTGTTTACAGTATCCTCGTTTCTTACCTAGGATTTCTTTTTTTACAAGAGAAGGGGAAGAGAGGGCGCACATTTAGTTCCAATTCACTCGTGTCTCCGACTAAAGCTATCATCGCACTTCTAGTGTGGCTTTATTTCCACAGAAGAGATTGTTTGTATGTTTTAGGGAAAAAAAAAAGTTAGGACTGCCTGCTGTGATTCCAAGAATAGCAGTATTTCGGCTATTTCTGTTTTTTTCAGGATGGCAAAAGAGTGCATATTTGGCTGTAACAAGTTTTTCAGCTTCAGTAGATAGGCTTACGAAGAAATCGAGTGGTTTGCACCTAGCCCCTGAATAGTCTAACACGCAATAGTTCGGGCTAAGAACTGCACCGGTTTCGCTGTATGCACCATTCACTTTCGAGACGACGTTTTCTCACAATGGGTAAGGACTAGTGTGTTTGTACCACCGGAACTTTTACTCACTTATTTTAGTTCATCACTGATACAATTGTTCTGCTTTAGGAAATAATGAGCCTCGTACCGTTTTCCATGTGATTTGAAGATGACCAAAACCAAGGTGGCAGAGAAAGAGAATTCAGAACAAAACGGTCTGTTCGTGTACATGTAGAATATGAACTGTTTTCAGGGCTGCTTTTGCGAAGCTGCAGTTACACCATAGCGTTCCCAAGCCCTGCTCTGTGTTTGGACAATTAAGAGCTAAGGAAAACTCAGACCAAAATGTGACGCAGTCCCAGGTCTAGGACAGCATTTTAAGCGGTATAAAGTAATTAGCTCAGTAGTCCCGGATAAAAAAAATTTAATCTTTCTATAAGAAACAGTGCACTGTTTTACAAACGTGTTCATTTGGTTTTCAGTAATCCTTATTGATGTAAGTACAGCAAGTGTTACACAGCAGATCCCTCCCCCGCCCCTCCCTGGTCCTTCGGTCCGTAACAAGAACTGAAACACAAAAGGCACCAAGCAAGAACTTACTCTAACAGAACTTCAGTATGACAAGACAGAGATCGGAAATGATTACAATGTTAAATATCATCCTAACAATCTGAACCATTATTTAAAATAATTAATTTCTTAAAAAACAAATTTGGTGTTTGACTTCTCAGTAGTTATAAATCTGTAAAGGTTGAAATCAGCACTGCACATTGAGTTCATTTACAATGGTTTGAAAAAAACTGCAGCCTTTTGTACATGGTTTATACAGGTTTGTTTGTGTGTATGTGTTCTTAAAAAAGTATCAAAACTGTAGAACTTTCAAATATATTTACATTCGTCTGTTAGTTACAGTGTTATCACATACAGCCTTTTCTCAGGTTTTTTCTTCATGCACATGGTGCATGGATTTGAAGAAACAGAGCTTCAAAACTTAATAACTGCATATCTCAATCATTTTTTCACTGCCTTAAAATCTAAAATTTGAATGGAAGGACGCTTGATTGTTTATGTATTGTCTATGCAGGCCATGAAGTATTTTGAGAGTATCTATTACGTTTGTAATGCATACTAGGTCTTTAGACACTGTCTTTCTTTTCTTAGTCAAGAACCAACTTCCAGTTCACATTACACTGTGAATTCATTCTAAAAGAAAGAAAAACAAAAGGAAAAAAACCCAAACCTCTTCAGGCTGAGTTTCTTCTACTCACTTGAGTACAAAAGCCTGGACTGACGTAAGAGTGCCAGGAAGATTTCTCTAGGTTTTGGTACAGTTCGGGGAGGTACGGTCCATTACGCAGTGGTAGGTAAGCGTATTCACTTCCCGTAGAAGTCCCTGGGAATCTTACAGAATGAGATGAGAAAAAACTGTTTTTTCTGCAAGGTGCAGGATGGGTTTTTTTCCAGATGAGCCAGGTGAGAGTGCTCACTTTGGGTGTATGGACGTATATGGCTAAATCTTTGCCTCTACTAATTCCAAGCTAATTTGAGAGGTGCAAGATTCCCAGTGGGGAAAAGCATTTAGATTTACATTTAGAAACAAACAAACAAAAAACCTAAATCGAATTTGTACCAAGCTGTAAAAAGCAACAATACAAAACAAAACAATTGGGGGCTGTAGGAGTTTCTCCCCACTGAAGTGCTGTAAGCAGGAGCTCTTCAGTCAAAAGCACTGCAGATGGACCTTTCCGGATAGGCCGGAAAATGTAACAGCAACCCTTACGAGCCCGTGTGGAACACGGAGCTTTGTCACGGGAGCTCTTCCTTTGTCAGCTGCCTTACACTACAGCTCGCTCTTACTTAGCGTCTTTAGATTTCAAAGCAAACATCCTGTAAAAATTCAATTATCCCTAATTTCCAGAAACATAGGCTAGTAGTTTTAAAATATATGTATATATTTTTATATAAATGTATATATTTATATGCCTATATATCTATCTATTCTAGATAGATATATACACAGATAATCTATGCACAGCAAGCCAAACATACAAAAAATAAATACTCTCACCCCTCTACTATATTTACAGAACAGACCTTATAATCCAGAGTTTGTTAATAAATATTTCTAAACTGCCTGTACAGAATTTGTTTTACTTATGTTCATGGATAGCCACAAAGCATATTCAACATATTTACAAAATATCTATAAATATATCTTAAAATAACGCAATAGCTACCGAACCTTCAGCCTGGCTGGTTATGTACATTGAGTTAGTAGCTCAGCTGTCGCTTATTCACTATCACAAATGGGTAGTGCAACAAGTTAAAAGGTGTATAAAAGATTATACATACAAAACTCTCACATCCTTTGGATGTTTGCAGTTCATTATAACTTTGTGGTTACCCTTCTGCAACATAAATAACGATTAAAAAGAAGAAGCAGGTTCTGTGATCCAAAGCAAATTTGTTCAGTGTGTTGTCTGGAGCAGCAACTTCATCCTCATGGCAACCCGTCATCTTCTAAGCTCAATGCTACACGCTGTGAAGGGAAAAAAAACCACACTTGAGAAAATTTGTGACGTGTGATACTGTTGCTAACTTGTATTTCTTGTTAAAAATCTCATTGTTGTCCCCAGTGCATTGGTGACAAATCTATTTTATGCACTGATTTTGCCCCCCAATGGGGTTGCTCGCTCCAGTGTTATTAAAGAGGCGTTGGAAAGTTTACTTCACTTGCGTATTACATGGATAAAGTTCCTTCTAAGGGATGACATCTCTAGTGTGATCTTTAGCAGGATCTTTAGATAATATAGGGCATTACCTATGTGCCTGCCTGCCTATAGAAGCTATACTGCCTTCACTCATTACTTACAGATCTCTATGCCCTCTTCTAAAAATACAATGCCGTTGTAACTGCCAGCGCTTCATCTCACCACGGCTGCTGCTTTGAAGGAGGCTCCTTTACAGACAAGCTGCCACGCAGAACACGTTCTCTTTCTTCTGCAGACGCAGGACTTTTGCTATCAAAATGAGTGTTTGCGTTTTGTAAAGCTTAATCTTGCCAAGGCAAATTTCCTTAACTTCTTATAGAACCTCATTCATTCCTCCCTGTGAGGAACCTGACTCTTCTTTGCACTGGTATGTTACACAAAAAATATTCTCCCTGGTTTGTAGAGAAACTCAAGTTATCCTTAGGATAGTTTAGACACCTGGTAGCAGCCTAAGCACAAGTATGATGGACTCCAGTGGAGGGTGAGTCATCAGCTGTCACGTACGGAGCTCCTGAGGCAGCTGGCTTTGCACTTGCTAGCGTACTGGGTACATTGATTAGGACCGTTATTTTTCATGCGAACAGACCACCTTATTCTAAGACAACTGCATGAGCTGCCTAGAAGTTTAGGCTTCTGCCTATTCAATGGTTATTAACGAAGTCCTGTTTTTTGTCATTATATGGCAAATAACCACCACTGTAATTGGCTGGAGATAATTCTGTATCTAAACTCTCAACAAAACTAATCTCCATCAGCAGTTTCCTCAGATACTTACTGCTGGGTAGACGTGTCCGATTTGGGCAGTCCGCCCAATGTGGATTTCGTCTTCATCTTCCTCTTCTGTTGTCTTCCTATACACTGGATTATCAAAATTCATGCTTTTAGTATTCTTCCGTTTCCAGTTTCTCCAGATGAGGTATCCCCCCATGCACAGCAAGCCAATGACCACTGAGGAAAGGCGAAAATAAGGGCTGTCAGCCAGTTTTGTGGGGAGGGCGTGAATCTGCTGGGATGCCCATGTAGATACCCACCCCTGTACAATTTTCTCAAAGCCAGGCTACTTTTCCCCATTTCAACAGTTCCTGTACTCTTTCCCACCCCCGACCCTGAAAGTCAGAAGAGTGTATTGACAGTAGCGTTTTGACATGATTCCCGTCAAAGGTTAAATCACATCAGCTTACCGACAGGAATGACAATTCCGATAACAGCTGCTGTCACGGTTGAATCAAAGCCTTGGTCATTATTTGCATCTGTAATTACAGAAGTAGTTCTGATCATTTAACTCATTTGCTGGTTTTAAAGCCACATCTAAAGAATGTTTTATGTTAGTAACCATGTTGTTCTGCTCATCAGAAAGCTTTTGTAATCAAAGAATTCACAAAAAGTTTTGTAATAAAATTATTACGGGCAAAATAAAAAGCACACACACACAAATCTGGGCTGAGCTGAACTGTTTCTTCTTAGGAATGATAAACAGCGGGGCCACAAAGTGCTGCCGCCCTCGCGGGACTGCAACGACCCTCCAGGAGAGCGTGGCCAGTTCAGGGGAGTGCTCAGTACAGTGTTACCAGACAGAGAAGCTCTAGCCAGGAGCGAGCAAGTTACTGTACTCGTGCCTCTAATTTTCAAGCACAAAAAAGGAGGCCAGTTATACAAAATGTGAGATTTAATGGCAATTCCATGCATAGATCAGGGGACGGTGAATAGTGCTCTTACAAATCCACAGTAGAACGCTTCCTAGTACTGACACAATTAATGATTTATTGAGCTGTCAGAAAAAGAATGTTGTTCAAAGCCATCTGCACAGCTTTTCTTTTTAATTATTTTTTTATTTATTTACAGCTAAGGAGTTAGTCAACACAGCTATCGCTCATGGCTGCAGTCTGCCTCAGCGTGCAAGAACGACCCCAAAACTTGATACTGTACTTACAAGAGAAAAAAACAATTATAGGAAAAATAATTAAAAAAAATCAATATACCTTTCAAGTTATATACTTAAAAATCTTTGCTCTGAGCTCTTATCATAGGGGATCAGCACAGAAAATGTATTTTTGCTAAAATATCAGGAATTGAGAGAGGGAGAACTGTCTGTACTTTGTCTTTTGATACATCAATTCACGGAATTTAAAAGGCAATTTATCCTTTTAGAACAACCTGCCACATGGAAGTATTTATTACATGGTTATTTACGTAATAATAAGCCAGACTATTTCAAATGTGGACAATTAAAGCACCTTACTTCCATGGCTGATTAAAAAGTTAATTACTGCATTTGAAAGAAATTTGCACAAAAAGAACTTACAAGAATGAATTTTAGAAATTGGATTCCAACTGGATTCCAGCTAAAGCTGGACAGGAGGCGTTTTTCACCCACAACTTGTGCTGGATCACATTAATAATTAAACAAATAATTAAAACAGGTGAAGCGCCTGTAGAATTGTCCCTATTACGGTACGCAGCACTACAAACAGCGCTGAAGCTGGGATGAACCAGTATTAGGCACGAGGCAAGGAGTAGTATGAACTCTCAGGGCCTCACCTCTAGAGTTCCTTTCACGTGTGTTGGATGAAAACCTGACATAAGTTCCTTAACATCCTCAGCAACTGGAATCGCATCAGCCATCATAACACAGGTGTCTGCGGAAAGAGTACCTGATTCCTCCTGCTGTGCCACAGCATGTGCCTGTATCTGACCCGTTTGCGGCTCAGACGTTAGGTCAGGTCTCCCACCAGTGCACGAGTTTTTGTGATATGGTACATATAGAAAAAGAAAAGAGGAATCTCATTCTCTTACAGTGCTGTGATAAATTGCTGTTTCCAGTGGTCATCTCGGAATCTATCAGGATGGACGTGGTGGACGGTGAATGAAAACTTGGGGTGGTAATCGTAGCTTCCGATACAGCTCTGGGGACGGCTTCAGTGGTGTTACTGGCACTGCCGATGACAGTTGTGATGGTCGTGGTACCGGCAGCACGGGATGCTATGGTTGTAGAAACCAGTGCAGTAGTTGTAGTTGGAAGATCTGAAAAGCAAGAGCCACAATGAAATTTGGCTGAAGTAAGAATACAAAGCAAATCTCAAATGGTGATACAAATCTGGGGAGGATTGTTATGTTTACTGATTAGAAGCAGAAACCAAATTCCAGTTCTTTTTACCAGGTAGTCAGACTATCGACAGTTCTCTGCCTAAAGCTACAGAAAAGATTTCCTGAAGTCAAGCTTTATTTATTAATAGTAATGAAGCACTCTGGAGGGAAGGTAGTTAAGAAGTTCAAAAACTTTTGGGTTTTTTTTAGTATCTCAGAAGATACTGAATTTGTATCAGCAACTATTTGCACATTAGGGAAAACTACATTGAATCCACTTGTCTCTTCAGGATATTACAACAATTAGAGTGGCCTCTCCAGATCCAGTATTTATAGGGCAATAACGTACAATGATTTATTGACAGCTCACGCTTCTAGTGCTGCGCCTTATCCCTTTTTTCCTCCCCCTGCTGTATCTTTTTCTGGTTATGCTTTCAAAAATAAGCAAGCTTTCAATAAAGGACACCACAATGCTGTGTTCAGAAGGCAGTGAGTAGCGGAATACAAAAGTTAGTGTTTGTGTTCCACCATCAGGAAATATATTCACTGTAAGTATGATTTTGTTGGAACAGCGAAACAGCAACGTGATTGTATTTACCTTTGTAGCATTTTTTCATGTCAGGACCCAGCCACATATTGTCAGGACAGGCACACGTATACTTGGGAGAGTGGGGAGAGATCTGAGGTGCAGGAAGACACAAATACTCGCAGCCTCCATTTGGTTGGGGGCTGAGCTCACAGGAATCTGGAGCTGTTCAAGGATGGAAGAAAAGACAAGTTATTTTTCTAATTATTTATTTCTTGTTCTTGGCAAAGAAATATCAGGTCCTCCAAGAATCCTCTCTTCCACTCTCTTACCTCAATTAATCAGGCTGCTTACCCATCTTTACCGTTTGGAGTAGAGTGAAACCTTACACACTACTGTAAAAACTGCCCAAATCTATAATGGATGGCAAGCATCACAGTGACGAGAGCAAGTCACTGTTATCAAAGATGCTAATTAAACAGCTATTAACAAATTGCAGACTTTTCAATAAATGCTGCTGCTGAATTAATTATGCAGGAACTTCAAACATTAGGCATTGATTTCACATTATTACCTGTGCTTTCTCTCTCATCAAGAACCATCAGGAAGCATTTCATTTACTAGCTCAAATAAACCTGATTTAGGACACGTCTTACCTTTGGGCTGCTTTAATTCATGAAATACCACGATGTCATGAGGATTATTGAGATTTTCTGCCAAAACGGAGATGTCCAAGCCGTTCAGCCTGTTTGCGCTGAAGATTGCTTCATTCTCCAGGTCAGTCCAGAACACTCTGTCCTGCAGGAGATGCACAGGATTTCTGACCCGGCCCTGCTCAAACCCAACTCACGTTGGATTAAACTCCAGTAGTCACAAAGTCAGTGCACTGTGTTCCTACCTTGGGGCACCTTCGGTTCGTGCTACTTCTAGCTGCAGCTTTTTTCTTTTTTTTTGGACACTGTCCTTTCTAGTGTTTAAAAGCACAGCAATCCTACATGTTTATAAAGTGCTTCGTAATTTTGAATAGCTATAAGAGTGAGATGAGGGAGCAGAAATTTGGTTAAGTACAGAAAAGTTGCATCCATTCTGTTTCTGAACCACTTTTTTTTTAAAAGATGGGGTGGATCATGAGCAGAACCAAAGGGCCATACCAGAAACTTTTATCATCTCTGCTGATTTTTTCCTCCCTTCCAAAGATAAGACCTGCATTAAACAGGTATCTATGAAGAGGCCAGTGCCTAGAGCACATCTGGAAGTTGAGTATCTATTTATCTTTTTTTATTAGTATCTTTTGCATGGCATACTATGATTGAAGATGCAAAATAACTGGTCAGGGAAGTACACAGGAATTGCAGTTATCAAACAGCATTTAGTTGCTCGGTCAGCTATGTACGCTGCCGCCTGTTAAAAACCACATGTATTTCAGCAAGGAAAGCCACGTTGCTGGAGAACAAGGGCAAATTATCAAAAGCAAAAGGGTTGCCTGTTATTCTAACCAGCCGTTCAGAGGAGGAAGGGTGTACAGAGGTTAAATAACCCAAGAGATCCTTCCAAACACTGCTGATGAGGACAAAAACTAAAGAGCAGCAATGTCTTGGGGAAACCCATGCCCAAGGGTAGATGCCTAGATATCACGCACACTGCATGGGAAGAGTAAGGGTTTTAAGGAAGAGGGTTTTGCTGAGTCAAAAGCCAACCAAGTGAAGCGAAATGAAGAGAAAAGACCGGAGGCTGACACACACCTTGACAGGGAGCCAACCAGACACTTTTCTCTGCTATAGCTTACCTACAGCGAGGTGCCAGAGTTGAAGCTTTTGTTCCCATAATCATTTAAATAATCACAGAAAGGAGCTTAGCTACAAGAGAGAAGACTTCACTGCCCCAGGCTAGTGATACTTGGCAATCCTCTAACAGGGGAGGAAGAGCTGGATTGCCTCTCTGCTTCCACCCAGGCAAAGCAGGGATTTGAATTGTGTCTTCCATACCCCTGGAGTACTCCTGAGACAGGATGGGGAACGCACTTTTGAACACATGCTTTAGATCTTAAGCATGAGATACAAACTGCAAGGAAGCTGTTAGCCCTGGGCCCTGCCACTGGGTAGCTGTGTATGAACTAATGGCAGAAATGCGGACGCCCATTTACGTAGTAATTTCTGCAGATCTCAGCAGGTCTTAGTTCTTCCCTGATGACATCTGAGGGTCCGAACTGTACTATTTAATTAATTACTGCACTACTTTTAGTAAGGCTACAGTGTGACACTGAATGGTAGAAGAGTACTGAATCTACAAGACTAACTGGGTTTTCAATGGAACATACTCAAGTAGGAGTTGGAAGGCTTTGTGAAAATAGGCTTATGTCTTTGTAGGATCAGAGCTATAATTTTGGGGACAAGGAAGTTTCTCTGATGTGTGGCAGTTTGTGTGTCAGAACTGGAGCAGTTCAGCCTGAAAGAGAATTGTCGGACCCTTTCAGAACTCGGTGAACAAGCACCTTTTTCATGCCAAGTGCCCAACCTCAGCAATGCGCTGGTGCAGGGTGACTGCAGGGGGAGCCTTGCTGGCACAGAGACTCCCAGCTGAAGCCTTGAGACTCCCGAGACAGGTGAAAACGTTTCTGAGGATACTTCTGCAGATGCTGGGATGGACAACAGAAACAACTAGCCAATGCAGCAAAATTTAAGGGGCTGTCCTCCCCTGAGGGTCCTGTTGGCACCAGACAGTGCAACACAGGTATGCAAAGCTGCTGAGAGCAGCAGAGCGCTCCACTGCAGGCCAAGAGGCCGCTCTCAGCCCACGCAGCCCCCCTCAAAGTCCGACTTTCAAAAGGTAAGAGACATGTTGCAATGTCACTCAGTGAATGGTTGTCCCACCTGCCGACCACAGTAAGTGGCTTCTCCCTTCCCTTGCTAATAGTTTTGGCCTTTCTATGTACAGTTGGCTCAATTCAAATCAAGGAAAACCCGTTACCCCTTTTCCAGTTCTGTGGGAGGTGTAACGCTGGGCACAACCTGCCCCTCACGGAGGCACTGGTACTACAGTAGGTAAAAGCACGAGACAACGCACTGCTCCTGATTAACGGCTTCAGAAAACAATTTTCCTCACTGAACCCACACCAGGTTAATCGGTTTCTATAGCAGCGAACACCCTCGCTGAGCTTTCTGTGCTATGCAAAAGGCACAGCTTTTAATCAAGAAGAGCTCTGAGACCTCTTGCAGCCTCCAGTCTGTTCTGCATCCGTTTTCGACTCTTACCTCAAACACTGCTAAGCCGAAAGGATGGCTCAGATCGTCAACAGAAGAGATCAGAACTTTTCTGTTGCTGCCATTGAAATCAATGCAGGACAGTGAATGCAATTTGGAGTCTACCCAGTAGAGACGCTGATTCAGCAAATCTGAGAAGTGAAACACAATGAAGCAAAATTACACACAGCTCCTGCAACTCTTTCTCTTGCCCAGCATGTTTTTCCTGCTGGCAGCATGACTAATCTCTTTATTATTGGGCCCTTTTTTTTTTTTTAACACTAGTTCTGATTTTGAATCAGTGCCCAGATATGCTGGGATAAGACCCTATAAATAAGATTAAAAAGGAGGAACATTCTGTTGTGTGTGTGGAGAATGCCTGATCGACAGCTTTGTACAATGAGGTTCTTTTGTTACCGGGAGGAGCAGGCCAGCAGCAGTTTGGCCTTCCCAGAGTCACTCCATCAGTGCCTGAGTGAGAAGCTCCATCCCTCTCAAGGCTATTCAGTCCTTGGCCTCTTGCTGGAGAACAACAACTGTGATTCGAAGGAAACACCTCTCTGAAGGAGCTGTGCAATTTACACATTTTCAGTGAAGAAGAATCCGGGGTCCGGAAACCCTTCTTGTGCTGCAGGCCGGGAAATGCCGGTGGTGGGGACACTCCTACCACAACCAGCCAGGTTTTGGGGAGGGTGCAGGTAAGAGTAGGAGGGAAGGATCCAATGTTGTTTAGAATGCTAAGCACTGAATTTCACTTCCTGGAGCAAATTCATTCATTTTGGATGAGATTCACTAAACAGAATGCAAGTGGATGAGTGCCAACACAAAACAAGTTCTGTAATTAAACAAGTCATTAATTAATTTCTTAATTACTAAAGGATAACATTATTTGTTCACAGCAGTAGCATTTCAACACTATGCAATGGTAGAAGCATTCTCCTCTACATCCTTGTCATGGCCAGAATTTTCTAGTATAAAACCAAGCAGACAGCCTCACCCCTGCATGGCGTTAAACACACAGGCTGTAACTCCAGAGGAGGCTGTCCCCTGCTGCCCCAGGAGGGCAGAAAACCTCCTTTCCACTCCTGCAACTTGGTGTGGCAGCAAGAAAGACCACAGCCCTCTGTGTGCCAGCAGGATGCAGGATACGGGCCAAGATGGGTTCCATCTCGCTACCCCCACCCAGAGGGGCTGGGCAGGCATGTCAGCGGGGAATGGGCTCTGCAAGCTGTGTCTGCTGTGCATTAATCAGTCCACTGAAGCATCTTGTCACTGCTTCTGAGACAGGTCTGGGTCCAGAGACACTAGCACCAGGGACTCTGATGCTTCCTGGTCTTCCAAAGGGTTGTTGCAGCTCTGCATCCTCCCCCAAAACTTCCCTTTGCCTTAAGGCACCCCTAAAAGCTCCTGCAGTATGAGGTTCTGACTGCGGCAACGCTTACTGCCTATGCTTGCTACTGAAATAAAATTGCTCATGTTGGTGAGCAGTAAGTAACAGTGTTTCCAGGATTTTTGTGTGCAGGTGCCTTTGCGCATTTACAATTTTGTTTTCCTATTTAACAATTAAAAAAAATTACGTCAGCCACAGTGGATGCTGTAGCTCTAACCTGGGCACTTACCAAGTGTGATGCCATTTGGCCACTCGATGTTGTCAGTCACCAGCACTTGCCGCCCCACGCCATTCAGGCCAGCTTTCTCGATCTTAGCTTTGTCTCCCCAGTCAGACCAGTACATGAACCTGAAAGAGACAGATGCAAGAAAACAGTAAATTGGACTCTAGTGTAAGAAATCTGCACTACTAATTGGAGTAGGAGGCGCACTGTTCTCTCCTAGTTATAGCAAAGCCCCTCAGCCACTTCAGTTAATTCTGATGGGCACCTACTGGAGCCACATACTGTCCCACCGGGTACTCTGCCACAAAACCTGCACCAGAACGCAAAATCTCACCTTAGTAACCCCATGCAAACTATCTCCTGGTGTGTCTGCTAGGTACGTGGACTTCACTTATCCAAGTAGCCCATGCACATGTCAGACAACTTCATTTCCCAGCACAACCTATGTGCCTGGACCAGCTCAGGCCCATCAAACACATGACCTGACTGTTATTTTCAGAACTTTCTTTAAGAGCAGTGGCCTTGCAAAGAGTTAATTGATCCATCTCAGCAGTCCCATTTAAGTTCAGTGGATCTATCTAACTTAAAGGGCATCTGAAGTCTTGACGAGGTGAGAACCACCCACAAGTTTGTAAGGGAGGCAAAAAGATGACTGGAACGACCCTGTTGGTGAAGGGAGCATTTGTGTCTTTACACCTACCTCCGTGTGGGATCAACAGCAATGGCTCTTGGCTCACTGAGGTCACTGTTGAAAAGTGTCCTCCTCCTGCTTCCATCTGCAGTGGCCACTGAGATGGTCTTGTTTCCGGAATCTGTCCAGTAGATATTCTTATGAACCCAGTCTATTGCCAGTCCTTCAGGAGAGTTCAGCTGGCTGTCTATCAAAATCACCTGCTCAGCTGTGTCACTCGCTTTGTCTATGTAGGCACTGCAAAGACAGGACTCATCACTGGGCTGACACGTGGCACAGAGAGGGCCGTGCAGATTCACCGCAGGCAGCTGAATGCCGGGTAGCACCACTCCAACCCCACGGAAAGAAAGTGCACGTGTAGCAGCACGATTGACATAGAAACCTTTGGAGCTGCATGCTGCATCCTTCCACTTTCTCCTACTACTTGTTCTTATTTCCCTGTATCTGGATGGCAGGCATTTGCAGAACAGAACTGTCATTGTATTTTTCTACCTGCTTCCTGCTGTAACTGCACAATTCAGCAAAACATTTGACTTCAGGCGCATTAACTTCAATAGCATCGATTCATGGGATTTATGGACATTAGAAATATAATCTCCAGTGCCCTGCTGAACAGAGTTGAACTTAACATGCCAATAAACGTGCTTAAATTTATTGCAGAATTAGGACCTGTGTAACTAATTATGATTCATCACAGGAATTCATGGAGCTGTAGTAATTTGGCAAGGGATCTCTTGCTAGATATGAAGAAAATGTTCAGTAAATATCAGTGGCAGCCTCAAAATCTTTCAAAATGTTAACAAAAGGCAGCAAACTCCACATGGATGTTTCATAAGTAACTCAGCGTTGCTCCTACAAGGCTGATTCTGCTCTGTTGCCCCTGCACCAATATCAATTGCACTGAGTGAACTGAAATGGAGTTACTGTGAGTTTGCACCAGTGTTTCTAAGAGCTTAGTCTGGCTCTTAGAATAATTTAGTACATCTTAAAAAAGTTACCAACTGCAGAAAGGGTTTTTTTTCCTCTCTGAACATTTGAAACTCCAAGATGATTTATAAATAGATGATTTATATCTGTTCACTGGACATCCTGCCTTTGGTCATGGTATGAGAAGGTAAGTCATACAGGGGCCGAGGTCTCAAGTATCAGATCAGAGACTTGAAAACAAATGTCTAAACCCAGGAATTTTTAACGCTGTTTTATGGTCTGTGGCCCAGGCTGGAATGGCTATGCAGAGTCAGCCTGGATTAACAGCAAGCTCCTGCATCTTCACTACAAGGAATGGTTTTGGTTTCTCTCTGACCCGACACCAAGTATCATCGGGGCTCTGCAGGGCATCTGGCAATGTTCCCAAGCCTCTGTTATTTTAGTCTGATGAGCACCACACGTTCTGACTACACAACTCCAGGTCAATTAATTCCTGCCCAGTGAAACAGCCACGTTCACACTTCCCGTCCAGCACTGCGGCGAGCTGCTGTGCTGTACCCTGGATGTGACCTGCTGCACTGGTGGGGAAGCCAAGAGAGGCTCCTGTGGCTTTCAGAATGGGAGGGCTGAAATACAGAGGTGACATTTCAATTCTCCCAGTAACTAAGTACTGTAAAATATCTTCTGACACCCCAATGGGGACATCATCTCAATGTGAGAGGGACAGGAAAGGCAAGTGAGGTGAACATTAAGAAAGACGGGGTCTCTTGACAGCAATTACCTCCTGTACCATAGTTTTCACCTTGCAATAGCCTCTCACAACTACAGACTACTTTTCCCCACAGGACTCCTGCAGGTGGAGTCCTGTTCTCTGCTGGAGGGACACGGTGGCCTTTTGTTTACAAGTGTTTGCTATTAGTGATAGTAGCAGTATCTTAAACAGGAACATTAATTGTTAGGAAGTTATGATTGCACAGCTTGCTCTGCACAAAAGGTGGGACTTCTAAAGCTAACGCAAGTAGGAGTAAGAAAGAGAAAAATTCTGCTGCTTGGAAAAAGAAAAAGGCTTGGTATAGCCATGTTCAGGGTATGAACACTGTTCAGGGGCCCCCAGCACCCCAGGGCATTCACTATCAGAGAGCTGCAGAAGGAGCAGTGTGTCTTGAATAATTCTCTGCATATGAATATGAAGCCCTTACCCACCCCTGCCTGTGCCTACAGAATCAGACACAGAGAAAGCAGCCAGCTTTCTTCTGAACCACCTCCCCATTTTCAGAGCCCCACAGGGCCACTCAGGGTACCTGCCTAGCTACTCGAGTGCTTAATACTCAGCACAGCCTGGGCAGATTTCCCTGCCAACGGCACAGGAGCTACCACAGCCTGCAGAAACCCTGGCTGGGCTCCCACACACTGAAACCAATCAACCTTTGCCTGATCATTAGCTAAAATCCAGAACAAATCACTGTAGAAGCTGCAATAGGGTGCAATAGCTATGCAAATCAGAATATACATGGGGGATTTTCAGCGCATAAATTAAATGCATTTTTGACTAGGCACACTCACAAGCCCCGGTACATAATACTGTGATGGATGCCGTAAAAACAGCTGAAGGAGGAGAGAGAATGAGAATTACAGAATGTGTGCTGTGGTCAAGTGCTGTGAATTTAAATCCGTTCTATCAGAGATTACGGTGGGCAGCTAGTATCTGTGTTGCTACCTCCTTGCTCCCACCATTTTCTGCCTTTGTGCTTTCAGATGCTAAGTCCTTTGCGGTTTCACGTATAGCAAGCGCACAGCACAGCAGCAGTCTCACACAGCATTGCTTAGCAATAGTATGATTCAGTAAACAAGAGTCTACGTGTAATTGCACAAATGCAGCAGGATCTATGATTGACGAAAAGCCTTCCTGTATTATCAAACCAGATAACTGCACAAGCCCCTGCTTTCTTTATCAACTCCTGAAAAAGCTTACGAAGTCTGGGCCACAACAGGTAACCCAGTAAGGGAAGAAAAGCCGTCAGGTTCACTGTACCCTGCATTGTTCTCTGCAGACTGTCCTTAAGGGGTACAGATTGAACCACAGCTTTGGAGAGGTACCAAAATACACATCCTCTCTTGCTCCTTACCTGTAGATTTTTCGGTAGAACAAATCACACCAATATATTCTGTTTGTTGCCACCTCCACATCCAGCGCCACGACATTCTTCAGCATGGGGATGATGCGAGAGTAGTCCCTTTTCACCAAGTCTATCTTACGGACCTCATGGCGATTGGTGAAGATCAGGTATGGACTCTTGCCTACCACAGAAAATAAACGCATTTGTCATTTTAGCAGCTGACCGAAAGGCTGGATTCAGCTTTCATTTCTCAAACAACAACAGAACTATCAGTCGCTGATAGCTCTGCTTTGTAAGGAAGCTTTACACCACACCAGAAGCAAGTGCAAATGGTTTCCCGAGGCAGAGCTATCACACGGGCAGGGAGGACTGCAGCACCTCTGTGGTCACTAGATGCACACTGGCTCTTGGTCTGCCCATTCTGCTGAACAAGCAAAACTCTGGGCAATGTCTTCACCTTCAATTACACATTTTAGATACAAAATACATGGGCCAGGTTTTGGTGACTCATGGCCAGGACAAGGAAGAGACAGCCCTCTGGGCTGGCTGGGGGGAACGGAGGCAGCCAGTCTTGAGGCACGATAGAGCCACATTGAATCCAGCAAAGCCAGGATGGGTTGCCAGGGAGGAATTTTAGACTGTCATGTACATGCAGAACTCACACTGTCCACCTGAGCACTTGGGCTCAGGCAGCTCACATCTCTTTTGTGGGGCCAGAGCCTGCAGCCTGGGTGCTGGTGATATCGCTACTGCAGTCGTGATCTCAGGCCAGCCCAGGCCAGAGCCTCTCGTGGAGCATAAAGTTGACAGGAGAGCAGGACACGTAGAAACCCAGTAGTTATTTTGCTTAGAAGACCACAGCCAGCACCTTAGCCTCCACGGTTATTCCCAGTGGGCCCCAAGGAGGCCAGTTTCCTACTGTAGGAGACAGACACCTATGTCTCTAGGCTCCTATCAAGAGGTGCACATCCTTGCCTGCAAGTAGCAAAGCATGTGATTCTCTGTTCTTAAATGTCGCTAAAATAAGCTGCAAGTCAAACAGCTAAAGCTTTAGTTAGCTCTTTGTGCACCTCCCTGTTTGAGGTAGGGACAGGATGGGAGGCTCAGAACGAGCTTTAGTGGGTTAGACTGGTTTGTCTCCAACAGTGTCCAGTAGAAGATCCTAGCAAAGAGCGTCTTTCTACTGGGAAAGACAAAAGGGGACTGAGGAATTTGATACTGAAAGGGATGAGCTGGGACAAGGTTCTATCTCTGGAATATGTCGTGCTGCAGGGTTCCCAGCACAGACTCTTTGGCACAACAGAATTTTATAACCAACAAGCAGATCAGTGTCGCAGGATTTGGGTCAGTCCTAACTCACTGCAGGTGTGAGACTAACAGGCTTTATGAGGACAACTGGACATTGTACATACCATATAGAACCTGGGAAAAAAGAGGCCACATGGATGTGCAGAATAACACTAGAGAAGCAATTTTGTATTGCGGGTAACTCACTCTTCCCCAAGAGACCCATTATTTCCATTAAAGAAACCCTCAGCATGGCCAATGCTCAGTCTTGCACAATTCAACTTTCTATCCCTCTGACATTAACATTCATTTTTGCAATAAGGTCAAGCCAGCTGCTGGTGTCCATGTTGGTATTTGCGTAAGAGGCTGGGAGAGTGGAGAGGTGGCTAACCTACTATGCTTTAATTGGGATGTTCTTCCTTTTAATACTACTACCACTAAATGTTTTTGCTGCACTGTTTTTAATAACACCTGTCAAGAGACTTTCTTTTCTAGTTTCAGCTTCAAACAGCCAACTAGTGACTGTAATCTTGCTCTGTACACTGTTAAAATATTCTGATCTGCATGATCAGTAGTTCTTGCCTAGAGACGCATCTGCTATCACTGCAGCAGTTCTGTGCTGCTCGAAATGAAATGCCTTTGCTTGCTTGCTTTGCTAGTTTCCTTTTGTTTCTGTTCCCCTACCCTCAGCCCTGCAAGCATGTTTTCTTATCGGAGCTGTGATGTTGAGCAAGCAGAGTTTAAGTGCCTGGGGGTTGTCTTACCTACAGCTTTGCAGTTCTTGGACAGGGTGTCCATCTCATATCCCTCGTAGCACTCGCATTTGTAGTCCCCCTTGTAATTAATGCAGATCTGGCTACAAGCGTCTGGATTCTCACATTCATCTATGTCTGAAAGGAGTGTTTGAAACCCATCAATAACTTGAAATCAAACCATCTGTGATGGAGCAATGCTGAAGTGAATATAATCACATCTCTCTATGGTGAAACACAAGGGACTGCTGTTTGCATGTAAATTACCTCCACACGTTTTTTTATCCAGAAGCTTGTATCCGGGCGGGCATTCACATTCATAACCAATCTTCAAGTCTTTGCATATGTGTGAGCAACCACCGTTGTTCATAGAGCATTCATTAATACCTGGAAGGGATATACAGATTATCTATGATAAAGGAGGGCTTTGAGTTGTAAGATTGAATAAAATTAAGAGAGGTCAAGGTCCTCAGAAATTTTCCCATATCTATCAGCTTTTGGTAGCCAGGAGCTGGCCCCATAGAGCATATGAGTGACTTCACAGATAGGAAGCTACCACCATATCACTTTCTTGCTCTTTATTATTCCACACTAACACTGTAGGATCATTTGACTGAAAGCTAGTGGCTAAATGAACAGGGCACCCTGGGGATACAGCGTATGTGAATCTCTGCATCTCTTCCCATCAGAGAGCTGCTGCTTTGAGCGTGTTCTGCCAGGTGTGAGGAACTTCCAAGGGACCCAAGGGCTCTCTCCAGGATACTCCTTCTTCCCCATGCACTGGTTCGTGTTGACTTTTCTGAACAGTCTCTCTGAGCTTTAATAATTCATGCTGGGGGAGTCTCATCTCCTGGGGCCAGCTATTTTGAAATACTGCACTATTTTCCCATCTAGCTCCAAGGAATGATCTATGTGAAAATTCCAGAAAACACCAAAGTACAGTCTGTCAGAGATACTCCATTAGCACTGAGATACAGTCCTCCCACAAACACCTCCCACATGACAGTCTCTGCTGGCAGCCTGCATCAGCCCAAGTGTGCAATTTATGAAGCAACAGCCCCCATCCTCTCCTGGGTCCCTGTCTAATCCAAGGCCACCTCTCTGATCCTGTTTTCAGGTGCTGAAATGAAAAACAGACTAAATGGATCCTTGTAACTAGAACTACATGAAAGGTTGAGGAAAGCTGGTTTCCTGTCAGAAAAAACATTTCTTGTTGTTGTAATTAAGCTACACAAAGTGAAGAGAAAGTCCTCTCCCTAAGTAAGACTGCTGAACAGCAGCTGTGAGATTTCAGGGATAGTGGGCTCACTAGAAAAAACAAAACTGATTTGCTTCAATCTGTAATGCAATTTAAAGGCAAATTTTTCATTTATCTTTTACTTCTTGCTTCCTTGCACACTGCAGGTGAGCAGTACAGCAGAGCCATTAAACCAGTATTCTTGGAAGAAAATGAAAACAACCACAAGCCAATTAAGTCAATAAGACTAGGAAGATATCATGCCAGAAGGAACCCCATCTCAGCTCTGGGATGCTTTCACCTTCCTATCAAAGACACACAGATATAGATATCAATACATTATTAATAGAGCACGTTCACTAAGCTCCAAGAAGGCGTACACAGAGTCACTTTGTGTGTTGTCACTGTTCAATGATGTTTATTAATGGATATCACCTATTCATACACTTGCATAGGCCTCTAGCAAATTGGGTCATAAACATGCACAACTGCTCTCTGCAAAATACTACAAAGGCTGTTTCAACTAACAAGCAAATCCTCACTCAGATGATTCCCCTGGTTTCAGAGGTGCTTTGTGGAATGGATTTAGAGACTGTCAATCAAGTTGCTGCACTTCTCAATAGGAGCTGAGGAGCCAGGCAGAGATGTTAGCCTGTTCTCTTTCTGCTGGGCAGCTGCTGCCCATTACCCAAACTTCAGCAGTATATTCACTGCCTGCCTAAAATAAGACAAGTGTTATTCTGCCTTCTGCCATGCTTTTTGAGGGAATCTCGGAGGGCACTGCAGTGTCTAGCACACAGCTAGACAGACACACCAAGATGAGGAGCATGCCCTGCACCTCCTGCCTTCTTTGTGGATTACTTGTGGGTGGGCGTTACATTCACAGCAATCCACATCATCCTGCACTCTTAAAGAAACATGCTTCCTTTGGGGGCTATTCTCTGCTCAGCTTCCTAACTTAAACAACACTTCACTGCAGCCTGGGACTGCACCAAGTCAGCCATGGCACCACCGTAAGGTAGAGCACCAAGCCCAGCTGTGCCGTGCCACTGCCCAGTCTCCTGAGACAAACTGGGCTGCCAGCTTTGTTGGGAGACCTCCACAGACAGACAAGTTGCAACACCCACTCAGAAAGACAGGGAGATGTGGATTAGTGTGGAAGAAAGCAAGGGCATACTGAAAGCACAAGGTAAGAGCATCCTCGCTAGGCGTGCACACACACTTGTCTGATACAGACGAGAGACTGACAGTTCTTCCTGAATGTGAGTTATTTAAGAGGCAGGCACTGAGCTCCATGCTACTGGTGCTCCATGATGTCATGGAAAGGGATGCCTGCCTGAGACATTTCTGCACTCGAGAAAAAAAACAAATGTGTTTAAGTAATGGCTCCAGACTGGGGCTGGTGCCCACAATGCCTGGTGGGAAGGGTGAGAGAGGGGCAGCCCTAGGGAGAGCAGCACAGCTCTCTGGCCTAGGCTTTCCATTCCGCTGACTCTGACAGGCCTGATGCAGACCCGGCTCTCGTGGCTTGCTCATTCTCACTAGCCCAGAGCTGGCAGGACACTGCAGAGAGCAACCTGCTGTCATTTCTAAGGGACGCAGCAACAACATGTAAAACCCAGAAATGGCTGAAGTCATCTCTCAGTGATTGCTGCCACTCTATGTGTTTTCACCTTCAAAGCATGTTCCCAATGCTAAATCTTTATGATGCTATCATCATCTTACAATTCCAAGATAATTTAGGCAATGAGGCTAAATAAACTGGTCTGCGCTGTGGAGGACACTAGTATCTGCAGAGAGGGGGAATTCCTGGTTCCTAGTCCCGTGCTCAGTTCATACATTTATCCAAGAATAAAAGCTGAGCTGAGAAGGGCACAGTTCAAACTTGCAGATGATCAGACTAGGCTACTAATTATATTCATATGAAGGGTGATGAGAGAATAAAGGCAAGGAAAGAGGAGCAGAGTGAGAAATAGCATTAGCAGCTACATGTGGTTACACTCAAAGCTGTGAGCACCAGATGGAGGAGAGGGGAAGCAGTTACAACAGGAGCAACACGTAGAAGGCAAGTACTGTACCACATTCTTTCAGAGGCTCGTCAGACCAGTCCCTGCAGTCTCTATGTGAATCGCACACTTTGCCTCCGTCAATGCACTCTCCACTCTTACACTGAAACTTGCTGGGACTTTCACATGCTGACTCTGTCATGTCGGGCAAGAGAGGAAAGCAACTAAGTTAGACGAGGCTCATGACAACAAAAAGCCTGACATAAAGGGTGTCATTAGCAGAAATGGGATGGGATTAAGCAAATGAACATTAAGCCTGAGTATCATGCAAGGAACTTTCCAAGACATGCAGTCTGCCTGGTCAGCACAATCATCTCTCCCAAGCAACCCCGCTGCCAGAACGGCTTAAAACTCTCTACAGGGAGCAGCCTGCCATGGCCCAGAGGAGCAGCACAGGCCTCTTCCCTTTCCAATGGCCACGCAGCTCTTGCAGGCTTACACCACAGAGCGTGAGGAGTGTGGAGCTGTCTGTACCTACCTTGGACGCAGCCTGCCTCGTCACTGTTGTCAGGACAGTCGTGCACCTTGTCACATTGCTTTGCTCCGTGGATACAGGTCCCATCGCCGCACTGGAATTCATCCGGCCGGCAGGTCACCAGAGCTTTAAGACAACACATTCAAGCATTAGCCACACAGGACTTGAATCTTTTGTGTGGTACCTTTTAGCCACGTACCTCTGACATGGCTGGAGTTTTGCACCCTCTGTCAGCAAATGGCACAGAGCATTGGATGCTTCCACCAAAGCAACAGAGGCAGCCGCTGCCTCAGCCACTGTCCTCCTGTGCCCCTCTGCCATCCCAGATCACCTTCTGCATCCTTGGGAAAAGAGCCCCAAAGCCCATACAGGCAGATCTAGTCAAAACAGAATCAGTGCAGGCAGTGAAGCTTCTCAAGTGAGGCACAAGAAAGCAAGTGGGCAGCAAAACTATCAGCACTGGATCCCCTCTGGGGTCTTCGGTCTATGTGAGAGGCCAGGCTGCTTTCCAACTAGGAGTGCAGAGTGGCACTGGGTAGGCAAAGGCAACTGCTCCTCAGCAATCCTTCCCTCAGAAAAAATTATATTCAAGATATATTTCAAAACATGTTCAGGCTAAGGACATGGGCAAGAGAGATGTATTGACTCCCTCTGCCAAAGCTAGTGTGGTCACACTAAGGACAAAGCTAGCAACATAGACATCTTCATTTGGGTTACTAAATGCCCATGAGCTAACAGACCACTGGAAGGCAGAAGAGCTCCACTGCACTGCGGCTTCATGTTTCTTGGGCTTACAGGCCAAAAACGTCTCCACAGTGTCAGGCCAGGTTTCAAGCCTCAAGCTCATTTGCCCAGGTCAGATCATTACAGACTCAAAACAGATCTGATGAACAGCAAAGTTGGGGATAAAAATAAAACAGACAGCTCCACTGACCATACTAAAAGCAGTCATGTTTCCCTCCCCAAGGCTACGCTAAGTGAGAGACCTCCTTGGCTGGGACCAGACTTGCACTGACAAAGGGTACAGGCACGCACTAGCCAGCAAAGGGCTGCAGCCTGTAGTTCACTGGCAAAACAGGCTCCTCATTCCTGGGACATGTTATACAGCTTACTTCTGAGGGGCTTGTCTTACAAATGTTTTCTTAAAATCCTATTAAGCCAGCGCACCCTGGAGAGCTCTTGATTCTAGCCTTTCCATCTTGCTGATTGTGTCCCGGTATCATATGACAGAAAATCACTGCCTTTGAATAGCCAGAGGAGGTCAGCACTGATGTTACTACACGGGAGGTGAGCGCTACGTGGCAGACCTTCCTTGACAATTTGACAAACTGGTTCTAATACAAAAATTACTACTTTCAGATAACCCAGGAAGAGCCATAGACATGAAGTGAGCTAGCATCGATACCATAAAGTATTAGTTGCACAAAGGCTCAGCATCATTGGTGATTGCATCCCACAGGACGCAGGATCCAGATTCATGACTGCTTCACTGGACTTAGCTCTAGTGCCTCTTCAGCTGGCAAAGGGCACAAGAGACAGGAAAAGCTGCAACTGCAGGGCTGGTGGGGGAAGGGAGAAATCCTACCTTCAGAAATACACACTATTCACAGGAGAAAAGTTTGGAAATAGCACTGCTCCTTGGAGAGGAAAGCCATATGCACTATATTCATAAAAAGCTGCAAAGTGAGAAAAAAATCGCAAGCAATAAGCATAGTTATGGGACCAGCTGTGTCGCCACATTTCAGCTAATAAACCCAGGCACAGAAATGGGAAACCTCAGTGGGACATCTGTGACAGCAGCTCCAAACTAAGCACGTGGGAACTGCCACTCTGAATGGAGAAAAATGAAGGAGAGGAGTAAACAGAGCTGTGGTCTGCGACAATCACAGACCACAGATATGGAAGTGGCACTGAGAGCTCCTGCAGGAAGGCAGAGGCACTTCTGCTTGAACCGTTCCTGCCATGTACAACCACCTGCCTGGAGAAAGCCCTGATGATGGAGAGATCACCTTCCCCCTAGGCAATCCCGACCTCTTCCAAGCTAAACCTGCTGTCTAGCTGAAAATTCCCTTACTACAATTATTTCTTGTCTTCACCCCCAACATGAAAAACAGTTTACTTCACCTTTTCTGTAGCAACTTCTACATGTGAAGATAGGAAAGGATGGTCCTCCATTTCTAACGATATTTATTAACCTCCCACAAAAGTGCTACATGTAATTAAAACCAATAGGGGTCTTGTGTTTCCTGCAGTAGGAACAGCTCTCCAGTTTGTCAAGTAAATCTGCATGACAACAGCTACAGATTTGGAAGGCAGCCGTTATAAAACCTTCTAATTGTCCTCAATTGTAATCTTCAAAGCTCTTCTAGAAAAGAGTTATAGCTAGATGCTAAGAATAGAAAGGTTTCTAATCCTAAAACAAATCAAAATGAAGGAGAATTTTGCAGGAACTGCAAAGACAATGTTGCAAAAGCACTGCAAGACTGAGAAAAATGACAGCACAGCTCTCGGCTTGGTTGCTACAAGGACTGCAAAACACGGATGTGGGACTGTACAGCATCATTGCACAAAGCTTTTGCTTCAAGAAGAAAAGACAGAAGTTTGGAGATGAGGTTTGGTTTCCCGGCTCACTTCTCACTCCAGCAGAGCTGTGAAAGTTCAGACCTTTGAGGAATAGCCCCTGAGCCTCTCAATGGACATCCAAAAAGAGGAGATGCAGTAACAACTCTTACTGATCACAAAATTATTAAAACGCATATATACAGCATTTCTCTTTTGGTGCGTTTTTCAGTAGGAGGAGAGAGAATGCTATGTTTATACCTGGCTTGGAGAGCGTAAGTTTGAGGGGAGAGGGCCAGGAACTTTGTTATCCTGAAGCTGGGACACAAACCCATCTCAGCACCACTGGCAGTGTTAACAGCAGGTTGCTATCAGGGCTATTCCCAAAGCAGAGCAATATCCCAAGGAAAGGGAAGAGCTGTGCTGTTTATTTGCCCAAGATGTTCAGAAAGTTGCCGTGCTATTTTGGGGGGCTTAAATCAGTGAAATCTCAGCAGTTTTATAGTCATCTCCTCTGCTCTGCAAATCAAATATGAAATGATTTACCAAAGCCCTGATAAATTAACAGGCACACTCAAACAGACACACCTCCCATTTGCAAATGCTAGGCACAAAGCTGTATTGCTCAGATTCAGCAGATATATTCCAGGTTCCAAGTCTGAGCTTGTGTGTCTTCTGTTTGTTGGGGTTTTTCCCCAAAATTAACTTAATCTCAAGAAAACTCCAGCATTTGCAAAATGCATCAATCCTATTTTATAGATGTGGAGACAGAGGCACTAAAGTGTGAGGTCAGGTCTCAAGGGATCTGTTTTCTAGCTGTCAGTTGTAAGCATTATTTATTCTCCCTCTTGGATGCCCTAATATGAGTTGCAAAAGACATTTTAAAACATAACCATTCCAGATTTGGAGACTAATAAATCTAACCTAATGTTCATTTGATAAATATATATACATATTTGAATATATATGCTACGGAAAAAACCCCGACTCAATGTTCTCACACAGCTTTCCCGAAACGACTCATTCCCTCCTATTTATTTGCTGTCTCGCTGCCAAAACCTGTTCACCAATTGTCACCCTTCACTTCTGCTCTACTCATTTATCCCCCCAAAATGATTATAACAAATGACTGGTGATGGCCTCATGACATCTTTTTAAAGCATTAGCCCTCATCCCTCTATTTTATACAATGCAAACCCCATATGATTCCCATTTGCAAGAGAAGACGTAGCGCTGGTATCTGCAGTTTTAACCAAGTCAAACCTAGTGGTACTTGTGCCATCCCTGTTGCTAAGGGGATGGAGCAGTGTCATACACCTGTAACTCCCTGCATGCCACGCGATATTGATCTCAAAAAGAGAATTTCTGGAGAGGAAAAAAAAAAATAAAGATCAATCCCTAAACTCTCAGTCCAACAGATGAACAGTGATGCTGGGTTTCCAGAGCTCTCAGATGTCACTTTCTTACTGCAGGCATGTGCACCTAAGCAACAGCTGCATTTAGGATGGGGAAGCAACATTAGTTTTGACTCTGACCCAGTTGACCCATCAGCTACATGAACACTCAGTGCCGCAAGTCCTCCCCTGGCTGCCACCTGAGAGATTCCCCTCCCCACGGTGTAAACAGCAGCAGGCTTACGCACCTCTGTGGCACTGGGGTGATTCCTAGTCTGCTCGGGTGTAAAGGGCAGAACCAGGCACTCCGTACAGATGAGCGTTGCAGTAGTTAAAACATGGGGATTTGAATCCCACGGTTTCCTGGCCCACAGGACTGAAAGCAGCAGAAGCAGCTCACATGCTTGTTTCTCCTGGGTAGATAAGCTGCACGTTGTGCTGTACTGGGACTTACTGGAAAAAAACCTCGGGCGCTAAATCTCCGCTAGTCAGGAATGTAATTGTCTTGTCACTTTTGCCACACTTCCTCCTTCCTCCACTGGTTGTCAGCACTGTGCTGTGCTGCAGCGGTGTCCAGCTGCGTCCCCTGCCCTGGGGAGGCTGCCCTTGGTGTACCTGGAGGTGCTACTTGGTGAAGCTGCTCTGTAGCTGAGAGATGCTGTCAGAGCTGCGCTCCTTCTGAGCCTCACATCTCGGCAGTCTGAACTCAGCTGGATATTGCTGGTGTCTGTCAGATCAAGGAAAGAAGCTGGGGAACAGAGTGCTCCCTCTGCCTCAGGAAGGTACATGGGCACAGTCCCACTCCCCTCACCCAGCAGAGTGTCAAAGTAAATGGGGCCTGTAAAACACTTAAAAAATTCCTTTCAAGTTGAATAACAGGGCTTGAAATTTGGGAGACATTTCATTGGAAAGCACCATCTGTAAGCTGCTCCCCTCTTTCACTACTTAGAAGTAGAAGGGAGCTCACCCTTCCCTCTCCTGAGTTGTCTAAACTCAGCCATCCTGCCAGGTTGCCGTCACTGCAGGGAATGCAAACTGTGGGACAGAGATCCGTTCTGCTGGGAGCCCCCTGCACCAGACACCAGTTCTTCACCTGCGTTTGTAACGCGGGCCTTGGCACTGCCTCCTGATTCAGAGGGGATGCAAGTACAGGATTGTTTGCAGGAGGTCTCAGAGTGAAAACAGGCCCCGAACACCACAGGCTGTCCCAGATAGTGGTGCACATCTCCACTGGACATGCTCCTGCCTGGCTTTCTTACAGGCACTTCATACTGAAATGGATGCCAGGAACCAGCTTTGTCTCCTGACTCCACTGTCCCTGTGATGCTTCAGACCCTGGAAGTACTGCCTGGGTGTCTGCTGCCCAAGAGCTCTGTCAGCTCCTGTATCACCTTCTTGGATATGAAGGAAAAGACATCCTACCTAATCCATCCCTACTCAGAAGGGGGTTGACAGTGATGATAACCTTGTACCCAGCAGTCAAAGCTGCTGTCTTCCTAACAAAACGTACTTGGCTTCTCCTGCTCTCCTCTCACCTCTCTTAAACGAGTCCTTGCCTCTTTTAAAGGCACAACAGCTCCAGGGTTATCTGTGGCTCATCCCTCTGCTCTCCTGCAGTGTAAACAGTGGTGTCCAGGACTTACTACATCCTCTTCCTCTTGCTAAAGAAGCCACTGAATTTGCATCTGTCTCTGATCCCCCTCTCCTTGAAGGGCTCTCCCACACAGCTTCTCTGAGCTCACCAGCCTGGACTCAGTGTTGTCATGGGTATGAAAAGATGGTGTAAAAGTGGTAAATTTTCTTATGTACCTTTGTAAAAATGTCTGGTTTCTGCAGCTGGTTGCTGCCTTCTTCCCCAGAGGTGGCCCAATGTCAGAGGTGCTAAATATATACAGTTATGTAAATATTTTATTTCAATCTTGTGACTATGAATTTTTTAGCAAAACATTTTGCTCTTATTTTCTTGTCTCTCTCTCCCTCCCTCCTTGGGTAAGTGACCAGCTTGAACAGTTTGGTGTCTAAAAATGGATGAAACATTCAAAATACCACGCACATCAACAC
This sequence comes from Phoenicopterus ruber ruber, assembly GCA_009819775.1. Classification (NCBI taxonomy): domain Eukaryota; kingdom Metazoa; phylum Chordata; class Aves; order Phoenicopteriformes; family Phoenicopteridae; genus Phoenicopterus; species Phoenicopterus ruber. Next base: position 7,024,098 of record CM020222.1, on the reverse strand, counting down.
CACCATGTTAAATGCATAAAGCCAGCTGAAAAGAAATCCATTATTTATTAGCTCTGTGCCTTTATCAAGCCAAGCTCAAAGTGCATTTCAAACTGGATTCTTCAGAGGTGCTGCTCTTGACTGCCTTGTTCAGTATACTCTAACTTCAGAGGCAGAAAATTAATTATTATTTTTCTGCTGATCATATATTCCCTTTAGCATTGAGGCTTCTAACCTCCAGGCTGTGACCCCACCATGCAGCCTGAGGGCTTTGAACATTTTTTCCATTTTCTGTTCCCTGTCTTTCTAGAGAAACAGATCTCCTCTGAGGCACGGTACCATTCAACAGCTCCTGCACCCCCTCTCTGAATCCTCAAGGAAAAAGCATAAAAGGATTCTGGAATATACTTGACCCTGCTGGGTGGGCCACCCAGCCATGCCATTTGGGATACAAATGCTCCTTGTCAGGCACACAGTTGCTGTATAGACATCAAAGACTTGCCTTAAAACACAGCCTGCAGCAGCCTTCTGGCCCCTCTCCCCCACAAAGGAGAGCCCTCAGCCCTGCCCTACCCCTGCAGATACTCACGGCAATCCTGCTCATCAGACTTGTCCTTGCAGTCTTCATCCCCGTCGCACTTCCAGTTCAGGTGGATGCATTCACCATTGCCACACTGGAACTCATGAGCTGCGCAGGTGTTGAGGGCCTTGGCATCGTAGCCACACTTCTCTACGGACTCGTCCGAGTGATCGTCACAGTCCGGCTGGTTATCGCAGACCCACAGCTCTGGGATGCACACGCTGTTGTTGCACTGGAACTCATTGGGGTTGCAGGTCAGAGGCGAGCATTTTCTTTCATCACTGCCATCCCCGCAGTCATTGTCACCGTCACACACGAAGATGATGGAGATGCATGACTTGTTACTGCACTGGAACTCATTGGGAGAACAGGCTTGGGAATAAAAACAAACAGGTGAGCTGTGAGGTCTCCAACCTACCCCTCACCACTGTGCCAGCTTTAGCACATTAGGAATGTCTGAGACAAGGGGAGAGCGAGGGCACAAAAGCATTACCTTGGCTGTCCTAACCCAAAACATTTTTCCCAATGGTAAACTACATGGCAAGGAGCAGGTGAAGATGCAGTGGTCATCTCCCCAGCTGTGCTATACACTGCATCCTATGGCACAGCTGGGGAGAGGACCGCTGAGTCTTCCCAACTGCCCCTCTGGGCCATGGCAGGGCTGCGAGAACTGCAAGCAGGAAAAGTGGGGGGCTGGCTGCAGCGCTGCCCTGGTGCTGAGGCAGGAGCAGCCAGGCAAGCCCCAGTGTACGGGGTGACAGCACAGAAAGAGCAGTGAGATCGCAGGGCAGGCTGGAGGTGTGCTGGCACACGCTGGTGGACTCGCACAGCGCTTCGCTTTGCTCCACGCTGACATTACCAGCTTCCTGACTTTCACAAACACAGAATCAGGTTTCAGGATTTCACAGTGTGCCTGGTTTTGGACATATTAAGTGGGATGTGTAGGGTAAATATTTAGTGAGTCGAGCATCAATTTAGCTGCAATCTGCCAGTAAGGCCCTTTACAACACACTGAATGCCTTCCCTGGAAATCACAACTCAACATTAACATACAAATGAGACGTTTGTCAGATAGGAAGCTGAGTGGAGTACTCTCCTCTGCAAGCCTAATGGACAGCTGAACCACAGAAGCCTGCTCAAATTAAACTTTCAGGTACTCCAACAATGTGCACTTCACAGTCACTTCATTTCATCAAGGTGTGGGGGAACCAAAACCCTGGAAGAAATTCTCCGTAAGTACTTTTAGGTAGTTACTTAAAAAATAATTCTGCTTCTGCAGTTTCAGTCATCTACAGGAAACTTATGGCTTTGACAAATTACAAGTACAATAAATATATACAAATAAATTACAATAACTTTTTTTTTTTTTTTTACATTACACTTGGGAGTCTTTTTCATCTTCAGAAGCAGAACTATTTACTGTCCTATCTGCAGAACCCCTATGATAAGCCACACAGTTCAGATGGTACCGATCGCTGCAATGGCAAGTACATCTGGAAAGCAGCAGAATCTCTGTGAAAGAGTTGTCACATCCCAGCTTTCAGCCAACGACAGGAACCCAGCAGTATTCTATTGAAATATTACGTCTGTTTTATACCTGGGAATGAAACTCTGTTTATCTAGCAACTAAGAACATGCTCACTTAACTCATTAATTTACTGAGTTACTTGTACCTGGATACTTATTTACATTCTAGCTTGCAAACCTGCTGGGCTCTGTCTGTTAACCTAATCAGCCTGTAGTTTTACATCAGAGCATGACAATATATATACTTCTCCCCTCCCGCCCTGTGCTCTGTCCCATGTAGTCCCAGGTTTTCCAGATGTTACTGTGTCTACCAGAGTAGCAATTTGACTAATTGGAAGAAAAAAGAGGTTTGCCTTCCTTGGTGCAATACTACCATTGGCTATGACCCAAGCTCCCTCCAAGAGGGATAAATGTTAAAGAGAATCTCAGCTGCACACTGCTGTGTGCCCAACTTGACATCAACAATTAAATGCAACAGAGTGCGGTCACCAAAGGAGCATCTAGTGTTAGACACCAAAATATCACCTGGTCCAGGTGGGTTGTTCAGGCTCCTTCTGTACTCAGTAGAGTATTTTGGACATAGAGAGATGCCCTCAACAGGCAACTCCTGCCACATACCTTGGGATAAGAACTGTCCCTTGGAGGGGCCAGTATTTCTCCTCTCCAAACAGAGGGAACTGAGATCAGACAACCAACATTAGGAGATGAATCCCTCTCATAAGGATCTGAAATATGAGCACAGTCTGGTGGAGAAGCATCTAAAACCTCTCTTGCATGGCAGAATTGAGACCATTAAAATGCTCCAGTTTTCATCCAAATTCTGCTCTTTTTCTTCGTTGAGCATACTTTTCTATCCTTATCCCATAACTAGAAGTAAAATAATCTGTTAACCCCACTGATCAGCACACAGCTGTATAACCTAACTCTTTTCAGATGATGCATAATATGGAACTGCCAAGTGGAAATTCAAGGTAACAGTTACTATCTTACCAAGCTATTTAAAAAAGGAAGTGAGAAGCAGGAATGTTTCTAAGGCTATGTGCAGTTTCTGTAACAGATCAAGGCTGAGAAGAATAAATTGCTTTTCTGGCATTATTTTGATGAAAGCAGATCAGTGAGCAAAATTTTGCATAGTCCTTTGATCCTTAATTTTTGGGCAAGGTTGTAATGATTTGCACACTCCAAATGTGCATTAATTTCCTTTCCCCCAACTGTAATGAGCCCATCTTTTTTCCCTTGTTATTTTCCTGGTCCCACCTCCACCCCTCCTTCTGTCTGTACGCATTTCCCTTCAGAAATCTGCTGCATTGGCAAATTAGCAACTGATAAACATATGTGTGGGATACAGACAATGGAAGTTTGCACAAGTCCCAGTGCAGATACGAAATTACTGATAATCGCAGCCAGAAGAAAATAGAAGCAGTTCAGCTTTTGTAACCTCTCATGAGGACTTTCTCAGTGAAGCTTGTGAATTACTAGCTAGAAAAATCGCATGGTCATGATTATTTTATTTCTTTTTTAAAAATTAAATTTAGTGTGATGACAGCACTAGAGACTTCAAGCTCTCCCTCCACTGAACAAGCACGGCAGCCTGGCTGTTGCTAACTCCCCCTTCCCACCGCTGCAGTCCTTAGATGGGGATCAATCTCTGCAACTCGCACAGCTAAAGCCAGGGGCAGCGGCACCAGCACCGACAGGGCATCACACCCGCACTGGGACAAGGCCTAGGAGACAGAAGAGCAGCTCTTCGTGCTCTGGTCTTCCTGCCTGCAACTACAGCAGCCGTGCACTGCTGGGACAACAAGTACGATCAATGGGCTGCTACCGCTGTGCCATGACAAGGAGGCCGCTGGACAGCCACCAGAGCTGTCCCGGGGGCCACTGCAGTGCGCGTGCTAGCAGCCAGTGGCAGTGCCAAACGGGAGCACGTGGTCCCTTGCTACAGAAGGCTGCTCTAGGCACCTCTGGGTGAACTCAAGAAATAAAAAAGTCCTTTTCTTCATTTACAGACCTAATGACCATCTTCAGGCCAGCTCAAATGGGACAGTTCCTTCCGGACCACACAAGCCTCCAGCAGAGACCTCCATCTCCATGTGCAGCTGGCTCTCCTGCTGGCCACGGGAAGGCGGATAACATCCCAGTTCCTCTCACCCTTCCCTTATCCTCTCTGACAGCTAAAATCCACAGGGCAAGTCAGGATAAAACAAAGTCTGCAGCTTCCAGCCACTCGGGGACTTGCTCTGGCACAAACAGGCAACAGAGGAGAAAAGCTGCTTACAATCCCTCTGTACCTAGGCAAAAGCCAGCAGGCTCGTGCTCTTTGAGGTCCCTGCTGCATGGTTTGGGGCTGGTTTGAAGAACCTAATAAAAAGCAGCACTACAAAATTATCTTACATAGCACCTGGAGAGATGAGGATGGGGAAGTAAAGTCCCAGGGACAGTTTACTTCACATCTCCTTTCATAAATCTGTCAGGGTACCTAGGTAGTCCCATCACTACAGCATTCCACTGCCTCCAGAGCATTTCGATAGAAAACGTGTGAATAGTAATTAAATGATCACTGGGGTATTTTTTCTTTGACTTGAGCAATTTGTTTGCATTCTCTGTTTCTGCTTCCTGTCCTATTGTAAGTTTATTCATGCAAAACAAAGGAAACAAATATTAGCTTGCTTTCCTTAGTGCCAAAGAAATTAATAAATGTCATACTCTGAGGTGCAAAACCGACTTCAAATATGAAGTGATCCCCATAGAAATCTTGGAAATGTTTGTCAAGAGGAAGTGTTTAACCAACCGGCTTCAAAGCAGTAAACAAGCATAACTACAAAAGCAGTTTTGTAGAGTACTGTAATCCATTAAGGTTCTTCACAGTTTTAGGAAGCAAAATATCACATCTAAATGATAGTGTACATATGCTCTGGCCTACAGACAATATATACCAGAGGTGTTCTGCATTAATTTCTGCCTTGTACTATATACCAATACATACAGCAGAACTGTCACAGTTTTTGCCTCTCAGCCTCCAGCTGCAGTCTCGACACATCTTTTGAGAAGAGTGGAGCAGAAGCAGCTTTTGGATAGAGGAAGTTAAAAAAAAAAAAAAAAGTGGAGAGATTGCAGTTGTGGAGTTAGTGTTTCAGTACCGGCTGGTTCTCTTTTGCCTGGAGCCCGGATTTAACCAGAGGCTTTAGTGAGTAGTCTGGTGCAGCAGGGACAATCTTAGTGCAGGAGCTGCACCAAAAAATTAAGATAATTCTACCATATGCTTTTTAAGTGCTTATAGAGAAAAGTAGAATGCTCTAAAGATACAGGGCACTCTGAGAACTGTAATTTAAAAAAATATGTATTTGTACATAACAACGTTTCTACAATGGACATCTCTACCAAGCATGGATCCTCAAATCTGGATAAAGCTCAAAATATGAAATAAATAGGATATCCATCATTAATAAGAGCTGGGAATTAGGTACAACGGACTATAACTGCTGCCACTGCTAATCTTTAATTAAAGATTTTCTAGCTTTTCAGTGAAAGTCAGATATTTAATTCATCTCTCTCCTCAAAAAAAGTCAGTACCACTTGAAATTACATGAATTGCTTAAAGAAAGATAATTATTTGGTAAAATTTGGGGTGAAGTGGATAACAGCAATTACTGATGCTGAAGACAAGAAAATAAGATGAATTATTACACTGCATTTTCCTGACACCCTCCCCAAAGCAACTTAAAATGTGTGGCTCAAAATTTCTTGTTTGCTTAAATCTGATAATGGATCTTCTAAAGAAGGCAAAGGATGATTTGTGCCTACTAACATTTGCATTGGGGAGAAAGAGATCTGCTGTTGACTTACCACCACTTCAACACTGGCAGGGGAGGCTGGTGGACTTCAGAAACTCTCCTAAGCTGTGAGGTTTAGGATCTGAGCTCTACATGGCTGCAGGAGTGGAACGCCTGAGCTCCATCTGCCCAGGTGTTCTGCACGAAGTGCAAACCCAGCTACCACAGCCCACGTAAATTAATCTCTGAGCTGGACTGTGGATAAAGAGGTCAGAGTCCAGACAGGCTAAATTAAGTTGCAACTCCCAGGCCAGTTACCAATGCTGTTATCATGTTAGTTTTATTTAACTAGTATTCATTTTCAGGCTTAATTGTATCTAAATTATTTGTTTTGTCTGCAGACAATTGGTGTGCTTACCAAATATCTGAATATTTCATACAGATCTTGGGTCAAATGCCAGTCTTTAAAGCACAGATTCATGCCTAGGAGGACAAGTTTCCCACGGAAAGAGGCCCTCCAGGAAGGGCAGCAAAAGAGGTGGAGGTAAACGAAGATGACCTTGAAGTGCGTTGCTCTGAAAAAATGACAGGCCTCCCATGGAGGGAATAATGCAGCTGAACTGCAGTCTCACTACTAACGGTGGTTGTTGCTATGGCAATTGATACTGAAAAGCCCATATATAGATGAAGACTGCAGAAGGAATAGTAATTCCTGATATTGTTCAAATCACTAATATAGCTAAGGAGCCATTTCACGCACTCTTGCAAATTAGTATTTGCATGTGCTCACTGCCTTTGCCACGCTGCTCCCCTCAAACACAAATGAGTTATTTTTTCATTCTCTGCAGCAGTATTTGCATAGTATTAGTTAATTACAATGGAGCAACCAGATGCCAAAGCCCCTGCTGATAAATAATAGTTGGTTCAAAAAATGTATTTACTGATTTAGAATATATTTCCTGAGAATCATATATTCATTCGAAGCAGTTTATTTTTCTGAAAATAGAATTAATTATGACCCCACAATTTATGGAGAGAAGCAGCTTACGTACAAAAGCTATGCATACTCTGAGTTTCTTCCCTGTCTTTAATCTTACTTATGTGCAATAAGGTTGCTAACTCATACTTGCAGTCTCCTCAATTTTACTTCATACTAGGAAAGTGTTAGGAAGTTTATCACAGGTTCTTCTGGTTAAATGACTGAAAATGACCTCAAAATAAGAACAAGTGAGTCCAGTGTAGAGGGCTTAGGGGTAAAATAAAGCAACTTGGGAGGAAAAAGAAAGGATGGTCAAAATGCCTAATGTTGATACTGTGCAGCTTTTTGCTAAAATCCAAGACACCCCATGGGAAATCTCATGGCGATAAAGACCTATCACTACTCTTTTATATTCTGATTGGAATATAATCAGCTGAATATGATTGGAGCTGTTTAGTACTAGCCAAAATTTAAATGGAAAAAAAATATGCGGGGATGTGTTTCATGGGTTTCTTTTCTGACTTTGAAAATTGGAACCTGTACGGGACATGCTCACTCCTATTCCCTCAGACATGACTTGCCATTAAAACGGCAATTTTACAAATTACACCAATTTGGTAAATCCCTCAGAAACAGCTGATAATATCTATGAAACTAACAGCTGCTCGAATATTATCACACAAGCTCCATATATAAACATTCTTCCAGCAACCAGAACAGAGCATTACTGAACAGGGCCTTGATCCTGTGACACTACACACAAAACCCGCATTACTGAGTACGCAGTACCTCCTGGATTCAGCAGGACTCCCTGGTTACAAGGGTTGCCTGTACAGAGCTTTCAGCGTGACCAGGAGTTAATTTTGCCATTGCAGAGTTTAAATCACAGACACTTTGCCAGGAAAAGCCTACTCCATAGTTCTCACCTTCCATCCATTGGGCAGACTTCCACTCTGTCCTCATCTGCTAATACAGAGACAGGAACTGCCTTATTATACCTGCCCGTTTTCTCCATTGCTTTCTGGTTTCTTATGTCCAGCTCAGGAGAGAGACTTCATCAGAATCTTAAAAGCTACGCTTTAGTCACATTGGCAAGAGACGGCACAATTTGTTTTAGTCTCAGAAAATTTGCAACCTTCCTTTTTTTTCTGTCTGGGAAAGGCAAGGAATTCAAACCCACGTCTGTTGGTCCACAGCTCCGTCGCTGGCCTGCCACTTCCTCCTTACCCACACATTCCCAAGCACAAGGATGGCACCAGTTTAACCAGTTGGAAAACTGAACCGTTCCACCAAAATCAATCAAGTCTTTTACACTGCCATAACTAGGAAGGGAATCCTGGAGGTTTGTAACAATCTACAATACTTATCTTTATTGAATGCAGATAAGGAACTAGGGAGCAGCAACTGACACTACAAAGCTACGTGCACTGCTAATGCTTGTGCCGCTACTCTCACATCATGAAAACTGTGCACACCTCAAAAGCACTCGTAGAGAAAGAAAAAAATCCGAATTCTTAGGTAGAATTCTTTGCTGATGGAATTGCCGCACAGGCCTATCTGTGAAAAACAGAGCAAGGAAAAGCGACATTGGCCACCCTCAGGATATGTTTCTGAACCAATGAGCCAAACAGGTAAGGCAGAGAGAAAAGCCTGGCTTCAGCATGATAATCTGGTAGCTACAGCAACCGAGGGCTCACAGGTTTTAACTCAGCTGAGTAGTGAGGGACAAAGCAGTGCTCACGTTGCAAGCAATGAGGTCACTGCCCCATAAAATCTCCACTTCCACTAATTGACTTTGCTTGATGGGAATTCTCTGTAAGAGGAGATATTTCTTCTTATTGCAGTTTGCTTCACTGTTAGACTTAAATATTCCTTGAATTTAGAATATGGCACTATTAACTCTTCTAGAGAACAGACAAAACAAGGAAACACTGAGAGTTGTCACGACTTACCCCCCCAGTTTACCCAACTGTCTCTCACATTTCTCCAGGACCAGAGATCCAAAATGAGTTTGAATGCAGATGCAATAACAATTAAAAAGATGCTTTTGAAATACAACAGTTTGCAAGGCAACTGATCTGAAGGGAAGAGTACCTTAAAAAAGAAGCATCGAGGATACAATGAGACAACTGGTAGAATTCAGTATAGCCAGATTCAAGGTTATGAATATAAGTACATAGATATTTACCAAGTCTATAAAGACAAGACCACTTGGGATGGTTTTGGGAGGGGAAGAGATCGACAGACTTTTCAGGAAACAACCAGCCCCTAATAATTTTCACTTATGTGATATTAGGGGGCACAGCTATTATATGATGTCAACAACGTACCCACAATTCCACAAAAGAACACCAATCATTTTTAGAAAAAACGTCTTAGATTTTCTACTCAAATGGAAAATTTAAGCACTGAGTGACACTCACTGCAATTAAAAGTGTAAGGGTCATGTGCTAACTGCTCTCACTTTAATACTAGTGAGATTTCTATGGCGTTAGGATTTGCCCTTCATTTTCTACGGCTTTGAAACAGAAGGCAGCACTTTGCTGGATTTGGGCTGAGATGAAGAATCAATTGTACGACATGAGCACTTTAAACTTTTTGGATAAAGGAAGTGTACTGAAGTGTATTTTATTGTGAGCTAAACCTTCTCAGTTATATCTTATCAAGTAAAAAAATTTCTTTGCAAAATACAAGCAAAGTTAATCCAACCATTATAACTTCCTCTGTATGCAAACAGTGTATTTCAGCCACTAAGATAACTTTCAGATGTTGTTTTATCCATTAACATGACTCATAAAACAGTTTTTTTTTTGGTTTTGCATCAAATATTACATGGTCCTCTCCTGCGTAGGACTGTACTGAGTACAAGCTAACTGATTCTGATTCAGTCTTCAGATCATATGCTCAGGAAGCATAACTGTTAAGCACTTGTTAATTAGCATAACGCATATGTACCCGTGGCCACTGAAGGATGGAACTCCTACCCACGTATCTGCCATCGTAACACGATCGTTGGCACTGACAGCTACAGGAGATTTCCCTTAATAAAACTAAACAGATTCTTGCTTTTTGGATGAATTGGCTCAGAATTATAGCTCCATTCTTATGAAGAAAGCACTTCAGGGACATGAAATACAATCATATTTGGCAATAAGAGATGCAATTTCTTGGCTATTTCAACTCCAAGAGCTCTAACTGTTGAAAGATAGACTGCCCAGAAGATAAACATAACTACAGGCCAATTTTTGTTCCTCTGACAGTATGACATGTGAGATTGGAAAGTAGAATCAGAGACAACTTCTCCAGCTAAAGCACAGAAAGAGCAGCAGGACAAAGCTTGTGTGTGTGCGCACACATAACATGCAGTCCAGCAGTATTAGGCTTTAATTATCCACAAATCTTTGTATAAAACCAGTTCTTTCACACCCCTCTTCCACAACTCTGAAAAATTATCATTTGGGGTGTGTAGGACTCGTGTGTGTGAGAGAGAGTGAGAGAGCGTGCTTCAAGTGTATTCTTTGCATCTACTCTTTTTTCCTAGTGTACCTTCAGGGAAACACTGTAACAGTACCAAATTCTAAATTGTCTTGGTTTCATATTGTGTTTTCATCTATTATGCTTTGAAGAATAAATTATTCATGGAACATACCGATATGGACAATTTATCTGTAACTGAGGGATCAGCACACAGCAAATGTGCAGAGGCCACCAACAAAGCCTGCTGTGGTGAGCGAGGCACCACTCAGTACTGGGAAACTCCATTTACAGAACATTACACGTGTCTCTTCTTTTTTAAACCTAAGCTCAAGAGACAGCCGTAGGGGAAACAAAGCCATTTTGCCCTAACCTTCTGCAGGTAGAGCCCCGGCACAGCTTAGGCCATGGCTTTAGGGTTTAATTACTGACTTATGCAATAACTATCTTACCTCTAACCTAAGTTCATGCAGTATTTTACATTTAATTACAAGAAGCATTTACATTTAATTACAACAACAATATATATCCAATATATTAAAAATGCAACTACCTTCATTTTTCCTGTATGAGTGCAATTAAAAGGTAACTACCAATCTCATTGTTCTTGCTGTTTTGTTCTGAAGGAACGCAGGACAAATATGATTATGGGCTGAGATTTTTCCTAAATAACAATGGGGATTTTTCTGCAATTACTACCGCTTTTGAAGGAGCTCTAATACTTTAAGCAGTGATAAAGTGGCAGCTGTACATGTTTAATTTCTGAGAGTCAGGGCATAATGGACAAGCATTAATCCCTCCAGCTGTCCAGTAATTAAACATCATGTAAAGCCCACAGGATATCATTGCTGTGCTACCGTATCTTATTTATGAAGGACTTTCATTTGTTAACTATATAGTCATTTTCTTTCCATTCTTGGAAATAATTGTAGATTCCTCCACTGTGGCAAGTGTACTGAAGTTACAGCTACCTTCCACAAAATGACAGGAATTTCAGGCTAGCCACGTCTCTTTTCATCACATGCTGAAATAATCATGAATAGTGATAGCAGATAAATATTTCCTCTAAATGCATGAATGCAATACTATGGGCTTTAACCCTGTCATGGTTTAACCCCAGCCAGCAGCTAAGCACCACACAGCCGCTCACTCACTCCTCCCCTCTGGTGGGATAGGGGAGAGAATTAGAAGGGTAAAAGTGGGAAAACTCGTGGACTGAGATAAAGACAGTTTAATAGGTAAAGCAAAAGCCACGCACGCAAGGAAAGCAAAACAAGGAATTCATTCACTGCTTCCCATGGGCAGGCAGGTGTTCAGCCATCTCCAGGAAAGCAGGGCTCCATCACGCCTAACGGTTACTTGGGAAGACAAACGCCATCGCTCCAAATGTCCCCCCCTTCCTTCTTCTTCCCCCACCTTTATATGCTGAGCATGACGTCATATGGTGCGGAATATCCCTTGGGTCAGTTGGGGTCAGCTGTCCCAGCTGTGTCCCCTCCCAACTCCTTGTGCCCCCCCAGCCTCCTCGCTGGTGGGGTGGGGTGAGAGGCAGCAAAGGCCTTGACTCTGTGTAAGCCCTGCTCAGCAGTAACGAAAACATCCCTGTGTCATCAACACTGTTTTCAGCACAAATCCAAAACAGAGCCCCATATGAGCGACTATGAAGAAAATCAACCTTATCCCAGCCAAAACCAGCACAAACCCCATTAAAACTGGTGGGTTTCTCAGGGAAAATATATGGCAAAACCTGGTCCTTTGGCTTTGATTTCCCTCTGAGCTGACTGAGGAACAGTACATCACTGTGCACCTAGCCTGTTAACAAAGGTAACGAACAGAATTCATAACTTTAAAGAAAGCATGTATTAATCAGGCTGCAAAGGAAGCTAAAATTAGTGCTGCATTATCACCAAGTAAAAAGCTCTGCATAGGATCTGTAGAGGTTTGGAATTAACAGAATCAGTATGGTCAAATCCCCACAGGTAGCACTGGAAGTGTGACTCAGATGCAAAACACAGGTACCTTTTACTGCATTAAGAAGAAAAGGATGCTGAGACGACATGATGCTCCTTATTGCTACAGGACAATGATAAAAGATGATAAAACAATTTAACTGTCAACAGAAAGGTCACTTCATGTGAGTGCAGGAGCAGTGTTGAGGAAGGTGGCTTTAAATCAGCTTTGTAATTTCCCCACTTCAGCTGGCTCATCACCAGCTGGATCTGCTGGAGGGATCAGACCAGCTTTAGCCTGCTTTAAATTCTGCCTTCTGCCAATGGTTCTCAGGTGATCTGAGGGCTATTGAGCAGGGCATTAGAAAGAGTTGACTCTGAAAGTTTTCTGCGCTTGGACCTTCCAAGAAAAGGACCCCTCACTTGTAGGCACTGCTGCTTTTTACGGAGAATCACACATGTGCCTGGAGCTTTGCCAGAAAAGAGTAAGTGAAAACTTCCTGCCCTGAGGATCTTGTAAATTACATATATACTGTGGAAATGTGAAAGCTGTGAGCTACCACAGCAAGGACATGTGGCTTAGAGCTGAGCAAGAATGTCCTTACTGTTGTTTCCCTTATTAATTTAAAAAACTTTACCCAGTTTGTTCACTTTTAATCTGGCATATTGTATCATAGGGCTGAAAATCTAGAACTAATTCTGAGACATATGGTCAGCAATGAAAAGCTGGAAGACCAGGGTCCAAAAGAAGATGCTCTCGGTAATAAGGCTGTCGCTGTCATGAGACTCCTGCAGGAATTCCTGGCCCTCACCCTTGGACAACTTTATGAGATCAGTATAAGTATGTCCATTACCTGCACAAGTTTCCATGGGTAGCTGTCTCTGTACTATAGTTAAGCAGAATAAATCAGGGTATGGGAAAATAGCTTATTATGCTATCAATACATCAATGAATACATCATTTCACTGTATCTGACTACTGGGAAAGGGGCAAATAATACACATCGAACTCCTCATCTGCAATACACAATTTCCATACTGGGTGCAAGAAGCGGTCCAGGTGAAAACCAGTAACACAATCAGAAGAGATGGGGCCAGAGCCTTGCTCTCTCTATTGAGCATCCCACAGTCCTGTCAGGAGGAACAAGCAATGTGTGCATTAAAGGGGTTCAATGCCCATTTCAGCTGTTACTGGATGGTAGCTCTTCTGTTCTAAAGCCATGCTGAAATGCTCTCTACATTCCTGAGCGGCTGACAAAACACTGGTTAATATCTCTCTTAGCAGAGATTTAACAAGTTCTGCAGTAGTTAGCAAAGTCCGGACTGACCCTGAGTTGTGATGCTTTAATTACAGTCTCTCATATTTAATTTCTCTTTTTAGTCTCAGTAAATGCATTCCTAAGCTCGTCCAATCAATTGTGACACAGGTTAGGTACATGGGGATCAGAAAACCTCAACCACGGAAATAAGAAAGAGGATGCCAGCACCTCCAAGCCAGCAAATTCAAGACTGCTTTTACATTATCAACTGTTGATGTCTATTTTAGAGGACTAAATCTGACCTATGACTACAACACACTTAATATTGTAAAGGCACAAATTACTTCTGCTCCAAAGAACTGAAAAATATGTTTTTTTCTTTTTATATACTCTTTTATTTTAAAAAGGCAGATATTTGCATTTTCAAAAGTTGTTTGTGCGCTGGAAGTTAGCAGTGGACTTAAAGCCTACCTGCTGGAAGTAAATTATTTAGGCAGACAGGCACTTAGCTACCTACATGCAAGGATTAATACCTTGAAGTAATAGCTTTATTAACATGGATTTAGAAAGAGCTCAGGGTTTTTCTTCTGGATGCCCTCACTCACCATATCTTCAAGTCATCTTCCACTTGTTTATTGCACATGCAGGCTCTCACCATAGGAATTATCCTGAGCACTAATAAACTTCCTTCCAAACATTTATCCAGAAAGATGTGTTATTTCTAGACAAGTTGGTCAGCTCTGAGAGAGGTGCAGCCTTAGCTATGACAGGGTGCTCTGCTCCAAGTCAGTGCTGAAGCTTCTTTTAAAATGAGAACAAAATGTGAGTGCAGAGGCTAAAAAAAAAAGAAGAGAGAGAGAGAGAAAAGGTCTGAACCTAGGAACACACTTTTTTTTTTGTCAGGATACTGTGTGCTGCTGACATAAGAGAAAACGGATAAAGGAGGATTCTCAACAGAGAAGAAACAGGAATGTTAACAGAGTATCAGTGGATAGGCTTAGTGAGGTTTATCAGATTTGGATAAAAGAGAGGATAGCTATCAATCCTCCACAAGCTCTCAGAGTTTAGACGGCTAACACATTTGTTCTCATCCATGAGGAAAACACCTCAATTTGACAAGCAACCTCACTGAAAACGCTCCCACTACAGCCATTCAGCAGTGCCTCCTGTTTCCTTCTCAAAGTGAATTTAATGCTTCTGAAAGATGCTGAATCGACAGATCTTAAAACTGAAAGCTTCTGATGTTTGCACCCACCCAGGAAGCTCCAAGTTTGCCTGTCAGTGCCCTTCTGGCCAGAGAACAGCCCATCCCACATTCAGACTCAGTAGCAACCCTTCAGCAGAGACTGTCAATGTGCACCCACTGAGGTGGCAGCCTATGTGCAGACAACACTCAGTCATAAGGAACTAGATGAAAGTCACTAATTTATTTCACAGGAGTTACCCAACAACCATCAGAAGATGGTAATTTGTCCTTGGATTAAATTTCCATTTTAAAAACCTGCATGTGGACTAAAAATGGGGAAGATAAGCAAGACTAGAGATGCTGAAACATCCAGAAGAGAAACACTCAGCTATTTCTAAATCCATTAATAGTATCATTATGCTGAAATTATGTGGCATTCAGAACATATTTACATTCATTTTGGGGGCTACATAGAGCCTTGAAAAATAGAAATTCAAAGCAATTTCAAGTAGATTTTTATTATAAATAAAAGACTCCATGAGACAACTCCTACTGGTGTAAGCAGCAGCAGCATTAAATTAGTGGAGGCAGCCACCAGTGTAAAAATTGTTTTAATTTCACTAACTTATAATGGGAAAAGAATAATTTTTTCAATAGCAGTTACAATTACCTTCTGAACTTGTATCTAATTCAAGCCTCCCATTCAAAGGGAAAAACCCGCATATGCTATAGAGAGAACGCTAAGAGTTTCACGGAGAAAACAAATAATAGACTTTTGAAAACTGCCAAAACATCATTAGCTTAAAGGACACAGGACCAGGGGTCTAAGCACATCGACTTACCACATCATAATAATTTATTACTTAGGAATTGTCCATGCACATGCACTTAATTCCACATGAAACAGGAGGCAACGAAAGGCAACCTATGCCTTTTCCTTGTGAGCCAACCCAACCAGAACTATGCCACACAGGCTCAGCGCAAGCACAGTAACCTGTTACTGTTACCCCTGGACCTCTGAGTCATGTGCAATATGGCATGGAGAGGCTTTGAAAAACTTTGTGTCTAATCTGTAGTTAATTTAGTGAGTCGCATCGAACCTTTATACTTCATACATAACAAACCGGACACTGGGTTTCATTAGCAAGAGTGAGGCCAGCAGGCTGAGGGAAGCGGTTATTCTCTTCTAGCTGCTACCTGTTAGGTCTTATCTGAAATTCTGTGCCCAGTTTTGTGCCACCCTGACAGTACAGGAAAGGCATTCGCAACCTGGAGAGGGTCCAGTGGAAGTCCAGAAAGATGGTTATGGTGCTGGAGCACATGACATACAAAGGGGGACTGAGGGAAATGTGTTTGGTTAACCTGGAAAAGGTTAAAGGGAGATACTATTGCAATTTTCCAGTATCTAAAGGGGTGATACAGCAAAGCTGAAGGCCAACTCTTCTCAGAAGTGCACAACAAAAGGAGAAAAGGCAAGGGGCACAAGTTGTGACAAAGGAAAAAGTAAAAAAGGACAAAGAAAAAATATTTTTACAATTAGTAGCTAAACACTGTAACAGGTTGCTCAGACAGTAAAATCTTTGGTAAGATTTTGTTTGATAAAGCTGACTGCAAAGAAATAAATTTATCCACAGTGTTTTACTCAGAACCACAAAATGTTCACATAAAACATATTTCGTTACACAACTTCAATGAACAGATATAATGTGAATTATGAACCAGCTAGGTACCAGAGCCCAAAATTCAGTTTTCAAATGAAGAAACATCAATGTGTGCTTGCATGTAATCATTCAACCCTTTCACCAGTAATCTGGAAGTAAAAATAACATTGCTGATATCATGTGCAACACCAGAAATATTGATGGATGCGTGAATAACTACACAGAACATGAGATAGCTTCTTAATAGCCTGGGATTGTTTGCACACGAAGAATTTAGTAACAACAGTTATATAAGAACAGTATTAGAAAGGTGATCTTACTTCTGCACAGACTAGTAAGACTGTTATTCCCTAAGTTCTGGTGGTCTGTGTAAAAAAAAAGTTGGAAAATCAGCTGGGATACCAAAGGGAGCCACAAAAATGAATCAAGCATTCATTCAAAAGAAAATATTTGACAACAAGAAGCATAAACAACTAAATATGTTTAGTCTATCAAAAAGTTTGAGAAATGGCTTGATTACACAGTGTAGGAGTTTTCACAGAGGGAAAACACTGTTAAAGAGCTCTTTCATTCAGCAGAGAAAGGCTTAATAAAAGGCAGTGGCCATTTAGGGACTGAATTTAAAACAGTTACAGTAAATAGTATATCATTTTCTCTCTGTTCAGTGAAACCAACAAGCTATTAATAAAGAAATGTCCAGGCCTATCTATTATATCCCAGCAAAAGCTAGCCTTAGTCTATAGGGCTACACTCTGCAGGAGGAAGGATGTGGCAGTGAGCTGCTGAGCTACCACAGAGGAAGGTTTGAACATTGTTATTTAAGTCCTTACCACATCATCTGGCTATTAACCCTGCTAATCATGTTCCAAACTGACTAACTATATTCTGCTACAGTAGTAAAAGAATACTTAATTCTCCATAGAGTTCACTTTATATTCTCCAGCCAGCTCCAACTGGAGAATCCTTCTTTCCTCTCTTTTTCTAAAATTCACTACTTAGCACTGCAAATGTAGAGTGAATGAATTTGTTGGCAGGAAAAGTCATCCCTTTACATGCAATTTGTAATAGTCACTCTACGACTTTTATACTCCTAAAGGGAGATGTTGCATACATATTAAAGTATTACTCTAACTCACCAGGAGTGCAACCAGCCTCATCAATACCACTTTCACAATCCTTCTGCCCATCACATCTCCAGGACGACGGGATACATTTGTTGCTTAGGTCTCCACAGCTGATTTTTTCAGCTGGACATACTTGCTTGGCTGGAACAATAACATAAAGAAAAAAAAAGTTAAACATAATTCTAGACTTTGCTAACATTGTTTACACTTTTAAAGTTACTTTTATTTTGTATGGCTCAAGCCTGAGACATATTGTAATGAAATCCCAAGTCAACACTGATTTTGAGGTATGGCTGCTTACATGTCCTGTACATGTTCCCCAAAAGAGACCACAATACTTTTACCTGGGGAAAAAAAAAAAAGAGGGGAAAAAACCCACCACTGTTTATTTCAACAAAATCCTAGAAACTTAACCTAAAACTCAAAGGAATTAGAGGAGAGGAACAGAAGTCAGATTTGCATGCAACTTCTGCCTAGCATTTCTTTGCAGGCAGGCTCTTGCTTCTGGCCATCCCAGTGACCCCAAGTTGCAACAAACTGCACAGGCCCCGTGGCTCTTTACACGCTCTTGGGGCCTGGTGGCCCTTTCCCACCTTCTCCTTGCCATCTCAGTCTGTGCATAGGCTAGAAGTGACCAGCTTTGTGCTGCCACGTTCCTCTCTGCAACATGGTGCTGCCTCTTCAATCAAGCCTCCTTGCAGAGTCTTCCCCAGAAACAAGGACCTTCCTGTCCTTCCAGCCTGTGCCTGACCCAGCCAGTCCCTTCCGGGAACATAACTGTACAGGAACATGCAAATAAAACAAATACCACCCCTCACTCTTATTTTCAAACTTAACTCAACCAAAATGAACTGAAAGAGTTGCTTCAGTAGATCAACAGGGATTTCACCTAAGAACCCAGGGCTGGTTGTTAAGTAGGAGGACTGCAACACAGCGTGAGTAATGCTCAATGCAGCAATGGCACTGCCTGTTCGTGACTGCCTCAAACCCCCAGTACACTGTGCTTTTGCTATTAAAACACCAGCACCCTGCACACAGCAGCAGCAGTACTGGACGAACTACTCTGAAAATACTGCCTCAAATCAAGCCAGGAAAAATTAATTGCCTAATTTTACTATAAGGGTTTACTTATATGTTTGGTATTGCAAGGCAATTTCTAAATTTAATGATCTAGGCAGATTATGGTCAATAAACCTGGGGAAAAAGTGGCAAGCACAAGCATGAACTCACACATGTTAAACAAACTTAACTGTAACTGCCTAAATTAAAGGCGACTGTGATCTAAGACATGGAGACACAGGAAGACCCGCAGAAGCAAAAACCCCAGTACATGCAAGAATACAACTATGGAAAAAAAATCTGTCAGATTTATCTGGAACCAAGTAAGCTGTGAAGCTCGTTCTCTTGTAACTATTTTGCATTGCCAAAATTCTTTTTTTTTTTTTTTTCATACTAGTGTAAAGAGCAACGGATCTACATTTATTGTGACAAGGCTGCTTGAATGCATAATGGTCCACAGTTTAAACAATTGTTTAGTATTCTGGAATCATCATCCAGTTTGGCAGGATTTGCTTATTAAACAGACCAATTTCTCTCTTTAAAAAATTACATGTTTTCAGATAGTTCTTCCATGGGTATTAGTGATGACAATGCTATATATGGCTGCAGGTTTACTGAAAAGGGAGGAACCTAAATTCTGAATTAAAACTTTCACATTACCCTGCCCTAGTAAAGGTATTTATGCAAAGTCAATCAGCTTCCCAAGTGCTGAGCAAAAGAGGATGAAAATTATACTTCTCCCCTTCCACCTGCACAAGAAAGCTGTAGAGGGGCATCTTACAGCCCCAAAGCATCAATCAGCCACTTAGAAAGCAGTGCCGTTAAATCCCAGGATTTCTCTGTCTTAGCACCTTGAAGTGCTATAAGAAGCAGTTTCTAGAAGCTGTGGGCAACCAATGTATCAAGAAAAATTAGGTCCTGCCCCAGACAGACAGTTAATAACAAATGTAATGAAGTTTTATAACCCTGAGGCAAGACAGCATTTTTGCTGAAATTTCCTCACTGCGTATCTAAATAACATTTATGAATGCTGCATGATCTACAGAGTGGGGGAAAAAAGGGATACTTATGTAGGCTTTTTGATTATTTTACCAGCAGGTCAGTAATAAAGATCACCTGGCATGGGAAAGGCTCCACCACGCCACTGGGATCAACATGTCTGCCAGCTCAGACCCGTGCCCTGCCACAGGCTCGCACCCATGTCCCACATTTTCCCCTCGGCCCTGGTCCCTCTAAGCTGCAGGTTTATAATGCACGACTGCAGGGACGCTCGGTGGCGCTGAGCACTCGCGTCCTTCCACAGAGGTCAGACAGCTTGTCTGAAAACCAGGTCACTTGCCAACTGTGCAAAATGGTGTAAAACAAGGTGCTTGCCCTCACCCTTGAGGAAGCTGGCATGCCTCACTGCAGCCGAGCTGCTCTGGACACCATCCCCAGAGCTGTATGCCGGGCGTACCATCCTTAGACATGCCCAAGTAATTCATGATACAGAATGAAAAACAGGTTCTGTGGCAGCTGACTGGCAACCAGCAGCCCCCTCAAACAAGAAAAAATGGAGCTAAAATGGTCCATTTGGCCTAGAAGCCCCACAGCCCCTCAGCACAGAGGGCTCGCACCCCAAAAATACTGCTTCTGCTGGCCTTACCTTGCCCTCACATGCATAGGTGTGAGCGTGGAGAACGCTGCGTTGAAAAATAAAAATGTGCAGCCAAGTCACTGTAACTTTTTTTTTTTTTTAAACCCCTGTATAGAGCCACACAAGGATTACAGACTGCACTCTGGCAGGCCGAGCCCGCAGGGGCCAGGCAGGGCAGGCGCCGGAGGCCTCCCCTCACTGCCATCGGCCCCTCTGAGGAGAAAGGTGGCTACTCTGAGGAGAAGACAGCAACCTCTGGGAAAGGGACAGGGATGGCCACAGGCCACGTGTATGAGGCAGCACAGGAGGCCTGTGGAGGTGAGAGAGGCACAACGCCAGGCTGTGGGAAGGGACCCCAACCCCAACAGCAGGGCTGCCTTGTTTTCTGAGGGACCCGCCAAGCAGCATCAGTGAAAACAGGGCTTTTTGCCACAAATCCCATACAGAGGGATGACGTCACTGGGGTCTCCAGCAGCTACCTGGGCTTTGCATCCCTCCATCAAGGCCTCCAAAGCCTCTCAGCTCTGAGGTGAGCAGCTCCCCGGCCACCAAAACCCAGCTGCCCCCTCTCAAACGTCTTCACCACCAAACCCTGGCTGCTGAGGAGCCGCTTCAGAGGGCCAGGCAGATGGGAGGTTGCTGCCGGGACAAGGAGGTCACAGCTGCTCCCCCTACACTGCACATGGCTGCACGAGACGGAGCACTCACACCCTACTGAGCCCCTCTTCTCGTCCCCATTCAGCTCAAGGTTGGGCCCTGTGATAAAGTTTGCTTCTAGGCTGCCCTATGCTCTAAACCAAGTTTTTACCATAAGTAAACACATGCTTAGAATACATGAGATAAAAATAACTTTCCTCGCTGGATTTATTACTCCAAATGGATTTCCATGCTTTTGCACTTTCAAAGTTTGTCTCCTGACTGCATTTGTGCAGTGCATTCAAGAACAAGGTTTGTATTGGACTGGCATACTGGGAAACCGAAAAAAGTCACGGAGACATTTGTTAATCAGGCTACTGGTCCACATCCCCAAAAATTGTTCTAGTTCTTCTTGCTCAGGCTATGGTGATGGAAAGGAAAATTAGTTTTGATGCCAAGTAGGACCAGCTTTTTCAGCCTCATAGTTAATCTCCATTGAGAACTAAGTGGGTCAAGACAGGTGAGGACACTTTCCACACACCTGATTTTGAAGAAGGTGAAATATAATTATAAAATGGTATCATAACACAGTAGGATCATTAACGAGCAAAAAGGTTATTTATTTGTCACAGTTTAAGTATGAGCATTACTTTTGCTTGGCTGCTGTGGGCAGATGCTTAATAGCTTTGGGAAGCTGAAAGGGTTGGAAAGGTATGGACAGAAGACTCCTATTTATGGAAAGCAATCTCTGTGTTAAATCATCTTGCTGACAGAGTAATTACAGACATTTAAAAAATGTAAATCAAAGCTTGAACTTGCAGGGATGCAGTAACAGAAGCTGCTGTTGGTCACAGTTCATCAAATCTCTGCGTTCCAGTGGTTTCTGCACCCAAGCAATCGTTGCATGGAAGCCAACAACTTGTAAGCGCTGGCAGATAACAGATAGTGGATCTTGCATAAAACTCAAAGCAACATTTGGATTAAAATACTTCTGCATTATTTCAGCAAGTTGGGTTCCCCCCCCCCCCCCCCCCCCCCCCGAGATGTTGCAGCAACACAAGTGGACTCAATGTTGTTGTCCACACTATAAAACAGGCTTTTAGCAACTGCAATCCAGACTTGGATTTCTGTTTCTGCACACTGCTTACACAAACCCAGGCCTTTTGGGCTTACGTGACCAAAATGTTTACTTCCTACTTTCCTCTTTGTCAACCCAGAAAGGAAAAGGTTAGCGCTGTACGTGACGGTGAGTCCTCTTACCCTGCATATATTCTGGACTAGCGCGAGTTATAGCAAGATCTGCCTTTTCAGAAAAGCACCATTAAACAACTTGGTTGAAATGTCAGACACATCAAGACCAATTTATCACAATGAACTGCAAATGCCAAGGATGGACAACAATGGTTTATTTATAAGGAGACAAGAGCAAAGAAGACAAGAAGGTTCCATTTACTCACTACCGCCAATGGCACATTCTTCTTTTTCTTTACAGGAGGCTACAAAGTCTTTCAGAGAACCATAGAGCCTAACTGGCGCCCCACTGTTTGCTTCCTCTTGTGCCACTGCTGTGCTTTTCAGGCTCCGGACATCATGTATATTCAAGAAAGCCCAAGAAAACAGAATTGATTTACTTTCAGAAGACCATTTGTCAGGTTCTCACCAAACAGGTACTCTAAGAGCATACACAAAATGTAATTAAGCAGCTTCTACTGGTGGGAAACCCACAAGACTTTTCATCAACAGACTGAAAAGAACGCCCTTTGTGGAAATACATCATCTTACAGGTCTGAACAGTTTCTCTATCCCTGCTGAAATAACTCCCCATCCTCTCCAGACTGTCCCCTGTGTTTTTCCCAGGTTCTTCAGAAGAAAAAACCCAACCCCAAACTTTATTCTGCAACAGAGAAAATACCATACTAAAATGGTTTAATTCATTTCTGACATGCCAATAAATTGTTCCTGCAAAAGTTCCACTACTACCTTTATTATGGGACTTGCATTTCCTACCTCCCGCTTTCCTCCAGCAATGGTTTAGTTGTCAGCTTTCTTTTAACGGCATGGTTTTTAAGAAGGACCTCCCCTCCCTCAAATATTGCCCTTAAATCTTCTTTTGTCATAGCTGGCAGTCCTATCTCAGAGATGTACCAAGAACAAAACAGATGTTCATACCTGCCCATGTACAGGACTAGTACCTCTATGCTTCCAGCCAAAACAAGCACAATCGTTAAATAAGCAACTGTTCAGAAGAGAGAAAGGGAGCTGACAGGTAGAGATTGCTTAGGCAAATTCAGAACTCAGAGTTCCCAATTCCTGAGATTTACGATTTTGAAGAACACCTCAGGCACAAGTTTGCATACATAGTCTTTTTTTATATATATATACACACACACGTACGTGTGTGTGTGTATATATGAATGTATATTCCAGTTTACACTCACTACTGACTTACATCTGCTACTTCCCTAATTGAAGTATTTAGGGTGCATAAGAAACAAATTTCAAAATCCATCTTGTTCACTCCATAGCTCAGGACAGGTTGCTGTTGCCTTAGTGTACTTCACTTAACCCTGCAAGACACATCAGATTTTCTGCTAAAGAGTGTTATATAATCACATTTGTTGTATTTAGTTAATCTCCCTTATCTCCTCCTTGTGCCAAGCCGAGCCCAAACCAAACAATATCAGACAAGAGCCTCATTTACAACGAGAAGTGTTTGCATGGGGGCAGCAACATCCATGGTGGATGTGTCTCAGGAATTTCCTTGGCATCGGTGTACAGAGCACACACACTGTGACTACACAGCAACTCCCCTGAACCCACAGCTTCGCTGGGTGCCTGAGTTTGGATCTATGTATTAGCAATACACAAAGACAGAACACATTACAGGGAATGCTAATCAAAGAATTGTTTCCACAAAGGTTAGGATTCTGCAGTGAACTTCCCCTTCTGTCACGTAAAGTGACACGCTATGAGCATCAGCCTGCTGGGATAGCAAGCTTTACGTGAACTTGCAACTTCTACTAAAGCTACTGCATCCACTAGCAGTATTTGGTTTGCTCACCATATCTGTATTATGCATACACTTGAGATCACTGAGAAAATAAAGGTAACTTTACATTTCCAGTTGAAACCAGCCCAGGCCAAAACAAATGTCATGATTAGTGCCTTAAGTGAGTTAAGATTACAGCACTTGGAGACTTGGAATAAGACCAAACCACCACCACAATTGATGCCTTTGCTGACAGAGGAGGCCGACCCATCCATCTGCTGGCACAGGATGGTCTGTTCAGGTCAGAATTGGGGCATGCTGACAACACTGATTCCCAGGACCTGGGAGCTTGGACTGCTGCTACCTGACTCTACATTTTTCAGTATGTAAGTACATGCTTATGTGCAATAACCTTTGTGGGAGCATGCAAAGGCAGAGAAATAGTGAAAATCTATTCTTTCTGCACAAAAAGATAATTAACTTACGGCCGTTACCTTTAAACTTTGAACAAAAATTACTCTAAGTGACTCAAAAGACAGATTAGGAAAGGCTGCTAAGAAACTATACTATAAAGGTCAAGAAATCATATCATAAACAGTATTAACAGTTGATACACCTGATAAAAAGTTAGATTCTGTGGTGTGAGAAGTTCCCAGGGGAATGGAAAAGGATTTACACAGATTTAACTCCATTGCACTGCATAGTACAGCCCTTATTAAGTCAATTCTTGTGTGCTTGTAAGAAAGATTTCTATACAACAGCATGGGTTAGGAGTCTTCGATGAGTCTCCAACTCCTCTACCTAAAAACTGGAGGGAGAAAATAAGCTTAGCGTACAAAGGGTTCAGCACATCTAAAATAGATAGCATGTACCTTGCTTTTGTGCAGATTATCACATTGGTGATTATCACCTCTGAGATCAGAGTGAAATAATCAGGAATTCAAAATCCCAGGATTAATCCTAATTACTGAAATATAGACTCACTGTCAGAATAAAAGTGAGGTAGCCTTTATAGGAAAAGCATGTTTCAAACACAGACACTACAAACAACCTCAATGAAGAATATGCTTCTCAGGGTGCCAATAGTTTTAATAGGTAATACAAACTGTATTTGAGCACAGTGTAAAGAGGTAAGATATTTCTATAGTAGGGTGAAAAAACAAATGGCATCAGGTTTTATAGTAATGAGTAACTAAGCTTCATGTCCCACAACTTGAGTCATCTGCATGGGTCAGGAAGGGATTCTTTACTCAAGTTCAGCGCTATCCTGGCACACTTACAGTTTGTTTTTAAACCTTTCACAGAATACTGAATACTGGCACAGCTCAAGATAGCATGCTGGACAGAAAGGACTGGTACTATTGGGCTTCCAGCACATCATTTTATGTCTTACTCACCCACTTTAAAAATCAAAACTACCATCAAACTTGGATAAGTAAAGCATTTCCTTCCCTCAGTCAGACTGGCAGGACTTCAGCTGATTTTGTCTTTCTGTAAACACAGCAAATGCTTACTTGCTACAACCATCTGAGCATGTCTCACCTAATTAATTTCATAGCTTTGCAAGATACTGTTTCGATGGCACTTCTGTTCTTTACCTGATATGCCCCACAGGCCTTACTGCTGAGAACTAAAGTCCTTTAACTCAAGTCACTTGGCTCATTTTGGGTAAATCCAAATCAATGTTAATGGCCCATGGTAAAAAGGAGGTCAAACTGGATGATTTCACAATCCTCCTCGGCCTCAAACTATAGGAAACTTGCGATACTTTCAGTAGGAGTCAGGAAGCTTTTTAATTGTTTTTAACCTATCCTCATGGTCATACTTTCAAAAGTGTCAGAATTACAAATGTTTAACAACAGTCAAGATATAGGTTGTTGAGCCTCATTAAAGTCCTTTTTTGTTTTTGTTTTAACTATCTAGCACTTGTAAAATGACAGTGTTTTAGTGGTGTCTGTACAATACACAGTGACATTCCCCCACTGTCAAGTCTGGTTGAGCACAGAGAGACCAGTTTCTAAGAGATCATGACAGGTTTTTAAGTATGAGAAAGATCTACATGATACAATAAGGGTTTTCTGCTCCCAAACAAATCACATTTCATTACCGGCCATTACACACATGAGAATTCAAGAAAATATTGTAAAGGCTCATTCCCTACAGCAGGCTTTTATGCCCAACAACTTGTTACAAAAGTTCCCTTCCCAGGGGACACTTAACACCTCCGCACAGAGGGTTAGCAATTCCTCAACAAGGTCAGTCCTTGGACTGTCTTGGCCTTTGTACTCCACCTAGCACATCCAGCCCAGCTTCTTATCATCAGTAGTACTTAGGTGTCTCTTAGATGTTAGTTAAATGTCTCTAAGCATTGATTTGGTCAGAGATGCATGAATCCTTTAATAAACTTGAATGAGACATAACATAACCCTGGGATTCCAATCCTTACTACCATTTTATATAGATTCTGGACAACAGTAACATACAAAACAACTATGACCACCACCTACTTGTGGTGTGACGGTGCTGGAAGGTGTTGATCCTGTTGCAGAACTGAGCATGAAGGGTAAGACTCCACATGGCAAGGCAGGAAAGGCGTACAACAGAAACGAGGTTGGTGTAGTCCAACTCCATCCGAGCAAAACATTGGTATACTGTACGTAGCCATGTGAGATACCATGAACCACGTGCCACCTCTAAACGCTACAGAGTTTTACATCTTTCCTGACACCACAGCCATATGGTCACTGAAAACCTTTACTCAGATTAATCCAGCAAAGAAATTAATACAGCCCTGTAACGACAGGCTAGTGCCTAGCTCAATCACTATGAAGCACAGCCCTCATTGTTCAGGGCAACAGAAAGGGGATTTTGACAAACTGAAGTCTGAGGCCATCTGCCAACTTTTCCCCCTACTTCTACCAACTTTGGCCCTTTGCATGTCTTCTCTATGGATGAAACAAATTCATGATTTACCCCAGACTTAAAATGGAGAAATGTTCAAGTGTTCACGGAAAAATCCTGGCCCAAGAAATTCGCCAGTGACTTCAACTGAATCAGGAATCAAGTCACAGATCGTGCTGAGAATTTGCCAAAATGGGTCCATCCCAGCCAGTATCCTGAAGGCCAACATTAAATATAGACACCAATCAAAAGATATCTTTGCCAATTGTGCCATTTACTTCCTTATATTAAGCCACAAAAGGATATTACTGCTACAGTGATTGTTAAGAGAAAAGCTATACAGAAGATTTAATTTTGTGCTTTTATCAGCAGCAGTCATAAGACAGACTAGCCCTTTTAAACTCAAGAGGGATAAAACCTTAACTTACATCTGCTTACAGGAAGAGTTCAAGGTACTCATTTAAATCAGCACAAAAGTAGCCTCTATTGGTATTTATGGGTAAAAAAAGTGCAACGTCAGAGACTTCAAACACGCTGGTTCTACAAATGCCACTGAAGCTCATCACATAGCCAAGCAGGGGGAATGGGCACAGAGTCAGAGTGGCTGGATGCTTCACCCTGCCCTGTTGAAACCTTAACATGGTCCCTCCTTGTGAAACCACGAAACCTTCTTGCCCTTCTCTCTGCTCCACTGCTAAGCCAGGGCAGAACTTGTCTTCATGAGGAGTTGTGACACTAAGACATTATTCTGGCTACTGAAAACCTGCGTTTCCATATCAGAGTTCTTCATATCATTTTGCCCTACTTAAAATTTTATTTTCTCTTCACTGGTGAGCATCTCTGATCTCAGGGATCAGCTGGTCATGCCCTTAGCTTGGCACAGAGGAAAGGAGAGAAGATATTAGTAATAAACACAGGGAAAAACTTAGACATCAAAGTAAGAAACGAGAACAGCCGAAGAACCACCTGTTCTTGGTGTACCTAAAGCAGCAATGTGCACTGCTGATCTCAAACAGTTTAATAATTTAATAAACAGACAGTTGACTTTGTTAGTTAGCAAATACATAGACCTGTTAGCAAAACCCAGGACTCACAATTTTCTTCAGAGATAGTTTTCTAATAGCAAAACTATTAAATATTCCCTTTTGTGAGAGGCATTTTTCATGCTCAATCAAAAGCAAAGATTAAAAAAATCTGACAATGACATGGCTTTGTTTAAAAAGGTCAGTTAAAATACTCTCCTTTTTTCTACCCTGAACATAACATCTTCTTTAAACTCTATTGTTTTTAGAGCTACTTTGAAAGGGAGTGATGAACAACATTGTCCTGTCAAACCTCCCATCCCACCACTGTCTACAATAATTACCCTGTCAGTCTGTGTACACATTGCCAGTTGTAATGCAGTTCAGTCTCCCCTCCTTTTTGCATTAACAATAACGGGTGAGGTCGGGGGAGGTGAGAGGGGAGGAATTTGCTTTTCCTATAGCCCAGAAATCGAACTGAACTCCAGTCTTTGGCACGGTTGGAGCAGAGCTCTGCACCTCAACACAGATCCTCTACCTCTGCTTATATCTGGGGAACTACAGGCCTGTCAGTCTGACCTCGGTGCTGGGGAAGGTTATGGAGCAGACCATCTTGAGTGCCATCATGTGGCATGTACAGGACAACCAGACGATCAGGCCTAGTCAGCATGGGTTTATGAAAGGCAGGTCCTGCTTGACTAACCTGATCTCCTTCTATGACAAGGTGACCCGCTTAGTGGATGCGGGAAAGGCTGTGGATGTTGTTTACCAGGACTTTAGTAAAGCCTTTGACACCATTTCCCACAGCATCCTCCTGGAGAAACTGGCTGCTCATGGCTTGGACAGGCTGGCTGGCCAGGCTCAAAGAGTTGTGGTGAATGGAGTTAAACCCAGTCGGTGGCTGGTCACAAGTGGTGTTCCCCAGGGCTCAGTATTGGGGCCAGTCCTGTTCAATATCTTTATCAATGATCTGGACGAGGGGATCGAGTGCACTCTCAGTAAGTTTGCAGATGACAGCAAGTTGGACAGGAGTGTTGATCTGCTTGAGGGCAGGCAGGCGCTACAGCGGGATCTGGACAGGCTGGATCGATGGGCCGAGGCCAATGGCATGAGATTCAACAAGGCCAAGTGCCAGGTCCTGCACTTGGGTCACAACAACCCCAGGCAATGCTACAGGCTTGGGGAGGAGTGGCTGGAAAGCTGCCTGGAGGAAAAGGACCTGGGGGTGTTGGTCGACAGCCAGCTGAATATGAGCCAGCAGTGTGCCCAGGTGGCCAAGAAGGCCAACGGCATCCTGGCTTGTATCAGAAACAGTGTGGCCAGCAGGACTAAGGCAGTGATTGTCCCCCTGTACTCGGCCCTGGTGAGGCCGCACCTCGAGTACTGTGTTCAGTTTTGGGCCCCTCACTCCAAGGCCGAAAGACATTGAGGTGCTGGAGCGTGTCCACAGAAGGGCAATGAAGCTGGTGAAGGGTCTAGAGCACAAGTCCTATGAGGAGCGGCTGAGGGAACTGGGGTTGTTTAGCCTGGAGAAAAGGAGGCTCCGGGGACACCTTATCACTCTCCACAACTCCCTGAAAGGAGGTTGTAGCAAGGTGGGTGTTGGTCTCTTCTCCCAAGTAACAAGCAATAGGACAAGAGGAAACGGCCTCAAGTTGCGCCAGGGGAGGTTTAGATTGGATATTAGGAAAAATTTCTTCACCGAAAGGGTTGTCAAGCATTGGAACAGGCTGGCCAGGCAAGTGGTGGAGTCACCATCCCTGAAGGTATTTAAAAGATGTGTAGATGTGGTGCTTAGGGATAGGGTTTAGTTGTGGACTTGGCCATGCTAGGTTAACAGTTGGACTTGATGATCTTAAAGGTCTTTTCCAACTTAAACAATTCTATGATTCTATCCAGGAATGCCTACTGTGAAAACGCAAGTCTGGCTACAGACACTCTTTAAAATCTATCATGATCCACTGTGTTCCCCCATGATTAGTGATGCATGATGCTTTCAAGGCAGTTCTGATTCAGGCAAACCTTAGGAGAATAAAACACTCAAAGGTAACAGCTGACCCAGCACAGACTGGTAGCAATGTAGCTGGGAATCAGCAAAGTTCAAACACAGACATGTTATGGGAAGAAAGAAGAGTGTCAAGGAAGAAATGAGAGTCAGGAGGTTAAGGCGGCACAAGTTAGGCATGAATGGAAGTCAGCTAATTAACCCTGAGAAATGCAACTTCTGAAAGGAAAACTTGTTCACTGCCCTAGATCAGTGATTCTGAAGCCTTGTGGGCAAACAGATTTTTGAACAACTTTCAAACTTTCTCACGCAGCCACACAGCTGACAAATTGATGCATTTAGCTGCTGAATACAGCTCTCAGGGCCTACGATGGCCTTGCTGAGCAAAGGTGCACAGT
Organism: Phoenicopterus ruber ruber; assembly: GCA_009819775.1. NCBI lineage: Eukaryota > Metazoa > Chordata > Aves > Phoenicopteriformes > Phoenicopteridae > Phoenicopterus > Phoenicopterus ruber. The sequence continues at coordinate 6,993,961 of CM020222.1, read as the reverse complement.
GGGGAACAACTGCCTTAGCCCTCCTCCACTGAAGTGTGACTTATTACAAGTCTTTTGTCATCTATTCAGGTATCAGCCTGGCCGTGTCAGCTGTGTGCCCAAGTAGCACAGCCCAATTCCCATTACCTGGGCATCCCATGGGCACACCAGACCCCACTCTCAAGCCTTGACTTACGAAGCCTGTCCCTCATGGCCTGACTTAGCAGAGATCGCAGAAAGAGCTGTTCTCTACAGAAACACAGGTCATAAATGTATTCTCCCGATCTGTAGTAAAATAGTAATGCTTCTTTCTTTATTCCTAGGCTTTTGGTCTAAATACGTTGCAGCTTTATTAACATCAACTTTCTTCACTAAAGATTCAGTGATAAAATACTCCAGATTGCAGAACACAATAAATCAATCATACCTCCTCATGTGATTTGTAACTCAGCAGTTTGAAAGCATCTTGGAACAATTTCTGCACAGATACTTTTAGACAAGAGACACATTTACTTTTTATTGAATCAAATGTTATTTGACTGGTTTTGCTTTACAGATACAAACGATGGAGAGTTTTCTAGACTCTCTTCAAATCTGTGGCACTGTGACCACAAACTGTTAAAAATTAGTTTCTAAAAAGAATTCATTCTTTTCACTAGCAGTTATCTCGCTTAGTACAGGCCTACGAGCCACAATCACCTTTGTCGCTTGTCAAATTCTTATACAAGCAGCTGAGCACGGCACCAGGACCGATTTGTTTACTTCTCTTCCCATATATTAATTTGTACAATTCCCCATAAGATGCATACCAGAGTGCTCCATTCCTATTACAGCAAATCCAGAAACAAATTCCAGAAGGTGGCTTATTTCATACACGTTCTGGCACACTTAAGCTCTCAACTTCACTTATTTTGAAGCGCATTAAAGCTCAACTCAAAATTAGGCTTTTAAGCACAGTTCAAAAAACAGTTCACCAGACTATATCACACAACTAACAAAAATCAGTTACCAGGTGTCAGTCTGAACTTGAAGACAGAAAAAATATCATATTTTGTAAGTACTGAAAGTAATGACAAAAATCACTTAAGTCAAAGAAATGCCTCTGCAAAGGTGGCTCTGTTTTACAGGGCCAGTACACAGACTGGAGTTGAGAGTACTAAGCAGATCAAATCAAACATCCAGAATGATACTGGGATGAACCCACTGGCCAGCTACCTTGGCAAAAGGGATGTAGTGGGAACAAAACATACCAAAAAAGCCTATAATGATCCTCACAGTAAGTGGCTATACACTGTGCCCATTTAGCAACCACATAAGACAAGAAATACGTGGGGCCAACTTCTATCTCCAGTTCTTCCCAGCAAACCCCACTTCCACCAAGGCAACAGGAGAGTACTTAGCCTGTAAACTGAGATGTAAAATAACATATATATAATTGGTAGATAATAGATATGTAAACTGTATTATATAAATTTTCCTGTGGCAGTTGCTGTCTCTCACTCTTATTGCTTAAGGAATAACCAGGAAATTATCAGATATTCTAGTACTATCCTGAAGATAAGCGTAGTTTGGTATCCAATGCACTCCTAATGAATATACTGTTAATTGCATAACCTTCCTTCAGTACAGTAGCTTTTCTGTTCATCAAGGGCACGGATTAAACAGCTTTTCTACTTTAGAGCATCCTTGTAATTAATAATATATTCTTCCCACTTCTAAATATAACTTATAATGAGATGCTTTAAAGAATCCAAGCTGCACCTTTCACCAAGTACTTTTGATCAGAAGAAAATGAGCCAGAGTTTGTTCAGACAACGGAGCCTGCTTTAACCGTGACTGTCAGCTTCCCAACGGGCCCTATCCTGAAAGGCAACATGCCGACTTCAAGCAGATCACAGCAGCGAAACCTGCCAATGGCAGAAAACACCTTCCTTCTATCTAAAACATAGTGTCTCTAACTCTGGGGATATTATGTGCAGATCAGAGATGAAAAAAAGTATATTTAAATATATTAGATATAGAAAGTATATATGAGATAGTATACATAGATATATATTAGATAACTTCTGCTCAGTGAAGAATAATTAACTCCATGAAGAATCTGCCATCAATCCGCCTATCAGGCAGCAAGCTAATACACGGTGCAAAATCTCACCAATTACGTTTTCCATCCACATGACATGTCCCCTCTCAGAGGTTTCTCCTGGTTTCCATTTGTTGAGGAAAGACAGATCTCCAAGGATCTCAGAACAGAAAAAAGGTTTCTTGATACCTATGAATGTCTTTGCAGATCCACGAATGATGATCCACGGTTGGGGAGGAGGAAGGAGAGTGGCTCTCCCCTACCCATGAACAAACTATTTTCTCTTAACCAAACACAGCTGTTTTTGCCCTGAAAATTCCAGATGAAGTACCTCCCAGTGTCAGAGCTTACTGCAGCTTGCAGGAGCTGGGCCAAATGTCTTTACCTATAAACTGTGCAGCTTCACCGACATCTGTTTGCACCGGCTGAGAGAACTTTCCATGTTTAAAAGCTACAGGATCATTAAAATCAGCCGAATGTTTGCACAGCATAAGGTTGTCTTCCTACATCAACACCTCATCTAAATAACAGTATATCTTTAAGACAGGTATCTATTTTGATTTAAAGACTTCAATAGGTAAAGATTTCTGGACAAGTGAGTCCACTTGTTTATTTACCACTGCTGTTAAGAGCTGTATCTTATCTCTAGTTCCAGTCCTTATCTCTAGTTCTATTATCTAGTTTTGGCTTCTGTTCATTGGATCAAATTATATTGTTTCTTGCTAAGCTAAATAAACAACTGTGTGATGAAGCCTCTTCTCTAAGGAGGCAGGTGTAAATTGATAAAGGCAACTCTCAATCCTCTCTTCAATAAATCAAATACCCTTCTAATAAGGCATATTTTCCAACTCTATAATCACGTGAGCCTTGTAAGATTGATCACAACCCCTTGCCTAATAACCTTTCCACTTTATAGCAGCTACCCATGTCTTTTACCACCTCTCAGTCACCTGTTCTTCAATTTGTTTAACATGGCGTCTTATTATTTTGTAACCTACATTTTTATAACCTTTATGCTTAAGTCAAATCACATATCACAAAATACAAATAGTAGCTTATTAACACACACAGTTCCTTATTAACAAGGTCATGATTCAATCAAGAAACAGTGAAAAGTCAGACAACTCCTGTTTTCCCTAACATGTTGACACAGATTTTTTTTTTTTAATCTTGCTGTATTATATTCCATTATCAGCCTTCCTGTGATCTTGCCCAAAACTAACAACAGCATGATCAGCACATACTGCTCTTGGAGCTGAATTGTGTATTGCAGCAGTTAGGAACTCAAGTCTTGGACTGCAGACCTTCTACAGCAGGTTCTGTATCGTGCTCTGTTTAACCTTTTAAACTACCATAAAAATACCAGCTTTTACTAACTTACTGAAACTTCCACCAATGTTCCAACATCTGTGAAAAAAATGGTAATAAAAGTTTTTTTAAAAATCGCAATCAAAATACGGATTAGAAAACTCAGTGGCTGTGTCTTTCAATGAGAGTTTGCCAATACTTCTGTTTTAAAAAAACAGTATTTTAATAGCTGCTGTTTAGTAGCAGGCATGTTGTTAAATGTGCAAATGTCTTTTCTTTCTCCTCTTTCTGAAAAGAAATTAGAAATACTTTTAGTATTTACTCATTTTCTGCCACTGCAGCTTACCATTTCACTCTCATTGACCAGTATCACACTATACAGATTTGCTTTTCATACAGCTAAAGAATTCCTTACAATCCTTAATATACCTGGCCATAAACTTTCCATGTATACTTCTGGCTTTCCTCATTCAATGTCTTTATTATCTAACTACCCCTGGTACCTAGACTGTAATTGTTTCAACTCTCAATATTATAGGTTCTTATGCTGATTTCCTATGGAAACAAAGTTTCCATATACGATTAAAAAAATCCCAATAATCTATTTCTCTGCTCTCATAAATTCTAAACGTAGCGGCCAAATCAAAGAAAATAACAAAAAGATAAGAGGTCTCAAGGAAAGTTCCTGTAAGTTCAGTGAAAAGACATGACTGGGCAGAATACTCTGACAGAACAAAAGGCTGCATCGTAAGCTCAACCTATATTGGATGACAAAGAAGCCATGCAGGAGGAAATCGGGGAAGCTGGGGAAAATTTTTAACTGGAGTTCTTACCCTCTTATGCACCAAAAAGTCAATCAAGACCAGGGCATAAATGAACAGGGAGGAGGGGATGGGAGAAAAATCCAACTTCATTAGTTCTGGTGCTCCTGAAGCTATTTGCTAACCCAGTGATTGAATTATCTTTATTTGCAAGAATCCAACCCACATAGCAAGCGGGGGGAAAGCTCACAGATACACAGTACAATGCACTGGTTCTTAAGGGCTGGTACAAGGCTTTTTAATGTTTTCAGCAGGAAGACTTTCTTTCCAAACTAGCGTAACTGAAAGAGGTAGAATAGGTCTCTGAGACAAAGTTCTGTCGCCTGTATAGTAGGTAAGATTGCGTTTGGTCTAGATAAAGTAATTTTTATGACTTTCAAGTTGAAAGTACACCTCATTTCCTATGCAGGTCAGCTATAATTTCCTATGCAGCCACCTAAGACTTGAGGGAGTCTGATGTCAGAACTTTAAATAACTTGCCACACTCGCAGCACCTAACCTGTCCAAAACCTTCTCTGACAACGAGACAGAGTTGTCTTTATGTAGGGTTTTCCACGTGCCAACTGCAGGAGAGAAGACAGGCGGAGCTCAAGGGGAAAGGGTCTAGCAGACTGTAAGTGCTTTGCTGTAAGACTCAAAGCACTTTCCCAGCCCCACTACACACTAAAGAGTAGCAAGAAGCCACCCTCCCTGTCTGCTAACATCAGGGGCATGGGATGACTGGCAAGCACACGCACACCTTCCACTAATCACCCTCGCCTCGCAGAAAGGTCAGCTATACCGCTGTGAGTCAGCTCCTCCGCAGTATGGGCATCTGTGCCATCCTCCCCGAAGAAAACAGATGCCAGTCTGCTAATCTGCTTTTAGAAGAGGGAAAGGATAGCCCGGCAGAGATTTTGATCTGTGTCACAATTACAGTCTAGTCCTGGAGCAACACACACTTCTGATGATCCCAGGCTGGAGTTAGTAACAAAGGCTGAGCTGAACCAGTGTAACCTCCAAAATGTAAAGGAAAATCTCTTACATTGCCCCTAAAAAGCAACTGGAAGTATGAAAACTGTCTGAATACCTAAAGAATTCTTCATTTTGTTGGGTTAAAAAACCACCACAAACCAAAGCAAACAAGAATAGTGATGTGAAATCAGCAAAATTAAATATCCACTTCTTACTGTTTGAAATAACCCCAATATCCTGATTGACTATGCCTGGAGAAGCACGCTCATAACAATGTTCAAAAGTTATTACTTGATTATATCAGCCTTTTCTATAAAGGTAACACTGTGAGGCCACACAAAAGACTAAAACCAGCCTACAAGTCACCCCAGCATCCACATTCCAGCACTACTTTGAAATAGTGCCCAGTCAAAACGAGCCAGGGTATAAAGAAAATCAAATGCAAATTCTGTAAGCATATTCAGGATGAGAATATAACATGCTCTTGTTGACATTCAATCAACAGAACAACCTGACTTGCTCTGTCCAGTCTCTCTGCTGTCTAGATCCAGTTCATAATATGGTTTTAGCTGACAACACCTACACACTACACGATGTGCAGGAGCTCCAGGCGTAGCAAATGTTTTTTAAATGACAGATCCGTGCATCCAGGTATTGTGTGTATTGGCATGTGTCATCCATGGCTGCCGTAACTGTGCATTGAATCAGCACACTCAAGGACTGCATGCTACTGTTCCTCCTTCTCCTCCTCTCAAACCTCTCCATTCTCTCCAGTCAGTCAGTTCTGATCTCTGAAGATCTCCGGGGTTTGGGCAAGTGGTTAAGTAATTACAGTACAAAGGAAGTAAGTCAGCACATGTGTGGGTTTGAACTATCCAATTTTTTCCTTTGGCTCAGTAGGAGAGAAATGTGTCTTGAAAGCCAGAAACATCAGCTCTAGTTCTCATAATATTTGATGAGCAGATAGGGATGTATTCACTCCTTCTGGGACGTATGTTACACAACAGCTTCCAGTGGCAGCTGCTTTAAACTCTTTGGAAAAAAACACTTCTTCCAAGCCAGGACCACACGAGATGAATGAAAAAAATCCAAGTGAAGGAGAAGAATATGCAGAATTGTTGTTAGGCCATGAAAAGGTAAGAACTGATCCCACAATTGTGAAGTTCCTGATTTTGCACAATCATTGAATACACTTTTCTCAGGAACCTGAATCCCAGACTTTTTTTTTTTTAAAAATTCTTTTGAACAATTTTAGAGATCTCTCCTCCATTTGTTATGTATTACAGGGATTACTTTTTTTAATTTAGTTTAAATTGGCCTTTTCTAAACATCATTCTATAGCTTCAAGCTATTTCCCTTTGAAATGTTTTCACAGTGGTCCTCTCCCTGGTATTTAGAAATCACCATGACTAACCCCTCATAGCTTCTTAAATATATGCAAAAAGAAAAGGACTTTGATTTATGTTACTAAATGCAGTCACATCACAGACTGTCTCCTGAAGCCAACCTTTAAAAACAATAATAAATATTTTATACCATATGATGAAAATATCATGGGCTCTCATCTCATAAAGAAAACAGTCACACGTATGGAAACTCCTTGCTCAGTACTCTGTGGAAAGAAACTGTAATGTAGAACTTCAACATGTGTGTATAGAAGTTGGTATGCATAAGCACAGTGCAATGGCAACTATTAGATAAACAGAAAATCTTGCACATTAGGACTCAAACTGTGCTCAGAATTCAGGCCACCAGTGATTTGAGGCCACCAACAGTTTAGATCTGTTACTTTTTCTGTTTTTCATTGCAAGTATTGTTTAAAAGGATAATTTTGCATTTCAAATAAAACAAGGTGTAATGTTTACACCAGCACAGTCTGACAATGAAAGGAAGGAAAAAGAAGAACAATCAAAATTCTGCTTTTTCTCCATATCCTGACATACAATACTGCTTAAACATTTCTCCTTAAACCTTCACAGCTGAGATTACTGGCTCACGAAAAGTAACAAGGAATAGTTCAAAACACACTAAACAATGGAGCGTGACTGGGACTGAGACAATGTCCTTCTGCTATTCTGCAATGATGGGCTGACTTCTAGACAACCCGAAAATCCATGCTTCCAGTCCAACAGCAGCTGGAAGTAGCAATAGTGACCTTTAAATTTCAGGACAACAAAGTCCAGCTACAGGATGCATTAGAACAGCAAGATGCAGAATCTGAGAGCACATATGGAAGGGATAATCTGTGCCTGAAGGACACACAGATTCTGAACTCCCACTTTTTTTTTTTTTTTAAAAAACTTCCACACAGTGGTTTTGAAGAAGTTGCTTAAGCTCAGTTTTTGTCAGAGCCTGTGCACCTCACTGCCCTCACTAAACTACTGATGCATGTACACATGATATTAAACCATGGGCATCGCCAGATGCCTCCCTTTCCAACTAGCACTACAGAAGTAGAGTCTGCAAAAAAAATTGCTTCCTAGAAGCCATTAATTTAGGCCATTCAGCTTAGAAGAAACTGCCTACACTAAAGCATCCAAAAAGGTGCATTTAAAAATCAGTAATCTTTTTCAAAAGTCTCAGCCCGGAGCCTATAGATATTTCCTTGTGCACTTCTGAACATCTAGGCTTTACTCCTCGCCTACACTTCTTAGAAAATGGTAACTTAAGAAAATATCTTACTAAAGAGGTGTCAAAAAAAATTTAAGTAAGGGATTGTGAAAGAGCAACATTCAACTTAAAATGTCCCCATGTGCTCAACTTTTACTCAGTTAATAAAAAATCCTGGCAAGAAATTAGACCAGGAAGAGTACCACAGTTAAGAGCTTTTAACCCGATGGTGAAATCCAACCACAATTCATAGCCCTATTATTAGCTCCTGTCTATCAAAGAGCAATATAATCAACAGATGTACTCCAATCACCTAATAAGATACAGTAGCACCACTATAAGCAGCTTTGACAAAATTACACCACTCTGTTTTTGCAGATGGTGACACTTTAACCACTTCACTCAACTATGGTCCCATCCCGAAGCAGCAGCAGAGCCCAAACAAACCCAGGGTTCTTGACTGCCAGACCTGCATCTCAACAACTTTCCTGAGCAATGTCATGCAAGTCCCCTGAGAAACACATACCAATATCTTCACTTCCTACCACTACCTCAGCGTGGAAAGCAGAAGCAGCTGTGCTCCACCACCAGCACCAGACTCCTGTTTCTCCCACCCTTTTTTGCCTTTCTACCTTAACTGCTGCTCACTCTGCCCTTTGCACAGAGCATCCTCTTTTACTTCTTGCTCATGATCTTCCTCTTCCTCAAATCCACCCTCACAGGCTACTTTTGCCAAATCTGTAATAATCTTGCTAATAGAATTACATATCTATGTATCTACTATATATCTATGTACATATAAGGGTAACACTCAAGCCATGCTTGGCCTCAGATGAGGGACCCCTTTGACCTTATTACCATAACCCTTGTTCCACTCCTGCTCTCACTCTGTTTCATTAGTCTTCTTGCTTTACTTGAGTTTGTTCTGATGTAAAATCCACTCTGCAAGCCCCCAGGTGAATAACTTCACCACGGCTGCAAGCTCTGCGCCAGAAGGCAGCTGCACAGGCCTGGGCAGAACCACACTGGCTTCAGCAATGTTCTGTTGCAAACGTAATTACTTAATTACAAAGGAAATGGTGAATGCTATTACAGGACCCATGTTTGATCTGCTTTTCTGAAGCACCTCGCGCACCTCTTGGTGCTGAAATAACCACCAAGTTTAATCACGGTTTCTAAAGTGCTTGGTGGTTATCAGATAGAAGTACAATTTAGAAGGGGCTTGTAGCAGAGTAAAGTGCAAAAAGGATTTAAAAATGTGATTTTAAGGTTGACAACGTTTCTTTAATCCCTTAAAAGCAGTTTAGTTTGCTGTCTGGCTTGAATATAATGGATCAGGAACTATTTCTCCAAGTTTAACATCAGATAAGCAGTTAGGTAATTATGGAAACAGAATGGAACTTTAATTACGAGAAAAACCATAAATTGTTCTATTGTGATCTTCCACAGCATTGCTGTTTCTTATAAGTGAACATATTGTGCAAGCTGGGAAGAAACCATTGATTAAAATAATCAAAAGCCCTACTAGAAACTTAGACATTTTTTTCCTTTGTAAAAACCAAAACATTGTCTCTGACTGGTTGAGAGATTTGAATTACCTCTTCCAAAGCCCACTTTAATTTTTCCTCACAGATTAATTTAATTAAATCTTTTATTACAGGGTGGGGTTTTTTTTTTCCATTTTACATAAACTACAGAAAAGCTTGGTGTATTCTGGGAAATCTAGAAGATTAGAAAATTTTACCAATAGCTTTTTATCTTGATTTCCTCCCAGTCATTTTCAGCTGAAGCAACCTGTTTGATCAACATGCTGTTTCCAAGCATGCCAGCAATCAAATATTTTAAAAGTGAAACATCAGTAGTTGCACCTACAGGTACCTGATAAGCAGAACAACTTTTCAGTTCCTGCTCTGAAAAGCTGGAATATCATTAAACACATGGTCAGAGAGGTCAGAATCATAGGGAGGAGTCCGTAACCGGAGTTACCTACCACGTCAGGCTACTAATTGAACAGTCACCACCAGTTTCCCCAAACGTCTGTTTTGTCAGCAGAGCAAGCGCTCCGTAGTTGATGCCAGCCCAGGACAGCCACATATGTACCAATATTTCAGGGGAGATCAGGTTCAGTGGAGGCCGTGCCACTTCTGCAGATGCTCGAGTACAAGTGAGACTGGGGGATTCACGTACAAGTGCATATATGCGTGCTGGCTCCTTCCCTTTCTTTCTCTGGCTAATCAAGAAGTAATTCTGTACCCCGGGCGCTGGGAAGAAGGAATGCTCACGGATCGCACACTGGGCTCCATCGAGAGCCTGCTGGTTACAAACAGCAATGAAAACACAGCCTCTTCAGAAGTCTCTCAACTGTGGCTAAGAGTCCAGCACACACCCGTGGGGTGCTCTGAGCCTCTGTATCAGCAGCTGCTCTTTCATTTTCCTTCTTCCCAGGCTCATTTTCTTTTTTTCGTTCACAGAGATTACTCCAATTCTAATCAAAACAGGGAGAAAAAAGCCCCACAGAACGCTAGGGGGACAAAATTATACAAAGGATAAAGGAGTTGAGCAGCATTGAGACCATATCCATTTGTAAAAGAGATTACAGTTGCAAAAGTGCTTCTTATCAATAGGGAAAATAAAGGCACAAAAGGTTCCTAGATGAGCAAACATAATGAAACCTGCCAAGATGAGTGATAAAAATCATAGAAAGAAAAATTATACAGGTCTCCAGGAAACTGGCAGAATTCATTGTAAAACACTTTTTCTGCTACCTGAAGTCTGCACCTTTTCTTAATTCAAACAAAAAGCTTGCCTAAGTATGCTGCAACATTGGTATTTCACCTTGTATCTGCCGTTATGGTATCTCCTCTCTGTTCTGTCAAAGGACTGAATATACCAAACAGCATCCAGGACTTTTTAAAAATACATACTGTAAAGGCAAAATTGAGTGCAGTGTCACACTCCATGTTAAGCCATCTCCAGCAGCCACAGCAGCTGGAAGGAAGCCATCCGGCACCACTGCTGGTAACATCTGCATGGCCACAAAGAGGCAATTGCTGCCTCTAGATCCGAGCTCACACCAAATGAAGATGCTGCTTTTCATCGCTAAGGCGACACCTCTTCTGAGGTATTAAAGGTATCAACAAATGAATTGCTGCACAAAGGGACCAACAGAACATGAAGAACTCAGGGCAAAAAAAGGATTCACTAAATGAGCGTAGACTTAATAATTTCTAATATGTCCTCACTCTTATATGTGCAAAAGAAAGTATGTCTGAAAAGGCTCTGCTGCTATTAAATAATTATGTTCCTTATCGTGGGGTGAACATTTCATCTTTTCTATACATACAAAGAAACCCCCACCTGTTTTCTTTTTCAGAGGATGGAACAAGCAGCTTAGATGGCAATTTTAATTGAATGTGTTCAGGCTGTTGCACAAGAATAGTGGTGTGTAGACCTGTGGCTGAGAAGAAAAGGCTTTCCCCTACCACCTACACCTTTACTTCATTACAAATATCCCTGCTGGTTCACACAACTTAGCTCCCAGTTTGACACTTGCAACATATCTAGAGGCAGGAATTGAAGCAGAAACTTATAAATTCTAGCAGAATTCAGTATGTTAATCGCTATTTCTCATTCACATTCCATACAGGGCTGATATACCTGCTGAAATGCTCGAACGGCATACCATTATTTTTTTGCGGGGTGTGTGTATGTGCATTTCTAAATACACATGTATAATTTTACCCATACAAATGCACACACAATGGCTAGAAATGAAATCGCTGATTGTCAAACATGCTAGACATGCTTCTCCCTGTACAAAAAAAAAAGGCAGAAGTACAGTTGTGTTTGTGCTAAAATGACTGGTGTTTGCAACCTCTATGCCAAAACAGAGAATTCACAGTCTTCATACAATAACTTGAGTCTTGCACAAGAGTACACTTAGAGAACTCAAATGACATGGTAAGTTGACGACCCTGGCAGTATAAGCCAGAAAAATGGTGCAATAACTGGCATGAGTCCATTCATATGGGAATGTGTAAGCATGTGCGGTCTAACAAATCTACTAAGTCAAGTCCTCTGTATTTTAATGCAAAGGATTCTTAACATCTTTTAATATATTAAAATACAAGACGGAAAGGGTGAGCTGAAATCTGTCACTTCAAATATAGACACTGAATACAGTGTCCCTAGAAAGGAGGCTAGAAGCTATTGCTAAAGCAAAGCCCTGATTAAGGCTCTCGGCAGCTATGGAAGCTCATTGCATCCCACAAATGCACATGGTGAAGATCCACACTACCCTCACACGTGCAGACAGTGCCGTCAGTGACCGTGCCTCACCCCAGAGCACAATCTGACTGAAAGCATTTCAGAGAATTAAAAATCTCTAGTGCAAGCTTTAAATTACATAAATTATCTACCAAAGCATGCAGAGACTGCATATTAAACCAGTCTTAATCATGATCCTAATCCTCAAGGAAGCAGGATGGAATATCACGAGACCCTTATTAAAACTGCAAATGATTTCAGTGGGAGTTTGTCCTGAATGAAAATACAATCCTACAACTGTAGAAACAGAGAAAGAGAGGAAAAATACCTATTAAAGGAAAAGGTGGTGGAACAAGGAATAACAGCTGCAACATACAATTCATTATGATACTAAAACACAGAAGCTATTTAAACGTGAAAAATGTTAAAACCATGTCATTTGATATTCACTTATTTTCCTCACACCATAATTCACCCATTTAAGAAAGGAGAAAAGGTTTGCTTTCTGTGCTCTTGCAGTGCAATACTGCCTCATTCAGTTAGCAAAACATTTCAATTTTCAAATTATGTTTTGCCTTTGATTCCCAGAAATTATTTCCTTTTCACATCAGCCATAGTAAGTAAACCAACCGTGATCCCCCTCTCCCTCAATAAACAAGCAAAAATATAAACATAAAAATCAGGTAATCTGAATTTCACAAAGCAAGCAGCAAGAGAATGGAAAAAAAATGAAAGCACTAGGCAATGAAAAGCTGCTTGAGATTTCTGAAAACCTCTTAAGTTTTTACTAGTTCAATATTTATGGCCTGTTAAATAATTACACATACAAGAGCTTCACATGCTCAACTTTCATTTTCCTGCTATTCTCTCCTATTGAAATAACTGCAAGATTAATTATAGCCATAAAAAGGCAGCATCAAACGCTTTTATCACCATTCCTGTTTATGAACTGCATGAACATGTTAGACCAATAGGAAAAATATTTAAATGCCAACGTTTAAATCTTTGTAGCAGTCAACTAGCAAAAGCTCAAAGTCGATCTGAGGTAAAGGAACACTGCAAATGTCAAAGCTTGCAATGCTACATGAAAAAGTGACTTTCTCGCAAGGTAACATTGCTTAAGAACAGAACAACAAAAATATCAGAAAAGACCTGATAGGTATTTTCTATTGGCTTTCCTATTGGACTTGTCCCTCTGAAAAGGTCACTTCTGAGATATAAGCTCTAACCACCTTCCCTTAAAGGAAAAACACATTTTGTTTTGAATAGGTATTACTTAAAACTTTTTAGCACTAGTAGAATTGGAGCACAATCATTACATACCCTAAATTCATTTACATCTCTAGGCAAGTAAAATGCTGAGACCACCACATCCATGTAATCATCAAAAAGGAGATGTAATTCACTGCCCATGAGCCACAGACAAAGTTATCCCACTACTAGGGATAAACAGCTAGGCTTTGAGTTTGCTGAATTTTCTTTGATGTAAAAGGCTAATTTCACACTTCAAGAAAAGGAACAAGATGTAGCAAAACCTGGATTTGGTTCCTTACCCTGTCAAAGACTTCTTGCGTTAGTCCCTATGGTTTTGTGTCCTTTGGGATATTGAGGCCAACTTGGGGTTGCTCACTAAGGACACACCCGGAGGCATTCAAAGCAGTTACAGTGGTTAAGGAACCAGAGGCACTTGGGAAGCAAGTATACACTGGCTGAAATAGGATGATTACATCAGGAGTAAAGGTACATTTGCGAGAATCTGAAGAGTTATATACACTTAGGATAAGAAGGAATTTTTAAAATCTGCACTGGACTGTTAAGCCATGATCCGTAGGGAACTACTAGTCTGCTAACCGGCCTCAACAAGTCTTGTCCATCTCTAGTGTATTGTTACACACATCCACTTCCATGGAGTCTTCAAGAGCCTGGAATCCTCTGCTAAGTAGACCTGGAAGCTAAAGACATAAAAATGAATTCATATTTAAGTTCTATTTTGGATGTGGTAAAGCTTTGACAGGGGTGAGTGAACACTGCAAAAACTGCATTCTTGTTGTAGAATTGTGTCATTTCCAATTATCTGACAAAATAATCTGAAATTAGAGACTACATACAAGAAGAGGTTGAGGGAACAGCATTTGTTCAACCATCAGAAGAGAAGGCTAAAGGAAGATTTTATTGCTGCCTTCGACTACAAAATGGGAGGAACTAGAGAAGATGGAGCCAGACTGTTCTCAGAGGTGCACAGTGACAGGATGGGAGGTGACAGACTCGTCCTGCAACAAAGGAAATTCTGGCGAGATAAAGGGATTTTTTTTCCATTAATAAGTGTGGTCAAACATGAGGACAGGGGTCCACTTTGAGCAGGGGATTGGACTAGATGACCCTCAGAGGTCCCTTCTATCCTAAATTATCCCATGACTTCATGGGGAGATGATCATGGGGTGTTATCATTTTATTCTGTCTCAATAAGTTTGATCACCTTGACAAATCAAAGCTTTCATGATTAGCCCTACAAACTAGTCTGGGCATCTGGAAAATGAGACTGCCTCTTTTGTGCCTTGTCACCAGGAGGATCCTGTAGCTCTGGAAGTGTTCCCACATCCTGCACCTTGTCCTACATTTGTTTTACAGATGCGGTGGAAACCGGGAATGTGGTCCTCAGCTGCTGTAATTCAGCAGTGCTCCCAACGGTCCACCGGGGACGGTGACGGGGGGGACAGCTGCAGGGGGACAGTGACAAGACTATCAAAGCCGCTGCATTTTATGCTGGCAATAGCCAGTTAGTATAGTGGGAATGTTGTTAAAATGCACACCTGTACACCCGAGTTTAACATCACATTATTCAATTCCCTGAATGATCTGTAACAAATTAATCCAACAGAATGGTCTTTAATTTACATGTTCCACTGCATTTACAATCCCCCACCCTCTTATCAGATATATACAAACAGATCTGCTCTTAATGTTGGGGGGGGAATAAGAAAAAAAAAGAAAATCCTCCTCTCTGTTACTGCCCCAGGTCCTAAAACCTGGTATCTGTCTGTGCCTGGCTGATTTGGCCTAGTTTTTTCTTTTGCTACCTGAAATTCAATGGCCCAGTGTATGTGATGCCCTGAATGAGACAGTCCACCCTTCTCCAGGATAAATTCTCCAAGGGCAGGGAACAGGTTATTAAGGCACTTTCCACAAAAGCGCAGTACTGTCACCAAACTCACTCAGTCATGCAGGAGATTTGGATCAAAGAAGAATAATAGAGATGCAGTATCTTTTGGGGTGAACGGAGAGCTAGGAGAGGACTGTGCATTTGGGGGTGAAACAATACCATCAGCACTACCAACAGTTATAGAATTTTGCATTTGGGCAACTTAACAGAAAATGAGGACAGAACTGTGAGAGATCAGCATACACAGCAGCAGCACACAGAGTGCCTAGGACTATGGAAAATACCCATTAAAAATATAACTGTCAAGTTTGGATACATCTCCCTGAACGACTCGTGACACGTACTTCAAAATAAAAAGGACTGCATGAACTAGTACTGTATTTCAAACCAACACCCAGGGTTTGATTTTATATTCCATTTCCATTTAAAAATCTATTTCCAGGACTGCTGCTTATTAAACTTGCCCTATTAAATCATTCCCTATTACATGCAATACGAATTCAGGTCTCCCCTTCTCTTTTTCTTCCTCATAACATCCTACTATGCCTTTCTGTATAATAATTTCTGCTCTTAACTAGGAGAATGTCACATATCTGATAAAGAAATGTGGTGAGTTTATGCTGCCTGCATTCCTCGATCTCATTATATATACAATGTCCTAAGGCAAGAGTTTGCCAGCTTAGATTTTCACTTGCTCTATCCCTTTAATTTGTGTTCTCATCAGCGCTGTTACTGTTTGTTAGTATTTGTTTTTATTTTTCTCTAGAGGTTTTTCGTTTAAGTCACTGGTTAAATAATCAAAATACTTCAGAGGGAAATTTAAAATTTCTTTCTTGTAAAAAAGCAGAATGATTCAGTACCTGCACTGGAACAGCGTTAGGTGGATAACATTCATTTTGCTGGAGGTCTCTGTTAGCTCAGTAAGAAAAATTACTTTCCCTTCCCCCTCTCTCAGCTTCAAGAAACTGGATAGGAAAATAGTGAGGAATCTTTTTATATGCATAAGAAAAGCCTGTGCATATCAGCAGCGGCTGCACCACAGCTCTAGGGTGATCACTGAGTCACACTGGGCTGCTTTTAGTGAGAGCAATGAAAAATAAGTCCAGGGCTCTGGTCATGGTGGGCTCTCCAATGGGAGAGTATGTGTAGGCTGCCAAAGATCTTCTTGCAGTTGACAGAGGTATGCTGCTCTGCATACCATGTTTCTTGCAGCAAACAATTATAAGATCCTTAGCATCCGAGCCTACTCTGAGGTCCAAAATATTTTCTGTATCTCAAAACAGCCGCTAGTGAGGTTGGGCTGACAGAGGCACTAACTCTACTCCCACTAATTCCAGATACTCTGCTATCCTTTTTAATGATTTGTGGGGAGCTCCTCGCATACTAACAAGCTGGCACGACGAAGATGAAATCCATTATCATTTCAGAGCACCTTCCAGTGACGGCAGTTTTGCTCCCACTGTAGGCTCTGCCTCACGGCAGGCAGGGAGAAGCAGCAATGGCTGATGTCAAACAGGAGGACAAGTCTGCTTCTCCCTCAGCTATTTTCTTGGCACATATCCTGCAAGGCCAAAGTGGTTCATTTGCTTTACGTACAAGCAGCCAACCTTTCCTGAACAAAGGCCTAGTTCAGGCAATTGCTGAATCTAAAAAGGCTTTGTAAAGGAAGATGAGGCTGGAAGTTGGCATGCCCAAGTACTGACTCTTCCCCCTCCCCACCAGGAGCACTGCTGAAGCACAACTAAATGGTGTTTCTTTGTTCACTCTCACCCACCATCCCTTTTCTTTTCATTTATTAAGTACGTTTCTCAAAATAACTTTCTTCTCTTCAAATTAAATTCCTCCTCCCGCCCCCAGCCTCAATCAACACAACTTCTTAAATTGTGAATTTGGTCCCTTCTGCCCCTTGTAGACAGCACTAACTTCTGAGTTCACATGGTTTTGCTTCTCTTGATTTAGGGGCTCATTCTGCTTCCACACAGAAACAAAAAAATGTAATAAAACATACCTCCCTGCCAAACTGACAGTATTTCTGATGACGAGTTCAGAGAGAACAGATCCAGCCCACAAGATGCCTTTTTTCAGCTCACAGAAAAGGGGGACACATATCTTTGAAACCTTAATATAAATTAAATGAGATAAAATAAATTCAGCAGCCAGATAACAGCACTGAAAAACTGACAGATGGCAGAACACTGAGGTTTAGCGGTGACACTCACATGTTACATGAATAATTCACTTGGACAAACCTATGGATGCGAGAGCATGTTTAGGATAAGGATCTGTCTTGCAGAAAAATGAAGAAATATAAGCAGTTTCTTATTTGTAATGACCTTTTTCAAACCAAAAGCCTGGACAACCATCTTCTCCAAAATCAGCCCATGCTAGAAATTAATCAGCCTTTCACTAGCACCAAAACCCACAACAGGGGGAAGTCCTATAGCTCTCATTAGTTGAGAATTCAACAGGACTCAAAAGATACCCTTACAGCTACTGCTCCCAGACACATTCAGTGGCTTGAAGAAAATGCAATTTAAAAAAATAATTGCATGAATAGCAGAAAAGGCCCCAGACATCACAGGTCCAACAGAAGTTAGGGCAGCTGTGATGCCATCTTACCTATGCGACAGGAGACAGGACATGCTGACCTGAACACCTGAGAATGGGTAACATGCCTAGAGAGGATATTGTTAGGTACAAAACTGAGCAACTTCAGTGATCTGGTAAGCAGAAAAAGCAAAGTACTGTTTCGGTTTTGCAGCGGGGTTATCTAAAAAAAAAAAAAAAAAAATTACCACAACCTCTAACTGAGCATTAGAGATGGGGACACAGCATCCCTAACTACCAATAAGAGAGCACAAAATGTATTTAAAAACACACCACAAAAGCATTCAGAATATAAAAAGCCATTTAGCAAGTGGCTAGATGCTGAGAGGAACTGCCTTGTTTACATCACATTCTAAGCTGAAAATACTCCTAAAATGCAACAGTCAGCATTATCAATGCTCTTAACCTCCCTAGCTTGAAAGGACTATGGACAATGTCCCAACGTTGCATTAATCGAGGAATAACCCTACAACCTGGCAGAAGTGCTGGCAATTATGTGGCCTGTCTGAAAGCAATTGATTTTACAAAGCAGTTTGATCTTGCCAGAGGTGAGAAATCTCCATTTCCCAACCTGCCCCTTCCCTAGGGAAACTCCGCAGTGCAGACTCCTCCAAAGGGCTGTGCTGCATTTCTAAACAGGAAAATGAGACAGTGACAGGGGCCTGCAGTCATTCCTCAGCCACAGGGAGAAAGAAAGTTCAGCCTTGTTTTCATCAGGGAGAAAGAAAATGGGACTGGAGGGAGGCACCATACAGGAATGTCCAACTATACATTTTCCCTCTCACTGCATTTTCTGTCTGTCATCACAGCCTCTTCTTTGCCCTTAAATAACATTCACACACACAAAGAGCTAGGCCTTTTACTTTAAGGGTACAAATGAAAAGCAAAGCCTAACACTCCAGTTTCTTGTTTAATAGTCCACCAGGTTTATAACTCACTGCTGTCTTGACCAGTGGTGGCAGGAAGACCTGCAAAGATAGGTGAATTAACCCCACAACCAGCACTGTGCTTATGCATTACCACGTTGATTCTGCTTCCTCACAGAGCAGATCGGATCAGCCTTTGAGATGACACATACTTTGACAAGGATACAAAACATCTGGAAAGAATGTCCTTACCGTGCAAATTAAAGCCTGTAGCTATCAACAGTCATAAGATTAAAACTACTTGATCTTCATCTGATTAAGTGTGAACTTCAGATCTGAATAATCCTATAAAACAAGTAAAGTTCCAAAATCCTAGTTGCAGACATTTTTAAGATTCCAAGGCAAGCTTTTAACTGGTACAGACAGAAACATTGGCTTCTCTTGTGAGCTAGCCAAAAGTCAGACGCAGGCTTGTATCAAGTATCCTGTGAACATCAAGACACAAGTTCATGCATCCATCACACAAAATTTGATCTATTTTGGCTAAAACTTGTAACAAAACCTAAATACTTATGCTGAGGCAAAGCATGGTAAATCTGCCCGAGACAGCTATAAACAAATAAAAGATGGCATAGTTATATGCCGTTGTCTTTGACCTGGTTTCAAAGCCCTTGTATTTAAAAAACGAGTTTAGAATTGGTCCATATAGGTACTGCTAGTTTCACAAGGAATTCCTGATTTACCTGTTAGGCATATATTACAGAATGGGAACAAACTTCTCCCTGTGTCAAGGTGACACTGGCCCCCTCCCATTAGCACTAGGGAGACATTTCAAGGGCCATCTATTTTTCTGAACAGAAGAACTACCACAGAAATGCAGACTTCAGTCTCTTAGATGGTTTCAAGCAGAAACATCACACAAAACTGAACAAATTACTTTCCTCTCAGGACAGCAGTCCCGCACTGTAACAATCAGCGGCTTGGGTCAAGTCTCTTTTGCTATACTTAAGTTTTAAGGCTGATTTCCCCAGAGGATGAACATAAGTGGGGGGAAAAATGGAAGGTGAAATGGCTAGAAAAGGAATAGGAGATGATTAAAAGAAATCGTCAGGGATCTTAGCACTGCATGGCCTATGCACAATCCATGCTATGGCCTCTGACAAGAGATGTGCAGACACTGCAGGGAATGGAGCTGCTTAGTTGTTCAGCCCCCCTCCAGACAATCAGGTAGTGGAAGCAGCATTAATAAGATAGTTTTTGACTAAGGAGGATGCAAGGTGAAAGACCAAGACATACAGTACATAAATATGTTAATGTAGTTACTGAAGTAATTTTTTCTATAGCCTGTATATGGCTGCAAAAATTATTCTATTCATTTTATGCAAGAGAAGCGCGTTCATCTTTCTTAATTAGGGAGAAAGCAGGACTGGTACTAGGCTTAAAAATAAAAGTATGGTTAATTTTGAAGTCCTCTATGTGCCCCATTCTGATGAAATCTGATAAAATACTTCCTCCAACACTGCTTCTGACTCATGGGAATATATTTGTGAAGTACATGACTAGAAATTTAATAGAATAGCTTGTACTAGTTTCTTGGTCCATCCAGGAACAAATCTGCAGCCATAAGTAAGCACACAAATAGAAGTCCACATATTAGTTAGTGTTTTCATTAAAATAGCCCTGGGATTCCCTTCAACTCAAGATTAGACAACCCTTCACAGTTCTAGAACAATGGAGCGCGAATGGAGCTCCTCAGAGAATCAAAAGAACAAGACAAAACGCACTACATGAAAATCAAGCATGTCCTTTTACTGACTGAATCAATGGGTTTTTAAAAGGTGTTACCTGCAGTTAACATCTGTCATACTTACTCTCAGCTTTAGTTATTTTACATTACTCATCTTTCATTCGCTACCTTATTCTTTATTTGTTCTTGAATGCAAAAAAATAATAAAAAAAAATTGAGAATGCTCTAACATTGCAAAGTTCCTCTGCAATGACAGAAGTGCTGCCTGTAGTGATGATAAATCCCAAGATGCTACCATGCAAAACACTGCAAATCTGAGTTTCCAAAGGCCTGATCCCAGGTGAGTGTGAATCTTCATGCACCGCTGCTGATCATAAGCCCTACAACCAGACAAACTGTAACAGAGCTAGAGATGTTTTCAATTCTGTTACAGACAGAAATACACACTAGATAGTGCTGCCTGTATCACAGTCTGGAAAACTGGTACATTTGAAAGTTTGGGAACCATCTGAATTCGAAACTTTTGTGTCTTTAATTTCTGTTCTAACAGAAGCAAAAATTGACAGATCATCCTGCAAGCGTTGGGAACAACAGCTCCCATTTCTCTACGCTTTCATAAGACAACATGTCTGAGAAACACCACTTTTCTGTGCTACTCACTGCACGCTGCTTCTGATTCATCTGACCCATCAGGACATTCTTCTTCACCATCACATTTCCACCTGGCTGGGATGCAGTGGCCATTGTCACAAGTGAAATCCGACTCGGCACAAGTTTTCTTTGCTGCAAGGGGGAAGAAAAAAAAAAAAGTACTTGGCATGAATATTAGCAGTGCAGAAGACCTCCATTGCATCCAGTCCCACTAAGGACGATACTGATTGCCCTTTATTGAGAGGATTCATTTCACATTCAACACTGCTTCTTCTTGACAGGGTCAAACAGGTATCAAAGATGGGTGTTCATTCTTGCTAGAACTCTTATCCTCCATTATTTAACATGGATTCACTCTTTTATGTCTTTTTCTAGAAATTTAAAAACCAGGGATGTTCTTTTTCAAAATAATTTTCTAAGGCTTTTACTACAAAAAGCTGCTGCCTACGTGGAACTGAAAGTATGCTGCATGATTTACAGACAGGTGAGACAAACAAGTCTCACCTTTAGAGTACTATAATCTAAGTAATAATGTTTTTATCTATGCAATCTATTCATGGCTTTTTAATACATCTGTCACCATAGTATATGATCATAAAGCACTCCTCCAAACACTAAAAATCATTTCATTAAATGTCAACCACTCCACGCGCTTTGCTTTCTTGCATTAATCTAGGGCTTGAAAAAGATGCAAGACATGAACTCAAGCAATTAATTGGTCTATTCCTCTGTGCCGGTGGCACAGCACCACCAGTGCCCTGTAATACAAATCAGCATCTTTCCACTGCAGCAGAAAGTAATCTACAGATATCTGGCCCCTTCAGTCTTTGGCCTCAGTGTCAATGTGATCACCAGTCACTCACTGCTTTCGCAATGGTTACTTTAGTGGCTTTTCTGCTAGGAATTGGACTGAACAGCCATGCCGTGAGAGTCATGAGCAATGGCTCAGGCACAGCGTTAGCACCCTTGAAGCGCAAGACTCTGGCTAACTGGTATCTACCTTTATGAGGGATCAACTTATGTAGGAAGTGGTGGCGGGGAGAAGATTTGTTTCTTCCCTCTGCAAAACTGCCAACAAATTAATAGGATCACAGGGAAATTCAGGTAGTAAAGGACCTCAGGAGGTCATCAAGTCCAACCTCCAACTCAACACAGGGTCAGCTCTGAGGTCAGACCAGGTTACTCTGGGTTTTATCCAGTCTGGTCTTAAAAACCCTCAAGATGGACACAGCACAACCTCCCTGGGCAATCTGTTCCACTGCTTAGCTGCCCTCACGGTGAGGTTCGAGATTGATAGCTATTCCCTGATATAAGTCACGTGCACACATCATTGCTACATCAATATTCTTCCAGCAAACATTTTCAAAGCATTAAACGCAACAAATAAGCCTCAATGGTTTGACTGTTTTTCTCCTTTATTTCTTATATCAGCTGCTGTCAGGGAGGGAGCCATGTTAAATATATGCCACATGCCCATGCAGGAAACAAGGAGCGTTACTGTGTGAGGTGCTGGAGAGGTCTACGTGGCAGAAATCAAGTACTCGTGTTCTAACACACAAAACATGCAGCTTCCCTGAACAGGCATCCTGCAGGAAAACACTGCAAAGCATCACTAAGCAGCTGTACAATCTCTCAGGATGCACTTTATAAAGAGAAGATACATTTACTCCCCTTCTGTTGCTAAATGAGCCAGATTCTGAAAAAAAAAAGGACCGTTTCCTCTTCAGTCATTCAGAACCAGATACTATGAACTAATATAGGAAAAAACCCCAAACCCATATAGACCAAGGGTTTTACAAGAGACCAGTCACACTAAGAATCCAGTCTGATCTTCCAAAGACATTGCACATCCGTTATCAGAAAGAACAGACCTTCTCCTGAACATCTCTGGTTAGAAAACCAAAACTTGTGAAATTGGCTATCGAGTGACACTTCTGATTTATTTAGCGTTAAGTTTGATGTATTTAACGCTCAGAAACTCTGACCATATATGGATGGGATATGCATGCATAAGCAAAGTCAGAGCACTCCCCTGTTTGCTGTGAAGCTGACTGGGTAAAACGTTGGTATCTGCCGTTAGGGGATGGTTATGACATCTACAAATGAAACACTCACGTCTTCATCCAGAAAGCAGAGACTAGTCTACTACTGGAGACATAAGAAACTTAATTTTTAAAATGTATTTAGTTTTATACTAGCTCTCTCATGTCCTAGTGTCTTGCTTTCCATAGAAAAAAATGTCCTTTGACTCATTTTCTAGAGATCCAGACAGCAATACAACTACTTTTCCACCTCAGAATAAACCTCCCCTTTTTCCATCAGTCTAACACTCTGCTCACTGTTATTTCCGGGACATGTGGACGCAAGCGCGAGCGAGGGGGTCAGGCACAGAAAGGAGCGTAACAGGCATTCCCTTCAACACGGCCAACCTGCTCACAGCAGATGGTGGCACTGATTGCTTTGTTCCCCCGACGCTGCTCTTCGGCAGCACAATTAATAGATTGCCAGGATTCACAAAAGGGGGAGAAAAGCATTACTGACAGTCCCGGGGTGTCATTTGAAAGGTGTTAATGTGCTCCCCGAGTGCAGCTCCTCTTTGCAAAATAAGTTGAGCACAACCGCTCATCAGCAGTGGCCCAACCGAAAAGTGTCATCCCTGTCCGCATGCCCACCCAAAGGTCCAACAGTCCGGTGCCAGATAAATCAGCAGGATACAAATGCATTTGGTCCTTTGTTTGAATCTAAGCTGTCTAATCTCTTAAAGCAGCAGGATTAAGGGGAGGAGAGCTCAAACCTTTCTATGATCATTATATTTACTTCTACTATTTCTTTGTTTTTACTGTTTCTGCTGTTTATTATTTATATTTTACATACTGTATTTTATTTGTTATTACTTTTTACGACTATTACTCCCCAACGCATTGGGTCACAGCTCTGCAGACTGTCTTAATTCCAATAAACTCTGCTTTGTGTTACAAACAGCAACCCAGATTATTCAAATGGTGAGAATACTGAAGCACTGTCTCATTTCTCACCTCTAACGCAAGACTGGAATCACTTTATTTCCAACCAGATTCACCTTCTGGCACTCAATCGTCATGTCTCTGGGATCACAACACAGGCAGGGAGCAGTTAATTAAAATATCAGCTCTCTGTCTTTTTCAAGTCCAATAACCCTTTCTATTAATCTCTCATGTTATACACCATTCTTCTATCAATTCTCTATTAAAAATTCATTGAGGCTCACATCTTAAATTTTCAGTGGTGCATTAAAATGTAAAATAAATAAATACCTCCCTTTTAGACAATGGGGAGGACACAGGTTCATTTTATGGTTTCACCTGGCTCAGAAATAGCCAAGCAAAATTAATTGTTCCCCCGAGATCCATTTCCTTTGCCGTAAGCAGCCCAGGCAGCTCCGCTCACATGTCTCTTCAAAATAAACATAAACAAACAAGAGTAAGTAGTCACAGCATCCCTGCGCCTCTGCTCCTCGGGGGGCAAACTGATACCTGGAACAAGAAAAGAGAAGGCTACTGAAGCGTACACAGAGCCTTTCATCTTCTCCCCTGCTTGGATGCAGAGACTGACACCAAAGAGACCGCCTTTCTTTTGACTCCTGCATGATTTGCCTTTGGTACCTGCTTTTCCTTTCTCACATCTGCAGCTGGACAGATATGTCAGAAACTCCAGGGTGGAAGTCGGAGCCTGTGCGACCACGGGGCTCAGCCCCAACAGGGGTGAGCCCTGG
The DNA here is from genome assembly GCA_009819775.1 of Phoenicopterus ruber ruber. Taxonomy (NCBI): domain Eukaryota; kingdom Metazoa; phylum Chordata; class Aves; order Phoenicopteriformes; family Phoenicopteridae; genus Phoenicopterus; species Phoenicopterus ruber. Next base: position 6,969,158 of record CM020222.1, on the reverse strand, counting down.
CTCGGGCAGCTTTCCAAAGGAAGGCTTGGTCAAAGGAAGTCATTCCTGCTTCTCTTCTCCCAGGAAGAAAGGCAAGGGGGGAAAAGGTTTCAACTTTACCCAACCATAACAGAAAAATACCCTAACACAGTGAATTTTCAACTAAACTGCATCAAACCAACAAGGTCCCTCATTTTGCAAAATGTCCTTTTCCTTTCTATTACTCGCATCTCTTATCCTCAACTGCAAGTAAGGATTCTGGGTTCATCCCTGCAGCAAATTAAAAGCAGAGAACCCAGGGAGACTGGTTTAGTATATGAACATTTAAAGAGGGAATTCATAAAAAAAGTAATCATTGGGGATATGTATAATTAGACTGGAGGAAATAAATATATACTGAAAGGAACAAATCTTGTACTGGCTAGGAGCAGGGACTGGATGATCTAAATGTGACTTCTAACTTCCAAAAATACCTCTCTCTGAAAGGTCAAATCCCTGACCCTAAAGCCAAATAGGTATCTGAATCTAATTGAAAGGTCCAGGATTTATTCTTTCTTCCTCGTTCTAGTAAAACCCAACATCCTCCCATCGCCCTCACAAGCCCTCAGTCACTTCATTTAACCTCACTTAACTTTTGCCTCAGTTCTACAGGCTTTACAGTTACTTTCTATAAGATACCAGGTCCTCTGTGATTCAATTTCCAATGCATGCCTCTTGGTTATTCCTATTTTGCACATCTGTAATACTAAGCAATACACCACTCTACAATAGTTTCAGTTTTTGCTACTCCTCATTTTCCCAAACCAACACAGCTGAAGATCAGAGTGAACATGTTTCCTCTCTTATCATCAACAGTTCTGTGAGCAAAGCTGTAGTTGTTCAACAGCAGCGGTGATGTAAAAGCACATACAAAAGCACATTTTCTGATTACAACTTGCCTGGAAAGGACAGTTAATATAAAGATTCCCCCCCCTCAAGAGAATGAACCCCTATGTAGTAATAACAGACTCTAAACATAGGATTTTTAGATTAAGGGTTTTGTTCAATCTCTGGGTTGTGTATCCAAACAGAAACCCAGGCTGATGAGAGCATCCTCGAGCGTTAACCCACAAAGATCCCACAGACTGTGCGCTCTCCCCGTTTCCCCCCCTCAGTAACTGTTGGCCAATTTCCACCAATTCTGAAAAGGTGGGAAAAGATGTGAAAAATAAGTTTACTCCTGCAAGTTTCATAAAATTGGTAGCCGAATAGAGAACCATCAAAATTACAGCTCCGCAGAGGGAGACGAGGGCAGAAAGTGGCCATTGGGCTGGTCTCTGGCATGTGCTGCCAGCTAGCCGGGGCTGCGTTGTTTCTGCATCTCATACCCAAGGTAGGTTTATTGCAGAGGGAAGAGGGCAATTAGGGATTAAAAAACAAATGAGCAAAACCCCCAGGCACCAAAACCACTGAAAACTTTGGTTTCATTTGTTACGCTAACCTCATTCCTTTACACAGATCCTGCTCCTATTTTAATTTCTGAATCAACACCAAACCTCCCGTCAAACTGTGTATCTCTTCTCATTTGCAGCCAGTATTCAGCCTTCTTGCAGAAACTAGTTGTAAAAATAAAATAAAATAAAGTAAAAGGCCATACAATGAAAGTTTTGCTGTGATCTTTTTGCAGCAGTAAAATAGCACAATCCAGTAGGATCTGAGAATGGGAAGACGATGGTAGGCCAGAAAGAGAAATTGAAATTCATAAAACAGGGTTTCATTTCATGCTGGGAAACTTCAATGGCAACTTTGATCAGTGGCTTATCAGAGCCGCTGACAGGACTCCATACGAGAAGAAGAAAAGCAGCATCACACGAGTTCAGGAGCTTAACACAGACCATCACCATCACTCAGCCCCGAGAGGTGCCAACGACAGCTTGAAGTGTAACACGGGACACAAGCTAGCTCTTCCCAGAACAAAATACATCATTATTATGGCTCACTCTGCACTTCTTAAGGACCTCAATTAATCCAGTCTCACAGTGAGCAAAATTCACCCTGGTTGAACAATTTGCTTGGCCCAATGAGGTTTTCTGCTTACCAAGAGAAAGGTAGGGGCTGGGCTCATTATTCAGCTCTTGAGAGATTCTGGGCTATGCAAAACTTGACAGCAAACAGATGTCTTCAGTTTATAACCTCAGTCAACTCCTGATCACAAACACAGCCACATGACATTGCAGATGCCACTCACAAACAAAAATTCCCAGCAATACAAGAAAACAAATCCTTTTTTTAAATGTTTTAAAATTTGACGTTAAATTCACTGCAAACTTGATATGTATGCCCAAACTCAGGAAACTGTTGGAGCAGGAGATTGAGCCCTAACCCAGCACTTTGTCAGCGTCCCTGCCCTTCAAAAAAGGTCTGCGGTATTGATCCCAAATCCTTTGGCCAGGTTATATACCCAAAGGATGTCTTAGTCCTCTTAAGGAGATTTGAAAATCCTAACCTACATCTGACAATGCTACACAGCCTGAGTCCTCTCAATTCCCGCTGTTGACTAACACGGTATCGATTTTGCAAAGCGTTAACAGGGAGTGTAGATCAATCCATCCCGGCGTGGTTTCCTGGTCACAGGAGGTGGGCAAACAGAGCTCTCCCTGTCCATGCCCAGCTGCCCCTGCTTTAGGCACCCAGGCCCTGCATGTTCGGAGCCCGATCCCGCCAGCAGCACCTCTGCCAGGGCTACGGGGTTGGCTGCAGGTGGCCACTTGCTGCCAAATCCTCCACATGGGATATCCCAGGAATGCGTTGCTTTGCAGCTACAAAATGGCATAAGGTCCAAAAGTTGAAACGTCAGGAAATCCTAGTGGATGTGGACTGTTGAGTCCTTTTAATTTTCAGACAACTAAGGACACCTTGAAGTAATGAAAGGGAATATTTAACCACTCTCTGAATCTGGACACTTTTTTTGATGCTGCCATCTCAGCAGGCAATTACATTCATAAAGCAAGATTAATCAGATCACCTCAAACAGCCAGTGCTTATACACAGACCACAGTCCCTTTGATACTCCACATGAAACATTTTAAAGAAACTTCTCCCCAGGACCCCCTGAACCGGCCCCAGAAAACAACGCCCGATTGACAGAAGCCTAGTCAGAGGGTTTGGGACTGCTTGAAGCTGCTATTACAGTAACCAAAACCTGCAGCTGCTGGGTCTAAACTAGCCCTTCTGATCAATCAAATCAATGAAATTAAAAGGAAAGATGTCACCTGTGATTTTTTCATTAGTATCAAAGGTACCTTTGTACATTTTGAACGGTAATATGTGTAAGCTGTCTATTTAGAATTATTTAAATATATTTTCATGTTTAACGCCGAGTTTAATGTGAGGAAAATGGCAGCATCTAATTGCAAGCTATGGAAAGCTATGGAAAACACAGAACGCTGAAACAGCATTTTGTTCTCATGCACGAAATTAAAGTGACTTCAGCTAACAAATACATGCCTTCATTGCTAAATTTACTCATGTAATCAAGGCAAAACTGAACAATTTTTTTCCCTAACCTGTCTTCAGGTTGCTGCTGCCATTTCAGACTTCAAGAAGGGGCTGTACGCTCAAAGGTTGCTCTGTTTTTCACCAAATTTACAAGATGGTCTAATGAATGCAGCGTTTGTCCCTACAAACCATACTTCACTAGTAGGAAAAGCAGGAATCCCAGAAGAGAATTCAAGGACAAAATGACCACTTGGACTGGCGTGGTCCTTTGAGGGCATTAGAGGTCTGTCAAACATACTACTCGGGTATTCAAGACAAGTTCTCCTTTGGAGTTCGAAGGCTTTGGCAGGGCTCTGGGGCTTTGTCTTGGGGAGCTTCGCAGCTGGGAACAGCCCGGGCAGAGAGCTCAAGCACTGCCTTGCTTCAGAGGAACGTGCTCCACACTCCTTTGGGCAAGGCTCCCTCCAACATCTGCTCCCTCCATTTTTCCTTCAGCTTTCTCAGTTTTTTTAAGATCCACTTGTAAAGCATCAGTGATCTTTTAAGCTGTACAAAACTAGGTTTTGTGGCAATTTTCTCATTGCTATTCTACAGGAACCCACATCACCTCAGTGTTCAAGTCTCTGGAGTTTAAAAAAACCAAACAACAAACCCACAAGAAAACCAACCAACCTCCCCCCCATTCTACTTGTAAATTGGAAAATCGTGTCCTTCTGCAGAGGAAGGGGGAGGAAGGGACAGATTTTCCTACCAGCATGTGAAATACACCCCCAGCTTTGCTCAGAAATAGGCTGACAACCCTGTCCAGCCTGCAGTCACCTCTGGATGCTACCGATCAGCCTCACTGCAATGTGGCAAGTTGGCAGGTGCGAAAAAGTACCTGCCATTCAGTGTCAAAATATGCCCACCGACAAAATCTCACTGACGCTCATCCTCATACAGCAGCAACAGTGACAAGGAGGCTGGCAAGTGTACAGACAGGGTGAGGTTTCAGAAAATGTAATTTTTATTACAACAAAGCTTATGCAAGGTAGCACTGTATGAAAGGACTATGGGAAAGTTTGCTCCTCTCACTTAAGAGATCTGAGAACTTAAAAAGCACAAGTCATGCACGTCCTCAGTTACAGGTACATGGCCACAGAGACATTAAATGACATGCCAAAAATCATGCAGCAAATCTGTGGTATAGCCAAGGATCTGACCCACATCTTTCAGCCACATCTGCTAGTGCGGTATCTTAAGCTCAAGTCAAAATTTCCTCTTCACGGAAAAGAGCAGCCATCACTCTGCCGTGGAAGTTGAACGCGTTTCCAGAACTCCATATTGCTGCAGTCACGACCTCTTCAAAGGATTTGGTATGCTCCGAGTTTCCAGTTTGTTTCTAAATATTTCTTTGACTAAAGCTCATCCGCACTGACTTTTGTTGACAGAATTGCCAGCTTTGTCTGTCTGCTCTGGGTTTTGTTTTGCTTTCTTTTAACAAGCAGCAAGACATTGTTGCAAGACACAAGCTCTTGGGTGGCACCTACATGTATGTTATTTCACAATGAAGGACGTCTGCAGATTCTTCAAGAGGCACTTGACATTATTCTGTCTTTCTGTTTCTGGGAATTAAACACTAGGGGCCGTATTCTACCCTGATGAAACATCACCAAAGTCCATGAATAATTACTGGCCTCAGTGGTCTCTCTGCAAAATTGGACGCAGATGTTTTTATGACACCCTATGATGTCTGTTTTCAATGAGTTTTATAACCCTTGCCTAAGTCAAGAGTTATGTGCCTCAAGGAGGCACCTATAAATACTGCTGTTCAACAGGATGGTCACAGAGATACGAAACTGTTCCCGCACAGAAACATGAAAACAGTGAAAAACTCCCCAGGCTCTGAAACCTGGGAGTGATCACAAGCATTGGACTCTCCAGCCAGGCTGACACTGTGCTGAAGTCCCCAGAGCTTGAAAACTCCTGATATCCCCAAACTAATGGCTATCCCTCTCCATAGAGAGGTTAAACCAATCAACCCCCCCGATGAAAAAAGCCAGGCTTCCTGAGGACAAAACATACTGAAGGCCATTTCTGCTAGCAAATATATTAAGGCAGAAAAGCAGAAGTTGTTAATTTAAGTTCATGGAGCAATTCTGGTTCCCGCCTACAAACATGCCTATAGCTCATCAGATAGGCACCAGGGAAACAGAACAGCCGTACTTGAAGCCTGCATTTGCCTTCAGTTATTCAGAAAAGGAGAGGAAGGAAGAGACTAAGGACATGGGAACACAGATCCTTTCACTAAGTGATAACTGAGAAGGGATATCAGGAAAAGGAGGGCCTTCTTATATAGTTTTCTGCTGTATTTGACGTTTTTAAGGATTACTCCTGTTTCCTAAGTGGTGGTGACAAAATCTCCAAGACCAGTGGAGAGGATGGCAAAGAACATCCCCAAAGCCTGAAGGACTACTATTTCTTGCCTGGGTTATGCTATTGCATCGAAACATTACAAAACTGGAGTTTATAGGGCAGACACCATGATGCAGAAGTTGCCTTTGACAGCTTGGACACAACATTAAGTTCTCACTGACTGCATTTAGTATACATACTATGAGGTTAAAGCATACCAAAGCAAAACATGGCATCTTCAGCAGAAATTCATGCCAAGTTTGCTAAAAATCAAGTTTGCATGCAGGAGGTAAATCCAGGAGTCTCAAACTCTGCACAGACCCAGTTACGACGAACCTCTTGCCATGCTCTCACTGCAGTTGCATTATATACGCTGTGTTCAGGGTTAAAAGCAGTGTGAGACACTTCTGGCAATCCTCAACCCCTGGCTGCATGTTTGCCACTTCACTGCTAGAGTCTGCCCTTGCACAGCTGTGTGCGCGTTTTGCAGCCCAGGTCACTTGGTCGACATGGGCTGCGAGAGCATAAAACACATCTGCTGGGAAGCAGCAGCAATTTCACCAGCCACCTTCGCTACCAAAATTACACACTGGGAGTCCCAAAACTTGCAGGCAAAGTCACTTCCTCTGCAACTCAGCCTTACAACAGCCAGAAGAGAAATATATACCATTTAAGCCCTGTTTTGCAGAACTTGGCATGGGTCCAGGCTGCGTACTGTTACTACAACTGTGTGGAAAACCAGTAACCTGATATTTACACCTGCAAGCTCTCTGTTTGTAAGCGCGGTAAAACACACGCATACGACATTGCTATGAACAAGCATTATACGTTCCCAAAAATGTCTTAGTTGCTAACAGCCCAGGTATCTCTGACTTGTAATAGAAATTACCCAAATCTAACACTACGCTGGAAACCCAGCAGAACTCAATGCAAAACTCACAATCCCTAATAATCCAAAGAAAAGAAAAAAAAAGGAAAAAAGCAAACGCTCTTCAAAAGTCAGGATCAATGACTTAAATCACGTACTTGAAGACTCAGTCCTCTCAGGGGCAAAAGGATGCCTCTGTTGGTAGGAAACAGGGAGAGGGGACAAGAGAGGCGTAACAGATGTGGGATAACTGAGAAAGTATTGCCGGTTCGGTGCACAAATCCACGTGGGTGGCCCATAGGGAAAGGCTACAAGGGTCTATGCTCCAGATTAGGGAATTACATGTGTAGTAACACACCTGAGCATTCTGTTGGGCAGCCAACAGCAGGGGAAATGAAGCTGTTACTTTGCTTGGTTCTGCTGCATTTATTTATTTTTTTATTAGAAGCAACACCACATTTAATGTCACTTCTACACATGGTCCAGTTGCTCAATATTGGATCAATGTTTGCTCTTTTTCTCCTGTTCCTACTTTAATCAATAAGTTGCAGGGTGAAAAATGCAAGAAATGCTTTATACGGTTAAAAGAATCCCCACATGCCATGGTTTATTTCTGGGAGGCTAAAGTACTACAATTAAAATGCCCATTGCACAGTCTTGGAAGAATGAAGAGTCAATAGCAGTGAAAGGAGTGGGGATTTTTCTAAAGACTTAATCCAGTGATTTCAGCTTTAGCCCCTTTTTCCATTTGCTTTGTTTTTAGCAAAATTATGGCACTTTTTGGAGTAAAAATTTATTTCTAGGATTATTTTAAAAGCGCTCCCCTTTCTGACCATGCATTCATTGTCCCGAATTCTTTAACTGCTTCAGACACCAAAACCAGAAATGGAAAATGGAAAGTAATAATTGGTATGCCACAGAAGAAAAAAATATACACAGAAAATCCCTGTGCCATAATAAACATTATTGAAAAGCATTCTTATGTCATACCAGTATGTATGGTATAGGAGCCTGCATTGAATTAACTTGATAGCAACACATCAGGAACATCCAAGATGATAAAAAAAATTTAGACCTTCGTTCTTAATGATCTTTAGACAGACCAGTGCCACAGATGTCCCTGTGTATGCACCTGAGAAGGTATCTTTTCTGTTAGCAGCTCTGTTAGCCGCTCTGTAAAGAAGATATGAATTGCATCCAATGACTAATTTGCCAGGAATCTTGCTTTTTAAAACCCCTGAATCAGAGCTCTGGGAATTGTAAGGGATTGCACACAAAAGCATTTTCAAAAATGTTTCCAAAGCCAGCATCGTTTCAGACTGAACAGCAGGTTCATCCTCTGATCCAAGTCTGTTACCGCGGAACAGTGCCAAACAAACGTCTATTAATATTCTGCCAGGAAGCAGGAGCGGATGGGCTCTTGCATTACATTAAGCGAAGTGGTCAGGTTAAGAGTTAGGCATCGGTCACGCAGTTCCTCCATTCAAGCACAAACCTCTTCACCCATCATCGTGTGTTGTCAAATGCTTTTGTGCATTGCAATATTAAATACTAGTACCCTGGGGATGAGAAATGAATAGGCACGACATGGAAATTATGATGCATGCAACAATACCCTTTAACCTATTAACAAGTATGACCAAGCTTACTTATTCTGAGCTCTCTAATCATCAAGGCAAGAAGACATCAGCAGCTACTGTGTCACACTGACAGGACCTTCAATGGCAACTGTGGTTCAAAGGTCCATAGGAAACACAAAAAGGCTTTGTCTTTTGATGTAAAGAACAAAGCTACCATGTGGCACAGCATCACACATGCAATTAGTCAGGAAAGTTAATACAGTAGAAGCAGATGGTGGAACCATGTCAACATTCTTAGTGGGCACATTTCCCTTTACTCTCAAGTTGCTGTGGACTGAGGTCATGGGGGGGCAGCAGGCAGATTGTCTATAAGCTGGACCACACCAGGGATCAACGTTACCCTTTAATCTACCCGTCTGAGGTACCTGTGTGCTCCCACCTCTACTGTCATAGCTCCCATCTTTCAGACACCTCCTCTCCACCACATCCCCATGCCACAGGGTAGCACCATTAACCTCACTGCACACAGAGGGAAACTGAGGCAAAGGGAGACAAATAGTCTCTAACCCTTGCTGTGCTGGGAGATGCTGACAGGGAAAGACATTAAAAACACACCTTCGGTGGCCCTTACACTGCACATTCTGCTCATTTCTGCAGCCAAATGACTTACCAAATGCTCTATGATTCACTCATACAGCGCAGATACAGCACACGTCACTCCAAAGTACTTTATACATTCGCAAAGAGCAACTGCTCCTCTGATGCTTCTCACCTGCCAGCCCGAAAGCTCAGCTAACACAGAACAGGAACGAAAGGCTTCTTGTTCATCAGCAATCGCACTGGATGTGCAGAAAATGTAAAACCCAAACCAGAAGGATCGCACAAAGAAATACAATACAGGAAATGCTGTGATTCATATGACTTGGAATAACAGCCCTGCACAGCCTTCAGACAAAGTCTCCTCTGCTGTTCTTGTCAACCAGTTGTGCCCAATTCCCCAGCTCCATACCTCATGGATTTCAACGGTACCCAGGTGAGGAATGGCAAGAGCTTTCAGCTCTGTAAGTCATTTAATTAAAATAAAATGAACAACTAGCAGTTAGTCAATCGCACGTACACTCCAGCCACTACAGCTGCTGAATTCTGCAGCCCTCAGTCCAATCTGATTTCCTTTAAAGCTCCTGGCAACCCATTAATTAAAACGCATTATTTACAGCTTCCAGGGGCTTGAAACCATGGGATGCGCTTGATGGAATTTATGCAATTACATACAGTCAGTCCTAGCGACAGGCTCCATTCTTGCTCTTGCTCTCCTCTGCTCTCACACTCGGCCGTTTCCTTCCCCACTGCGTGTCCACGCGGCGCTGTTCGGCCTGGGCCTGCCACGGCGCGATCGGCTGCCATGGAAATGAGCAGGAGGCAACAAAGGAACCGCGAGTCTCTCACTGGAGGTGGAGGAGTTGCAAGGCGATAGCGCAGGAAGGCCAAGACAAAGAGAAACCAATTTGCCTGCTGCCTCTAAACACAAACAACCCTCCCCCTTTGTGCAAGGAGATGCTGATGAATAGAGATTTCCCCTGATTTAAGAAACTGAGCCTCTTCCAGCCAAATGCAACCAGGCTAGGCGGATGGAGCTTACTGACTGTTAGTCCATCCATTAGTGCTTTGTGGCGAAACATAAGTAACGAGGTGATCCCAAAGCAAACCCAAAGGATGTGTAGTTTAATTTACTTAATAAGCAATCCCCCTGTCACTCGTACAGCAGCATCAGCTGCAGACAGATCTTCTCTACTTTCAGAAGGAGTTTTTCTTTTTTTACTCCATTATTAAGTAGTCACGCTCATCAGCAATTCCCTTGACTTTGTAAGAAAAAAGCATCTTAAAACATACATTAGAAGGTATGACTGACAAGCATAACAAAGTCTACTGTGTCTTTGAACTGATTTCCAAAGGTGTTTTACAAGAATAAAGGGAACATGAAGTTCTATGGAACTGTGAACTTTTTACTGCTTAAGGAGTCCCACATGAACCCTGCTGAAAGATCAAGTACCATAAGCCCAAGACATCCACACACATAATCCTCCCAATGATTATTACTTCCCCCTCTCCCCGCCATGTGTTTCTCACATATTTTTTTTTCCACAAGGCCAGTGACTTACCTATGTAAAACCTATGGAAACCATCTTTAATGGAACATAAAAAGGAAAAAACTCTGTGCAAATAAGCTGCTATCAAAGCCTAATAGCTTTCCTCCAGCAATACAAAAAGTGTATTTGTATTCTTCCAGCAATACAAAAGTGGATTTTGGACTTACTCTCCTGTGGTTCATTCACAATAGGAAAGAAAGCAAAAAGTGGAGAAAGCATTTCTTGCATGATGCAGAAGTAGCTCCGCAGATTTCAGCCTGTAATTCCAAATACCCAACCTGCCTGCACCATGCCCTCGGCTGGCGTGAGAAATGGCTTATCTGCTCTGAAGTCACTGCAGCTACTCCAATTCAGATTAGCTCTAAAAGCCTCCTTCACCAAGATGTATTGCAATAGTGCATTGGCATTACTTGAGGCCAGATTTAAATGTACTACAGAAGAGGGTTTTTTTTACCACAAGAAGCCCAGAAACACAGGAGTTTGTATCAATATTTGGCTTCTGATTAAGTCTTTTGTCACTGTGATTTTCATAAGAACAGCTATGAATGGATTTACAGGGATCAGTAATCACTAAAATGTCTCCAAGACGATTGTTTTATTATGTTTTCTCTTTTCCAGCATTGCCCATTCTGAACTGGGTCGTTGTACGTGATAAAGTACCAACAACGCTTTCTATCCAGGGCAGCCAGAATGAAATGCCAGACACTTTTTAACAAGAAAGTCAGCAATATGTTTTTAGACTGTTCAAAAGAGAAGTTTGTAAAAGCCTAGCCGTTAGAGCATGGAGTCTTAAACTTGCAATAGTTCAGTAATTTTCTGGATCCCCGGCATTAACATACACTAAAAACATTAGTTGACATGTACAATTTTAATTCAACAGGATTTTTTTTTTTTTTAGGTTATCTTTTAAGTCTGTTACATCACATATACTGGCAACACTGCATGGCTACCACTGCAGTACAGCGAATGATCTATAGCCCCCAGCTAATCAGTACCCTCTAGAAACTAAACAGTAGCATCAGACTGAAAAGTGAGATTCAGGAGTGAGAATTCTGCCTCCAGCAGAAGGGACAGCATCCTAAAACTCAGCATGTCAGAAATTAAGGAACAAGCAGAGGAATCATTTCATGTGCTCCTCCAAACTCTTCTCTAAATAGCAGCACAGGTAAGACCCTATGAAGACTATGGCTACAAGGTAAAGTTAAAAGGTTTCGTAACTACCAAACATCGTCCAGCCTGTCACCACCAGAATTGGGACCGGTGAGCAATATCAGAATTAAACTTCCCCTCTGCAAATGGTTTCCAGTCACCTAAGTGTTACCAAGACAACTCCAGCAACCAGAATACAAATTACCTTTGGGGTACCACGGTAAACTCTGAGCACTTACCAACTCTGCATGCAAATTTAAATCACAACAATTTAAATGACAACTGTGTAAACAGCAGAAACTATTAAACTATCACAGGAGTCAATGGTACTATAGTCAGGAAAAATGTTACTGGAGACAGCAACAAAACGGAGCAAAAGGAGGAGGAGACACACATAAAAAAGTTCAGCGTTGTAATTCATGAGTGCCAGGCGAGGGCTTCTCATTCCCTAGGAAACATCACTTTTTCTTTGACTTCTTCTTGTCCTGGATATCAACTATAAATAAGTCCTGATGTTGGGGCAAAACTTAACATGTAAGAAAGCCAGGCAGCTTTGGGTGCCAAGAGATGCCCAGTTATAAACAACCCTGGAGCTGTGCATTTCAATTGTTTTATTTCTGACAACTGCAAAAAAAGGAAGAAGAAAAAAAGAAATATACCTTCTTTTGCCTTTGGCACTGATGTGTGAGGCAATCTTAAAACTCGGAGTGTTAGAGAAATGCTCTGGATGCACAAACTATTTCGCAAAAAATGCTGATAAACCAAGCACAGCAGTAGTTACGTTACTGGCCTGAAAAATTAAGTTAGCAAACAGCTTCAGCAAGTGTAACTATAAGGACTTAGGCAACATAACTAAGAATTTTAAGATGCATGACAAGCTCAGAGACTGAAATCTGAGAACGAGGGAGAAGTGGGAAACACAAAGCACAAAGCTGCTCTCCCCATTACAGCTGAGTAACATACAGTGATTTTTTTATCCTGTCAGAACATTTTTCATTGGAAAGTCCCAAACACTTTACAACCAGAACAGTTAGAGCCAGATTTTCAGGACACTGGTGGTGCCCTCAATTTTAGGCTTCCATCAGGAGGTAACTTCCCCTGAAGCTTCTCATGACCAGCAAGAGCCAGGAGAGTTCTGGCCAAACTCCTTCCTCTCCCTGCTGCCCCATCTTCATGCAGACTGTAACAAAAAAAAACAACAAAAAACCCAAAGCCCTGCATTTTGGTGGGAGGATGCTAAACTGGATCCCTCAAGAACAAGCAGTGGGGCAATAAGAATGAGAAAGATAGAAAGATACGTGAAATAAACCACTCAGCTACCAGAGCATCAACAGCCATTTAAGTTGTTACTTGCTATGTTAGATATATGAATAAATAAAATTTATTATTAGGCTCCATATTGCTCCAGCAAGACTCTTCATATATTCCTCACAGTAGGTCTGGACCCTCTGGCAGCTTTGCAGATCCCACACACAAATGAAAGCCAGCACAGAAGTCCTGCTGTCCACAGCTCACATAGCTGCTTGGGTGTTGCTGAAGTGTTCACACGCCTTTATTTTTCCTCTTACAGTGACACTTTATCAAGTGCTTGGCTACAAGAGGATTTACTGATTAAAGTATCAAGTGCAAGCAGCTCAACTGCAGAGAGCCAAAAGCAAGGCAACCTGAGTCTGACCGCTTTCTTCCGCCTTTCCTTTTGCTAAGGTGAAGTCCTTTTTACCAGATTAATACAGTGCAGCTTTTAAGTAAAAATTCTCATTCTCCCAACAGGTTAAATTACTGTTGGATAGTCTGTATGACCAGGCAGGAGCCTCTGTTAGAGTATGACAATTTGCCTGGTGGGACTCTGTGCAGCTACCATCAACTTGAGATGTTGATCGTTCCATAGAAGACGATGTGGGATATGACCTCCTGTTATTAGGCCTTTCCTTGCCCAGCTGGAAGCAATTGATTAAATCCCAGAAGATTTTATTTAACAAAAATCAAGAGAACTCTCTTTACGTCTGTGCATTAAAAACCCCTCACATTTTATATTATATGAACATTCAGAAAACTATTTTGTAGAACGTACCACATGTATTGCTGGCTGGCCCAAAGATGCCAAAGTATGCTCATCGGAGAGGAGTCCAAGGGGTCATGGCATGCAGTCATCAGAAAATCTCTGATGTTTTGGGTCAAAGAGATGTCACAGAGACTGAAAAATCTGTTTTCAGTTAAAATCCAACTCATTGGATGCTCAACTTGACAGTAAAAGCTGCAGACTGTATTTCCTCAAATTCTGTAAAGTCTGGAGCCTTTGCTGCTTGCGCGAGGAGCCAGGAAGAGCAGTTGTGCCAGCACACAGTGGTCATCATCACAGTAAGGGTGGATCTGACAGAAATCTAGGTTTTTAGTGACAACTCAAGAGAAGATAAAAATGGGATCTAACTGCCATGCTGGGCTACATGAGCCCAATATTGCTTGGACGTTAAGTGTAACTGGGGAAGAGGAGTACAACAGAGTATGATAGTCATCAATTCTAATGACAATGTGCTGAACCGGCTGTGCCATGCAGGCCTTCCTCTGCAAATCCCGCAGTTACTCCAGTCTGTGGCTTATCTTGTGTGGTCACCAGAGCTAGGAGAGATGAATGGAGGTTTCAGGCCAAATTTGCTGAGCAGTCACCCATTCCTTGATGGCAACATTATAATTAAAAATAATAAAAAAACCTGGAGATACAGAACTCCAATTTCCCAAAAGATGACTCCCAACTGTTCATCACTGTCAGGAGCTGCCCACTGAGTGGACAAGCCCTACCAGAGCCAGGTGCAGGGCTTTCAAGGGGCTGAATATCTAGATCAGTAGGATATTCAGAACCTGCCAATAACTTTCACCATCTTTTCATCTTTGAATCAATCTGGCAGCTGACTGAGGTTATAAACCTCAGAACTTCCCTCAGTCTTTCAATCTCATAAACAACTCGTCTGCTCCTTCTCCTTCCCTTCCCATTTCAAACCAAGTTGTAAGTTTTAGCCCAAGCAATACAGCCTGCTCACATCTCACACTTGCATCGATCACCTCGCTTATGCCTGGTTTCATGAGACACTACACTTGACAGCAGAACTGAGTCTAAATGGAAAGCTCGTAACTCCCAACCAGATGCAGCTCGGTGCCCTGCTGTGGTTCCTGGCCAGCCAAGCGAAGTGAGACTCCCTGAAACCTTCTGGCCAACTAGAATATCGGAAAAGCAGCTAGAAACAGCTCCAAGGACCAACATGCATTCAGAAATGCTTTACTCCTGGGGTGGCCACTATGAGCAGGCAAGAGCGGCGGAGCTCAGTGGCACTGAACAGCGACCAACTCAGAAGAGAAAAGGCAATTTGATGAACAGTAATTCCCACCAGACTCCTTAAGCCTGATGCACATCTGCTGTAACTCCAACTTCAGTAAAACCACACCAGGACTTAAATATAGCCCTATCTATGCCATCCCTTCAACAATCATATATGCAGAAACAACTGCTAAAGACTGGCAGCTTATTACAGAATTCACAACCCTCAGTTTCCTTAGAGTTTTTCTTAGCTCCTTCACTCTGAATTACAGGCATTTACAGTTTGAAGTTCTGCACACTTTCCCACTTGCTTGTTCAACAGCTTCAGATCATAAAATCTGAAGTCTCTGTAGCTCTGAGGAGAAAACATGCTGCCCTTCAATAATTAGCTACAGTCCTTCATAAAATTACTGAAGCATTAAAATAAAAATAAAAAATGAAGATTTTAGCATTGTCTTGAATTCAAGAATAAAATAAAATCTGCTTTCAGAGTACTTGTCATATTCCAGGAGGACGAGTGCGTGCTGGCAGCTGGCACTGAAGTCACAGCAACGCAGTAATTAAACGCTCAGTGGTGTGTGATACAGGGATGTGGAAGAAGTCTAACCAGAGGAATCACCTCTTCTCCCTAGGCTGGCAAGTCCTTCATTCTCAGACGGGAGGCACGATGGAGGCAGAAAGCACCTCTGTTGCACGTTGCCTCTGTAAGTCAGTACAAGAAAACAATACCGAGTCCCTCACTTCTCTGTCAGGCCTTAAAAACTACAATAATCGAAGTCAAGTGGGAAGATGAAAGAGCACTATGCTTCCCTGCTCACCAGCCATTCCCTGAAGGCCATGGCCCCCTCTGATTGTTTTGAGAGGGGAGAAGGAAGGATTTTTCCTAGAGATCCTGCTTCTCACCATGGGAAGAAGATGCTGTTCCTTCACATGCGCAAACCAAAGACACTTCTAACTCACTGGGAGTTGAATAGGGCTACGACATGGTGTAATAAATTAACCTGGCCCTGCTCGTAAGCCAGTGTCAAGAATGTGACTGAGTTTAGTATCAATTGGAATTGATGTACAAAAGCACCAAGGGTTTCCTGCAAACTGACACATAAAGGCGAGACTTAACAGAATCAATTAAAATCTTCATTCTGAAAAGAAAAATAAAAAGGGCATAAAAAGATCTTCACGATCCCCTGCTATGCGACAGCTACAAGGAACAGCTGCTAAGGAGAAGCTGTGTGATGTGGTTCATCTCATCCACTCCATTACCAAGTACTTGTTTTCCCAAAAGCAGAAGATGGGAATAAAGAAAAACAAATCCTTCAGAAAGCCTAAAGAAGTCAAGAACTGCAAATTACTATTGTTAGAAATAATTTTGTTCTAATGACTCTGTCCTATGGTACTCAGCATTGGGAAGTTCAATCCCAACATCATTACTCAGTGGGTGACTTCTCCGTTTTCAGTCTAAGTGCACATTTCTTCATTAGTTGCCTCTGGGAAAGGAAAGGGAGCTGGTAAAGGAACACAGAGGAAAGGGTCCATCTGCATGGGGGGGGAAATAACTGCACACTGGCTTTGATGCTCTTTGCTTCTCACACATTTCTTTGGCTGTTATGGGCAAAAAATA
The DNA here is from genome assembly GCA_009819775.1 of Phoenicopterus ruber ruber. Lineage (NCBI taxonomy): Eukaryota > Metazoa > Chordata > Aves > Phoenicopteriformes > Phoenicopteridae > Phoenicopterus > Phoenicopterus ruber. The sequence goes on along the minus strand of CM020222.1, from coordinate 6,952,636 downwards.
AGCAAAATAATGAATATGAAGTTAAACCCATTGCCAAGTCAATAGCAGCTCAATCCCAGGTCAGGTAATCACCTAACAGTACCCCTGGACATGCATGTGGCAATTTATCACGAAACGAATTATTAATGAGGACAGATGTCTAAAAACAACGACACACACCTCCCCTCAAAAAGCAAACAAAACCCCCAAACTTCAACTGACATCAAATATGGAGTAAACATGCAGCTGGTAAATTTAAAAGGCAGAAGTTTCTCCAAATGGCCATACGTTTAACAGTCCTGTTCCTTGAAACTACAGCCACTCGTCAGCAGGTGTTTCCCTTTGGATGGAGCGAGTCATTCACATGTCCAGCAGAAGCAGGTAACACACAGACTGACCCATCCTTCTTCCTCTGCCCTGGGCTCTTTATTGGGAGAGAGTTGGAAGGGAGGAGTGGGTTGGCAGAATAATTATTAGAGAAGGGAAGGGGCCTATGCATGAACGTACGCCAACGTGCAAACTTCCTTTCTCGGGAAAGAATAAACGCCTCAAGGATGTGAAGCTGCCAACAGATATCAGAGCAAAACCACTTACAATATTTTAGTAAGAAAGCCCCTATTCCCTGCCTTGTGAAAAAAAGTTGTTTCTCGTAGAGCTGGCTCCCTCTTTTCCTTTTTTCTTCTCAGCTCTCGTTCCAGAGCAGTTCATTATAAGATATGAACATTTCACTGTGTTCGTGGGTCAGCTAGGTCCTGTCATAAAATTAAATTGGCAGGTGAATTTTAAATGGGTCAGAACTGATAGTAAGCTGTTAAAATGAGAATAAGCTGATTGTCCCTGGGAATAGAAAAGAACAGAGGGGACTTTCAGAGTATCAGTGTCTCCAGGTAACCTTCGTTATGTAATGGAGCTGCCTTACACTGATTTTTTTTTTCCCCCATGGAAGCAACTAAGTCAAGGTTTGCTAACAGTGGAATAGCTGTTTATCAAGGGGTAAACTTGGTAAATGGATATATTGCCTGGAAACACTGTAGGACTCTCGGGCTGTAAGAATCACCACCTCTGGGTCCTGCACCTGCAGGGGCTGTGCTCCTTGCATATGCAGGACAAAGGCCTCTCATGGTCCCTACAAGGCTGCTGCATAGTAAGCAAGAACCAGTCACAGCTCTAAGGCTACAACGCACAAAAGTGCCCAAATCCAAATTAAGAACTGCTAACAGTGACCTGTCCTGCATACCAAAGATTTACAGGTTTGCTGGCAGTCTCCTGAAGACTAAATTTGACTCTCCCCTAAATCCAGATGCACTATGTACAAGGGCACAAAGTTATTTTGGAGACAGATGAATTTATAAAATAGTTGCTTAGAAGTCTTCAGGCTCGTGCCAGTTTTCTGTGAAAACACCAAGTCCTTTACTAACTCAATTCAAACACAGGCTCATGATTTCGATCAAACACTCATCATCCTCTCCACAAGTCATCCAAGGCCAAATGGAGACCAGTCACTAATATTTACAACTGACGATGGCTACTGGCTGCTTAGACGCCACTGTTCAAAATTATATCCTCTCAAGAAATCCTCACTGATCAAAATCCAAGTCAAAAGACAAAAATCTCCTGCTTCCCCAAGTCAGGCTGTGCTTCCAAACATAGCCTGGAAGAGCTCTCCTAATGGGTTAATCTGAATTTATGTAAGCTCAAATGGAGAACAAAATCTGGTCTTCTGTGTTTTAGCTGCAGTAAAACAAGTCCATTCTTCTCTGGACCAGTTTTTCTGCTTTGAGACCAGAATGGTTAACAAGTTTCTAAATAGCAGAGCAAGAGAAAATCTGCAATTATTTCAGCTCCAGGCCTGTCCTTAGAGATTCAATATTATCTACAAACTAGTAAAAACATTCAAAACAAACACACACAACAAAATTACAATTTGAAATATTTTTCCATAGTCAGCAATAAGAGACTACTTAAATTTGATTTATGTAAACATAAAATTGTGAAAAATATATAGCCCGCAGTGATATTTCCATCCCCTTCCCAATCATCACCTTGAAAAGTATGTATTGTTTTCTGCTTTATTTGAATGCATTCTTAAAACTGGATGTTTATGTCTGGTTTTATTAGTTGTTTTCACTGCTGTTTCTCAGCGCGATTTTACCGTATAACTTGCCACACTGCAGAATCTTTTTATTCATGCAGCAAAGAGACTGCCAGGGTGAAGCTTTAGGTTGTAGCTTAGTCCTTTTATTATTAGTCAACATTTTTGTGATAATCTTTTATAAATCAATACAATATTTTATAACAATGAAAGTGAAAAAGAAACAAAACCTGAAAACTGCCCTCTAACCTTGCAAGGACACAGCAGAGTCCTAAATCAGTGACAGCTGAGGTGCATGACATTTGGCCAAACCTCCATTCTGTGGCTGCATTGCCCCATGGTTTCCTTCCTTCTCTGGGCCCCAGGGGTCCCCAGGAAGAACTCCCAACACAAGGAGGAACAAGTGCTTGAGCGCACACACACCAGCCCACAACCTCTGCTCTTCTGGAGCAATGTGTTGCCAGCTCCAAAATAAGCTGGGAGAGGAGAAAAGAAAGGGAGTCAAGCCAGTCTCCACATTCCCCCTGCATCTTTCCTAGCCAAGACTCATATGTAACCCATCGGTTATAAAATCTGCTCTCTACAGGGACAAACCTCTTCTGGAGCCGTGACATCCCAGATGTCTCCAAGCTGACTGCTCTGCCAACAGCCACAGCCACACTCAGCAGCTCTCATGTCCCAACCGAATGCTCTATGGTGGTGGACAGAAGCAGGGTGAGATGCCATTCCCACACTGTAGTGCGCTGCAATCTGTATTATGACAAGATAATAAACCAAGAGCATCGTAACATCACATTCAAACAGTGACAATGCTCTCTGCCTGCCCCCAGGGCACCTATAAATCACAATTCCTCTTCCAGAATGCAGACATCTGTAATTTTACAGATTCAAAAGGTCAAAACTTTACCTGCATTTACTTTAATGCTATTCATACATTATTAAAACCTTTTAGGAATCACCCGCTTGCTCCAGGCCCTCCCACAGGGCTGGGCAGCAAGGGCACACTAGCTAGGGAATTACTATATATTCCATGTCAAGGACAACAATTCAAAGTCAAGCGCGGAAGAGAAAGATGCTAAATAAAGTAATGTCTTAATATTTCTAATTTAGCTCTAAAATAACCGTTTTTATTTAAATTTGTGTGCATTATACAACTAACATTGAAATCACTCATTTGAACACACACAGCCCTTTATCCCAAAGTATTAGGATGCTCTAGAAATCTTCCCACATGAATTGTAAGGAACAAGCAAGAAATCAATCTACCTGCACAAGAAATTCAGCTGCTTCTAATCTGTTTATGAGAGGCCAAAGCACTAAACAGCCTATGGAGGTGGAATAATATCACATACATCTGAAACTCCGAGAAAAGATCAATCCCAAATAGTCAGTCCTCTTTCCTCCTCCAGCTGTATATATTGGAGAGCCAACACCTGCCATAGCTTTACATCCCCTTGCCAGTACGAAGGAATATTGATTTTTTCCCAGGGGAAAGGATGAGAAAAACAGAGACACATGAACAATGTTTAGCAGCATTTCCTAAAGCAAATTTTTTTTTGAAGACTCCCTTTGAAGATTAGTAACTAGTTCATTCCTGATTAGTTTGAAAGATTTAATTCAAAACACAGCAGAAGGCAGCATTGCGAATCAGATGTTGAGTTTAACCAAAAAAACCAAGATGCCAACTTTTCAGGCAATGCCTTATCCAAACAGCATTATACAGCTGCTAAGAGGTACAAAACACTGCAAACTTTAGCATCAAGGATGGTCACTGTTTAGTGTGACAGCACCGTCTACACCTTAAAAGGGGAACAATTCATTAGCAGAAAACATAATACTTACTGAAAAGTTTTAAGCTGCTTGCTGGAAATCAGTCTTCTAGCATGTGCGTGCTTGCACACACACACATATGCATACACATACTCATACAGTTGTTCTGACCGTAACTATTCATCCTCAGTTATTCAGAAAGTATGCAACTCTTCAATGGCTACCACCACCTATGTAGCAAAAATATACCTCTCCAAGCATCCTCAAACTCAGAAGTATTACTTACGTGGTTGTATCTCCTTGTTTTCCAGGAGATATGATTTACTTAGCCAACACACACATACGTGGTCACTGTTTATAATGCTCAAGTGCCTGTTACCGCTTACTTATTCAAAGATTGAGTGGACAACAAGTGCAACCTTATGACCAAAGGATGCAGATAAGACATGCAGAGAACCTCCCTGCTACCCGCAGCTCCCACATCTTGGAAGACCCCCCTGGCCACTTCTGCAATGTCATTCCCTGAAGAATGGAAACCTGCGCTCCACTTTGCGTTTTCAAAAGTCACTCAAACAGCTGCACACACAACAAGTCAGGACTAAGCACGCAGGAATATTCAGTCTTTGTGACATGCCATTAGAAACTTTGCTGGGGTCTTAGGAGCCATGCTAGCAGGCCATCCTTCTGCAGCACTGAAGGCAGTGAACAGCCTGATTTTTAACAATACAAATGAACCTAACATTACATTTTTAAAACGAGCTGCCAGAAGCCCCAGCCTACTACTAACGGCAGTAGGTATTTGAGCACCAAAGAAATCAGATTTCACTGGAAATCTGGGGAATTCAGGGAGACCTGAAGTTAGTGCTTCCTCCTCCCTTGCTCCCATCAACGGACGAATGCTGGTAAAGCACTGAGGGCAAGGACCGCCAAGCCCAGCTGCAGCTGTGGGCAGAGCGTTATGAAGAGAAGCAATAGCTGAAGCTAGTTTCAGACCACGTGCTGCATTTTGACCACCCTCTCATCCATTTGAAATTGCAGATGGGAATCCTGCTCCTTAGTAAGAAAAATCTTTCTGACAATAATGAGGAACTGGGAAGCATCTGGCTGCCTTCCCCTATCCTAATCTCATGGGAACAGTAGCTACCACTCAGTAACCTGACCTTTCGACTGGGTTGTGCTTGAATTATTCTGGTAGGCTCACCCTTTCAACCCATCTCCTGCTTTCAGTTCATCTTAATTTATTGCTTATTTCCATAATGTGCTCCTTTGGTGACCTGCGTATAAACAACAGTTGCTTATACAAATCAACATTTTTTTCATTTGGTTCGAACACTTTCATATTTACCTAGCACGTGCATAGTATTTTGGACTAAAAATCTCTCATTTCAGATATCCCAGGTCTTATCCTTCTTATTTGCCTTATAACATTTGCAAGAATGAGTCATGAAATTTAAAACTGTACGCTACAATGCTGCTTATGTTACTGTGCTTGGAATAAATAGACCTTATCATCACAACATGCTGAGCCACCCTAACAGCTGTCAGGACGTCATAAACTCACCACACTGCAATGTCACACATCCATTCCTAAGGGTACAGGCTGAGGTTTCTCCAAAGCCTGAAAACTCCAAATACACTTTATTTCTTAACATCCCTTGGGATGTCATTGTCCTGGAAACACTTCCTATGAACAGTCAATACCAATGGCAAAGCCAAACAGGTTTAATTCCACTCCTAAGAATGTTCTCCACTTTTAAGACATTCATTGAAAACATTTACTGAACTGCTCTCTCTAATGCACAGGACGTTCTGAGTAACGGTTTGATGGACACATTACCAGCAATGGCTCCTGCTAGCAGAAATGAGTCATGTTTAGACTTTCATGTTTTACTAAGTACTAGTATCAATTATGAGTTCTTATACACTTACAACATATCATGTTCACTGGTGTGTACTTGTAAATCAGTAAATTGATCATTAATGTAGCACCAAGGCCACGTTCATATCTTTGCCATAGAGGAGGACAGCACAGTATCTCATATGAAAGCAATAAAAATCATTCCCCAATGAAATCAAGCAAATCAACATGTTTCACAGAAAAGATCAGACCCCCCGTGATCCAGCCTTATTGATGCACGAGCCCAAGTTTGGAGTCACTCACCTCTCTCTCATACCCCCTTGCCACGCAGCACGTATAGTATGCACTTGTGCATAGGCACCGAAAGCTTTACGATATTGTACAACAGATAAACCATAATGAAATTCTGGGCTGTCAGGGTGAGTGTGAAGATCGTCTCACATTGTAGCGTGACGCACACAGCAAGCTTTGTCTTTTACCTTGTTTCTAATAGGCAGAGAGCTTCTCATCTTCATTTTATTACCTACCCTTGAATAATTAAGACTATTTGCTCAATGGTGCAGCACCTCAGCATATGAATAAGACTAAGCAAATTTATTCCTAGTGATTCTCCACTGACTTCACTAAGTTTTATTACATCTAGGTCTCAGACTGGCAGAAGGGTGAATAAGCATGAATCTCATGTTCTAGGTCCCAGCAGCCCAGAGAGCCTCCACTCTAAGCTGGCTCTGATCCCAACAACTTTAACTGAACCACTTAACCTCTCTTGGTTTCCCATCTTTCATCTGGAACGTTAATACATACTTCACAACCCTGATAAAAAAAATTCCATTATTTAAAGTTTGCACAGTGCTTTGAAGATGAAAAAGGCTATGTTTTGTCAATAGCACAGCTTCAACAGAGAGATGTAGTTTATTTTTGCTCAGGAAAGTTCTGCCGTTTAGTTCTGTTTGAAGAACTTATTTATCTGGAGAAAAATCTACTTTATATGAACAAAAAGTATTGTATTTAATAATATGTCCGGGGGATGGGGGGGGGGCGGAGAAAAGAGGAAACATGGCACAACAGGAAAAGATCCTGGACATTAAATGTTGGCCGGATCAGAAAGCTGCATTGTCTCTCCAAAGCACCCTGGAGATTTAGAATCATAGAATTGTTTAGGTTGGAAGAGACCTTTAAGATCACTGAGTCCAACCGGGGATCCCTGGAGCGATCCTACGTGTCCATGACACAAGTCAGAGCAGGCAATTGTATTGCATCAAAACTCCGAGGGTCCTAAGCTTTACGAAAAGTTTGCGGTTTGCTTAGATCCCCTCACTTCATACTTAAGATAATAAGGTAGTATAGACCTTCCCTGTGAAGTCAGAACCTCACCTACTAGTGTCAACAGAGATTTTCTGTCTGGATGAGCAGCTCTTGCTCCACTCCATCAACGCTGCGTCGGTACGTACTGCCATAATAAAGTGCACGTTGCAGAACGTGACCAAAAGGAACATCTTACATGCTTCCTTGACTTCTTGCTGGTCAGAGGAGTATGACAGCTGGGGACTGAAGCAAGGAGGCTACATTGACCTAGACTTGCCTGTTGTTTCCACACACTGACCCAATCCTGCTGCACAAACTACCAAGTTTATGCTACTTCCACAAAATGTGACATCATGTGATGTTTTTTCCCCCTTTCTTTCTTTCAAAGAGGGGGGGTGCTTTTGTTTTGTTTAATTTGTTGTAGCTGCTGGCATGTGTGAGGAGAGCAGCATCCCAGTTACAATAATTTTGGAAGCTGGATTCATTGTGTCATGACGGGTTGCTCAGGGCGCTCTCTACATTTTTCCATTTCCTTGGCAGAGCTGCAAGCAGTACAATGTCAGAAGACAAATTACAGAGGCATTTACCCAGTTCTGGGGCTTGTCGTTTGCTATTCAGCCTTGACCGAACTGGCATGATGTACTGAGTGCGCTCTGCTGCTTGTGGGACAATTTTCTTGGCGCTGCAAAGAGACTCATCATCATATTTTTTGGACAAATGCACTGTGCTAAACATACCTAAGTATTTTAGGCCACAACCCTAGTCGATGTAAACCAGCATAGCTTTACGGAAATCAACACAGCTGTTTACATTCACTGCTGCTAAGGATTCAGTCCTTTAATGTTGTATCAATTTGAGAACAGATATTTTAAAACATACAGCACTGCATGATTTGTGTTTATTACTGTACAAGCTTTAAAATAGTCATCATAAAAGCTTCCAATACACAATCAGCAACCAACACCATTCATTCAAAAATAGTATGTGAACTTTGCCAGCTTATAAATAATGAGCGCATGTATTATATGTGCTGTTACCAGGTATATTTGTAAAATCTCCCACAGCTCAGAAGTCACACCAGGGCAAGTTTACCAGAGAAGCCCACTTCAAACTCAGTAACCTGGCTTGCTCTCACATCTCACAGGGTGTTAATTCTCCTTCAGTAGTCTTCTTGCCCCTAATGCTCTTTCCATTTTCCCCCAAAGCATTTTTCCTCTATCACAACAGCCATTTCAGCTTCTGACTTCAACTGCGTTACTTTGAGAGCTTCTTTTAATGGATACCTGAGGTACAGGCAGGTACCTGTGTATTTCATGCATAACCAGCCTGGTCACCTCTCCCTGCTCGTTCTCGGGTCTCATGTTCCGTCTCAAGTTTGAGAGAGATTCACTGAAGTATTAGCCAAAGTGCTTGAGCTTGTTCATGGACTCACAGCTTTGTAGAAGACCTTTAAAGCAAAAAGGAACCTATTTTTCATGTTTAAATGAAATGTGAGAAATGAGACAGTAGAAACAAATGCTCGAATTCTTCCCCCTTCCACATATCTCCTCCAGTTTGACCCTTCCTGCACAATCAACGTAGTGCTGCATCTAAGGCTGGGACAAGACACCAAGCATCAGAACAAGGATTTAACTCACTCTCAAAGTGCAATGGAGCTATGGAATATCTTTAGGCAGATACTGTTATTTTAGGATCCAACTCTTTTATCCCTAAAACTATTCAGAAGCAAGGAGAACACAAGTCACAGTTGTTCTTCTCAGGGAAGAGGGGATTCCTCCTCTTCTACTGCTGTAGTCTCTCCCCTAATCCAGAAAGTGCTGTTTGGGCTGGTTGAGAAAGGAAAATCCCAAGCAAAATCCCTTCCTCTCTAGAACAGAAGAGCAAGCAAATATAAATGAACTTCAGTCTAGATGCCAGGGTCCCTTCCAGCACTAAAAAAATGCTTTTGAGAACTAGACATACTTCTAGTACAAGATCAAGGTACCTGGTGGAGCCCTGAATGCCACTCATGAGAAAGGTTTGGGTGAGAAACAAAACGAAAAGCACATTTGTGGAGATGTAATGGATCAAATCCACTGTGGCAGGTGCAGTTCTACAAATTTAAGTTGAGCTATGCTCCCTTATAGCAGTCCTGTGTTCATACCCATGTCAAGAAATCCCATCAGGCATGCAGCCCTGATGCAAGGAAAATACATTTTCTCAAATATGCAGCACTCTCTCTATTATCCACTTCAGAGCCTTTCCTAATATGCTATAAGGTTCTGGAAATTATTCCTTGAATAGGTTAATTCATTATATGGTTGGAATACTTTCCATTCTTTGCTTACACAAAAAGAGTTTATCCTGTGGTTTTGCTTTAATGATTATTTGTACAAGGTATTAAGTTGACTAGTAATAGACAATTTAAAGAAAAAATATACTAGCTAAATCTATTTAAGTTAAACTAGGTTTCTGCACCAAACATGGAAACATAATGCAATTCTGCTTCCTTTCACCACCACTTTGATGGATGGTGATATTATGTAATAGGGATATTATGGAGGAGGAGAAACTATGCATTAGCACAATACAGTAGTGCATAAAGGCTTCAAAAACCAGCCGCATTGCTGAATCTGGAAGTGAAGAGGAAGAGCAGATCTTGGAAGGAAAAGTCATTACAGGTTATAAAAAGGAACAATCTAGCTGGGGATTCAAAGCAAGGATAATGGCCACTGAGTGCATCTCCCTGGCTGCCTCCTTTACACGGAAAGGCTCAAAATTAGCAATGTCTGCATTATCTTTAAAGCCCTTTGCAATACCAGTACAGAAACACAGGGATTAGGAGAGAACTCAGTTTTAATGTGAACCTCTCATTCTCTGTTCTCGTCTATTCCGCCCCCTCCAACACCCCCATCTGCCCAAGTCATTCAGTCCCTGCACCCTGTCCCACCTCAGCATGGTCGCAGCCCTGGGACAAAGATTACCCTTATCGCACACCTGCATGATGCTGTGAACTACAAGGTCCTAGTTCTTCATGCCATTTCCCTTGGGGGCTACCTCCATAAAAATTAAGAGTTATTAATCACCAACAAATCTATTAGGTTCCTGGATCTCATGTGTATGGGCACACACATGTGTGTGCACATCAGAAGGAAAGACTCTAAGAAAAACATCTCCCAATTTTGTTCTTTGCTGAGACATAGCCACTGGAGACATTTCTGTTTGTCTGGGCAGCTCCAAGACAAAAGATCAAGTAATGCAAACATGCCAACTCTTCTTAGTTTTAATCCGTTTCCCAATTCTTTCTTCTAACATATAGTGTCACTTTGCACCTAAGTGAACCCTAGCAATGTCATGGAGTCTTTCTTGCAGAAAATGTAAAAATAAAGTCTAAATCATAGAATTTAGGAAGGAAGTGCTGAAGATCAAAAGATAATGACACTGAGCCCAGAAAATGGTTCCTGAGACTTCAGTAAGCCCCAGGGGACCTCAACAGATGTATTGGGTTTGCGTGGCAAGGTTCTGGTAGTGAGGGGGCTACAGGGGTGGCTTCTGTGAGAAGATGCTAGAAGCTCCCCCATGTCCGATAGAGCCAATGGCAGCCAGCTCCAAGACGGACCCGCCACTGGCCAAGGCCGAGCCCATCAGCGACGGTGGTAGCGCCTCTGGGGTAACATATCTAAGAAGGGGGAAAAACCTATGCAATGGCAATTGCAGCTGGAGAAAGGAGTGAGATGTGAGAGCAACAACTCTGCAGACTCCAAGGTCAGTGAAGAAGGAGGGGGAGGAGGTGCTCCAGGTGCTGGAGCAGGGATTCCCCTGCAGTCCGTGGGGAAGACCATGGTGAGAAAGGCTGTCCCCCTGCAGCCCATGGAGGTCCACGGTGGAGCAGATCTCCACCTGAACCCGTGGAGGACCCCACGCCAGAGCAGGTGGATGCCCGAAGGAGGGTGTGACCCCGTGGGAAATCCATGCTGGAGCAGGCTCCTGGTAGGACCTGAGGACCCATAGAGAGAGAAGAGCCCACGCTGGAGCAGGTTTGCTGGCAGGACTTGTGATCCCACCGGGGACCCACGCTGGAGCAGTCTGTTCCTGAAGGACTGCACCGTGTAGAAAGGACCCGTGCTGGAGTAGTTCATGAAGAACTGCAGCCTGTGGGAGGGATCCCACGCTGGAGTAGGGGAAGAGCGTGAAGAGTCCTCCCCCTGCGGAGGAAGGAGCAGCAGAGACAACGTGTGATGAACTGACTGCAACCCCCATTCCCCATCCCCCTGCGCCGCTCAGGGGGAAGAGGGAGAAAATGTGGGAGTCAAGTTAAGCCCGGGAAGGAGGGAGGGATGTGGGGAAGGTGTTTTAAGATCCAGTTTTTATTTCTCATTATCCTACTCTGATTTGATGGGGAAAAAATAATTTAATTTATTACCAAAGTCAAGTCTGTTTTGCCTGTGATGGTAATTGGTGAGTGATCTCCTTGTCCTTCTCTCGACCCACAAGCCTTTCATTCTATTTTCTCTCCCCTGTCCAGCTGAGGAGGGGAGTGATAGAGTGGCTTTGGTGGGCACTTGGTATTCAGCCAGGGTCAACCCACCACAACAGAGTAACACTAACAGGGATGCTTTCTGAATTATCTGAGGGAAAACAATGGGAAACCAGAAGTACGGAGGTACTGAGTCTTTATCTGAACAAGTCTAACATCTGGGATATCTTCGCATCCCTTGAAGGAAGCAGGAGAGAAATTCTAAGAAATGACACCTGGAAACTGCAATGGGAATTATGCTGTTTACTGTCTCAAATGCTTCATTTTCACACAGACGAGTTTGCTTCCACGCAAACTCTTTCCTATGCCAGGGATCTCTGAGTCTCTCAGGGACCATCTACATTGTCACTGCCATGAGACAGGGACCATCACTTCTGTGTCATGCGTATCCACAGTGAATAATAACTAGAGCCAGCCAGTCTCCCCCCATCAGACTGTGTGCACATATCCCAGGTTGAAAGTCTCATTTTCTTATCAGAGTCTGTTCTCCTTCAGGCTAAATCCTTCACCATCTTTTCTCTGACTCCTGCCATATGCAAACGTCAAAGGGTCGTATACAAAACAGTGAGATGGAAAGGAATGAGGACAGAAACATCTACTAACCAGGATGGTGCTGCCTGCAGACTCTCAGACCTGGACCAGAGGGGTTATTCCTCCTTGCTTTCAGCATAAAGGAATAAGCACTGTGCAAATACACAACAATAAAGGAGATTCTGAGATGCAGAAGGATTTTACTGACTGGCTTTCGCTGATCCTGATTATGCTTTGCTTGCAGTGCTCGTCTTGTTTGGAATAATGTTGCATCGTTTCCCTGACAAAGAGAAGGAAGATGGACGATCTTCTGGATTCACTGAATCTCAGAAAATAGATTGTTCTCTTCCAATTCAAAGAAGTGGCAGTGACAAATTTTCTAGCAGCTATTCAGGGACTTAAAAGAGCAGTTAAGCTTCCACACTCAAATATATCCCTTTCCCTTGAAAGATTTTGTAGGCCCCTACACCATTTGTGTATTTGGAATGGATTGCCATACTTTTGAACTGAAAAAGATGGAGATTAAGTGACGTGTAAAAAGCCCAGAAAATTTTCATTTAGCAATCATAGATTCAAGAGTTTTGAGGACTAATTCAAAAAGTACTAAAGAAGCCATGACAAGGCCAATGCTGGTGCTGTTTGTGCTGGGTCACGACAGAACTCGCTGCTGAAAGTCAGACATCCTTCATGAGACTGAACTTCCCAGCTTCAAAACTCAGGATCATTTTTCCTCCTGGACTTCCCCCTTTCCTTTTGGTCCAAACACATACATGTTTACACATCAGACATAAGCAAATGGGAGAGAGAGCCTATAAATTAACAGTCATGCCATCTAGAGGTTTGAAAGGACAGAAATAAAAGAACAATAATATTGATAACTGCTCAGACACTGCAGTCTTGTGGGCTGAGACACAGGCTCTTTTCTTTGTGTTTTATGCCAGAACATTTCTCTACCTAGCTGGATGGGCCAAATGAGCACAGAGATGCCATGTCTGCTCGTCAGATGAGCAACAGACTGTTTAGCCAGTGTAACTTCATCTTGTTTCACTGTGATCCTACAAGAGCTTCATTAGTTCTACCTGATCTCCATGAACACCACTTCTGGAGACCCAAATATGAAGACCCAATCACTCTCTGGCTTCAGTGCCTTTTCTGCCATCCTTCACGCTTTGGATGGACAGGCTTTACACCAGCAGCAACCACCCGCAGCCTGGGAGCATTTGCACTCACTGTTGCCTCCTCTCTTCAGTCCCAGCTTGTATTATGAGACCACTCAGAAACCAAACATAAAGACCCAGAGGAAGATCCTATGCTGCAACAGGGCAGGAGTTTCCCACAAGTGCTGGCTGCCATCACCATAAAAGTAGTCATCCTCTTGTTTGAAATAAAGTTGAGTGAAGAAACAACTTCAGTAAAAGCTGCTTGGGGCTATATGAAAGGCCTTTGAAAATTGTTCAAAGATCCTTGTGAAAATTACCCATCATATACGCAGCTCCAGCTAACAGACAGAGCAGCTGTCCTAATGTACTGAAACTCACTGTGGGTGCTTAGGGCTCCTTCTCTGACACTTAAGCCAACGTTTTATTAAACATTTGTTGCAGGGTAGGTGTACACGTGCTAGGAGTCATCCCACAGCACTGACACGCAGATCAGCAATACCACTGACACACTTGTATCCTTGAATCCTCAAAGTTTCCAAAGAGAGACAAACATGGCCAGGCTCTAGTACTTGCATCCTTATGGAGTAACAAGGAAACCTGCACATCCCCCAGACCCTCGCAGGAACCCCAGGCATGGAAAAGCAGCAGCAGTCCCAAGCAGAGGGATGCGGAGACGGCTACCTCTCACAGCTGCCCAGAATGACTTTATCCCCCGTGCTGCTGGCTCTGAATAACATGACTGGGTCTTTGAAATAGTCTCCACAAGTTCAAGAGCAAGTTAGGCTGAGAGCGGCTGTAGAGAAGAATAGAAAAAGGTCTATTTCTCAGGAAGATCAGCCTCCTGTACAGGAAGGACAGGGTGGCCAGCGTGCCAGAGACACGTTCTTTGCCAAAATGCCAAAAAGCAGCAATAGAAAGCTGTAAATCAGTCTGCCAGTTCCACAAGCACAAACTGACTCCAAAGCTAACACGGGATTACAAAGAATTACTTTCCTGTTTGTGTTAAGCAACCCTCTCCAACAACACTGAAAAAAGCTCACTATTTAAGCAGTGATTGTTGAGACCTCCTGACAATTACGAGCAGAGAAAACAATAGTTAAAATAAAAACCAAGTATAATTAAGAAGAGGCAAGCACTGTAGTTACAAGTTCTGCATTTCCCCTCCAGAAATAGTATGTTTTCTACATAGATGTGCTGGTTTTGGCTGGGATAGAGTTAATTTTCTTCACAGTAGCTGGTATGGGGCTCTGTTTTGGATTTGTGCTGAAAACAACATTGATAATACAGGGATGTTTTTGTTACTGCTGAGCAGGGCTTACAGAGTCAAGGCCTCTTCTGCTTCTCCCACCAGCAAGTGGGCTGGGGGGGCACAAGGAGTTGGGAGGGGACACAGCTGGGACAGCTGACCCCAACTGACCCAAGGCATATTCCACACCATATGACGTCATGCTCAGCATATAAAGGTGGGGGAAGAAGGAGGAAGGGGGGGGATGTTTGGAGTGATGGCATCTGTCTTCCCAAGTAACCGTTAGGCGTGATGGAGCCCTGCTTTCCTGGAGATGGCTGAACCCCTGCCTGCCCATGGGAAATAGTGAATGAATTCCTTGTTTTGCTTTCCTTGCGTGCGTGGCTTTTGCTTTCCCTATTCAACTGTCTTTATCCCAACCCACGAGTTTTCTCACTTTTACCCTTCCAAGTCTCTCCCTCATCCCACCAGAGGGGAGTGAGCGAACGGTTGTGTGCGGCTTAGTTGCCGGCTGGGGTTAAACCACGCCAATGGAGAAACAAGGGTTCCGGTTATAGCATGCATTAAGCAACCGGGGGGGGGAATCAGAGCATGGAAATCACAAAGCAAATTAAACAAAAGCAAAGAATTTTCAACCAGGAAATATTTAGAACTTTAATTAGCACTGACCACCATACATTAGGCTTGCTATTTCCCAAAGGGCTTGACATTTTGGATGCTGCAAGAACACCGAGAAATATCAGCTCTTGCAGAAAGAACTGTTGTTAAAATCTAAAACCCACTTTGAAATACAAAGACTATTTGCACAGCATTAAAATAATAGCTGGAACTGTCAAGTCTGGGCTCAGTGAGAGCAGAACTACTCAGAGGAAGCACGTAAACCTGCCAAGTGATGCACCATGGAGGTTTATGCAAAACGTTGCCTCATATCTGTGCACCTACAGCTGAGACCACCAACAAGAGCAGAACTGCATCTACTCCAGGGCAGCCTGATCTGTGTTTCTCCACCTACCTTCAGAAAGTCACCTCTGCAATGCAGTTGGCCACTTCTGACCAATAAAAACTTAAAATCTCCTGCAAATCCCATGCACAAGCATGCCTTCAAGCCTTATTCCATTAATACCTCCTACAGGGTCATGTCTAAAGTGTAAACCAATCACCCCGCAAGCCGCAGCACAGCCACAGCTGGTCTACAGGCAGGCAAGGCACACAAAGCTGCTGCTTTCAGATTTGGAGAGGAAATTTCCAAAGGATTTCCTTTGGAGGGCAGCTGAAACCGCCATCACCCTGTGGACCATATAAAACCTCCTGGTTCCTTGGGAAGGTTTTCTCCAGAGTGAATGTACTGGATCATGTATTCCACCCCAAGTGACGCACAGCCTCCTTCTCTCTGCCCTCATCTCTGATCCACGCTGAATGGAGGCACCAATGCCTCCACACAAGCTTTGCTGACCAAATCATCCTTTCTCTACATTTCTGCACCAAGCAAAAGTTTCCTGTCCTTCCTTTAATGCTTGGCTATCAGATGGTTTTACTGGAGTCTCCTGATCCCTCGTCTGCTCCAATCTGCTAACAAGTCTAAGGATCTCAGGTACTATTTTCTGTGTTTCCCCATTCCCAGAAAGCCTCCCTTGAGTGGTTGCCTGCTATAGTACTTCCATTCAAATCTCTCCGAAAGCCCCAGCTCTATCAGCACTGAAGAGAAACCTGGTAGAGGCCACTCCAAACAAGAGTTTTCGTCGTGAACAGCAAACTACTGACACTAAAGCCTAACTTGGCAACAACAGAGGTTTGCTTGAGGCACTCATGACAGTAAGTCATATCGCCTTCTGAAATAAATACGGCACCAGTCATGACAAATGCTCTCAGGTGACTGGTCTCTGTATATTCATGTAAATAAAAAGGGGGTTTGATCTGTTGAAGGTCAATTCCCATCACATCAGTTTGTATTTGCATCATTTTTATTTTCTTATTCATTTATTTCATTTGCTTTGCATTCCTCGAATCCAAGGTCTTTACAACAAAGACCTCAATGTTTTTTTTGCTACAGAAACAAATAATAGTGCCCAATTCTGCTGATGCAAGCACAAAGTCATAGGCACATCCATCCAGGAGAATTTTTCAATGCCATACAGCTCTCCACTGTCACAGGGGGTCTGGATGCAGTCATTACTCCTGTCGATCTCTAGGATCCAGAGATCAAGAACCAGCTTTATCATTCTACTTTTTGATGAGCTTAGGTATCGTGGCCCCTGGAAGTAATGACAACCATCTGTGTTTGCCTGTGGTTATTACAGAGTTACACTGTATGAACCAGAGATCAGTGGAAAGGTTCACTGACTTCAGAGCCTGTGTCAACATACACCAGGTGAGAATTTGACTCTTTCTTTGCCTAATGGAAAGACAAAAGCACGGAGCTTCTGCTCCTGAGCCCGTGAGACAGAGATTTGTGCACCTTGGCTCTCCTGGTATTTCCAGTTGGCTGAATGAGCTGAATTTGTGCTTAAAAACAACCAACTCCCCCTAAAAAACAGTATTTGTCACATTTATCATAGAAAAAAGGGATAAGTTATAAACACATACCTCTGTCCAGACAGCACCAGTGAAAGCCGTAGAATCACATGCATTTAATTAACTCAATATGTAAAGTGTCTAGCAAATTTTGTACAAAATTCAGACCTGGGCCAAATGCAGACCCAAAATAGGTGAACAAAATCTGCATGGAAGTGATACTGCTTTGAAACTTTAAATGTTTTCTGAAAGCAGTACATGTCAGTGTAAATCCACCCTGCACGTTAGCAATCAGAGACAGAACCCTCTTAAACTTTGAGGAGATGTGAGGAGCAGTGTTTATTTACACTGCAGCATCCCAAAGATTTCCAGATTTCTCACAGAGCACTAAACTCATCAGGAACTATCGCCATGCAGTCCCTCCCTCTTGATCATTTGTTACTTAAAAGGGAGGGAAGAAACAAGCTTGCCATAAGCAATGGTAAGTAATTAAAGATATGCCCATTTGGATGTGCAAAAGTACTTTAAATGGCTCGTTAGAAAGCTCAGTGTCTTTTGGCCCATCTGACTGCCAGCACGTTTTCGTAAGTTAAGACATTCTGAAACCGAAGGAAGCTCTTCTCTCAGATCCTCCAATATTATAAAATCATAGAACGGTTTCTGTTGTAAGGGACATTTAAAGGTCATCTAGTACAGCTGTCCCTGGTGTGGGAAAAGGGTGTGGGTCTCGCCTGCCTCCGCAAGAGCCTCCATGGCCTTCCCAGCTTCCCAGCTCTGGGATAGGCTCTGCTGCTGAAAGCTCTCAGGGTGATATTGGAGCTCCCGACCCCAGCCCCTTCCCCAGCTGCTAGCCCTCCAGTTTGATCCCAAATGAGTCTTTTTGGTCCAAAAAAATTTTGTATGGTTCCAAATGAACTCTCCCTCCACCCCTCTATCTTTAAGATCAAATTATACCTGCTACAAAGAAATCTAGCAAAATCAAATCTCTATTTCAGCTTTTAAATCACTTGGACCCAAACTAAACTGCAAGATGCATTCATCAAAGGGTTAAAACATATGCCTAGCTCTCATCGCTGTAAATTTACAGTGCTGTAATTTTGATTATTTTTAGAGTGCACTGTTTTCATCATTTATAAAAACAACTTCAAAGTTATTGGTTCATAGCTTTTTTTTGATTACTCACACTGTAATAAAAATATAAAAGCATCATTTTTTACCATCTCAGTATATCGATGCCTTACGATGATCCAGTACATTACATTAAGACCAAAAGAATTAAAAGGCAAGAGCACACTTGTGTCAAAAGCTAATATAGACATCTGCATGTACTAAGTGCTGTTATATTTAAGTGGTCTTTACAAGAATAGCCAAATCTTCTTTAGACACAGTACAACCCTTGTTTACATGTCTGCTCAGAGCAGCATGAATAACTTGACTGGGCTTGGTAACACAGCAGCACTTTTTAGCCCGAACAGTGAGATACAATATAATTACTCTCTCAGGAGAAGGCTAAAGGCAAGCCTCAGAGCTGACCTTCTCAGACACTCACGTACAATTGTGTCTTAGCATTTAATTAGTCTGACCTGAAAAGATTTGCTATCACATCAGCTCTGTGAAGGAACGCGCAGCGCAAAGCCAAAGTGGCAGGGACTCAAAACAAACCCAACCTACCACTGTAAAATAGAATTAAAAATAAAAGATACAATCAGTGTTTCAACAGTTTTTAAAATCACTAAGCGTTGTCAAATATTCATCTCTGACAGGGATTAGCAGCACTGAGCAGAAGACACTGAACTACCTCTGGGTCCCATCAACTGTAGAAGAGATCATTAAAAATGCATCCAAGAAACAATTTTCTCATGCTGCAAGTCAAGTTTTATTTAGACGAACTAAAAGCCAGACAACTAAGAAACTACAGGGAACCAGTCACCACACGCATCTCAGAATCCCCAAGGCTTTGTGCCGGAGAGCAATCACTCAGCCCTGAACGCCTGGGCTGGACTCTCCATGAGAATACAAAGAGCTTTCCACTTCCCCCAGGAATCCTTAATTCCTCAATCTGAGAGAATGCTGTTGGAAGCATAAATGATTGGCATTTGAATCCAAATGCAAGTTATTAAACACAAAGAAAATGAAGCTTTCTAATATTTAGTTTTCTGTCTTAGTTCATACTTTGCTTCCATAGTGTCATGGTTTAACCCCAGCCAGCAGCTAAGCACCACACAGCCGCTCACTCACTCCCCCCGCTGGGATGGGGGAGAGAATTAGAAGGGTAAAAGTGAGAAAACTTGTGGGTTGAGATAAAAGACAGTTGAATAGGGAAAGCAAAAGCCATGCACGCAAGCAAAGGAAAACAAGGAATTCATTCACGGCTTCCCATGGGCAGGCAGGGGTTCAGCCATCTCCAGGAAAGCAGGGCTCCATCACACCTAACGGTTACTTGGGAAGACAAACGCCATCACTCCGAACAGCCCCCCCTTCCTTCTTCTTCCCCCACCTTTATATGCTGAGCATGACGTCATATGGCGTGGAATATGCCTTGGGTCAGTTGGGGTCAGCTGTCCCGGCTGTGTCCCCTCCCAACTCCTTGTGCCCCCCCAGCTTCCTCGCTGGTGGGGTGGGATGAGAAGCAGAAAAGGCCTTGACTCTGTGTCAGCCCTGCTCAGCAGTAACAAAAACATTCCTGTATTATCAACACTGTTTTCAGCACAAATCCAAAACATCGCCCCATAGTAGTTACTATGCAGAAAGTTAACTCTATCCCAGCCAAAACCAGCACACACAGATATCAGCAGGTATCAGTACCTCGTACTCAGAGTCCAGTATTGGATGGCATGACCCTATAGTGCCACATCTCACCCAGGATGTACTATCTCTTGAAGTTGCCCAGCTCCTCAGATTCTCCTCCATCTGCAGACTGTACTCACCTCCTAAGATGTGGCCCTTTGAGCACTCATCCTAAATGCTCAACAATCCCAATTTCAAGCCCGCTGGTCTTGTTCTTTCACTCCCTAGGTTTGCTCCTCACCATAGAGCTTTGTGCATTTTATTTTGGAGGTAATTAGGCAGCTGTATTACAGTCCTCATGCAGCCTGAGAGCTAGACTGAATGCTGAACAGCGAGTGAACAGGGCTGGAAATGGAGCAAGGGAGGCGTGTGTGTGGGGATGGAGAAATCACAAAGCTTCCTATGGTGAAGAAGAATCAGCTTGCTTCTCGGTTGCTCCTTGCAGATGTTTGGGTTTTCACCACAGAGTCTGTATGTCCAAAACAAAACCCTGATCTTTACTCCGAACTCCCCACAACCTCAATTCTCAGTCAGTCAGCAACTACTCTCACATTATACTACTCACCTGTAGTCTGTGCCTCATTTTTCAACCAATACCTTTCTCTATTTTTCCCTATCCAAATAGCACCTTGCACACCCTGGGCTCCTCTCTGCTTACAGGTACAGGTCTTGTCTGGAGTCTCAGAGTCTCATCAGTCCCTGACATTGCAGGATCCTTTTCTCTGTACCTTGAATAGAAACTGAAAAGGAAGTCTGCAGTCTACCTCCAGCCAAGGACTGGTACAAAACCAAGAAAAATTGACCAGCACTTTGGCACAGCAACCCTCTCTGTGCATCTCTCCGCCGATGAACTCACACTCCTCTCATATTGCAGCAAGGGACGAACTTTCACCTTTTCTCCAGCCTATTTTCAAAGCAGTCCTTTTGCTTTCCCTCACATGGTCACCAATGTTTCAGAGGAGCTGCCATAATCATAAAGAACCACGTTACTGCTTTCAAATACTTCCTTGAAGATGTCACTTGCTACACCACCTAAGAAAAACTAAATATAGGTAAGCTTGTAACATGTCCTTTCTAGCAGTTATTACACTGACCTCAGTGCAGTATCATCTCCTTATGCTGCCTCATGTGTGGACTTCAGAAATGGTCTTTTTGTTCTGCAGTATCACGACAACAAATACAACACGGTCCCAACGACACTAACAATAAAAACCCAAATGACATAAATTATGTTACTGTAGTCAAGCTAGTCCTTATGTCTCTCACCCAACTTCCTGCCCTATCTACCTACCCATGTCTAATACTACTCCAAAAATATCAAGTAATATCATTTTGACTAGCTAAAATAAATATGCTCATCAGCCCTACTATGTTTGCATCCACCATAAGTTTAAAGAACTTCCATGAGCAACAGATAAAGACAGCACAGACTGAAGTCCCATACAGTGGGGCATGAAACCCCAGGTAAGTTTCATTCTGCTTTTACTTTTGCATCCTCATTTTGGCAGGACAATCCCCAGAGATGTCTACTCATATGCAACGGGAGGTCTCCTTGTCCTTCCCTGTGCCAAAAATAATGCATTACCATCTGTTCACAACTAACAGATATGAACTACTTCCACAGTGATCCATGGAAGAGCTGGAAAACTCACGCCAATCTCTGCCCAGCACAAACACACACTGAGACAAAACCAATGAAAACACAACAATGCCATCCCCTTAACCATGCACATCCACACCCCCCCCCCCCATGTCACCGGCAGAAAGATGAGCATTAATAAGAATGCTGCTTCCCAAGAGCTTTGCTGAACTGAACAAGGAATAGATCTATCTCGTTTTGTTTTATTATTTATAACATCCCAAATCTCTCTCGTAACCAGCCAGCGCAAAGGCAGTGACAAGAAGTGAATATGAATGGAAAGCTTCGTTAACAGACAAGAAATAATGCCAAAAAACCACAACAAATTTCTTAGAAATGAGAACTCCGAACTTCAAAGTCAAGTCAACTGAAAAGCAACCTGTCAGGGCAGTAACAAAGGAAGTTCGTGCCACCTGCACACCAATTACTCCATCTGCAATTCTGTTGAAGAGCAGAATTGACTATAAAAAGAATCGCATCCAGCAATGAAGGCCCTCCCCGCTAGTCAAATGAAGGAAATACATCCTTCCAAAGACAATATAAGCAAATGAGGGGAGAAAGCTAAGGGAACAGAACAAAAGGGACATCCCAAAATACGTGTTACAGTCCACTTTGTGATTTTACGTGTATAATTGAGAGCTAACAGAACTGCAGAGTCACTATTATTGCATGGTCATCATTAGCTCAAAACGCTTCTTGAAGTTACTTGGCTTAGAGGGAAGAAAAATAAGATCAAGGACACACATAGTTGTGCTGCTGACATCAAAATGCTGAAATAGAAGTAATGCATAATGAGAATTTCTCTTGGTACACTCAACACTGCCATATGTGGAAATGGAAATAAAAAGAATTCTGCCTAGAGTTTGTATTACCTATTGATTTTAGGGCCTACACCAAATTGTTTTGAATTGACTTGTGCAGAAGTATATGCTCCAGCATAGGCCTAAACCTGTATTAATATGACAAAAAAATTAGGGTTTTTTCTAGGTTCTAAAACTATACTGCAATTCCCATACACAATCATAGGACTATCCAGTAAGATTTCTGGCTCAGAGCACTGATGATCTACCCCCCCCGCCCCAAATTAAAAAAAGACAGAGCTAAAATGATTTGATACTATCCCAGAAACAGGAGGATGCTTATAATACTTGCACGGCTGCCAGCTGGCCTCTGCAGGTTTCCACTGTAGACAGCCTGCAAGTTCAACTTCAAGGAGTTAACTGACATTCACTTGTGGAAAAAAAGTATAGAAAGAGATATAGTGGTTTCAGTTACCAACCTTACAGACGCTTCTTACCACTCAAACAGTGGCTGACCAAGCAGGCACCCTAGTCTCTTTCTAGCACTTAAATTGATGCTCCTATTCCAGACTGAACTTCCAAATACACCCTCAAAATGGAAGGGAAAGAGCATGACCTCTTCAGCTCTCACTGCTGCCTCTGGGCCACATGGAAGACAGGTTGGCAGAAGAGGCAGACAAGCACTCTCGAAGAGTAACTGCCATTTACTACATTGCTGCTCATTATACTTACTTCAATGTTAAAAACAACTCTTATGCAGGGGTCTGCCTTACTTGGGATGCTGGGATTTGAAAGTTTTCGTTATTGTTTCCTATCCTAGAGAATCACTAGCAAACACCAAACAGTTCATGGACGAGAGAAGCATGATAGCACTTGTTCTGTTTTTAAACCACCTTATGGAGAATTTTATAAGATCAGCTAACTCACAGGAAAGACCAACTGTGTGTTTCTCAGCTGCCATTACGTCTAAATGAAACAAGCTTGTTTTCCAGATTAAACTGATAAATTCATATCCCTGACGATGCAAGTCAAATCATTCCTGTTTACTTCAGCCCTCTCAAAGTTTTACCTTAATATATTCAAGCCTCCATCACCATTTTATCTTAACAAGTATTACTTGTTAAGCTCACATCTTTTGGGGAAGGCAATGGAGGGGAGATTTCCACTTAATCCTGCATATACTGAGGCAGAAATTAGTTCTTTTGCTCCATTAAAATGAAGCCTCAAAATACTAAAATTGTAATTTTTTTTCTCAATTATTCCTGCTGTTGCAAAACTACCAGCACATATGTCACTGGAATAGAAAGATCAGTCTCGTAGGTAATAAGTTTTATTGAGTTCTCGGAACCATATCATCCGTCCACCAGACTTTTTAATTTGCCACATGAATGGTTCAGTGTAACACCAGCTCTTGGAGTATTTGGGTAGGATAGAGTTCATGCTGAGTGCTTTCCTGAGCCAAAGAAAAGTATTCTCCAATGTGTATACAGATTAGAGAATACTTTTTTTTTTTAACCTTTCCACAGCAGTATTTAGATCACTTTAGGAGCAGATGGCTAATTTATATATGGCTATTTTCATGCAAACTTTACCCGCATCTTGTTTGACCACACTAAAAACAAAAGGAAAATCTCCAGGGTTGATATTCCATAGCATCGAGGGGGGAAAGAGTCTTCCATACTGGTAACTGAGACCAATTACTGGGGAGTTCACATCACAGCCTTGTAAAAGCCACACTCCACTTGAATGGGGAGTACTTAGGGCTGAGGGCCACATCTTGTACTTAGTGAACTCAAAACCAAAAGGTAACCTATCAAGGAGTTAAACTCAGTCAAAATGAAAACAGAATGAAGCTCAGAATCCCACAGAGTTTGACAGATGTGAGCCCTTGCAAAAGCCTTCAGCATTTTCCTTTTTACCTGCTTGTATGAATCAATACCGCATAATCAGAACAAATTCCTGCTTAGCGCTCCATGTATCTCTCGGGGCCAGAAGAGGTGAGACAGTACAGCAGGCAACGGTATGAGGGGACAACAATTAGTGGCAGTTCTGACAAGCTGTGATACCCCTGGAAGTGATAAATCCTGGGACTTGCATATATATCTCGTGTTACTAAGAAAAGCCAAGCATCGTCAGACTTGAGTGACATTTGAAATCCATGTCTGGTTTCAATGGCCATCGCTTAGCTTTACTTTCTTATCACCCCATTCCTCCCAAAATTTTACCATAGAATATAAGCAAACACAAAGTTTGAAATAAAAAAAAAAAAAGTACATAGCCAACCTGTCCTTCCCACATCAGTAAAGTCAGTCCACTCGAAATACCTAAAGTGTTCAAATAGTACCTGGTATTCAAAACCCAGGTAGGAGTATCTTTCTTTGCATGAGCAGATTCCTGATCCCTCCTCCCCCCATCCCCATCATCTTCAGTTTCACCAAAGGGTCTCACTCTTTCGCTGTCTTAACACATTTTAAAAAGTTTAAATGAATCTAGTATCAATATCTCAGTATAAAACTCAGGGGGAAAAAACACACTCAACCGGACATTCATAATCTTGATTTTGCAGTATTTTAATTATGTTCAGCAAGGAAATTATTTAAACTCCATCAATATAAGCCACATTTAACACAAATTAAGGACATAAACACAAAATTCTATAACAATTGCCTAGAGGTATTTAACTGAAATTGATGCCACTTCTGCCTATGCATAAGCTTAGGGCAAGTCAAATACCTGTGTACTAAGTGGAATATTTATCTAGAAAAAAGGGATACATTTAGTAGTATTAATCCTAAATAGATGACAGAATTGTAATTGGTTTTGTGGAGGAAAGAAAAAGGCAATTAGTTTCAACTTACATTGAACAAGATACATCAGGGTAAAATATTGACAAAGCAGATGATTCTGTTCCCCCATGCAGAATGCCAACTGGCATCCAGTTTCAAAATCCCAGTTTAAAAAACCAAACAAAAATAAGAATAAAGAGACCAACCATTTGAAAAACTACATTGCACATAACTGGATCACAAGCAAATTACTTTTCTCTGTAGGAATACGAGAGGAGAAAAACTCTGCTGTAGTTAAGGGAAGCAACCACCTACTTTTTCAAAACACACATGTATAAACATGTAAGTATCTACATGTGTATGTACTTCCCCTTCGTGGCCAAGACCTATGTGACCTCAGGGACTGAGTACAAAAGTCAGAAATCTGGACAATTTGCTAATCCTGTGTCCAAAAGACACAAAACTTGGTGGTGCAGTATTTTTTTGGTATTCTATATTATTCTATGATAACAGAACTCTGTATTATTAACTATTTGAAGGGTATGACCCCTCACTACCCTTCCAGCTAACAGGTGAAGGAAACCCATAAAGGGAGGACAGGGTCAACCTTTAAAGAACCCACAGAGTTGCAGCTATCACAGACAGCCCAACACACCTGTCACTGCAGAGGCTTGGAAAACAAACCAGCCAGAGTCCTTGTTTGCTGTCTAGAGACGCTCCTACCAGGGAGCTGGAGCCAACCGCTGTGTGTATAGATCCTCTGCGCTCTGTCCAGCCACATCTTGCCAAAGCTGCGACATTAAAAGTGCCTTAAACTGCTGCCTTCATCCAAGTAGAGACGATCCAGGCCTCCATGTTTCATCCACACAAGGTTTTTAAACTTCCCCCCGGATGGAGCAGCGGCAGAAGCAGCAGTGGCTGGACTACGCTAACAACCTGGTTGTTGCCACCACCAAAGGTCTACACACCAAGTCCCTTTCACACCCACCTTCCACTCCCAATACTGCCTACAAAACACAGGCTTGTAAGAACAACCTGCCTGAATAAATGCAGTGCTGAGATTTCTCTGCTCAGCAGGAACCAGGTTGGATCACGGAGCACACGATGGGTCCTCTCCCAGTAGCCAGAGACCTACATACGGCAGTGCTGGCGTTGGACATGCTGGCCTCCAGCACAACTCAGACTTCTCTATTAGCAAGACCAGCATCTTGTCAGAGCAGTCCTCTCGTGAGCTGAATGTATCTCACAATTCTTGCTTGCAGGTTCCCCCTGAAGCACGTATATTACATGCGTCTTTAGAAAACACACAGTAGTTTAGAAACTACTGTTCTAAAAGAGCATTAAGTTTATAAAAATCACACATTCAAAGCAAACTGTCAAGCAAGAGTTCCTGAACAACTGTAATTGAGCTCCCTTGTGTATTTACAGTATAATATAGACTTATATATTCCTGACCTATCTTCTTTCCCTACCAGCTGTGCTTCATTTACAGAGCAGGGAGTTACTGAATATTTCTCCTCACCATTTTAATTCTATACCTGGTTATTCGATCTTCAGTAAACATTATCCAGCCTCTCCACTGAATGCAAAGCTGGCAATTCCCTTGTGACATTTTATAGTGCTCTCCCAACAGCCTCCAACTCATTTTAACCCAAAAGTATATGTAATAAATAAATAATAAAATGGTTGAAAAACACATCAACTGCACACAGAAAAGGTCAGACTAAAAGGTCACAGTTTGGCAAATGTTAAAACACAGGAAAGGCTTGTCGTATAAATCGGAAGTGTCAGAGAAGTCCTTGCTATGAAACTACTACCAACTATGTGTAATTTTAAAAAATGATGACCTGTGAGACTTGAGCTATTAATCATTCAAGGCAGAGACAATTTCAACTTTCGCTGCAGATGCTTCGTGGGCACCCCTTGCCTGGCTGAGACGGCTGTGCCCCCCTGCCCACCGGAGATGCCCGGGGACTCTCACTCTGCCCTCAAGCCCAAGAGGCTCTCAGTGTCACGCAACAGCTGAATCCCAAAATGCACCAAACATCATGTTGTTCCCAGGCAATACAGCGTCAGCAGTTCCCACAATCACTTGGGATTCGTTCTTCTCTTACTGCCCGAGTTGCAAATAAATTTCTTTCTGTGCTCTCTATTTTTACTTGAAGTCAGCAGTATGGTAATCCTTGGAGAGTTACCAAGCTGCTTTTTAGGGAAGGAGTTAAAACACCTAGTGTTTGGCAAACAATGTTCTTCAATGTTCTTGCTATAGGTCTTTAAAGAAGGAAAAAAAAAACCAACAAAAAACTCGCAAAACAGAAAGCAAATTTCTGTAATAAATTTTGAATCAACACTATACTGTTTTGAAAATACAATCACATTACTGTGTATAAATTTGCAAGTATTTTTCATGGATTCTGCTTTAAGACGAGCTGTAAAAGGAAGAAAATGTATTACTGCACCCTTTTTCTCCCTCTTCTTGGTTTTATGAGCCGCAAAGCAAGTTTTCTCACACAAAAAACATTTTTTTCTGCCTTTCTTTCTAAAATTAAACATTCAGGTCTCATCTCCCTCTGAACACGTCAGAACTAGCAAGCTTATGTTATCACAGATAGCAAACAAAATCTGATTAAGTGAAATGGAGGGGATTTCTTTTTAATAGTATTTAAACCTATTAGATGGCAACAAAAAACTTCTGTTTCATTAAAAACATTTGAGAGAAAAAGCTTGTTGCTAAGTATTCAGCGATGCTGCTCCATCAGTAATGCACTGAAAGCTCTTAATCCATAACCCATGGATCACACAAAGAAATCCTCCCACAAAGAAAAGATGAACCAGCAACAGCCCTACTAGTTCAGGTGACATGCAGGGGAAAGCCACATACACTCAGACAATGAAAATAAAACACACAAAATATTCAAAAGGTTGGTGTTTTTTTCCCCCAAATCACAAGCAGAACTAAACTAATTTCTATTCTCTTATGTGCTTTCCTTTACAAAATGTGTTCCAACTTTATCTGTTTTCCACAGAAGTGCTAATAGACTGTGTACAGAGTGGAAGTGCACATGTAATTTAGACATAATTTAGCAGCTAAATTATCTTTGTGGTAAACGTCCGTTACTAAATCACTTCAATGGAAAATTAATAATAATGAAACAGTTATTAGCATCCCTTGGACACGTATGCCATCCTCAGCATGTTTTTGACAATCAAGTGGTCCTTAGCCCTGTGCCAGCTAAGTCAGTAAATGCATATTAACTTGCTTCAGAATACAGAGGACACTTGCTTGAAAACTACTTAGAAACCAAAGATGAACTGAAATCTTTGCCTCACACTTAAAACATTTTATCTGATGTTCATTCCATAGTCAATAAAAATGCACACTGAATTTTTAAAGAAAAACCCCAACCCATACAGAATAGAGGAAAGCCAAAAAGCAAATTGATAGCAGTAAGTACAGGGCAGGAACTCTTAAAAGCAACATTCAAACAAGATGATACAAGAAGAAATTCCCCAGGCAGCAAAATTAAAGACTAAAGACATTTTAAAATACGCTAAAAAGCGACAGTAAATGTAGAAAGTACTCAAAAATAGTTTCCATTCCACAGCAGAAGATAACAAAATACTTCCATTTTAACAAGTAACACAAGGCTGTTAAACAGCTGTTATTAAATTTAGACTTTTTAAGGCAAGTAACCTGCACTCAAGAGTTTAAAAGAGCTGGCTGAGGGGAGGCAATAAAAAAATACTGTTTATTTTCACTAAATCTTAGAATGCTCACATCATTCCAGGAGACTCAAAGAAAGCTAATATTATGTCAGAATTTAAATACAACGAATGAGTGCTTATCGACCTGTCAACCTAATATCAGTTCTAGCTAGTCTAAGGAAGTGAATTACATTCATCTTTAATTTTAAGACAATCAACATAAGTTTATAAAAATGAGATTCTGTCAAATTAACTAGTTGTTTTCCTTAGTGGGCTACGAGCCTTACAGAAATAACAGGTTTTGTAGCTTATCAAAGCAGACGTGAAGAGCGATTACTGACTGGGAGCACCTACCTGGCAAACAAAAATGGGGTATTAGAAGGTTCATTTAGCCTAGCAGGCAAGTCTACCATGCTCCAGTGACTTTAGGTTGAAGGTAAGTTCAGACTGGAAGTGTAACATCATTTCTAGGAGCTAATAAATCTCAGAACAGTGTTGCAGAGTCCGCTGCCAGTTCTGCAGCAATAAGCTGCTAAATGAAATTCTGATTTTTGAAGGGATGGAAAGGAGAAGAAAGGGGAACTACCTACCCATGAAGCAAAGAGCAAATCCCGGGCAATGACACAGATGACAGCTCTGCTCTCACCTGTGCCCAAACCCATTTCAAAACATAAGAATAAACATTCAAGAAAGATATATACTTCCACATGTGCTTCCTCTATAGGCTGCTCACGCCCTGTCTCAGGGCAAGAACAGGCCCCCACAGACAGAAGGACATGCGCTTCAATGAGAAACAGATGCTAATGCACCACTCGTGCTGCCAGACTACTGGTATTAACCTTCGAGAACAATTATTAAAGCAATAAAATGAAAATGAATAGTTATCTAGCTACTGCAAATTGATATTATGAGACCGAGTCCTGAAATTATTACAAAATTTCACATGCTTCATAAACCATTAAACACTGAGACATAATGAGGTAGCTATCAAAGTAGTCAGGAAACGATCGTTGGAAAACAAACTAACCAACTGTTTAGCCCAGGCCCCGATTACGCAAAGCAGTCACCAGCTAGACTTGTCAAGGAAAAGTCACTGTCGCATCAAAAGGCCCAGGAAACATGAGCTGGAAAATAAATAGGTGAAAACACATCTCCATGGGCATCACATGCAACAGTTGCAATTGCAGTACTTTCCATCAAACATTATCAAGCAGAGCAGCACTGATACACCCTACGATGTTTAGAAAGGCAGAAGCAACAGAGCTGGAGTTATGCTAGGCTGGGCAGAAGACAGAAAGCCCCTGCAGCAGACCATAAACCATAAAACCAACTGAGTGAAGCAGGCTCGAAAAGCATTGCATCCTGAGTGAAATGAAACCTCTTAAGATACTTGCAGGACAATGCAAAGGGAGCAACATAGCAAGAGTGACACGCTGAGGGAGAGGGGGCTGAGACCATTTCAGGAAAACAAATGGAAGATGCTATTACTATAAAGAAAATATTTCATTGTTAACATCTGACAGTAATTCAAGAGATGATGCAATTAGCTTAGTTACACTTTCCAGATTACCCTTAAAGAACACAAGTTTCCAAAGGACTAGCCCATTTTTGCTTCCGCTGAAGCCACCGGGGTATTTGCCATTGATTTCAGCAGGGAAAGGCTCGCAATCGCTATTGGCGAGCATTACGTGACTTCTGCCTCCTTACAAAGCCACCAGCGGGCATGTCTTCGGGTTGGACACAAGCAAAAGGTATCATCTCTATACCACCTCTCAACTGCTCCACTGCCCCTCTTTCAGCTTCAAACTACTTGAATCCCTCCAGAATATTTGCCTATGCACAAGGTATGCTGCAAAATGTCCTGACACCAATCCTAGCAGAATTTAAGATTTTTTTGGCAGAACCAGGCCACAGAGCTCCAGAACAAAGACCAGACAGCCTTTGTAAAGTACTAACCAGGTAGCATTGAAGAATTTCTGGGGAAAGATGAAATAAAACTACCTATAGGTATCAGTAGTGCCCAGATAAACAGAAATACAGCCAAAGGCATGTTTGAAGCTTTGCTAGCTTCAGGTTACATTTTGCCTCATCTTTCAATGTGTCTGGAACATTAAGGCAGTTTCTCTGTAACATATATAAAAACTTGCGAACACAAGTGGGTATCTTAGAGTACAGAGTTATTTTTACTTGAACTTGTTTGAAATGGCCTATATAACTTATGGCTAATGTATTAACTGTTGTAGCTTTCCCAAAGGCATGTTGATAAAACCTTGCTGTTTCATGACATGCAGTGTATGTATTGTGGTCTGGACTTTCCATCATTTACAACTTTGCCAAACAAATAATTTCAACTGAAGTGTCCTACACATGGTCTATAGCACAGGCTGCACATTTTATTCCCCCACCTTGAAGCCAGACACCACAAACCTGAGATATACCTGTAAAGTCAGAGGAGGTGTGGTTCTCCCAATTTAAAAAAAACCGTGGTTTTAAAATTGAATGTGAAATGTTAAAATTAACAACTGTTTTCTGTGTTTTTACAACTACTTATGAACCAACTAAAGAGGAAAAACAGATTTTTCTTGCTTCCACTCCTCTCCTTGCAATAGTGAGGAGCTGATTCAAGAGATGTTACAATATACACAATTGTGTCACAAACATTTGCATAATCTAAAAGGGCAGAGTTCAGTGTGCAATAGTCACTCATGTTCCATTATTCATAAATGCTCGGATAGCATTTCCACAAACGCCCAGTAGTTAACGAATCCTGAAAGCTTTTAGTTCAAACAATTATTCCTCAGGAAAATGCGTACCAAAGCATATTATTTGTTACTCTATTTGCTTCTCTCCATTTAAATTTCAATTGCTGAGCAGGAAGCAGAAACAAAACCTTCACTGTTGGGTGACAGCCACAGTAGAAGAAATTATCAAGGTGAAGGAGCTGATGAGTGTACACTAAATAAAAATAAGTCCTTCAAAGTACCTCATCGTGAACACCACACATTTGTATAAAATAAGGGTCAGTTTATGAATTATTTACAAGCCAAAAGGGGGATATGACTGATGAATATTATTTGCTATTTTCAGTTCAAAACAGCTGCAATTAACTCTGCCTTTGCTATTACCTGAACAGTTAATCTACAAAGTACGGGCACTAGGGAACAACGCAGTGATACCCTGTTCCAGCTGATAACCAAGGGAATTGCATTACAAGCATCACTTTCAACAGCATCTCTAACCCTGCCTCCGGCACAAAAGGGATATTTTCTGCGAACGCTGAAGCTCAGGGCTAGCAGCAGCCACGTAACCTCACGGCCCTCCACGCTGCAGCCGGCCAGCAGCAAAGAAACATGTTCAGCAACACTGAAGGCAGATGCTCTACATCCTCCCAACTGCTCACACTAAGTGAGGGGAGTAAGTCATGGCTTGATAAGAAACATGTTTTATGCACAGAACTTGGATTGAAAGAAGAGTGGAGAGGGACAAGTCAGTCTGACTGGCTTTGAAGTCCAACCTGCCTGATAAAGCAGTTTCTGCCACACCAAATACCGGTCTGCGCTCCCCCAGGAGATAGGCCAATCTTCACGCATCACAAGGGAGAAAAATCTGGTCGTCGTGCTTTCAGTCCTCTCCTCGCCATGGGTGAAAGGTGCATCGGGACATGTTACAATCTGTTTCCATCTGAATTACTTGAACCGATAAGCATTTTCAAGTGCCTGAGTTTCGCCTCCCAGGGAGGCTGGATCTGGGAGCTGCCCCATTATATCTGCACGCTCTCTCACACACATACATCCTCCCTCTATGGAGGAAACATTTGTTGTAAACATATGGAGAGGCCCTGCTGGAGGCCAGCATTTAATGCTCTAGTTAATAACATTTTCGAAGGGAAAAAAAAAAAAAGAAGAGGGGGAGAAAAAGAAAAAATCTAAATTCAGTAGGATGTGAACACAAATGAGGCTCTCAGGTGTAACAGGATTTGCCAAGGTTTGATCAAGCAAGCTTAAAGACATCCTAGGGCTCTTATTTAAGGGACATGGCTCCCATACAATACATGAGATAACTGGCTGCCTATACACACACACACAGAGGAAAGGGGGATTCAGCCTGTTTGTGGTCATTTTGAAGCGTGCTGACAGCAATTTGCATTGGGCTGGGGTTTTGTAACAACATTCTCAAATACAACAGAACAGTTGTTTTTAAATGTCAGACAACATTTAGCTGACTTGTCTTGCATGGTCCTCCTCTTCTGTACAGGGAGTAGCAGCCGTCTGGCTGATGCTCTGGGTTTTCTTCCTCCTGGCTGGATTTCTCGATTTAGCTGCCAGCATTTTTGTTCTTTGATGACTGGGTTTTTAAGCTGGTACCCACTGCTAATGATAATGGCTAGTCAGGTCTATTACAGCGCAGTGTAATACCGACAGCCTACATCCCAGAATGGGGAAAAACACAAGCGGGTTGGATCACAGAGAGGCAGAATGTGTGGGTATGGATTTCGCTCCAGGATCAGCTGTGCCTTCCTTAACTAATTAATCTGCAAGATTTGAACAGTCGGTAGAATGGAAAAAATGGGTCAAGTTGGCAGCATGGGACTTAAATAAATAAAAATGAGGCATTAGCTTAGACTGTGTCTGTGCTTTGTCCAGGTTTGAAAACAACACAATATAAAATATAGTCTTAGAAAATGAGATGAAGAAAGTGAGATGAACTGATGACAAATTAGATGAGGGTGTACTCTGCGCGGCAACTTGTTCTACACGCATGAAAGACAGTATCAGTACATTTACAAAAGATCAGACTGTGACACTGTTAGGATGCAGAGATCGACAATGCACATTTAACGTATGAAAATTAAACAGGCTTCTCACAGGGAAGGGTAACACCTAAAAGATAAAGGCAGATCTAATCCATACAGCTACAGTTTTACCTTAAATTAAAATTTATATTGTATGTGTGTTTCTTTTCCAAAGTCTGGGAAGCTCAAACAGGCAATCCCAAAGAAGGAAGCCCAGCATCCCATCCTGTGTGTTACTACCTGGTTCGCTTATTCAGTTTGTGATTTGTAGAAGAGAGCTGAAGGACTGACCACCACGGTGAATCTTGTCATTCCTTACTGCAAAATCAGCTGGTGTCTGACTGGGGTAAAGACGACTGCTCACCACTGGGACATGGATCAGTGCTCACGAACAAGAACTTTGGTTTCAGTCATGGAAAGCAAATTAACTTCCTGCACTTCTTGAAGTTCAGTTTTCAATGGATTTGGTGTAGATGATGTTCAAGAGATGAATTAAGTGGGTTTTTGAGACTAGAATATGACTCCTCTGTGCAGATTCTGTGATATCTTCCACGGTTATGTAAGACCCTTTCTCCAACCCCTTAAAACCCAAGACACTCAAAAGATAGTGGCAGGAGACCTACTTCCTTACAGCTTTGAGACCTCCATCCATAATTCAAATGCCACTACAATCAGTCCACAAATAAAAGAAGCCAGATGCCTATATGCCAAGAATGAGTGTATGCAAGTCTTATTTTTACAGGAAAATGAGGTTAGGCAACTGAACACACCTCATGACAAACTGGACCTAATTCTAATTAGATTCAGAGCAGATAGACCACTTCTCCCAAGCAGGCAGGCTGTAGTGTATATTGAGTCAGTCAGAGGATGCCAGTCATGTTCATGTCTAGGCACTAAGTTCTTCTACCTCTCTCAAATACAGTGCTGATTTAATTTAAGAAGGTTTACAGAAAATTACTTGTTCTCGCCTTTCTTCATAGAGTGCCTCTTTCCCACTTGCCTCTGCCCACTCCCTTCCTACCCTTAGAGCACGAGCAGACTTAACTCAATCTGTTACCAGCTCTCATTTGGGAGAACTCATGCCTTGTACAAGGCACCAAAGACTAAGAGCGGAGGGCTCAAGAACATTTTAAAAGGATCACTGAGCAGGACAACATTGCAATACAAATTCTGGCTCCCAGTCGTGCGCACAGACAACTGAGCCACCTGCCAACATTTAAAGCAAATGAGTAGAACAAATGTCTTTGTGAATTTACTGACCAACTTCCCTCCTCCTCCACAAAGAAAACGCTGTGCTCCACCTCTGCCCTCTTTGGGCCGCTCACTCCCATCCTCTGCCCAGGATTTTATTTTGGTCTTGTAATCGTTGTCTGCTACAGAAGTTACTTACAGCTACAGAAAGACAAGTGGCAGGCAAAAGCAGCTAAGAACCACTGAATTTGTCCAAAAGCATTACATGGTATATATTTCATTCTGTAACTTAACTAGGCAGCCACAATAAAAGCCCCAGACTTCTCTCCTTGTCCAGAAGCAATTCAGGCCCTGGGGAATGATCACGAATAGTGGCTAATGTGGGTGATGCCATCTCTAATGCAACAAGGTCAAAATATATAATTAGCATTTTTCTCTCAGGGTTTCTCTCTCTTGCTGTAGTTTTCGCTCAGCTTGCTTTCCTGGGGTGGGGGCCGTTCTCACTTGCTGCAGGGTAAATCAAGAACAAGCTCCAGTAAAGACAATAGCGATACGCCAGTGCAAGAGAAATCCAGCTTTCAGTTTCTAAGGGTACTCAGCATTCACTAGTGCCATCTCAAATGTTACAATGAAAACTCAACTCATCCATCCAAGAGGTTGGTCTTCCATTCATATTGGATATTATCAAGTCAAAATTTACAGCAAGAAGAAAACCCCCTTGATCCACATTAAAGCAAAAGCTTAGAGCAGAGCATGTGAACTGGATGAAGGGGACCTCATGAGAGCTGTTAGCATACCAGGAACACAGCAATGAACTTCCACTGGTTTCTTTGCACTTTTAGTGGAGTCTTAAAGTCATTAAAAGGGTAAAGAGTTGCTACAACAATGAAAGAGAAAGATATATCTATGAGGCAGGGCCTTACCAGCTTGGGTGGAGGGTACTTGCTACTGGTTGTATGGGACAATGACTGTATTCACCTCCACGGTTAAAACCGCTGCCCTCCTTTCTGCACACAGCATTGGTCATAGATAGTCATTTATATATTTCATGGGCATCGCCAAAGGACAGATTCCAAATGGAGGGTGCTGGGGAGGCATTATGGCATGGCCTAGATTTGTTCTTTATATGGAGGCCTGCTATTATCTTTAGTAGGCTCACATCCTCCTCTCCCAGCATGTATGTTGCAGTGCTGCCCTTCCATCTCACTGGCCCGCAGATCTGCTGCGTCCCTTCCAGTGGGTCAGCCTGCTGCGTGCATTTTCTGTCACTTCCTAGGCAGGAAGGGGGCAGTTGGGATGAGGAAGGGTCAATGCCCATGGCACAGGAGCCTATAATGGATGAATACAAGTCTTCCACATTGCTGCCTGAAGCAAAGAGCACTTCTTTAGTTCTGTCGCACAGTAACCACCACAACCTGTGATGTCTCCTTGATTTGTATACGTCTCCTCACATTTCCCTCCCCGGCAGTTTTCTGCTCTTTTTCCCCAGCCTGAAACTCATAGCACACTTGAAATCTGTCAAATGGTTTCCATTTGTATCCAGGAATCTCAGTACAAACAATACATTTTTACCCTATTATTTCTACTTTCAGTGAAACTTCATAGCAAGTTGGCAATTTCTACCTTATAAACACTCCCATGACATGATTTCATGACGTCTGGATGGCACCGAAAGCACCAACAGAAACTGCAATTCAGCCACACGAGTCTCTGTTTTGAGGAGGGATGCTCACATCCTTCATTGTGGTACCTGGGGTTTGTTGCCATCAAGTCACTTAAAGTAGTATGAAAGGTGCACATTTCAAAGCCCAGCTAGTGGGGAAAGGCAAGTCCAGCTGTCCTCTGCTCTGAGAGGCGAGGAAAGGAAAGTGGAAATCACCTACTTTATTCTCCATATAACAGACAAGGCAAGAAAGCAGGATAATATTGTCCCTCAAGAGCCAAGCAAGAAAATCAGTCTCCCTTTCTTTCCAGCCCCGTGAGAGTGCAAAGCAGCAAAAGCAAGAACCAGCAGACAAACCTGCAGGACAGCGTACGGGAGACATAACATGACAGGAGACCCTCCAAAGTACATGGCTAAGGAGGTGACTGATTCGGCATTACAGCCCAAATAATGCTGGGACTCTGCAGTGGGCACAGGGGACAGCTTTCCATGACACAACACAAAACCTGGTGGTTTCTCTGAGGAACAGAGAATTGATTATATCCAGTCTAAAGCCAAGGGATCATAAAAGTGAGCCTCAGTCTGGAAGGCTGGTTTCAGATTAATTCAATGTTCAAAAGATTACTATTCCTTTTCAAGTTTTTTTCTTCCTGCTCTTTCACAAAGCCCCTCGGTCTCCACAACCTACGCCTCTGCCTTCCTGCAAATCACAGTGATCCAATTTCACGCCACGTCCCCATCTTTCTTATTGCTCCACCCGAGCTCTCTAGACCTCTACAGTTCTGCTCAATGGCGACATGCAAAAATCTCAACCCCTTATCTTTGATAATGCTGAACTTGGATTATGCAACCTATATTCACTCTGTCTGTTGCTGGCAACATTTCCTTGGCTGTTACTGCACTGATAGAGTTGCTCGCTTCCACTTGCATAAACTGTATTCTCCTCTCCTCAAGTTCACCCGAGTCCTTCCTATACCACACACTTCCAGCGGCTCAAATGCACACCAGCCCCGCAGACATGTGATCCATGACTCACAATTCAAGTCAGTCACTTAAGCTGCTTTCCCAAACCCAAATCCAAATCATCTGACCAAGCATGTCACAGAGTACAAATACAATTCACCTTAAAAATTAAGTTCTGTGACCAGGCGTCATTTGCTGAAGGAAATTTCTCCCTTGCTACTTCAGAGCACAACAGAATTTCTAGACAACCACAGTGCTACAGAAATGCCTCTGTAGTCTGAGTCCATCCTACTGCTTCAGCTCTCCTGCTGTGGAAATGCTTCTCTTAGCAAGATTTATTACTTCTAGTATCCCATGTGAAAATAAAATATAGTGTGGAACAAATTAGTAATAATAATAGCAAATAAGATATACAAATTAACCTGTTACTGACATTAGAACTAAAAAAAGACAAAGCCAATTGTTGCTGGCAGCCAGATTTGACATTTAAGCATGCATCATGCACAGCTAGAGTCGCTCTTTTAATATAAGTGCAGATGAGAAATCTTCATCGTGTGACAGAAGCATTCAGCAGCTCCTGGGGCAGATGCAACTGTGAAGTGGATTTTGGTGCGGTCCAGTCCCACAGTATAGAAACAGCAGCGGATGCACAGAAACACATGCTAAAGCAATGGGAATTCCTAAACAATTGGAATATGGATAACTGTGAGGATACCAGCAGAGCTAAAAAGCTGTATTCTGGAATCATTATTTCATCAGTAAACACAGGGGGCCTAATTTTGTTCTCAACTACAGTGATATAAAAAGTTACTGTGGAATTAGAGTAATCACACTGCAAGAAAAAAAGCGTTAATAACAGAATCAGGTTTGTACTACCTAGGAATTGATGGGCAACATCATCTGCTGTGGTGCTCTATCTCATTTTGCTTCAAGATTTGTGGCAGTCCCTACACTTAAAATGGGAGGTAGAGCAAACAATCGCTTCCATTGGTAGTAAATGATACCCTCTAGCAGGTGCTGCAGAAAATCTTAGGAATAGCTGTCTCAGTGTTTCTCAAAAAGAAAACGGATATCATACTTGGGGGGGGGGGGCAGCCAAATAACACGATAGCCTTGTTCAGACATATCCTTTGTAAACAATTACCAGTCAAAATTATATGAAGATGATGTTCAATGTGTCCTCTACTTGAGGTTTTACTTAACATCATCCATTATTAAGAAGGCAAAGATGTTTACTGAATTGCTAAAGTTTCTTTACAACTTGGACCCACTCACAAGATTTTAGGCTCTGAGCTCATCTCGTTACCAGGCCAGAAGCATGAGCTGCTTGCTTGTTCCCAACATGTGCTACCACAAGCTAGAGGTATTTTTCCTTTTACAGTGTAGTTTTTTAAGCAAATGTCACCAAAAATTTCTGTCTAACTGTCTATTGTTTCCCCCCCTAAATCATCTGTCATACTTTCTCTATTCTAGCAAAGTACAATTCCTTTTAAGGAGCCAGAAATTGTGGAACTCTGTCTCCAGGTTCAGATCACATGTAAGATATTTAATGTGCAGATAAAGAGTTAGATTAAAATAGTATTAGAGGTTGCAAAAAACAGCTCCTATTGTCAATTCTGATAATATCTGATTTTTAAGTGCTTGACTATGCCTTCAACATTCTTTTAATAGAAATCCTTGAAGATTATTCTCAGGTTTGGGAAAGAAAGGAAAAAATCAGACAGAAAAATTACAATTTAAGGATGGAAGCTAAACGTGCATCTACACAGATTTGCACCAAGATTCATGCCCAGCCAAATTTTAATGGGGCTATGAAAAGCACATTCTCAACACAAAGGCAAAGCCATGACAGATTTCAAGCCCTTAACAACTCAAGTTCTTCAGTGAAGACTGAACACACACACACACACACATAAGTGAGACTATTTTCCTTAAGTCTCTCTGATAAATACCTCATCTTTTACTTTATCAACAAAACTGTCTGAAGCAGATGCTCCAGTGCTGTTTCTTTAAAATGAAAAAAAAAACCAACCCCACCCACAAAACCCCCAAACACACAGTTGTTGTGATGATCCAGTTATAACACAGCCCCAGAGTAATGGAAGCAGTGCAAGGGAGGGTGCTGTGGACCAAGATGTGGTGGTAGCACAGTAGATGAGAACCCGGGAGGACAGGAATTTCTGAAGATAATTTTTTCCACCTGTGAAAATGTAACATTTAATTTGCCCATAAATCCATAAGCCTCCAGTGTATTTCAGACATGGAGAATATCCATTATCTCAAGTCCTAAACAACATCTCCCAAATTAGGGGAAATGAACCCCCACAACCACATCTAAACCAATCAAATCTAAAAACCGTTAGAGCCATGTCTTTCCACCCTCCCCCTTCCAATTTAGTTAGTGTCAAAAGAGTAACGAGTAATCAGGAAAATTCCTGTTAGGCTTATCTCTCAGTCCAGTGGGATCTCTAAATCCTTTATCAGCATTCACAATGAAAAATAAGATAACACTCACACTTGTTTAGCCCAGATTATGACATACTCTGATATGCATTCACCAAGTGACTGGAATTTACATCTTGCAGGAATCCAGTTTCCCAGGAATCTTCCTGCACCCTCACTGTGCTGAATTTTGTATGTAAGCGTCCAAAGGAGCAACAGCATCTCACTGTTTCCAGAGACCTTCAATGACCCTTTTTATAATCTGCATTTCAACCACTGGTGTATGACACCCCCCCCCACTTCAAGATAGATGTGTTATTGGTCTATAACTTGAGACACACAAAATGTCAGGGCTGTGGGGGCTTTATGATAATATTTGTATTCTGGAAAAACCCTTGTGCCACTTAAACTCACATAAGACTGTAGCTTTTATGGGTGTCACTGATTTCTCTCGGGGAGAAATCAGAAACTATTGCAGAAGCAATACTCCTTTGCTGGCAACAGCTGCATCTGTACCAAAGGCTGCCCAAGCTTGGCTCACGAGTCATTCTGACTCTGCAGAGCCTTGGTCTGAGGCTCCCAGATGGCCACAGATTAAAATTTGTTATGCTGACTGGTATTCACACGCTCACTGACCTCTGTGAATGAAATCTGGAGACCTCTTGACTCTCAGTGAGCAAGTTTACCATTACTGCTAACACCAACATAGCTGAATGAGCAAGCCTTCCACATGGCAGGAGACAGACTTGGAGAAAATCCAAATTCAGTGGGCTGGGATCCTCCAACATCATGTGGCAATAGCTGCTTCACACCTTTCTTCCTGTACAACAGGAAGGCAGAATAGTCACAACGCTAAAGGAACAGCAACTCTCCCCATCACACACCATCCACATGGTGGAGCATCCCCTGCATGGATATTGCCACCAGGAAGAATGCTTTGCCGTCTTCATCCTTTTCATACTCACCTGCTCAAACTGAGAGAGACCACACAGCACACCCCACATCCCATATGAACCAAATCACAATTTTAGTTTACCATTTTATGCATCTCTAGATCAGAACTGTATAATGAGCTGCCAGCAGTCAATGCCTAATTAAATAGAAAGTGAAAATAGTAAGAAAAAAAACCCCTAACAACCTAAACCAACCCAAAATTATTAACAAAAATCACAAGATTGATTTGCATGAGAAATATTCACAAGAAAAGGTGAAAAGGAAAAGGTAACGGGAGCATAAATACCCTGGAAGCTCACCACTTGGTCACCTATCGAATGAATTTCCACTAGGCACAAGAAAGCACTGAAAGATCTGGAGAAACCACAAACTTCAGGAAATTCTGCAGAGACCAAGTCTCCTGTTAAAGCCAGGGAAAAAATAAAAGAGCTCATTCATCTTACATAGTTTGCCTAGAAAACATAAAATATAAAGTCCCTGGGTTAACCTGTACCACAGCAGAGTGGAAGCATTCACACAGGAGGAATTACTCTTCTGGACACAAACTGGCTTCAACAAAGCAAGAGGGGAAACTTTTCTGTAACAGCCTGTGCATATTACTCTGAGGGCAAAAAGAAATATGTCATGCACTAATATATCCAGCATTGGCTTTTGCTGGAGGCAAGATGTCAGCCACAAAGGGCCAATAGATTGATCCCATAAGACAATCCTGTATTTCTGTGTATTTAACCATATAATTAAAACCTGCTGCTGCTACACATACTGATTAGATGGACAGCATTTATTTCAGCAGTCAGCATGCCCTTGACTGACAGCCTGGCAGCAGCAGGTGACTATAGCAGCTAGGAAAGCGCTTAGCTGTTTGGAGATGTCAGCACTGCTCATCAGAGGACGGACACCCTGGCAGGGCTGGATGGGGAGTTAACATGCATCTCCACTGCACTGCATAAGTATCCTTAAAATCAAAATCCAATCAAAAGATTGAATTGCTCCAAGTGTAAGAGACGCTGCCTGCAACCACCTTGCAAAGAACCAGTGACACAAAGCCAGGTCCCAGGGAACATCCACTGGGGTCTCAGCAGAGGATGCTCAACAGTAAGCCGGAGAAGCCATAACTCAGGACTTCAGCTAACTAAAGCTTCACATACCTGTTTCCAGTGACAGCGCAGTGCCCACTTCTGATCATTTCCACAGACAGTGCCATTTGCAGTCTGGCAATACATCCTAAAGCAGATTAATCAACGCATCGGAAAATCTGCACTAGGAAAGAACATGACTTAAGCTGATATAATTTATCCACCCCCTCTAACAATGGCCTCCAACAGCACAGGTGCATGTCTGCAACCAAACGCAGAAAAAAACCCAACCTCAATCTTGCCTCCAGGTGCACCTTAGTAAGCATGCCCCCCCCAGTGCACCACCTCAGCCCCCAGTGCAAGACTCTCCTGCAGACCATCAGCTGGTCTTCAGAATTCTAATGGCCACTAATGTTTATAATTAACCCTCCCAGTTCCCAAGACAAAAGACACTTCCACATATGAAACAGTAGCCACAAACCATACAAGAGCAGCATTTTCTGGGTTGCAGAACAACACAAGCTTCATAGGCTCAAGGAAACTTCACCACTCTTGCATGTGTGGAAGCTCACCAGGTAGTACCAGGCCTGAATAAACAGTTACCCTGACCACATACATTCATTTACACATCATCCTGTGCTGTTAAGCTAACTGCTTTCTGCATACATTAACTATTTTTTCTTTGAATTCACCTCAGACCTCAACTGATCACAGCAACACACTGACCACCACAAACCCTGTGCTGGTCTGGCTGCTCAGGAGGCAAGTCGGTCCATGCTGCAGTACAACCTTTGGTCATTAGCTGTAGTACAGTTGCCTCGCTCTCGTTAATCCCTGCCACTCAGCTGCCTTCAGGAAATGAATGGCTGTAATCATCACACTGCCTTTTAACTGAAAAGACAGCATTAGATTTCATCAGCCATTTCACTGTCACACTGCATTGTCCGCAAAGGATAATGAGCCCAAAGGCTCTGCCACTCCAACCGCTTTAGTTTGATAGCGAACATATTACTTCATGGCACACAATGACAGGCGGCTGTCCTGGAGCACAGGGAGAGCCTGCAGACACTTGTAGAGACAAGGCACACCTGTGTCTCCACTGGTGTATTTTTTCTTGCAGATTGGTATTGAGGCTTGGGCTTGAGTTTTTCCCAGTTCTCATAGCAGAAACTTGCAGCCCTCGTGGAAGCAAAGACATAGCATGGTTCTTTACGGGTTTCTCTAGACAAATGAATAAATTTTTAAAAAGAGAAAGTAT
Organism: Phoenicopterus ruber ruber; assembly: GCA_009819775.1. Lineage (NCBI taxonomy): Eukaryota > Metazoa > Chordata > Aves > Phoenicopteriformes > Phoenicopteridae > Phoenicopterus > Phoenicopterus ruber. The sequence continues at coordinate 6,909,612 of CM020222.1, read as the reverse complement.
TCCTTGAGAAAAAAAATTCTTTGTTGTATTTAGTAGGAACTTCTGGGTATCTGCAAGGGAATTGATTTAGATTGTAACTTACCTGACCACATCTCAGGTTTTTTGCTTCTTTTTGGTTCATCCTGGATATTACAAAATTACATTGTTTATACTCTACACTCATTTTCACGTTCCTAAGACATGCTAATAGCAAGGCTATAAGCACTGCAGTGAAGTGAAGTAACTGAATTTTTCCAGCACCTCTCTTCGCCTTTCTTTTTCAACTGAGTTCAGCAAACGTGCATTTCTGAGCAAAGGCAGCAAGATCCCACACTGAGTCACAGCAAGTTTAGGTACAAACAGTTCCACAGCAGAATTACCACAAACAAACAAAGTCAACCACAAAATCTCAGATGCTTATTTAAAGCTACAAACTGTTCATCTAAAGAGTTGGTGCTGACTAGGGAGAAAATGGAGTCAAAACATATTTGATTTGTCAAATATTAGCAAAATTTACTGATGGGGGATACCAAACTAAGCTATGCACAGTCACAAGGCACTAATAAACACCAGTACAACAAGCTAGGCTCAGAGCTCAGTGACACTGGGATAAATTCAGTCTCAATTTCCAGTGGCATCACTAGGAAAGCTCTGTCCTCCCAAATCTATCCAACAGACAGCAGGAAGGATTTCAGTTGCAGAGAAGGATTTTAGTTGCAGAGAACACAAGTCAAAAAGGACTTATCCATCTGTACCGTGTACCACTCCTGCCTGTTCCGCCTGGATGTGGTTTTTCACATACTGCAATCGCACCCCTTTTTGCACCACAACATAATATTACAATTATTTAATCCTACAGTATGTCATCTTGAGCTCCCTGCCTACACGTGACTTCTAGAAAGCAACTTATGTGTAAAGCATACAGCAACTATTAGTCCATACATTATGTAAGTAATAATCTGGAGCGGGGGGGCGGGGGGGGGGGGGCACCACACCACAAATCCATAATGTTAGTAGGATGGCTAAGTGCCCCATTTCCAAATAAACGAATGTGAATTTTCCGGTTACCTGAACAGTACAGGGACTACAGATTTCACCCATGCTGACAGATAGTATTTTACAGTTTTAATCCATAAGACATTTAAAGAAATGCATTTGTGAAGCAAGACATGTGAGAGAGTAAAGGACCTGAAACAGGAAAAAATGGACTGTATTAAGCATGCAAGATTCAAGCATGCAAGGTTTCACTCTGCTGTCATACCAGAATTGATCCCATTAACTTCCATGGGGACAGGCCCGATTTACTCAATTGCAAACAATCAAAATGAAGCCTGTGGATTGAGCCCAACAGAGCACTTCATTTCAAGCACGGCAGGCTGCATGCACTCCATCGGGGCCATACCCCTGCTCACAGCCAGGCCAGGCTGCAGAGGTTTGCTAGAGCGAGCCGTGGTGTGCTCAGAGAGGCCATGAGCACCGCAGCAGAGCTCCCGTATTGGCCAGGCTAATCCTGTTTTCACTTTATCCAGTTCCTTATCAGAAGTATTGTAAGATGAATAAGGTAATTTTACTTATGATGTGGGAGCATTTAACCAGCACTGGGTCCAAATCGTCCAGCTCAGTGGTTAAACAAATATAAACTCCCTGAAGATCAGCATAAGTATGATGCTGTATCTTTCTGTTCCCTAGGCAGTCAAATATCCTGAGAGTTGTTCCTGTTCAGAGGTGAGTGTGTAAGGGCAGACAGAAAATACAGCATCATTAAGGACAAGGTAAAATATATGAATTCAAAGTGTGCTACTGAGCATCACGTCCTTACATGACAAGGAAAATTTGCAAGATTCCTGTTTGAAATATAAGCAAAACACACCCTTATCTGCACTTAATTTCACTGTCTCTCCTTCCTCTGTGTTCTCAACGACAGTACAAAAGCTGCTGGCTAGCAACTCTCTGCTCTCATACCCACATTTCACTTACTGGCTTTCACAATAGTTTAAAATTTTGTCAATTTTTTATTAGTTTTATGTAAGCCACAGTGATCAATCATGAAGTGAAGGATATGAAATAAAAATGCAATAAACATTATTGCTTGGCAGCTGCTTGGTGACCCATGTGAGACTAGCTGATGGCATTACTCCAGTATCTAATAGAGGAGCGTCTACCTTCAGATTAACATTAATTGGCATCCTTAACGGCAGCGCAAGCAAAGAGGCCAAGGACCAAATGGGCCACGAAAATTCAGCAAACCACTTCTCCCTCAGCCAAGAGGGAGGCAGACAGGCAGCCTGCAACAGAGAGACTTCTTTGTTATTCCCAGGCAGAGGCAGACACACAGACAGTGCCCTGACAGGTCTCTGCAGAGGGTGACAGATGATTTCATAGACAATGAAGTTTTAAACAAAACAAATAACAATAATATAGAAGACAGAGAGAGCAGATTACCTCTGATGTGACCAGAGACATCCTCTGAGGATGCTAACAGAGTAGAGAATTGATTTTAAAGCTTTCCTTTTTGCACCACACACAGTAGGAACAAGCGCTTGAATCAAACATGAGCATGCATAAAGATCCCTTTCCCTGGAAGACAGTTTTAGATTCTGCGTTTTTGGCAACAAGATGTGCAAAACACTAAAATATTTATCAAACAATTTTGGGCCAAAGACCCAGGCACAGACTCTGCACTATTTTGACATGGGTCTCTTGTGGCAGGCCAGGGAGCTCTTGGTACATCTGAAAAGATCAGCTCCTCACAGACTGGGCTCTTTTTGTTACTCCAAACCTAGAGATTCTATTTGTCCTCGCTGACAGGATTCATTGTAAAGGCAGCTGTTAAGAAGCTAACAACATCAGTGACTTCTCCTTGCCTGTTTATTTGGAGTTAGGAGGAGGTTTTTGTTTGCTTTCTTCTCAGAAAGTTCTGGTAACTTCCTCCTCTGGACAGGAGGCAGCACAGTAATATGTGGTCTTGTGCATCACCACCCAGGCATGACATGGGTTTTCTCAGAAAGATCTTCTCATGCTGTCCTGGTTCCGGCTGGGCATCAGGTTCTGGGTGGTGAGCAATCTGTACTGTGAATCACACGCTTAATATATTCTATTTTTGTTATTGTTTTTCCTCTATTTTTCTCTTCCTTTGCTCTCCTGTTAAACTGTTTTTATCCCACCCTGTAGTGGTTTGACCCTGGCTGGACACCAGGTGCCCACCAAAGCCATTCTATCACTTCCCCTCCTCAGCTGGACAGGGGAGAGAAAATATAACGAAAGGCTCATGGATCGAGATAAGGACAAGGAGATCATTCAGCAGTTACCGTCACGGGCAAAACAGACTCGACTTGGGGAAAAAATTAAATTAATTTTATTACCAATGAAATCAGAGTAGAATAATAATAAATAAAACCAAATCTTAAAGACACCTTCCCCACATCCCTCCCCTTCTTCCTGGGCTCAGCTTCACTCCCAATTTTCTCTCCCTTCTCCCCCGCAGCAGTGCAGGGGGACAGGGAATGGGGGTTGCTGTCAGTTCATCACACGTTGTCTCTGCAGCTCCTTCCTCCGCAGGGGGAGGAGGACTCACACTCTTCCCCTGCTCCAGCGTGGGGTCCCTCCCATGGGAGACAGTTCTCCATGAAGTGCTCCAGCGTGGGTCCTTTCCACACAGTGCAGTCCTTCAGGAACAGACTGCTCCAGCATGGGACTCCCGCAGGGTCACAAGTCCTGCCAGCAAACCTGCTCCAGCGTGGGCTCTTCTCTCCACAGGGCCACAGGTCCTGCCAGGAGCCTGCTACAGCATGGGCTTCCCACGGGGTCACAGCCTCCTTTGGGCATCCACCTGCCCCAGTGTGGGGTCCTCCCCAGGCTGCAGGTGGAGATCTGCTCCACCGTGGACCTCCATGGGCTGCAGAGGGACAGCCTGCCTCACCATGGTCTTCCCCACGGACTGCAGGGGAATCTCTGCCTGGAGGCAGCCTCCTCCCCCTCCTTCTTCACTGACTTTGGTGTCTGCAGAGTTGTTGCTCCCACATCTCACTCCTCTCTCTGCTGCAGTTTTCCCACAGCAGGTTTCCCCCCCTCCCCCTTCTTAAAACATGTTACCCCAGAGGCGCTACCACCGTTGCTGATGGGCTCGACCTTGGCCAGCGGTGGGTCCGTCTTGGAGCCGGCTGGCATTGGCTCTATCGGACATGGGGGAGCTTCTAGCAGCTTCTCACAGAAGCCACTTCTGTAGCTTCTCTGCTACCAAAACCTTGCCACGCAAACCCTATACATAACCCATAAGTTTTGCCTTCTTTTTCTCCCCGATTCTCCTCCCCTTCCCTCTGGGGAGGGAGAAGCGAGCGAGAGGCTGCATGGCACTTCTTACCAGCTGGGGCTAAACCATGACACATGCAAAAACCTGCCACCCTCCCACATAAACACACAATAGGTTTGTTATTAATACATCAACTTGTTAAAAAAAAAAAAAGTTTCAGACCTCCTTCAGCTCTCAGGATCCAGGTCACAGGAAAGCTGTCTATCAGACAATTTCCCAGCTCCTGACACGCCAGCATTTAAACGCTCAATGCAGGAGCCTGCTTGCACCTGCTGCTTTCCCCTCTCCCCTTTGCCATCCCAGAGGCAGTGTCGGACTCGGCACTGTGACAGAGAAGCAAAAGGCACCTTTTCCTTGGAGCTGGTGCCGTGCCACTGCCAGGGACGAATGGGAAATGCTGTTAGCGACATATTCGCTGACTGGGTTCGCACTTCACAAACTAAATTGGAATTATGAATTTAGCCATATGACTCACAGTATTTTAGACTGGACGCTTTTACATAACGTGTGTTCCCTGCAACGGCCGCAGCGCGTAGGCAGAGGCAGCATGGTAGGCACCTGCTCCCCTCCATACCTTCCTGCAGTCAGCTCGCTACTGACACAGACAACATGCAAAGAAGAAGGGTGGCACAAAAACAGGGTGTTGAACCCACAGCAAGTTTATTGCAAGGCTTGCCACTGATTCACAGGACATTCGGATGGTCCCATGATGCTTTCAGGCTGGTAATGGAGGATGTGATATCTCAGAGTCCTGGGCTCAGTGAAGGTGAGATGCATCAACCACTTCTAAGTGTAAGAAATGGTCCCAAGCTGCACAAGCAACACCATCTCAACCACTATCTGACTGTGTCCTGGTCTTGTGGGAACAAAATCCCACTATGTGGGTACAAAGCTGCAACGCAGGCAACTAAAAGAGCAGACAACAGGGACGTAACATTGCAACCGACATAAAAGTGATCCTCATTACCTACGAAGCCAGGCCGTGCGTGTCAATTCAATCAAAAAAAATAAATAAATAGATGCTGGCCTAGAATCATTCTCCAAGAATTACTTTGCATGCAAGTGTGTATCAGGATCCAACTGATTTAGGAGAAGGGGTGCGCCCTGCAAAGAAACCAGTTCCATGGATAATGGTGCTTGTACCAAGAGATCAGTAGGGGATGTGGGGGAAGGAAAGGGGTTAGGGAGAGTTGCCAGGCTGCAGTTCAAGGAAAAAGCTTTGATCTAAGACAGAAGAAAAAAAAAAATTAAGAATCCTTTAGACTATATCAACATGGTTTATTTATCAAGCTAGAACCTATTATGACTGTACTGATTGCTTTGAAGTTCCCTGGCCTATGTCAATTGTTTATTTATGATTCCATAATTGAGTTATGTCAGAAGTGCCAGCCCGGGAATTAGAGTGCTTCCTAAGGGACAACGAACATGAGTACATTTTAACTCCACAGTGCTTCAATGTGTGCTGTCAGGATGCGCAGGTTTCTGTTCCAAACTGGGCTCCTCTTCCCTAAGGGCTGAAAGATGTTGAGTGCTTCATGACAATGACACTAATAACTTGATCGAGGGAGGAAAAGACTGCCACTGTAAAAAACAGCATCTGTCAGACTGCACGAAATCAGGAATGCCCATTTCACCCATGATATCAGGAACATATGGAGGCTGATGTCACTGGCCAAAGGTGGGAACTGAGCTCCACCAGAGTCACGATACCAAGCAGTGGCAGTCAGAAGTGAAATATTATGTATTTAAAAAAAAATTTGCCTGGATTTTCTCCTCCTACCATACTCCAGCCAGAGGGAAAACATACAAACAAAATCCCAACCCACAAAACAAAACCAAACCTTATCACACTCAACCCACAGCAAAACTCATCTGAACTAAGCCCACAAAAGATGTGTTTCTACAGGTGATCTACTTACACCAGTGCTACGCAGTTCCCTACAACACATCCTAGGGCTTTTTACACTCTAGCTTCTGGTTGAATATTTTTCAAGTATGCTGTTCTCATAGATTTTATTTCCCAACTTCTCTTCTTTTTCTTCTTGGCAATACATTTACCAAATATAACTCAGTCATTAACAATCTAATGCTCTTTCCCACATATGGCGTAGCCTTTCACAGCACTATATGCACTCCTTCCCTCCTCACAATATACGTTAACACAGGCATTTTCTATTCCTCCTAACCTTCCTCTTCCTTCCCCCAGCTTTCATACTGCAATCTGCCTCCATTGCTTCCCTTTCTTCCATTCTGTACTTTGACCAAAAATCCAAGTACAGGAAACAAATACTCCACTGTGCAAAGCCATCGTTACTCTCTTCTTCTTTCTCTCTTCATCATACTCTGGAGATGCTGAATATTACCAAGAGGCCCCAATTTTTTTTTTTTTTTTTTTTAAATCTTGCTCTCACTCTTCTCTATCAAGTAAATTTTGCAATTCTCAAAGTATAGTATCTTTTCTGTTGTAAGCATGAAACAATTTCCCATTAAGTGGCCAGCAGGTCGAGGGAGGTTATCCTCCCCCTCTACTCTGCCCTAGTGAGGCCCCATCTGGAGTCCTGCGTCCAGTTCTGGGATCCCCAGTTCAAGAAAGACGAGAAACCACTGGAGAGAGTCCAGCAGAGGGCCACGAAGATGATTAAGGGACTGGAGCATCTCTCCTGTGGGGAAAGGCTAAGGGAGCTGGGGCTGTTCAAGTCTGAGGAAGAAAAGACTGAGAGGGGACCTCATCAACGCCTATCAATATCTCAAGGGCGGGTGTCAGGAGGATGGGGCCAGACTCTTTTCAGTGGTGCCCAGCCACAGGACAAGGGGCAACGGGCACAAACTGGAACATGGGAAGTTCCATCTGACCATGAGGAAAAACTTCTTCACTGTGAGGGTGACAGAGCACTGGAACAGGCTGCCCAGGGAGGGTGTGGAGTCTCCTTCTCTGGAGATATTCAAACCCCGCCTGGACGCAGTCCTGTGCAGCCTGCTCTGGGTGACCCTGCTCTGGCAGGGGGGTTGGACTAGATGATCTCCAGAGGTCCCTTCCAATCCCCACCATTCTGTGATTCTGTGAGTTTTAGAAGCCCAGTTATTTCTATTGGAGGTCATTATCAACAAGGTATGAGGGATTTGCAAACACTAGTGACTCTGCCCCAAAGCACTCCTGTGACATAGAGGTAATGCATTCAGTTTCTAAGTAAGGAACAAGGCACCTGATCAGTGCCTCACACACAGGAAGGAGCCCAGGTCTATAGTCTGAAAAGAAAGTTTAAAACAAAAAAACCCCAACCAACCAACCAAACAAACCCCACACAATAGTTTTCTCTCAAGCACTTTGTGTTCACTAATGAGACATCAGGTAAAATATCTGAATTCTAACTAAATCCACAACATTCACTAATTTTAACTAGTTCCTTCCTTCAGTGAGAAGATGGTTTCTGCACCACCCGAGTCCTATTTCCAAGGTACAACATGATCAGGGCATTCAGAGTCACTGGGTATCACACTAGTGAGGGACGCCGAACATGTTAAATGCAGCTCTTTTAATTGTGTCTCATTCAGTCTTCAAAGTCCACATCAGCTGCCAAATGCAATTTCTTCTGGGCTTTGAAGTACTTATACCCTAACTTCAAAAATATCTCTGCCACAATCCCTCATTGTCAAGTCATGGCTCACCAGCAACAAATGTCATTAACCTGGCCCTCCCTTCTCTTCTCCTTCAGATGGCATGGCTTGACACCGTGCTTGGTTTTAACTATGCCCACTAAAATCTCATATTGTAGATTTTAAAAGTAGTTCAAATTCTTATCATTCATTTTTTCCATAAACCTTCCATTACCATACAGTATTTCAGTACATAGACACTTTCCTAATTCATCCTTCATTAAAAAATAACTCCATCTTCAGTCTATCTTTCTGTACAGGAAGAAGCTGCCAGAATTTAAAAGCTCCCTCTCCTCTCAGCCAATTTAAGAGTGTATTTGATGGGCACTAGCATGTCCAAACCCAGCATAAGGCTTTGAGCTTGAGGCATTCTGCACATTCTAGAGTGTAACCTTGAGTCCCACAACCCTGGGCATCCCAAACCTTGTGTTTTCTGTGCTAACAGCTGGGTCTGCAGTATTCGCAACCTCCTTTCTTCATTTATCTTTGGTACTAGGAACATGTCTGAGAAAACTGCCTTTTTCTTAATCATCTGGATGCCATCTCATTGTTTATTTCCACAGGCAATCAAGGGAAGTCCCACCCAACCATCTCTCCCTTTCCCAGACTCACGAGTGGCTCTGTGAAGCATCTGAATGCTGAGAGAGTGATTGGTTCTTCTGTTTGTGATACAGAGCACTCAGAAATGGCTCTGCTCTCTGGGGCAGTCTTGCAGAGTAGAAATGGTGATGAACTAGAATGCAATTATGTAATGAGAAATTGCTTTAATTAGCCAGTTAATTGACTCCTCAATTGCAATAAGTAAAATCACTTGTTTTTACAAGGCACAATATTTTTTTTTTCCTAAGGGCTCCCAGGAATTGGCTCTGCATCTCACTCTTCCGCCCCCCGCCCCCAACTAAAACAGATCCAAGAGTGCTGGCATGCTACTGGAGGATCACACATCTGATTACTGTTTCAGAGCAGCCCAGAAAAAAATACTTAAGAGGTGGGCAGAGGTGCAGAGAGTTGCACTAGGGTAACAAACCAGTCTTCCTCTGATGGAAAGAAGCCTGAATTTGAGGCAGGATGAAACGCAAAAGAATTGAGCTGCCTCAATGCTGCCACCTTTTTTACTTTTGTCCAAAGTGTCCCAACTCTGAAGGACATGGACTTTTCAACACCAGTGAGATCCAAGATCCATACATGTGATCGAGAGATCTGCTCAAATGTCAAAGAAGGGGTACAGAGTGCCTTGGCAGATCTCCCAAAGACACAGTTCAGGGACAGTTAAACAATGATGTAGTTCCAGATATCTCAAAGATGAGCAGGAGAGGCAATCCAGGCCACTTCTGCAGCACACTGAACCCGGTGCCTAGTCTGGGATTAGGATACTGCAAGTCAAGACTCAAGATCCATGGCAGAATTCAGACAGAGAAAAACAGCTTCAGTTTACTACAAGTTTGGATTTGGCAACCCATTTAATGGGGATGTAAAATTCTACTCTGAAACAGAGAAAAAGAGAACACGACTTGTGAGTCAAACAGTGTATTAGCACAAGGGAATTCCCTGATCTGGAACAGGAGGTATTGCTAATGCAATTAGTCCCCGTACTTCACACGGCAGTGACAACCAAGAAGAGATAAAGGGTCAGACTTGAATGAACCATCAATCTCTCTGTCCCAGGACCCTGCACACTGGTTATCCCCTGGACAGCTACAAGGACTTAAGAAGACTACTTCTTGTAGCACAGAACCATCATCATCCTGGTAGTTCCCGAAATCTTCCACCTTCTTTCTCCTCCTATCCTGTCCCATAAAGCTTCTATGACAAGGTTCCCTGGTGTCCCACAACATATGCCTCTGCCTGGATGTCTTACCCACTGTGAATCTTCACAGGACAAGCCTCTGTCCTTGGGGTCAGTCTGCCTCGAGGGACAGTCTTCCCCTTCACTGAGAGAACTGTAGACAAGCCTTCAAGCTAGCAGAGTTCTCCAGCAGCTCCCACCAGTAAGACTCTCTCGATGCTCTTGCTGTGCTAGTGACCTTCCATCTGGGAGGTGACCTCAGGTCTCATGCAATTCACTCGCTTCCCTTCCTCTCCAGTCTTGCAGCAGGTCATCACCAGAAGGCAAATAATCATATATGAACTGTGCAAAAGGCGGGCTGGTGAGTTCTGTGACATTTTAAACATCTGTTTAATAGCAAGGGATAGAAACTTGGATGAATGCAAAGCGGCAGGGCACACTGCCTGGATGGAGGGCTCAGTCTGACAGCACTTTTAAAAAAACTCAAGAAAACATCTTACCTTGGTGAAAGAGGAGGTAAAGAGAATCAGCGATGTGATATCTTCACTGGCATTCACACAGGACTTGAACAGGAATGGCAAATATTATTTATAAATAAACTCCTCTTGTAGGAAATCTTAGATATAATCAACAGGGAACATCTGTGTGTGTGATTAGGACTGACATTTTAAACTAAAGCCAAACACTCTGTAATAACACTAAAAGCAGCAGCAGTGTAGCAAAGAAGTCCCTGCTTTTGATGCAGATATGCCAGGAATGATTTTGGCCCAGCCTTCTGCACCTAAAGTGAGAATAAGTATCACCAAAAGAATGCCTTTCAGGATTTGAGCAGCAGCAGCTCCTGCTGGAGCCTGCAGAAAGCAATACACTTTTATGAGTGTCTAGGCAAGTAGGTCCCAAAACAGGGGCAAGAACCCTAGGTGGGATCACAAGTCAGATGAAATTCAACTGCAGTAGAAGAGTTTGCAACAGAAAATGGGGACACAAGCAGAGACGTTTGAGAGCCGCTTTTATACAAACCTTCCACTGCAATAACTAATATTATAGCTCAATTAAAAAAGCAAAATCCATCAGCTTTTGAAATATAATTCACTGCAAAAAGCCTGGAGAACTGGCTTCCCAACAAAGCATTGGATTTTAAATGAACCCGCCAGCTTAGGGGAGCAGATGTTGAAATAGATGCAAGTTGGCACACCAAACCAGATACTTGCAGGAACAGCATGGACAGAGGAAACAGACTCTAGATACAAAAGTGCCCAGAACCTGCCTGACTCCCTCTTACAGCACTGTCTGGGGGTCCCTAACACACCTGGTTGGCACCAAAGAACAAGGACAACCTTCTTCCTGGGAGACTCTGTCACCAAATGCCCAAAATAGCACTAAACTGAGTCACACAGGCTTAATTAGAAGTTACTATTAAAATATGTGGCAGGTCTTAGATATTTTTCCTTTTTGCCTAATGACATTCCTTTGTTGGAAAAGAAGAACACAGAATTTCTATGACAGAATTACAGTCATTACAGTTTTCCTTCGATTGAGAATATACTGTCAGGACCAATTCTGCACTAAGTCAGTCCTTTAACCTTTGTAACACCAGATACTCAAGGACGGACTGCAGCAGCCTTTAAAAACAGTATAGACATTGCCATAGAAGAGTTAGAGACTGGAATAAATGTCACATCTAAGGCGGTTGCATGGAAATTTAAAATAGGCAAAATTAAATTACCTATGAGAAATCCAGCCTGAAACTCTGACCTGAATTTGGTCAGAAAGTTTGCTTTGTCTAACTTACTTGAATCAGGAGCTAGGCATTCAGTTCAAGACTGAAAGGTACACAGGATAAGAGGATACAAACGACAAAGCATGCAGGGTAATATACAGAAAGCATCGTGCCAAAATGCAGAAGGTGCAATACTATATATGCTAAAATCTAGCACAGGATCTCTGCAAGAGAAGGGTGTTTCTAAGATTCCCTGCAATAACCTGGGAGACCAAAGCATCCAAAACAATCAAGACTCACTGGGTGGCCAGCAAGGGATTAACAAAACCATTGCAACTTAACAGAAGTAATAAAGAATGGAAAAATAATCTCAAGAATCTCAAACATGGTCAGATTTCTTCAGTAATAAGTGTATGCATGTATTAAACACCAAGCCATAACCTACAATAAAACAACACTGGCACTTTTCTGGGAGAAAACCTATTAGATGGTATGAGCCTGACTTGATTAATAGCTCTGTGGTACGGCCAGCATGTGAAGCAGGCCAATCCTCACCACGCTACTTAATAAAGTAGAGGTCCATCAGTTATAAGACAAGCCGCGGTGTTTGAATATGCATGGCCAAAGGCCTCCATTCTCCCTCGGTATAACCCTACATGCCATTTTGTATAGAGCACACAATCTCTTCCCATGTGTACACTTCTGTGTGCGTGTGTTTACAGGCAGCCACCACGCACTGCAGCAGCTCCTCCCGAAAGGCCCCTGGGGGCTCAGTCATCCACCCTGCCCCTGGCACCAGGGCACAAATAGGCAGCAGCAGAGGAACTGGGTGTTGAGGAAGAGAAATGAGTATATGTCCAGTTTCCAACAAGCATTTCTAAAGGAGCAAAGATGCTGGGTACACAGACGGTGCTTTACACTTCACAGCAAAACCCTCATCTGGGAAAGGAGAGCTGACAGACGGCATTGTATGTACTGCAAGGGGCCACATTCATGGAAACAAGGGAAGAGAAGCAAGCGACCCCTCCAGAGCCAGCAGAGCCGTCTGTTCATTTCCCTGTTTGTTTGCTCTTTCAGACTTAAACGCTTGAGCAGATTTACACAAGTAAGTGCACTCAAGAAGTGGGCAAACTGAATATGAACACTAGGCCAACTGGCTGCAGTGTCCAAGGAACAGAAAGTGTTATTAATCCTCTGAATTGGATACCAAAGCACCGCCTGTGCCCCACGGAGCTTCCCAGTGGGGTCTCCTCCCAGTCCTTCTGCAGAACTGCACGGCAGGGAGGCTGCGGGGCACAGCAGCCGTGCAGGCTGACTGCAATACCTACCAGATCTGCGTGCTGTCCATCCCCCCGCCCCCAGCTGCCCTTCCATATGCAAGGGACGGGCAATTGTTAGCAGGAGCCTAAGGCAATTAGTGCAGAAGGAAAATAAGAATTACTCAGAAGTAATCTGCACTTGGAAGTTTACCAAAACAGCTCTCCCAAAATACTTAATCCAGAAGAATTACTGCAATAGATTTTTTTTTAAAAACACAACCTGCCTCTTAGCTGGGCAAACTCTGGGTTACCTCAAAATCTTGCCTCTTCTAGAGCCAGCAGTCAACAGAGAGCGCTCTGGGCATATTGTTGGTTAGAGGACCCCTATGCTACAGCAGATCTGATATTGTTTGAAATGTGAATGGCACAATTTTAGACTTCTAAACCATCAAAGTTGGAAACTAGTCTGCAATGGGAACGCTGCCTTCATGGGTATTTGTGCATGTGCACACAAAAGACGACTGAGAGTCCAGAAATGAAAATGAGATTTCAAAAATGCTGAAATCCTGCAGCTTGCATGTCCTCCCCTGTCTGTCAAACCCAGTTTCTTAGGAATATATTTACAATGCCTAGACAACTGCTCATCAAACCCAGCGCATGTTTTTGCAGTTTTTGACAGTTAGAAGAGCATATATTTGTTCAAGTTTATTTTTATAGTGTTCAACACTACATACCAAAGCCTCAGTAGTATGGAAACCAACAGCATTTTCTTCTACCCAGCTGTATCTTTTACCCTGCCTCAAGCTCACACAGGAGGATGGAGAAAAAGATACCTATTCACATCTTCACATCCTTCTGCTTTCTTCATGCAGTTTTCATGCCAGAGAGAACAGAACTTCTCCTGTCCAACCAGATAATACCAGTGAAAGATGAGCTGTTCTCCAAAAATGAACCATCTACAGCTTTCTCTTAGATCAATCAAGTTACATGATAGATCCTCGTCATTGACAGAAGCAGTTGCTTGATGTTAATCATTAATTCATGTAAAACTGAATTGAACTAGAAGACAAAGCACCTCTACCTGTTACTCTCCTCTAACCACAGGCTTCCTCATAATCCACCAGCATCTTCCAGATCCATCAGTGTTAGTGTCATTTTTTTTTGTCATTCCTGGCAAGGATGCAGTACTAACCTTTCTCTTTTGCACGTGACTGCTTTCAAGTGCAAATTTCAAAGGATATCAGGGTCCACCCTTATCTTGTCCCTACCATTTTCAGCTCTCTGTGCCAGCAATGAGATTTCCCCTAAGTGTAATAGATATGACTGTATCTTCTACCTTTGCATACTACAATTGCAAATTCTTAAAACTCTTCCTGCTCTCATTGCTCCAGGCATAATCTTGAAATATCCATGTTGCTATAATAGTACATTCTGCATTATCTAGACAATACCTTTTTAAAAAAATACTTGTGTTGCAGGGTCAAGCACACAAAAGAGTTGTACAGTCTTAGTTCTGTCATCTTATGTGTCCAACACATGCACCAGTGAACACAAGAATTTTATGGGGCAGATCAAGACGCATCATATAATTGAAGAACATAATCCCAGAACAGGAGAACACGTAACTGCAAGCAGTATTCACAAGCACACAGACATTCTTGCATATGTTTTTGTTCCTTTGGCAGTAACATAGGCCAGCATTTTAGAAACATCCTGCTAGTCTTATAAAACAACTCAACAAAAGGAAAATACAATTTTTATCTCAACAAAACCTGAAAAGAATTTTATAGCTGGACTTTCTTGGTCTGCAGGCTTTTTTCCTGTTAGATTTCAAACTCCTGCCACAAACAGAGGAAGAGGGAAAGGTCATTAGTGCCCTTCCCACAAACCACGGGAATCCTTTAAATTGAGTTGAAAAGCATTAGGCATTCGGAACAGAGGAATTACTGCTGGGTTTCCCCACAGCAGATTTGCAATGCTCTGCAGATTTTTTGTCCAGCTGTCACTACAGTTTCTCCTTCTCTGCTCTTACAGTTGAGTACCAGACAGCTCTCTGTAGGCCACAGCTTGAGATGTGCTATACCAGGCAATCCAAAATCATCAGGTGTTTCACAGTCACTGCTACTGCCTTCACCTGTCTGGATTTTCCTGGAATAAACTCCTTCCAGTAATCCCTAAGGCTGGGCTGCGATCCAACAGTGAACAATAACTCAATCCCAGAAATGTAACAGCAAGCAGGTTCCCTTAGGCCTTTAATAGCTAACTTGATATTTCCAAGGGTTTTTACAAATTTTGGTCAAGAGTTGTACCAAATGCACAGTACCACAAATGCAATTTTTTTAATTCTCAAGGAACTTCATAAGAAGGTGGAACATCGAGATGCACAACTAAAGCTGCAGACACCATAGTGCTCTACCCATCCCCTCCTCTCCAACATGAAACACCCTCTGCCCTTTCCCCAGCTCCTGTCTTGCTGCGTCTGTCTCCTCAGATTTCCTTCTGGTTGCCAAAACAGTCTCCTGACACAGCCAACTTCCATTCACTCCATCTGTCACCAATCCAATGTGACGGACTCCATGAACTGAAACCAAGGTGTCCTCTGACCTTTTCACCCAGCTGAACTTTACATCCTCTCACGCTGCTCTTCCAAAACCATCATTAGCACTTTCCAGTCAACTAGGCTCAGCCAAAAGTCAAACCCCAGGTTGTGTACTAGGGGTGCTCAGAAAGCTGCAGCTGCTATCTTCAGAAGCAGGAGCTGGTGAACAAGGGCATGAAATACCCTCAGTATTTCTCATGGCTCTGATAATCACAACAGATGTATGTTTTCTCTGTTGACCCTTCAGAGAGGGTAAGACAGCCAAGGGAAAGAATACCTAACAGAGACCAGCCATCCTACAATGGAGACCAGCAATCCTGCAAACAGACTATAAATATAGTCTGCAAAACAGACTATAAAACTCTGCCCACCCTAAAGCAACGTTTCACTGTGTTATGCCAACTTATCCCAGCACGGGCTGAAGATACGGGATTGTCTTACAGCCTGAGAGTTCATAACTTGCACACCCACGTTCCTGTGCAGCTGCAAACACACGGCTGCTCGCACAGGAGTAAGGCTTTCATCCCCTTCAGCCAAGTGCATTTAAACCAGCAGGGTTTGAAGCTCAATGGCTTGTTTTTCCTCAACAAACAAAAACTCTTGGCTTGACTACAGTCTCTGCAACACACATCAAAAATGACTCAACTGAATTAAACACATTTCAGAGGAGCATAGGATATACAACGTAGGAATGAAGATCTGGCCAGAGAAGGTATGATAAAAAAAAAATTGGGGGGAAAAAAAAAGGAAAAAAAGTAATAACAATTTAAAAAGAAAAAAAAAAATCAGGCACCTTTTAATAATTCTTTTGAAGCTAAATTCAGATATTACTGGCACGTTTTGAAGCACTCACTTATAAAAGGCCATGAGATCCCAAAGCAAAGGACACTGCTTCCAAGACCTAAACAGCCTCTAAATTCATACAGTAAAATGAGTATATATCTGAGACTGGACAGGGGGAAGCCTGGAACTGAAAAATATTATTCTTCTGAATATGCAAAAAATATTTGAGAAGCAATAGAAAAATCTAGTAGGATTCTGGACTCTCACTAAGAGCTATTCATTTTTTCTAGTAGTTTCCCATATTAAAAGCTTTTTAGAACAGGAGCGTGTTTTGCAGCATCCACAGAGAGCAATGCATCATACAGTATGTTCCTGGAACTTGAGCAAAAGTTTTCCTGCCTAATGGACAGCCAGGAATCAATCTAGTTGCTAGAAGTTGTCCTTTCAGTTAACAGAAATAAGCAGCACACAGAAAAGACAGTCCATAGGATATGCTGTGCATTGGGGTCCAAGAAAGGACTCTCCTCCCAGGATCTCAGTCACTGGAGATTTCATACAAGTGATTTTTCCAGCTCTGCTAGTTGCTTGCCAAGTATAGACTGGGAGGCACTTTTACCCTCTCATGATTCAGGGTGGGCTTTCCAAAAAGCACCAATAATTACTTCACAGAAAAGAAAAACTAAAAACTGTTTGGGGATCTCAAGATTCATTGAGGATCCCTGCAGTGCCCCACTCACATAGCATTCCGCTGGTAAGCTATAAACTCAGTCTGCTGTGTTAATAAGCAACATCATTATATGTGTTGTAGGATTCAAGTGTTTTTACACACAAACAAAAAACAACTTTAAACATACTGAGCCTACAGGCAGCAGTAAGAACTCCTGCTAAAAGAACCCTAGATACAATGTCTAACCTGAGAAAGCTGATGAAAAAAATCCCTCAACCTACCTTGCTTTTATTGTTGCTAAAAAGAAAGAAAGAAAGAAAAAAAAAAAGCACAATGAACTAAGACCATTTAAGATTAATAGACTGGTGTCTTTTAAATATGATGACCCATCAGAAAAGGCTCGTGACTGTTCCTGCCCCGCTCTCTTGCAACAAAGATGCAAGCTCCTTCTACTTTCAGGAATTACCAAAATTGCAGGTTTGCCTTTTAAGGATCTGATTTTCTACATATCAACTGTAAAAGCCTCAGTTCCACCTTCAAATAAGAAGTCAATCACAGTTTGATCCCAGAAAGGCACAGAGCATCAGGGGGCTATACAATTTAGAGCCATCTGTTCCCACTCCCTCCTCCTTTTGCTCATAACCAGGGAGAAGCCATCCCCCTCATCTTATTTCCACTTGGCTTTTCCAACCCTCTCCAGCTTACCTGGCTTCATGGCTTCTCAGGTCCACCATGAGCCTCCTGTGCCTGTGGGCTTTTTTTCTCTCTCTCCACCCCCTCCCACTGATCTATTTTATTAAACACACCTGTCTGCCCCTTCATCCAACTGTTATTTCCATTTGTATTCATACAAATATCCAGGCACACATGCTGGTAGTTAATGCTAACTATATTAAACCACTACTGGTAGATGCACCTGTCAGAAACTGATAAACAGGAAAGAAAATAACATTGTCTAGCTGGGATAAGACTTGCCAACCAAGGACTTTGAAAGCGGTGCATCAGCATTGCATTCATAAGACACCCCTGGGAATCTGGGTCACCCTGTCACCGCGTGCTGAAAGCGGAGCCTCAAATGAGACAGGAGGAGCAAAATGGGATTCAGTTCCTCACCACCACCAGAGCTGAAGGCAGCTTGAAATAAAGCAAGAAAGAGGCATAAATTATAAAGGCAACTGCATAGTGATGCATCCACAGAAGTTATTCTTTCCTAGATGTTTTAAAATGAGAATACGTTCTCTCTGCATGATGCATTGACACCTTATGCCCTAAGGTGAAGAAATATAAGCATGACACAGAACATGTCAAGATACTTGTTCAGAGATTTTGCAGACTCTCCAATCTTTTCTTTACCGCAAAGTGTGTAATAAAATCCTACCTAAAGAGCAGATTTCTCTCCAACATGTATTTGCCTTTAATTCCTGTTAGTTTAAAATACACTCCCCTTCATGGCCTTACCTAAAACTGGGAAAATTTTGCAATGCTTTCTTTGCTGTCAACAACCGTTCAAAATTCCACGTTGGTAATGTTAAGAGCCTTAGTGTACCAGCTCCGTCTTAATATTTTAAGGATCGGAACAATATTAAGTAGTATAATACAAACAACGGTGTGCATCAAAATTCCCAACTCTGCTGGAGAAACTGATGGAGCTGACATGATCTTAAAAACTGGAAAAATCTGCAAAATACACTTAATGAGCAAATATTCATTTGTTTGTCTTTCGTTTCACAGCTGTTCTTCTTAAAAAGAATTCAGTGATCAATGTGCTGTTGCTGTTTTCTTTGTAACTGCTCTTAGGAACACCAAAATAGTGAAAATCACAAAAAAGATGAATATCCAGAAGAAAACACAAACTAAATGAAAACAAAACAAGGAAAAGCACATGTTCAAAATCACCCTGAAAACAGACTGATTAGGTAATTAGTGTATGTGCACATGTATATGTATATATATGGATAGTCTTCTCCCTTACAAAGGGAGAATGGACAGAGTTTTATATCAGTATTTGAAGTATGTGATACAACCTTTTAATTTTAGTGAACTAGTGGAACACAGAAAGTACAGGTATACTAAGCTTAAATGGGAATTTAATCCACACCATAAACACAACAAAAAATCTGAAGTAAAGGTGAGATGGTTGGAATAGTTTTTCCTTGCAAGGCAAGATGGTTAATAGATGACATATTTCACTGCAAAATTTGGAAAGGCTTGGTTTTCCCTGTGAGCCAGGTTAATGGAGTGTATACATAAAGCTTGCCTCCCTACAAAAATGAATTGTGCCTTGTTGCATTAAAAAAAAAAACAACAAACAAAAACCCCAAAAGACTACAAAAATACACTTTTCTGCAGCTGTGATGCAGCCATGGAGTAAAAGATGGTACAAGCTAGAAGTGAATAAAACTGTGGCTATACTACATTCATTAAATATGTATGAAAACTCAAAATTAAGTTACAGATAAGGTCTTGGAATAACATTGTTGAGTTCCCTCAAATTTACATTTTGTTATACTCAAATTTTAAGATTTATTTTGTTAAATACAATCTTAACTTCTTTAGTTTTAAATTAATTCTTTGTTTTAAAATATTTTCCTGAAACTACTGCAGTACATTGACAATTTTATACAATTTTTCCAAAGATGTTTTTAGACTTTTTTGTATTTATTTGATGCTTAGTGATTCAAAGACATATTACTGGTCTGAAGGATTAAGAATGTTTATTCCCGTTACATTTTTAATGGCATAATCCACTGCCAAATCCATGAAGGATTTCAAAACTCCCCTTTGAAGAATGTGAAGTCTCGAATAGTTCTGCAGAGCTGATAAGCACTGCCGTTGTGTGAGGCCTTGGAGACATCAAGCAGTTACCGGCTGCCCTCCGTGCGCAGAACAGCCCGTTACTCTGAACCCAGGTCCTCTCTGATAGCCTTCACTGTAGCAGGCCATCTGCAGAAGCACAGCGACAGAGACCTCTGTACTCACATGGCAATCATCTGCCTGTGGATGATGAATCACACAACTTCACAGGGGTGGAGAGGTAAAGTTTAAAAGAGGTATCCATGAAGTGTCTCAACATCCTTGACTAAATTACATTAACTGTGTGTAGCACTACCAGGTAACCACCCTAGCTCTGTTTTGCCTGCATCAAATTACTCACCTTTCATTTAGTATTTAATCCTCATTAAACTTAAATAACAAAAGAGGTTTTCAAAACTTTCAATTTATCATCAGCAGGCTATAAATTTGATATATTGCTTATGCCAAAAATGCCATCATACCTGGAATTTATTCTATATCTTTTGGCATATTTTGTTCATTTCTTTCTATTACCAGCAGTAAAGACATTTGCACATTTTTGAATGTACAAGAGATCTCGTCTGTATGCATCTCTTTTGTCTGCAAACACCCATGTTACGTTTTAAGTGTGAATACAGCTGAGGGACACTTGCCAGTCAAAACAGATGCTCAATTCCTATACCAGGGAATGGAGCACAAATACAGGATTTGGTTTAATGTATTCACAGCGCATCCAGCCCCAGCTACTCCTGAGACTTTTCAGTATGAACTGCAGCAGAAACTGGCTTAGAAATCAAGTTCCCATTTGGAAGCTAGCACAAAGCAAGGTACTTCGGAGGCAAAAATCTGTCTACTTAAATACAAACCATGTTCTGCACTAAAAGAAATACTTAGGTAGGAAAACAATTTTTCATAGTGACAGTTTTCTCTGCCAAACTTTACAGATTAAACTAGAATGAGTCACAGAAAACAAGTATGACATCTCAAAACTGGTCATGTCCAAGCACAGCTCAGTAATTTTGGGGCTGATGTGTACTACAGCAATGGCTGTGGAGTCCCCTCAGGAGCAGGGGATCGGCTGGGGAAGGAATGGAGAAGACCAAGTACACCAGAGATGTGCAAGGATGACATTAGATAGCACTACAGTGATTTCTGGCCAGCGGACTGGCTTTTCTTGATGGTGCAGAGCAGAGCAGCCCTCACCTAAAGGGATGCCAGGAGCCAGCCAGGCTCTTGTGCCGCTTGAGGATCAGTGTAACGTAAAGGCTAAATCCTCCCTTCCTGAACAAAACTGCTACAAGTCACATCGAACTTCTGCACCCTGTGACACACAGTGGAATACACTGAGAGGTGAGAATTCAAAACCAAATCCCACAATAATTTCTAATAAGTATCTTTTTGTTCATTAACAAGCTATGTCAGCCTGAGCCCAACTATTTTAAAACTGGCGTCTCTAGAATAAAGGATTGTTATCCTTTCTGGACAAGAAGATTACTTTCCTCGGAATTTATGGCACATTCCCTAGATTATAATTAAGGTTAAAATTTGTTATGTTTATCATTCTACGCTTTGTCCTCAAACTGGTGAATATGATACAAAATCTTGAACTATACTACTACTACTACTCCTGGGAGGGAAGTGGAAGGGTTGTTCTTTTGACAGCACTGAACACCAGCTAGGATTACCCTTTTTCCAGCCATGTTCGCAGCTCCAGGATGTGAACCTTTGCTTTGTCTCTGAGCACAACTTTAAAACAAGCTTTATTTTACAAAGCACAGCAGCCAGTGCCTAGCTGATGCTTTATGTAAAACCGCTATCATTACCATTTGAGAGCCGTACTAACAATACAAGCTAAGTCATAAGAAAAGAAGAAAATCTTTTGATTCTAGCAAAAAACGTGCAATGAAAAACAAACACTTGATTCACAAGTGCTATAGTTGGAGAGGGAGAGAGTCAAGAACTAATCTACCATAGTAATTGGATTGAAAGATTCTGAGTTGGTGGAATTTAGTGGCTGTATTAAAAAGCCATCTCCTCTTCAAGGCAAGGAGCCAACATAATGAAGAAAAGACAGGAAACAAGTTAGGGAGTGCCATCCAAGGTTAAAAGAAGTCCCTGTTATCTTTAAAATGGAAGGGCAGCCTATTTCCATGAAACTGAGTTTCTCTGTCTTCTGCAATCTAAGGCTGTTTTTTATTACCAAAATCAGCAACTGGAAAATACGTTTACCAGAGCATTATTCCCATCATTATAATAATAAAAGGGTCAATTAAAACTCAGTTAAGTGGTAAATCTGTTGTGTAGTGGACTGACTTTAAAAGAGATTTTCAGTTACTTCAATAAAAACTAAGTAATACTGGACATAACACTGGTTACCTTTCCAAATTTTGAATCTCTACTGCTTAAGAAAGTCAAATCCTTTTTTATATCCTTGTTCCTCCCCCTAGAATGACAAAGCAATTCTGAACCATTTCTCAGTTCAGCAGTGATATAAGTTTCCAGAAAGAACTGGTTTTCCAGAATAATAAAACAAAACTTAAAAAATGCAATTTCGTGTTTACAGCAGGAAATAACCAAACTTGTCTCTGGTTACCAAAAAAGAAGAAACAAGACAGATTTAATGAATTGGTGTTCATATTATGCCTATTAAATAGGAATCAACAGTTCTAAGAATCTATTACATGGCAAAAACAGCAGTGAGGGCCCAATTTTTGCACAAACAGATTACGTTATAATATGCTAGTCGTTCCTGCAATGTGCAAACAAGTCCTGAATTCACACTACATCTGAGCTGCATTTGGAGCTCAGCTTCGTACACTCAACTTTGTACACCAACAAGCTTTGTACACACAGCTGTCTAAATGAATTCAAAGGGAAATTTTGTGCATTACTGACAAAGACTTGTCCCTTTAGCTGCTCCAAAACAACATAACTTTCATAGTCAGGGTCTATGTACATATTTTTCAGTATATTTTTTCTTTCCTTTTCTACTAAAAAAGGATGAGAGAATAAGCTTTGCAGGGTTAGAGAAGGCTAGATCACGTCTTAGCTCCTGACAAGACAGGATAACGACCCAGCAAATATTAAGAACAGTGACAGAAATAATTTCTCTTGATGACTTAGACTAAAAGGTTAATAATCATGTATTTCACCTCTTACCACCAAACAGTTGCTTTAAAATTCTTACCAGGAAGAGTCTGCAATACCATTTACACTCTAGACTTCCCTAGGAGGAAGTAAAATTTCCTTGAAGTTTTATTTCACCACTTCTTTTTCTTCTCTGTCTCAACACTAGAACTGCTCATTGGCCAAAACCCAAGAGCTCAATACTGCCAGTTTCAGGACTTAAAATGCACACACAAAACACCCTCTCAACCCAGGCCTGCATTCTGCAACGTGGGTCCACTTTTAATTAAAAGTAGCAGCTCAGATTATCCCACCCAACCACTAAGCAGTGTAACGAGTTTTCTTAGTGCCACTTTAGTAGCCTGCTTTTTAAAGAAGCTTTTAATTCTGCATTTAGCTTCAAGACAGCAAATGCTGCCAGCACTGTCTGATGTCAGCATGACAGGGAAAAGTACCACTAGGTCTCTGCTCCAGTATTTCTAATAAATATGGCTGAAGAAAATTATTTGCCTGGATTATGAGGCTAACAAGTATTCCCCAAATTAATGATGAACTGCATTCATTTTATTTTTCACTCTTGCTGGTAAGAAACCACCAAAGCTTTCTTCTAAAAACTCTGCTTCAACCACAGCAGGGATGATTAATTATAAGCACCCTGTCTGGGGTAGAAAGAAAAAGAAAGAAATAGTTTGTCTAAGCTTATGGAAATGTGGCTGCGTGCTTCACTTTCTGCCTTTTCTTCTTGTCAAGCAAACAAAGCGGAAGGGTGGGAGGGGGAATGGCAGCACAAGCAATGAAACAGCCTTGGAAATTCAAAGCTGAAAAGATGTTCCAACTGATGAAAGGCAACGAGAGGAGCTGCTCAGTTCTTACTCTGCTGTACCAGATAAGAGAACTTAGGATGGGCAAAATCTGTTCCCTAAGCATGGTTCATCAGGGCATATCAAGGCTTCAGAAACGTTATTGCATTTTTAATAATTCAGGAATCTGCCCGTGTCCCTCTTGATTAACATCTATGTAGCAATTGTCCAAGCTTCACTGAGGTTGTCATTTTGCTGTCTGGAAATACTGTAATTGCTTATACCAGCTGAAATGGTTATTTCAGCTTTTCAGTGTCTTTTAAAGTTGGCGTCTTAATGAAGGGGCACATTTTTTGACAGCAGATGCCAAAAATGTGCCTGAAAAAAAAAAATCAGGAGAGGAGAAAGAACAAGGAGAAAACAGAAAAATTCATCTGCTTACATGGAAATGCACATTGTAGAGAAGCCTTTTAGAGTATATACTTGCCTCTTTAGACTTGTAATCCCCTGCTTGCAAGAGTGCATCCATAAGCAAGAATTTGCACAACTGTTTTGGCTCGCTCAGCAGTAACCAGCATATGCGTGTGCAGCTTCCACTAAAACCCCAGGAGAGGGAAGGAATGTCCTAGAACCAGGACTTGTTCCAGGTTTTTTTAATGACTGCAAACAACTGATAAAGATTATTATATACCAAAATTAGCAGGGGAAGGGAGCCCATTCATTTTTCTAATAAAATCTGCTGGTCTAAGCCATACATTACAGTCTTCAGATCTGTTTCAGAAATTTGTGTCTAGATACGCCAGGACACTTTTTGCCACATCATAGTTCACTGCTGAACTATTTAGCTTTGAACTACATTCTTCTGCTAACTCAGGTCTGCTAACTGAACTGAACAGTGGTCCAAATCCAGAACAATTAACTTAAGCCCATTTCTGATACTCTCTGGAGGAAAATCCCTCTCCTTAATAGATCTTATATTCATTCAGAGTAGGTGATCATGTTGTTCTGCTCACTGCATCAAAATTGTTTCATTTACCCTTAAATGAGACTATAGAGCAACTTTGTTACTCTAAATAATGTATTTTCCTAAGACTGACAGGTAATCAGCACTTTTTTCCATGGCAGCCCAAACAAAGCCAAGACTTGGAGCCAGTAAGACATCAGGCACACATAGATGGTTGGTAAGACAGCCTCCAGACCAGGAAGAAGGACAGACACCATCTATCTTCAGCAGTTTGAAAAAAAAAAATATATTCTTTTCTACTGGCTACAGCAGTCTAATCTGCCCTGCACCATGAGGGATGTGACAAGGTCCCCGCATTCTTACTGAAAGGCCTAGGAGGTCTTGGTGTCTCCCAGGAAAAGAGGATTCGCGTTCAGCTGAAAACTGCACAATGAGAACAATAGGAGCAAGACGTGTGGTAAGCAAGTTCCCCATGATACTAGTCCTTTGCATTCTCCTGAATCCTTGTGATTACTAAGGGGGAGACCATGACAACAGCAGAAAAGCCATTCACTGCTGAGACTGGAGACACAATGGGCAACTAGTACATTGGGTGAAATAAATCACCCACTAGCTGTTTTATTAATGACCCAGCCAGAAAGCTCATACTTCATTGCAGAAGATGAAAGAGACAAGTAAACCAAGCTGCTAGTCGACAGGAATGCATTAATATTCATTTAGCTTCTTATATACTGCCAGTCAGACCAGGAGAAGAGCTGGGCATTGCTGCTATGTCAGCGCTTAGCAGGTTTTAGGTCTTGATTATATATTGAATTCCCATTCAAATTCAGGATAAGCAAGTGAAGCCAGAAAGATGGACACTGAAAACCACATACACACCAGACTGACGGCTATCTGCTAATTAACACAAGAATAAGAGTCAACACAGAGGCATCCTGAAACTCTACTGTCTGCTCTTGAATGTAAGGAGTAATGGGAAGCTGATACTTCTAAAAGGAAGCTCTACCAACAGCAAGTACGTACGTACTTCAATGTGCTTTTCTCTAGGAAGCAAACTTTTGGAGACGGCCCGCATGAAGATTTTGCCCTCCCTGAGAATTTATTTCTGTAGCTGTTCATCCACAACCAAATTCTCATTTTACTTCTCTGCAGTATGACTGCAAAACAGAGGATAGGGAAGAAAAATGCAGCAAAAAAGTCACCAAGACATTATGGCTTCATTATTTTTCTCCCTTTCATGCTTTCCTAGCAATGCTTCCACAGGTACTCTACAAACATTCTTCAGTCCACGTAAATTACTTTTCTCCCCTGAAGTATAAGTCAACAAAGCCAGCATCAGAAATTTACCAGAGGTAAAATTAAAACATTATCACGATGACTTACAATAGTATCAAACCTATCATGTTATCCACCTGTAACTCCAGGACTCAAAATATCAATGGCTCAGACATCACCAAGTCTGTCAATGAAAAATTGATATTGCAGGAACACATACCTTAATTACTTGTCACACAAAGGCACACACACACCTAGCCCTGTTCTTTACTTTCGAGTGTGTGTACATGCTTAAAAAAAACCCTACCACCTTTGATTTCAGGGTCTTCAGGACAGAAGCTTCCTAGAAAGTCAGTAAGCTTTGCACTGGACAAGGTTATACATCCAGATTTGCAAGTCATGATTACAGTGCAACACTACTGGGGTATAGGTTTATTCCACTGTTTGTGCAATGTTCTGTGTGCTCAGAAGAGCCTCACCTGGCTTTTTTTTTTTTTTTTTTAAGAAATATGATACTGAGAACCACATGAGATTTTTGAGAGATACAAGAACATACAAGAATCAGTATGTTCCAAAAATTGTGTGTAAAGAGGTGAAATCTTTTCCCTTTACATCTACACACCTTTATGTAAGAGAATGCATTGCTCATGAAACGTACCAGAACAAAGGCTTTGAAAATTTAAGTTCAGGCTAAGTACACCACAGACAACAGCAATTCATATATCTTCCCATTTCCTCCAGCGAGCCTGAACTGTTTAAGGTAGAGAGGAGATGAAGAAGAGAAAGCATGGGAAAGTATTTCAATACAGTAAATGCCACAGAAAAAAAAGGAAATTAGGAACTCTGCAGGCTCTTACAACAGATAGTTCACAGCAGACTAGGAAGCTGAAGAGCTGCAAATAAATCAGTGAAAGATTTTCAACATCATATATATTTCCAGTAAAAGTCATGACCACATATCCCTGAGATTTGCGGTGAGAGGAAGAAGGAGGTTTCTGCGGACAGGGATAAAAGGAATTAGACGATTTTTTTTACTATATAGGGTTTTTTTTTAATGGGAATTCTAGTTTTAATGGGATATAATGTCTTCAGTTTCAGAGCCTAAGATAATCACTGAAGTAGATTAGGTAGCAACTTTCACTGATGGTTTTCCAACTGGCTTCTGGCACCATCCCTTTAAGCCCACCACTCTGGCTTCTTCACAGGACAGAATAATGAGGATGGGCCCCTGCGGCAGACTCTCTGTGACAGGTCCTGCATGTCCTGCACCTCTCCTGGAATGACCCACTGATGTCTAATTTCTGTGAGCACAACTTTTCCACCAGTAAGACAAAACAATAATAATAGTGAGAAAACAAGATTAACAAGGATACATTAAATTTTAAATATTGGTATGTTTTCAGTTTAAAAAACATTTTTAGGCATTTGAAAGCAAAAAAGATTGCTGTGAGAGAGGCCTGTTTGATTTGTCTTCCATGCAGTTCTCACCACTCTATTTAAAACCATTCACCCAAACACAAGGTATTCTCAGAGGCACTATTGATAAAAGACTGCACAGAAGCCAAGCGCCGCAAGCAGCTATTTTTAATTATCCAAACTGTGCACTGAAAACATGCACAGCTTTACAAGCGAACTTAAGGTCAGAGAGGGAAGCAGGGGTTAAAAAAAAAATAATAAAAATAATCACAGCAACAAGCTACATGCTAAGAAAAATCTCCCTATGGAACCTCCCTGTCTTGCCTAGGACTGTATATCAGTCCAGGTGAAACATTCTGGACTATTGTAAATGAAGATAAAACATGTTGGCATCTGTGTGACAGACATGGCCACAAATAAATCAAGCAATAAACAGCACAGCATGCTATTTCTGGCTTTGTGCCTCCTTTTTGTCACATTAGGGTAAAAAGTTGCATTCAAAGACCACAACTGTCTCTGAAACAAGAAGCCTCCCAACACCCCCCACCATCTAGGCAGAAAAGCAGACAAATTCAAGTGTCTGAAGGGATTACGGGATAACAGGGAAGCCTGCTAACAAAAGCAGACAGCCGTTGTGGCTTAAGGAATCAAAATGAACACCCCAACATCTTCCTCCTAGCTTAGTGAAGGGTTTTGCAATGGCAGTGCTTGGCCTAAGATGACACTGCCAGCTACTGATTCTTTCCTGCCCCAAGCCTTCCCTGTTGTTATTCTCCAAGTCCTAAGCAAACCTCGACAAGCTTTTGAGGGACGATCTCAGACAGTCATTGCCAATCACAGCTTGAGTCACACCACATTTGCCACACAAAGTTTTTCCAGCAGCGAGAAAACACGGTTCTACCAGTACATCCAAGAGGCCTGAAGAAGAAACAGCAAAGGGTCACACAGACAGGAGATGGACCGATACTCAAAGACATTTGTTCTACCCTTATTGTACCCTACTCATACAAGACACTGTATCTTTGTGCTTCTTCTCGCTTCTCAGCTATCAGCACCTAGCAGAGAATTAAAAAACTCAGAGCCAGGTCTTTGCCATGTGTTTATAGAGTGCCCAACACCGTGGTGCCCCGGTCCCATGCAGAACTGCCAAGTGGTACCGTACGAGCCAGATTTCTCAGATGTGTTACTCACTACTCATGCTCACTACTCTTCCCCACTGGCCCCTTATTTCCATGCGCTGTTTTGGCTGAGAATCACAGGCCATTCATTTTTCCAGTGTAACTGTGCCCAAGAACAATGCTGCAAGATTTTCAAGTCACTCTGAAATAGTGACTGTCTGATATAAGAGGATGTGTCTGAACAGCGCAGCGCGCAACCATTTTGGTACAAATTCTGTAGACATGAAACAACCTGGTAGCAAAACTTACCACTTCCAAGAACTATCCGAGGGCTGAACATCAGCTCAGGGATGGAAGCAGCGCAGCTGTAAGCAGGAGGATCGGGCGAAGATTCCACAACAGCAAAGCAAGAGGACAGAGTTACACGCCAGAAAAACAGGGTATGGGGCACCCTCAGACACAAGCAAGTCTGATGGACAGGTTCAGTGTGGACTGCTAATTTGAAGCACATGTGTGCATAAAGAAAGATGTCATCTTGAACAGAATCCAAGATGACTTCCCCCCCCCCCCATTCCTAAGGATCTAAATCTAAACATCGTCTTAAGTTTGCATGTTGGAGGTGGGGGGAAGAAACACCTTATCACAGAGAAACGCTAGCACGTCAGCTGATCTTCAGTACCTGTCCATGTGTATGCTGCTCCGCCTATGTGGAGTAATCTGAATTACCTTCCCCTTAAAACACTTTTTCTTTCGTTGTGACAATTTGCTGCTTTTCATATTAAGGCTCTTTCTCAGTAAAGGCAACTAAAAAGTAGTTAGATATTATACTTACTGTAATTCTAAATATTGTAATTATAATGAAAATGCACAGGAAGAGTTTGCTTGAAAAGAGGCTAAAGACAAAGATCCAGGGAATTAAACAAATAAAGCAGAAGATGGGTTATTTGGAAGTACGACAATGTATTTTCTCTTCCTCTGCCTACCCAGGTAAGCTCATGACAGCTACGGTTGTCAGTGCCTATGCTGTCGTCTTCCTAAACAATTTTTGAAAGCATGGAGCTCAGAGAGTCCACTACAGAAAGTGAAGTTCTGCACTACATCAAACTTCAAACACTAAATAAACCCTATTTAAAATATGTTTCTAAACCAACCTCAAGAATTTATAGGTAATCTTAGTTTTGGGGCTATCTTGACTCAGGCAAACGTGGTAGGTCTCCTCTCACATTTTTGGCAGTTGTGACACTTCAAGGTAGCGCAGCTGCTTTGCAAGTAAACAAGATAAAATACATTGTAAATGATGCTTACACTTTATACAGCAATTTTTATCCATTAATCCAGTGATAGCTCACAAAGGTTGGCAAGAATATTGACGTTTCCATTTTAAGCAACGATGCCCAGAGAGGTTAAGCGATTTGTCCAATGTCACATAAAAATGCAGCTGAAGCCAAGGACAGACCAATTTCTGAAAAGCAGCAAAGCACAGACACCTTGCCTCAATTCACTAAAAGCTCTGCTATCACATTCCCACTCAGTTGAAGTCCCACTTCTTCCAAAAGCTAGTAGATACAGACATTGCAAATGATTTACACCTCTACGTCTCACTGTATGTACTCCTACTTATTACCTTTCCTTGGTATGCAGACCTGTAACAGCACAGTGAGTTATACAACCATCAATCCTACCAACTTGTGTACACACACTGAGTCCTGTTGATTTTCCTCATTGATTACATGGACACATCACAATTTTGTGAACACAGCCCAGTCCACCAGAGCTTCAATTGCTCAATAGTTCAGACCAAGCCACAGGCTACTTTAGGTTGCATATCCTAAATTCCACTGTGGGATTTACCTGGAGCAACCATATCCAGCAGAAGGGTACAGTGCCACAGCGACCTCCTAAATCCTACCCAAATTTATGGGAGAGGTTGCACTTTGGGTGATTTTGTGAACTAGTCAAAGCTTAGGGCTAAGAAAACATGTGAAAGACTGGACAGAGTCACATATTGAATTCACTCACCAGCAGCTCATGAACAGATTTGTTTCCTCTAAGGCCACAGACTGGCTGCAAACTACTCAGAAGCCAGTTGTCTTCCGCTATTTTTAGGGCTGAGTGTCCAGATTTTCTTTAGGAAATGAATGCCAATCTTCAGCAAAAAGTCGATAAAAGAACTAATCTTTGCAGAATACCCAGACTGTGACAACCCTGCATGTGGACGTCTGACACCAGCACCATCTCCTTTAATGAACACATTTCAACACTGACAGACACCAGAAAATCCCAGCATGGAGTTAACAGCCCCCTTAGATGGAGCCTAGCAGCAGGCAGGCACAGCCCCAGACCCAAGCTACCAACACCACTACGAATCCAGCCTTTTTTCAAAACTAAATTAGGGCCTACAGCCTTTAATTGCCAGGGCCTCCATCTCAGATTCAAATACAACTGGATCTTCTGTTCAATGAGCAGACTAGACTTTTACATCCTTACTGCTTTTTGTCCTCCAGCAGTGAAATCAGCGTCCCATGCATGCTTATTTTCTGAGATTACTGCAATTTTACCACCCTTGCATCTTTCTACCCTTTGCCTTGCTGAGTAGGTATTCCTAACACATCCATATCGCAGAATCCAAGTGTCAAAACACCCCATACCCCTGAATTGCTTTTAATGTAGGAGACGCAGACTCATCTTGCAGATTCCTGGAGAAGAGAAGGTTCCTGGGAGACCTTATTGCGGCCTTTCAACATATAAAGGGGGCTTATAAGAAAGATGGAGAGAGAATTTTTATCAGGGCTTGTAGTGATGGGAAAAGGGGTAATAGTTTTAAACTAAAAGAGGGTAGATTTAGAGTAGATATAAGGAAGAAATTATTTACTATGGGGGTGGTGAGACACTGGAACAGGTTGTCCAGAGAAGTTATGGATGCCTCATCCCTAGAAGCGTTCAAGGTCAGGTTGGATGGGGCTTTGATCTAGTGAAAGATGCCCCTCCCCACAGCAGAGGGGTTGGACTAGATGATCTTTAAAGGTTCCTTCCAAGCCAAACCATTCTATGGTTCTGTGATTATGTTCTCACAGCTGAGATCTCTGAAGCTTGGAAAGAGAAAATATCCCATATTTATTGTACTATTTTTTTTTTTTTTTTTTAAACTGAAATACAGCAGCAATAAATGTCTGTTGAAAACAATGTGTATTTTATGGATATCTAAGATTTGGTGTGTTTTTCTGCGTGTGGATCTGACAAACTGCAAAACTCATTAAAACAGACACAGCAATTGCAGAATCTGAAGAAGGGTTGCACTTACCGTAAGCAAGCAAGCTTACGAGGCAGCTGGCACACAATAACCTGCAATCTCCAAAGAATAACAGCTCTCATTATTTTAGGAGAGCATCTCCTTCCCACACTGAGATGACCAGTTTTGTGACTGATTTTTTTATATAAACAATTGCTCAACCAAGAGCAAAACAATTCATCCCCTCTGAATTTGGGCACAAAGAGGAAGCAGCAGGAAAATCAGGCAGCCACGCCTTCCTTCCTAGAGAAGGGAAATATATGAAGTAGGGCAGAAGGGATCTTGAAATGTCCTCCACCTTGAACTCTTGTCCCAAGGCAGGATCAAATCTCCCTGAGCCGCTGCTGACAGAAGTTTGTTTGTTCTTAAAAAGTTCCAGTGACAGACATAAATAGTTCCCCTAAATAGTTTGTACTGCAGCTTCACTGCTGCCACCCTTTAGACATCTAATCTAAATCTCCTTTACCAAAAATGTGAATTCTCAGTACTTGTCTCAAAGTACTTCCTTGGAAAGAGGCTCCACTAGTGGAAAGGTTACCTTGCATGTCTCTCCTATGACACCATTATTCCTACAGCAAAGTGCATTTTTCATCACTGTGATCACACTACAGCCTTCTATCATTTTCTTCCATAATTGTCAACTACCTTATTTACATAACCAAAAGAAAAAAAAAAAAAAGGAAGGCACATAAATAAACACTTCTTGCTTAGCCTTAATACCAACCTCTAATATTTCGTGAACACCAGACTGCATCTGCAGGTCAATAACAAAAAACTCCAAGAATACACTTGACTCTTCTGTCAGTCTCATCCTTGGAATTACCATTTGCAGCTTTAATTCCGGCTACAAGAAATCACACAAGTTTTCCAGTCCAAACTAAACAGCTAAAGCAGATTAAAATGCAAGAGTTTGTACCCAAGGGCTTGAGCCTAGTCATTTGAAATCAGAGCTGCATCAGCCCAACATGAAAGGAGGAAGTGTTCCGCAATTGACACAATCAGGACCAAAAAAATATAAAACATGCAAAATTATATATTTTTGAAACAAGCATAGACACATTCCAAGATTTTGCTCATAAAGACTATTTTATTTATTTACTTATTTCTTACAGCGACTGTAAGCCCTGAACCTACCCATCTACTTCTCTATAACAAAGACCAACAATGTAAACAATAAATCTGCTCCCACTGGCAATCTACCAGCTTCATGGGTATTCCAGAGGATTTCTGCATTGATTCTCACTCTGCAGAGCACAACCAACTGCACCTATGAAGCCAGTCGAATTTTGCATTATTCTGGAGCTGTAAGCATTGATAGCTCTCATATTTTGGAAGTATCTTTCCTGTATGGCAACCACACAGAGCCAGGATCCGTCAGTGGCACCTCTGTTCGCAGTATGGTATTCAGCCACTAGATGTCTGTGTTATATATCTCTAATTTACCCCTGGTACTGGCAGAGACAAAGCTGGAACTCCAGTTAAGTAGAAGTCAAGTCTGTTTGTAGACTGGTATCTTGAAGACACGAGGATTGTTAAAATCCACTAATCAAACCAGCTCATTAATTTCAATCAAGTCTGAAAACAAAGTATTGGTCTCAAAGATGATTATCTTTATAGGAACTTGATTAAGATTCAGAAAATGACTGCCTGTGTGAGAGTGCTCTGAATTAGCATCCTCACTGAAGGAAAGCAAATCTCAGCCTGTGCACACGTCCTGTTTGGTGGCAGTCAGCAATGCACTGACAACCCAATCAGAGTATCCATAACTTCACACAGAGTACCTGGCTTTTTCTGCTCTCTTGAGAGCAGGTCACAGAAATCAGGCTGATTGCTGGGGGCTAGGAGGGTGAAAATGCAGGTAAGGCACATAGGACAAAAATGTGGATCAGATTTTGTTAAGCTGAGTGCTTATGGAAGGTCTTGTTCTGTATCTCTAACTGCAATTTTCTTTAATAAATGCCTCCTGATTAAGAAAAAAATCTAATCTCGCTGATCTTGACAATTATGAGGTAACAGAATATATGACCAAACCAAACCAACCAAGCAAAAATAGGGACAGACTTATAAACTGAGTATGGAAGATTCAGCACTGAATCTCAAACCTAGATTGAGAGTAGAAACTCACAAACAGACAATTTCTTTTTTTGATTTTGTGAAATGGAAAAGATTCGCTGGGTATTGATGTGTGACATAAAGACTTTATGCATCCTGCCAGGGACAAGGTGCTCAGAGACCTAAAGAAAAAGACGACAATTGTCTATGGCCAAACTTTGAAACATTAAGTATTAAAACTTAATAAAAATATTAAAAAAAGCAATAAAAAACCCCAAGCAGTAGCCTGAAATATTGCTAGGCTGTGTTTGGATTTGCTTGTGAGAATCCTTTAAAAAACACTTATTAGCCATAATGAGTGGCATTAGTGTCATGGATTGGTTGTGCTTTTCTGGTACTCATCTCAGAAAAATACTGTGCAGGAGGTAATCAGATGAGGCACCAGACCAAAGGTTTGTATAATTTACTGCAAAATGCAAAAGTCAAATGGAAGAAAAAGAAATCTTAAAAGAGTAGTACAACTTGGACTGGAAAGATGGGGAGCATATTGCAGACTTAAGAAAACACTCGAAAGGGATAGCTGGACAGCTCTGGTTCAGTAACTGCCTGTGAAATACTTCACACTTAAAACCCTGCTTCATCTCAAGTCAATGTAAGCAGCAATCAAAAAATATTATTCCTACTTGGGAGGGAAGGGGTCAGAGTTTGAACTCACCCAACAGCTGTTCATTTGGGTAAGTTCTGCCACCATGCTTGCACCCTTTCTGCAGGAGGATTTTAAAGGCAAAGGAAATCAAACTACATTTTTCTTCTGGTTTTGGTAGCCAGACAATCCTAAACTTAAGAATGAAGCAGGGAACAGGAACACAGCTGTCCTTCTTTGGGCCACGTTATCTCTTCTGGTCTGTCTACACCTGGGACTACCAGCACAAATCACACTGGGCCACTTGACCTGAATTCCTGGCAGGTGTGTAAGCCTGCTGGGTTGCTGAGTCACCACTAAACCACAGCGGTAAGAGGCGAGTCCTCCTTTTGTCATTTCTACAAAATATGAAAATATTTTAAAAATATTCAGATCACACATTCAACAAAACCACCAAGTAGTACCCACCATAATGAAATGGAAAAACTAAATTTAAAATGTCCCATGAGTATGGGAAAGTCATGAGCCTAAGAGCAATGACTTTATAGGAATGCAGTACCACGCCAAAAACCTTGGGGAGAGAGAGAAAAGCACAAGCATTTGTCACATGTTAATGGAAAAACTTATGTCCTCACAGCTCCTGCATAAACCCACACCAGATGATTCCACAGGAGTAGCAGCACTGACTTCAAAATGTGAAAGCCAAAGAAGTTCAAATTCTGACTGACGATTAAATTGGGCTTTTTATACTGACCAATAACCCATCAACACAACAACAGACACTGTAGAGGGCCCAGAGGTTAAATCAAGATCTTGTCTACTCTGAAGATTAACGATCTTGTATCTGGAAACATCCCAATGCCTTCAAAATCACTGTGTTAGCCTCAGACACCTTTGGCTGCATGAGATTTAAAGTTCAGCTCTCGGTGCTGATGATCAGCAGCTGAGTTTCCAAAATTGTAAGTGCTTTACAGCTTGGTGAGACTTTTCTGCCTCAGAGATAAAAAGAAAATAAACTGTCCCAGCAGGTACTAAAATATTACAGTGCCCCTTACAAGATCTTCCTGCTGTTGCGAGCAGAAGCGAACAGTGCACTGTTCCCTCTCCTCCTTGCAGCAGCTGCCAATGCATTACGGGAAGCACTGTAGCACTTTGGGTTTTGACAGTTCATCCAGCATCCTTTGAGCACAGCCCTGACAAGGTATTAGAAATTTTGGAGGGATTCTTTGGAAAGAATCAAGGGAGAATTGAAACAGTGTTTGAACTTCGCCAGCAACAGAAATTGCATATGCATAGCAACCCTCTGCCATATTTATTGCTTCCTCTTTCTCTCGCAGAAGCTGATAGATCACTGCATAAACTACTCGAAGTAATTGAGAGGAAGGAATTGAACCTTCCTGCGCATCAGGCACAAGGAGGGTTCCGATTCATCCTGTATTAAGGATGAGAGGAAATTCACTCAGATGACTCTGTTGTCAGGATGTCTTCCTAATTATTGCAGTATTTAAAGAGAAGAAACGTGCAGCTCTCAAACGTGATTCTGCCAAAAGTGCTATGAAAATTAAAATCCTCAGAACATTAGAGTGCCATGACAATGTGACCTCTGGAGAAAAAAAAAAAAAAAAATTCTCTGACCAGGATTTTGCAGAGACTTAGATTTCGGGTGACTCTTAAAATTGTGACTGCTGTTGCAAGATCAGCATTAATTGTGAAAATTAACTAGCTCCTCTGTGATTTTATTCTACGTGTGCCAAGAAAAGAACAAAATATTGATTGAGTGAGCTGCAAGTTTTATTTACATAAAGATCTGATTGCCAGGTTCATTCTTATGCAAAGCAGAGAGAGAAAGCTCTTTCAGCAGGCATTTTAAAAAATCAGATCTAAAAATAACATTATGCTTTCGCTTTACTTGTAAAATGCCTGAGAGTGCATGCCCATGTTTCTTTCTTCAGTACACTATGAAACACAAGAACTAGATCAAGGAAATCCCTGCAATTTCCATTGATTTCAAACTGGAGATGAGTTTGCTCGGAATTGCAACATAACTGACCCCAACTCAGTAGCAGTAAGATGGAAACAAGAAACTAGTGTCCATTTCTGATTCTCCGTTGAAAGCATACCCCCCAAAAATGTCCCACTATATTGGTTTGAATGTGTAGTATTTTTTCCTCATGCATGCACTCCTGTGAAGCTTTGAAAGCTTTTATTCTTTTAGTGCTGCGTCTCCAAGTCCTTCCTTGAAGCTATTGTTGTTTCTCATACCACATCTTTTTGAAGTTGTAAAAACAAACGTGTGTGCTGTACTGGACTAATGCCAGAAGGAATGACCTAGCAAAGTCATTTTGGAAAGAGACCTCTCCCCTCTGGAACGGAAGCAAATTGGTGGCCTTTGAAAGGCAGATGATCAGCTGCCTAAGCCCTTGTCTATGAAAAACAGGCATACCTGATGAAATGATGAAGGAAAGCACATCTGCATCTTCAGTAAAAAGTCAGATGGAACTTTTTGATCAAAAAGGCTACCTCTATTTAATAGCTTTTTGCATTTAATGCTTTTCAAAAGCAAAACTGCCTTTTTTCATAACAGCTACACTGGGAGAAGCATGCAACCTTGTGTGATGTGACAAAACTGAGCAAAACCACATCTCCAGACCAAAAAGGGCCATGAAGAATATTTTGTATTTTATAAAGCTAGTCCTAGCTCACTCTTAGCATACATCCATATTCACAATTCACATCCTTGTTCCTATCTGGCTATTTACAAAATCCCATTTCCTCCTCCAACAGGCAGAACAGCACAAGGTAGCACACAACAGAATGCAATTCTGGGATAATGGTATAATTCTACTTTCCCTGGGAGCTTGCTTTTTTTTTTTAAAAAAAAAATTACTATGCCTCAGGAGAACAGAGTGAAAAATCTCACCATCATTACTTCTTTGCAAACACTTCTGCTCATTTTGAAAAAGCCACAACATGTTTCAGTGCAGAGTAAAAACTCAGTACTAAGCAGCTGAAATAAGTTCTTGGGAGCAAAACTGTTCCTTTCTAAAGTTCTTAGTGAAGCATTTACTGATTAAATCTGGTATGAGATCTTGAAGTCCTTACTGGATGCAGAAGACTGTTTGGGAATTTGCCATTCTCCTACATAAAAAGAAAACAAGTGCACCCAGGAGTAAATCTTTGTAGCCAGAAACAGCCAAGCATACTGCAGCGCAGGCTTCCAGAACATCTGTTCTACAAACCTAATTATCCCTCACTGCACAGATGCAAAAGCCATCTGAAATGTTAGCACCTGAGACATGGAGATGATTTTAAGTCCCTTTAAAATGGACTTTTTTTTAAAAAAAAAAAAAGCAAGCCATGCAGAAATATTTCTGTAAGCTGATGCACATTCTGTAAGTCAACAAAAACTGATCCCAGTTCATTCTAATATCAGGAAAGTCACATTCCCAGAGCCATCCCGTAATGGGTGTTTACTCTTACTGCTCTTTAGACTCAGTTCTCAGTGGGATGATGCAAAACCATGGTACTACAATCTACTACGACGCAGCCAGTTTTTCAGGGATTTGGCAGCTCCGTTTGAGTCCAGAGTGCAACAACTTCATTTAATCTTAACCTGCACTAGAAATACCCAAGTCCTAAAATCTAGATAAGAACATCATTTCCAGAAGAAAATGTTAAATTAAGCTCACCTTCTAATAGCTACAAGGGCACTGGTCCAGCTATTGGTGGCCCTTTTATCTGCAGATTCCTTCCTGAGAACAAATTACATGTGAAATTTGAGAGAAGTTCTAAGTGGGTTTACTTATACAAATGTGGCAAAGAAATGTATATAAATGAGGCTGAGATATGTGGCTGTACAAGAGCAGACAGCTTAAATCATTTAAGAAACAGTATCCACAAATCTCTTTTCTCAAGTAAAGACATCTTTCTCTTTGTCTCTCAGGAACTCTATTTCATCTCATTGCTCTTGAATTTTTACTAACAGTCAAGTGGCAAGCTGCCAAATAACTCACAGTTGGCTAGAAGCATGGTCACCTACAAGCTAATTGATGCCACAAAACTTCCCTCCAGGATGCCATCTGGGTTGCATTCAATATTCTTACTGGATTCAGAAGTCCATCCCTCTAAACTTGAAAGCTGCTTCTCTTGATCAAATGCCAATTTGCTGATTTTGTTTGCAAGCACACATATTTAACTAAATAGCTATACCAAGCTCCTATTCCACTCTTTTGACCATGTATCGACTGCACTATTATACAAAAATAAAGACAAACCATTTCCCCATCTCACAAGTAGGTAAATTGGAAAAATGAGAGCTGAAGGGGCTTGTCAATGCAAACTTAGAAAGGCACCAATACAAAATAAAAAGGTATTTTATACCAAGTCCCTGTCCCTGCCTGAATAACTAGCCCACATTTTAATAGAGCTAAGTACCCTGCATCTCTTGATGGCTATAATGAGATTTCTTGTTTTCATTTTAAAAAATAGGGCATTTACTGAATAACCTAAATATTACTTTGGGGGCCTATCTGCCCCACTAATAGTCAAATGGGTAAGGTTGGCATTTTTATTTTCCTATTGCTACTTACTGCAGCAGAAAAACACCTTACTGACATGCAGTTGCACCCCTCCAGTTCTCTGCATTGACAGCAATAGTCTTCTGTATGCAAAGCCAGTTCCACAGGAAATAGCAACAATAAATCAGTGCAAATGTCTCCTGCTTTCCTGTTGTGTATCTGCTGCTTGGCAAGTTTCAGTAACTGTGCTGCCACCCCAACAGACTCGGTCATGAGATGGGGAGAGCCACTTACCTTGACAGCATGAAAGCTGGGATCAAACTAGCATCATCTGATGCTGGAAGGGAGTTACTCACTCCCAAAGAACTGGTGAGGTCTACGTGATGCAGAACATACCATCACAGTTATTGTCAGCAATCTGAGACTAAGGAATGAACAGGACTGCGCACAAACAGCTTTTCATTTCCAGATGAGGACTTCCTCCGATGACATTTGAGGTTAAGTTTACACAGTTTCTTTGGGTGAGGAGGGGAGAGCCTACCACAGAGCCTGTTGAAACAGGGACATGTTTCGTCAAGCTTTCAGCCTGCCTTTCCCATCACATCCTCTTTCTGCCCTTTATGAGTTCTCCACATCAGGCATATTTTCTCAACAAGCATCACACAAGCTCCATTTATTAAAACCACAACATTCAGGCACAGCTGAGTTTCCATCTGGCTCACCAGACCTTGCACAGTGGTTTCATTCTCAGCTCAGGTGACCTTTTGTTTCTCTTTAGGTCTTCCTTGTCTCCCAGTGTCTGAGCTCAATCAGGCAATCTTACACTACAAGCTCTCTGCACAGGGAGGCACCTTTCCAACAGAGAACTGCAGACATAACTCTCCAAAGCACCTAAATCACCCTTCAGCAGGCCTGGCTCTCACCTGCATGTTCCCCCAGAACACAGCCCCTGAATGCTGTCCTCAGAGGGGCTGCATGAAGCCTTCGAGAGCAAGGATCTTTGCAAGAGCAGTACAATTTCACTCTATAGCCACCTTCCTAGAAAAACTTTGTAATACAATAGACAATTCGGAAGGACTGAACCATGGTTACATGCTCTTCATCTAGAGAAGAGACAGCATGCTGGAAAATGCAAAGGCAGTTTATTTCACTCACTTATTCAGACGTAACACTGTTTGAACAAAAGTCCAACCTGGCAAAAGCTCATCAAAACAAATCTCCATCAAGTTCATACACTTATAAACAAGTGCACATCAGGGATAGAAAAGTAGAGTGCCTACTCACATTTGGCAATTATTCCTGGCCATTTTCTGCAGTCAAACTAAAAATCTAATACTCTGGAAGTGGTTTAGTATCTATATATTACCAGAAAATCCTATTAATATCAGCTGAGGAACGTGTACTGAAAAAGCAGGATGTAAGTTACGATACTGACGTAACAGAGAGGTTTACAATGACTCACTAAATACTCACACAGCAACAATAAACTTGCTTTGAACTCACCAAGAGTTCTGCTGTGCAAGCTAATAGCCTGCAGCTTAGCAGGAGAAACCACCTCTCCGAACGGTTCAGGGTTGGGTATTTTGGGGTGGTTTTGTCAGTTGAATATATTGCACAATATCTAAAACAGAACATGAACTTAAAGGTTTTTCATAAGCAAGTGGATTAAAGCAATAATATTGAGGCTTTCCAAGCCATATTCAGGCCAGGACACAAGACTGTCAGGTGGGACAAGGACCTTCAACTGGGGATACTGAACCCAAGCAGTCGTAGGAACCTGCACACCACTTTGTTGGACTGAGAAATGCTGCTCGTTTCCCTCGGGTCCATCCCTGCTGTGACACATAAGGCTGCAAACTGTGAGCCAAGCCTGAAGAAACCTTAGCCACTGTGATGTTCATTGCCTAGGGCAGGGTGAACACCAGAGGCACTGGCAAGCCAAAGTGACCGTGAGGATTTTACTGCCATAAGTGGGCTCTCAATACAATCTAAATATTATGTCAACCCTTGTGATTTCCTGCTCTTTTAGCCTTCCTGTGTTAAAGTTCAGACCTACGCACTACACCTACACCACACTGAGAACTCTGGGTCTTTCTGCTCCAAAAAGGAAAGAGACCTGAGGTTTAGCACACGAGGAACCTGCTTTAGCTGTAGGAATAACACACCATCTGTTGGAGTGAGCTTGGCCCCTTCCACCAAAGAGCAGAGCTGTAAATGCAGACTAACCAGCCTACCAGCACGTGAGGGGGCAATTTTAGTCTCCAAATTGAAAGCAAGATCATCCTTCCACTATGGATATCACAAACTAAAATATGCCTGCGATTGATCTGGAGAACACAGGCCAAAGAAGTACTGGACACAGACTGAATGAACAGTCGATAAAATATGGATGATTTCTATTTTCATGGCTCGCCTGTGGCAAGTCCTCACAGAACGATGTAGCTGGGGGATGCATGAGATCAGGAACGGAATGAAACTGTACTTTCTTTTCCAAGATAGAATTACAGAGGAGTTAATCCTCACTTGGAACAAAACAGTGGTCCAAGCCTAGAAATTGCTGTCCCCCTTGTCCAGTCTACTCTGCACATAACTAGGTGGGAACTGACAACGTGACTGTGATCAAGGAGTAGTCATCAAACATGGCATCTCCCCAGCAAGCCTGCTCTTCTTCCTGCACACCATTATTCCTGTCTGCAGTGCAGCTGAAACCACTTCAGTCTGTACCATTACAAAGCACACATCACGGTCCAGGATTAGACTTGGATTTTTTGTAGGTCCACGATGATGCTCCATGCACTTCTGGAGGCTAAAAGAAAAGAGAGTAATACCCTAATGAAACTGCTGCAAAAAAACCATTTTTGTGAATAAAACAGGACTGAAACCATTGATTTTTGAGTTTGGAAAGGTTCTTCATTGTCAGCTGTGACTGTTTATAACTGTGGAGGACAAAAGAACCCTTGAAACATCACTTGAAAATGTGATGTTTTATCCAGCGTATTCCCCTGACAACATTGCTCCCCTAGCAGTTACTTCACAAGGCTCACCTCAGCAGATAAAACATACCCAAGGTACTCTCCGCGTGGATGGGAGATGGTGGCCCTGCGTAGGCTGGAGGAGCCCCTGCCAGCACACCTACGTGGGTACAGCCCCGCAGGCGCAGCGAGGCCGACCAGGGCACTTCCCTGAGCAGAACCTCACGGACCACACAAACCTGCCTCCTTTTAGCCTTTCTGGGCCCACAGCAGCAGTTTTTCCAGCTAACAGATGTCCATCTCAACAGAGCTACACCAGCAGGGAGAAGGTCAGGCCTGTGCTATGAAGCTACAGGGCTAAGTTGTTAGTCAGCAATCTGAAATAACAGATCAGCATTTCCTCAGAGACTTCTGCAGCAGCAAGATCAGGCTGAGCCATCACGCAGACAAGATGCTTTCTTGCTTCAAATTTCAACATCAGGGAATGATGCTGTCCATAGATGAAACTAATAGGGAAACCCCACCAAATGCCACAATTAATTAGAGCAGAACGCACAGCAAATATCTTCCCCAAATCCCAAGATACTCAGCGTTTAATATTTTGATTTCTAACACTTCAGAATGAAATGAGATCCTCAATCTTCCAATTCTTATCCAATGAGAAATCTAACTCTCTCTCTCTCTCTCTCTCTCACACACACAGAGCACCTAACAGGTATGAAGCTTCTTTCCATCTACTGATGAGAATTTATCCAATGTAAGACACTGAAAGCTGCATCATGCTTATATGTCAAGCTGCTGTAAAAATCTCTGCTATTATAAAAGCAGAGAAAAATCCAACACAGTAACAGATAATCCCAACTGATTACTGTAGAAAAATGACATTTACACATGCCCTTTTTCTATGTTAAAGGTCAAGCTGATGCACCAAAAAGCTTTGTCTACAAGAAATTCACCCCCAGTCAGCTCAAGGAGAGATGACACCAGCTTTCAGGTGTACCACAGTCACAAAAAATGGCCATAATTTTTAAAGAAAAACTTTAGGGAATTTCGGTTTGTTGTTCTCATCAGGCTTGTTCTTTCCCTCAATAAACCTAATCCCATCAGACTTCAGTAAAAACAAGTAGCAGGGAGAAAACCCTATTCAAAAACGATACAGCAAGATTCTGCCCTAAACATTGAATATGTTTCTAATGCCACATTCAAACTCACACTCCCCCACAGAAAGAAAAAAAAAATTCTTGTGGGAAGGGGGCAAATTAGGTCCTGTACTTGGCTGCCTTCCTCCCCCTCTGTGGTTTTCACTGCCAGAGAAGCATCTTTTTTGCACTCTAAAATTAACCTTGTGATATGATAATGAAGCCTGCACAACACAGTACAGAAAAGGAACCTGTTAGTAACAAAGATCACTGCTCAACCCTTACTATTATGGACAACCCACTGACAGCTATCCAGCTTGCACAGAGAAGGAAGGAAAGAAAACAGTTTCCTAAAAGGATATT
Source organism: Phoenicopterus ruber ruber (assembly GCA_009819775.1). NCBI lineage: Eukaryota > Metazoa > Chordata > Aves > Phoenicopteriformes > Phoenicopteridae > Phoenicopterus > Phoenicopterus ruber. The sequence goes on along the minus strand of CM020222.1, from coordinate 6,866,389 downwards.
TTGGTTTCAAGTTTTCTTGAAACACTCCTACAGTGTGCTGAGCGGGCAGAGATGAAGCTGACAGGGCAACAGCCCTGTAAGCCAAAGACCCTGTAAACCCCAGCACAAATCTGACTCTTGCTGCAGGAATGCAACATTTCCCATGGTGCTGAGTATCTCAGTCCTGACCTCGAAAGCTGGAAGATCAGAACCGCTCAGTGACAGCTGATGGCTTTTGTTCCGTGAACACACATCTTCTGGGTTATCATTTGGCAATATGCTTCACAATATGCCCAACAATTTGGTGCACAACTGCCCTGAACTGAATTGGAGTCAACAGTAGGCAGGTGTGAAGCTCCACGTCAGCTCTGGTCTCTCCAGCACTGTCACCCTAGCAGCCTCAACCTGGATTTCAGTCTCAAAGTTTAAAAATACTGTAAACGAACTAAATAGATCTGGGCAGGGTGAACTTAGCAGCTTGTAGCCAGCTGAAGTACAGCATTTGTGCAGGAGCTATTAATCCTTTCTACAAGTATTTGCACAAAATAACGCTGGCAGCATTCACATGATTGCGTGCATAATCAAATGTGAAGAAATGCCTGCTGCTCTCAGCCAAGCTTTGCAGAGCCTCCTTCAACGCCTGAGCGAGAGAAGGTGTTAACAAAGGCTTTGTGCATTGCTGCTGAGGACAGGCACTCTGCAAAACAGGGCCATGAGAATTAATGACTAAACTCATGTGGAAGGACTTGAAGGAAAAGGATTCTAGCAAGGCAATGAGATGCTGCGTACAAGCCTGGGAAAGGCTCCACATCACTCAGGTACATCCTCATCCACAACCATGAGGAAAAATTAAGTACGTTAGTTATCATCTCCTTCTAGAAGAGGGTGCCTGGATTTATACTGCAGGCTCTAGGATTTCTTCCCTGCTCTGCACTCACACTCTTTGAAGTGCAATGCCATGATTAAAGTCCCTCCAGTCAAGACCTGGACAGATGCGATTCTTTTCAGCACCTGTCAACGTAGCTCCTTAATCCTTATTTAACTTGAGGGATCAACATGCACTGGCACCTTGGGAGAACATACATAACACATTATTTTATAAAAAACAGGACAAAAATCTGTGTTAAAGAGCTCTTGTGTAAAGGGGAGCAGAAATCACCCAGCAAAGAGCAATTCCTTGAAGTAAAGCATGCAATTTCAATACACCAATGCAATCCTAGCAGAGGCTGCTCCAGAGCTTCCCTTTGAAACTCATTATTTATCATCCACCAAAGACTTGTGCCCATACAGATAATCCCTTCTAAACTGTATAACAAGCCAACGTGATCACCCAGTAGTACCCAGCTAATTTAAATGCTACCTGTTATTGCCACCAAGGTAAGGATGCAGCCCTACTTTCAAGCGAGCAGAAATGAATATTGTTGCGCAAACTTAAGAGCTGTGCAACTTCAATTGTATCTTTATTGTTTTACACAAGAAAGGAAGAAGGAAAAGAAACGCAGCAATAAAATATACAATAGCAAATTAAACTTCCTTAGTCATCTTGGTTCTTGCCAGCCAAGGATACATTACAAATAGTTTATCAAGGCAAGGGTGCACTAGTGATAAATTACTTCAATAGCTAGTGCTGAGATAACAGCAAGGTGTGGGCATGGTGGTAAAGGAGGTCAGGAGAGGCAGTGTCCCCGTGTGAAATGGAAAGAGCCTCTTTAGCGATGAAAAAATCTGTTCTGTGCAGTCTCAAAACCAGGACTTTTGGCCAGCTGAAGAGGTGGCTGCAACGATGACTGCCTGTATATAGGCTGTGCTCTAGTGTTCTTTAGGATATGTAGGAATGTACAAAAAGAAGTCAATTTTGAAAAGCAAAACTAATACCATGTTCCTCCTCAAGCACCTGTATTTTATGTGTCTTTGATACTAAATACAAGAAGGGATCCATTTGAAGTATTATTTCTTGCACTTGACCCAACACTAAAATTTCAAAACAGTGAGTTACCTAAGCATTGGGATTTTTCTGAATGTTTTACAAACTGTATATGACAAAGGCTAAGCCCTTGAGCAGTCATTTAATCCAAGGAACACAATTATCTGTGTAAAACAATGTGATAATGGACCAGAAAACAAGAAATTGGGAACACTCTTCATGAGTCACTAATGTTCACAATGAGTTGCTGAATCACTCTACAGCCTTGGGCAAAGGATAACTTCTCTAAGCATCAGTTTTCACATCCATCTTATTTCACGTAAGATAATATTTAGTCCACTTGTATGGTGAAGATTTATAGAAAGCTAAACCGCTAACCAGCCACTGGATGACAAATGTGTAATCAGCGTAACACAACTATACTAACAAGAATAGAACCACTCAGTTACAGAGAACAGGAGGTGTATTTCTTGGCCTATATCAGTCAACACTGACATTTGTTATCAAAGAAACTGGGGCATTTCTCTCTGTTTATAAGTAGCTGCATAGATGCAATTGTGATTCAGGACAAGACGACTACAGGAACAGTTGTAAGTTTACATCCGAAATAGCCATCATCTGTCACCTATTCTTATTCTCAATGCAAGTATATTCACTACTCCTGCTACTCCTGATTTTTATGCTCTTAACTACTCCCTGGATCATGCAGAGTAGCATTGTATCTGGACGGAACAGGTCCAGCAAATCCAGCAAGCTTTACTGATACACAATCACTGCTAAATCAGCAAGCAAGCCAAGCAGCTGGTATCATAGGAGACCCATGCAACACATCTGGAAAGATACCTACAACCTTACTCATCTAGATTAACAAAAACAGAAAAAGCCTGAAAAGCCACTAAAGAAATAAATCGCGTTAACTTTATACATGGAAAGCAAAGACGGACAGAAAACCTCTATCGAGTCATATACAGCTGAACAAAGACCTGTGATCAAAAGAAAATTTTAATTCACCCTTCGAAATGAAGTAAAACGTCACCTCAATGTACACCATACTACACATTATGTCTCTACAAAGGAAGTATGAAAAAAAAAGTACGAAACAAGGCCAGTTAAAATACAAAACGAAGTTAAAAACTGGAATCAGAGCAGTTATCTAAAAGAGGAAAAAAGTACAGTTAGAGCTTACTGTCAGTTGTACACACTAGTTTCTTCACCAATCATTTATTTAAATTGATAAAATTGTCCTACTTGGAAAGGGAGAGAAGTCTACAGCAACATAACATTTCAAATTTAATCAAAATCAAGAGGAAATTTCCATCTATTTCAATGGATTTTAAACACACTCTCTTTTTTCCCCTCTTTCAGTGTTATGCAAGTAAAAGAAATCACACCCACAGAAGCTACAGAAACCAAGCTAGAACTCCAGAAAAGATAAAGAAACTTACAGTAGGCAAAATTCTCACCCAGGATGGACAAGATTCTGCAGCACTAATTAATTAGATTTTAAATTATATATCTATGTTTAAAAAGAAAAAGTAATCACAGCACAGACAGCAGTTGCCAAAAAGAGCCCTTCTGGTTCTGCAAGTACAGGACTGTGCTCCTGCTGCCATGGAAACCGAGTCCCTGACTGCTCTGGTCCTGGTACAGTGCCACACATGCTCTCAAGCATTTAATAAATATTAATAATGCAAAAATAATATTGATGTATCAGAAACAGAACATGTAAAATAAAAAAAAAAAAAAAAAAGGCAATAAAGCTCACTTTACATGGCTGCAGCCCAAAGGCTACTAGCCTTACTCTAAGCCAACTATAAATCCTGTTCTCTCCTAGTTTCTAACACTTGCTCTTGGCATTAACTGTGGTTAAACTGACCGCCAGGCCTTAGCTTAGACTGAAAGAAGCCAGGAAACCTGGAGGAAAAATTGAAATACTGCCACTAATCTGACAGGTACCTCTGCAGTAAGCAATATGGTTGAGCGTATTGAGCACTGGACTGGTAGGTAGGAGACCTTGTTTCTGTTCTTGGCTCTGCTGCTGACTGCTTGTACAGCCACGAGTCACTCAGGGCCAGCTCCCACCTGCAGAAGAGCTGTAACACCATTTATTCACCTCTTCCTGAGGAGCAAGGCACAGGACTGCCAGATCAGCCTCAGCTCTGGGGAAAACATCATGGTCCTTGCCAGGAACAGAACCACAGTCTATCAGGGCATCATTATTAGAGCAAGACACAGAGTATATCTCACTCTGAGAGACCATCAGAGATGGAGCTCACATCCCTGCTTTAAAAATCTTCTGGCTTCTCTTATGTTAAAATCTGGCTTTTGAAAATATTTCAGTTTGGATGGCTTTAGTTTTATTTTTCTACTAGTTTACAGCATTATTATAACTTTTAAAGTCTAATCAGTTTCCTATCTCCTGTATTTGAGCCAGAATTTTTCGCAGAGCAGAAAATCTGCATTAATTTTATCACGGGGCCTTTTACCTCCTTCCCTTCCCTTGTGGCTATCTAAATATTAATAATTTTAACAGGAAATAGAGAGTTAGAAAAACTACAGTTGGCATTTCCAACGCTTCCTACACATGCACCGTAAAATAGCGTAGGCTTCCCTTTGGCTAGAACCAGCTGTCTGCACTGGAAGCGGAGCACACTGGAGTAGGCAGTCTGCTTTTCTACCAAGGACATGCCACTGCATAAGAAAATGAGCAGCAACACAAATCTTCATCCCCAGCACTCAAACTCAGCTTACTGATTTGTTTTCCTGGGTAAAGCAAAGAAAGAAAAATTGACATCTTACTGCATTTTATAAGGCATGTAATGACACAGAAAAGCAGAGCAGAGCAGTAACATGCTTTGGGAGCACCTTTGGAATTACCAGGGAAAAGCTGCAGGTAAATGGGAAAGTTGTAGAGAGGAAAAGGCCATCAGAGAAGCAACAGTACAAGGACCAGGAGAATTTCATGCCAAATCAAGTCCACCACAAACACATCTCTAATAGAACATCACAGTCTCTCAGGCACACCAAAGACATGGCAAGTTTGCCAGTGAATTAAAAAAGCTGGTACCATTAAAAGGTAGCAGAAACAAAAGCTGAGTGTCTGCTCTATTAGAAACAGCTAAGAGAATCAATAGTTGTCAGGCCTTACAGAGTGTTTAATGGTCCTTTAGGTGGACAATGGAGTCAAGAAAACTCATTATTTCTAGCACTGGCAATCTCTCAGTCTAGGTGTGTCAGATTAATGTGTTCACCAACACATTACACTTGCTTCCTCCAGTCTCATAATTGTAATCTGTTCATTTGAATTCATCTCTACACATTTTCTGATGAATATTAAATTATCCTAAGCATCCTCCACTCTAACATCAACCAATAAGAAACCACATCTCAAACGTGTGTTAATCCTGGGTCTATAACACTGAGGACAAAAGAGAACTGGCCTACACTGACTTTTGTTTTACCTTTATATACATTAAAATGCTCTGGATGAAGCTTGCCTACTTTGGCTCAAAATGTAGAATATTTTTATATCCTCTGAAATGAGAGCTCCGAGCTCTTTGATAAACAAACCAAGTCACTGTTGGGTTTGACTGCACTTTCATCATTTCCTTCTTGAACCTAATCATTATTTTCAATCTCCCCTTGACCTCAGGAAAGCTTTTCAGATCACAGGTTGTTCCTGTACCTGTATCTAGAGCAACTCGTGCTTTCTTGCTATAGCACAGCAGCACTCCATAAAATCAAGTTCTCTTCCCTCTGTAGCCATAATGCCCCCAGTGGCTATCCCACCCCAACTCCCACCCGAGTTCCCTCTTCTGTCTTTTCAGTGGTCCTATTCCAGTTCTATCTCTCTTTCTTCCCCAAACCATGAGCAGGAGTGATAGAGAAACACCACCTCCTGGAAAGCAGTTTGTATCTAGAGATAACAAAAATCCTTAAGTAAATGTGCCAGGAAATGGGGAAATGGAGAAGGGCATGTTTCCCACATGTACTTAATGCTTGAATTTCTACATAAAGGATGCAGCACAGGGAAGATAACCCAAACCCCAAAAATATGCAAGTTAGTTTTCTCAGAATAGACAACAAGAATATAATGAAAAAAGGAAGGTAAGCGAATAACCACATTCCCTGTGGAACACAAGAGAACAGTAAACTGGTTTTGAGCCTAGCTTTCACATCGACATAGTAGAGACAAGGACAGGCAGGCAACAGGCACACAGGCAAGCAAACGAGCCCTGCCTCTCTGCACCACTCTTCCCAGTGCTTCCAGTCTTGGGATGAGCATGCAAGCTGGCCATGCAACTCAATTAAACTGTCACTGACATAATCAAGAGCCTATGACCATGTATATGCCAAGGAAACCTGAAACTCACTACATGGTGATGTGCACATACTGAAGACACAGAGGCATCTCCAGAGTAACATACAGCTGTCATTCAACACAGAGAATACTGCCTCAACACTGAACATGAAGAAAAATTGGAGCAACAGATAATGGAGGACAAAAAGGTCATAGAATATACGTGGCAATTGTGACTGCCTGCTGTCTCACTCACTTTGTCATGTCCCAAAACCTGCAAGCATGACACACCATTACACTCCTACGTTTCAAAGCCACTCAGGCCATATTTAACTCTTCACAGGATCCAGATTTTAGTTCTCAAATAGGCTTTTGACATATTTTTATTCCCAAATTCCAGCTCTAGTGAAATTTGAACTGAAAAGCAAGGAGAATATCAGGCTGCCTCCTGGGCTTTGACACAGGCAGCAGGAATCAAACTCTCTGCAGATTCTCTACGCACAAAGCCAGCAGGAGAACAGGAGTTTTACTTCCTCCAGACAGCGAGGGAAGCATGTCTCAGCTATACAGTCACATACTGTGGCCCCAAGGCAGGGCAAGGGCTGAGGTAGGGGGGAGTTTGCTGATACTACATGTTTACCCTGAATTCTGGACATGTAGGAAATGTAGGACATGTAGTCTTTGAAACAGTAACTCCTTACAGACTGCATCTCATACATGAAGCAGCCTCGATCCTGTCCAGCATAAAATATCCCTATGAACAGTACTCACCAGAAAGCAACAACTCAGAAAGGATCCCAATACAAAGATGGAAAATGGAGCTTTAAAAGAGAAATAGTAATTCTCTAGAAATAGGCTGTGTCCCCCTGCTGAAGTGGCCTTGCAGCTGGTGTTTCATTTTAGGAAACTGGTTAAGCTACTGCTTGCTTTTTGCAACTATACTCTTTGCCACATTTAAGAATTTATCAACAGTGAAACATTTAAGCAAAGGTCTTCCAGTCTCTTTTACCCAATCTCAGGTCTGGGTTGAGATAATGTGAACCCTACTTGCAGCAGAAAAATAAAATCCTATCAAACACAACCATCAAACTAAGAGCTCTTATTTCGTGTCAAATATATCATGTCAGGCTGCAATTTGCAAGTTCTTCCTTGTTTTCTGCTGGCTGCAGTGGCAGGCAAGAAGAAACTTGCAAAACCGGGCAAAAAGTCTCCAAGAGCCGCTCCCCCATCAAAGCAGCTCTCCAGGATTTTCCATTCTGGGCGACGTGTCACACAGCAGCAGGCACCCCGGGCACAAAGCTTGCAGGCCCTGAGGCTGACCTGGCCCTGCAGCATCCACCCATCCTGAGGAAGACACGGGACAAAACCCAGTATCCCACATTCTGAGTATCTCAGCAAGGAGTGATCCTTTGCCAAAACACTGTGCCTCAGAAAATGGACACTATAGAAATAGTTCGGTGTTCTATAATGTTGCTGCTATACCGTTAAGGAAAAGTCTCAATGACTGTGTATCTGCAAATATTCTCTGAAATAGGTTATAAAATTCAGTCCTGACTTTCCAGAGTTTCCTGAGCATCACTTGCTTGTACAGGGAAGGAGTAAAATGCATCTAAAATTCATGTTCAAAACTGCTCTGGAGCCCTGTCCTCATTGTGCAGATCTCATATAGTGCAGATCATGACAGCGCAACCTGTAAATTGCAACTGGGTTTTTGTCTTGTCAGGCCTACGCAGACTGGATTGAGCTCAAGCAAATAATTTGGCATAGAGCAGGGTCAACAGTCTTATACAGATTTAAACTCTGTAATAGCTACCCAAGATTTCTAATTCCAGATCTTAAGACTTGATTTCCCCAGCAGTCCAAACACTGTAACTTTCACTATTTTTCTCTTGGGAGTTTAATTTCCTTTTAGTAGATACACAGGAACATTTTAAGGAACTTCTCTACTCCCTTTTTCTTTTCTTTCCCATAAAATGCTATAACTTTCTGAAAATATGACAGGAAAAAGGCATCTTCATATTTAAGCAATCTGCATACAGCTTTATATCTTTCCACTATGCACACAAATTAGTATCTCCTCCTTCTCTCTTGTTAACGCTTCACAAGCCACATGCCTACAGACAAATGAGCACTGCCTCCTTTATTTCTGGAAGCCTCATTTGTTACAGTTCTTTGCTACCAGGATTTGTTTCCTTTTACTTCTTGTATGGCAGTAACTATATTCGTACTTACTTGCTACCTACATCTATTTGGTTCTTTTTTTACCTTTCCCCAACAGGCAAGGCACTCTCTGCAATCCCTATTTTCCTGCTCTTCCCTAAATCCTCAGCACTTTGTCTTCATACTGCGAGAGTCATGTATTTTTTATGGTGGCCCTTTGACTGTTTTAAATCATTAACATTACTAAAAGGACTTGATAACATTGAAACATCCAATATGAAATATGCACCATATGCAGAACTGATACTTGCTCAAATAAGGAAGGCCAAAGAGGCATGACATTTCAACTCTAAAGATGCTTCGTGGAGTATGCTAAAATGGTAACGATAATTTAAATTAAACCAAAGTGATACACACAGTCTAGTCTGTATTGCAGTATCTTACAAAACCAACCAATGCATGATAATCCAAATAGTGTGAGCAACAAACCCCATTTCTCTAACACGCACCTAGTCTCTACTGCCTGCTATCACAAGTGAACCATGTGGCCAGAGAGCTCGTAAATTCTGCCTTCATCAGCAACATCAGTTAAAAAAAAATGTGTTAAACAGCTTTTTTTCCTTTTTTTCTTAAAGAAGAAAACCAAACTGAATTCATTTCATTTCATTCTTTTCCCACAAGTAAAACCTCTGACGCCAACTGTCACATACCAAGAAAGAATTTGGCCCTATGATACACAAGGAAGTTATTGAACAACCTAGGATAAACTTCACACACCTTACAGACCAGTACTGAGTAATCTGCTTTGTGCACGAGCTGAGATCTTTACTTTTTCATGCTTCAGTTCCATATTCACTCACACCAATCCTACGGCAGATAACTTGAACTACCAACCACAACAGAAAAGAAATACTGAACAGAAAGTAAATTCCAAGGAGATGAAACAGGATGATTACTGAGACATTCTCCTTAGAGTCTAAAACTCCTTTAAAAAAGCCAACATTATACCAGCAAAGCTCTAGAGGAGGGGAAAAAAAGAAACAAACAAAAAAAAAAACCCAAACCCCAACAATGTCAGTCTTTATGCAAAGATGGTTTGTAGTAGGAAGCACACGGAGTACTGCCAGGTTGTCAAGTCCCTGTTTTGCACAAACAAAATAAAAATTATCTCCTTCCAGAACTGTTTAAGATTCTCTTGGTTACAAAATCTTCCAGTGTATATAGACTGTCCACCACAAGGACACGCTTGTTTCATAAACCAATTCTTAACACAGAGGAAGACCATCTCCCCCAACATGGGAGGATATATACAAGCAGCAATGAGCTATTACAAATATGTTATCAACTCTGGAAAAAGCATCAGCAAGTAATCACAGGGGTTATGAGGGTCCGTATCAGTAGTCATTAGCAGCAGGCCACCTGCATTTTCTTTTCCCTCTCCATCACCACTCCAGCATGCGTAGTTTTCCAGAACAATTTCTTCCATCGCATATGTTCATAAAATAGTTTTTAAATAAATATCTGTTTATTACAGCAGTGATATCAGAGGTGATATCTAGAAGCAAAATCACATGGGATGTATTCTTTCACCCAGTGGCTATAACTCTAAACGTAACATATGCTGAAAAGCGGTATGCATTCTTAAAAGAAAACAGTGTTCAGAAACAATGTACGTGAGAAAAATGTGTGTGAAAAATGCAATTTAAATGTCTTTCAGACTGCTTGGAGAAGCAACTGCAAAGTCTCTCTCCCTATATATATATGAACTAAATTAACAGTCCATGAGTAATTTCTGTAGTATGCTCCCCAATCAATAATAAATGCCAAGTTCAGATTAAAGCACTCTTCCCTCATGTCTCCACATCCAAAAATTCTCTTTCCTAACATTGCAAAAGTCACCATTCTACCACAATCTAGCCATCATATTTTTACCACCCCCAAACCCAACAACTGTAAAAACCCTCTGAAATAAAACTAAATCAGATGCAATTATCCATCTAACCATTCTAAAACAGCACAATTCACACAGAGCTGATATTCAACAGGATGTTGTTTTACACTCTCTTTTCTGACACAATGCTTAGAGGGCAGATCACAAGGAAAAGGGAAAGATAAAAAAGCAGCCCAGATACTGACTCACTACTCGCTTGTGCCAGGCAAGGAGCTCGGGCCACAAACCTACTCTTCAATGTGGAGTGCGGGGTGCAGAATCTGTTCCTCAAGATGCTACTCCAGCCATGACCCCAACCTCTGAAACAGCAGTGCCCGAAGCACAGCCCATAGGTCACCTGCAGCTCACGAAGCCATTGTACAACAGCGCACACAGTGACTTTTAAACAGAAGGCTTCAAGATTACCATTATCAGCCTGCTCAGAGATTGCCAGCGCTTCCACACATTAGTGTCTCTTTCTGCAAACTCATATGCTTCTGAGAAAACTTGCCCAGTTATGACTACACACAAAGTTCTCAGTCAGCCATGGCTTCCCTGAGTCTTTTGTAATTTGAAACATTCCGAATCTAAGTTGCCTCTAATTAGTGCCAATATAATTCCTGCATAAACCATTTCTATATCTGAATTAAGCAATGCTGCTAACTCCCCAAGTCATAAACTTAGGCATATATAAAACCTATCAAGTCCTCTGAATACAAAAGCACCGGAAATAAATGTTAAGCTTTATGTTATAACACCAAGATGCTTCCTCGGAACAAGAGTTTGCGAATCCTTGCTCTCCTTAAACTAATCTACTTAGATTTCACTCTGAGTATCACCTGACACATTTATCGGTGAAGGTGTTAACAGGATAGTCATACACTGAAAAACACATAACCAGTACCTCTTCTTTTCTTGATACATCCCCCTTGGCCTATGAACTTTCAAGAGTTCATTCAGTGAATTATAACCTGATGCACATTCAATGTCTATTATCCTACAGAGATAATTCAAGAGATGTGGTACCTACTGCAGTATTTGCAACTTAAAACTCCAAATTAAAGGTACTTCTCTTTAAGACTTAGGCTTCATAACTTCTTTTACAGATGCTTCTTACACTTCATGGTTGAGACAAATTATCCTAGGCTGTCAGAAGCTGTAAGCAAAATAACAGAGAGGTAATAACAGCACAACCCTACAAACTACCCAAAGTTTCCTGGGTGCTACTCACATGCACCAGGGTCACACCACAGGAGAAGGCAAGACTGCATTCTTCCCAGGATTGAAAGAGAGCCCTCCTTGCTCTCTCTCCCCTTACACTACCAGGGAATCAGTCAGTGTTACACGGGTGACACTGCCAAGCAGTGCTACTTGTTCATCTCCCTTCTCCTCACCATGACTGCAAACATACATTTAAACACAAAACTCACACCAACCCCACATCTTGTAGGATGCTTAAAAGTAAGCAGCGTTTCACACGAGCACCTGTCACTGGCCCTGAGCACAGACTCCCCCGGGGTTAAACATCTCTCCCAGCTCCCCTGAGGACACAAACTGCGCCCTTCCCTTTAGACGCTCTGAGCAGAAACGTTGCTGGAGGCGAGGGCGGAACCTCCCGGCGCACAGGGAGCGGGCAGGGAGCTGCCAGGTGAGCGCTTCCTCCGGACTCGCGCTGCCGCATCACCCTCCGGGTGGCCCCGGCCGAGTCAGCCGGGCCGCGGCCGGCAGCGAGGAGCCGCTACCCCGCGGCGCGGCGCGCAGCCCGTGGCAGGCCCGATCGCCGCGTCACGGATCTGCTGCTCCCGGCAGCCAATCGGCGCCGGAGCCGGGGACGGCGCGACTTCATTCATTCATTCATAAAAAAGAGGCGCAGCGCGGCTGGGAATCGCGCCCTTCCTTCCAGGCTCGGCGCGGGGAGGGCCCCCGTCCCCGGCTCGCCGCCCCACCGCGCCAGGGGACGGACACTCACGGCAATCCGCCTCGTCGCTGTTATCCGAGCAGTCGTCGTCCTCGTCGCATTTCCAGATGGCGGGGATGCAACGCTCGTTCCGGCACTGGAACTGGTCCTCCTCGCACTCCTTGACGGCGCCTGCGAGACACGGGGCCGCGCCTGGGTCAGCGGGGCGCGCTCCCACGGCGGGGCGGCGGGGGGATCCCGGGGCCGCCTCGCCGCCCGGCCCCGGGCGCGCACAAGCCGGGCAGGGTGCCGGAAGCCGCCGGCCGAGCGTGGGGGCTGGGGCTGGGCTCGGCGGGGCAGAGCGGCTCGGCGCGGGGCTGGGGGAGACGCGCCTCCGCGGGAGGACGGCGGTGATCCCGGAGCTGCTTTGTGCAGGGATAAAAGGGACCGTTCCCGTGCTTCCCCGCATTGTTGTAAGGGCAGGGGGAAAAGGAGCCTGGGAACAGAAGATGGTTAAACTCGAAATGCAAAAGACAAAGAAAAATTATAAAGCACACCGATGCGGGGACCTCCTGCGCGTCCGCTACCGGGGCAAAACGCACAGATACCTGGGGACGCGGGGGGTAACAGGCACCGGCGCCGTCCCGGAAAAAGGGAACTGACCCAACTAAAGTTGAGGGCGGGGGGGACGGAGCAAATCTGCTTTGCAGACACGGTGCAGCGCTGCTTTGATGAGGCACAAATCTCCTCAGAAAGGGATTAAAGGTGGCAGCTCCTGTCACCAGCGGTCGGGTTGCATTCGCCCGCTAAAGACCGTCCCCGGCCTTCCGCAGGTCCCAACCCTCTGCGCGGGGCACCGCGGCGAGTGGGTGCCCGCGGCTGCACATCCCTTGGTGCCCGGGCAGGCAGGACGCTCGCCCCCCTCCCCGGGAGCGCCGAGGCGAGGCGTGCACTTGCCGCACGCCGCGGCCGCCCCGGCGCCAAGAGGAGAGCCGCGGTGCCGCGCCGGACCCACCTTTGCCGAGGTGCAGCTTCAGCAGCAGCAGCTGCAGGAGCAGCAGCCGGGCGAGCGCTGGCCGGCACATGGTGCTCGCTCCCTCCGTGGCAGCGCGCCGTGTGCGGGGTGCGCGCAGCCCGCGCGCCGCTCGCTGCCCCGTGCCGACTGCGGCCGGCGCCGCCCCCGCCCCGCCGCGCGCCGCCGCCGCGCCGTGACGCGCCCCGCTGGGCGGGCCCCGCGCGCCGCCGCTCGGCACGGCCCCGGCCACCGCCTGCCGCTGCCCCCGCAGAGAGCGGCCGACGCCTAGCGCCGCCGCCGGGACGGGGGCCGGAGGGGCCGTGCCCAGAGGGACACCTGCGCGGCACCGTCTCGGCGCGGCCGTGCAGCGGCGGCCGCCGGAAGCCCCGCAGATGGCACACGCCGCGCTCGGGCGCTCGTTTCCAGGCCTGTCTGTGGTGGCCGGTTGGCCTTCGCCGCGTCGGCGGCCGGGATGGCAGCGGCCGGGCTCACCTGCTGCCGCTTCGGCAGGGGCGAAGTACCGCCACGGCTGCGGGAGGTGACGACACCTCCTGGCAGACGGGCCGGCGGTGCTGGGCAGCCAGCAGCGACTGGGCCTTGGGAGAGCGGGCAGGCCGAGGCCCCGCTCCGGTAACCCCCGAGCTCTTGCTTGGGACAGACAGGCCCGCGCCACTCTGAACCCTCCGGTTACGAAGCTCCCTCCGTATGCCCTGTTACAATGACAGCCTCGTTCATGATCTTAATTTTATTAAGTCAATTAAACACACGGACTCTTCTAAATGGCCTTGAGTCACAAATTGTGTGCTCTCCTCATTACTTCAGATCTCCCACTGAGGGATTTCATTATGACCATACTGATGTGGTCATCTCCACTTAATTGTGTTCAAATTAGTGAAACGAGTACGAAGCATGCTAAAGGTGGCAACCTCCCTTTGCAGGAGCGGCTCGCCCTTGCTACTGCTTAAGCGCATGCAGTTTGATCACTAACTACAAAGGAAATGTTTTACAAGCTACCGGGGGCCGTGTTTATTACTCCATTTGCACAGTGCTGATGAGACAGCGGTTCACTGTCTTTAATTAACACTGCAGCGTTGTTCATACAGTCAGGATTAAGAGTATTTCAGTAATCTTATTATGAAAAGATATTTTTCAGGAGTAACTTGAATCTAACATCACAACAGGATTAACATCATTGTATGTGATGTTACCTGATGTAGTTGAGGATGTCCCTGCTTATTGCAGGGGGGTTGGACTAGATGGCCTTTAAAAGGTCCCTTCCAACCCAAACTGTTCTATGATTCTATATATGGAATGTTATTTAAAAAAAAATCAAGTGCTTATTTTACATAAGCCAATGTAACAAAACTTTTCTGTTTCAAACCCTGAAATGCCATTGACTTCAGAACCGGTCCGCCATTTAAAAATGCACCTGTGCCTTTAAGAAAAATTTTGCAAGTCATTAGTCAGTAGTGTCACTAATGCATTTGAATCATGTGAAGAGGAGAAGAGCTAATCACTGAGCTATTTCACTAGCAGCTTATAGAGTATTAATTTATTCAAGCCTTTTTGAACAATTTTTAGCACGCAAAATGTAGCGCATGTTTGTGTTGGCTGGATCAATGTGATAGATTACAATAATCGCTTAAAGCAAATGAGGTATTTATAATACATTAGATCAAATTTATATTTTTTTTAAATGTGCCAAAACACAGAGTCATAAAGCTACTGTAATTCCTGGCCTAATTCTTCTCTTTCCTAAATTAGTTTAAATTGGAAGTGGCTCCAAAGACAATAATGAAGCTACCTGGTATGAAACAGGTCTGAGTGTGCAGAGCGTCAGTCACAGCAATGATTTGCTATGATTCCTATCAGAATTTTGTTTTATTAAAAAACCCAAACAGGTACTTTGGCCTGAATGCCTCTCACAGAAAACAACATTAATAAGCTTTTTTTGAGTGAATTGCTCTGATGACACCTGACCAACAGCACTTTCAACAGCCTTCGCTGACCAGCCATCGTAGGGGCTACTTGTACCCTAGTACCATCTTGTGGACATATGTGTCCCCAAGGAATTGCGGAGGCAAGAAGGAAACCAGAGATGCTGAAGGGGAAGTAAACTGGGCAAGGGAAACTATTTGGTATGTAAGAGAAATTAAATCTAGTTTTATCCATTATGTTCCAATAGTTAATTAAGACTGTTAATTTACCTCCCAATCCAGGAGCTCACTCTTGAGTCTGAAACCAGAACAGGAACTCAAGCTTCTTTTATCCAAACTGTATGGAAATCTGTAAAGCAACAGCACAGACATACTTGGCTAAACAGTAAGTCTCCAACAGCTAATACGCAACATTTATTAACCATCATATACAAAATACATTCTAATATACTGCATTTGCTAGTTGGCAACTGAGTTTGCTCATAGATTTGACACACAAAAACCAGACTGTTTCCTAATCTCAAGACTAGTTATGGTAGGTGAGACCAAAGGTCTCCCTAGCTCATTCTGACCCACACTGGAGCTGATAGCAGGTGCCTGAGAGCCAATGTAAGACCAGAGCCAGCATACAGCAATGCTTGCCCAGAACAGTTCCCTATCTTCCAGCCATTAGTGGCTTGTGGACTTACTGAGACAGTGGTAGTGTCTTTGTATTCAAATAGTCCTGAATAAGTTTTCAGGAATATCAGTTCCTTTTCAAATGTAGTGTAAGCAAAAGCTTTAGCAAGGGTCACATCCTGAAGCAAGGAGTTGCCCAGCTCTACATGTTGTGTGAAGTACCTCTGCTTCACGTTGCTCTGCCCCTGCTTGGTCCTTACTGGCTCCAGGTGTGTAGCACAGAATGTGTGTTCTTGCCGCGCATGGAAATATTTCAGCTTAGAAGTAACATAAGTAAACTTAGGAGCACAGCGCCATCCTAATGATTTTTAGAAGACCAGCACAGAGTTGAACTACATGTTCCTTATTTTTGGTTGATCTGTAGCATAAGGGTGACCCAGCTTTATTCGGCACTTCTCAAGCTAGTACAGCGCTCCTGCTGTAGCAGAGTGTTTCTCCACTGGCTGTTACATATAGTTTTTATTAGGAATTAGGCTCAGGCTGCTGTGTCAACTCTTTTTTCTCTTCATCTGAGTGACTGGTATGTTCTACCTCTATCTACTAACTAAACATTCAAAATTATTCTAAAAGTTCAGGCAGACCAACCAGCAACGGGGCAGCCTCAGCCCCAGGCACAAAGAAGACAAGAGCAGGAGGCTCTCAGACCATGTCAAAGCACTGTGAAGGAAGGGACAGTTCAATAACCTGCTGTATGTGTAATCTGCTAATTTGCTTCTACTTCTGGTCACACACCGCTGCACATTAAACAACGCAAACTAACACAAATCAGCTGGCCACTAACAGAGCAAGAAGGTACATCAAAACAGTGAAATGCTATTTCTATAGCGCTCCATCCAGATGGAGCTTCCCATCAGCTAGCTCTGTGTCGTTCATCATCCATACCATTTCTTTGATCTATTTCACAAAATGATTTTTATAGCTGGATTTTTTTTCCTAACGCAGAACTCAGATCTTTTTTCCATACTTATGTTTTTCAACAATTGGTGACTTACATCCATTATGTATGTCATGATAGCTACAGCTTATACATCAGAGAAGTCTCTTCAGTGTCATCATGAATAACTGATACCCTGCACACTGGATTTTCTGCAGGCTTGTATTAGTATACCAGGTTCTTTTGTTGTTTACTCACATAGGTGTGCATATAGACACCCTCCCAATCACAGATTGTATTTGAATTGGAAAAATCATTCAGAAGCATGTAAAAAGCAATGCACCAAACTTATTTTAGTGAAAGTTCATCTGGTGTTTCCAGCTTTTGTCCATTGTATGTACACTTTCCCTTGTTTTGCAGAACATTACTACACAAGTTCAGACCAAAAGTCCATCCTGAACAACATGCTACAAGCACTTCCACCTGGTGTACAATACTCAGGAGCATTTTAGTATTCACCACATCGCAGCTGAAGAGGCCACAGACTAGCTGTGCAAGTTGAGGTGACCAACACCGTCCACACTGACTTAGAGACGGGCAACAGATTTCATCTAGTTTAACACTGAGAACCTGGGCATGATGGTGCCAAGTTAGAGCAGTATCAGACTTACCCTGGCTTATTTACTGCCACTCACAATCAGGAATGTCAAGAAGCCGTGGACCTCCCCTGCCCTGTGACCACTGTCAGAGAGACAGCCCCAGCCAAAGAGAGCACTCTCAAGTATGCAAGAATGGCAGATGCTTCATTTTTTTTTTGTCAATAAAATCTTTGGTAAATGTAAAAAAAAAAAGGACAGACTGTCAGGGAAGAGAAAGAACAGGACTAGTGTACATATACTTCCACTGGGAAGACTCCAGTCTGTCTGCTGAAACTCTTCAAGCCATGGAGACGAAGTTTCATAAGCTATTTGGACTAAAGCCCTCCTCCCCATTTTAAAATCTACCCATTTTAAACTGCACAGAAAAGTTTCTTCTACTTCCCCTCTTTTCATACCTTTCCCTAGACTGGTTTCCAAGAGCTCTCAATTAAAAGTTTTCCCCTATTGACTTCCTTAAATACTTCCACTCTTGTCCATGTGGCTATAGGAATTTCCCCTAATTCAGGCACTTGACCACTGTTACTTTGGCATCGGTGTCCATTAAGATTTTACCCTCCAGGCCTGTTACATCATTGTGGCCATCCCCATCTGTCTTTTTGTACGGGCACTTCTAATGACAGGTAATACTACCTTTTATTTGCACAAATCTTCTTTTGCATGTGTGAAAGCAAGTTAGTACTCTAATTCTTTAAGCTTTTTTTCCAGTTCATATTTTTATCTGTATCTAAGTGGTGTCCATACATTGATCTCCCTTTTCCATGCTGTTATTTTTGAAACTTTATTTTAAAATGCTTTGTTTGATATCTTCTATAATCTCTTTTGTTTCTTAGCTGAGTTTTATTCTCTTTCAACTTCAACTTCTTTCCAGAGGAATTCAATCTCCTCAGTAAGCTGTTTGCTGTTTTGCTTATCATATTTCTTATTTAAATCCATGCCCTGTGCTACTTTGGCTATTGGATCCATCTACCCCTTTCACATTCTAGGGACCTTTCACAGCCACTGGGACTTTCATTTTGCTTGCTTCATGCTTAAAAGGTCAGTTTAACCCCCTTCATGCACTCAAAGTCTTCTAATGACATCCTTATTTTTAGCCAGCTCATGGCCTAGTAAAGAAAGGAGGACATCACACAATCAGATTTAAATCAAACTACAAAACCCATCCGTTTATCATCCAAGAATTGTCTCTCCTACAGGCCAGAATCTCTCACTTCTGTAGCCATAATTCATCTTTGTCCTAACACTGTCACTCAGTTCTCCTTTATTCAAGCATAACAACTAGTATGATATAACACTGCCACACTGCTGGCCAAACAAAATCTCAGTGATGCTTATTGTCCAGGTATGAGACTGCAACATTTACTGACCAAGACTTCCATTTGAATGTAAAATACACTGCATCCACACATTCACTAACTGCGTATACACATGCACAGGTATCAGTCTGTATCTCAATTGTGCGTATGACTCATGGATTCTTGTCTTCAGAGCAATTCTGACTTATAACCATTATCTTAAACTTTAAATATATACATATATAACTGCAATCCCAAGTTAGTCCACTTTGACTACCACCTCCTGCTTTTCCTTAGCAAATTGACTGAAATATTACTGAGCACCATTCAGCAGTACTCTGGCCATGTAAGGTTCCCAAAGTAGCTGGGAAGAGCAGTTCCCTGGGAACCTGGCTTCCCGGAGGGTGGTGCATTACTCACAATACTTTTCCAGTTGGGCTTCAAATCCACCTTCTTCCACTTCATGCTCTCACTCCTGCCTCTCTATAGCGTTTTTTTCAAGGGAGTAGGGGAAAGATAAGAGATGCTTTGCAGTCCATTGGAAAAGTTTTTATTCAGCTAGAGAGGAGTTAACACAGAAGGCTTCTGCCCTTCATTCCCATCCCAAGGCTGAACACCCTGCCGTAGCAGTATCCCTAAACAGTAGATCTTTGAGTGCAACCAAACCTACAGTCACAATAGGGACCTTTCCCATTAATTTTAATGAGCATAAGAATGAAGGGACCGAGAAGGAAAAAAGTGAGGATTAGGTATCTGGCAAGATCTTTTGCATGCTAGAGGAGCACTGCTATAGACTGATCTGCTCTTTGCTGTCGTACAGTGACTAATCACCGTGAAAGCTAACAGAAATGCAGACTTGAGGCCATAGTTAGTAACAAGTACAGTGGGATTTTTTCAAGATGTTTCACTTCAAACTATTTATCCTATTACTACTAACAAAGGAATCATGAATTGGAGCAAAACTGAAGTTGACAGTGTCTCGTGTAACTCTACAGTGACCATATACCAATGCTGTAAAGCAGCAGATTAGTACCACGGGCTGCTGTTTGCTCTATGGCTCCCAAAGGGCTTAGACACAAACAGTGAAACCTAGTAGCAGCACCAAGCCTGGATTTTTTTTTTCCCTTTTTAAAAATTCTGTAAGCTAGACACTCACTCCATTTTTCTCCCACACCTTATTTGTTTAGGCCCCAACGCTGCAAAGAAGCGGTGCATTGTGCGTGGATGGAGGAAGTGGAGACTGGTTCTGTGAGGTGCAAAATTCCCTCAGCTCCTAGCAGCCCTCTGGAAAGCTCTAAGCATCTTGAAGACTCACAGACAAATTATTTTAGCATTAATTACAACATCAATGAGAAAATAATACCCAAATGGGAATTTAGGATGATGTCTGCATGGAATGTTTCTCATTATTTTTCTATGGATTTTGTATGACAGCAGAACACTTTAAAACCCGTCTTGCTTTCAAGCTAGTGCTGAATCTATGCCTTTGTGCTAAGTGGCAGGCAGAGCCTAAGTCGTCTAATTTGTAAATTCTTGTAGCTGCTTGACTGATAGCAATAGCTATCAGCAATACAGCTGATTCCTTCTTCATGAAGGAATATGAACCCAACACTTGTTTTCCTTTTTAAAGTGAAAGCTCATTAGAAACAAGTTTTTCAAGGTTGGATTCTGAATTTTTTTCCTTGCTTTCTCTTTTGATTTACTAGCTTGTCTTTAATAATTTTTTTCAAAGCTATCCCATTAGATATTGCCATCTCATCACTTTCAGTTCCTCAATAGCAAGAGAAAAAATGGAGTCTTGTGCATAACTAAAAGATTTGAGCTTGGTCAGAGTGGAATTATTTGTTTTTCAAAGTGGATAAAAATCAAACTAGTTTTTAAAATCCCCCCCCCCCCCCAAAGGAATAGGGGGAGGGGAAGAAAAGGGAAGCCCTGGGAGATCTTTTTTCCAAGAGAGAAAAAGAATCCAATTATCATCTTGCAAATGTAGGCCTGATGTTCAAATATCTCCTCACTTTGCACATTGCTTAGTCAATGATAAAATTCTTCTGAGTGTCTCTGTGCACAGCTTCACTAGAGATAGTCACACAAATGCAGCCTTGTTTACATTTGTCCATACATTTGAGAAGAGTTATTAATGTAACTGAGTTGTGAAAAACTTGTTTCTTCGAAGTTGAGAAACCTTTTCTCACAAATGTTAGGACAGAGCTGACACTATGTGTAGAATCCACATTTGTACGCGTGATAGACATGTGTATGTGCGCTCCCAGAGCTACAGTTCTTTTAAACAAAATTTCAGAAAACATGTCCTTTCAGATTTCCTGCCTGTTATACCATGTTGCAACAACAGCAGTTGATGGAACAATCCCTGTGGCATTTTGTCATATCACATAAAGCATCAAGTGATAGATGCACTTCAGAATACCATGTCCTAGAGACGTAGTTTCTAGAAGCACAAAACAGCTTTCCTCCTACCCTTACTAATACACCCTTCAAAATATTCCCCCATCCCCAATTCTTCCTTAAAAAGCAAAAGTGTCTTTCCGTTCCACAGATGTTAAGTTCTAACTAAGATGGATCAAGCCTGAAAGAACACAAGCAGATAGATACTTGTAGTCTAAACCAACCTAAAACAACTCCTACTAATTCAGCTGGTCCTTGATTTGCTGAACCTCCTGTGCTTCAGTCCTGGGTTCTCCTAGGGCTCTGATAAAGCACAGTATTGATGCATTTGTATGTCTGCACAGATCTTGTCAGACTCACAGTTTGACCTTCCACATGAACTTCTCACAGGACTTGGTCAAAGCACTTTAATTTTTACTCATGACACTCCTGCTATTGTGTCAGAAAGACCCTGTCTCCCTTTCATTCACTCTTTAGAAAGCTTAAACATGACCAAGCTAATCTCAGAGTTACTATTTTTTTTTTTAAATAACTTTTCTATTTCAATATAACCTGTGCCACTTGGTAGGATTGCCAAATATTTGTTGTCCACTAGTCATCAAAAGCTGGTCTTAGTACTTGCGAAGGAGGCCCATGATCCCTAGGAGGACAGAAGAGCAACACCAGGCCAACACAAAGCACTGGAGGAGAGCACTGAAGGGCTGCAGCCAACATCACAGCCCTGCACAGCTGTTCCCTTTCCCCTGGAAAATGATACATCCCGTGGCCAGATCAGGTTAAAGCAGCTCTCGTTCTTCAGCTGGTTTAGAGGGCTGGGACCCAAACCATGGACACACTCACCTGCTAGAGGGCACAGGCCTCAAGGACTAACATGGGCTCCCAAAGATCATGACAAGTCCTTGTAGTTCACCTGAAACTTGATTTGGGAAGTGGATTGCTCTCTTACAAAGCAGACATTGGAGAAATTCAGATATTCCCACCCAAACGTTTGGGGTCTGTTTTGATTTAATACTAGCCAACTCTGTGGGCCCCAAAAATGTGGCATAGTGTTTGTATCTCATAATTCAGTGTAGAGTAACACCTGCTTTCAGTCCGAAAGTGAAACTTCAATTCAGCAAATCACCCGGCCATCACAAAGACACAGAGGGAAGTAAAGGCCACCTCCCTTTGTACAGGTTCACAATCTTATATTTGCCTTGCCAAAACAAAATCAATAGAACAAAACACCAAGGTTTGGGCCTTTTGTTAATCATTTGACAACCAAAGTCTATAAATTCATTTCCCCATTTCATTCCTTTATTTATCCTGCTGCTCTGAAAGTCCTGAAAGGACAATGAAAACTGGCCTGACTCTGGCTGTCTCAGTCAAATAAAGCTGGCATGGACATGGAGTTACACTTAGCCACCCACCCACACAATTTTAGCTTCCCAGCCATCAAAGCACAATCAAAACTGCATTTTCCTGACTGTCAGTTTCTCTATGCATTTTTTAGAGTGCAGATGTAATAGGTTTTACAGGGAGTCCCTTTGATTCATGCCAGCCCTGCACATTCTCATTCTGCCCCTAATCTCTCCTTTGTGGCACACGGACTCGGAGCGGTGGGCATGGATCCCAGCGGACGCTGATTACCATCCAAATTCCCTTTTGGAAATGATCCCATCTGGCAACTGTAGAACCTAAAGCTTCGACCCTCAGCCATTGTTCTTCTCCAAAATGAGCAGATTCAACTTTATTACAGATTAAACATTTGCTGTATTTTATGTTGAAAGCTAATTCCAAGTTCTATGTCAAAACACAGCAGCCTTCTCTGCTGACCCTCCTGTAGGGTTTTTTATTTTAAGGATGAATAAAAATTAAGCAGTCCAAGCCTTTTTTTTTTTTTTTTCCCTTCAGAATACGTACAAAGAATTGCTCCCCAAGCTTAAATTTTGCATGTCAAGTTTCATCTGGGAGCAGATTCGTTTTTACAGCTCAGTTATCAGCTGTGCAAACAGGCTATTATTCATGTTCATTGAGGGTCTAACAGCATTATTGGCCTCTCAAAAATTTGCCAGGCCAGGAAAATTTATGCAGGACCCATTTTAGAGAGGGAAGAAAAATGAGACAGGGCTGAACAGGCCCACGAAAGGCAACCAACAGCCTTGTACATCTCACCTACAGAGCTGAGAGCAATGTAGTTATCTCCTGTTGCACACTCCCCACAGCGAGGCTCATATCAAATCCATGCGCAGCTCTGCACCGTGGCCTCTCTCTCCCCATTTGTGGTCACATATGCAGGATGCAGATGGTGAGACTGCTCTGTGATCCACTGAGAAGACACAGTTGGTATATAGGCCATGGCACTGCCTTGCAACTAGGGAGTGTACCAGGTAGTAGGGCCCTACACGCACAGAAACCCTATCAAAAGGCCTCTTCCCCATCAACTGAGCCCTTCTTACCATGCAACCCATCTAGCATATCTGATGCGTGGATGATGATAGGTCTCAATTCATGACTCAACTCCCCGCCAAAATAGCCAAAGTGCACAAATCCAACCTTGAGAAAAAGTGTCCAGTCACGTTTCCTGCAGTGGTGCTCATAGTATAAATGTTTCATGGATAAATACCGCCCTTCTTAAGCAAGGATAATCCATAAAGCTAGACTGTGCAAATAAAAAAAAAATAATTATTACTGTGCCTTATATGCTTGTGTTATGATCCATTGATCATAACACATATCATACACTTGAAAATGAAATTTGTACCAATGGCAGCAGTAATCTTTTCTTGTACATTATATTCTTAAGAGTTTAGTAACCTGAGGTTACTTATCTTTCTGAAACACATAAAAAATCCTGGCAATATAAAATCAAAGTCTTCCCTTAACAAACAGAAATCCAGTAGAGTTAAGTTCTCTCTGGTTTTACCTGCAGTGTGGGGTAGTATTTTCATGGATTCTATTACGTCGATTTTTCACAATATCAAAATGATTTCCAAATCAGTTTTAAGAATCTGAAGGCATTGTATAATGTGTCTGCAAATCAGAAGTAATCTTTTGACTTTTATGCAGCAACACTAGTATTTCATGACAGTCTTTTAAGACAGACTGACCTGGTATCTTTACATTTGAATTGGTTACAGTCCTGCTGTAAAAGTTTGTCTCTCTAGGTAGCTTAAATGACTCTTTTGTTAGTCTCTTTATTAAAAATGCAGAAACATAGAATCATCCCTTATCAAAAATTAAACCAGTATGGTTGGCACCATTATAAAATTTTTAAATTGTCATTGTTCTCATGTTAAGTTAAAGCCCCCTCATTTGTTTTAGACATCTCTGGGAATTCATCCATCTTCGAAGGAAACTCAAAGGGCAAGACAGTGTTCCTGTGATTAAATGCAAGTGTAAACAATGAACATACTACGACATGGTGGTTTGTTTTTCCTTTTTTTTAACCAAGTGCACAAGGATTCAGATGTAAAAGATAACAGTATTTAAGAGAATTTGTCTTGAAATAAGCCTGTCTGAGTCCTGCACAGTAGAATGGGAATTTGTTGGTGGACAAAAACTGAAGAGTGCCCCTAAAAAAGGCTGAAAAGTAAAATTTAAGTTGAATGGTAGTCTTTCTTTAATTATTGCTGTGGGGAGAGGACCTTATTACTTAATGACCCTGAGGCTGTTCATGGCTTTCAGCAAATCCCAAATTCTCTGTCTTCTGCCATATGGGAAGTCAGACTGACCGCCATCTTCTGACACCTTCCTGTGTCATCAGCACTAGTATTTGTCTAGGCAGCAGTGAATTTGATATAAATCCATCCTCACAACAACCTTGTGAGCAACCTGAACACCTCACGATTCACTTCCATCTAGCTCAGATCTCTATATACTGCATTGCTGTCTTCCATGTAGAGTCTCCTTGAAATCCTATTGGTGTTAACCAGTATTGTACAAAAACCACTTATGAAACCAGGCAATTCATCCTCTCCACCTGGAGGTTAACCTGCCCCTCTATCCTTGAAGGTGGATAATTACACATTTTTTTCTTTCTGTGAGTAACAGCAGCATAGGACATAAATATAAACAAGACTGGTGACTCTGCCAAGGAAAAGACTAGTCTGGCATCTCCAGTCACTACTGTTGTGAGGTGCATGAACCACCACCATGTTCCTAAATAACAGTGGTACAACAGGAAACACTGAAGTCACCAACAGATGTCTGAGCCCCTGCTCAGTACTTTCCATGATCAAATTCTGTTTTCACTTACAATATTAATAAAATTCATGATGTGAGATACCTGCACCAGGCTGACTCTTTCTTTTCTTTCTTAGTTTCAGAAAAATAGTTCACATATTTCAGAGAACTAAGAAGGGAGAATATATTGTTCCCCCACATGAAAGAATAGAATAACTCTAGTACCATTTAACTGAAAAGGCTTCAGAACCTTCAGATCTTGAAATAGGGACTTCAAATGAGTTAAAAACCATGTAACTTATTTATTGCACACAACAACTATGCTATGCTTACATTATAAAGGCTGCTAATCAAGCACATAAAATGGTGTGGCTGCCTGTGAAACAGTAATTCATGTGCTTCATGCACCGGCGCCACGATAGCACTGTAAATGACATTGTCACATATGCTCTTTTCCATAAGACCCTTTTACCTCATTCAGTGTGCAGAATGAACAATGTTCAACTAATGTGTAGCTTTCAATAGTTTATTTTCCCTTCATTATTCACTCTCACCAGGCATTATTTATTGCACGCTATTCAGATTCTGCTTTGAAAACAGAATTACTCATTTCTTCATAGGCTTTTCTGTGGTGCTTATCAGAACAGTATGAATGCTTCAGGCATCAATGCATTTGTTTTTATAAACTTCCTGGAGTGTTAAGGTTATAGTTTTTGCCATTTTTACAGAACATGAACTGAGTAAGAAGTAACAGCTAAACTTAGGTACCTAACACAAGCTGTTTAAAACCTGTATTTTCAGACTATTATACAGTACTTCATATATTCATGATTAAGAACCCAGTGGCTTCAGCTGGAACTGAGATTGCTCAACAATTACCCAGTTTACAACCCTGGGATCTTAGCTGTGTATCACAGAAAAAGACAAACTCACAAGTAGAAAACAGCATTGAAAAGTTTCGTTTCATGCAAGTAGGCTGCTCAGAATCAAGAGTTCGCTGGTGCACATGGAGATAAAATCCATTTCTCTGCTATTCACTTGCCACAAGAGAAAGCCATCACAACAACTTCATTTTTCCTTCTGCAGGTCCTTGCATCACTGACTATGTGCTCTTCACTTTCTGCAACAGGAAAGGCTTTGGTGCTCATTCACTACAGACTTTTGATTTATCTCCAGAGCACACTTCATTATGCTAGTTTTTAAATGAAGGAAGGGTCCCAAGCAAAAAAATATAGTGTGGAATCCCATAATTACAGACTAACAAAATTCAAGTCTGTAAAATAGCTGAATTAAGGCTGCACAGGAAACACAGGAAAGCTCAACTTCTGTGAACTTAACTTTGTCATTTTAACACTCCTTTGTCATAGGTTTTCTAAACATACATATATAAAGTCTGTACTCTTTTTAACCCCAAACTATAGACCCAGCTGTTATCTCCTCAAACTCTCAGTTGCTTTTGCAGTTGTTGGGCTGTAAGAAGAGGGAGGACAAGTGCCCAGCCTGACTTAAAGTATCCCATGATTGCAATCAAACCCTGCTCAACAAGAGCAGACCATGTTCACTGCACACAGAGTCATAGGAGGTTTCAACAGCGATGCTCTGGCAAGCCTTTTTGGACCCAATCCATATGGAAGTTGGGCTGCCAGCATGCAGGTGACTATCCACAGGAAAATTCAGACATGTAAAAGTAACACTGCAGCCAGACTTTAAATGATGACAGAAATATGCTGGTTCCTCAATGCCTCTACAGCTTACAGCTATCTCTGGATCCTACTGTCCTCTCTGTTCCTGGGCTGAAAGCAGAAACAGAGTAGTTGAGTAACAGGAGGGTTTGAGAGACTAAAATGGTTTTTACAATGAGTTCTAGGATTGATTGTTTTGCATGTTGGTAAATCAAGTCAGTCTTCAGCATAAGTGAGTTTTCTCATCATACAGTCTATATTAATATCCAGCCCCAGGGAAATTTGGACCGCATAAATGGCAAATGTGTCTTGGTTATGTTGGCTGAGAGCTCATTTTAATAAGGAGGAGATGAGACTGAGGCAACAAACACCAAGATAAATCCACATTGTGAGAGACTGTCTGAGGAGCTGAATAACTGTTACAGAAAAGGTCCAGCTGGGTGCATGGAGAACTCGGATCTGCTCTTGTAAGCATTTGCAATTATCTAACTATGAGTCAGAAACTTCTTGAGAAGTGCCCTAGGCTTCTGGAGAGGAAAGATTCCAACTAAGCTGGTATTACACCCACCACCATCTTCTCAAACACATTGATTGTAAAGTAGCGCATGGGCAGCCAAAAGAACAGCTCAGAAATGCCAGATAATTTCCTCTTTGCACATATATTGGAGGGCTCCTGTTGGGAAACACAACAGCAGCTTTGAGCTTGCTCCAAATAGCACTTGTTGGGAGATATCAAATTTCAAAACAGAAGAGGGGGGTGAAGAAACCCAAACCCATCAATACCACTTCCCTATATGGCAAATGAATCATTTAAACTAATCACACCAGCAAAGCCTGGACTTCAAAGCCTGGAGGATTCTCATCACTTCACTAGTTACTCTTTCAGAAATACCTTTCATATTACATGAGAAGGAAAATGAATTCTGGTTGCATCCTTCTGCACAGCACAGATACAGGCTGTTGTGCATATGAGCACAAGATGAAGGGATATGGAGCACCAGGAAATCGCACTTACATTAATGGAAACATTACTGTGCAGTGATGTGATATTCCTGGCTGGTAGCTGGCATGAAGCACAAGAAGGGAACACGCAGCAGGGCACCTTATTAGGCAGGTTGGTGGTGTTGCTTAAGATCAGAGAAGTGGGTGTTCAGAGAACAATGTGAGAGCCAGAAAGCCTGCTCGCGGTGCTCTGCCTGGAGAGTGAGGGCAAACAGGACCAGTGACCGAACAGCACAGAGCTGGTCGTGGCCAAGAGGAACTTAGTCACATCTTCCGACCAGGGAAGTCAGAGAAAGGGGGCTTTGAAGTACTGCAGCACAAAAAGCAACGTCCAGGTCTGGGCATCCTTAAACTGCTGCTCATGCTTCTCCTAGTATGTGTGATTTTGTCCTGACTGAGCTCACTACAAAATTGTAATGATTTCAGTGGACGTGGTGCACAATTAGACTCCTTACTCAAAACTCTGTGGAGACTAACGTACCTGTCAAGTAGTATTACAGTATATGCTTCCCTGGGACAATATTTGGTTGCACAGATGTTGACGTGCTTGTTCAAATAAGAACTGATTTAGATCCAATGATTTTTTTCACACAAGGATTAATTTCTCTGGGTGTAGAATTAGTTAAAAATCAATTACATGCTGTGAAAGACAGAGGTACTCAATGATGCTTACTTATTCTCCTAACTGAATGGATTCAGCCATCTATATATTTCCTCCCTTTCCACAAAAGAGAGCAAAAGCTTCTTTGTGTTATTGTATTTCTTATTAGTGGGTCTGAAAAATCACATTTTTTTCTATAATATTGATGCTTTCTTGCTGACAAATATTGATTTTTTCCACCCTTCCTCCACTCTCCATGGGTATTTCCTTTTGCTACTCTTTTTACTGAATATAGTCATCATTAACACAACCAGAGAACTGTGTGTTACAGTCATGGAACAAGGAGCATTTAAAAATTAAGTCGCTGGCTCAAATTAATTTAGATCACTTGAAACAAGAAGTTATCCTCAGCAGGCAGCTGGTTTGAGGACATCACTTCTGCACTGGGCCAGGCAAGAATCCGCATAGCACAGTATCCTCCTTCCAGCAGTGGTCAGCAGCAGATGCTTGGGGAAAGAGTATATCCCGTGCAATCCTTTTGTGACATAGGCTTCTGAGAAACAGTACTTCAGGGAATTCCTGGTCTACAGGTTTTCTATAGACCATTATAATTACTAGCACCAGTGGATTTACTTTTAAGTAGAACTGTTAATTTATGTAATGTTAGATAATAACTGATACTAGAAAAGCACCCAAACTATAGAAACTCTTTGGTCCCCTGTTGGTATTAACATTATTTCTGGAAGACTCTGGACCACTGTGCAAGAGGTTAAGAAGAATATCCATCATCACTGTCCACACTATCTTTGTTCGATGAGGAAAGGGTGTACAGTTTCCAGGACTTTCCAGTACCATTCATGAACAGAACACATGCTTACAGAAAGATTTCTCAAATCAAAGAAGATTTACTGTTTTGCTGTCATAAAAGTCCCCAAAAGTCACAGTGAAGGATGAAGTTGGGTGAATGTGGGAGGCTTATGGCAAGAACTGAAACTGATGATGTTGCTATGGACTACACAACCCATTTGATAGAAAGCATTGTGGCTGCTATGCAAATCTTAGAGCTCAAGTGCAGGAAAACAAGGACAGAACTAAAGTAGGATAAATTATTTAGGCAGCAGGAGAAAAGAAAAACATAACATCTTGGATATTACTTTAGAACTATTTCCTTTCAGACTGCAATGTTGACATCCCAGAAATTCAGTGTAAATCCATGCCACTGAAGCATATCTGACTTCGAAATAACCTGCTGTTACAGACCTGCTAAGAAACAGCAGTACACAATTTATTGGAGTTATTTCAGTGCAAGGCAACAAAGCTCTGCATTGCACGCATCAAGATTTAGCTCAGTTTGAATGATTCAACAGTTAGCAGGCGCTCTTGCCAATGACAATGTCAGCTATCTGCCACACTGGGTTTCCCAATACCTTGGCAGAGAAAACACCTTTCTCTACTTCCAGGTACATTACTTCCAGATGTTCCAGTAACACAAAGTAAATGCGTGTGACCAAATCCATATGCCAGCACCACTCTCAGGAATGGAGCAGCACAGAATCTGCAGTGAAAAGGCGAGGGATTGTTCTGCTTCACATACTGCAGATATTGGGCAGGGTCTGGGCACCCTCTCTAGCTGGGGTTCGGCCGGCAAGCCTTGTTGCAGCTCTGAAAAAGATGCTCCTACTCTGCAAGCTACACTATCTTACCAATCCAATGGCTTCAGGTTAAAAAACAATGGTAGGTTTGTTTATTTGTTTGAACCACAGTGGAGCACTGACTTATAACCAAAAGTTTGAAGGACAAATTAACCCCTTTAAAACAATTATTTATGAAACTGCAAGTACAGTTGTTCAGAAACACAGATGATCCCTATCAGTACATCTCTGATAAAGTTGCAGCAAGCTGGTTTAGATTAGCCTTTCTTTCCCTGCTTTATCATCCTTTCTATTTAATAATGGCCTAGATCTCATTTATATGGGATGGGCACGTCTAGAGACTTTACTGCATTAAATTAGAAACTGTATTTCCATATTATCTGTGACATTCAGATGCACCTCTATCGATATTTTTTCCTTGGTTAATTAAGCACTGATTTGAGTATTAGCTCACATCCTGGCCTTCCTCTCAGAGGTGACAGTAAGCTCTACATTCTCTCTGGGAGATAATATACATCAGCTGTGATAGTAAGTGTGTAAATTCTCTTTGCTATACCTTTTGGAGAGTCTATCTTCTGTCCTGTATTCCCATAGCTATATTTAATATTTCCTTATTTCCACAACATTACATAAGCTGCACCACATTTTTGTTCTCTGAAGAATCACAGAATAGTTGAGGTGGGAAGCAACCTCTGGAGATCATCTACTCCAGCCGCCTGCTCAGAGCAGAGTCAGCTAGAGCAGGTTGCCCTGGGCTATGTTCAGTCAGGTTCTGCGTATCTCAAAGGACAGAGACACCATAGCCTCTCTGGGTTACCTGTTCCAGTGTTCAACCAACTCATAATAAAAAAGGTTCTTATGTTCATATGGAATTTCCTGCATTTCAATTTATGCTCATTGTCTCTTTCCCTGTCACCAGGGGCCAGTGAGAAGAGTCTGCTTCTGTCCTCCTTACAGACCAAGCCACTTTATTAAAACAAACAAACAAACAAAATCCCAAACAAAACCCCCAAACCCCAAAAGCAGATTAAGCAGAATTTGCATTCTATCCTAAAAAGCATCTTTGATGATGTGACTAGTTCCTGGGTACCTGGCCATCTAACTTTAAACCTCTGAGTATCATATGCATTTGTGTGCTTTAAAACACAAAACCTGGTTGGGTATCAGGAGTGCAGGTAAAGTTTAGTATGTCAGTACCTGTGGTTCTGACATTTCCTAATGTTATACTACAGAGGAGAGTTGGAAATGCCTTTCATATGCCTTATAGTTTCATTAGTAAAATGACATGACTCTGTTAATCATCTCCAACAAGTATCTTACACAGAATTAGCAACATATTCCAGTGCCGTTTAAGAAGAAATCACCATCACCCAGGAACACTGCGAAAAGAGCTACCGTGCATAAAATAATATGCTATTTTCCTGAAGAGTTGAAGAAACTGATACTGATCACCATTTCCCTAGGTGCCAGCTGGCATCAGATGTTAATGAAAGCCATAGACAGCAATACCAGCTATAACATCTCCCGAGGGGATGCAAGTACACAGCTGCCCCTCACACTTGCAGCTAAGATACCTGGCATTAGACTGAGCTCACCTGTCACAGTGCTGTAGAGGGAATTAAAACAATTAGGGAAATGGAGGAGGACCTTATCTATGAAAACTTGGATGAGTCACCTTTCCTACGGCACAGTTTAGCTATGCGTGAATCACAAGACAATACTATTCAGCTATGGATGTCTTTAACAGTTACATTTAAAAGACTAAAGCTGAAGTTCTTAACAGTGTTTTGGACAGATAGGAATGCTCGATGTGTGTATGAAGAGACTTGCAGGGTAAGGCAGTGTCAGTGCCACTGCACTGGCTCAGGTGAGTTGTCCCATGCTGCACAGGAGGTCTGCAGTAAAAGGAGCGTGGAAGTTAAGAGTCCCTGTCTTTTCATCCAAAAGCTCACTGACTGAAGAGAGCATGACTGACCCACCTGCCATTTAGTATCTCAAATTGCTCATAAGAATTCCTATAAACAGGCATAAAGTATTATTAATAATGTTTTCCTAGCATAATAATGACTAAAATCCAAACACATTATAGCATTAATGCTTTATGATTTCCCTGGCACTTAATGAGGTTATTACTGTACTGATAAACTGATCTCTGTTAGACCCCTAAGGGGTTTGTATCAAGATGTCAGCAGTGAAATGACCATGCAAGTGGCCTTGCTGTATAACAAGTTTTATTTTTTTCACACAAGTCAATGAAGCATAGAGTGACTGTCATAGCCCTTTGTTTGAAAACAGCGGCAATAGGGCCAACTACATATGCAGCTTCACAAAGCATTAATCAGTTGCTTGCACCATTTAATTACTATCTATTATTTTATGGGTTTGATAAAGTATTCAATGGAATTAAATCCTGAGCATCACTTTCAGCCATTGTTATCCAATTTGGCTTTAGCAAAATTGCATAAACAAGTACACAATCTCAACATATTTCAGCACAATTTATGGCTCCAGGGATGTAAGTTCCAGGAACAATTTAATAAACATGATTATTAATAGAAGTGATAAAGGAGTGGGATGATAAAGCAATGTGACTATCTCACAAATTACCTAATGGAATAATAAAGTATCCATTCTTCTCACCCAGCTACTTAGATTTAAAATCTCTTTGTCCTCTGTACTAATAACCACTGCAGTTTGCCTGTATGTCCTCCTGAAGAAGAGAGAATGGGGCTTTTATTGCTCATGTTTTTCCCAGACTTGTACAAAACAGGAGGTTATAGAACATACATTTACAGTGATGCCATAAGCAAAGGAATGGAGGAGACAGAAAGATCTAACTACCATATAACACATTAAGGAGCAATAATGTAAAAGCAAACAGTCTGGAATAGAGCACCCATTACTTCTGCTGTCAGAGCTATTGATAAACTGGAAAATGAAAGTGTTCTGAAGGAGGAAAAACATAAGACTGTATGACTGGCAAGCTCTTAACAGAGGTTATAAATATACAGCTCTGTGATGAGATATTCAGCAGTGAATGTGCTTGAAGTTACAACTTTATTGTGACTGAACTGGAAACAAAATATGTCAATAATGTTAATAAAACACACAAAGGACACTTCAAGATAATTTTTATCTGTCTTATGGAAAGTGATACGGAAAAACTGCTCAGGACATAAGGTTGTAGAGTTTAAAACTGTGGATGAAGTATGCACCATTATCAATCATGCAAAAAATTGCTGTGGTCTATTTCCTATTAATTTATAGAAAGACATCTCAGAAAAGCTGACAGACTACGAAGAAATGACTACATCTGCGAGTCCAGTAAATTGGAAATTAATTCCTCCTCCTCCCTCTCCTCCCCACCACTTCCCTGAGTAAAGGGGAGAACTCATTTTTCCATTCAGAACCATTAGCTTCCTTGCCCTGGTCACCTGCCAGTGTGGCTGCAGGAGCCAAGAGCAGCCTGAAGTTTTCAAGTGGCATATACAGGAAAGTAGCTAAAGAATTGTTCTCTGCCATGGCCTAATCAGTAAAATCTGAGGAAATCATCAGTGAGCAACCAGAGGTGGCTTCAACATGGG
This sequence comes from Phoenicopterus ruber ruber, assembly GCA_009819775.1. NCBI lineage: Eukaryota > Metazoa > Chordata > Aves > Phoenicopteriformes > Phoenicopteridae > Phoenicopterus > Phoenicopterus ruber. Next base: position 6,832,656 of record CM020222.1, on the reverse strand, counting down.
AGGCACAGAAGGCTGCATAAGTAGCATCACAGAAAACTGCACAGATTTAAGGTTGCCCTTGGTTAATTTGAAATACTTCAAAATTCTTGGAAGAAAGATCCTTTGAACATGAAAGGCATTGTCATTAGAACAGAGCACTACTAGCAGATCATTACATTTAGCCATCTATAGTTTTTAAAAAACGGTATCTTTACATCTCAGTACAACCTTCCGTGCGTATGAACCATGACCCAAGCGCAGGTACCCCTGCCAGGGTACAGAAAGCCAGCAGAGCAAAGCAGTTCATTCAACATTTCCACATCCTGTTCCTTACACAGCCATAACTGGTAACCCCATCATGGTACACACTAGGATGTCACACTCCCCTCTGCTGTCTCACTTTAAAAAACATAAAGGCTGAGGTTGCCTGGAATTTCTTGGGGCTTTAGGTGTTTGTCCCACATCTACCGCAGTTGGAATTGCTCATTGCCACCATGAGTTGGATGAGGGCTGCATACACCCTGGAGATCACACAATTTCCTTCATGTTTGTCTTCAGGACCATGACTAAACTCCTCTCTTTTCTTCTTTCTTCTTTCTTCTTTCTTCTTTCTCCTTTCTTCTTTCTTTCTCCTTTCTTCTTTCTTTCTTCTTTCTTCTTCTTCTCCTTTCTTTCTCTTCCTAGTGTGGCATGTGCATTCTCTAGTTTTATTTGAATATTCTTAAAACAACTGTTCTTTTAAATATAATAATTACAGCTATGTACTTTTGTTTAAAAGTCATTCAGCTGTACAATAATCACAGCAGTCATTTTTAAGAAATTTACATCAGAAATAAATTAGTTACATTTTTCTGGCTTTAGCTGTTACCTGACAAGTGAACACATCCCTTTGTCAGTCTTTTGCTGTTACTAACCATAATGATGTACACTCCACAAATTCTGTCTTAGTATTGCATCCTTCCACACCAACCTGCTGATCTCTTCATACATATAAGTAGAGCAGGTATGATTTTCAGTTGGTCCAGCTCTTCAGATGTACACCAGCTATGGGTTTCAACAGACAGCTCCTCCACTGCATATCCTGGAAAGCTTTTCAGGATTCAAACAGAAGCACTTGTTAGCCAGGCCCATTCTGAAATGGCATATGAATTGATGCTTCAATAGGGCATCAGGCCAGGGAATTCAAGATGCTTTTCCTTTTACACCAGTCTAGAAAATTAAGATTTCCTCAGTTCAAGCCATAAGACAGCCCTAACAGAAGGTGGGAGACAATACCAGGATCCTTTATGTCAATCATCCATCTGGAATCTGTTCAGAGGCAGAAATGTTTTTTTTTTCCTTTTGTTTTTTCCTTTAAAGGCCTTTATTTTCCATCCTTTCATCTGTCTCTTTTTTCTTTGGTTCCCAGTACTTTGGGCTAATACAGCAGGATATTAGTCTCTCACAGAAAATGCTGCTAATTAGTTTATTTCTGTATTCATCGCCAGATCAATCTTGCAGGGTGCAACCCAGCTATCAGGCTGTTTAGAAGAAATCCTGCTCACCTCAATTTCTGCAACATGTTTGTACCAATCTGTCTTGTGTTTTCTTCAGGATTTATAAAAGTAAAGTATTAAGACAGACTTTTCTCCTCCTGTGGTTTATCTGAAGATCAGATTTTGCCATCCTTACTCATACTGAATGGTCACTTATGACATATATATTCTTTAATTGATTTCAGTGGGACTTCTTATGTAATGCGCATAGCAAAATCTGGCTTCATAAGCATACACAAATGCCCTTCTCCCCCAAGCAAGGAAGGGCTTGAAAAGAAGATTCTTTATGCTCAGAAAAAGACCTCTGTATTCATTCCAGAAAATTAATATAGCAGCACTAGCAGGACCCCAGCTTCTAACATAGAGAACCAAGAGTTCAGTTATATTTTTCAGTATAAGAACTGAAAGGGTTTAATGCCACTATTTCATCCAGTGCAATGGCCTGACATCCTTACCCTGCTCAATTCACCTTCATGTTATTATCCAGTTTGTTTAAATGGTTCTGCCACTCCCTTCTATCTTCATTAGAAGTTTAAATCCCTCTTCAGTCCCATGGACATCCTAGTCTTTTGAAAGCTAAAGATTGCTTTAAAGTGTCATTGATGCTTAACCTACCCAGCAACTATCAGTAAATATGGTACGATCCACGTTATAGCCCCACTGTCAATTGATAGCTTTTGTGATACAATAATAATACAGCTCACTGTTTGCTACACAGATTCCTAAAAAATAAATAGCTTCAAATAGAATTCAGGCCAAAAGAACCACAGGAAACCATTATCTGAACCTCAAAGAACAAACAAAAAAAAATTCCTGATGGTTTTTGGCTTCTGTCCCTCAACCAGAACCAGTCTGGGGTCATCAGAGCAGCTGGCCCCGTGGACACCTTTCGCAGGAGATTTGGCATTCTAGCCCCTTTTAGACCAAAGCTCAGACTGGAATTTATTGCCACTGTGGCTTTCCCCAAATAAAAGCTCTTCAGGCAAGCAAGGGCTGCAGTTCTTACACCTCAACTAAAAAGGGAAAGGCTTTTCTACTATAACAACCTAGTTATTTTCACCAATTTCCAATTGTTTATTGGTTACATTGAACATGTACATCAGGCTGAGATGGGGCTGGAGAGACAAGGAAAAATGCTGATGGCTGAACGAGCAGGGTGAAATTCTCATCTCCCTGCTTTTGCGTGCTCCAGCATCTGCATCTCTGAGCAACAGGAATGAAGATGCCTAGTTCACAGGACACACTGGAGTGCAGCATTACTTAGAGGTTAAACTGCTGCTGCTATTTTCTTGGAAAGTACTTTAGTCAGCTAATATATTAGAGTCACTAGATAGGTACTGCTGCAGTCTGTGTGCCTCTCAAGCCCAAGGCTACTGATAAGCACATTTGTATTGATTGCAAAACAGTATATTCCAAGTTTTCAGTTCTGAAGGAGTTTTTCTCCTAAGGAAAACTAAAACACAAAAAATCCCTTCAGTCTAAATGAGGGAGGAGGGAGCTGGAAATGACTGCTGAGTTGCACACAGGATTGGGTATATCATGCTCACACCGCATGTAGTACTGTACAGGTTAAGTTAAGGTTTGGTTTGCCACACTTCCCTCAGCTCAGCACCAAATGCTGTTGCAGTGGGGCCGGAGCACTTCTGCTGGAGCCAGCCACAGAAGCAGCTGCACAAGTGCCTGGTAGGCAAGAGACAGGGAGGGAAGGCTACCTCTGGCCCCTCTGGCTGCTGAGCAGCTCCCAGGGAGCTCCACAGCACAGGACTCACCTGTGAAAGGGGACAGGAGGGAGGGCAGCCTACGCATGCTGGCATCTTCATGGGACCTGTGAGTCAGGGAGTTGGATGCATGGAGGTAAGTTGAGGGAAAACCAGGTGCAGGTGCACCGGCACTCATCTGCACTGTGCCCTCCTAAGCAAGTGCTCCCTGGAGGCAACATCAGCCTAAATGCCAGTCTGGCTTATCCTCCTCTGCTGTTGGATTCCCAAGAAAGGATAAAGAAAAAAGCACTGAGTTTGCTGTGGAATATCCAGATTCAGGTTCCTGCTAAATCACAACCATCTGGTGCAAACCCACATAAGAGATAGGGAAAGGACAATTCACTGTCAGTTAAGTTTCTACATCTCCACCGGTACAGTGCTACAAGAAAAGGCACACAGAATCACAGAATCACAGAATGGCAGGGCTTGGAAGGGACCTCTGGAGATCATCTAGTCCAACCCCCCTGCCGGAGCAGGGTCACCCAGAGCAGGCTGCACAGGGCCGCGTCCAGGCGGGGTTTGAATATCTCCAGAGAAGGAGACTCCACACCCTCCCTGGGCAGCCTGTGCCATTGCTCTGTCACCCTCACAGTGAAGAAGTTTTTCTGCATATCGCACAAAGTAGGCAACATAAATAAAAAGGATAAATGATCTTATTCTAAGAGGTCAGTATAGCTTGACTGTGCACCATCACCCATGCAATGACAGAGGCAGAGAGAGAGTGCTGGCACACACACACTTCTGAGACACTTTACAGCATATTGAGGCTTCCCAACAATGTAGAAATACTCTGTAAGTTGTTTCCAACCATTGCGCCTTCCCTTCTCAACTGAGATAGAGGATTTGGCTCCAAAAATGTCAGTTATGTGGAAGTGCTGAGATAAATACCAGCATAACAAGCTCAGTATCATTAAAACCTGTGAAGTAGATGAGGAATATTCATGTAAACACTGTAACAGATTTAAAGAATTAGAAATTAATTAAGTCAAGATAATACCAGTCAAGATTTTGTAGAAATTAGCAATAATTTTAGAATAGTTATAGCCATCTTGTTAGAATAAAACTAAAAAAAAAAAAAGAAACGAGAAGACTAATTTATGACATCTTAAAAAAATTTTACAGGGTGGTCACTCAGTGCTCTGCTAAATCATATGGCTTTTGCAGACTTGCATTTCATGCACCCAGCTTAATCTCACAAGGCATTTGGAAGACATTTGGAGAGGTTTTTGGAACCGTTCTGAATAAGCAGGGAGCTGCCAAATTTAACCAAAGTAGAAAAAAAAGAGTAGAGGCACCTTTCAACAGCCTTTGATCAAGGTTACCTCTTTTCTTCTTCCCATAATTCAAGGTAATGTTTTGTGTCTCCCCCTGCCATATTATACCAGAAAGAGAAGTGCCACTATGCAGCAAGTAGATAAACCTCTGAAAAAAATCAGGAAAAAACAACATTAAAATCTTCCTGAGCAGCTTCTTCCTTGAGAGACTCCTGGACCAATACTTCAAGGCCCAAAAAGCCTTGATGAGCCAAACTCATAAAGGCTTCCATAGACCTAGAGCTATGTCTTTTTACAAATATGTATAATGAAAATACTTTAAACTTATCATTATTTTCTATTCTTTATTTCTTCACCAGCAACAACACATACATAACTCATTTGACTCACAGAACAATGAACAAGGTAACATGGACTCTTGCTACTTGCTGGCAATAATAGGAGATTTTTGTCTCTCTAGACTAATTTTTATTTCATGCTTCTGTTTTGAGCCTTATCATGAGGTTTGAGCTTCAAAGCAGCACAGCAAGGAACAGGACATGTTTGCCACACATTTTAGCACTAGAGGCAGTTGCTTCTATTGTCTGCCCCATTATACAACACATGGTACAAAGAGCAAAATAGATTAAAACATTTCATATGGAAGACAGCATTGAGGACTTATATAGCGATGGATGACAAAATATTAATTAAATATGGCAAGCTATCCAGGGGAATAAAAGACAAAGAACAGGCAGAACTTGGTTGTCCTTACTGGCTTTGAACTAATGACACATAAAACAGGACCTTACTGCATTCAGAACCAAGTCACGAATAATTTGACACTTCTCAGATGACTGTTGATTTTGCCAGACGTTGAAGGGCAGTAAAAAGTTTTCCCTAATGACAGAAGTGGCCTAACTGCCACTGATACTATAATTCAGGCTTGAAGTCCTGGAATCAAATGATTTGAAAGTCTTTTCAGTTACAGCTTTTTTTCTGCCTAAGCAATTATTGAACACCCCTGCCACTATATTTCTTTTATATTTTATAAATATTTTATATTTATATTTCTTTTGTGTATTTCTTTCCTGCCAATTCCTCCTTTGCAGAAAGCGGCAAAAGATGCGCCTTTCATGACAAAAGCGTGCAAGTTGCTAAGATCAGTATCATTATTTGTTGATCTTTTTTCTCAGCAAATTTGCAAACTAGCACAGTAAATACAACAAATATAAGCAAGTAAGAGAGGTGTATCAAAGAACTAAATAATTTTAATCAGTGTGACTAGATTAAACAGCTTCTTAAATATTTCAATGTGGCAATCCTTTAGGAAGTGTTTATGACAAGCTTATAACAGTGCCAGGCAAAAGACAAAGTGGAATCTATCCAGGCTCATCCATATTTAAATATGTGTGCTTAGTGCAAACATGGCTTAGGGAAAAGTGATGACGTCTCCAAACTTACGATAGGTGGCAGGCAAGAATGCTGGCAGAAGCAACCAGGAGAAATAGAGGAGATAAATAGAGAAGCTGACAGCAAGAAACCATTTGAAAGTGTAAATGAGCTCAGGGGAGAAAAAAAAAGACAATGCAAGTCCTGCAGTCCAGGATGGACAATAGGTCACCAGACTATACCAAACTTCTTGCAAAATTTTTACTTCCATTTTGAATATTGTGAGTGAGAAGCTAAGTGAAGAAAAGACACTAGCTATAAAACAATTTGGTTATCAAAACTGCGAACGAACTATTCAAGGAATAAGAAGGGGGAAAAAAATCTGAGATGCAAGAAGATGGCCAAATATTGCAGCAACATGAAGAGCTTCAAGCTGCCAGGAATGAGACGAAGATAGTGGGCATGGATCAAGCCCTCATGAACAGCAGCCTAAGTGAAAAAGGAATGGGAAAAGAAAACATTTCCAACATTTTTTCTTTCTGAACGGTTCCAGGTGCCGTGACTACAGCCTGTCATTTTGAGGTGGAAACCTCTTCTTCTGCTGCAGACATCTAACAAAGGGGCAGTTCAGCACACCGTGCCTGCGTGGCACATATGACTTTAATAGTCATTGCGGGGAAGTAGGTGTCCCCAAATTGCTGGAGGCTCGGGTTGGCAGTATACACATGCCAGCCCTTCCACCTTTCATTTCAGGCCAGTAATTTAGTTATAGAAACAAAGTACAGCTCATATCTTCTGCCAACTCAATTTATTGTCTCCATCTGGACCATAGTCCAGCATTACAATATAAGATTAGCCTTCTCCAAGATACCCATCTGCAGAACATAAGCCATCAAAAGCTGAAGTTCCATTCTGTCTCCAGCTCCTTCCACTTTTAAACACTGACAAAACCTCAGATTTTCCAGTATATCATCTTGAAACTAGCCAGTAGAAGATAATTTTTTCCTCTTCATCCACCTATAAGACCACTGCTTAGTTTCAGTCTCAGAGGGTCCCTTTGGGAAATCAGTAGATATCAGATGTCTGGAGGTAGACAGAGCAATGTATAGACAACTGAGTATCTCTGAATCTGGAGGTGTCAGACTTTATTTGGGGGAGTGAATCACCATATAGACAGTTCAGGATCGGGAAGCAGTTGTCATCACAAGTCTGACTCCAGAAGTCACATCTGAGATCACAGTTGTATTCTACTGATAAATGGAGTTTGCTGAATGGCCATTTAGTAGAGGGCTGAACCTCTCAGCAAAGCTCTGGTAACAGTGTCAGCACTAAGGAGGAGAACCACTACGAAAGCACTGACCACACATGCCAACAGCTGACCTACATACAGGAGATCGAGCATAATACCACAATCAATCGTGTTTTTGATCAATGCCAAAGGAAAAGAAAGCAGCTACTGCACAGGCAAAGAAAATCCTTCTCTCTCTCCAAGTCACTGGGTTCACTCTGTAAGATTGACCTGTATCTTTGACATACAACATGGAGCTTTGCAACATGAGCAACAACACACGAGATGAAAATATGCCTCAAGGAAGAAGGGAAGAGGCCAAGCAAACAGAGCAGGAAAGGAGGCAAAAAGGAAGGGAGGCTACCAAATCTGCCTATATTTCCTTCCTGTACTTACTCAGTATTTCCTTACTGCCAATACTTTGCACAACTGTTTTGCAGAGCTTTCACTCCTCTGCTTTGTCAGTTATAACATAAAGTCAGAGGCCTCACGACCCAGAGAGAAAACTATAAATATGCCAACAGTGGCATTTTCCATTTAAATCTACATAAACTTCTAGGAAGAAAAAAAAAATAAAAATACTTCTGAATTTGCCTGACCTCTAGTTTTTGGGCTGCTTTTTTTTTTTTTCCCTAAACATCAATTAAGGTTTTAGGCCAGAAGTCTCTGAGTGCTCAGTATTTAATTAGCATTAAGCACACGACCAGACACTGTTGTATCTAACTTGTGGTTTGGGACTTACAACTGTAGGCTTTCCACTGATAGCACTTGTGGACAGTCACCCTCAGGAATTACATTTTCTTTGGTATGAAAACCCTCTCTGTAAATTGTTGTGTAATCCCAATTCTGTTTTTAACACACTGAATGCAAGAAGAGCTGTTCCTCCCAGTACTGCTACCTTAAAAACAGATAAGTTTTAATATATGCGGACACTGATGCCTTCTTTTGTAACACCGTATGCACAAAAAACTTTTTTTGTTCATGCCAATATCCCAATTTGCATGCTTTCTGTCACATCAAATGAAACTGCTCACTGGAAATTGGGACATAAGCTACCACTTGCATTCATGAATATGTGCCACCCGCTTTCATGTAGCACTTGACATTCTAATGTGCACTTGAGCAGTTCCGCAGGTGAAAAGGCCAGTCATTATCAGCAGCCATGGGAGATAAGAAATATATGGGAAAAGCTTATCTGAATCTGAAGATTTTCAGCTTTAGCAAGTTTTTCACATGATTCAATCCTTTAAAATAAACCTGGAAGAAGCTTTTCTCCCTCTCTGCTGCTAGAGATGGGTGTCTATATATGCACAGCAAAGGATTTCTGTACTGCACTTCTGTTCTTTCCTGCATTGCACTTTGCACAGTAAGAAGCAAGACAGGGTGACTCTCCCATAGCAACTACAAGGGGCTTCCGTTTGTTAAAAGGTGCTTCAGTGCAACAAGACTCAGAAGAGCGTGTTGGTACCGGTGCCTCTTCACAGCCACTCCACATCAGCATTAAACACTTTGAACTGTCAGTGTAACAATAAAGACAAAGCCATTCCTCTTAAAGTAACGCACTGAAATAATTTGTGCAGTCTAACATCATAATTTATTCACTTGTAATTTCTCTCCAAATACACACTGAACATATAGCTACAAAAGTGTATAAGGCACTCTTCCCTTCCTGGTTGAAATGTATATCCTCTCAGAGCTCTGGGTTTCAAAGAAACAGCCTCATTACAACTCTGTGGAAATGGAGAAGGTTCACCAGAAGATTGGTCACAGTGGTTTTGCTCACATGATGAAAACAGATCTGGGTTATAGCCTTGGGCTGTAATCCACCACACTGGCTGTCACGTGTACCTGATCAACTGAGTGGTCTGCAGGCTCATATTGTATTTAGCTTGATCAATGGGCTCAACCAACTCAAAGGACTCTGTCTGTTTCTGCTGAGAAATTACCTGGTAAGAAATATGTACCCATTTTCACATGGGATCCTGCTCCCATGGAAGACAGGCAAAATTCCCACTGACTTCAGAGAATTCAAAGTCAACCTACTAGCAGTTTAGCCAAAGAGATTTTAATCTTATTTTTAAATCCAGGAGATTTAATGTTACATCCGGTTTTTAAGTTTTACCTTTCTTTTCCTCAGTGCTTTATTCTTTTCATTGTCATTGTTGTTCCTTGCCCTGCCATTGGTTTTCCAAGGAAACCCATTCATCTCAGTATTTGTGGGACTGACAGAGCTCATCACCAGCTTGCAGAAATGATGGAGATAAATAACATGCAGTTTATTCAGTTTAATGAGTGCGATGACAATGAGCTCATGACAGAAGCAAACAAAAGGTCTTTACAAGGTAATGATGACTATTGCTATGGTGAAGTTTGAGCGATTTTTACAGACTGGAAATTGGCAATAAAAAGATTCACTGTCTGCTAAAGGGATCTATTAATAACAAGGCTTCCTAAAGAAAACAGGGCATTTTGAAGACAAATTGTCAGCCACAACTCCTTTATCTAGGGTGCTCAAGGAAGTGGTTCTGCCAGCAGAGTAACTCAGTCTGCAGCAGAGGACAGCTTTCAAATAAAAGAATGGTGCCTGAGAAGTAAGACTTAGCCTGCAGCTTGCCAAAAAAACTTGCCATGTTAGTGGACCTGCTAGTAGGCATTTGTTAAGACAAAACCACGTAAGGCAAGTTATTTTAACGTTGACTGCCTGGTAAGGTAAAAGTTAAGTAACACACTATCCCCAAAATGCCACCAATAATGAATATGGTGCTAGGAACTCAGATTATCTTCAGAAAAGCCAAGGATAAAATAGTCCTGGTAATGAAACTCATGCTCAAAATCCTCCATAACTAGAAAAAAGCCCATGTACAAGACATGACATAAGTTATCAGCTCTGGTAAAAGCCTGTTGAAACACACATTTGAAATTAGCTTCTGAGACATGAGGAAGAAACGTGTTCTGTAGGGAGCCACATAGTGTTCTGTCCTTTCATGGATTAAATTCAGTGGAGTTGCCAATGGATCACTGGATCAATGGATCTGAATTTACATCTGTTTATAGATGTCCAAATTGGCTTCAGCAAATGAATCCACAGCAAGATGGCTCACCATTTTGAATGCACTTTCTGAGAGACACTTCAGCAAACCTGAAGCGTAAACAATGGCAATTCTTTAATAAAATGCTCTTTTAGTAGTTTTCGTTGTTAATCATATATCTATCTCCTCCTACTAATCTAACAGTCCAAAGCATATATATGAGTGTTCTCACACATGCCTCCTGTAGCTCTCCAGCCCAGACCGAAATACAAGCTGAAGCATAGCACACAGAACTTTTAGGAGGAATCCAGAAATGCAGGACCAAACTCTGGTGCTTTAATTCATGACACTAGTTTCACCTGTTCATAAAAGTGCAAGAAGAGTTAAACAATTTGGGATCAAGTATTTGAACGCAAAGTGGCAATGCTGAGTATTTAAAGATTTCACATTCTGATGGAGAGAATTTTATTTACAATTTGATGGCACTTCAGGTTTGCTGGGAATAAAAATAAACACAACTAAAATCAACAACTGAGAAGCAGTGATTTTGTGTGGCCATAGCTCTATAGTACATTTATGATGGTTACTTTAAGGGCTGAGTTCAATTGGATTGCTTTGGATTTGTATCACAGCACTATATTCTGTTCTCATTTGAACTGGTATAATTCTGGAGTACTTTCATTAACAATAGTGGGATTACTCCAGATTTGCATTGAAGGCAGGTTTGCTTTGAACTACATCATATGAGCAGTATAAAGTAGGACACTGGCTACTTAAACACATGGCACTCATCTAGAAGCCTTTTTACAGTGTTCAGGTAAGGCAACAAAGATGAGAAAGAAACCAACACAAATAAAGATAAGACTAGGTTATTTACAGGAACTTTCCAGATTCACAAGGATTAGAAATACGCCTATGAAAACTATACTTTTTCTTATTGTTTCTGAAATCATTAATCATGGTGCTGAATATGAAAACAATCATTTAGATGCAGCTGGAAAAATAACTTATCCACAGCTGAACTGGAACTGACTCCTTAGAAATCAGTAAATGAGCAAATTTTTAATCATTACTAAGTGCAAAATTATGCAGAAGTGCTCAGGGTTCCCAGGCTGCACTCTCTCCAGCTGTCTTTAGCAAACAGGCTAGGAAGAAGGAGGAATGTATTTTCACTGCAGCTACTGCTGTCTGTGCACTTAACTCTTACCCAGTGCATCATGTCCCTTTGCTTCCTACAGAATATGGAAGGATACTCCAATGCATCCTTTTCAACCATACAGGCGTAGAAGTAGATTGTGTGCCCACATTGAGATGCTCTTCCCTATTATTCTCAGAAAAATCTTCTGTTTATAGCCTGAAGTTAGGACAGACCCTTAGGGCAGAGTCAGTAGTGGTTAGCTGCCAATACATATTTTCTTGAAGAGCTCCTTTTTATGCAGATAAACCTAGAACTGTACCTCAACTTTTTCTAAGATTCAGAAATCCCCTTTGTTAAGTACATGGAGAAATTTGGATTCTGATGGGAATCCTCATTAAAATGAGCAAGAGCGTACTGTATAAAGGTCAAGAATTAACAGTGAATTTGTGTCCAAAAAAACCCTATAATTTAGCCCAGCCTTCACTGAATCCCACACTATCTGAGTTCAATAGTTATATAGTTCTTAAGCTGATATATCATGGTTAATGGCAGCACCAATGACATACTAGAGAATGCTATAGCAGTGATGGGAAAAACAGCATTTCTTGAGATTATGGTTCTTTTCAGATCACATGCAAGACTACACTGAGCTTCATTAGTAAGATCTTATAAAAAACTGTATGTGCACTATAGCATGCCAAATGAGAACAGTCTAAAAAAGGAGGGATTTTTAAAGTTACCTGTGCACAACTCTCCTCCTCCTAATCTCAGTAAATCTGAGCACATATATTAGCACTTGAATAAATTTATAGTGGCTTTATTTCCTCTGCCAAAATCTAAGATTGAGAAGAACCAGAACTATTTCTTCAGCTGAAGTGAAAGCAGTATACTTTAGCATAAGAAAAACTGTATTGACTCAGATGGCCAGGTGGGAGGAACTGATGAGTGGGAAATGACAGAGGCAAAGAGAAGGTTCTGCAGACTGCAGACTTACCTGCATTCACTGGTCTGTAAAAAGGGCAGGCGGGAAGGAGGAGAAAAAATACCTGGATTTTTAGCACTGGTCTGAGAAAGAGAAAGAATACTCCTTTGCTTTCCTCTTCTGTTCACTGTTAAACCACTGTTCCCCTAGCCAGACTCGGTGTTTATCAGTCATTTAAGTACCTGTTACACAGCTCGCTGTGCAGACTTCCTGTTGCTTTCATCAGTGGGGACCTCTGCTCACACGGGTGGGCTGAAGCCTAGATGCTCGGAGAGCATGAGGAATAAACCTACAATCCAGGGAGGGTGAGTTAGGTGGCAAATGTCTTCAACTGGGAAATGTTTTCAAAGATTAATTCTGGCTGCTTAGGGCTTTTCTCCTCACTGGTCAGGCAGCAACTGTTCAGTCCAGTCCAGCACAAACCAAGCAGTAAGCTGCACTGGGGTACAGAGCCTGTACAAGTGAATCTGTAGTCACCTCAGCTTGATGGGAGAACTTGCTAATGCACACTTGTCTCTCACAGTATGACTGTGCCGTTGGTTGGCACCAGCTGCCTTCTTTGTCTGGGGCAGAGCTTAAATCATCTCATGAAAAGAGAACAGCCTAAAGGTTAGAAAGATTAATGTAAATCATTATATCACCCCTACACAAGTTTTTATACACCTCCTTGATCCAGGCCACAAAGTTTCTTGGCTGGGATGATAGTGAAGGCTTGAAGACCATTCCCCAGTTTGGATGAGGGGGTGAAGAGTGCAAGGCCTGTAACACAGAATCCCTGCTGAGTTTTAGCGAGGCTTTCTCAACACTAGTGAAGCAGGATCCACACAGAAAAAAATGAATCTCTCCTTCTGCCAATCCTTCTTTCCCCTTCCTTCTCCTATACTGATTCCCACAACCTCTGCTTTGCTGCACTCCACCATTCCTTCTTCATCTGAGAATTCCCCACTTCTCCGTGTCCCCCTCCATCACCAGCACTGCACTCAAGTCTCAGCTGCCCTACGATTTCTCCTGGTTCTTCTCCTGAAAAGCCATCTCACTTCTCTGCCAGGCCCCAGCACCGTCTCTCTTGACAGCCCGAGCTCTGTCAATCTGGGAACGTCTCCTAGATCCTAACAAGCCTCCTGCCTTTTCTATAAGCAATTTCCAAACCCCATGCTCTTTCCTGTTCTCTGTTCCCTCTTCCTTTTGCTGTCTTCTTCCTTCTTTCACCAAACCAGAGGAAGCTGCCAGCAGCAGGAAGGAGGCTGTACCAGCACTCCTACTACTGGCAGGGGGACACAGATTCGGCAACTCCCCCTCAAGAGCCTCCTTCCAAACCACTCCTTCCAACCTCTCCCCCACTGTCCCCCAGAGCACGCTTGTCTGCAGGAGCAGTTTGGCAATTCAGTAAAACAATCTATGGACATACCACTACATCTCTGTATGTATGTATCCAAATCCCCTATTTGTACATTCTCTCCCACGCGTGTCCCTCTTTGGCACAGGCAGTGTTTTCACTTTGTGTTTTAAAGCAGCCAGCAAACTCTTAATCTCCAGTGGAGACCCTAAGCACCAGTTCAAATAAGCAAGCAGATTTGAAAATAGTTGCACTAGGGGATACCCTGTCCCCATTACAGAGTACAGAAGAGATGTGATCAGTCCGGCCTGTTATTACAGCAGGCAGCTCTTGCCCTGTGGCAGGTGGATCTTACTACAATAGCATCTAAGGGCTCTTTTCCATGAATACAACAGCAAGATTAAATTTGATGATCAACCCAAATATAGTTTGAGAGAAACGTTGCTTTTATTTGTAAAACACAGCCATGAATTAAATAGCAAGTATAGTAACATGACTCCTGAAAATGAGGATAATTTTCCTTTAAAATAACAATCCAAACTGAGGTAAATTTTCCTTGAAATTAAACTTAATTGAACTGTGTCAAAGTATGTATTAGATATTAAGTTAATAAAATTTAACTACTAGAGCATTAACTCAAACTCTATAGGAGCCCACTGAGGGAAAGCGCCATACTTTTTAAGATGGCAACCTATATGTAAGACATGGCTAGCAGCAGACTTGTTTTGGATCTTTCACAAACACTGTTTGTTTGCTAAAGCATAACAAATTTGTATGTGCCTCCTTGCACTGTATACTCAGGATTTCACAAAGTGAATAACAAATCAGACCATGTTTAATGTTGGAGGAGCACCATTAAAATCCATTGCAAATGTCCATGTCACAGGTGTTTTGCTGCAGATTCTACACCGATGAACACACCGCTGATTATCATCACATAAGGTAGAGTTCAGATAAAAGGAAGATGTGACATGTTGGTTAATCAGGGAGAAGAAAAAAGAAAAAAAATTATGTTTCTGTCTCTGTGTTTTCTACATCACTGAACACTGAGACACGATGTCATTTATTTCAAACATATAAACCATGACCACATATTTGCCGATGCAATTACTTCAACTTTATACTCACTAGCTTGGAAACAAGCCCATTTGTCTCATTCCTCAAGGAAAATAAGAGCCGTAACACAGAAATGGAGAATAGAGATGTCACATCCATTCAATTCACCCTCACAGCTTCCTTGTCTCCTATACCAATCCCTGTTCCTGAGTTACTGGGGACAGGTTTGCATACACCTTACAGGAACTGATTTGCAGTAGGATTAGTTTTGTGGAATAAAAGTACGAGGAAAGAGGGAAAGATGAAAAGGTGCCAAAGTGTACAAGCATCCAGTATACAAATTCAGAGCTTCCCTAAGGAGCAGCTCTTGGACACAGGCAACAGCTCTAATGCTCTTTGCAAATATTATTCCTTTGCTGTTGGATGGCTAAATAGCCTGTGAAGGACATTTTACTTATTAAAACTTAACCATATTAGAAAACGGCTGTTAACTACTTAAGAGTAGAATACCTCAAACCAGCTTTTGTTCCTTTCTTCAGCCATTAGTAACAACACTATAGGCCCCTCTTTAGACAAATAATAGCAAATGTATGCAGCATGATAGCAGGAATCATGCTAGAAGGAAATGCCTTGGGTTCCATTCCTGCACCACTGACTCTCGGTTTAAGGCAGCTGAGGTATTTGCCCAGAACAATCTTGACAGTAACACAAAGTGCAATGGCTGTTGCACTATTTGAGCCCACGCAGGCCTGGTTAGGCTGCTTGCAAGCACTGCTGAAAGGGAAGAGTGAGCAATTCCTTAATTATTTCTCCCTCATACTCTTTTGCCAGTCCCTGGGGGCCAGTGGCTCCAGCTGGCCACCTGCATCAGTGTGGTCTGGTGTAGTGGATGGCCTGGTGAAGCCCCATGTAGTGAGAAGACATGGTTAACCTGCTTGAAGTGAAAGCTGGCTGTTGTCTCACTGTCCTGTCCTCCTTCCACTTACAGCTGACCTAAAATCAGCTGGTTTATGTTACAGGATGAACAACTGCAAGGGTTAACGGTCAGAGAATAGAGGAATTATCAATACCTGTCCCAGCCCTGGAGGGAATTAATCAAAAGGCTTTCATTACACTGATGCAGATTGCATAGGAGAGAATATGCATATACCTTATTTCTCATGAAGCAGAGAAAATCCTGAATTAAAAGAAGCTTCCTTAAGTAGAACCTCTGAATAACTCAAGACATATGAGATCCATAATTATTAATATTTTCCCAGTGTCCTACAAAATAACCTTCCATATTGCCCAGCAACAGCTCATAGCAGGTAGTACACAGAGAACTCTCTCTCTTTCTTGTGGCAGGTAGTATGCAGAGAACACAGACAAAAAGTTCCTACACAGAAAACTAAAAGAGTAGTGCGAAACAGGATCACTTTTTCCTGAACCCATATGGCCTCAAGCTGTACCTTTACTGCAGCCACTGTGCACGCAGAGCTGCTGGAAGCATGGTGTATCATGGCGGAAGGAAGGGGTTTGGGGTTTTTTTAGGGGAAGTTATGCAACCTCGCTAAACAACATGAAGTAAGCTGAAAAAAGTCATTCCTGGAATAGCTGTGTTCACAACAGGGATTTTGCTACCCCGAGTATGCCAACCAAAATTATAAAGTTTGTAACACTACCACATTGTCATAGCTCTGTCTGTACAACTTTGTATTGTAGAGCTGGACACAGAACCATAGACAGCTTCTAAGATTATGTACATCATCTGAGATGGCCTTGGAGTTACTCACACGATAAAGCAGAATCTCCTAGAAGTCTGCTGGTTCACAACTGTCCAACTAATAGTTTACTGAGCTGAGTAAAGATTCCAGTTTCTATGGTTTTATTATTGTTGATTATTATTAAGAAGCAATCATTGATTATTATAGGAGTTGAAATCGCTTACTCTGCTTAAGTTAGCACAACGAAATACGACTCTGTCCTCTTCCACACAGATCCTTGACGCTGTAGGGAGTACATTCAGGGACCCACGTGATAACCAGAGATAACCACATCCTTAGAGAGCTCTTCCCCATTCTTAAGTTCTTCTAATTTATTTTAAAAATTTCCATAGTCTCTGTTTCATGGTATTGTCTGTCTCCTCTGAAAGACAAAACTTTAAGTAAAGGACAGTTAGCTCCTAAAGGAGCATGATATCACACACTGATGCTGAAGTCTCATTTCCTCTGTACCTTGGGGCAAAGTAATTCCAGTGATTTTAGCAGAGTTTCTCACATTGGTATTACGTAGCTTTGGCTTCCCCTTGTACTGCTATTCCCAGCAAATTGCTTCATGTATACAGAAAGCTGTGAAATCCTTGGAATACATTAACACATCTTACATGAGAAACACAGCTGCTTGAAATTGTTCACCATAGTTTAGGCACGTTCCTTCCAATTTACGTTCAGTAGCTGGCCAAGATATTTCCCTATATTACTATTCCATTCGGTAACTTGCCTTCATAGTATTGCACTTGTCTGAATAGAAATTAGTTCATACATAGCTGCCTTTTACTATTCTTTTTTTGTAGTGTGTATATCCTTTTCCATTGGTGCTGCTATCTCCTTCCATGCCTTATCACCCCTGTCAGCAGACACCAATACACATTGATCTCCAACTATGCTGGTTGAATAAAACATAGTTTGTCCTGGGATGCAAGCCTTTGCCAGATCCACAGCTAAAGCACAGCAAAAGAGAGTTTCATGAGTCCCTTGTTTACACCCAGAGGGGTGCAATTTATTTATAATTTAAAATAAAGATTCTTTTGTAGTCTTCCTTTGTCCGTCCAGTTGTATAAAATTAGGGTAATCCCAGATCATCCCAGCAAGGGTCCTCAGTTGGTGTGAGGCACCAGTAGCCAGTCATTGCCAACCTGATTCCCAGGACCTCTTGTGTCAGAAACACTGGGAGAACAGCTGGACTAGTCCTATGATCCCAATGATTTGAAAAAGGCAAAACCCACCTATAAAAAAGTCAAAAAGGAAGATTCAGGGAAATATAGGCCAGTCAGCTTCACTCACTTAAGTCCCTGAAGATATCAGAGCATGTTCGCAAGGAAGAATTGAAGAACTAGCAATTGCTCATGTAAAATTTCCAAACCTCATTCAGCTAAAGGAAGGGAAAATCCAGTGTCAAGATCTAGATTCATTTTGTCCTTGAAGATTATTAAGTTAGGTTAGTGAGCAAAATGAAAGACTAAAAAAGGGGAAAGATCAAATCAGAACATAATATAAGAAAAGAGTAATTTTCCTAAAAAAAGTATTGGGGAAAAGAAAGATTCACCATGTAAATGCATCATGAAAGATATCAAGGCAGTATAGTACATTGAAATTGGATGCATCTATAATGACGATATACATGCTAGTCCTAGGATAGTGACAGAAAATTATTTTAGTATCTTTGCTGCACAGATACATTCTTAAGACATTAATACTTCAAAGGCTGAAAAATTAATAAAAACACACACAAGGCATTAGCTTTGTATCTGTATGTTGAAATGCATTTTCACATGGTCATGCTGATAAAAGCAGATTATCCAATTAGTGAGATAAATAATTACAGATGCACTTCATGGAAGAGCATGTTATTCTAAGAAAATTGCTGTAATTACTGGAGGTGCCCTGCAAAGTATTATCCATTCCTAGCTGCTTGAATCTTAAAACTTTGACTCACTCAGCTCTTAATAAAATATCCTAACTAGAAGTGTTAGTTATTCCCCTAATAACTGACCTTGAAAATAAATTACTAGTTTATCAATGAAGGGCACTGTCTATCTCTGTGTAAACAAGTCAACTCTATATACCCTGGACATAAATCCAGTGCTCATCAGATAAAGAGAAGGCAAGCCAAATTAATAGCTGGAAAAATACCTGTAACATGAATGAATATAGAAGAGGCTGAGGATCATCAATAGACACTGACAGACACAAGCTGGCTCTGCAGCCCTTCTACATTGCTTGGGCTGATACTTCAAATGCTAGATAAGTGTCAGAGATTTGGTGGTGAAACAGCTGATGTTTGAAAAATAGTTAAATGAATTACATGTCTTTCCGTCAAAAATAATGAAAAATTACATAGCTGCATAGATGTTTCCATATGCCCATGCTGATACAAATGGTCAAGGGCAAAATGACTATGGTGCTCTGGGAGAAAAGTCCACCTATGTCTGCAGAATGGCACGATCTCCTGCCAAAAAAACCTCTTTTATCTTAATCTGAAAATTAGCATCAGCAAGGTAACAGAGACTCAGAGCAGCAGTGTTCCCTTTTTTTTCCTTTTTTTTTTTTTTTTCATTCTGTACTTAGTTTTGAGACAAGGAACCAAGGAAAATAAGTGTTTTGTTTGTTAAAGGGGGAGAATTAAGTGATAGTGTTCAAAGCATGTTTTGCTCACCTACCACTCTGATGTCTGTAAAACCCTCCCAATTCCATCCTTTTCTGGAAAAGATAAGGAAAAGGAAAATCACTAATGCCCTAGTTGGTGTGGATCCCAGAATGATCTAAGCAATATCATAAAATAAACAGTTAAAATAAATGTGAAATGCTAACAGGTCACATAGTAACAACATTAATAATTTCCCTGTTCCTGCTGAGCTAGATACTTGAAAGTAAGTATGGGAAACCTCTTTTATTACTGGCAGCTAAATACAAAGTTTAATTCCAACTTTGGTATTTCCACCACAAAGTCAGTCATTTTTGCTGAATTTCAACTTTAAAGCCATATGGGGTAATAATAAACAGCAATTTTGAATTATTTCTGTCAAATTGGCCTAGAAAAATGGGACTTATTTGACATCCTCCTATCTATTCAGCCAAGAAAATTGATACAAATCTTTTTATACTGTAGGTGTGCAAAAAAAGCTAAATGCTGCTGTCTAGAGATATTTTCTTAGAAGCTCAATGATAACAGAACATTACTGACAGAAAATAGATATAAGAAAGAAGATTCTTATTACTACATGGCAATTTGTTTTCGCTCTTCCCCACCCCCATCAGCCCTAACATCCTTGGACTATCCCAATTTCTTCAGTCTTTCCTCAAAGCCATGGTTTTTTAGACCTGTGATCTTTCTGGCTACCATCATTCAGGACTAGTTGGTCCAAATCTTTCTTGAACTGCAATGTGCCAAATGGGTCAAATTGTTCCAGTAGAGGTGAGGGAAGCATGGAGCATTTACATACCTTACCTGCTGTGCTTCAGTTTGGACAGCTCAAATGGTGTTTGTTACTCGCACAACAGTACAACACTGTTGACTTAAGTCAACAACTTAAGTCCAACTTAAGATCCACTGAAGTCCTCTAGACTCTTTTCTGCAGAACTCTCTCTACCCAATCATCCTGTTTTTCTGATGCTTCATGCCTACCTGTGTTGCACTTGTTCTTATCAAGTTGTCTTCACATTTTTTCACTTCCTTTCTCTAATTTATAAACATTGCTTTGAATACTGATCCTATCCTCCAAAATGCTTGCAGCCCTTCAATCCTGGTGTTAATCCGCAAATTTAATCATCATGTTCTCTAATACCTCACTGAAATCATTAATGAAGTTATTAAACAACATTTTCAGCTTAAGTAGCCCTGTTTGACATAGGGATGTGGCTCCATGTGTGGCAAATTTAAACTTCCTGATAATAGGGGTTTTTTAACTACCTTCTCTGATCTCCCAAGTTGAAGCATATTCCACAGGAAATAGGGCAGGATTCCTGACTCAGAGCTCTATTCTCAACCCATGTGTGTGTCCTTTCTCTTCTGATGAAGAGGTAATAGTGTCTCCTTTTCAGTTTGAGAGTCTTAGTTCGTATTGACTCAACATTAGTGGAACCACTGATGCACTTCCATAGCAAATTTGTGCTCAAATAGGCAGGGAATAGACAATGAGAGATTCAAAATATTTTTATGCCAGTTAGATAACTGGTAAGAACACAATTTTTGTCTTCCCTGCTGTCTGGGAAGTTATATTTTGAACTGCTGTGTCAGTTCTTTATGTTTTAATTGTTGTTTGTAAGTTGTACATACCTTGAGACTACAGTAAACGCATTTTATTGAATAGAAAATAAAATATCCAGAAATCACCAAGTTTTATGTATTACATCAGTGAAAGAAGATAAAAGCAAAAGCTATACTATACAGCAAAATGATGAATTGCACTGTTGGTTAATTCTGCTAGCTACAGGATCTGTGATAGCAAAAAAGCAAGATGCTGAAAATTTTCAGTATTCCCTTCAATTATATGCCTTTCTGTCCATTAATCCCTGCATTTGTACGGGTCTTGTAACATGGTTATGGAAGTTCTTTCTGTGTCACAAAAGACCTTTCCTTTTTTTGCCCATTGTTGCCACTTCATTACTTACTAGATGTAAACTAAGCTATAAATGCCCTAATATACACATCTGCATCTCCTGAATAAAGGGTCTTGACAATTTTATTTGCAAATGTTGCAGTCGCTCCATATCAATCCTTAAATCCATGTACGCTCCCACCTGTCTCTTCAGAGATTCTTCATGTGAAGGTCTCTGTAAAGTTGGCATTGACTAGCACTACCAATGGAGGGCAGATGACACGCTTCTTATAAGGAAAGAACGGCTGTGGTCTCAATTAATACATTTATTTTTCTCTTTCCAATATGCCGCCTCTCAAGGACTAGCCATGACAACCCCTATTTTATAAGACTTCTACATTTGTATGCCTCTGGTGCAGCAGCATTTGGAGCATGTCCACAACGTACTGCATGCAAATGGCTCTCCCATGAAATTTTCAAAGAAACCCTTATGCTGGTGGCACATGAAGACGAGTTCCAGTAGTTCTGTGACAGGTGAAAACCACTTTTGCTCTGTGGTGATAAAGGGATGAGTAAATGCGTATTATGACAGGAAGTAAGACTCTGTCTTTGAGTCTGTATTAGCAGTGAAAAGGTTTCAGTGTAAGAGCTGTGTTGTTTTGCATGCATCTGTATCAGTAGAAGCTGGTCCTTTATTTACAAGTATGAATTACCTGCTGTTGCAGCTCAGTACTACTATTAAGAATTGCTTTGGCCAGCGTGATGAGGGGGGAAAATCTATGAAAGGAAAACTGTCTTGTCTCCAAGCAGGTGTGAAGTCTGAAAGATGCAGATGACAGTTTGATCAGGCATCTTCCTTCAGGCTGGGTTCTTCAGTGTAATGGAACAGACTTGCTACATGGAGAACTTCTAATGCTGCTGAATGGTTATTTTCAGAGAACTAAATAGCTTGAGCTCTTGAAATAATGAACATAAACATGAGAGTTCTTTTTATTGGATCACCTATTCTACTCTGCATACATGGGATACCAGAGAGACTTAGTTATCTCCATACCTTATGCCTGAAAAAGTATAGAAAAAAAGTAAATCAGTCAGTGATACCAAATATGCTATAGCTAAGAGTCACTTTGACTTCCCAAATGTGTCTGATGTTTTGGGATGCTTCCCTTTTTGAACATTCAACTTGAAAGACAAGAGGGGGACTTCGCCTTCAGAAAATGCTGCGCATGCACCATCGGTAAATCATATCCCGTTTAAGTTACTGTATGCCAGGCAAAAGACAGATATATTTGAAAATTAGAGATCGAAGTTTTACAGACCCACTTTAAAATATCACTTTGTGATAAGTTACTGCTGCAATAGAAAAGCAAAACTTATATCTAAACTTTCCTAGAACTTCCAAAGGCAAGAATGTATAGATTCAAATAGAAATCTAGGAGCAAGAAGAGCTAATTTTTTTTTTCCCTCAGACTGTATTATTATATTGAGTCTTGACTTGGCAGTTCACCTGGGTGCTTTTTTTGCAAAAGACTCAGTCCCTGCACCAAAGGAATTACTCTTTAAGGCCAACATACAGCTCAAACCACACAAAAATAGGTATTTCATAGGTAGAAATTTTGAGAGTTATGAATTAGATGAGGGAATATTTTTGATGAATAAGACTAAAAAAAAAAAACCAACAGAGAAATTGCTGAATAACTTTGGGCATTAATTATGTGTGTTTCAATTTTTCTGTCTTTCTGAAGGGGAAAATAAGATTCCTCTACTTGTAAAGCAGAGTGAAAACTCTGGAGAAAGGAGCTATACTTCTGCATTAAAAAAAAAAAAAAGTAATTTGAAGATATCCAGGCATCTTTGAGAATGTAATTTAAAGAAAGGATGCTCATTTGTTCATTCTCTTCTTCCCTCTTCTTTTTCCGTATCTGCTCTCTTTTTTACACATAAACACTCACACATACTTGTATGAAGACAACTCTGGAGAAAAAGAAGCACCAACCAGGCAAGACCTCAGTAACTGTACTCTTAAAGCAATGAACAAAGACAGAGCCACCAGATCTACTTCTCAAATATGGAATTAAAATTACACATGTGACTAAAGACAGAATTTACAGTGGAAGCAGGTCTAATGAAAACAAGTAAGAGTTTTGGAGCTGCTGGCTAATAGGAAAATAGTAGTAACCCAGAATGGACACAGAAACATTTCTTTGTTGTCTTTCACTGGCTGGGCATGATTTATCCCCATGCTTTTGAATGATTTCACTCTGCCAGAGGCATCAGTTTTGCTTTGAGTGATGGCATATTTTGTAGCAGCAGACTTTAGTGACATGGAAAACTCAATTTGTAAGCATTTCCTATAACGAGGTGTTTAAGGCACCTCCTGAGGGCAGCTTTCATGTTTGCACATTCCAGTAATCATTGCTTTATTCTATTGAACTGTTTCTACTTATGATTTTATGCATCACGAAATTGGTTCTTGTTTTAACGTTCTCAAAAACAGGTGTGAGGTACAGGATATGGTAATATCCTCCTCCTATGGTAACCCGAGTGTCATATGAGTAAGGAATAGTTCTGATGCCCAGACAGAAACAAAAGATGATGGTGACCAATGAGTTGAATCAGTGAATTATAAATTAGAATGAAAGTCAGCATACTAAAGAACACATTTATTCCCACCAAAAGGACCAATACTGAGCCCAAGGGATACTGAAATAGTGCATAGGTCTTTGCACAGAAGTGAAGTTTACTGTAAGTGAATAGATGCTAACTCACTGGAGAAGATGAACCCACTATTTCAGTGGTTTTTAGATTTCCATCTTAGCAACTTTGGAAAGAAGTGTGACTTCGCTTTGTACGCAAACAATCTGTCACCTGTATGATTCAGTCTGCACCTTCACTCTTGCACTGTGGTAAGGAAGAAGGGGGAAAGGGTGCAAAATGAATTGATTGCTTTTGCAGCTTATCAGCAGTTTTTCCTTCGTAACTCAAGAGTCTCAGATGTTCATGCACCTCCAAAATTTTATGGAACCCCTCTGCCCACTGAGAGGGCTTGAACAACAGGATCAGGCATTTAACCATCAACTTAACACTATGCGAGATGATACTGTTACAATACTAGATACTGAGAATACTGCCTAAAAGACAGATGTAGACGAAAAGAAAAATGTGAATGATATAGATTTCTTGCTGCCTGCAAAGGACAGGAAGTGAAGGATATGTATAGTAGTCAGCAAGACCTGCATCTTATCAAAAGAACATTAACTATGCCAGCTGCAAGTGGAAATGCCATTCCACTGAAGTGTTGTTGGTTTTTTTTCCAAGCCTTTTCTTCTTATATATGCTTACTGATTGTATAAATATTATCATCATTAAAGAAAAAAAGCACATAGAAACACATATCAGATGCCTTCCTAGGGCTAGCACAAAGTGTCTGCAGTATTTCCTAATTTTCAATAGGGCATGAGTAGAATTTGCGCTTGTAAGGACTTGTCTCTTAGAGGGATGATTTTCACCCACTCAAAATAATTCACCTTTTGAAAGGCTCCTGATTTTTCTTCTACCCTCATACTCCAACTAGGAAGAGGAAATATATTGTCATAAAATATTGGGAAATTAAATATCACAAAGACCAGATACTCAGCATCAGAACTCAGCCCCATTGATTTGCAGAAGTCTTATATAAAAAAAATGTTTATAATTGCTGCTTGTTAAATCTTCAGAGCCTCAGGTAAAGTCTTTTCTGAAGTCTGGTTCATGCCAGAAATAAAAGTCTCTGTCATGGAACAGAATTAATACCTTCGAAAATTCATTTACACGTCATTTAAAAAGGACTTTTGTTTGGAAATGACGCTGTACATAACAATCCTGATTGAAAGGCATAGCTACACATTAGTATACAGCAGGACATGAGGTTAAGCAGGTGTACCAGGTTAAGGAAAACTGGCTTTTTGTTTTTTGCTCTGAGACCACTTCTAATATTGCACAACTTTTGCACTCACTTCATTTCATTGGTTTCAGTGGAGTTGAAATAAGGAGGAGACTCAGATGCCATGTTTGCACTGGCAGCCAGAGCAGAATGTTTGTCAGGATCATCATTTGTAACTTGCTGTGGTGGGGATAAAATGAAGAGGATGTCAGGTTAAAAAGACAGTCTCCACTATAATTAGTATGGACAGCTATTCAGAAATCTGATGAAGATGATTTGGGAGGACAGTCGAAGAGACATAAGATAGCACTAATTTCACTCTTCTCCATACGATTCAAAACTATTTGTCACATCAAAATTGTTGATAGACAGTTGTCAGTCATTGATTGATTGTTTTTATTGATTATGCCTTTACAACTAGATGTCTGAGGCAACCAAAAATGAGAAGCTTCCTTTTGCTGTAAATTCACAGTTAAATGCTAAAACAGGGGCACATTGGAGGTATCAGAATACAAAATACTCATTGCTTAGTGTGCGGTATGGGCATGTGGCAGCACATATGGCATGATACGTGAACACCAAACAATATGCTCAGGCCCCAATGAGTTTGCAGGAAGTCAGAGAAAACACAAGTAGGTGACAACAATAACATGCAGTGTAAGAGGAAAGTGTGGACCCAGCAGAGCATGAAAATTCATTTACTCCCCCTTCTCCCGGGATGGAATATGGAATACGGCTGAGAGCAAAGAGGATTGTCTTCAGCAGATCCATGGGCTGTATCTGAGACTGTCAGGATAACTACAGTTATTAGTGTTTGTGTTCCCATCCTGAGCTTCTATGGATGCTCAACATCCTCTGTGCTTCTAGAATGGCGAAACAGTAGAAAGCAATAGCCATTTTTGAGAAGCCCAGATTGTACACAATCCAAAATGTACAGCAGCAGGACAGAGTGCTGTACAGCATGCCTAATGCACTTCAAGTAATGCTACACTATAAATATTTGAGGTAGCTACACTTACAGTTTCAACACAAAGATAGTGGCTCTATTTCCCAGATGCATCTTGTACCAATGTTATTTTGGAGACTGAGATAATACTCTACCAGTAATGTACTGCCTTCAACTGCTATTCCCAACTGATTTTGGATTTTTGACATGCTTTCCCATTATTTCTTTTACTATTCATTGCATTCTCTTTTTCCACAATTAAAGCATGGCTATTTGATATGTTAAGCATAGATTGGCTTAAGATGAACAGATAAATAATCAAATATTTACATCATGGTGGTTTGAACATGTGCAGTACTAACATACTGTGTGTCTCTTGTACAAGGAAAATGCACAGAAGCTACAGAGCATGACTGAACACACAGCAATTCATATCACATAGCAGATTTGCTGTTCAAGTGCGATTTGGAATGAAGGCAATAACAGCTCCTAAATAGGGAGAAGCACTGGGATCTTGCTAGATAATTCTTGGTATTTTCATAATAGAAAACCTTTGTCTCAAAACTACAAATAAGCGTACTGTTTGCAAACCTGAAAGATTGCACTGTTGATCCAAGTGTTTCTCACTGATTTAATTAAAAACTTCTGATAGAGAGATAGTTAATTAAAGAGGGTTTGCTAGATGAGGACTGATAAAACAAGAAAAAAATCCCTGTGTGGGGTTCTGTATTGACTGTATGAAGAGCTGCTTGCAGGATTACAGCTGACAACGCAAAGGGAAGGTGCATTTCAGCTCCTGTGCAAAGGGAATTGAGGAAACTGATGCTGGCTTTTCTACATCTCTGATGATGGGAATTCTCTCTTCTTCTTTAACGTTGGGGGAAGATGAAGATGTCCAATGGTTTAATGGTTTTCAGAGAGCTGCCATAGCAAGCAAGCTGTAAAGACAAACTCCTCACAAGTGGTAGCTGGAATCAGATACAGTACATTCTCTCTCTGTTTAGGGTTTGTTTGTTTGTTTAGGATAATAAATTTATTTGAGAATTTATTCCCTGAGCAGATAATAGAAAGCTATTGCACAGGTAAGCATTTCTATATCCTATCTGCCATATCTCAGCAACATCTAAAGATTCAAAAGCTTCACATGCATGATAAAAGGCTTGCTTATGCCTAGGCAATTATTTTTCAAATTTAAATGTCTCTGTTAGTTTAATAATGTTTTTTTACATTCCCTAAAGGGCTTTAGCTAGCCTGAAGAACCAACTAACATCAGATTTCCCTTTTGAAAATGGAAGGCAACTACAATTTTAAAATGCAGTATTTACTTGGTTCCCATTCAACTGAAATTTGATATATTTAGAAGTCTCCTAATTTATATTCAGGATCACCATTTCAATACCAATGATCAAAATTTCATACATATTTGTGCACAGCAGCTACTGTATGCATACTGATGAGCACTTTTCAAGGCATTCCTGTTGCACTAACATTTGCAAATGATGTGCTGACATGATGGTCTTTCAGGTAAAAAGACTGTACATAGACAAACTCTCCCCAGACTACTCCAGTGGTATCGTTAGTCCAAACGTAAGATAAAGTAGTGAAAAGGGGCTGCAAAATGCACAAGGAGGGACAGAGTCCCTGGAAAATCCTGTGCATGCAAGTCTGTCTCAGTAAAAGCAGCCTCTTCTCTTTTTCCTGGAAACTGAAGTCCTAGCAGTTTTTGCAGCGGCTTGTTACACACATGATTGAGGGAGTCTGTATTTTGTTAAACATGCTTCTCATGAGAAGAGAAAAATCAAGACTTCTCCCAGAAGGAAAGTAAATTCATGTTACCACTTGTCTCTGATTTGTTTCACATAAGTTTAAGAAAAGTACTATCACCCCTGCCTTGGGATGAAACAAGGTCAGACCATTCCCACATACATTCACCAAAGCTAGTGGCTACGGTTTTCATTATCAGCCACATGTCAAGCCCCTGCTGAGATCAGGGCCTGCCATGGGAAGCGAAGCATGTAGACACCATAAGTGTGTGCTCCAACCTCAGAGAATTCAGTCTTCTCAGATGAGGCAGATGATAGGAGTAAATGTGAGCACCTCCAGGAGGAATTGCTCCAGCTAGGCAAAGAAGGGTTTCTCGGGGTGACCTGTCATGGCTTTTTGAAGCTCACACCAGAATTCAGCAGAGAAGGGCACTGAATTAAAAGCTGTATGGATTGTAAGCCTGTGCTTTGCCACATGACTTATGAACTGTCTGTTAAGTCTTTCTTCCTCAGACCCCACACTACTGAAGGATCTCTTTCCTTCACAGAATACTGCTTGTTAAAATTCACACCAGAATGTTTAATGGCTACTCCTAAAATAGAGAATAATTACAACAGATTTTTGACTGTTTCAGGCTCTGCTGTGCAGAACATGGCCAAATCTAGTCCCTAATAATGTAATTTCAGATGCACTGTAGCATACACAGCTTTGCACTGTATACCTGTGGTTCTGCTCCTCATAGAATGATTTATCAGCTTATTGTACCACAACTGGAATGATTTTTCAATTCTTCTCTCTCTCTTTCTCTAGTGTCTGTATCTCACTACACGAAGCACTTAATAAAGGACATTAAGCTGTTTTGGTGGGAAAAAGCATAGTCAAGACTGGTGACTAGCTTTTGTAGTTGTTCTTCCCTTTAATTTCTAGAAAACATTATTTCCTCAGCTATATTAATTTCTAATATAGACCTAGGCTGACTGCCTGTCATTTTTATTTTGAAGAAAGGCTAGTGAAAAGAGGCTAGTACTAGGAACTGCAATCCAAAAAGTTCACTCTTACAGTAAGAGTGCTTATTTCCCAAGGGGTGACTGGCTAGGACAACCATGCTGAGGCTCTCTGCAGCAACTGCCTCCCTGTCACTCAGTGCCTCTTCTCATAGCTAGTGCCACAGATGCTCCGAGATGGCTCTGCCTCAAGATTGCTGTTGTGCTTGTGCTAGAGCAGAGGAACATTAAATGGGCAAGTCAAGCTCCAGGTGTTTTGCAGTCCCACCTGACTATAACCACAGCCACAGGACCCTTTAGAAGCTGCTATACAACATTGCAATTTTTTGTTTTCTTTTGGTTGCTTTATTTTGAAGAGGATTGCTCTAGTGCAGTTCTTCACTCACACACTTGCTGCTAAAAACTACTATTTAAGAGTTTCATGAGACATATAAAAATGGAATAATAACATTGCCTGTGAACTATATGCCCCATTTATAGAATCATACAATCACAGAATGGTTTGGGTTGGAAGGGACCTTTTAAAGGTCATCTAGTCCAAGCCCCCTGCAATGACCAGGGACATCCGCAACTAGATCAGGTTGCCCAGAGCCCCGTCCAGCCTGACCTTGAATGTTTCCAGGGATGGGGCATCTACCACCTCTCTGGGCAACCTCTGCCAGTGCTTCACCACCCTCATTGTGAAAAACTTCTTTCTGATTTCTAGCCTGTATCTCCCCTCCTTTAGTTTAAAACCATTGCCCCTTGTTCTATCACAACAGGCCCTGCTAAAAAGTTTTTCCCCATCTTTCCTATAAGCCCCCTTTAAGTACTGAAAAGCCGCAATAAGGTCTCCCCAGAGCCTTCTCTTCTCCAGGCTGAACAACCCCAACTCTCTCAGCCTGTCTCCATAGGAGAGGTGCTCCATCCCTCTGATCATTTTTGTGGCCCTTTAATAAAAGTATTTCTCCATTTGAACATAATCAGGCATAATCTTTGTCTTTAATAGCTCCTTCTACAGAAGCTGTCCCGGGCAGGGGCAGGAAAGCATGTGCTGTTTTTGCTAAAGATCTTCTATCAATTACAAAGCCTCTCCACATAAGTTGATGAGTCCTTTCATGGCAAAGTTTCTAGATCTCTGGATTTGTTCTCTGTGGGTCTTTCACAGGAAGCTAGAATGATCTGGTACCTGGGATAAGGTAGAGGATGTGGGGATCCATAGTGCTCATCAAAAAATCCTTATTTTAGCAATTTATCAGTATTCTTCCAGATTTTCTTTCAGTCTTGCATATCTGCCATATAACAAATTCTAACTGGGTAGTCAAGTTAGTTCTTCAAGCAAATTTTGCCCGTCTGTCTCAATAATTCACTCTGTCCGTCCGTTCCCTGATATGGAGCTATGGTGACACCACACAAAATCACCCTGAGTAGAATGATGGGCTCTCCACAATGGTGCAGAGCACTCCTCTTCTCTCGGAGGGGAACAACAACATTATTATGTCCTCCATTTCTGGTTCTTAGTACCAGTAGTGTTTATACACTGAGAAACTGCTAAAAAGAAGCTCTGTTGATCCTAACCCCAGATATGGAGTCGGTTAAAAGACCACTGAATATGAAGAAAAAGATATCTAGAAATTAATAAACTCTGGATTGCAGCCTTAGCAAGGATCATGCTTGCATTTCCTTATATTCCCAACTATCGCCCCACTCAGCTTTATTTTCACTTACTCTGCCTTTTCCTTGCATTTTGTACAATCCCTTCTCTTTTTCACATTGCACAGCTGTTCTGAATTCTGCAGGAGCTTTAAATTATGTCTCAGAGGAAATAAAAATATTCCTGTTATATTCAGCAGAGGAATCCTGCCAGGTAGGGGAGCGCTAGTAAATACAAGTCAACACAAGTTCAGTTTTCCCCTCATAGCTGCTGTACCTGCAGTAGTAGGGATGACCATACACCTGCCTGCCTGCTTCAGGCTAGGATGGAAAAATTCAGCCCTAAAATACCTGATCACTCAGTCCTGGGTTTACAGGTGCCATTCTGAATTCAAATCCAATTATTCTGCATCTGTATGTTAGCCAGGCAAAATATTTTGCTGTCTTTGCTTCACCTTTCTCCTCTCATATGAAGTTCTGCCCTTGTCTTTTTGGGGTTTTTGCCTCACCAGTATCTTTTAATAGAGAGATCTTGTGATGGGATATGAATCCGTCTGCCAAATACAAGTATCAAAGCCTGGACACCTGGTTTCATCTTCTAGTTCTATCAAATCGGCACTCAATCTCTTAACATGGCACTTAGCCAATAAGATCATCAATGGGTCATACGAATGTCAGCATCTGAGTTTGCAGAGCTATGTATTAGCACAGCTCGGCAAGTCTCTCCTTTGCAATATTAGGTTTTGGGGGAAATGCGGCTTTTAGAGGACATCAGTGCAAAGCTGTCAATGTGCGAATGCATCAATGCAAACCCTAATGTAGTTTGGAGTGCTGTAAAATAGCAATTACTAGCATGTGCTGTGAATAAGATATTCCAGTTCCACCACCTGAAATATGCATAGAAGTGTGTGAATGTTTTCCCTCCCTGACTTCCCTTGCTGTTTTTTCAGTGGCAGTGCCTTAGCTTTTT
This sequence comes from Phoenicopterus ruber ruber, assembly GCA_009819775.1. Classification (NCBI taxonomy): domain Eukaryota; kingdom Metazoa; phylum Chordata; class Aves; order Phoenicopteriformes; family Phoenicopteridae; genus Phoenicopterus; species Phoenicopterus ruber. The sequence goes on along the minus strand of CM020222.1, from coordinate 6,801,375 downwards.
AGCACTGCATAGGGAAAACTAACTAGTAACAGTTGGATTGTTCACCTTTGGTTCCATTGATATGTTAGTCTTGTATGCCATGGGTTTGCTGCAAAATCTTTGCATTTCATGTGATTGATACCTTGGGGATCTGCAAAATTAAGGTCATCTACATGCTCTTCCCTAAGCACCAGAGCTCCTGTTCTCTCCCTTGCATTCCATCTAAGCATTCTACCACGTAACAAACAAGCTGAAGAAGAAACCAGATGAAACAGATTTTCCTTTGCAATACAAAGCAGCCTCAACTTGTAAAAAAACTTATCACAAACAGGAACCTTCTCATGCCAAGAAATCTCTGCATGCTTCAGGAAAGATGAACAGTTCTTTAATAAGGAGTTGCAGGGATAAGCTATCAGTTGAAAAAGATCAAATTTGCTGCATCCTGTAGGGCATAATAAGGAAGCAAAAATCCCAGACATCTCCAGGCGAGGTGTCTCCTTGTGCCTTAAACTTATGTATAGGAAGACATGTAGGTTAAGTATGTGGCATGCTCTATGTGAATCTGGTAAGAGGGGTGTGGGAACAGGAGGGAGTGTGTCTGCTTTGTATTTCCTGATGGTCAACTTTGACTAACTTAGATTTTATTGAGTGCAGCCTGGGAGCTGCAGTGTTTAGAACAAGGGCTTTGGCAGCTTGAGCTAAACAAAACAAGGATCAGGCTTTCAAAATCCTTTCAGAACAGAGAAATATGCATCCAGTGTCATACCTTTCCTAGTAGGAAAGACCTGCCTGACTTCCATTGGAACTAAGTATCTTCTCTCCCTAGGCATCTGGAAAAAATTTACTATCTACCTAGCAGCATCTAAATACCACTGCAAACCTTGCCCATTCTACAGCTGATTCATAAAACTCAAATACAGACTGAGTACACAGGCACAGAGACTAATCCTTACCTACAGTGACATTTTCCTCAAGACTGGGTAGATCAGGGAACTGGAATCCATCAAGATTTTCTGTCCAGCACTGTGCATTCCCTAGTTGTCTTTTCTTTTGCTGGAAAGCACTGACTAAGTACCTAGAGGCTTAGTCTGCACCTCTCACACAAGCTTGTCTGTATTGACATGCAAATTTTCCACTCAGAAAGATAAAGCTTGTGGGGATGAGTGGGTTGTTATGGCAGAACTGTGCTGCAGGGTCTCCTATGTTCTTCGAAGTGCTCTGTGGTGGATGTTTGTTTTTACTTCTTTCAGAATCCATAATGACTCCATCTTTCCTGCTTTTCCCCAGTGCTACCCACTGCACATGAAAGCAAAGTCAACAAGATCAGTGGAACTAATATCATACTGACTTCCTGAGGATAAGTAATCAGAATTCAAGCCATCAGGAAACAGCCTACAAAGTAAGATGCTCCAAAATATCTGGCAACAAAAGGTCTTCACAGACATAAATAAAGAGCTTTTTTTCCCCTCTGTCTCGCACATATTCTTTTTAATCTTTAATGGACAAAGATATAAACCCAGTTATCTTTGCGGAGAAACCTGGACTGATAAATGATCTGATGTCAATTAAGCCCTAATATTAAGATGCAGATACGATGATTCTTCTCTGACTGAAGTGAAATGGCTTGCCTGCTTATACCAGGAGAGAAAGAGAACCTTTGTGAAAGCTTTTTACTGCAAAATGCTATTTATTAAAATAGTAGTTCACTTTTTGAAGTCTGTGCAGAGGTTGGATTCTATTCCGATTCTGAACCATATGGACATTTTTGCTTTAGGATTTCCTCTGTATTTTCTCTTTGCAAGGATGGATAGGATTTAATTTAAACTCAGGCAGTGAAGATTTTAATGCAGAGTTCAGACCTGGTAAAAAAAGCTGCCTAGAGTAGATCCATGTGGCTGTGATGAGAGAAGAGAGTTACAAAGTCCTGCCTTCTATTAGTGGATGAGTTTATGCTTCCCAGTGATTTCCAGGTTTTACTGATAGGATTTCACCCTTTCCAGACCTTCTAGCTAAGTTAAGTGGGCCAAATGTCTCTCTGGTGGAAGCCCACTAAAGACTGTGCTATTAGCATACTGTGACTGACATGCTGCAAAATCAGATTAGGCACCAATTTCTTCAATGGCTGATCTCAATAACTGTCATGCTGCCACCCAGACTTACAATCGCCCTCCTCTCTTCCTTTTAGAATTTCATTTTAGAGAGGTCCCATAAATTATCCAGTTTGGCTTTCTGCTGAAATGAGCAGAACATAAGCTATTTTTCTCTTCAAAACTGAATTAAGCATTTTTGTACGGGACATTCATTATCTATAGCATAGCTGCATACAAAATGCTTAATTGGACTTTGGGATGTATGAAGCAAAATACTGCCCAGTTAGAATACAGCTTGAAAGAAATTCTCCTGATTAGGAATATAACTGAATCATGGTTCATTAGCAGATTTCTATCTGGAGAGGGAACTTGGAGAGGTATTTTCTAAATTACGGGGTTTATATTAATGATGTCTAGCCAAACAGACTGTCTGGCTTTATCTTTGTATAAGTTATCATGATCTCTGACAGAACAAAGCTATTGACTAGGTATCTCGTAGTAATTACTCTGCAGAAAGAGAGCTGAGGTCTTTCGCTTTTTTGTCCCTACAATTTTCCACTGAAAATGGTATCATTTTACTTAATCTTTTGTACTGCAAAGTGGGATGGAGTTTTTGATCAGCCTTTTTATGACACTTTCTTGAAAATGAGCAGCTATGTTGCATTTTTTTATTGTTCCAAACTGTTTTGAATCCTTTCGCAGACAAATTTATTTTTCTTTCATTATGTCACTACTGTAGACTTCTACTTGTGACAGCTTCTCTCCTCTTAGCCACAAGAACTGGGCCTGTCCTTACCTCTCTCCAAGAAATGGAGTGGAGGGGATACACTACCCAATTATGTTTTCACAGGATTCAATCAGTCAAGCTATGCTGATTTACACTAGCTGAGGTCTTGGATGACTGTCTCTGAAATAAGCTGTCTCCTTGGTCAGAGAGATTTCAGGCATATTATTTTACATGGGTGGTTTCTCCAGTAAATGAGCCTAGCCTGTCTATCCTTGAAGTTTTAGTCTAAAGTGGATCATTTCCTGAATCATTCACTGCATTATCAATGCTATTTCTATTAACAAAACCTCCCATGACTGTAAGTCTTATCAACCATTAACATTTGCCTTGAAATTCCAGCTAAAGCCTAGGCCAGCAAGCAATTTATGAGAGGAGCTGGAATTCTGTTGCTGGATTTGTTTCCTTATTTCTTTGCTCTTCCCTAATTGCTTTGAAATCTTTCCAGGGAGAGACTGCAATCCTGAAGGATGATAAATGAGGAAATGACCAGAGGGCTCCAGGATTCCCAGGCAGAGGCTGCAGAAAGACGAAGCATTAAGAGGGAGCGACAGTTCTGTTAGGCGGTTTTGTGCTACAGCTCTTTGCGTCTCTTGCCTTTTGGCCAGAGAGGATTCAATGTCTGTGGGTCCTGCTGATAGGATGTAGAAAGAAGGATATGGTATACAGTTTAATTTTTTCTTCTATCAGTAGCACATGGGTCCCCTCCCTCTAGCCTTTCCCTCCTGTTGCTGCTATATTTTGGTTCAGTACTAGATTTTTTACTCACATTAACAAAAATATGAGACCAAGCTCCTTGAAACTTCAGTATCTGTGAGCAAACTGTACCTACTCAAGAAAAAACAAATTAGCTGTAGTTGGTTTTGACACTTTTGCCTGGGACTGCTTGTTTAAAATTCTGGACAGGTTTGGCCTTGGGGCAGGTGGTACAATGAAAAAAATGAACATTCAGTATCTTTCCAGGAGAATTTCTCCTAGAGCAGTGCTTATAATGAGTGCTGGCTACTCTGCTGGATTATGCCAGGTGGAAAGGGAAATGTCAAGGGCTCCTGATTTATCCTATATTTCCTTTTTTCCTGTGAAACTTCTTGATATCATTCTCATCCAGCTTACTTCTCCACTTCATGCAACCAGAGTCCACTTGAAGGAATGAAAAGAAATGTTTTACATAGAAAGCATTTCACTATCTACTTTTCTCTCTTCAGGTGCTGTTCAGTAGGTACATAGAGACTGAACTAGCTCTGGTCATGGAGTTCATGGTCAAATTCATTTCCATCTGTGATGGCTTAAGAGTTCAGGTTGTGTTCCATAGCACTTTCTTACCAAAATCATATGTCTTCTCTGCTTAAACTTAGAATCATAGAATCATAGAATTGTGCTGGTTGGAAGAGACCTCCAAGATCATCGGGTCCAACCATTAACCTAGCATTACCAAGTCCACCACTAAATCATATCCCTTAGGGCCACATCTAAACATCTTTTGAATACCTCCAGGGATGGTGACTCCACCACCTCCCTGGGCAGCCTGTTCCAATGCCCAACAACCCTTTCGGTAAAGAAATTTTTACGAATATCCAATCTAAACGTCCCCTGGCGCAACTTGAGGCCATTTCCTCTTGTTCTGTCGTCTGTTACCAGGGAGAAGAGACTGACCCCCATCTCTCTACAACCTCCTTTCAGGTAGCTGTAGAGAGCAATAAGGTCTCCCCTCAGCCTCCTTTTCTCCAGACTAAACAACCCCAGTTCCCTCAGCCGCTCCTCATAGGACTTGTGTTCCAGACCCTTCATTCAGCCCTTCTCTGGACACGCTCCAGCACTTCTATGTCTTTCTTGTAGTGAGGGGCCCAAAACTGAACACAGTACTCGAGGTGCGGCCTCACCAGGGCCGAGTACAGGGGGACAATCACCTCCCTACTCCTGCTGGCCACACTATTTCTGATACAGGCCAGGATGCCATTGGCCTTCTTGGCCACCTGGGCACACTGCTGGCTCATATTCAGCTGGCTGTTGACCAACACCCCCAGGTCCTTTTCCTCCGGGCAGCTTTCCAGCCACTCCTCCCCAAGCCTGTAGCATTGCCTGGGGTTGTTGTGACTCAAGTGCAGGACCTGGCACTTGGCCTTGTTGAATCTCATGCCGTTGGCCTCGGCCCATCGATCCAGCCTGTCCAGATCCCGCTGTAGCGCCTGCCTGCCCTCAAGCAGATCAACACTCCCTCCCAACTTGCTGTCATCTGTAAATTTACTGAGGGTGCACTCGATCCCCTCGTCCAGATCATTGATAAAGATATTGAACAGGACTGGCCCCAATACTGAGCCCTGGGGAACACCACTTGTGACCGGCCACCAACCGGATTTAACTCCATTTACCACAACTCTTTGGGCCCGGCCATCCAGCCAGTTTTCTACCCAGCGCAGAATATGCCTGTCCAAGCCATGGGTAGCCAGTTTCTCCAAGAGGATGCTGTGGGAGACGGTGTTAAAGGCTTTACTAAAGTCTAGGTACACAACGTCCACAGCCTTTCCCTCATCCACTAAGCGGGTCACCATGTCGTAGAAGGAGATCAGGTTGGTCAGGCAGGACCTGCCTTTCATAAACCCATGCTGACTGGGCCCGATCGCCCGGTTGTCCCATACGTGCCGCGTGATGGCACTCAAGATGATCTGCTCCATAACCTTCCCGGGCACCGAGGTCAGGCTGACAGGCCTGTAGTTCCCCGGATCCTCCTTCTGGCCCTTTTTGTAGATGGGCATCACATTTGCCAGCCTCCAGTCAACTAGGACCTCCCCAGTTAGCCAAGACTGCTGGTAAATGATAGAGAGTGGCTTGGTGAGCACTTCTGCCAGCTCTTTCAGCACCCTTGGGTGGATCCCATCCGGCCCCATAGACTTGTGCGTGTCTAGGTGGCGTAGCAGGTCACTGACCATTTCCCCTTGGACTTCGGGGTCTACATTCTGCTCCCCATCCCTGTCTTCCTGCTCAGGGGGCTGGGTGCCCAAAGAACAGCTTCCCTTGCAACTTCATCATATACATGTCTGTCCTTTCCTTTCTTTCAAAAAATCCCGAAGGATTTTAAAAGATGGAAATTTCACCATTAATGTATTTCAGATATTAGTTTAACTGAAAAGCTATACTTCTTAGCTCTCATCTAACTTACAATGTTTACCTTAATAATTAAAAATAACAATCAACACTGAGAGTATTTCCAAGGGATTGACAACCACCTGTGAGACTGGAACACTGAAGGCAAGGCCAAGGCTATTAGCTTCCGCAAGCTGCTCCCCAGCCAGTGCTCTGTGAGAAGGTTGCTATTGATATTTTAACCTCTTTTTTTAAAAAAGAAATCCAATATACATGTTTTGTGTTATTCCCAACAAAGCCATCTCTCCTCCAAGGCATAACGGAAGAGTGGGTTTTAATAGCAAAGCTGGACTGCAGTACAAAACATAGCTAAAAAAAATCAGCCACAGTTCTGATTAAAGTTGCTGCTCTGAGTACCAAGGGTTACAGTTATACAGAATTGAATTTTCAAACAGCAGAAGGTGTTTTGCTTTTTCCACCTAATTAATTTCCTTTTTTTCTAAAGGCCTCCCCTTTGAGGTCTTTTTTTTTTGGACACTCAGGGATTTTGGTGAAAGTAACTGTAAGTGGCATCAATGGAAATCCTGCATGCAGATCTCTTGAGAATTTACAGGGCCTCACAAGCTTAGCCAAACATTTTAATAAATATTGCAAGGAGGTCGCAGCAGGGGAACGCTGCAGAACCTCAGAGAAAATTTCCGCTGCAGAACTCTAGCGAATGTTACTTATGCCCAGCTCTTTATATGCACAGACTCCAGCATGCTCCAAGGTCAGGGGAGGGGGAGGAAGCTGGTCCCCTAAAGCACAGCCATTTTGCAGCAGAGACTCGTAGAAGGCTACAGATCTGCATTTTCCTGCTAGCCTGCAGCAGGGCCTGCAGCATGGTAGAGCAGGGAGCTAAGTGAAGGGTTCTGTCCTCTACATCTCAGCACTGTTCCCATGGGAGGAAAGATTATCTCAGCTTTCACTGTCAGGTGTGCACTCTAGCCCTAATGAATTCCCTTTCCAAGAAACATTCATAATAAATCTGTGTCCGATCATTTTCACTGTCAATCTGCTCTTATCACAAAGCTGGGTTTCATTCTTCTGAGGGTACAGGAAGGTAAACTGGGATGCAGTGTGAGGTGCAGCCTTAGGAAAATCACCACAAAGAATCTAAGTGAGGATGGAAACAGGTCCCCAAGATGTGTGATTCATCATCTCCAACAATTCACATTACTAGCATTCACAATGCTAGGTCCCAGCATCTTTCCACCACCTCCCTGAAGATTCCTATCCCTCTATCTGAGTTGGAAGAACAAGCAAGAAATCTTCCCTACTGCAGCCAAAGTTCAAAGCCCAGCCCATTAGCTCAGATCACTATTAATTTCATTTTACATTAATATATAATATTGCTAATGCTTCTCTGTGGATTTCTCACACATCAGAAGAAGCAAATACATATTTATTTAACTAACAGGATGCAGCCAGAGACTCAATAAATTAGTATAGTGACCCTGGCTTCACTGGTACTTCATGAAGTTACCAGACAGCCAAACACAAGACAAAACCAGCAGCATTTCCCATCCCACATTGTGAACAACAGGACATTAATTCAGACCTAATCCAGGTTTCCTACAAGAGTCAATCCTTATCTTGCCTTTCATCTCCAAAAAGCTGGGCCTGTTCTCATAACCTCCTAACCCTTCCCAACTTCACTTACTTGGAAAGAAGCTGCATGGCAGTCGTCTTGCTATGTTCTAATTAGTTGGTATCTCTCTGACAATTATTTTACTGAAGCTCAAATTCTCATAAAACAAACTGTCATTCCTGCCATATCCTGAGTCATTTTATTAATAACTTTAAGACCATTTATTTGTGCTCTGACAGTTCATCTTTTCCTGTTGCCACAATAAAAATATTGTTGGAAAACTGCATCTTTTATAGACACCACAGTTTAAGAGGGTAATTCTTATTTTTGATGTTTCTTCTGTTTTACTCAAAGCATTTTTTTTATTGGGCACTCAGCAGTCTCCACTTCCCAAAGCTCTCAGTGATGCATTTAAACAGTGGGAACAATTAGCAAATATGTGAACAGCAGAGGTCAAAGACAATTTAAGAATAATGAAAAGTGCACTAAAGTAGAAGGTCAGATTTTTGAACAATGATTATAGCACTAAATATAGACCATACTTTGTGAGACCAAGGACCAAAACGGTAAAGTAGAGAAACCATGGAAGTCAGTACTAACTGTTCATTTTATATGGAAAAAATGCAATGAATTTAAGAAGGTGAAAATTAAAGCACATTATCATAAGCAGGTTTCTATAAACTAGACTGTAATAGGCTGTTGAAGAAACAGCACTGAAGCCAAGAGTACATGTATGACTTTGGCTATCATTCAGAGTCTTCTAAACACTTGGAAAGACACCAGAGAGATCTGGCAGAGAGGCACAGAATGATTTTTTTTTTTTCCTCTCTAACAAACCTCTATGTATGTATGACAAAATTTTTAGAATAAGATGTATAAATCCCTAGTGACTATTTAAGGATATCATTTAGTCTTGTAATTACTGTCGTCTCCGAACAGCTGCATGTTTAATTGATTGCACTGCTTCAGGGCTCGAACGATTTATCTTGGAGCTCCATCTGCTGATCAAAGGTGGCACAACGTATTAGAAACCATCCCACTCAGCCTTCAGACAGATCGTAGTTCTGTTGCAAAAGAAGGTAAATCTCACCATCAGATGGGCCAAATTGACAAGTCTGAGAACTGCTGGTGCATATAGCAGGGCTGTATCTGTAGTCTACTTCATTGCTGCAGCTAACCCGCGCTGTAGTTTGACAAGCATCAATCTCTATAGTGTCAGCACAAGCACTCTGTCCCCTAATTGCATGTGCCCAGTTCTTACACCTCACAGTGCCATGCTGTGAGTCGCACCTGTACAGCTACTTTCCAGGCTTTGTAGAGAAAACAGGGAACTAATTCAGAAAATACTGACTTGTTTTGGTCCCAAGTTCTGGGATGAAGGCAACCTTTTCCTGGGCTAGCACACCCCCCACCACCCCGCCCTAAGTTTGAGAAAAGCACTGCACAGACTGAGCACATTAGAATTGAAATAATGCACATCACATACTGTCATGCGTCTTTAGAAAATGAATACAAATAGATCCTCTTTCTGTAGAAAGCCAAGTATCTTTGCATAAGATTTTACTCAGATGGTTCCACCTTCACTTCAGTAGGATTAAAGGAGATGTATCGGAGTAAAATCATTGTTCTTTAGTCCTTTATAATTTTCATAAAAGATATTCTGTTTTAAAAAAACAGAAGTCACTCAAGCCATCATCTTGGGTATTCAGCATGAAAAGCACTCAAAATAGGTTTAATGCCAGCTCTCTTTAAAAAGAACTGAATTGTTTTTTCAAATAAGCCATACCAAGTTGTTTACAGAGAGACCAGGGAAAATTAAACCTCTATGAAGAATAACAGGGCATTTGAAAATAGACTGCATCTGAAATTTCAAACACTGGAAACAATGAACACTTTCTATAAAATTAACTGTGTAGAGACAGAGCAGTGACTGTATATGGAGATTTGGGGCTAAATTTATCCTATTGTCTCCCTATTCTTGAGAAAGGATGGATGAGATGTGACTTGTATGTCCCTGACCTGGCATCGAGCACTGATTAGAGAAATTCTGAGAGCTACTTCATTTTGCAAGTCATTTGCTTGCACCCCGATAGCTTTACATAAAGCACAAATGTACTTAGACTTTTGCCATCCTAAACACAGCTCATGGAGTAAGCGTGGTCTCCAGAAAGGAATATGTATCGTTGATGTACATAATGAGGAAACAGCAGCAACACTTCACTCCATAGCCTGGGGTGCCCTGCCGGACTCCGAGTTTCATGAGGAATGCGCTGCAGGAAAATCTCTGGAATTACTTTTGCTGTGCTAGCACTGCACACAGCCTGCTGGCAACAAAGAAAAAAAAGGATGTGCAGGGTCAAAAATACACGATTTTACCAACAAAGAGAAAGAATGCTACAGGCAAGTGCACTTACACCTACCAGCAAAATGACCCAGTCAGACATCATGGGCACTAACCTCTGTCCAAACTGGATTTTACTCAGAGGAATAAGAATATTCAAAGAGAAAAACTAGGACATTAAATGTCTCCTTTGGAGATTTGTTCATATAATAAAGCACAACAGAAATCTTTTTGTAGGATTCTAGTTCTATCCTGAGGTCTTTACTAGCTATTAATTAAAATCATATTGGCTGTTTATACAAAGACATCCAGGGGTTCAAGTAAAAGATAAAAAGTAGACCCCATATAATTAAACAGAAGTCTGAAAAATGTTTAATTATGTGCTTTATCCTCTCTGAAAAGCAATTTAAGTATGTTTCCTTTGCTATCAATAATGACATTAACTAGATGATTTTTATCCATCACAAGAACCCAGTAATCAAGGGCCCCTCAAGCATATGCACTGTACTCTGAAAACCAGGGCCACGTACATAGAGCATGCATGCACAATGCAGCAGTTTCTTCTGGACATGGCTGCACTTCCTGAAACAGTGCTTTCAACTCAATTCTTTCCAAATGTATTGTACATTTACATTTTTCTTTATTAATATGCCTGATGCACTATGAACACTAAAAGCTGTGTTGATTTTACAGGTCACTAAGAACAGAAACAGCAGTAGGACAAATTAATCACTGCAGCCTTTTCTTTGTCCTCATGAGTTTTGCTTTGGTTCTGCCCTTGCACAGGAAACACCCACCTAATCCATAGTATCCTGCTAATTAGTCCTTGCCAAGACTACTTTCATCCATATGAAACTTCCACCTGCCACTGTGACAGAAACAAAGCATAAATGCCTGGCGTAAAGGAGTAAGATCTAGCAGAAGCTTATAACATTTTCTTGACAGAACTGTCTAGTTTAATTTGAATTTCTAGAAACAGCATTCTGTTGAAAAAACACAACACATACACCCCCCCCCAACCCATTTCATAAATTCTTTAAGTAGATCCACCCGCAACACAGCAAAATTTTGTCATGAGTTTTAAGAGACAGCAAGCGGCAGCACATCAGCTCCAACCAGGGAGGCGCCTGGCTGGCAAACAAAATCCAACAGTACCATGGATGAAGCTGTCAGTGACAGGCTCCCGAGCAGGGCTAGTGGTGCCAGGGCCTGTTAGCCCTTGCTGCCCTCCTGCCCCTGCCCTTTTATTCTCACAGAGGCAGAGTTTATAATCACAGCACATCATAAAAACTCTGCAGTGCTAGGCTAAGGAGCCTGAAGCAGCCTCCTGGCCCAAGGAAGGACTGTGGAGCACAGGGCTCTAGGACACATTTTTTGAGAGAATATAACCCCACAGGTTTAGCCCACCTTCCTCTCCCACTGTCATTTTTGCCCCCGAATTTCTGTCAGAATGAGCCACAGGAGCCACCAGCTGCTGCCACAACTCCAGGTACCACAAAAATAGCAGGTGCCATGACAGTGCCAAGTTCTTAGTTGCACCAGAGACCCTCACAATGCCAGAAGAGCCAGAAAACAACCCCTCCTTAGTTAAAAAGCTAACCTTTTCCTCAGCAGCTTCTTCCCCTGAGGTCCCCCTGAGGCCTGGGATCCTCCCGGCGCTGTGCCTGCTCCTCTTGTGCGCTGCTGCCCTGCACCATCTGCCAGGCTGGTGAGAATGCTTCTCTTGCCACTTCAGGGATGGCCATGTTGTGCTTCCCCTGGGGCAGAACCTCCATGAAGGATGGGCTCACGCTTCCTGCATGGATCTACAGCAATGGCAGCTGCTGCTTGACATTCTGGGGTGGCCCTCAGTGCTCTTCTTTTGCCCCAGCTGCACAGGGCAGAGACAAAAGGCCTAAACACAGGAGGGTGAATAATGGCTCCCCACCATGCAACGGCCACTTTAGCTACCCCATATTTTGATGCCTTTTTTCCTATTTTCTTCCTCTCCTCTTGGGCATTTTTCACTCCAGGGGTGCTGCACACAGCTGTTCTCCCTAGCTGCAGAACTGGGCTCCATGTTCCCCCTGAGGCGGCCACGTTATTTTTCCTGCTTCAGCCCCTTCGCTGTGGTGCAGTGGCAGGACTGGGAGCAGGGAGGGCCCCGTCGAGGCAGCAGGGCAGGCAGGCAGTCAGGGACCCCTGAGCATCCCCAACCCACACACGAGCAAGAAAGCTGCCATGAAAATCTCCCTCCCCTTGCCTTGAGGAACACACCAGCCCCTAGACATCAGGGAGACTCAGCTGAAGGCTGTGGGGGGAGCGCTCCATCATCACACCTTCGGCACAGCAAAATGGCTGCTGCGCTGCAGGGCAGGGAAGGAGCACTGTGCGGGAGATGGGGGGCACAGGGCAGCAGGCAGAGCTTTCTGCTGCTACAGTGCTGCTTTCTTTAAACGGAAATACTGGATTTGTTTAATCTAGGCCTTCATTGTTCAGACACAGAGAACAGTGGAGAGTGAGGGGACCCAGGCAGTGAAGCAGTGACATGAAAGGCAGGAGCTGTGCTTGCCCCAGGTGATTTTGGGGGGCTGAATTTGAGGAGAAGTCAACTGCCCTTGTGGTTTCCTCCACAGCATTTTGAGTAAAATTTCCAGGTAATCTATGCCCCAGTTCCATGTTTCATAGAAAGAGGCTTGTCTTTCAGAAAATGACGCAGTTGAGGATGTTCCATGTCTTTACAGTCAAGTCACCCTGATATCTGAAAAGATTTAGTGGGGCACCAGAATTTGAAAAAAAAATATCTGAGTATATACTGAAACCCTCCTAATCTTCTGGGAAATCCGATTATGCTTTTAACAGTCATTGTATATGTGTGAATTTATGTCCTGTACATGTATTACGTATGCACGCCATCTGCCTGCATGTGAACATCTGTGAGCCAGATTCTGCCCTGCTGGAAAAACACACTGGTATGATTCTTTATGAGTTTTTCTTTGATGTTGACTATACGGATATCAATTTAGCATAATTTCATTAAATTATGCAGAGGTGTTTTTTCTTACTCTGGTGAAAAGTCAGAGCATATTATTCTGCATTATGTCAGTCTAAAATGATCGTAAATAAGGCTAGATTTCATCTTTAATTATTTTTGCTTCCAATAGTCTTTGCTGAAAGAGATGCACATCAACCAGTTCAAACTTCGAATCTTCATTGGAAGAATGAAGCTTCTGAGTGGTTTAAGACTGCCTAAATTGCATGTGTAAGTATCAACAGCACCAGGACTGTTATATAGCATTACATTGATGATTCCTCTGTTTTGACATCAAGTAACATGCTTTAGAGGGAAGTTCTTTCTGAGCAACAATTCTATTGTTTCATGAATGGCTAAAATGCTTGTATTCTTATACAGTTCCATGAGAAGAATGCAAAGGCTTTCTACCCAATGAATTAGGATCATCTATAGTAACTTTTATGAACAATACATTGCTATATTCTGTAAGCCTTATTATGACCATAAAGAAATTAAAAATATAAATGCCCTCCTCCTTCAGTGCCCCACATAAATTTTATTTTTCTATTAATCATCTACTGTAGGACTGATCAAAATCAGGCTGAAAACCCTGAGCACGATATCTCTCATTTTCACTTAATTCTGTAAATCTAACCTCCATTCTTTTTTCTGCTCCTACACATATTCATTCCCTCTCTTTCATTTTTTTCTCAGGTATACCTTTTCTTTCTAAATTATTCCTCATTCATTCCATTTCTGGTCTGTCTTTCTTCACCACATACTCTTTTCTTCGCCTTTTTGTTCTCATGCTTTTCTCTCTGTGAACCCCACTTTCATAATGGAAATGAGTGTAAAAGGGAGACACTTTGTCATTTTTCATACACAAGTGCACAGAGTTCAAACTGAGAAAATTAATAGTATTTTTTTCGTTAATATAATTTCTTTTGATCGTACTTTGAGACTTATGTGTCATTTTCTGCCAGGCAACACAGTCTTGCAATTTTTCCTTATTATTAGTTATTAGGTATACAGTATGTAAACTTGGTACGTGCCATTATAGCTACTCAATAATTTGCACACAGAAAATCAGATACAGGCACAATTTGAGAAAAAAACAAATCAGGATATCCCAGGATCTCCTTATAAGGCCTGTATTTCATTTTTTCTTTGTGTGAGTTTCTTTACATCACGTTCTCTGATTACAGCACCAAAGCTGGTAGAGTAGCCATTTGCCCACATCTACTTTCTGAGTATCTAGGGCTACTATACAAGTAGCTTAAGGTGGAAGCTAGTTATCATATGACAAATACAAAAGAAACAGACTGTTTATCAATTGTCCATTTGTTAAGACAAATTCCTAAAAATTACACTGTCCTAATTCACAGCCCTAGCCCAATGACTCTTATGAGCCTTAGCCTAGAAAACCCTCAGAGTAATTATAACTGTTTCCTAAACAGCCCACAGGAACTCACCCTACCCTGGGAATTACCTTACTTTAGCCCAGGAGAAGCCACCCACAATCCTAAACTCTAGTCTGTGAAGTTCTGTAATTCCCCCAAATCCTAGATATCCTGTGGAGCTCAGAGGGATGCAGTGGAGGCTCCTGAATAAAGTAGTCTGGTAACAGACTGAAATCGCTAATCCCGCAAGTCATTTAATTGCAGTGTTTTCTGTTCAGTTCTGCCATTTGCACTTCACAAATCCAGTTATTTTCAGATGCATTTGTATTCTAAACAGTGCATAGTCTGATAGTAGTAACATTGTCATAGCACTATTACACGCATGGATGCGTAACTATTTCTTTCCTCACAGTAAGGCTTATATATAGAATTGGCTGTAAAAACCCCCACAAACCCCCAAACTACGGGGGTTTTATTTATTGTGGCAAAGCCTAATAATTAACATAGAACTATGATTTATCAAAGGACCTTTATTACGAAAATAAATCCTAATAAGAGTTGCTTTGCCAGGCACTTAAAGATAAAACTATGCAGAAAAGAGAAACGTAATATGTAAATGGAATGAGGATATAGAAATGGAAATTATCATATGTGAAGTAGAAGAAAAATTCAAAGAGCTTAAAGCGCTGAAATTGAAGGGACAGGATAATCTCTGTCGCTGAGTTCTGAAAGAACTGGCACATGAAATTGCATGTCCAGCAGCAAGGATTTTTAATAAAGCTGCCAACTGGTAGCATATCACTACTGAAAAGCAAACCTCTTGCCTGTATTTCAGAAAGGGGAAAAAAGGAGAACCAGAAAACATTAGAGTGACCTCAACAATATTCAAGGCTCTAGAAGGTATTTTTAAGAAAAACATCTATGTAAGTAGACATAAACAGAAAATGGGACAAAATGCAACCTAAGTTTACCAAAAGTAAAGCAGGTTGAGTGAATATATTTCTGTTGATTAAAACCACTGTTTTAATCAGTAGAAAGTGTTGTAGATACTATCTATTAGGCTTCTGTAAAGTAAGTTGTGAATAAAATGCTAAAGCAGGAAAAACTCTTGGTTGTGGTAGAAGAGGAACTGTTGTCTGGAGGGAGGTATTATTGTAATTCTTAAAGGATCAGTATTGGAATCTGTCTTATTTAATATTTCCAGTAATGACTGTGACACAAAATGAGTACGCTAATGAAATTTTGCTGAAAGCAAACACTGAGAGAGATTACTAATACAGAAGAGGATTAAAGGCCCATATAGGAAAGAAATAGATACTGTGACAACTGGAATAACAGAAATGGAATGAAATTCAACAGCATACAACGTATGCATGAAAAAGCAATAGGAGGAGCACCGCACTTGGAAACCAAACAAGGAAGAGATACATTAGTGGAACACAGGTTACCTATGAGTCACTACTGTGAAGGTACCTGTGGAAAACCTAGACACAATCCTAAAATGTTCTAGGTTTGGTATTGCTAGTAGATATATGAAAATATTAATACCATTGTACAAGGCATTCCTGAAATCTCATGTCAAATACTCATTTTTACTCTCCATGTTTGAGTGCTAGGACAGGTGGAAAAGACTGCTACAAAAATAGGAAAGCTTGTCTTACTGAGATAATGAAAATAGTTCATCTTCTTTCCCCAGGCTTGTTATCAAGTCACTAGCAATCTATAAAATTCACCAGTTCACCATTTTGAATCACAAGATTGTTGGATAGATCACTGTCATGATAATGTAGCCAATAAATCAAGTCTAAAATATATAATTTTGGGAGGATGGTTGCCTAATTATTGGCTCTGTGTAATCACCCATAAATACCCATATCATACTTTATTTACTATCTCAACACAAATATTCATGACAATCTGTATTTTTTACAGTAATGGAAACTCATATAGATAAGATTTCCTATAGATAATTATAGTTTTATTAGCTTTTTAACTATTTGTTTTTAAAACTGTAACACTTAACAAATAACACTTGGGAAAAGAGAGGACTGAAATATGTGTAGTGGCTGAGACTCATCTAAATGAAGAATATACACAAATATTTTATTTGCGTTAAGATGTTGCCTTATTCCTTATTAAAGAAAGTTAATGACATTGTTTTAATTTGCACTTGTAAAAAGCTATGGGTTTTTTAAGAGATAGATATTGTGTCTAATTAGTGTATATATTATACCTAGTCTTCTATCCCTGGTTAATCATTTAAAATACAGTACAGATTTGTACAGTACAGACATGTACAGATTTTCTGTTAAAGAACAAGGAAACCTTTGGATGTCTTCCAGTAAATACTCTGCGAATATTTCTGCCAACTGCAAATAACAGTAACTATCATTAACACTTCAACCTTTAAGAATACAGTATGCTCAAAAAATATAAAACTTGTTTGGTTTTGTAGGAGTTCTGAGGCAAAGAATGCTAAAATAAAATACAAATATTGTAAATACGTGATTTCAATAAACTGCGTAGATACACACTTTAGTCAGGAACACTTATCATTATGTGAATTTATTAATTCACTTTATTATCTGTAGCCATGTTAGTGTTTTGGTTCTATTAAATATTGAAAGATAAGTCTTCTGTTAAATATCTACGAGAATTTTTACTACAGTAGTGGAATACAGCATGTTCCAGTTCAACATTTTCAAATTCACTGTCCATGGAAACCAGGAGTCATATATTAAGAGACTAGAGTCCTAATAAACTTTAAGACAACAGTCGTGTAATTTCACGTCTGTGTGAACTGACTAGAGTGCCAAATCCGTGGGCTCAATCTACTTTGAAAGCAAACTGTCCTTCAGGAATAAAGACATTTCTGGTGGTAGAGGCTGAGGAAGCCTGAGGAAGACCTCAGCATACCCTGCAGCACATTATGCCCAAATGGGACACTAGGCATGAAATACACTCCTCATGCTGGGGTTATCGTACTGATATGTCAAAGCAGGCGGTACCTTGCCTCCTCCCAGAAATGCAACTCCTGTCCTCAGTTTAAATATGCAATAGAATTTTGATGAGACTTCAACCCTCCAGTATTTTATTTTAAATAAAATAACAGCTGGTGCTGCTATTTTAAAGATGAAGACACATATGTAGAAAGACGGAGGACTGCTGCTGTTCAGCCAAAACTAGGGATCATTAACAGGCATCATTGCTCACCATCAGCCATCAGGTAGAGATAACTTCCCACGACTGCTGACCTTGTATTTCCTTTTATTACCCATGTCTACAACAGGCATGGGAAATAAGCGTAAGTCTGAAAGGTTTCAAGCAGCTACATTACATCTGCGTACTGGATGGGTGTGCTGGTTTTGCCCGGGGTAGAGTTAATTTTCTTCATAGAAGCTAGCATGGGGCTATGTTTTGGATTTGTGCTGGAAACAGTGTTGGTAACACAGGGATGTTTTCGTTACTGCTGAGCAAGGCTTACACAGAGTCAAGGCCTTTTCTGCCTCTCACCCCACCCCACCAGCGAGGAGGCTGGGGGGCACAAGGAGTTGGGAGGGGACACAGCCGGGACAGCTGACCCCAACTGACCCAAGGGATATTCTGCACCATATGATGTCATGCTCAGCATATAAAGCTGGGGGAAGAAGAAGGAAGGGGGGACATTCGGAGTGATGGCGTTTGTCTTCCCAAGTAACCGTTAGGCTTGATGGAGCCCTGCTTTCCTGGAGATGGCTGAACACCTGCCAGCCCATGGGAAGGAGTGAATGAATTCCTTGTTTTCCTTTGCTTGCATGTGCGGCTTTTGCTTTATCTGTCTTTATCTCAACCCACGAGTTTTCTCACTTTTCCCCTTCCAATTCTCTCCCCCATCCCAGCGGGGGGAGTGAGCGAGCGGCTGTGTGGTGCTTAGCTGCTGGCTGGGGTTAAACCACAACAATGGGTGAAGGCTGTATGGTCTTCTGCTGGGCATGCAGCTGCTCTTTTGTTTCTTCCTGCTCTTGTTGAGAGCCAGAGTGTGTTGATGGCTGCCACGGCTGCCCAAAGCACAGTGCTTCAGAGGAGCTGGGTCTCAGAGCAGAGCAGTCACGCAGAGAAACAGCCTGCTGCTGAGGAAAAAGCTAAAGAGGGGACTGCCCGGAGGAGCCACTACTCTGTAGGTCAAGCTTTCCAACAGCACAACCCTGCAGCAAAAGGCAACCTTTTATGACAGTTAGGTCCCACAGCTTCAGGGAAACTGAAAAGATGATTTGGTGTCTTTATCTGTTTGTTTTCTGGAGTTGATTAGACTAAACTTTCCTGACTTAAAATCAGTTTTGGTTTAGATTAGAAGGAAATACTGCTAACAACCTATGGTCTGATTCTGTTATTTTTATGTTTCATAATAACTTATCTTGCAAATAGTTCCATTTACTGTGATGAAAGAGTCTGATTTTATGATTACGAAGTATGAAATGCCAAGAAAATATGCCTCTTTGGTTTTCCTCTTGCTTCCATGGTGAAAATACTTTAGTATGGCTTCACACCAGCGTCCTCTTATCATTATATCTGTCAAAGCTGCTGGTCAGCCCTCTGCTACTTTCACGTCTTCTTTGTCCATAATCTCTGCTGCCACAGGTGCATCAAAGCAGTAGAAAAGGAGGATGCTCTGTCAATGCATCCATTTTATTTTCTGTTCCACTTTTTACTTTCTACATTGTGTCAGTGGACTTCAAAGTTCCAGGAGCCAGCTGAAGTAGCTCATCAACACATTTCACGTTGGAAAGATAGAGAAATGCAAGTTGTCTTAACACAGAAAGAAAGTAGGTCTGTCAGGGGAGGAGAGCCTTACTTCCTCAATTTGAAGACAGGCAGGCATTCTTTCAACTTTTCTTTTTATATTTATATTTGCAGAAGTCCTCTCCGGTGAAAATATACCTCAAATATATGTACATATACATATAGTGTATATATATAATCTAGAAGGTTCAACTAAATTGGAAAGATTCTGTTGTCATTGTCCATAGGAGAATTTTATGGAAATAACATAGAAGAGAAGGAACGCTTCTGAACAGCATCCTTCAGTATACCTGGCTGGAATCAGCTAATGCAAATTCATCAATGCTAGTGCTTGTTTTCTCTTCCCCACTACAAACCACAGTTTGTCTCTGACAAATGAGGTTAAGGAGCCAGCAAGAAGCTTTATCACCTCACTGGGAGTCTATCAATTCCCACAATCATGCCCAAAGAGGAGATGATGTGCTACTGGTATGAATACCAGAAACCAATTCTAGCATGCATGCCAGAGGTTAATCATCACTATTCTTGTCTGTTTTCTCTACAAGGTGAACATTTTGATGATAGTCTTCATGCTATGCTGATAAGTAACTACTATTTGGTCATTTCATTTTTACTTGCTTCATTGAAGTATCTGTGAAGAGTCCAGGCTGAAGAGGAAGAAATTACGGCAAACAGCTGGGGTTTTTTTATTTTGCATTGTTTAAGCTACTTCAGATATTCTGAAATCTAATTCAGATGTGAGGTGGAAAAATGCAGTCGGGAAATGTGGGATATATACCAATGTTGACAATCACAAATGGAATCCTGCCCACAGCAAGTACACTTGATGTTTGTAGTAGTCTTTCAGCTGTCTCCTGCCTTATCCATCTATTAGCATTGCTTTAGGCTTGCTGACAAGGTAATATGACAATTTCAGCACAGAATAGGTGCTAAGCAAAGATGACTCTAAATGGCCCACCTACTTACTGTGGTGAGCGTGACTGTTTCTGCATAATATGCCTTTTTTTGCTGTTTGGGAGAATTCAAATGTGATTTTGTGTTCTTTGTATCTAAGAGAATATGACAAAACCTATAGCTACCGGGAAGGAGAATGAGGACTCTGGATTAAAAATGTGTTTATTTCTCCAGGCAGAAGACTGATTGACAAGCCTAGTGGTATCCAGGCTAAAACCTGCTAAATTTGGGAGCTAAGTAAAATGGTGTTGTAACTAAGGCATCCCTGCAGCTGCCATAGCGCTAACAGATTGGACTATTCTTTGGGTTCACAGTTTCCCTTTTTTATTAATGCCTACAAAGGTGACCTTCTGAAGAAACAAAACATTTCTTCTGAAAGGATAATTATTAAGTTTCTTAGACAGAGGAATATAAGGAAACAATCAGACTTCACTGATACAGTGATCCTTATTTATTGCAAACTGACTGAACATCTTCCACAGGTTTTTAGCATAGATCTATTTTTTTCTAGATAGGGATTTTTAAATACTGCATCACTTATTTGGGGAAAGGATCTGCGCGTGTGTATTTATGTCTGCCTCATTCTTTTCCCCTTAATACAATTTATTTCCTGCTTATATGGGAGATATATTACTGCAGAATAAGAACTGTTAGGTGGGGTTTTTTGTCCTTGCTGGGGTTGATTTCTCTCCTGGTCCACCCTGCCCTTCTGGTACTCATGAAATAACCAGACCACAGACTTTCCAGTTTAATCAGCATTGCTTTTCTCTTAAATAAAGAACTTGTTACAATAAACAAACAGCAGTCATACTAATAAAGTCTCTATTGTTAATATTTAAGAACTAAGTTTTCCTGTTATATATTAAAAAGATCCACAATTTTAAGTACTCAAGCTTTATTTTAGTTGTGTTCATTAAAGAAACCAGAAGTACTTTATATAACTTATAAATTTTTAAGATTTTAAACTTATATATGAACTCCATCAAATTTTCTCTGATCATAGCATAGAGTTTCACCTTTTTGATACAGCAGATTAAAATCAACGTCTAATTGTGCTCCATTTAAAACTTGTGTAACAAAACCAAAAAAATCCACCCCAGTGGAATTCCTGTTTGAATTACTGAGGACAACATTTTAAAGTGAAGGAATTAACGCTCAAAGAGAACTGAAAAGGTGAATCTGTTTATATCAATTTAAACAACTTAACTGGGACCGGGTTTAAAAATGGTGTAAACCAAACACATTGTAGCCATTTCAAATCTTAAGGTAGATATGATCTAATCATATTGAACTCTTTCTATACTACACTTTTCCTCAGATTTAAAAAAAAATATTTACTACAGTACAATTTCACAGTGATTAGAAAGGTGGAAAACAGTTTACAGAACTTTCAAAGACTCTATGACTTAAAGAACTTTACTCATTGTCACATAGACTTGCTTTGGGCAGGATTAGACAACCTCATAAGCATGTCAGCAGACAGCTGAACCTTGCAATTCTGTGACAGATATCATTGATGGTTATGCACTAATGTTAGCTCAATGGTGAAAGGGAGATTTTGTCATGCAGATCAGTCAGAGGGTGTTTTAAAGGCTTTGATGGTTTTTATAAGGAACTTCTAAATATGAGGATGACTACAGAAGAAAGCATGAAGGTGTGTTATCAATGCTACTTAGTAAAATGATACTGTGGGCCAGGTGATGGTGAGTCTCCACATCTTGACAGTGAACGTGAGCTGATAGGTATGACGGGGATAAAATGTGAAAGGGATTTTTTCTTACCGTGTGAAAGGGAAGAGAAGCAGGATGGAACTAATGCAAAAGAGAAGTGGGAGGAAGGCAAAGGGATGAACGACATAATCCAGAACAATGCTTGCTGAAGGCTTCTGAGTGTGTAAGAGTGGGAAAAGATTGCAAATGTAGAGTTCAGAAGAAAGAATACTGCAGTATCCTAATCTAGACAGGAGGGGAAGGAAGCCTGTTTTTCTAGCCATGTGGATGGATAGAAGAGACATATATGACTGCAGAACAGTGTTGAGATAATCAAACTATATTTTAATGAACGAATCCACCAGGACATGTAAGGAGGTGAAAACAGCTTCTTCTCAGCAGCAAGACAGGGAAGGGAGTACTGATGTTCCTTGCAGTTTAGAGAAGATTTCTTGCCAGCCTGTGGGCCAGACCTGACTTGAGTAAGGGACCACTAAGGGATCGGAAGTTAATCTGCAAGCTCATCACCCAGTGCAGGAAGCCACTGTAAACCCAAAAGTGAGTGATGCCAGGAGATCGGTTACCAATCCACAGGTGGAGTCAAGGTATTTGTTAAGGCTGGATAACAGAAGGGGGCTGGGTGTGGAGCGGTGGGGAGCATCTGAAACCCGGCTAGTCCTCCTTGGGCTGTTCTGCCTGTGCAGGTAAATGTCCTCATGTTGATTATACCATAACTGATGATAGCCATAAACATGTGACTAATCAGTTACAATGTAGAAGAGCTGATAATACTTATCACTATATCAATTTTTATATAATGACTTATGGCAGTATATAACGGACACTTCCAAACTACTAAGATAATTTTTGAAGGGAGGATTTTATCTTCATATGTGATGTCTCAAAAATTCAAAAGATATCCTTCATTGTTATGCACAAGAAAACATTTATTTTAAACCAAGTTTGCAAATATTTGTTAATGGAGATCTCAGACTGAACAAATGTCTTGATTATGTTGCTATTGCTCTGTGAAATGTCAGATCTAAGCAGAACAATTTCCTTGCCAAAAAACATTTACTGCATAAAATGTTAGCTGGAAAGTTTGAGAAGGAGGAAAAAACCAAAACCCAGTTTTCTGCTATTCAATTTAAAGACAGACAGTCTTTTGATTTGTTCCCTTTTAGCTAAATCATTGTTTTTCTTCACTGTTTCACGTACAAAGCTAACTGCATACCAAAACCACACACTTTATATGATTCAGAAGTTGGAAAGAAGTAGAGACTTTATTGCTATTGATTTCAATAACATGAAATCAGCAGGTTGCTTTCCTTTCTTTTTGGCAAGATAATAATTTTTGTAAAGGCTATTTTAATACAGAACTGTCTGTACACACTTTATGTTACAGTCCTACCATATGTTACATAAAATGGTAAACTGAGTAAGTTTTAGAGAAAAGTCTTTATTATGCCTCATTTTCTTTCAAATATGAATAAAGGTGAAAATGATAATAGATATGGAGCTGCATCCACATACAATTCTACACCTCATTCCAAAAATTTATTCTGAAATTGTTCTGTCTTCTCTGTGTGATGGTCTTGCTAATGGCGTGTGATAAGCTAACTCAAATGTATATATAAACACATAACAGGATTGGGATAGCAGAATTCTTTGAACTGTCTGCAGAAATAAATATTTACCTTACAAGCAAAATAAAATGTTCACTTTTCTATAAAAAGCAAGTCTAGTTATGTTTGAAACAAACTATATGGAGAGTATAATAAATCCTGAATGCTTAGGTGAAAGTCGTTCAATAGAAAAATCCACATGACTTTTAAAGACATGGTTTATTAAGGGAGAAACTGTTACAGCCCATGGCTGGTATACCTTTTTTGAGAGAGAAGAGAGATAAATTTAAGTATGTTTGAGTAAATGCCTCGAGTAGTATTATTATGTGACTCAGGATAGAAGATTACTGTGGAAAATGTACATAGCCTACCTTTCTCCTCCACTGCTTAAGTATCCAAATGAACACAGGTTGTGTATCTATGGAAAGATATAATTAGAGTTTTTTAAAATGTGTCATCCATCCTCTTTCATTCTATAGCTAAATATGCATATCCTCAACACACAGCAAAAATATGGAGCATAAAATTAGGAATATATTATCTGTCTATATTTCATAGGGTCAATGTTTAGAATTACAGGAACATCAAGGCCCTGGCACAAGCGAGCAGCACTTTAAGACTGCATTTAAGAGTAGCTTCTATTCTATTCTATATCAGCCAAGTGCCTTTCTGAACTAGGAAGAAATGGTAACATTTTCAGGTCAAATTTTCAAAGATATTTAGCCACAATGCCCACGTGCCCATGCACATGAAGCTGGCTTTCTAGACAGTGTTTTAGAAGTCTCCTGGGGAAAATGGTCTGCAACTGAGGACAGGGAGCTGATTACATTTGCATGTGTGCTCTGCTGCCTCCCGCTTACAAAAGGAGCTGCTGTGCATGCAATCCAGCACCCCATTTCTACAGAGCACTGCAGTGGTCTCTCCTAAGTGACCTGCTGTGTGCCTGTGCAGAGTTGGCCTTGCTCCTGCACAGGATCCCTGAATGCATGGGTGCAAAGGCATGGCTGAGAGCCCCTCACAAAAAGCAGCTACCAAAGACTCAGTGTGCAACTGGGATAGCAAAATCTGCAGGCTGGGATTGCTGCTGTGCTGGGTGGTCTAGGGATTGTGTGCATTTGAGGATTTGGGCCTGAATTGCTTTCAAGAGTAAGTCTGGGCTTGTATACTGATATTGCACTTATGAAAACATCTCCCCAGGAGACAAAATCCTACTGGAAACCTGCAGGACTCGGATGCAAAGTCCTACTGGGTCTTTTGCAAAGTGAGAAGCCTGAATCTAGGCTGAGCCTTGGGGGCTTGCAGGGCACAGGGGCTGGCTGCTCACTGCTAAGGCAAACTGGACTGTTGCCAAATCTCTTAAAAGGCCTGCTATGCCAGGGCCTCGCCCCCCCAGATGTTGAGGGGTGCACCCAAGTCTTGCAGGAAGGTTTGCTCCAAGGGAAGGGCTTCCACAAGGCTGCTGTGAAACATACTCTATTGCATATTAGAATTGTTTCAGAGCAGCAGATAGATGTTATCAGGTTCTCTGGAAACTAATTGGTAAAAACCTTCCCAACTACTTATTTTTATGGTATTCTCTTTAATGTAGAAGAAGCTATTGGCATCTCAGGATTTTAAAACAGAATCAGCTATTGCATATGTGAGAAAAATCAGCAGTGTCATGCCTTACATTGCAAAGTGGAGAGTTTTCTCCTGGAAATGGGCTACTGTGTAAACCATGGTTTTGTAGCTACCAGCAGTAACAAATAACAAGTGCTTTCTAAGCAATACTGGACCTGGAGCATTTCTGTATTTCTAATTGTAAGCCTGTCTTTGTTTCCAGAGAATAAGGAATTCCGAGAAAAGGAGACAGGTCTTTCGAATGACATATGCTTTCCGCCTTCATCTTAGTACCTTGTTTTGAAAAATAGAATGATGAAACAGTGAGGGTTTTTTTCTGCTGAGGCAGTCACTCTCCTCCTGATCAAGAGAAGCATACTGCAAATTGGAAATAAAATGGAACTGAAATCCTGTGCATATTAAAAGCGAATGCATGAGAGGTATGAAAGTGAGTGTGGATGTTAAAGTGCCAAAAGGGAAAAATATCACTTAAGGCAGTAGTGTAAAGGACAGTGCATTTCTCTCCCGTGCACACCCCCACCTGTCCAAAACTCCCCATCTCTGCATACACCAGCACAGGGAAATGTACTAAAATGTGCGACGTGTGCCCCCCTGCTCTTGCAGATGCAGCCCCCGCTCTGTCTCCTCCTCCAGCCCCCCAGGGCCAAGGTCCGGCTCCAGCTCGCGCCAAGGGGCTGCAGGGGGAGGCGGGCAGGTACAGCCATGCCTGGCTGAGGGAGGGGAAGCCTGCGGGGCCAAGGCGGCTCCCCTGCCACAGGCTCCCCAGAGCAGGGCATTCCCCACCCGCTGCCATGGGCTCTCCTGCCCCGCCTGCCCAGGTTGCTACATGCCGGGGCAGCAGTGGCCATGCCCTATATAAGAGCCTTGAGGGGCCAGCCCAGGCGTGCCAGTGTGGTTAGCCAGCGCTGGTGCGCCATGGAGGCCGAGGAGGCCGCAGCGGTGGCGGCGAAGGTGGCACTGCGGACACCCAAGTGCTCCCGCTGCCGTAACCACGGCTTCGTGGTGCCGGTGAAGGGCCATGCCGGCCACTGCCGCTGGAAGCTCTGCCTGTGCGACAAGTGCGCCCTCATCACCGAGCGCCAGAAGATCATGGCGGCCCAGAAGGCCCTGAGGCAGCAGGTGCCTGACCCCCCCGCTGGGGCAGCCGCAGGGCCCGCTCCCCCAGGCGAAGGCCCTGGGGTGGCCACCGGGGTGGCCAGTGCCCCCGAGCAGAGTGGCCACGAGGGGATGAAGGGTGCCCAGCCTGGCAGCGGTAACAGCAAAGGCATGGCATGCAGGGGGCCGCCGCCGCCTCCCAGCGGCCCTCCCTTCTGGGACTACGGTAAGGGCCTGTCCCCAAAGCCTCTTCCCTTGTCTTGCCATCTTTCTTTCTGCGTTCATCCTCCTCTTCCCCCACCAAACACTGCAAATGGTGCAGTGTTGCACCTGCTGATTCCTCAGGCTCCAGTTCCCCAGAGAACCATTCCTGCTGTCTCTCCCTCTTTCCTTCCTCAGTGGACACAGATACTTGGCTTGCATATTGAATGTGCAACCCTGCATTTATTTTCCATTTTGCAGGGTCTGCAACGCGGGTCACACAGCTCTGCAGCAGCAGGAGCAATGTGCTCGGCCTCGCCGCTCATTGCAAAGTTGAAGCTTAAGCAAGTGGCTTTTCTCTGAGAGGGGAATTAGTCTGGGAGGGAAACCAAACTGTGATCCACTGTGCACTGCAGGTGCTCATGCATGTTTCTCTGAGTGGTGTCTCACTGTTTATAAATTCACAGGCACAAGCCTCCAGCAACAAAAATGCTAAAAAACTCAGCAGTAGCAGGTAAATGGGGAAGTTACTGCTGCAGTTGCCTGAAGCAAGCATTTTATGATAGCACTGTATAAGAGACAGACCTTTTGGCCTTAATTCCTGTAGCAAAGACTGAACTTGGCTGGGATCACTTGGTGTAAAAGCGCATTTGCTATTTAAGAGCAGAGCATAGATTTTGCAGGTGCAACAGCTGTATGGTCTGTCACCTCTTAAATTGCTTCCTTTAATAGAGTCTTTCATGTGACTTGTCTAGTTTATTACTATTTATTACAGTAACTTCATACTATTTACTATAGTAATTTTACGGAAATCCCTACTGAGTGCAGTAGTCATTAGTCTGAGCCTCTGGAGAACTGGCAGCCTGCAAGACAAAATGCTGTTTGAGAAGCCCAGAGGAAAGAGTCATTTTGGACATCTCTAGTTCCCACCTAATCTGTCAATAACTGTTCCCCCTTTTTTTTAGCTTTGTTTCCTAAGAAAATTATGTTTATGGATGATGCTAGCTGCTCATGTGCCTGTCCGTCCTTCCCTTAATAACATTTTTAACCTGCTGACCAATTTAAAAAAAGGTTAGGGACAAATAGTATAATTCTAGTACTCTAGAAGTCGACCTGCTCTCGAAGCAAATTCTTCCACTTCTCTACCAACAGGAGGATGTGCAGACAAGAAAGACCCTACTTGTATTCAAATAACCACTCTTTTTTTTTAAGACTTCAGAGAGGGCATATAAGATTCCAGATGCAAGATAAAGAACAAAGGAAGTAACTGATTCCTATATCTGAAATTGCCTGTGTATGTCCCTAAAATTGAACCTTTGTCTGTAAATTAACTTAAGAAGTGACAGGTAGGACTAAAGTTAGAACTCTATTATTTCTGTAGATTTTTGTTTTAAGCTCTGCTAGAGTTAAAAGTCTTAAGGTAGTTGTTTTGCTGTTGCTCTTGTACTGAAAGAATAAGATTCTGCAGCCAGTGCTTTACTAAGGACTAGCTTCACAATGCACAAGGCAGAAAAGAACGCACATCATTCTGCGCTACAGTATCATCTGCTGCACCTTTCCTTAGTCCCTTAAAAAATCACAAAATAAATTTATGAGGAGCTAAGCCGAAGGGCCAGATTCTCCTGCCTGAGAGTGGAATTTGGTCCTGCAGGTACGTCTACTGAACTCAATAGAATTACATGGATATTTTATTTGTTCTTTTCTCATTGTTTCCTAGCTCACTCTGCTTTTCCTCCAGAATACATGGTCAACCCAGACTACCTGGAGAGAGAACCTCCAAAAGTGTACCCTGGGTGTTCTGGGGTATATCCTTACCACCCATTTCCCATGGGATTTGCCATCAATCAGTCAAGCTGTAGGGGAGCACCATCACCTCCAGGGATATCACTTCAGAGAGGTTTCCGACACGTTCCTAGCAACTATGGGCCAGGGAATGCAGCTTCTGTGTCAGTAAGTAGCGGTCTTTTAATTACCTCTGGAAATGCTGCTGTCTGCACTTTTAGCTGCCTTCTTGCTGTTAAAGTACCCATGAAAAGTTACCCTGCTTATCAGTTACTTCACAGCATTTTGATATATCATGCTGAAGAAAACATTAGCAAATGGTGATGTTAATAGTCTGACCTGAACCCAGAAGAGCAAACCCATGCACTTGCAAGTGGCCAGATTTTGTGAAGTGTTTTGGGGCTTATACGCCCTGCTAACATCTGCAACTGCCTTTTGGAATGATGGCAGTTGGATACGTAATATGGTCATGTTGTGCCAGTGTAGATGGCACAGAATGCGCACTGGGAGGTTCCTCTTCTTCCATGCAGGACGAATCTAATGGGGAGGGCGAGTGTCAGGGCTTGGCCAAGGCATCATAGCCACAGAGAAGAACAAGGGAAAATCAGCTTCCACAAGGAAGCAAATCAGCATGGTCGGATATTTCAGGTTTGAGACAATTGGTTTCTCAAACACAGTGGAAAATTGTTGTGGTTAACAGAAGTTTCAGATGAAAAATGATGTTTAGCATCATAGGACCCACACCTTCAAACCACATAGACATGGTAAGAAACAAGATGCTAAATTGCCTGTCAGTTTTAATGGTGTGTGGGGGCACTTCCAGTTCCTTTCAGTGCTGTCAGTCATGTTGGTTTAAACTGGTGGTGTCCAGCTTTTGTACCACAGTTGGGCACATTATCAGATTTCCAGCTGCCATGCGCCATTCTGTCTGCATTGAGTACAATTCATCAGTTCATGTTAAGGTAGAGTGATCTGCCTCAAGCCTGCTAGATTTATTATGCTTGGGCATAGAAATTCCTTGTCACATTTTAGGGGTTATTGAGAAAGTGTGGCTAGCAGCAGTCTGAGGTCCAGATAAATTATCCTGGTGGGCTGGATATACACAGGTTGGGAAATGCCTTGTCTAGACCATCACCGTATGTGGTTTTCAACTTAATTTTTAACTATCCTGAAACAGACTGAAAGGTCTCATACAAGTTCTATCTGTACCAGGGTGCATGGCCAGATCCAAGAGAAAAATGCTCCTGTTTCTCTGATGCTAGTGTTCCTGAGGGATGGAAATAATCTCCTTGCACATGGAATGAGTTTTATCATGCTCTAACAGGTCTGGTGATCACAGAAGACCAGGGCTGTGGGGCACCGTGTGGTGCACACCAGCCCCTCAGTGTAGGTAGAGCCACTCACTTCACTGGGCTCAGGGGAGAATCCGTAACTGGCAGGGAGGTGGTGGCAAGGAGCATTTTCCTAGGTTGCCTCTCTGTTGCATGAAGACTTCCAGACTTGTTCAGTGGCAAGTGCACCGGGTCAGTGGTGAAGGTGAGCTGATCCGGTTTAAACCAACTGCTCTAATGAGATACCACAATAGATGACGAGGACTTAGAAGGTCAGTTTTAGCTGAGACATGGTCTGAGAAGCTGCTACTTTTCAATTTCAGCATGTTACACTATGCACAGGCTTTGCATGCGCTAATACTTGCACAGATGTGGCAGCATATGGCCACAAAATGGACAAAAAATGTATTATTCACAGGTAAAAATTGAAACAGAAATTGTTTGATATTGCAGATGTATCCTGGAGAAAGTCTTCAGATGGTAGATGCTTTGTTTCACGTGTTTCCACAGATTCCAGATGGAGGTGGAGATTTCCATCAAGGATACTACACTCCTCTGCCTCAGTTCATCCCACCAAGTTTTCTCCCAGGGATTCATTACATTCCACCTCCTCTTTCACTGAACATGTTGGCTGAAACAACCAAGGAAGCACATGGTAAGGAAGTATGAGATGAACCCTGGGAGATCCAGTTTTAACCTGGTTTCGATACCTAACCACAGAGGTGGAAACCCCAAGAGATCCTGATTCCAGCTAGTTTTCAGGGTTTCACAGATCCCTGTGATGGAGCCAGGACTGAGATCCTGAAGTCCCAGGACAGGTTGCCAGCTGGTACAGCTCTGGGCAGGGCTGACTTAGGGAAAGCAGCCTGACATGCTTGGGCTTTCCAGCTGACAAGCACCTCAGTCTCACGCAGATGTTGATAGCTAGTTTGCAGAACATACTTTAAAAATTATTTGGCTCTGTTGCAATTTAGACAAGATGTTAAAAAAAATGCGGACTAACTCTTAGCATCAACAATACAAAATTTCTTGCTCATCTGAAAATCCTACATTTTGATTGCTGTAAATGAAAGATCGAATCTTCAAAATCTCAAGTTTTCTTATTGAATCTCCCAGGATTTAAAATTTCTGGCATAGGTTAAGTCTTTGTGCCCCTCTCTTTTGGGTCTCTTTCATGTATTGTGCCTCCATGTGGACATATTTGTGATTATATTTGCAAGTTTTTCATTTGACTGCAGCTAGCTGTGACCACAAGAGGGTAGAGCTGCTCAGAGAATTACCCACTAGCACTGGATGAGTGAACAGCCAGTTTTATTTTAAATTCTTTTTGAAGATGCAGATACATAAATACAACTTTTATTTCTCTTCTTGAACATGAGAATAAAAAATAGTTCATCTGACTGTTTATGAAACAGATTACAATAATCACCCAGTGAAAAATCAAATCTCTTGTATAAAAGGGAGGAGAAATAGAGGAGTGAAATTACCTCATTTGAATTAAAAAGATGTTGATGGTGGTTATGTGGGACGAAATACAAGTTGGGGCTTTTTTTTGGCCTGGTTTCTCAACAACATAAGGCTTGTGCAGGCTCATTTTCCGTTAATGTCAGTCCTCTCATAACTTTTCAACCCATTAGTTATTTTCAGCCAAACATATCTGTTGTGATCACAGGCCTACACAATATTGATCTGCAAGGGAAGCAGATGCCTCCCACAAAACCATTTGTTTGCAGCCATGACGTGCTGTTTGGCTAGCTGTCAGCTTGCACTCAATTCCTGACTGACATGTGTGTACCTTGGCCAACAACCAAGTGCCTGCCAGTCAGCCCAGCAGTGGGCACGTATCTCCAGAGCAGTCAGAGCATACCTGCTTCTTGTCTGGCTGGAAAGCCAAAGAAAAGTAAGCAGGAGATGTGGTGGACAAGGGGAATATGAAGAATATGGCAGTGGAGGGGGTGTACAGACATCATAGAAATGTAGAGTTATTTTAAGATACTAATAAACACATTAGGACTTTAATGCAGTGTATAGGAGATACTGGTGTGCTGGAGGTAAAATAATATGGGCTGAGTTTGAGGGGAAGAGAGAAAACCAAGGGCTAGCAGGCAAACCAGAAAGTGTATGTAAGGATTAATGGGTTTTGTCATTTGGAGGGCACAAAAGATCTGGGGGATACTGCAGTGGCAGAGAACAAGTAGGGAGCTGCAGCTATTCTGTTTGGCATATGTGGGAATGGGAAGGAACTGGGAGTAGCAGAGAAGCATGGGGGACATGGAGAGAAGTAGTGGTATTGCGTGAGGAAAACAGAGGAAATCCAGTCCTGTATTGGTAGAGTGAAGTTGTACTGGCCAAACAATGATGAAAACAGGCAACCGGATAGAGAAGAGAGATCACGAGAGCACCCTCCCCAGGGAGTAAAATGCCATCTCATGACCTCAGCCCTTATTACACACCAGGGAAATCCCAACCCAGGCACAAAGCCGTAGGAAACAATGCATCATGGATTGTGCTGCTCACAGAACAACAGTTTTCTTACTACTACAGAGAAAGTACAAATTAATTCCACTACATAGCATTTTTGCTCCAGGATATGTAGGAGTTTGCAATTGTGACCCAGTGAGGGGGGATACTTATGCATGAGGTCATATACAAAATAGCCTGCCAGCAGAAGATTCGGATGTAGAGGGAGGCTACAGTGAAACTAATAATTCTTTGATTCCGGTATTCAAGATGCTTGACAAAAGAGAAAACCTGTAACGTTTAGTGCACAGGGATAAGTTAGGATTGCATCACGTCTTTTTCCCCAAGAAAGGTATTGACTTAAACCTGCAATTAGACTTGGGAACATCCTTCCTCCAGAGAGACCTCCAGAATTGAGGTGAAATGGATTCTCTGGCAGAACAGTTGCAGGAAAATGGATATAGAAAACTCTAGCAGGGGACAGCTGGTGAGAAGAATGTCTGTGATCTCTGCCCCAAAGGGAACCTGAGATGAAGACAAATAAAAAAAAGACCCAAGTCCTGTCTGAAAAAGATTTTCCATGGCTAGAAGCTGCTGCCAGAAAGGTCTGAGTCAATAGTTGACTGCAGTTGAATGACTGAGGCCAGTTAGGTTTACAATGGTGATGTGAAGTATAGGCCATGTTGCTACACAATTTCATGCAGTATTGACTAGTAATGTTATGGAGATTTGACATAATAAACACAAGGTATGCCCAGTAAAACAGCCAGTACAGCATCTGAGGATGGAGTCTGATTGCAGATTGTTGGCCTTCTAAAAGAGCAAGCCACAGAAAAACAAACAAAACCCCAAGTTGCCTGTGAGGAAATGAGGGCACTTTTCATGCAAATTGGCAAGTAAATGCATTTCAAATCCAACTAGGAATTTTTATTTTATAGAGGGGATTATTGAGTCTGTCAAGGCCTTTGAGAATTCACAGGAGTGTTAAAAAGGCAAGGCATAGATTCACTGCAGTGAAGTGGGCAAAAGAATCTGCCTCATACTTCTATTCCAGTGCAGCTTCAACACTTGCCATCTTGAAGCACTCCTGCTACATTTCTTTAAGCATGGCTGAAACAATCAACTGCTGTCTGAAATGCAGTATCTCAGTTTGGAGAGCTGCAGCTCTTGATGTCAAGCACCTTTGAATTAACTGGGTTGAAAAACAAACTGGATTGACAAAAGCAATTTTGCATTGAGAATTTACCTCTGGAAATGTGATTGATACCAGGTGTAATGCAAACTGAAATACAGGGTTTGGGGGTTTTGGCTTGTTTGTGTTTAATTCTGACCTTTTTCTATTCTTCATTTTTATTTCAGCTACTGAAGCTGACAGTCAGGATTCAGGGGTGGTTCGTGAACCTGGCCAACCATCTTCTTCCCCAGAAGAAACAAGCAGAGACCAATCTGCATATGCTAAACAGTAAATGGCTGGAGAAGAGCTGAGTAGCAGGCAGCACTATTTTCATTTCTGAGGAGAGTGTTAGTTAATGTGAGGGTAGAGTGACACTTAGTCACTGAGCAGTCACAACAGCTCGAAGAAGGGGATTAGTCCCCTGCCTCACTTGGTGATCATGTTCGAGCTACCAGGCTCACAGCTCTGCCTCCCTAGCACTGTAAAGCCCTTGTTCCTAAAAGAGGTTTTCCAGAGCCATGGTAAATCCCTTCCCCCTTAGGCAGGTGGAAGCAGCAAATGATTCTGAATCTGAATTTGTTTCCTTTGCTGACGTTAGATGGCTCCCTGACTTTGGAGTGAGGTCTCCGAGCCATGTACATTCTGTAGCCTTCTCATGTTCATGACAGTAGTCAAAAATGTGTTGTTTGTATATCAATTTTCTGTAAAGGAAACCTGGTTCTGAATATTATGGAAGAGTTAAGTGATGTGGAGCCTGAAGACTGAGTGAGAGAGGATGGGAAGACAGACTGGGTTGCTGACTTACTTGGCTGCCTAAGAACATGATTCACTGGATTCAGCAGGGTAAGGGAAGGGTAGGTGCTTGGTACACTTGTCACGAAGGGCACGGGAGGACCTTGCAGAAAGGTCTGGTATAGGCTGCAATCCAGTGCCATCGCATTGTTTCCTGGGTGAACTGCCTTTAAGGCACCTTCTGTTCAGGCTGGGGACAAATTGATTTGGAATCACCTCTTGTCACACAGGCTTTGGGATTTTGAACATCCTTGATGGTTTATACATAATTTAAATGTTGTTTAACTCAGTACAGCTGAAACTGAACAGTATTATTTGTTTCTAAAGGGCACCTGTAGACAGCTTTATACATGTGTATTGGAAGTGCGCTGTGGCATGTCAAAGGTGTGGAGAGATTGCCTAGGAAACTAGGACAAAACAACATTTAGAATAGTCAAATCCATACATAATATAATTTTCAATGATAATGTTTAATTAAAAATGAAAGGTACATTCCTCTACTGTTTTGCCTAGAGGAACTGGTTTTGTATTAAGTGGATCAGTTGTTAATGTTTGAATAATTTGGGGAGGAATTTTGTATAATTAAAAAAGATACATTAAATTGTTGGTATGGTTTTGATTATTTGAGGCTTGCATATCTACACATAATTTTTCTAGCCAAATGTCAGATGTTGCCTTGAACAGCTCTGTGTAACAAACTTGTCTGGAGAGCGATTTAGGCTTCAGTATTTTTCTTCTACAACTTTTGACTGCTGCTGTAGAAGTGAGCGCAGTAAAATAAACATTCTTCTTTTCTGCTACTTGTACTAATAATCCCTTGCTCAATGCAAGATATAAAGAAATTATACTAAGCTGAAATTTTTTTTTTTTTAATGTAGTAGATGATCTGCTGGAATGCTTTCCAGCACACAGCCAGGATTGGGGGGACAGTGAGTGAAAGTTGCAAACCTAAAACTGCCAAGAGGAAAAACTGAAAAACACATGTATCTATAGCAAATAATCTTATGTACAACTTGTTACATACTAGATTTACAACAGGATCTCTGCTCCCAGGAGTGTCATGAACCTCCTCTTAAAATTGCTGTCTACTTGGGAAAATCTGAATACTTCTTTAAGGTGTCTGAATACAGCAAAGCTCTTTTCAAAATAATCTGGAAATAGAAATACCAGCAGCGCCCACAAAGCAGGTTCCTCTGTGGATGGAGTGGTTTTTATACACACACACATATATAAAAAATCATTATTAAATCATTATATATATAATGAATTAAGGAAATAGTAACATACAAGATGAACAGTTGAATAGTTTCCTTCCCAGATATTTTTCTAAAGTCATATCCAGTGTTGTTTTACAGTCGTTAAATCTCAAAGCAAGATGGACTCCAGCCCGTTTCACTGACTGTAACGCACAGTCATTGCAGATATACTGCATAGACAGTTCTGTTTTCTCTCTGTTTTGCTGTGCCAGTGACTGCTTGCAGGTTGCCAAGCCAAACGCCTTATTTTCCTTTTCCTCCATCTTTTTGAACTATCTGTGAGTGAACCAAAGCCTTTACTTCGGCTGTTTGAATGACGGCACGGCACTCCAGTAGGACCTCTCTCACTGCATTGCTGCAGACCAGTGTTCATCTCCAGGGGGATATAGCGAGTTTAAAGAAGAGCCAGAGAAGGGCAACTAAACTGAACAAGGAGATGGAGGAGTTGCCTTACAAGGGGAGTCTCAAAATAGACTAGAGTCTTCAGTTTGGAGAGGAGAAAGTTGAGGGGGGGAAATGACTCAGTTTTAGAACATCATGCCAGCTGTGGCAAAGTAGATGCAAACCCATTACCAAACCTTGCTACTTCCATACATGTGAAGGACAAGAAGATGACCAGGGACAGGGGCAAATGATGTCTGACCAGCCTGGTTGCCTCCTGTAAGGAAATGACAGGCATCTACCCCAGTCTAAAGTCTAACAGGTGAACAGTTAGAATTGGCTTTCCTCGGGCATCAATAGTGAGGCCAATGCTGTTTAATATGTATAATCATATCATCAGTCAAACTTCATTTGGTGTCATCTGACTAAAAGTTTCAGATTTTTAGGTCTTAGGAAATTTGTCCCAAGTTCTTGCACCTATCTCTGCATGGAAAAGTAAATGACTTGGTAAGAGAATTAAAGTGAGTAACTCTCCAGTTAACAGGAAGAATTATCTTATGTGGATAATTCAACGTTTCATTCTTCCATTTTATGCTCAGCTTGTCCTTTTTAACCAAGGAAAAAATGTTCCTTGACAACTGTTATTGTCATACTGTGCACTTAAGGACTTCAAAGTGAATAATTTTAATTCCAAACTTAGTGCCAACCAATGTTTCCAATAATTAAACTCTGTGATCTCTTCTGACTCCATTTATTTAAATAAATGACTTAGGGATAATGAAATCAATTTGGATTGAAATGGAATTATTTGGATTAGACAAGTCACTCAGAGGTTGTTCCAGCCTAAATCATCCCAGAATTTTATTGGTTTTTATTAAGGCTGAAGCCACATAGACTTTGGTCAAATTCATAAAATTTGGAGAGAAAAAGGAAAGTTAGCTACGATACCCGCTTCTGAAATCTTTCTGCACGCAAGCTGCTACTGACTGCAGTAGGAATTCTCCACATAGCATTTGTCACCAGTATTATTTTCTGAGGATTGACTCCCTCGCTAAACAGATCTGAACTTCTGAAGATGCAATTCCTAACACCTGACACTTCTGTCAATCCTCTGTCCTCACTGCAAGCCCCTCGGTCATCCCAGAGCAACAAGCTTGCTTTGTGCACTGAAGGGGAAAACCTGAAATCAGGAACCAGTTCTTTGAAGTTTACTCACACCACTAATTTCATTACTTTTCAGTGGAATTATTTGCAGGGGTACAGAGTTGACAACGTTGGTTAGGTATGCAAGTTTAGGATCCAAGTTTCATACAGAGGTGTCTGTGACACTGTCCAAAACCTCAGACTGTAGATTTGCATTTTCTGTAGGAGCTTTCGAAAAAAGAAAACAAACCCAAGGGATTCTAGAAGGATCACGCAATATGTCCCTTCTGCAAACACACGTAAGATTCATTTGTCATTGCCCTGCAGCAAACTGCTAGATGTTAACATTTCTGTGGTATCGGCTTCTACATCTGGACTGAAGCAGGTTTTTGTATGACAGTAATTATAATACTCTTAGTATTTTCTTTTTTTTTCCTTCTTGGAATTAGATGCACCCAGTTGGAAACCTCTGAATCCACGGCAAGACTATAGCTGTTTTTTCCACATTAATGAGTAATTAATTTTGAACAGCAATCCAAAGAAATATTTAATTGCCTACCAATAAAGTCAGCTTGCTGCAAACAAAATTCTTCCTCTCCTTAAAAAAATAATTTTCATGACAGAAAAATTCTTTATGATGTGAAACATACCTACTTTGGAACAGTGGAAACTTTAATTAAATCATTCTTATGGGCAAGTAGGTCTGGTTTTCCTATTTTTTGCCCAATATTTTACTACTGCAACATTAGCATTAGTCACAGAGTTATGTCTCTACTTAGCTTGCCAGAATGTAAGGGAGAAATCCAAATGTAAAGAAAGACTCTGTGGAATCTGTTCCTGAAGTCAGAGCGTCACTGCATGTTTTATTGTAGCCCAGGCCATTGAGAGAGCTCCAGATCCACCACAGATGACCAGGCAGTGATGCACCCACTCACCCACCTATGCATTTTACTTACCTGTATCCTCACAGGTATGTCTTATCAGACATGAGTAAGGCTTGAAGAGCCTAGGCTAGAACATTTCTGAAAAAAACCCCACCCAAACCAGCAGGCTTATTTCAGTATTATTTTTATTTACAACGGGTAACATTTTTCTCTTGTTTCTCCTTGCTGGCACTTCCCACTGGCTTTTTGGATATTGTCCTCAGCTGGGCAACGTTAGTGGCAACCTTGCTACTGACTTCATAGGGTGATCCCCTATGGCTCTAATGATGGGCCTGTTGTGATCTCACACTGTTTTCACTTTTATTTTACGCAACTGTCTTTAGTGGAGGCGTTTCTGGTTTCATTTACTGATTACTGTCAGGGTTTTATAGTCTTACTGGCACAATCTACTCAAAAGTGTCCAGGCCACATAAGCTAGAGCAAATACAAAACATTTCTTTTTACAAAATGTGGTCTAAATAACAGTCATATGCATAGTTCCCTGGGAGAACCTTCCTAGTTTTTCACGACAGGCCCTGTTTCCCATTAAGAAATGTGTTCTTTTGATCAAGGTGCAAATAGACTGTTTCTTATGCTCTTCCACAGTAAATATACACTTATATTGAAATCATTCAAAAGTCTCATGTACCTGCAGATAGTTGTTTTTGACATTCCCTTCCTCATGCACTGTCTCACATCATGAAATGGTTCTTTACTTCCCGATGTTCCTCAGTCCTGGGATTACAAATTTGTTCTAAGTATCACTGGCCATCTTTCTGCCTGTCTTTCCAAAGGCATGCACAAAACTAGTAACCCCATTCCCCAAAGCTGCCCTGCTTTGTAGAGAGATCTGCAGAGGCCACACCTGCTTAGTTTACTTTCATGACTGACTGAGTCTGCAGCTGTGTTTTTTCTCAAAACACTTTACAGTATTTTTCATGGCCAGTGCAATGATGGCATACAAATGAATCAGAGAGACAAACTTTTTAAAAAGTTAAGAGAAATAACAAAATACTTTTCATCTAAAGAAACAAAGCACCTGACATACTCAAAGGGGATACTGAGAAGATGATGGAAAATCAGAACCTGGACTCACGTTTCCTTGTGGGGTTGGGAGTGACTCTGAAGGATAAAGCCACCTGCTTATCATCAGCATCCAGAAAAGTCCAATGGTTGCGTTCACATAGCAGGAGATACCCCACAACTTTGTTTTTGAGGACCAAGGTACTATCAATACACTTCAGCAAATGCATATTTCAGAGGCTGTGAAAGGAAAGAAGATGTCACTGCCCCACTTCCCAGAGTGAGGGGCACAACCCAGCCCCGCCACTCCCGTCTGCGGCAAAAGGGTGACCGGGAGCCCCGGCAGCACAGCTGGGATGCCCCTGGCTCCCCTCAGCTCCCGCCAGCCCGGGGGGCCGCTCCGAAGCGCACCCTCACCTTGCCCCTAAGTGGTCTCAGGGCACCAGGCTATGAAGGAGAAGAGCCACCTCTCCCCAGCGACCCCCACTCCCTCACAGCCGGCTGTGCTCACCCCGCCTCACGGGTTAAGCGGAGCGGGCGGGATCGGCGGAGGGAAGGGGGACGGGCACGGGCAGGGCTGGCCCTTCATTAGCAGGAGCTAATGAGCGGTGCGGGGGGACCGCTGAGGCAGGAGTCACAGGGCGGCCAGCCCTGACCGGCCGTTGGGGTTCGGCGCGCGGCAGGACCGCGTGCCTGAGTCCCCTGGTCTCGTGCGCGCCGAGCACCAGGCAGCGGCAGCGCTGGCGGTTCTGCGGCTGCGCCTCGCGCGAGCGCGTGGAGGCGGCGGGGCTGAGGCGGGCGGCGTGAGGCGGGCGGCGTGAGGCGGGCGGCGTGAGGCGGGCGGCGTGAGGCGGGCGGGCGGCGTGAGGCGGGCTGCTGGGTCGGTTCCCTGGGCTTCCGGTGAGTGTCGAGCCCCTCACCTCAGCCCTGGGCGCAATAAAATGTTCATTTACTTACAGAGATCAAGCACTCCAGCACTCTTGGCTTGAGGTCACGATTCCCTTGCAGTTTTCCTGCTGCAGCAGCCACACACGGTGTGAAATTCCTCAGTGTGTTGCATGGGTGAGGGAATAGAGTGCAAATGATGGCTTCGTGGTTGGGCTGGGCTGCTGAGTTGCACTTTGTAATGCATGTGCCTTACTACAGCCTTGGTAGTGCAAAGGGGAAAACAGTCCATGAAGAAGGTTATCTTCTGTTGCGTTTGTGTTTGTTTGCTGGTACAGTGCAAACAGCTAGCCCTGCAATAAAGCTCCAAGAGAAGTGCTTACCTGTGGTGAGAGGGTAGTGCTGGCAGGGTGGTAGTTTGCCACGACTTGTACAGCAAGACTTGGGGGCACATCAAACAATTAGCTCGGTTCGTGCCAGGAAAAGCTGAGGGAGCTTTGTGCATGCTAGCAGGTCAGTCATATTGGACATCTCTATATAGTAGCTTATCTTACATGTGTAAGTTTTGTCAGTTACCACATCTAAATCCTTACTAGCATGAAAAGGACAAGTTCATGTTACAAGGTGTCTATCTGACCACTTAAGTAAGTAATAACTACAGTTTAAAACCAAGTTTTGGAAGGTATATATAGCATTGCCTTTCACGGTATAAATCAAGCCTGTAATGCATGTTACCAGTACTTGATATAGCTTTACATTTGACAACCATTTAAAAAAATCTTTGCTTGCAGAATATTTTTACCATTTGAAAAGTCTAAAAGAAAAAACCTGTCGCTTAAAAACAGGAAAGGGAAACATTTAAGACTTAAGCTAAAATACCTTTATTTTTAAAGTAGTTCAACACAGTTATTCATGGCCCTGGATTCCTTGGACTTAAATTTAGCTATAATGGACATTTAGCCGTAATGTTAGCCCTGTGAGACTTGTGTTTATTCATGTTGAACTTCTTCAGTCTAAGAAGACTCAAGGTCAAATGAAATCTGACTCTTTCAGACCAATTTACGTCTTTACAGTGCTTCTTAATGGCTAAAATAATTTGGTATGTTTACACCAGTTTCCAAGTTCAAAAGTGAAACTTCAGAAGAAGACAGTTAACCAGTGGAACAGATTACTAACAGGGTGGCGTGAATTTTCCATTACTTTAAGTCTAAAACAAGTATGCATGTTTGCCTAGAAGAAATGCAGGTGGGTGTGTTGAAGAAATCCAAGTGAAATGTGGTCTGTCTCATGCAATAGATAGCTCAGAGGATAATGACTGCTCTTGGTGCCACAGAATAGGCTGGAGCTCAGGAAGGCACTTGCCTTTTAAGGTAGGCAACCTCAATCTGCCTGCTAAAAGGACCTAGTAGTGTAAGAAAGGGCACTGTAAGAAAGAGGATAATGCACTGTGAGGACTGTCCATTTGTTTCAGTATGGCAGACAGTGGTATTCATTCTCTCTAGAGCATGTTCAGTGTTGGTTGGTGCAGTTTGACCTATATTGCATTACCTTCAGTTTAAGACCCCCCTTTTTGAGGACTACTCTGTAAGAGAGTTACATATATTTATATAGTAATATAAAGAAATAAACTTCTTTGTGTAACTGTAGGGAAAACATTGGTCACAGATATTTTTATACCAACTTTCTAGCTATCCCCCTCTAAGCTCAAGCTTGTCAAATTGATTAGTGATTATTACAGTGTTTAAATCATATAGCTTTTAAGTAGACGTTAAATAAGCTAGCTCTTAGTGGATGATTCATGAAGCAGAGTGGTATAGTAGTTGAAGCTGAGTCAGGAAGGCTTTGTTCAATACCTGACCTCAGGCCTACTGAGTAAAGTCAGGCAGTTAATTCTCTTATCCTGGTTTCATCAGATCAATGGTTTTACAGGCCTTTTTTGGACTTGAAATGTCTGCAGCAAAATGATGTCTGAGAGCTGCTAAAATTGTATAATATAAACCTGTGGAAGTACAGCCTGTGTACAGATCTGGTTTGCATGGTATCTCTCGTGCTAGTGTTGTAGAGTGGTAGATTATAATTAAGGCAATTCTAAAGTGCTGCTTTTTGTTTCTCCTAGGCTATAAACCTGCCTCCCAGAAGAATGGCGTTCTGTTTTCAAACTTGAGTGAGAGAATGAGGAAAGGAAGAACCTTTGCAGATAGAGAGCTAGAATGTATCACAATGGAGCAGGATCTCCAGCAGCGAAAACTAGAGGAAATGGCACTAGCTCAGAGCCTACGAAGACCCAATGGGGACCTTGTAGCAGTCACACAAACTTACTTAGGATTGGTCACAGTTCACTTTTCAACTTAATGTATTTCAAGTGTGATTTCCTACATTTTGTCTTCTTCTGATACATTCAAGCACAACAGTTCTAGAATACTGACTCTGTCCATACCAGACACAAGACTTTCTCCCCTCAAATATAAATGCTTTTGCATCTGACTAAGTTGCGAGCCAGAGTTCAGAGAAATAAATTTGTCTAAGAATCCAGAAACATGCAAAGAAAGTGACTGAAGTTGGAGGGAATTAACTTGGGCTAGTATTTCATCCAGTGAGTTTAGTTCCTTTTAGAGGGATGTGCAGTCAGAGGCAACAAAAACACAGGCTAGCTCTGAAACATGCAAAGAAAACTATACATTGAACTATGGTCAGAATGCAGGCTTAGAACCTTACAAGATGTTCATTCCATGGAAGAAAAGCAACGTGTGATCCTGAATGCAAAACCGTAAGTGTCTCTGGCAAAGGACAGTGTATGATATTTAGCTAGAATATCCCAGCAGTGTTATTCTGAAATGAAAATTCCAAAGCAGAATTTATAATTTTGAATAGAATTGTTGTTAAAAGCATAAAACACACATGCATGATGATGTTGAGGAGCAGGACTGAGTCACTGTTTGGAGAATGCATGCAGAACTGGTGCAGTTCAGAAGTATCTGACTTGGGTGTAAGTGAGCTACATCTTATATGAGAAGCCATCGAATTACAACAGTGCAGCTCTCCTTGTTAGATCAGGCTAAGAAGCAGATTAAATCTGTCACCATGCTTTGAGGCTGCCTCCGGTGCTTCGGTTAATGTGAGTTTCTGTACGTGCAGTTGGTTCTCTAACTCTCAGTCATGTAAGTGTTTCCCTTAACTTGGAGTCTGAGCA
Source organism: Phoenicopterus ruber ruber (assembly GCA_009819775.1). Lineage (NCBI taxonomy): Eukaryota > Metazoa > Chordata > Aves > Phoenicopteriformes > Phoenicopteridae > Phoenicopterus > Phoenicopterus ruber. The sequence goes on along the minus strand of CM020222.1, from coordinate 6,758,755 downwards.
TAACATTAACCACTTGCCATCAAAGCAAGACTTTCACTGGGACTCCTGTCTCTGGCAGTAAAGAAGCTTGAAACCACAACCTCAATGCACGGCAAAGTTTCAGCAAGTAGAATAATCAAACTGTTTTGAGAGGGGATGATCTGTAGGTTTTGAGTGACTGTGAAAGCGTTGTTCAACCTGACCAGTGGCTGAAATGAAGAGGCCACACTGATATCTTTCTCTAGGGAATTTCTGGATCATCAGAAGTTAGTTTTGTCTTCTCAGCAAAGTGCTGTACCCTCAGGTAAGACTACCTGTATGAATAGGTGCTGTGTGAGGTAACATAATGAAGCTCACGTTGGAGAGGCTGGTTTTAGTCTGCTGACTGGGAAAATAAGATCTTTTCCAATAGGTGGTTCATTTTTCTTGTATGTGTGAGCAACATCAGGTAGCCAGTTTTATTCCCTATTTTAGAATACTACCCATTAAACAGAGCTACTGCATATTTTACAGCTTACAAAAAAGTCTTGTCAGAAAAACCCAAGTATTTTAGCTATCTTTCTATTCCCTGTTAAGGAGTATTTTACAAGATGTAAATGGCTTAAGAGTAGCATACTGAATAATAAGAGAAGTGAATTAAAATGGCTTTACATTTTTTTTTAAATACCCATTGTAATCAAATTTGCATGAGTGGTTCTAATGCTTACAGAAGTTCTCACTGAACTGGTGCTTGTTGATTACATTAATTTTTCTGGACCTTGGTTTAAACATGAAGTCATGGGCTTCAGAATACTTTTCTGTGTAACTGCTGAATTAAGTGCTGAAATATTAAAGGAATAAGCATATGCTTTCTCTTGATAATGATAGTGACCAAAATGACAATGGAAACATTCATTTTGTTGTACAGTCACTTAGCCATTGAAATGGGCTCTCAGGGTGACTCTTTTTGCCTTTTCTGCAGTGATCAACCTGAAGTTAGTATCCCCATAGCAAACTGGATATTTGAATGCAAAGTTTGGTCTAAGATGAAGAAGGTCGCTTCTTCCCCTGTCGCAACAAGTCTATTTGTGTTAAAAAGTAACAACCTGTAGCTAAAGGAAGCAAATTCAAAGCTTTAATGCGCAGTTCATAAATTACTGTCCTTCAGTGGGAAAGCTAACAAAAGGGAAGATGGGTGTCTAAATGCAGAACAGTCACAAATGTGGTTGGATGACAAGTAGGATAGAGCAACTCCCAGCCTGGCTGGAGTCCTGCCTGCTGGCACTGAGCTGTGCCAAGGGGTCCACAACTGCCCCTCCAAGAGCCTGGGTCCCAGTCAGGCTGCACCCGGGTGCTGGCAGAAGTGTGTGACTTCTGGTGGCCTCAGCTGCCACAGCAGTTCCTCCGTGTCCCCACGGCGGAGAAGGTGGTGGCAGCGCTGAATCGCTGTGTGGGCTAGGGCTAACGCCGCTACGAGGAGCTAGAGGAAGCCTGCCTGTGTAGGAAGTGAGGCTCCAAGGGAGGATGCAGGAAAATGCATTCAGAAGGTCGGTGTTTAACCTGTTGGGGATTGGTAATAGATACGCATTTGACTGCAGAAGAGCTAGTCTTTTAATTTTGGGGTTTTTTGATTGATTTGAATGTGATGACACCTGAAAACATGTATGGAAAATGTGGCCCCTTCCGGAGGGAATGTACAGAAATACTACTGGTGTGTTTCTCAGCACTCTTTCACTGCCCTCCACTCTTCTTACACATTCATGTTGCTTATTTTCTTAAAACAGGTAAGGACTTGGCAGTTTAATGAGTCTGACAAAAATTCTGCAGTTAAATTAAAAATAAAAGCTAATTTCTTCAATAATTAATCACAAGAAACACTGGCATTGAGAAGACTTTTCTTGACTAAAGGAAATGTTTAACACAGATTTCCCAAATGCAGACACAAACACTTGGCAGTGACTGGAATCAAAAAGACAGACCTACTGGTATAAAGAACGTATTTTCGTTGCAAGATACTCTCATTTTAAATTTCAAACACTTTTCCATTATATTCATGTTGATTAAACACTCTGGAATATTTTGTCAGGTTTTCCAGCATTGTTGAACTGAGTTAAAATGTAATCGACTTAAAACAAATAGAACAAAACACTCATCTAATAAATGTCGGTTTCGTGCTGACTGGAAAGAAAACACCGTGTTCCTGCCCTGTGACCCCAGCACTTGTGTTAAAGCACAAAGTCTCCAATCATACAAATGGAACATAAAACCTTTCACTATTCACTTCTTTCTCCATGTAACCAAGCAAGTATGCGGTAGTGTGGGCAATATAAGAAGCTGGTGTTTTATTTGTGTGGAAATTTTATAGCGTACCTCACTGAGTAGCCTGGTGGAGGCTCAGCTGAAGATAAGACTCTAATTGATGAGCACTGCGGACCAGAACCTATAGAGTCACTGATGTTAAAGATTGGTTTGGACTGAGCTGCCCAAGGGCATGTCTGTGTGGCGCGTGGGGCAGACATCTCTGTGCTGATGAGGGCAAGAGCTGTGGCTCGTGAGCTGACAGAAGCCTGCCTGCCTCGGTGCAGGGCTATGCCCTGTCTTGTCAGCCCTGCTCAGGGATGTGCAGCCCTTCTGCAGAGCACACCTGAGCTCATCACAGAACGCTGGCAGCTGTCATATTCTTTAGAAGACAGACAGGAAGATGGTGGCCATGGTAACAACATTGCGATAGATGAGCCATGTCTGGCATGGCTGTGGGAGATGCAGGACATCCCCTCCCTTACAGGGAATTTTGCACTCTGCCATACACTGGCACGGCTTTAAGGGCAGGGATGCGCAATGCCTGTTGTTGACTCCTGTTTCTTCTTCTTCTTTGGAAAGTATATCTGAGTAAGCATGCCTGCTCCGTTTAGTTAAAGTGGATCTTTGGAGACCAGGTGATTGCAAAGAAATCCAGAAAGAGGCGTTGGTTGAAGCTGTATTTAAGCATTTCAATAGCATCCTGATGAGTAGTGGATGAAAGCCTGGATTTGTAAGCAATGGTTCAACAAATGAAACTTTCAATGTGAGTATCTTCTGTTCTTGGGTTTAACCTCCCTCTCCAAAATCCTTGGTGTTTGGGTTGTAGTGGCAGGCAGGTTAGTTTGCCTCCTTGCTGTCATTAAGGAATGTGTCAGTATTGTAGGTATCCCACTGTGGGCTCTTCTAATTTTCCTTTCAATGTAACTCATTGCTTCCAAGCAAAAGCTAATGACCTTCACTTGTGCACTTTCCCTTGTTGTGTGCTTTCTCCTGTGCTTTGCACTTTCTATTTAGACAATAAAAGGACCAAAGGGAAAACAATGTTTCTTTATGTTAGAAGTACAGCGGCCTCACATGTCAATATTTCTTTTCCCCCTATGCACTCTGACTTAGTTTATTTTTTTAAACACTTTGGCTTCTTTTAAGGAGATTTGAGTTCCAGAGCAAACCAGTTTGCACAATGTGCACAGCTTCATGTCGCATTGGACTGATCGCATTTGTTATGTCTACCAGCTGATAGAGTTTTCTGAAAATATTTAGCCTGTAATGTAACCCTCCCTGGTCTTCTGTTTTTATTGCAAACATGCAATTAATCACCCTAATTGTTCCAATTACCCAGAAGCCCAAGTGATTATGATAAAAAAAAATTAAATAAAGATAGTGATGGCATGGGGTGACTGTAGGATTGAGATGAACCCTCAGCACAGCCCAGGAATCTTCCACTGGTCCTTTTACGTCTGGGGAGATGTCCTGGATGCGGCTTGATGCACATGCCAAGTGTCACATAACCCAGCCTGGGTGCTGCCCATGTCTTTTAGGCAATCATTGCATGCTGCACGTTGCCAGATCTGGCACTACCAGAAAATGTTAACTGTCAAATAATTGCATGAGAAAGAGTTGAGGAAATAAGCACACATTCTCTTAGAAAATGATGTTTAAGAAATATTAGAGCTGTCATTTGCATCAACAAGACCAGAATCATTTAGAGGTCAGGTATATAGGAATAATTCTAATTCTTGAAAATATCTGAAACCAAAATGAAACCAAAATGCTGTTTCTGTTCTTTGTAAATTAAAAACAGTGCGGATTTTCCCCCCTTCAAATAATTTTCATGCTAGGAGCTTGAGTCTGTAATAAGTTTCACTTGTTTGGCACATCCTCAGGCCCAAGTTAAAAAATCCTTGGAAATGGTTCTAAAATTAATGTCCGAACACAAACGTGCAAGCAGTGATCCTGATGGGTGTGCCAGGGAGAGCTGTGCGCTTCCAAGACTTCTGAAAATCTCTGCAATGACTCTGACCAGGTCTGGGGAAAATAAAGCCAACCATAGTCTGAATTTCTTCTGTTCAGAAGGAAATGGCGTTTTAATGTTCCAGAAAAGTGCAAGCCGCATGCTTTTATTTTGCTACTGAGAGGCTATTTGAGGAGTTTACAATGTTCTCTGAGAAACAGAAATGTTTTATTTTTTTATATATTTGTGTGTGTATATATACATATGAGGATGTAATTCTTCTCTCATACTAGCATTACATCACTGTTTATCTATTGTAAATCTGGGTCACTCCAGAATTACATTACTGTGAATGCAGATGGAGCTTGGACTACAGCATGGGTCTGAAATGCTGTTTTCTAATAGGATTACTGAGTCATTTGTGTCCAGATGTGGATTTGTTTGGGGGAAGGGATGGCGGACAAGGGACAGGGGAGGGGAGGGAGGTGGTGTCCTGACTTCTGATCCCCGCAACATCCATGGGAATTTCCGGCACTTTGTTGCCTGTCCTTCCAGCTCTTCCCCAAGCACAGGGAGCTGGAGCTGGAGCTGGAGTGAGCCAAGGCAGCTCCTGGGAGCGTGACACTCTTCCTCTTTGTGGCTTGAGGCCGACCCAGAGAGAGGGGAGAGGTAGCCAGCACAACTGAGCTGTTTCCCCACTAGGAGAGATTAAGCTGATTAGGACTTTTGAGTTCTCAAAGAGATGTGGGAATGGACGTAAGAGAGGTTTACAAAATCCTAATCACCAGGGAGCCAGCAAATGCAAAATAAACTCAGTTGCAAAAAGTAAGGAGACCCCAGGGTACATGCTGTTAGGTGGCAGAATGCTATCAAGACCAAAAAGACTAAATTATTTCAATAGGAATCGGACAAAATCATGGGGAGAGGCCCGCGAGGACTATTACACACCGCTATCCAGGGCAGGAGAAGAGGGTATGGAATAGGAGGTTTAATTGGTGCAACCCCAGAGTTAATGCTGACAGCACTTCTCCCTGGAACAATGGTTCCTTGAAAATCTTTCTGCTGAGCAAGTATGGGCTGGCTAATAACCTCTGTAATTTCAATAGTTTTAATGAGGTTGGCAGAAGTCAAAGGGTACAATAATCTTTATATATAGGTTTTTCTTTGCTTGAACTCTAAAGGCAGTTTTTCATCACTCGCAGTCTAAGCTGGCTGTACACAGCTAGTCCGTCATCTAACAGAAAAAAATTAATTATGTCATTACAGATATGGACATGTATATTTTATGGGAAAAATTAGTATGCCACCCTGTTAAATAAATATTTACAAAGATCTGTAGCCTAGAAAATGCTAAGAGGGACAAAACAAGTGCCAGTTAATTCTGTGTATTTTGGATCAGATTTCAGCTACAGTCAGTGCCAATTATAAAACTGAATGGAGTGACATAGTATATTAAGGAACATATAATTTGTCATACAGTGTCAACATTGCTGGCATTTTATATTTCTTGAGGTAGCACTTTTGAGCCAACTCTTGTTAAGTGTCCCACAATCTCATTTAGCACGTCAAAAAGTACCTTCATTGTTAATTCTCTGAATACAGGAGAAATAGGCCTTGTGATAGACAGCTTTTGACAATCATAGCTGGGCTAAACCTCTGAATGGTGGGATTTAGCTTGTTACAAGTATGCAGTGTCTGAAGCTAGCCCTGCTAGAAAAAGCTGTTCACTGCAGCTGTCTGACTGACTGAAATAGCATTTACTTGGAATAGTATGTGGGTATCTTCAGACTCTGACTTGCTGTATTCATCACTTAATCTTAAAAAAACCCACAACAAATCATAACAAAATGGGCAGAAATTCACATTTTCTAAGAGCAGACCTGAAACCGTAAACTAAAATTATTCTTTATTTGGTGGCTACTAGAATTGGAGTCTTATAGTCCTAAACACATCCTAAATATTTATTTTATGCCACTTCTCTGCTTCATGTCCAAATAGACGAGACACTTTTAGCATGAAGTGTGAGAAGGCAAAGCAGTTTGACACCTGAAGTGGCTTTGTTACCTAAAGCTTGGGCAGCTCTGCCGTGTTGTGGGAATAAAGCTACTGAGGACCCTATTTTTGTGCTGTAAATAATGCATAAAAGCTGAAGTCAGCTCCGCAGCCTCAGTGATGTTCAGCACCGGGAGCAGATGGCAGGCAGGGGCTGTGGGGCTGTATCCTGAGGATACAGCACGCTCCTGCAGGCACTCAGTGGATGTGTGGAATGGTGTTTACTTTCTCAGAATAGGTGGGATTTTATATTTTTGACATAATATTTTGAGACTTTGTGATGTGAGAGCCAGATCCAACAAAACCCACTGCCTTCAGGGAAACAGAACTAGTGGGAGTGCTGACAAATGGATGTGCCCAGAGATTGGGGCTGGACCCAAGTGTCTGCACAGATGAATTTCTCCTGTGAGCTCCAGGCCACTTCAGCTGGTTGTCTTCTGGTGCTGACCTACATTACACGGCAGCCCTGACATCCCCAGGTAGGGGGCAAAGTGGCTTAGTTGGACTCAGTGAAGCTTGTTAGCTTGTGCTCCCTTTTGTTCGTCAGCTCCCTTAAAATCTTGGCCTGTCCCAGAGTTAGGTGCCGTCACCTCTATTTCCCCACTCTCTGGTGTTTTGGTTCGCTTGCATCCATGAGAAAGCATCAGCTGGCACCAGCGAGCACCAGGGTAGCCTCAGCTTTGCTCATGCTTGTCCCTTCCATATACCTGCATTCCTGCCTCTTTTAATTCACCAGTGTTGCAATGTGATTTCAAGAACTCAGAACATATTCTTCCCACATAAGCGCCGTGAAATTGGATACCCTTTTTTTTTTTTTAATTAAAAAGATGAAGTTGTTTTGGCTGCAGTAAAATCTAAGAACAATGTTTTACAATGAGGGAGAGATGTATGACATGCATGACTTTTCTTAGTACACTGTTCTTACACAACTCATTAGAGGATCTAAAAGCCCATTATATTCTGGGCTAAGCCTGGTTGCTATGTTTCTCCTATATAATATTTTATAAATTCCCATGAAAGAAAGAAACACTAGACTAAATTAATGTTTTTAAGTACTAGGACGTTGACTGCAGATGAGGAATAGGACTCTGATTACCACATTGTATGAAAAGTGTGCTAAAATGTTATTTTACGTGCTATCCTAAGTCAAGGCTTATTTTAAAAACAAGCGTTTGACAGCAAAAGCAAATTCACATAACTATCTGCATAATGCTGGATATATTTTGTGATGATGGTTTAAATTACCATCATCTTTTCAGCACCTTTCGATGCCATGAAAGAAAGCTTTCTTCACTGCTTTTCAATGTAACGAGGCTGGCATACTGAAATACCAGCCACACTTGCTAGGAAGATTTTTCTGCAAAGCAACTACCTGTAAGTGTAATCAATATTAGAAAGCTTTGGGCCGGAATTCTGCCACCTGCATGTACTCACTGTGCAAATTATTCCATTGAAGCCAAGACGTCTCCTTGCATAAAAAGATTTTGTAAGCCACAGGATGAAATTCTGTAAGTGACTATTCTGACTGTGGTTTGTGCTCTCATATCTGCTCCAAGTAGAAAAGATAGTTAAAAATTCAGACAAAAGAAAAAAAAATCCTAACTTGCATTAACTTTTATTTCATTTTTGAAACTTTTTAACAACCTGCTAAATGACAGTGAGCAGGAGTCTTCCTTGACATATGCTCTTTGAAATCACAACTGAATGTGGGTCTTTGGTTTGAGGAATTTTTACTGAGTTTTCATTACTTTTTTAATTACTCTGTTACTTTTCTGCTTGGCTGAAAGGAAAAAGCTGGTTCTAGTCAAAACACTGTAATTAAATGTTCTGTAATGCAAACTCTTGCATAGTGGGAAGACCTGGCAAGTAGTGAGACACTTCACAGCTTAATGTTTGCACTTGACTGCTTGTGTAACAACTGTACCCAGACACTGAATGAACTCAGGCTCAGATACTGAATTTACTGAAGCTGCTGAAGTTTCTCTGAGCTTCTAACTTCATTTATCTCGCTGTGCAGCCCAACCTTTATGCATATCCTGCTTATGTGCTCAGTTCTTCATCAGGTACAGTGAAAAAACAAAACAAAAACCAAAAACCCTTTCAGTTTGTCAAAGGTGGAGTTAGTTGTAGGCTTTTTAGAGATTATCCCTCTGGGATATTTAAGGCAAGGAAATTGCATCACTCACTGTTATCAAGTACTATGAAGAAATCTGGAAGCCTGAAAATGGAGGTTTGCTCCTCATCTTTGGCCAGGAACATATCATCCATAAGTCACTTGTATATCGTTATCATGGATTATTATTTGTGTTACAGTAGTGTGCAGTAAGAGCAAATTCAAGACCCAGTTAAGCCGCAGCTGCAAAAATCCTTTTGCTCTGAAAAATATATAGGCAAAATGAAAAATACCAGCAGAGGACTGAAGGAAGGAACTGGAACTAAACACAATGGGAACCAAAGCTTGTAGATACAAAAATTATTTTTTTAAATACCATATATATCCAAAGAAGCATGCTCAGGCTGGAGTCAGAGCACACCTGCAAGCCTTTACAGGGACAAAGCATTGTTTCTCTCCTGATTCATAAAGTGGATTTTTTTTAACAACTGAGATTTTTTCCCAAGTTCTCTGGCCCACCTTTGAGCGCAGCTGGTCTTTTGAGTATCTGGTTTGCTCTGTGTGGGTGTTTACACCAGGCTTGTTAGAGCAGCATGTGAGGGTTTACTTGTAATGCATTAAATGGTGCAGCTGGCATCAGGCACGTGGTGTATCTTCTCCTAGTCTGTCTTTGGGGCAAAAACTCCATTTAGCAAGGTGACTATTTTATCTTAAGCTTTTTGATTTGTCTTTTACGTGTCACCATTAAAATGTATTTCTGTTAGAGAAGGCAAAGCTTGGAGTGTCCTCTGCACTTGGGAAAGTCCAGGTAAAGGTTGTGGTGCTCCTTAGCTCAGGCTCCATCCAGACCTCCAGACCTCACCAACAAGGGGGTGCAGGTCAAGACGAGCCTCAGGCCCTAGTGTGGTGCCCAGGGGAATAACGGGGCTATGCTGACATGAGAAACTTCCCAAACGGATGTGATCACCCCAAAGTAACAGGAGGGGAATCTCTGGCAGCACTCGGTGCCCAGATCTGCTCAGAGCAGGATGCTGAGAGCCAATGCAGCTCATTGCCAGCCTGGATATCACCTCGGGTTTTGTTCTGTATGTAGTTTTGTGGAGTTTTCTTTGGGAAGAAGGAGGTAAGGCTTCCTTGGTGTTGTTTATCAGTTTATTGTTTTTAATGAAAAATATTTAATTTGCTACTTTTGGTAGCATTCACACAGTGACCTGTTGCCAGCCGTGGTCAGGGAATTGATGCTGTATGTCCTTGTATTTTGGATTCACCCCTTTGGCTTTTCCCTCTGTGAGGCAGCTCTGTCTCTTTCCCCACCTTTCCCCCAAGCTTCTCACAGCATTGCAGCCGTTCAGGGGGGGCTTGTGTTTGCGTCCCCACTTTTCCCTGGCTCCAAACACCAGTGCTGCATCCAAATTGCTTATCCCAGGGAGAACTGGTGCCAGTGAGGAACCTACATCACTGAGAGGTTTCTCTTTGGCTTCCAGATACATCTCTTTTTCTTCTATCCTTTTCACTTCGTAGCCTATCAGCATTGTCATCACTCGGTGACTCTGCTGGAGCTGCTGGTGTCTGTGCAGCCTTAAGCCTGGTTTATCCAGTTTATTAAACCAGTTTTACAGCTGATTCACTTCACTTTAGAGGCACAAAACTGCTGAGCATGGGGCAAATTGCCATCTGCCGTGGGTAGGGGAGCATCGCTGCCAGCCAGGGGCTGGCTCCTCTCCCCTCCTGACACATCCAACAGCCGATGAGAAATTACTTCTGTTGAAACTTCTGGTGAGGAAGAATGCAAGTTGGCCAAGACCATAGGATTAAAATTCTTCTTTCTTTCTTTTAAAGTATCATGAGGTAACTGCTGAATAATAAATGGTCAAGATTTTGGTTGTATGTATTATATGAAAGATTGTCTTTCCAGCAGCTCGATTTCCCCAGCACCAAACTGGGAATTAGTTCAACACTAACACAGAAGGAGAGTGTCATATTCTGAAAAATCCCCTGCAGAACCTGTCTTCTCTTTTCTGGAGGGTTGTGGTATTGGGTGTGTTTTGTGCACATACTAAACAAACTTAAGAAAACTTTGCTTGTGACTAAAGAAACTTTGAAAAAAAAAATCTTAGATCACAGCCCTCTGTTGCAGGCTGACTTCTACTGGGAAACACGGATCAGGCATTCAGGATGGCTCTTCAGATGCCCACTTTGTAGCGATATCCTTCTTGCTGCTAATCTAGCTCTTGAACTTACAGTAACGCACAATATGGCTCAGTGTCAATTCTGTTACCTTCAAGTTTTCACCATTCCCATTCAGATCCTACATTTCTGCTTGTTCTGGCTCCCTCCAATTGCTCTGATTTACTTTACCACTCACCTTTCTGCATCAGGATGGGTCGCTTTGCACTTCCCCTGCCTATGAAGAGCAGCTCCTTGCTAGGATGACTCCTCAGGCATCTCCCACTCCTTCCACCCCCTCCACGTCCTGCACTGTTTGTACCTTTCCTCATGAATCACTGGTGCTCAGCAGCCTCTGTGGCTTTACCTCAAGCAAATCAGGTTTTCTCCTCTGAATCTGCCCACCGGATTTTCAAAGAGGGGCTTCACTTTTCTGTTTTGGCCTTTAAAAACTATTGATCATCAGGGGCCTCACTCCACAACCTGCATAGCAGTAGGTTCACTGTAACTTGTTCGCAGTCCGAGGAGCGACTGGGAACGACTTGCAGGGAGGTCCCCTAGCACTCCCTCCTTATCCATCCAGTCTGCACTGTTGGGAATTGCTTCCTCACTTGCATCACTTCTCATAGATGCAAAAAACTTGCTGCTAGGGACAAAGACCGTGGCTGTATTAAATATTGCTGATACTATCATTTGCTGACTGTTCTGCAAAGGTACTGATGACGTCTGTGTGTAACTGGAAACTGCCTCGGGAGCCAGTTTGGGATGCTGAGTCCCAGCATGCAGAGTCAATCACATGTTGTGTTATTCAGCTTTAATCCTGTTAAGTAAAACTTCTAGAGGTATTTATAGCTTTATTCAGTAGGTAATGTTCAACAAAAGGTCACTGGGCAGCATAACGTCAGTTAAAATAATAAAGGCACTAATTAATTGACAAGATGTTTTCACTCCAATTTAATCTGCCAGAATTTAGTTCTGCCTGGAGGACATAAACTGTCTTCCCTTGCTTTTTGGTTCCCATCCCTTCCAGTCTTAGCACTTGTAAGGCTTTACTTAATCTAGTGATTATTGCTGAGGTAGTTTGAGAAGCCAGTGTGAAAACAAACAAAATTATCAAATGCGTCTCTCACCTTTTTCAAGTTGTCTCTTTTGTTTTCTCTGTTTGAATGAGGACAGTATGTCAGCAGCATTTCTAAGCTGCCATGTTGTATTTCTAACTATGTCAAAGACTGTTCAGTGAGGAGAAACTTAGCACTGAGTGTCACAGCACTAAAGTATCTTCAGCAATATTGTTGATCTTTCTCCAACATCTCTGGAATCCTTCATGCATGATTATTTTTGTCTTAAATTAATACTAACTTGCTAGACCTGAAGCAATTGCTTTTAGGATAATTTCTGACATACAGCTATTACTAAGTTGTGTTTAAATGTTGTCTAATAATATATTCATTAAAGAAAGCTATTAGCTAGACATCATAAACTCCCACATACCGGTTCCTGGTTATACTCCCTTGGCCTCTCTAATCCTTTTCCCCCCATCTCTCTTGCATGACCTTTAATTACCTCTTGCATTACTTCCAGTGCCAATCTTGTCTCTTCTCAGGAGATTGCCATTCAAAATTTGCTTTTGGTGATGTTTTGGTGTATGCTTGCAGACAAGCCAGGCTGAACAAGACGAGTACTCATATTTTTTTGGTTGCTGATGTGTGCCAGTAATTTGGGAGGTAATTAGTCCATGCTTCTCTTTAGCACACAGCTGTGCAAGAAGCAAGGATTAATATACTAGAGGGCAGGTACAGCGAGGTATGTGAGGTATGTAGGATGCTAGAGTTTTTCTATCCATGCAAAGCTATTATTTACAAAGGGGAGGTGGAGTCTGAAAGGAATAAACTATTGTGGCTGATGGGCTTCATTACGGTTATCTATTTTGCAGATCATGTTATTTTGAATACTGACTTTAACTGTTATTTTTAAGTGGGTGTTTAAAGACATGACCAAGTAATCTGAAGCGATGGGTAAAGTGATCCTAAAGTGTGTGTACACATCTAGAGAAATAATTATTTAAAACAATTGCTGAAAACTTCCAATATCACAGATGTTTAAATCAGACAAATACTACAGTTATTCTCCTGCAGCATTTTAATGTGTTACTGCGTCTTTCCCTTACTGAACGTCTAGTGAGTGAGAAAAGTAGGATATCAGAAGTGCATGCAGCTGCCCAACACTGGAGAACTACCTTGCAGACCAGCTTCTGTCCCCTGCTGGCAAAGTGGGCATTGCCCAGTGAACATGAAGTAAATACAGTATATTGTATGGGATAAACAAAGGCTGTAGTGCACACCATGAATGTCATGTGTTTTCCATTAGCAAAATATCTAAAAGTGAACTGGAAAATAGTATTTAACAAATATTACCCTGAAATCAACCATAATTTTAATTAAATAAACATAAGCAGGCAGCTGAAAATCAAATCTGAAATCTTTAGTAATGAGCACCATAACCAGTCAGATACCGCATCAGTGTTGGTAATTCATTAACAATACTGGGAGAGATCATATAAAAATGACAGTTTCTATTTCAGAAAGGAAGTTGATGAAATGTTGGCAAATATATGCTGCTGAGGGGCTGGGGGGGAGTGGGGTGTATCCCCCTGTGGCAGCATAGTGACTAGAAATGAAACTTTTTCAAAGAACCAGATTAAAAATGAATCCTTGCTTGGGGCTGTGCCTCAGGCACTCAGTCCAGAACCACCCCCCGTATGCTTGTCCTGACACACTGAGCCCTGGGTTTGGGAACAAGCCCACCTCTGGCCCCTGGTCTGCTGTTCCTTGCCCCCAAGCAAGGCAGATGTCTCACCAACTGCATTAATGACAAGATCCAGTTGGGAAATAACCTTTCAAAAATTAAAATGTGTTTTTCGGGTTGTTAATGAGTCTCCCCAAGTATGATGTCTGGGTATCTGGTATCCTGCCCTCTGGCAGAGATGGGCTGTGACCTTTTTTGTTTCTGTTTGCTGTGACACTGTCCCTCTGGCACAGTGAACCTTAAAAGTGGTAATAAGAAAATTCATGCTCCTACAAAATGGCATTTTTTAGAGTCCAAGGTCTGTTAAGTCTTCAAAGAGCTACGTTTTCTGCTCATCTAGAGCTTAAACCACCAACACCTTGGGGGCAGAAAACACCCAAAAGGTGAAGCAATAATAGGAACCTATAGCTGGCTTCACAGTGCAGGGAAAAGGCAAAAAAAAAACCCAGAGGAAACTAGAGAGAAAATAAAAGAAGAAATAGCAGTAGTAAGCCATCTGACTATGAACAGCATACAAAAATGTCAAAAATACTGGGGGAAGTACCTGCAATTTCTAAGTATCTGTTACTTTTCAGAGAAGGAAAAAACCCTAGGACTTAAGTAGTCTACAAGTACATGAAAATACCAAACCTTATTTTGTGGACATTGAGCTGTGACACAGTGGCACACACCTCCAGCAGACTGTAAGCAGTATTTTGTGCTAGGAGCTCCATTTAGCGCTGTGAGCTGTACAACTTGGACCATCCGGGGCCATCCTGGGCTAGGGGAAATATGTCGCCCTGTCCCACAGAGTCCTGGCAAACCCCATGGGCAGAGCCAGTGCGAGATGGTGCAGAGCAGGACTGACTTCCAAACAGCTTGCAGACACTTTTGGAGCAAATCCCCGGAGCTGAGAAACGCTTTTGTCCAGGCTTGTCGTCCTTGTTCTCCTGGGACATGATCCATAAAGGATAAGCTAGGAGGTTTGGGGGAGTGCTGGGCAATCTGCTAAGCTGTGTTAGCTGTAAAATCCCATATATAGAGTGAAAGAGGTTTAACTTTGTGTATGTTTTCCTTAGTTTAGCCATTGCGGAACAGCAGGCTGTCCTGATTAACCAGCGTTTCCCCTGACACAAACCAAATGGCTTACAGCTTGAGTAACTGTCTGTTGAGTCCCATGTTTACTATAAATTCAGTAGATGAAAAAAATCATTTAAGTTTCTATGTTTTTATAGCATTTCCCACCAGAGAATGCTAACACTTGTAAAACAATAAATGCTATAGTATAACATAGTAAGACTAGTAAAATACTGAAGAGTAGATAAAATTATTTACAAAAGACCATTATGGTCTTTCTTTTGGAGAAATAATGCAGCATTTAATTTTAAGATACATGTGCCAGGCATAACTTTTAGATGCTACAAAAAGGAACATAAATATAGAAGTGCACATGTGCAATAAGGTACATTCACAATCTTAATTACTTCCCTCACTAAAAATAATTTGCCTCTGCGTTTGATCTCTTCTCTGCTCTACCAATTTCTGAAAAGTAAACTACTTTGCTAAGCAGTTCAAGGGACAAACACCAGCATCTAAACTTCTGTGTCCCACTTGGGCTGATTTTCAAACAAGGTTTCATGAGAGGACTGGATATGCAGAGGATCAGAGAGAAAGTTGCGTTGTTTTGGAGCAGTGAATGGATCAGGGACATTTCTTCAGTTAAGCTAATTTGTTCCCTGACGAGGTTTTTTCCATTCTTGTTGTAATACTGAATTCCAGTGCAAATGTTGACTGCTGCTGTCACAGGATGGTGGTTGGAAGGGAAATGCTTGGCGCTGCCTCCTGTACTCATTGTGCCGTCAAGTCAGAGCCAGCCTACAAGATGGGAAACTGCACATTAGCATAAAGAAATTTAGTCCTGGAAGCAAAAGGCTGGCTGATGCAGATCCATCACCTACCTGCGCATTTCAGCCTCTTTTCTCCTTCTTGCTAGAAAAATGAAGGCCAGTGGCTTTAATGGCAGAGAGGTGGTAGCTGTGTTTCAAGTGGTACTTGAACTCCACCAGCTTTTTCTATTGATATTGCCTGCAGATGAATTTCCACCTCTGGAAAAGCAAAAAGTGGAGACCCAACACAACAGGCTCTGCCACTTCAAACGTCCACAAAGGTGGCCAGGAAGGTTTACTGATCGCTCCTGCGGAGCAGTTGTTTCCAGCGATATAATCCCTAAATAAAGATTGTTCGAGGTACTTTCAGCCATACTAGAAAATCATTAATTTCCCAACATAACAAGTCTGAATTTGCCAGTTTTCGTTTGATTTTCATTGCATCGTTAAGTAAACTAAGGTGTAGTTTGCTTGGCCATGTTGCAGATCTTTCTGGGCCAGCAGCTGCAAGGGCAGTTGTGGGTCGGTACGTGCTGAGCGCAGACAGTGCTGGGGACAGCCAGCACAGATTTGCGGTCTGAGTTGCAAATACAGGCCTGGGCATCGCTGCAAAGTGCTGGGATATGAACAAAAAGATCTCTTGGTTAGGGAATTTTTCTTGCTAAAATACACTGTAACTTCAATTCAGGGCTGACTTTAATTCAGGTAGCTGCTTCATCGTGTGCAATCAGCCAGCTTAACTTTTCCCTACAATTTCAAATTGTGAGGGGAGGTGACTCAGTAAGAGCTGCAGAACGTTTTTTTTTCTTAAAGTGAGCTCTACCCTTTTTTATATACTTTGATTTTATATAACTAAGAGAACCACTTTGTCAAAAAGTTCAGCATTTGACAGTTTTTATTTAGATGTCGACATGTGGTTTTTATATTCTTAAGTTTAGAGAGATGGCAAATTCTGTCTTTTGGATTTTTTCAAGTGTTTAAGTTGTAACTATTGGAATCTGCTGGGTGTTTAAAATGGATCTGAGAAAGGAAGCAGGGTATTAGTTTTATTGGAAAAACAGAAAGATTATTTTGAAAGTTCCTTTAAACCAATATTTTTCTGACATAATATAGAATATTTGATCATAGTATTTGATACTGTATAATATAAATGTCAATTCAGAAATATTGCTGCAATGAAATATTCTCTATTGTGCAATAAATGTTTCATAGAAATAGCGTATGATATTTAGAAAAAGAAATAGGATTAGAAGGAATCTATTGCATGGCTAAAGGTTTTATGTGTTGCTAAGAGTACTTCAAAAACCATTTTGTATTAAATACAGTATTTGCAATAGACTGTGAGCAAAATAAATAGATTTTTTAAAGACAGACTTTTATCATTGTCTGGAAGAAGCCTTTAGCCAACACCAAATTCACATTCCCTTTCACAGTTAATCATAGTCTTAATTAAACAAAGCTGAGCTGAATAAGAAGGCAGTGAGATAATTTTAGACCCTTAATCCATGGATATAAAATCATTTTCTAAAATTGGGAGTGAGCATGATAACATGTTTTACATGTAGAGAAACTGAGGCAGGCAGAGACTGCAAAATTCCTTGGGGTTATGCAAAAGAAGGCAAGGCAGAGAGATGCTCAGGACTCAAGTATCGCCCTGCGTGACTCCCGGGCGCCCTTGCCGGCTCTGGCAGAGCCATCTGAGACCAGGACTTGTTTCCAGCCTGCAAACCTGCCTGGAGTCTCTGTGCTAGCAGGCAAGCAGCAGCCTTCGAACAACTTGTTTTAATTATGTGAGGATCACGCTAGCTTTCCACAGTCGTCTTTTAATCTTTTTTATATTTTTGTTCACACTATGTCACAGATATGTACTGCATTTAATTACTCCAACTTAGTTCAGTATGCAATAGATAAAACGCAAGACTGGAAAGCGGCTGTTGCAATTGCCGTGCCGACCCCACAGTAGAGCTGCCACATAGCCTTTGTGCCTTCTTAACCTTAGGCTTAGACAAATACGAAATTCTTTTGGTTGGTGGACACAGAAAGTCCTTGCAGATTTATATTTCCAAGACAGATTTGTTGTTTAGAGTAAATAAGAAGGAACTGAACTGCCCTTGCAGCCCAGCCATGTGCCGCTTTGCCTGGCAGTTCCTGTGGGATGCCCAGGTGTTGGGGCCTGATCCAGAGTGCTCTGCAGGAGGGCACCGAGCCTCAGGCTGCACGACCGTTGCCCCCAGCCACTGCTGCCTGCTCCTACAGTTCGTGAGGGATGTTTGCCCCTGCCTGGACCATGTATGGGGCCCATCTTGGGTTGGTTTCCCTAGAAAATAGGAGCTTCCAGCACATTCTTCTGCTCTCTGCCCCAGAGGAGCCCTGTGTACCTGGTATCAGCCTGGGCATACATCTCTGGGTTACGGGACATACTATTGGCATCACCGTGATAACAGAACACTTCATGGTTTTGTATATGTGAATAATCATGGGGTCAGCAGAGGGAGCTCAAGGACACGCAGTCCCAATTTTGGATTTCGGACCAAGAGAGTTTTCTGGGTGCTGAAGTGTTCTGGACATAAACTCCCTGCCTTTGGGTGTTGCAATATCTTACTTTTAAGCCCCCAAACTGTGCAGCGTCTGTGTGGGGCCACCTGGGTTGTGCTGGAAGGAGGAGAGCTGAGTGGGAGAGGTGTTACTAATAGGAATCCCTTTGAGAAGGGACTTTTTTCTTAATACTGTTAATAATGAGATCAGCACAGAAATCCCAGGTGTGCTAACATAATCCTCTGGTGACACCAGTTCAGACTGAAAAATCATGTAGGAAAAATTGGCTGGTCTTGCAGTGTACACTAAGAGAAGCGAGGAGGAAAAGCAACAGTCTAAAGTGTAAAGCTGTGCCCATTGGATAATATATATACATACATAGGTTGGAGGTAGCAGACCATCACTAAGCACCAATGTAGCAAAGGTGTGGAACAACCTTCCATACACAGAAGGGTCAAAAATACTGCAGCTACCAACTATCTCTCACTGAAACCCATGGGAGCTGCTCACAACTTTGCTCCCTGCATGGCTGTCAGTCCAAGTGCAGGCAGACTTGCAGCTGTCCTGTGTTATGGGGATTGCATCTGCACTTTAACCTTACCCAGGGACAAGGGCTCTTCCCTCTTCCCTCACTCAGCCGTGATGGAAAGCAGTGGCTGTGGCCGCGGGTGCCTGTGCTCCTTCCCCTGCACGCAGCCCGGCCGGCCACAGAGGTGTCCATGAGCCTGAGCAAGAGGCAGGAGTGGACCTTGGTAGAGGGAGGTTTAAGCAAACAGCCTGTGCAAAATGTCATTTTAGCTGGGATTTGCTGGGAGATCTTCACATCAGAAAAATACCAATAATGGACATTATTGGTGTTCTTGTTGTCTGATTCCTTGGCCCTTTTATTACTTCTGACTGATCAGATTTCATTGCTCAGCCATAATGCCTGTCTGATTTTTGCGGAGAAAAAATATTAGACAATCATTACTTTTTCTGGCACTGCTCAAAACCATCAAATTTGCTTGGAAAAATTCTGGAAAAGTTTATGACAATGGCAACTTTTTGATCATTGAAATTCATGTTCAGGTTCAAGCTCTTGGTGATGGGTTTTTAACTGCAAAAGGAGCCCTCTAAGCCTGACCTTGGACAAGAGATGGGCGTTTTCAGAGGCAGCAGAGCAGCAGGGTCTGGGCAGGACATTTTCATACTGTTATTCCAGAGCTGGAGCTCCCTCTTGTGAGAAAAGCGAAATATCAGAAAAGTCCAGGGCTATCAACTGGAAATGTGCAGGGAAGGTGGTGTTCAATAGGCAAGCGATTTCCAGTATCTTTTCCTGTAAATCTGCACACATCTCCATCCACTGGGACAAGAAAATGTGGCATTTGTGGCTACAGTATTGCAAAATTTGAAACCGACACTATAATTTGTACATAGCTGCGATCTGTCACAGAGTTCTGATGCTTGATAAAAATAAGGAAATAATTTTCAATGGAAATAATTTTCCTGTCCCCTCCCCCCTTTAATGACTTTTGTCTCTGACAAAAAGAGCCTAACTTTATGTCAGCTAATAAAAAGCAGAAAATAAAGGAATCTGTCAGAAGTGATAAATACCGTTTGCATTTTTGCGCTTGCTGTGCTCAGCATCAGCCGTGATGAATTGGTAACTCTTCTGCCATCCTCTCGCACGGAGCACCAGAGCTGGGCTCTCTCATGTCCATGCCAAGACCATCTCCCTTTGAAATGGGGGGTGTCTGGCCATGCATTGGGCAATCAGGGTTATAATGGGATACACGTATACAATTGCCATATGTATGAAGATCCTATAGATGGCTCCAGGTGTATTTTAGCCTGGGATCATTTATGGAAAATACTTGGTATTTAGTGAGATCTGGTGCACTTTGAAGGGGAAAAAATGTGTTTCAGAGGTATTTTTATGAGCCCTAGGATTAAGTTTTTTCTGGCAAGTGTGATTTAGTGGCAGCCAAAGGGATGACGGTGGCCGGCAATGGCTGCCCTGACCCTCCCCTGACTTCAGCGGTGAGTCCCGTGGCAGGGTCTGGGCAGTCCGTCCGTTACAAAAGCCTGGGCACTTGGGGGTCCTCCACACTGCTGGGGTGAGACCTTGCCCCGCGCCTGCTGCCAAGCACGAGTTGCCCCTTACAGAGAGAAAGTAAGTGTTCAGGGAGTCTTCTGCAATGTTTGTTGGGTTTATTTTGCTGCTGAAAAACAGAGCCCCCAGGTTTGCCATCAGTGCAGCTGCCATGGCTGTAACACCACAGCCAACACAGCTGGGTTGTTCCCCCAGCCCTGTCTTCACCAGGACCTGTCACCTCTGGCACTTCCTTACCAGGGAAGGGAGGACTCTTGGGTCTTGTTGACTATCCCCCCCAAAACAAGGGTGCACCCAGGTGGTGGCATCTCCGGGGATTGATGCACTGCTTTTCTGCGATGTAGTTTATTAAATCAACCTCTTTTCCCTCCGCATGGCAAGGGTTAATTGTGCTAGTGTAAGAATATTATTCCAAGGGATTATTAAAAAAAAAAAAAATTATCGTTTTTCTTACAGCAGGGAACATGTCCAATAATTGATGTGGGAATATTAATGCAATATGTGTGTGTTATCAATTTAGAAAAGCAGAAGACATATTTCCTTAAGCTTCTAATCATTTATACATATGACCTTCATTTATACAGCAGAAGGGCTCTTCCAGAGGGCTACAATTTGCTTCAGATGTTTAGCTTGGGTATTTTGCTCTACCTTCTAACTGCCAAGTTTGGGATTATTTAGCAGTAAAATTAGAAATGTGGATTTGAGTATGTACCAAAGCCCTGACAGGTGTTAATGGAACTCGAGTTGAATATTTTATTCTTTAAATAGTAAAATGTAAACCTGCATTTGTTTAGCTTTGCCTTCCTGCCAACTATATCAGGTATCTTGTGTGACAAGAATCACTGTTTTCTGTACATGGTCTTCATGGCAGTTTCCAGTGCCTGTTCCCAGCTCAGCCTATATTTATAATCCTCACAGATTTCAGCTCCACAGAGAATTCCTTAGGCAAACGTGTGGTTCTCAACCCAAAGAGATAGGAAAGAAAACTCATTATGCAATATAGCCCAGATTTACAGAATGTGCCTGAAGATGCAAGTAGGCACCTAAGAGGATTTTCAGAAGGAAATAAAATCCTGGAGATGACATTAAAGCAATTAAGGCAGTTCTGAAAAATCCCCCTTAATGCCCTTTTTAAATGTTCAGGTGTTCAGACACCTTTAAAAAATCTGTCCCACAGCCCATTGCAATTCAGCAATGTTGCTTTGCATTATATCCAGGGCAAACTATTCAGGGATTCCTTTTGGTACCAGTGGTCCCTGGTTTTGCTTAGAGAGGCGGTGCAGATTGCTGTGTGGGGTCACGCTCTGTTTCGGAGAGGAGCACTGGCTGCCTAGGAAAGGATGTAGGACACTGGCACGCCACAGGCTCAGGCTTCCTTGTGACAGGAGACGTGCTGGGAGACATTTATGTTATCTGAATGTTGATGTCCATCAGTAGAGATTGTGGCTCCTCAACACCTTCCTGGGACAGGCTGACTCCTCCTTTGGAGGCATCTTTCCCTTCCAAGTGCTGGAGAGGAAGCCAGGGTGCTGGTTTGACAACTCATGGATGCCTGGAGTAGGGTGAAATGAAGCCATCCCTTTGTTATTTAAGAGGAAAATCCTGAATCTGGTGTCTGAACCACAAACTGAACTCGGGTGCTGGGAGGGGAAGAGCTGCTCTGGGGCTCTCTTGGTTGCCATTGCCCTGAGGATGGGTGGTGTTATATTGCCCTTCTGAAATGAAGGAAACCTGAAAGCATGGAAAGGTGGGTCTAATCCTCCAATAAACCAGCTTAATGCACTCCCTTCCTAGCCCAGTCCTGGCCAGTGTCTCCACATGTCCTCCCATGTCTCTGTATCATCCCTGTGTCCAGCAGCACATTCTGGTCCACTGCTTGCTGCCCAGGCACACTGCGAGGGGACAGAGCTATGGCCTCTCTCAGAAGGAAGGGAGAAAACCCTTTGAAATCAAGCAGGCCAAAACTTGCAAAAGTTTTGAAAATTAACATCATGCTTTTCTTGGTGTCCTTGATTAATAGAAGAGAACGTCTATGTAACACAGGGCCAGAAATACACTTTTAAAGTTGAGTCACTTGGTTTTGAATGAGAGTTACTGGCTCCGGCCAGAAAATCTGTGTTAGCACAGAAGAATTATTTGATTTTTTTTTTTCCCCCTGGCTTCACCACCACTACAAAAATCTTTTTGCCAGAGGAATGGGCAAATTTCTTTTCATCTCAGTAGAAGTCAGGTAGAAAGCTCAGTCTTGTAAGGGCTTTAACTAGATTGGGAGTTCCTATGGTTTAGATGCTTTAAAGAAAAATGTCTGTCATGGTTTGACTGGTTTTGCAGCTATGAGTGGCTGACAGCCCATGGAGCCAGGATATGCAACCTTGCAAGGCTCTGACAACCTAGACATCTACAGCTCTTTTTCTGCTGACTCTGGGCCATGGACTTCCAAATCACTTCAGGGAGTTTGCAGTTTGCTTTGAAATTTAAGTAGAGAGGAACTTTTAGTGTAACTCTGCAGATCTCAGAAGGGCTTATCTCAGGAGGGAATAGTCCAATGGCTTTTTGCTGTCAGTGAATTAAATGATATAGGCTGGCTATTTTTTCATCTTCTGTTGCGCTGATCTTCTAATTTAATACAAATACATTACTGGAGAACTGAACTAAACTCGTGTAGGTTTTAATAAGATCATAACAAAAACCATTGAAATCTTTTACTCTTATGCAATTTAAATTCAATTTACAGTCACTGTTTATTTTCACATACTTGGTTGTTGTTTTAAGAACTGGGGTTTTTTTGCACTGCTTGCATAACTGACATCTATTGCAGTATCAAATCGGTGCTCTTAATGTGCTCTGGAATTTGTTTTTTTGGACTTTTCCCATTTAGAAAATGTATCCAGTTGAAAGGACAATCTCAGAAGCAGGGAAGCCTTTCCACAAGCAGCAGCTGTTCCTGCTGTTTGGTGTGTACATAACTACAAAATACGATCTGAAAATGTACTCACCGACTCCGTATTCTTTCCATGGGAGGATATCTGATACCTGCCACAGGCTATCACCATTCCTGCTGCAGAGCTGAGGCTTTGGTCTTGCAAATTCCTCTGTCATGTTGCCACATCAGAATTATGGCATTAAAATAGTGTTATTTTGTCATGATATGCCACATGTGTACATCTCATTCGCTCACTTGCAAAGGCACCTCTATAGCACTGAAAGGACGATTACTTCTATAGCTTGCAAAGTTCTGCAGCTAGTAAACAGGAACAGAACAAGCATTTTGGTTTTCTATAGAATGAAAAGCTTGAGCTTGATTATATTAAAAATTTAGAGGTCCTGCTGAATGTTTGGCTTGCATCCCAGCTGGTGGAAAGCGCAAAGAAGTGCTTTAGCTGCTTCAGTGTCAACTTGAAATTCGTTTTCTCTCTCCCAGCTTGATCAGCCACTGAAGGTCATCTTATTTCAGTCGTTCCTAAAGCGTCCTGCGTACACACAGAGTACATACACAGGGGTAAATGGGGTTTTCATTCACTGGGGAAATGATTTGTAGCTATTTATAAAGTAGTGTTGTAATTTATTATTTGAATTCTGTTGCCTAGATTGAAAAAGTATCTGACAGTCAACTGGAACCAGCAGTTCCATTTTAATTCCACAGGGTAATAATTTTCTACTATTATAAAGCCTTGCTCCAGTTATTATACGTATTAGTTGG
The DNA here is from genome assembly GCA_009819775.1 of Phoenicopterus ruber ruber. Classification (NCBI taxonomy): domain Eukaryota; kingdom Metazoa; phylum Chordata; class Aves; order Phoenicopteriformes; family Phoenicopteridae; genus Phoenicopterus; species Phoenicopterus ruber. The sequence goes on along the minus strand of CM020222.1, from coordinate 6,735,217 downwards.
TGGGGTTTTTACAGCGCCACAACGAGAAACTTGCCAAGCAATAAATTCCATTGAAAGGTTTCTTTGTGTCTTTAGGAAAAGCGTACATGAGATACTTCCCTACTTACATGTAATAAAAGGAAATAATGAAGTACACAAGCACACAAGTAACCATTAACTTGTGCTATTGTGTATTTTAATGGTTTTATTATGGATAACTTTCCAAATCGTACAGACTCAAACGAGTGCCTTTGCATTTCTCTGAATCTGTCCTTTTAATTTACAGAAAACCTGATTCACACAGATTCTGGAATTAAATCATCACTCCAGCTGCTATGCTTTAAGTTTCCCAGACCTTTGTGAATCATTGTGTGGTTTTGAACAGCCTGGTTGTTGTGACATAAATATTTTTGTAATTGATCAAATATGTTTAGGTTTGGTTGGTTTGTATTTTTAACTAAAAAAATGTCATTTTTAGAAGGATTTATTTAATTTTGAGGAAATGAGATTAATCATGTTTTTAAGGCACGATTTCCTTTTAATGTCTCCAACTAATTGAAGCACAGGAATAATTTTGATTTTTGTCTCAGCCATTACAGCTTTGTTGGGCTTTGGATATGGTTTTTTCCAATTTCTCCTTCAAAAGCTCTAGAGTTTTTACTGTTTGGCAATTGTTAGGCTACCTGCCTCCTTGTTTAATGCTCGAGGAAATTAGTTCTGGCCACTTATGTCAGAGACCAAAGAAAACCCCAAAACTCTGATGCATCAGAGTAGATCAGGAACAGGACAGAAAGCCAAATGTGGCAGTGATCAGAAGCAAAGCCACGTGCGTAGGCTTAAAGCACAGTTTGGAGCCTTTATGCATTTTAATTCTAGGAGAGGAATGATGCGTCCGTGCTGCCAGGGACTGCTTGGGCCAGGCAGGGCAGCCACAATTAACAGGCTTGCAGCTGGGACTGGGTGTCCTTGAGAGCGAGAGATCTTGAGGACCATTCCTAAAAGAGGGGGTCACATAACCCCATGCACCGTGTTCTGTAGTGACTAACTGTAAAACTTCCTGAATGTCTAAGTTTCATTCACATTTCTTGAGGACAGAAAGCTAAATTGGATACAGAGGCACCTTCATGTACACTAACACGGTGCAACCAGGCCCTGAAAAAACAAGTAAAATGCATCCATGTAGGCTTTGTGGTTAGCCCGGATGAGCCTCAGAGCGGGGCTAAACCTGCTGCCGTGACGGCATGGCATCCAGGGTTTTTCCCATGCTTGCAGAGGCTGCCGTGGCTGAGGAGAGGTGCGGTGGCACTGGGGTGCTCCATGCTCCTGCAGGAGCAGACCCCTGGGCTGCCGGGTCCTGGGACTGGGGCACCAGATGCCGTGTTGGACCTGAGCTGTGTCCCACGTTTCTGGGCAGGCTGGTACAAGCCTTTCACTGTGACTGACTGCTGGTCGTCCTCCTTCAGAGTCATTTTGCTGTTTCTTTTCTCAGCTGCCACCCCAGCACTCTCCTTTGCAGCAGTTTCCCCTGCTGCCCTGTCTGGGTTTCCCTCCTGCTCCACTTCTGCGCGCACTGGCCGACAGAGGCAGGGAGCCATCGGCTGTGGGCTGTTGACTGGCCCTGGGGATAACACCCTTGCAGAGGGCAAGGTCTTGGTCCCCCGGGAGAGCTGCTGTTCAAGGGTTGTCTGCAAGCGTGCGACACCCTCACCGTACCCTTCTGATTCCATACAAGATGTTTGCCAAAGCTAGAAACTGCCAAGAGTTATAGCCGGCATCCCCTGGTAGGGCTGCAAAGGACACATAAATACACTGAGTGGCTGGGGCACTGGAGACATCCGAGTTTATGCTGCTACTGTGTTTTCCCGAGTACTTTGACTGCTAGATTCACACGTTGCCACCAAATTGTGCTTTAAAACATAGATTTTCATTGTGGTCGTATAACTTTGTGACCGTAAGGGGAACCGCAGTCCTGTGGACCCAGTAATGCCACTTCTGCAAATGTGGCCAAAGAATCACCCCATTCAGCTTGGGGCCTGCTCTGTGGATTCTGATTATGCAGCTGCAAAATGTGGTATTTTTTTAACGTGCCACTGAATTTAGCATTTTTTTTCCTGCAGAACTTGCTATTTTGCTGAAGCCAGGTGCTTGAAATTTTTCTGTCAGTCCTTTGGGGGTAGGGGGGCAAGAAATCTTCCAGCAGCTGTTGCTTGTTTTAGGCTGTTCTCTGGGGAGCAGCTAATTGGATTACAGGCCTGAAAACTGAAGAGATTAGGCTTGGCACTGGCATACCTGGCATGAGGGAAGGTCCTTGACAGCACTGCGTGGGCACACCGCTGCCGAGCAGATCCTGGTAATGGGGAGAAGAGAGGAAGAAACTGACTGGTTTCAACCCACTGTGAGCTTTTCAGTGGTGCCCCATGGTAGCGTGGGTGACTTTGAGCTGTAAATGAAAGGGTATTTGCCAGCCATGGATTGATGCTGAATCTGGGTGTCCTTTAGTGAGTGGTGCTTGTGAAGATTTGCCTGGTGGTCAAAAACTTCTCAGGCATCAGCAGCATTTCAGGTGTGCACCCCTGGCTCGGATGGGCACAGGACAGCCTCCTCTGGCTGCCATGTGCCTGGTGTGGCACCGCGGCTGCTGCAGATGTGGTGGTGTGGGAATAGCTTGTCATTGGTGCGGGCAGACTTCACTCTGGGACCTCCTGTAAAAATGTCCTTCAGCCTCTTCACAAGAGCTCTGCCCTGTGCCCAAGCTCAAGCCCTCTGGCATCGGGCACAGGAGACACAGCCAGTCACAGCTGGACACTGCCAAGGGCAGCTAGGACATTTAGTGTCATTTGTTCCCATTTATAGTAGAAGAGCCAAGTTGATGCTACCTCGAAGCATATCTTCCCAGGGATGTGGCACATCTTCATTTAACCCGAGCTGCCAGCCTCTCTTTTTCCTTCGTGAGGGCTGCACCCACACCTGCGGGACAGCCAGTTCCACATGCAGCAGCATCTCCTGAGGTTGGGGTTTGTGTGTTAGACAGAATAAAGCCTTTCAGATAACCACACATTGCTCCTAGGGTGCCTAATTAAGCCCAACTAGCAATGGTTTGCAAATGAGAACAAATTTATTTTTTTTTAATTAGTTAGTTTTTCCTTATTGTTCTCCCAAACCACCATGGGACGTTTTCAGGAGCTCACGTCTAACACGTCTGCATTGGCACGCATTGGGGGTGCCTGCACGCTTGCAGGACACCTGTCTCTCCCAGGAATCACAACTAAGCTGGGAAATGCAGCCCAGTGGGGCCAGAGCCACAGTGACAGGGAACCAAGCTACTGCAGGTGACCTGTGTTCCTCTGGAAGCCGCTGGTTCCAAGTGCTTTGGGTGGAGGAGCGCCCTCTGAAGGTGTCCTGCTCTTTGCTACAGCGTGGCTTAAAGTGGAGAGTTCAGCGTGGGTCTGAACTGTGTTCCAGTTTGTGCTCGTTGCCCCTTGTCCTGTCACTGGGCACCACTGAAAAGAGTCTGGCCCCATCCTCCTGACACCCGCCCTTGAGTTATTGATAAGTGTTGATGAGGTCCCCTCTCAGTCTCCTCTTCCTCAAACTTGAACAGCCCCAGCTCCCTCAGCCTTCCCCCACAGGAGAGATGCTCCAGTCCCTTAATCATCTTCGTGGCCCTCTGCTGGACTCTCTCCAGTAGGTCCTCGTCTTTCTTGAACTGGGGAGCCCAGAACTGGACGCAGGACTCCAGATGGGGCCTCACTAGGGCAGAGTAGAGGGGGAGGAGAACCTCCCTCGACCTGCTGGCCACACTCTTCTTAATGCACCCCAGGATGCTGTTGGCCTTCCTGGGCGCAAGGGCACGTTGCTGGCTCGTGGTGAATTTGCTGTCCGCCAGGACTCCCAGGTCCTTCTCCGCAGGGCTGCTTTCCAGGAGGTCACCCCTAACCTGTACCGGTGCCGGGGGTTGTTCCTCCCCAGGTGCAGGACCCTGCACTTGACCGTGTTGAACCTCATGAGGTCTTGTAAGTGGAGAAATCAGGCGACCTGCCCCATGCTCAGTGCAGTGTTGTGACCGTGCCACTGACCTCACATGGGACGAGGCTGTACATTTACTTGTGGAGGCAAAAAGCCAACCGCAGCTGCATTGAGTTTTCCTCTACACTGCTGGGACGGCTACCCAGCAGTGTACCCACCGTAGCAGGGGCAGCAGGAAGGCCGGGAGATGGTGCAGGGCCGGCGGGCACGCAGTGCCGGGAAGGCAGCCCACGGTGCTGCCTCAGGCTGGAAGGCTTCTGGTCCTGTCACTGAACGTCTGCAGGCCCCTTGGTTTTCTTCACGTACACTTGGGCTGCTTTAATTCACAATTACTGAAATGTCACTGCTTTGTTTAAATCACTCTTGGGCATTTTAAGAATGTAGTATTAGGATTTATCAGGCAGGCCGCTGATGTTAAGAAATGACAGTACACTTGTTTCCAGTTTTTAATGCTTTCTTGTAAAACTGAAAATATAAAACCAGCCGAGCAAATGAAGATCTTTATATACATGAGGTCTGTGATTAAAAAAAATCCTTTTAGTTAAAAAAAAAGAGGGAAAAAAAAAAAAGAGAAGAATTGAGCAATGAGTTAAATGAAAACTGATTAAAGGGACCAACATTCTCAAATTGAAACATACTTTTCAGAAAAAAAAAAAAAACCTTCTTTACAAGTTTATTATATAACTTACATTTACACTTTACTGAAAGAACTTACAAAACAAGCTGCTTGAAATGCTCCTCATTCCCTTAAAGCATGAATTTGAAAGTGCCACAGCAAAGGAACAGGTTCCAATATTATCTTATACAGACTATTCATGTATAAAATGGTTTGGTACATGTGAGGTGTTTATTTAAATGAGCACATATAGGGATACAGACTAAATAAAAGTACTTGAACAACACCTTTGTTATTACATACACAGTTATAGGTATAATAAAGGAAACAGGGTCAGCACTGCTCTTAGGTATCTGTATAGATGGAAGGAATGTGATTCAAGCAGTGATCAAAGGCGCCATTTTGGAAGAATCCATTTTCATCAGTTCCGTTGGAGACCATGTCTTCAGATACACACTGTGCTTCAGAGATTGCATCATAGCCTGAAAGCATGACAAGTTGCATGGACATGATTTAGCACCACAGTACATATAAGGAAGGAAGCATAGTTTGAGGCCTGGGATTATACAGCGCAGCACAGTGTTAATGAACAGACAATAGTGTTTACCATCAAAGCCTTACCCAGGAGATATACAAACTAATCTCCGTGGGCATTTGTGTCATAGTAGATGAAGTGCCCATTCATTTCTGTGGAAAGCTACCCATTTGCAAGTGAAGTGCAAGTATCAGAGTATGACTCTCTTGGGACTTTACAGTCATTATCTGAATAGGATGTCAAAACAATGAGTGGGCAAGGATCCTAGTAAGTGTGCACTAAAAGTGATGCAGTCCTCGTGTTTTCTGTGTTTTTCCTTTTAATGGCACTCAGGAAAAATGTTCCATGTGTCTCCCAGCTGCTCTTAAGATCCAGAAGAAATCTGGATCCTACATTTATTGGATCCCCACATACTGCAGAAGCGAGGTCTGCGGAAGCATGTCTGGGTCAGGTCAGGCTCACAGGACGCGTGGAAGGAGCTGTGCACCACATCATTGTCCTCAGCCGCCAAAGCCCACCGTGCTGCTGGCTCCTCACCTGGCCGAGCTGGCTGGTGCTTGCCAGGCTACCAGAAAGCCACTATGGTGGGGAAGAATTTCTCTGTCCTTCTCCTTTTATAATGCAAAACTTCCACAGCCGTTACAGGCCTCCCTGAGCTGTGCATCCCTGTGGAAAGGAACAGGTTTGCCTGCTACCAGGTGCTACGGCAGCTGGTGTGCCAGGGAGTCTGAAACAAAAGGTTTGTTGCCTACCCCAAAGGACATGAAAATTTCCCATTACGCCCCACTATAGCCTGCTTTTGCAGCTGGCCAGTCAAGGCTCACGTGCACATACTCATTTTACTGCTGTCCAGCTCTTTCCTTACTTCACCCCTGTTACGTTCGCCCCTTGCCCTGCCCTTCTCCTTTCTCCATCTGTCCCTGTGCCGCATGTCTCCTCACACCAGCCAGACCCTCCTGTCTGCCCCACGGCCCTGCTGTCTGCACGTGGGCTGGGCAACCTCCTAAGCCTTCTCCTTCAAGTTTTTTAACCCACCCCACTAGCCCCCCAAACTACTGCATGGAACACTGACCCTTAAGTTCATCCTTCAACATACGTATTCTGTTTCACCCTGTACCACCTGATTTGGGTTGGCTCTTTAGAAAAGTGTCTGTGTGAGCTTCAGAGCAAGGTTCTGATCCCTGCACCCAGCCCACAGAACCCACCTACCACAATTTTAATAATCATCAGCAGCATTAAGTCAGCTGAGGCAACACACGGAACAAGATTCTTCTGGTTAAGAACATGCCTGTGAAGTAAGTGCCCGATGTAGAAAATAAATCTCTGACAAATCACATTCGTGTGAATTGCAAGTCAATGTGTGGATGGCTGATCCTCGTGGTTAAAGCGCTGGGACCCAGCTCCGTTCTCTGCTTGACGGAGGAGCTCTGTGGAGTCATTGGGAAACGACTGTTTTTCGGTCCCTCAGTTCCCATGTGGAAAATGAGGCTCTTTCCTCTCTTTAGCCTTTCTCTCATCTCTTCCGCCTGCCTAACTCTGCAGGAAAGTGTGTCTAGATATGGCTGAATCAAACGCCGCACCAGGCTTAGCCGAAGGCTGCGTGGCACCGCACCACCAGCAGTAATGACAGATCCTGTGGTCTGATGCAGCCAGTCCTGATTTCAGAAGGAACCGTCAGCTCAGTCCTTAGAACTTAATTATAGGTATTTTACTATTAGGTATGTTTTTATTATTTGAGACCAAATTCTCTACTTGTTTACATTTCTGCATTTTCCTATGACGTATTAATTTACTGTTAGTTTACAGGTCAAATTCTGCTGCCTGCAGAAATCTGGCATGCAGCGTATGTCCAAAGTCTCTGGAAGACGAACTTGGCCTGTTTATCTGCCCTGTGCTGGGTCGGTCCAAGTGGAGTAACCAGTATTTTGATAAGTTTTGCGAGTGTTTATGTTATGCTAATTTCTATTTGATGAGCCTGTATACAGGGTGGATACACAACCACAGATGGACAAAACCCAAGATAAGCATACACCCCAGAAATCATTATTAGATTCCAGATAGAGTAAACTATCCAAAGTCCTGAACAGAAAATAAAAATTTATTGACTGTTAATGTGATTCATGGAACAGCTGTTTGCCAGTCACATTTGGCATTCCTGCGAGATGAGATCTCATTTAATATTAATGGTGCTATAAAAGCCTGAAAAAAATTAATGCATAGCCTTGATGAATCTTGCAAACCTGAATGGTTCTATTTTACACACAAAAAGATGAGATAAGATTTATATATTTCACATATATTTATACTTCAGCCTTTTAAGTATTTGCATACCTCAATAACCACTCTAAAAACAAAAATATTACGCAGAAACATTTCATAATAGTTTAGCCCCAGACAGAAAAATCAACTGTTGTTGAAGTTGGTGTCTTGCCATAGTATTATTCTTTGCTCCTACGATTTCTTGTGGAAAGTTTATTTAGTCTGTTCTTTAAATATTGCAGGCTGTCAATCTAAACTTGAAATTTTATGTTAACATGAAAAAACTATGTTTTAGTAACATCAAACTTATGAATAACACAAAAGAATTCAAAGTTGAAGTTGAAACTTCATCTTAAACTTTTCCCTTGTGTTCGTTACTGATGCATACACTTTCCAGTATGGAACACCAGACAAATGCATGCATGCTCTCTCTGAACAGAGTCTCCTTTAATACAAAACAAACAGGAAAGTCAACTCTAATTTTGTGGTCTGACTCAGGCCCCATTTCAAAAAGCATTTAAACATATGTTTTCAGTATCGTCCTTAACCAAGATGCCCTCCCGAATTCAGACATGAAGAAAAAATTCTTGGAGATGTGTAAGTAAAGATTGCAGTAAATGGTAGTGTTTCATGGCTCTGACGATACTCACATTTTGTTTGATTTCAGTAATTCTGTCAATTCTTAATTGTGGTTTTAAAAGTAGAAAAAAATCCTTTATAAAAATGAAAAATTAAATATTGAAGTATTATAGTAATCTAGCTATAATAACTTGCTGCAAATTTTACATTATGCAAATATGTAGCTGAACCGGAAAATACAATTGCCATGAATGTGCAACAGCATAAACACAAAGGAACTCCCGAACAAAAAGAAACTAACTGATGTTTTTAGCTGGATTTATCAAAGCAGTGCCTTTCCCTTTTGTAAACGTCAGTATTGCAAAACAAAGCCATCCTTTTAGTCTTAGATGGACAGGAAGTCCCTGCTGCTGCTACTTCTTCACAGTTGTGTTAACTACCTTCTTAACTTCCATCCGATTATAAAAGCCTGCCTGAGCACACCTGAAGAGATGTGCAACGAATAGCCCACACAATGAATGTGAGAAGTGCCTGGTTGGGCAGCTCTCCTGAAGGTGTCTGGTGCCTGACATTCAGCAGAACGAAAGGAGAATTTGTTCATCAGTCAAATACAGGAGGATTAAAGAAAATGAATTTGCTTTCCTTCTGGGATTTTTATAGATGCAAATGAATTTCAGTTACTGAGTTTTTCATGCAAACATATTTTTGTAATAACATTGACTATAAAATGTGCCCTTTTCCCCTCCTGCTAAAAATATCATATGGATAATTCTTTATAGGCGGAATAAATTACCTGTTGAAGCTAAAGGTGCATTGAGTATGTGATAGCCATTCTGTCTCAGAGGATTAAAGCAATGGGAGTCCCCTGTTAGCACATCACTGGTGACAGACTGGTCCATTGTTCTGTAGCAGTCTCCATAGTGGAAACAGTTTTGTATTGAGTGAAAGCTGCCTTGGTAACCTGAAAACAGATATTGCACACACATTTTAACACTACTGCAATGGTATTAGCTCCATTTCTGTCACAGTATTTCATTACTATTGTGGGGGCTTTTTAGTTCCTCAGTTTTAACTATGGAAAAATGATCATGCTATTCTATAAGGCGTAATAATAATATAAAAGCTACATCAGACTCAGTCCCACAAGGTGCTGTGGACTGTGATCCCCATCAAGCAAAAATCTCAAGGATGTGCTTCATTTCAAGCAATAGATCAGCTGAACGCAGTCAACAGCCCACTTGTGTTCAACGCTGAGTAGTAAGTACTCCACTGGATCAGGTCCAGGATGCTCAGCTCCTAAGGGAATGTGTCTATAACGAATTACTTTTAATTTAAATACAATAATGCAATATTTAAATGAATAGCACTGGTTTGTTTTCAGTTGAGTAGTCTTTTCTCATCCAGTGTGCGTTATGCACTGCTGGGACAGTGATATTTATTCAAAATACCTTTAAGAGTACCTTAAACTTCTCCTTTCTCAGACTGCTCCTATTTCAAACGAAACCCCTTTCACTGAACACAGGGGGCCACAGTCTGCAAGTAAAATTGCACTAGAGGTGCAGGCCTGACTCCAGATGGGCATCCGGTGAAGACTTTGAGCTCAGCTAGAGGCTCTTCTTGCTTCTGAAAAGTGCTGAGATAAATCTGTATGGCCTCTGGCTGCCTCGGTCATTCTGCTTTTGGGGCGTTTGACTTTTGTCCCCCGCATACCCTACATTTCTTATGTCCTGCTTTTTTTTTAAGTATCGTATTACCAGTGGACCAGCAGTTTGTTTTTTTGCCAGCAGAAGTTGTGAATGAGTTGTACACAACAAAAGAAGATATTTAACAGTAAAGGGCAAATGAGTTGCTGAGGAAGGAATTTTACAACTTACAAATTTGTGCCAACATCCTAAAAGAAAATGTTATTTCCTCCCATAAGGATGACCTCAAAGCATGCCACAAGATTTATACCAACCATGGCCTGATTTAATTCTCTTCCTTCCTCCCACCTCAATAACCTCTTCCTGACTCCAGGTGCATCGCACACTAATTGCACTTTCATATTAACTATCCCTTTTCCTACCTCCTATGAAAGTCCCTTCTGAAATGATGCTCCTTCCCTTATATGTGACTGAAGTCAACCAAGTCAGGCTTTAAGTTTAGTAGAATGTGCCATCAGGATTTTCCTCTAACTGCCAGAAAAAATATGGAGCTGTTGTCTTTCTTCCCTCAGTCTTACTCAGACTGAAACATTTCCTAAGGAACTACTGCAAAAGCTCCAGGTAGTTCAGTCAAACACAGACACAACCGCGTCTTCAGCTGATAGAAGTCAGCACCGCTCCCCTCACCAGGGGAAGTCTTGACTTGCTGGGCCAGTTGTGCAGCTATTCAGTCTGTTTGTTTGGAAATGAAATACCTGTGCCTATCACCGGAGCGCCTGGGTGCTGCACGGGGTGGAATTTGTCCCTTACAAATCACACCGTGTATAAGCTTTCTCCTGTTAAGAAAGACCTCCTGTCTTTTTCTACATTTTTCCCTTTACTACCAAAGTTTGACCAAGTAGCGTTATCAGGCAAAGCTCAGTGTCTGTCTGTTCATTCTGGTCATGTTTTCTAAGGTGGTAATAAATAAGGCTAAGTGAGGTAATTCTTTAGTAGAAATGCAATGAACTCATCGAGTGGTGAAAGATTTGCTCTGAAGTTTCACAGTTTAATATGTGTTTTGGCAGAATCTGCAAGGATTAGATGATTCATTTCTTGAGAACCTATGATCCTCCACCACAAAATACCTAAATTGTTGATATCCATGATTGGTGAAGTAGTAATGGATGACTGTATTAGATAAAGACACTGCGCACACTGTACCAAAGCTGTTCATATTTGCTGCGATGTAGAAGAAGGCACAGGAATTTGGAAAGCTGAGTATTAAATGATGCATGCCCTTCCTTGGAATAAATAGACAGCCACCTCTATTTACTGCCTGGAGCGTCTGGCTCAAAAACCCAAAGAACTCTTATGAGAGGTAGCAAAGCCCTCTTTTGATGTGGTTTTAGGTACAGTGCTTTATTGATTGGCTTTTGATAATTATCCTGACTTTTCTGTTTACAAAACATGAACTCTCTGCTGTAAGCCTTCTAAAAATATATCCTTTTGAGATGAGCAGTGAAAAAAAATGAGACACTTGGCTTCAGATGAGGTATAACTGGTTACAGAGAGCATTTATATGCATTGCTAGAGAAAAAAATGAACCTTTTCCAGAATGTCTGCTATACACATCATTTCTAGGGAAGGCATGACGTGTATTTTCTCTGTCTCTGTAATTGCGGCCCTTTCGTCATGCTCCCAAGCTTGCCTTTGTTAAATCAATTAAATGTCTTTATGATCTACAGGGCTGGCACAGTGGCTTAGAAAACCAGAGAACAGCCAAGCATGACAGAACTGGATTGAAACTAGTTGGATCCAGGGTTTTCTCAAGCCTGTGGGTAAGGGTTTCTTTTGAAGTGTTTTAAGTTACACTGTCTAGCTGCTCAGGAAAAAATACCTGAGGCAGAGAACTGCCTCAGAATCAGAAGTCTGGAAAAGACCTGCCATAAGCAATCAAATTCTCCTTTGGATTGCAGTATCTGTCCCTCAGCATCACTGTGTGATGATCTGAAAAGGCAGCGCAAAAAGTGTTACTGGAACTGTCCAATGAAGAGACACGATGAAGGAAAATACTAGTGTCATTGCACTGTTGTATTCACCAGGACCAAATTTCTGCTAAGTGCTTCCCAAAGAAAATACAGAGAAATATACCATTCCTGTTCTAATGTGCTTGCAGATGTGATAAATGCAGGTAGCAAACTAAAGAAAAAAGACGGAGTGAGGAAGGGAAAGGTTGCAGCAGGAACACTGGTCAGGTAAAACAAACCATGACACTACAAATGGGACTTTTAATCCTTCTGACCTGAGCAGTATAATGAAAGCTTACTTCCTTTTTCATTAGCTTCATAGAAATGATGAGACAGTGGGACGCTGTAAGAAAGGGACAGAGGCTTTATGGAAGGCATTCCATGCGTGTGGAAAAAGGCACAGGGATGGCTATGGGAGGAGTGGCCTAAAGGGCAGGTACCTGCTTCCTTGAGGATGAAAGGTGAGGGAGAAAGACAGAGACTCCCAATAGCTTTTGCAATTGCAACAGGTGAGAAAGAGGTGGAGGCTCAAGCCAGCTCCTGCGCACGGACCAGAGCACTGAGAAGACTGCTGAGTTAGACAGGGCCTGCTTTATCCCTTATGCTGGGAGTTTACACCAGACAGCTCACTGCCTGGTTGGAGACCTGTCAGCAAGCACTTCCATTTCTCTTCTGTGTGTTTACACGACTCATCTTCAGAATGACCTCTCACACGACTGCATGGAGGTTTCATGGGGGGTGACAGTGGCAACAGTTTATTCAGGAGGACTCTGCCCGTACATCTGAAACACTAAAGAACTGCAGTTGCAGCTGGTGACCCTGATCTGCAGTTCCACTACTAGGATGTACAGGAAGAATCTGGTGATGTTCCCTACACTTAAACTGGGCATGAAACAACACTTGGGTTGGGAAGAATTGTGCTTGCAGTAGTAAAAGCTGTATTTCAAAATGTAGCCAGCTGACTGTTAATCCTGGAAGGTGGAAATGAGTCTTGGAGTGACTGAAATTGCATACCTCCAGGTTGAAGGACTGCAGGATCAGTGAGTTGCTATGTCACTAAGATCTTTTTCATGGCTTTTTATATACTTTCTATACTCCCACCCGCTGCTTTAGAGGCACAACTGGAGAGTTTCTTTTGGTACCAGGTAGGTTGGCTCTTGCTGATGGCCTTCAGTAGCCTGGCATGGATCAAGAGGCCAGTCAGTCTGTCCCAGAGGATCTGAGCCTCACGCATCTTTTACACTATTAAAAAGGGAAAATTGCCAGCTTGTTTAAATGCTAAGTGTTCCCGAAAACCAAAGTAATTAGACAAGAGATGGAAAGGCCATGCGAGTTAAAGCAACCACAAGGACTTTTGTAACAACGGGAGCTCTTGCCAGATAAGGTTTCATTCATTTTACACAGCCACAGGAAATGAAACTTGGTGCTTGCAGGCAATACAATGTCTGATTTGCGTATGCAATACAAATCAGAGCTTTACTGCATTTATACATTTTTAAAATGTGCAATATGAAACAAAGGTGCTTTTGGTTCAGGCCATTTAGTTGTGGTTCCTTTAGATTTTTTTTAATGCTTTACACAGAAAGTATGAGGAATTAAGATGTGATTAAAATCCTATAACCAGTGGTTCAATTAGCAACCACATATGGTTGATTAGAGAAAACTAAACATGGAGCATTTTTTACAAGTTCTTAAAAAAGACTCCCTTCAGTGGTTAAAATATGAAGTAAGCAAGGCGGCTTGTCTGGTGCAAACATCCCTGCTCCTTCTAGGAGAGCAAAAGTGTAGCACCAATTTGGCAACAAGTGTTTCACCAATATTTTTTTTTCCACATGGATTTCAGGTTTTCCTTCAGTTTTTATTTAAATCAAAAATTTTCTGAGGTTAGTTTTCAAGTGAAGAATTTACTAAATGTCCTGTCAGTTTAAATGATCACTATTAAATGTTTTATGTACAGTAGATGTAGAAATATAACAGTTAATAAAGGAATAAACCGAGTTCCAAACATAACATTTAGTTAAAATTTTGCTTTGAAATAATTTGTGACAGAAAAGCTGCAGTTACCCACTTCACACAGTGCACTGGCTGCCTCTGTTTCTCTAAGGCACGGCCTAGAAAACTTGAAGCAGCTTTAAAATGAATGATGTAATGAGCAAATAATTGGAATATGCCTATTAAATGCCATCTTGTTATGTCATGCCATTTACATGTATGTGCAAATAAATCTCAGCTTTTCGAATTCCATAAAATTTCTGACAAGAAATCATGTCAGGTATAAATAACTGCAGGATTCCATTGCCTGCCAAATTCTTTCAGCATGTAATAATTTCCATGTGATCTTACTACAACTAGGTTTAAACATATAAATAATGTCAGCTTATTCTTTCATTATCAATATTTCTGCTACCAGCTTGATGAAGCTTGCTGTCGTCCAAAAATTTCAGATCCACAATGTTTATACGCTTCTATACGAGATGCCTAGTTCTACAGCTAGATTTACATAGTGCTCCTTTTTTCGGCAAAAATTCAAAACTCCCATATTACTACAGATTCCATTACAAAAATGTGCTATTAATGAACCGAGATGCAAAAAAGATGTAGAGCAAGTACAGCTAAGTACAGGTTACAGATCAATTGATTTCAAAGGCTGCTAATCAAAATTGATTTTTGAATGACCATTTCCATAATGAATTTATAATAATACTTCAACATTTGGCCAAAGTGGAAAATTATTGCTTTTTCAAAACCACACGACATAACACTTAGAAAGCAACAATTCATTCAAAAGGAAATGTGGTTTTCTTAAGGAATAAAGTCAATTTATTTAAGTGGTTCAAAACTTGTTCTGTCTATGCATTTGTTTCTGCCATAGTAATGAGCTGCTAAACTTTCCTCTTGTGGTTTGTAGTTATTTAGCTCATTATAGTAACATAATCATATATCATTATATGCTATCATAAATCTGCCACTTTTCCCTTACAGAGTTAATCTTTTTAAATTGAATAATCTGTTGAGCATCAGGTTGAGTTAGTTTTTCCTTCAGCACAAATCATTTAATATAATACGCTTTAACTTTTCAGACTAAGTCAATCCAACCAAAGAGCAAAAATACTCCTCAGAGAATGACGGGCAGAGGGAACCGTTGGGATACTGAACCCCACTACAGCTGTGAATTGCTCACTGGGTTTGTGTTCAACTCCTGTGTTTCAGACCCAGCCTTAGCGCATGCTGAGGGAAAGCAAGCCTCCTGTTTTGCCCACTGCTAAATTGATCACATGTGATACTTTGCCCGCCAAAAATGACCTTATACAAATGACAGTACAGCTGTGAAACGAGTTTCAAAAAGCTGGTTATCTGCCTGTATAAACTTATACGCTTGGTTATATTTGCAACCAGACAGATGTCCTGCACACTTCTTCACTGTGAATATTTACCACACTTAAGCAGCATACCATCTGGATTATATAACATATTTCTTAAATATGCAAGCTCCTGTTACTGGAAGAATCTGTGATAATAATATCTCTTGCTAATTTATACCTCAAAAATTGCAGAAACATTAATTAGTTCCCACAGCAGAAGTCCGGAATAGGTAAATAAGTTCCCGATTAGAAAGGCTGGGTAATTCAGAATAAAAAATGTTTTAAATTAAGCAGTGGGACAGCTGCTTAGCTGCTCCCATTCCTGTCCTCAAATCACACTGGCACGCTATAGTTGTACAGAGTGCCTTTGCATATTATTATATAAAATAATACAGATGCCAAACTTCCAAATAATAAATAGCAAAATACTTTGTCTAAGCTCATGTCTAGTGCATCACTATCAGTGGACTGAGCAGGACATTGCTGAGGTGTGCTTCGGTCCGTGCGTTTTGGGACTAGACGGCTCTTGCTTCGGCAGGGTCACTCTCTCCAAGCTGACGGAAGGCTGGATGACCAGCCAGGTGAGGTGCGTAGCTAGTAGCCATCCGCTGCGTGGTGAGAGCAATCCTTTACTGACAATCAAGGAGTGAGTCTGGGCCAAATATTTTGCTTCATCTCTAAATGAAGAAATTATTTGGGGGCATAATTCATTCTTGTAAGGACCTTTTTGAAAACATGTCCTAAAAAACCTGAATAAATGCAATAAATCTGCTGTTGTGATAGCTTTCCCCATTATGATAACATATCACAGCATGAACTGGTCTGAAAATTTTGCTCTGCGTGTGTATCAAGGCACTTTAAAAATAGGAGTTCCCACTGAAATGCTGTCAGTCCCCTAAAAAGACAGTAGTGGCGGAAAATGCAAAAACTGAAATAAATCCTTTCTCCTCAACTAGGAATTAGGAAAGTTAAAAAAAAAAAAAAAAGAAAGAAAAGAAAAAAAAGAGGGAAGCGTTACCTTGAGATCCCTGCTGTACAGACTGGTTTTGAAATTGAGCGTATGGTTTATTTGGTATTCCAGAAAATTGCTGCCCATTTGGTGACTGGCTGTGTGATGACGGAGAGCCGTGTTTCTGCAATAGGGAAGGTGGAACTAATGCTTTCAGGGGGCTGACAAGTGGCGAGATTATGTTGGGAGCAAGCCTAGAAAAAGAAAATACAGAAAAACTTCACATATCACATCACAATATGGGAAACTGAAATACTTGAAAAGCCCTATTTCCATGATGGCCAAATCAGAGAAATGTTTATTTAGCAGGTAAAAATTATATTGTAAAAAAAAAAGATAGCAATGCAGTGCTGCTTCCAGGTATTCACTAGGAGGAAAGGGAGTTAGAAAAGATTTCTGTTCTGTTATACTGACTTCCTGTACTGGCCATAATGACAGGATCAAAATGACACCACTCCTCAGTAAGCAACTTAGACACAGCTCAGTTTTAATTTAAAATTTCGTGAGCCGAGAAACACGTCCAGAAAACAGAATTGAATGTAGTTAGAGTGAGTAAATGCAGGTAAATTGTTTAAGTGCCTTCATAGCTGTAACGGGGTAAAGCTTTACACCCGAGTTTCAGCCAGGACAAAGAAAAACATTAGTTTCAGTTATTCCTCATGTAGGATGTTTCAGACTTAGAAATACAGCTTTAACTGTAACAGGTGGTACTGTCCTTTCAAAGTAAAAGCCTGAGTAAGTGTTTGCTTGTGGCGGCACAGCTCAATGTAAGACTGAGAAGTGGTTGTACCCAAGAGATGGAAAATTCCCCCCAGACGCCTGGCACTCGGGCCAGCACAGGAGCGCTGGGGCAGTCCCGCTCGGGGAACAGACCCTGGCCCGACACTCCCACAAGGAGCTGGAGCAGCTGAGGAAGAGCCTCACTAACCCATTTCCATGAAGTCCCCGAGCATCCTCTGCCACTGGTGGAGCAGAGAAGCTTCAGCGCTTCCTCCCCGCCGCAGCGTGACAGTCCCACCAAGGGGTGGCACAGCAGCTGTCTTTTGGCCATTTACAGCCAGAAAGATGGCATGGTGCAGGTGGTGGGACCAAAACCCCAGCCATTCACCTACAAGCCTCTTTTAGAGCTGCATTCAACCAACCCTATAAAGGAGCAAATAGGTAGAAGCTGGATCTTTTACCCTCCTGTGGTAGCTGTGACAAATGGCCTTTTGCTGTGTGGACCATACGTTCACCATATAGTCTCCGCTGCCTCTGGAGCTTTTGCTAAACGTAAGAAGCGGCTCTTTGAGCAGCGCTAGAACCTTCAGATGCCAGAAAAACCACCTGTCTGTTTGAGAGCCACCCTGCTGAAACGTCACAGCTACAGGTCCTGAGGCGTAGGAATAAAAATACCCCTGCAGGTTATAATAAATGGCACCTAGCTGGAAAAAAAAAATGAGCACAAACCATTTCAGGCATACAAAGAATTAAATGTATCACTGGTGTGATAGATAGATCACAGCAGTGATAGATTTGTTTTTTAGTTGACTCTACCACTGCACAAGCTGTTCAAACACCGTAACCCATGATTTGCAATAGCAGTTCCTCACCAGTTTACATGACTGCTTCTTGGAGCAGTTAAGATGAAACTCGGGGAGCGAGGCTATGCTTGACTTAGGGCTAAGCACTACATGGGAGCATTCAAGAGGTAAATATAGATGAACTGTGAATTAATGGTGACAACAGCTTAATCAAATTTAACATGAGAGGCAGAGGAACACTGCCAAAAGCTGTCACAGTGACACTCTATTAAAAGAGGCTTAAATAAATCAAGCAGTCAAAGCCCATCCTATGCTGAAATAATTCCATCTCCCAAAGCAGGAAAATAAGGCATATAATACCAACCACAGAGACTCCGTCAACTAAACTGCAAAAATAAACCAGTATTGTTAAATGGGTGAAGGCAAGGATATTTTCCAACCAAGTATGTAAGAACTGGAAAATAAATTTTTCGTGAGAAAGATAACACTACCCCCAATAAGCGATGACCAGCAATATGTAAAATAGAACTAAAGTTGAATTTTAAGAGCCAACATGCAAAGAAAAAAAATCTTACCTGTGTTTTAAGTGCATATTAAAAAGAGCTCAGCAACAGAGCTGGGATGGCTCTTGCCCTACCCGAGGGTAAAGGCCTGGGGCTGCCGAGGGGGTAAAAAAGGGGCGCAGACTGTGTCAGTGGGGGGAATGTGGGGGCCACCTGTGCCCTCTTCAAGTCAGAGACAGAAAGCACTCTCTGGAGTCTGAACTGCCGAAGAGCAGATGCTCGGGGAAAAATAACCAAGTTTATTTGCTAAGAAGCAGCTAATGCTAAGGTCAGCTCCCATGTGGCTGTAGTTTTTCCTCAAAGGTCTCAGTGGAGAAACAGTTTAACACAAATGAGCTGTCGTGCAGCCCAGCTACAAGTTGTATCTTCTGCAAATGCTCTCAAATGCGTGTCTGTGGTGAACTATTGCATGAAGATGGGGCTGGCATTATCTGCTGGAACCTGCAGAAAAGCCTTTGCTACAGTCTCTTCGAGGCTGCAAGGGAGTGCCGGCAAAGCACAACCACAAATTACAAAATGGTCACCAGCCCCTTCGAACGGCACACACGGAGACATTGCCCTCGACATGCCAGAAAGGCTCTTAGAAGCCTGGAAATGCTTCCCTCCAAAAGGAGATTAAACAGATTGCAGTTGTTTTCATTGGAAAGATAATAGCTAAAAGAGATCATGATAGTGACATTTATATGGATAATGACCACACACACATTTAAAAATGAAACAAAAGATGTACTAAAAACTCCAAGGCCTGGATGAGCCAGAAACCGCTCTGAATGAGGGAAGAAAATACTTCTGGTGAGCGAGTACTCTGCAACTGCCTGTGTTGGGTTTCCTCTGCCTTCTCTTGAAATGTCTTGTCCTGGCTACTGCTGGGAAATGTAGCACTCCGGAGAGGCCTGCCGGGCCGCTCTCTGTCGAGTGCTTTGTTAGGATGGTCGAGTAATCGCACTTTTAAATTCTATCCAAATATGTTTCATGTCAAACAAAAATGGTACATTTAAGGTGTCCAGCTGTGGGAATACTGAAAATCTCAGCTTCCCTACCCAGTTTAACTACTCCCAGAGGCTATTTAAAGCTTAACCATGTGAGAAGAATTTAACAGTTTTTATTGTTATTTTTAAAGCAGCGCTTCTCCCCATTCACTCTTTTGCATTTCTGTTTTTCCTGTGCGTGAGCTCAACAGTTGTGACAGCGTTTATGCCTCGAAGCCTTTGGAGGGACTGGTTAAGAGCAGGTGAGATTCCCCGTGCGAGGCAGGAGGGGTGCGGAGGTGTGCGGGGCCCGGCTCCAGCTGGGTGAGCCGAGCGGCCGCCGAGCTGCCAGCACGTTGCTCCCGCTCGGCACTGCTGTCACGGTGCTGGAGCTCAGCAAACATAGCTGGCTGCGGGCAGCCGGTATCCTAGCAGCTCCCTGTAGCACAGGAACTTGAGCTGAAACCCTGAAAGCTCTGTGTAACTCTTGGCCATCGCTGCCTCCTCTGCATGAAGAGAGGTTTGTACAGTTGAGCAGGTCACCATAAAATCTACTACGTTCTGCTCAGTCTCTCCCAAGCAGGGAGTTTAAGTTAAGGGACAGTTTTTAGCTAGGAAAGAGCTTTGCTCAGCAGAAAAATCAGGCCGTATTAGCACAAGTGGCCACCATGGGGATTTGTCTCCTTAAAATACTCATCACAATGCCTACAGCTTGAGCTGGTCCCTAAAATATTACTCTGTGTGTGTGTATGCATGTGTGAACGTGCTCTGGCAGGCTCAAGGAGAGTTTTTTCATCAGCTAACTGTCCAGTTCCCAGTGCCGTGTTTTTAATTCTCTCCTGAATATTTGCCTACTAATTAGGTTGCTGTGATACTCAGGTTGTTAAAAGAGAGGAGAAATCATTCTTGCTACAAATTAAATAGATAATGCATTAGCAACAGAAAAGAGCTTAAAAGGAGATGCCTTCTGTGTGGAAGAACACTAAACTACTTACACCAGGAACTCAGCTGGATACATTAAAAATTCCCAGGCAGTAGCTCAGGCATATATGTTTCAATAACTAATAGCCTGGACATTTCCTGTTAATACTGTACCACAACCACAGTTTGCTTTGGTTTGGATATTAATAATAAATATATACCATATATTTTACTTTAATTGTAGCTTGTATAATTCAGTAAATTTGCAGGTCCTTTTGGGGCCTTTTAATATATATCTGTGCCTATATATAGCTATGTAGAGAGATATATAAATAAATACTCTTGCACACATGTAAAAAAATCCTTATCCTTCCTTAATTCATTAAATTGGAGGGCTCCTGGCTATATGGAATATTTCTGTTCAGGAGCATGAATCTTTTTGCTATCGTCTCCCTAACCTTGTGACAAAGCTAAGAAGAATCAACAGTTGTTACAGATTGCTTGCACTGCTGATGTAGTCTGACTGTTGATAGAGTCTGCCTTGTCTTACAAGGATGCTTGATGGTAGAACACTTAGTAACTCAAACAACAAATTAACCTACTGCAAGGCTGTTACTACTCCATTATCAGAAACTGCACCTGATCTAGTTGAGGACGTCCCTGCTCATTGCAGGGGGGTTGGACTAGATGGCCTTTAAAAGGTCCCTTCCAACCCAAACTATTCTATGATTCTATGATGTCCCTTATGTGAAAGGTAACCTGTTAACCATGCATTTACCTTATTCCTAGCCGTTATCTGCTACCAACACTAATGAAGTTACTAGCAAGCCCTCTCTGAACCCAGATTTCCAGTTGCCTACTGATGAAACTGCTATTGCTAAAACCCTTGCTGTATGTAATATACGATGCAAGTAGGAAAGCTTTTTCACTGGAAGATTCATTTTGGTGACTTCACACCCAATGACAGTAGGGGCTTCTCAATCCCTCTCATACAGAGGGGTATGCACCAAGAGAGTCTCTGTTCCCTGCATGTGTTGACTGGTTTTGGGCTTACAGTATCTTTTGGGAACAGCAGTGTTGTAGGAAAAATGTGCAACTTTCTTGAGCAGTGATAATAACAGAAAGGGAACTATACAGTTGGATGCAGTAAGAATCTGCTTACTAATAATGACCATGTATTACATAGTGGTAAAACCAATAGAGTTGTATTCAGTTTTGATGCATTAAGTTACTGTGGGATTTAAAAAAAGCTGAAGATATACCAGAATAGTAAGACAGGGTTTTCTTACAAAGTAAAACTGCCAGAACTAGAAGCATGCCAATGAAAGAAGAGAATTTAAAATGCATTTTTTCAGATTACAGGGGTGCAATGGAGGAGCCAGCCTCCTCCCCGCTCTGTCCAAGACACAGGAGCAACGGGGCATGCACCACAGAGAGAAGCAGGTCAGCTTAAAACAAAAGGAACATTTTGCTCACACAGCATGCCCTGGCCTGTGGCACTCAGAGCCACAGGAAGTCACAGAATCAAACAAAATACCTAGTTTTTTTAAAAGGGACTGAATAATTTAATGGCCAAAACCAACATTTCCATGCTAAGCGAGGGGTAATCAAATCTTGTGCTTCAGGATGTAAACTGATCGCCCAAGGAGTCAGAGAGGAATTCTCCTCTCTCTTCACTCATCATACAACTTCATATGATTGACCAGGTATTGTGGGTTTTTTCAAATTCCCTTTGAAGCACCATGTGTAGGATGGCGCTGAAGACATAGTACTAGTCTTGAGGGACCTATGATTTCAGGTGGAATTGCAAAGCGAATGCATTCCTCTCCTGAGGGTGCATCAGTAGACAATTAAGTAAAAGAACCAATCAGAAAAATCTTGTCGATGTAATACCTTCATCCACACAACCGACAGAAAACTGTTGGAAGAACTGATCCTAACTCGGTAACATACCTTGTCTATGATACTGCGCACATTTCTGCGCCGTGCTAAACACTATGTTAAAATACTCAGCTTCACAGCCTAAGGGAAGCTCTTGAAGTCAGATGGGATCTGCCCACAAAGGGCCATTAAACCAAGTGTTAGACACAGACAACGAGCCAATTCCTCACCTCTGCTGCAAAGCATTTGCACTCACGTCAATGGGAACTCTCAGAAATCTGGATCTTAACAGAAGGATATTTTTTTAAAGAAAATTAAAAGTCAAAACATAGATGATATTAATCTGTTTTCTCTCTCATTGTATAAAATGCATACCTTTAGGAATCTCAGACAGAAATCCCAGAAAGACTGTTACATAAATTTTCTTGTGATCATGTTTTAACAATATATTGTGGATTGTGAAAGTTCATATTAAATTGTAAGTAAGGCAGGCATACGCGAAGGAACTATCTAGGTATGCCATGAGCCAGCAGTGCTCTATAGAAAAGACATCTAATAGGCTACAAGTACCATTATCTTGTTTTAGAATTATTCATCCTGCCTCCACTGTCAGCCTCCCCAAGTAGGCAGCAGTGTATAAGAATTTGTGTATTTTCACAATGCACATCAAATACCTTGTTCCAATATTATTGCGCCATAAAGAACAACAACAAAAAACATATCAACATTGATTTTTCTGAGCTTTCTGTCATGACATCAAGATGTATGTTTTCTATATTCATCCACAGTACTTAGTCTGAGCAAGAAATAGTTTTACACTTTGCTTTAGCCAGTCTTTGTTCAATAGCCGTTCCTGGACAAATTAACACAGAGTAAGAAACTGTAAAGCCAGATTTTGAGCTGTTTTAAGATTAGCTTTTTCATGATCTAGCTCATCATCTCTTGACTGCCAAAAACTACACATAGTATACTTAATTAGTAAATATTGAAGGGAACTGAAAATTGAAAAATAATGAAAATAAATTCAAACTAAGATTCTTGAATAAGTGGGAATGAAGTGTAACCGCAAAATAGAAATATCTAAGATAGGGATGTTTCCAATATGAAAACTGTCTGGTGTTTTTTTTCTTTTTATGATGCGATGGCTTGATTGGCAGATTCCTCAGCTAGACAAAGAACCTCAACTCATATCCCATTGAGTTCCGTGGAAATAGGACCAAATACAGACTGAAAACCATCTGTCCTCTATCTCAAATAATTTTTTTTATACTTTGGGTTACAAGACCATTCTATAATACAGTTCTCATGCATAGCGTATCACCATATCAAACAATCTTGACGTTGAGAATTATGTTTAACTCATATTAATATGAAGAAAAGTATATAATAAAGCACCAGAGTGAGAAGTGCAAAGCAAAGAAGCTCCATGTTTTATCTTAAGTGACTCGTACAGCATTGCAGCTATTTACAAAACCTGAGATTTTCCATGAAACCAGGTTCTACCATAAAATCCAGCATGCCAACCATTTCATTCATAAAATCTCTCCCCCAAGCCTTATAGTTACTTATATTGTGAGAAAGTCCAATTCAGTTCCAGGACCAGGAGATTATTTTTTTTTTTAATGGAAAAAAAAGTTAACACTGATTTTCATCTCTTCCCATAATATTAAAAATGATGTGTAAAGCTCTGCTAATCTGGTCTCTGGATAGCGCCCAATCTCTTGCCACGTGTTTCTGTTCTGGGTCTTGCCCTACGGGAATTTCTGTCAGCACATGCTCAGGAAACAGTTATACCGTTCACTTTTTTTTTTAACCTTTTTTTTTTAAGACGGACTCTATCTGAAGTTTGGTGAACCTTTGCACTAATCACTGCCAGGTGCCTCTGGCTATGTTTCTGGAATGCAAGGAATCTTTTCCTTCTCTCCCTCTTTCTTCCTTTCTCCTCTTCCCCCCCTCTCCCTGATATATAATAAATCCTTCATTGCGGATCACCTTGCTGGGCATCATTGCATTTTATTACCCTTTTCTATAAACAATGAGCAAACAAGTTACTGGGCTGTGACACGCTGCCCTTCTTGCAAGGCCTCAGTCTCTGCTCCATGGCTGCAAGATACAACGCTATGTTTCTGTTTTTCTCTTTTCTCGCTGTGCTTGTGGCCAGCTTGAGTAGCTGTCCGCTGTTAGGAGACTCGGGCTCTATTCCTGGCTCTGCTGCTAATGCAGTGTGTGACGTACCTCTGTGTGTAACATCTTTAGAGTAGGACTGAGGCAATGTCAGCCTTTTCCTTGCTTCTGGGTAAATACAAGGTACTATTTTTCATTCAGAATACTGCCTTGGATTACATTAATCCAGTTCCGCACCTTCACTCACCCACACTGATCAGTGTCAACAAGTGCCTGTACAGTGAGTGCAGGAGCTAGTTACCTACGAGGAGTAAGAGAGATTTCATAAACATCATGGAGAACACTATCCACGAGACCTTTAATGTGACTTAAGAGTCTTAGGTCATTTAATTGCTTCAGAGTATTTTTAATAATACCAATCAACAGTGATATGAAAACAGATTCGGGTTCAAAATTACACAGGAGCCAAAGGAGTCCTTTCCTAGAACACTCAAAGGCTTTCTGTGTGGGCCTTCTCTTCAGGCGCAGAGTGACTTACTGAAATACTCACAATCTTTGCTAACAAATACACATGCAAGTCTCAGTTGGGCATAAAACATAACTCAGTATTTTGTAATGCATTTCATTGCCTACACAAACTCACACATATACACAAACACGTTTCTTCTATGTAAAATGAATCTCCGCAATTGTTCTGACCTGATATGTGCAATTTCTGCAGAGCAGTTAATCACAGCGATCATTACGGGAACTGTGCCAATCTAAAAGACATTTTTATTTATAAGGGTTTGTTCAATAATCTTTGAAATGAAGCTCATGAATCACTACAGTGGAAGCCACTACACACAAGGGAAATTTGAAAACTTATTCTTGCTAACAATCTAGCAGGAAAATGTGTTTCAAAAGTAAAAATAGATCCTTATGAATGTGGTCCAAACCTATTTAAATAAAGAGCACTGCCTTAGGTTCAAGTGATTGCCAGGAAGTCAATTACAAAGACATGCAATCACAGATATTGACTACTCAATGTTATCCGGCATGTACTGCATGCTTGACTGATCTGTCTTATTTTAGTCATTTAAGGTTAGGATTCTCTGGCAAGTATGCAGCAAGATGCTTCCAGGTGCAGGTAGATTCTGTACAGGTAGCTGATCCCTGCTTTCTTCAAGTTTACAGTCTCAAAGGCACTATACCAAATAGTGGGGGATGTTAAGATAACTTAATCATTTGTTATACCATGATAAATTACTGTGTTTGGTGTATATGGTAACTGCAGAAGTTTTGCTTAAAAAGCAAAACAAAATTTGGAAAAAAAAAAAAAAAAAGAAAAAAACCCCAGCTTTACTGATGTTAAGTGTAAATTTAACTACAGAACCAGTAATGGCTAAAATCCTTAAATAACGCAGAAGAGCTGTGGTTGAATCCACCTTAAATGCTTTCTGAGTTACTCTGACCAACTCCTTTAGCCTCCCACCTTCTCCTGTAGCTCTTTTATTTCTTACTCTAAGATAGTTTTGCTTACAGTGTCTCTTCTGGGCAGGCAACATAGCACTTACTTTGAGATGCACTGATGAAGGCTCTCTAATGAAGGCCTTTTAGAACCACAAATGAAATACATCCCCACCTATTTCTTCTGATGGCCAAACAATATTTTACCCCATGATCAAGCACTAAGTTATTCTTAACCATGTATTGTTGAAGTAAGCCTATGCTAATGCTAATTTTGCTTTGGGGGGGGGGAGGGGGAACTGTATAAGCCTATCTGGACGTGATTATAAATGAATTCTGATCACATTTTCTACAATGAGATAAATGACTTGGGATTTGAAACCAGATGCTTTTAATTACTGATTTTCTTTGTTACATGAACCTCAGCTCCGCACCTGTACATTGTTCTTTCTTTGGACAGATGTACTGATGCCCCTTTTGCGTGCTCAGATCCGTAACACTGAGATAAATTATGATGGGTTCTTGGCTTCCTCCATTGAAAATGTTTTCAGCTGTCAGAGATATCTGTTTCTTGTTATTGGTTTTAGTGCTTTTGAAAGAAAGACTAAAACACTGACTTGTGTATTCTATTATAAATGAAGAGTATTCTCCAGTGGAATCCACAATGAATGAATGATGCATCTCCTTGGTCCTAGGAACTGTTATAAAAATGGTGTAGGTATTTAGTTCTCCAGAGTACTTCTAGAGAATAAAATTTAGTTTCCTACAAAGATTCTAGCAACGTGCCAGTTCCTAGGCAATTTATTTATGTGAGTTCACAAACTTAAAGATGAATAAAAATTAGACATAAGTAGTTAAGACACCTAATTGTCTCTTAAAATAGTAAGAATTAGGTACACAAATGTATTTTCCTACCTGGCCTGGATTCTCGCAGTTCAAGGAGACAGCGTAACACATTGAAAAGAATCTCCCCCATTTCTTTTACTGGTTTTGGACAATTTCTTAAATCTTATCCCAGAAACAGTCACACTCCAGAAAACTAGCTGCTTACAAACACCAGTGAAACTCTTACAGCCACAATTTGAGTCTGGCCCCATCTGATGAGCAATCACCCACCAAACCCTTTGTATGCCATCATCATCTACCAGCAAAGCTGAAGCCAAAACTGACCCCACAGAGCAGAGATGTGGGGGTGTTGGAGGGTGCTTTCTCCCAGCTCCGCAGCTCACCGAGAGCAGGCAGGGGGGAAAAGCCAGATTCTTCTCTGAAATGGAGGCACCCGACAGCAAGTTTGCGGATGACACCAAGCTGAGTGGTGCGGTGGATACGCTTGAGGGTCGGGATGCCATCCAGAGGGACCTAGACAGGCTTGAGAGGTGGGCCCAGGCGAACCTTATGAGGTTCAACAAGGACAAATGCAGGGTCCTGCACCTGGGTCGGAGCAACCCCCGGTATCGGTACAGGCTGGGGGATGCAGGGATGGAGAGCAGCCCTGCCGAGAAGGACTTGGGGGTGCTGGTGGATGAAAGGCTGGACATGACCCGACAATGTGCGCTGGCAGCCCAGAAGGCCAACCGTATCCTGGGCTGCATCAAAAGAAGCGCGGCCAGCAGGTCAAGGGAGGGGATTCTGCCCCTCTACTCTGCCCTGGTGAGACCCCACCTGGAGTGCTGCGTCCAGCTCTGGGCCCCTCAACATAAGAAGGACAGGGACCTGTTGGAGCGGGTCCAGAGGAGGCCACAAGGATGATCAGATGAATGGAGCACCTCTCCTATGAAGACAGGCTGAGGGAGTTGGGCCTGTTCAGCCTGGAGAAGAGAAGGCTCCGGGGAGACCTTATTGCAGCCTTTCAGTACTTGAAGGGGGCCTATAGGAAAAATGGGGAGAACCTTTTTAGCAGGGCCTGTTGTGACAGGACAAGGGGTAATGGCTTTAAACTAAAGGAGGGGAGATACAGGCTAGAAATCAGAAAGAAGTTTTTCACAATGAGGGTTGTGAAGCAACCCTGATTAAAATGTCTCTTTTCACTTGATTGTTTTTAAGTCCTGTTTCTGGTGATTTTGTGTGGGTAAGCAGCTCTTCAGGGTGGTCTGGAACATGGTTTGAACTGGTGGCAGTTAGCTGGTGAGAAGCTCAGGCAAAAGAGAGTTGTGTAAGGTCCTTCCTCTAACCTTAATTACTTAATCCTTTATATTAAAGGCTCACAAGACTGGATTCAGAGTTCTCATTAATCATCACCTATGGACATCACAGATGTCTTAATCCCACTAGTTCTTCATTTACTGTTGTGTTTACAGAGCAGAAATGACCTAAATTACCACAGGAATATAAAAAAAGAGTTTCGCTTTCCTTTCCCTCGGAGACACATCACCTTCCCAGTAAAGTTATTATTTGTCAGTACCCCCAGCTTCTTTTGAGAACATAAGTGCTGTTTGTTATGGGCGACACAAGTGACAGAGGGCCTCAGTCACATATAGAGGGACCGTGTTCAGATCCTACAAAGTGACCTTGTTAGGTCATTAAGCTAAATTGGTGCAAATCCTTAACTTGGTGCCACCACTCAAACTCACTTAACTTTAGTCATATCAGTTTCATTTAAGCTGATAATTTATCACACTAAATATTTTAAACTGGAATTTACAGAGATAGTTTACAAATGAAATTACGTACATTTTTAGATGACTTAGTTAATAACAGCTAAAAAATAGTAGAAAGAAAGCCAAGTGCAACATCCACGTAAGATTTAATACCAAAAGCTGTTTTCCCGTCTTCATACTGCTACAAATCAAAACAGGCTATTTTTGCAATGGGTGAAATGAAACTGAGTTAGACATTATACATGGCATATGCTACAAGAAATGCTAAAATAACACTTTGCTACCTGAAATAAAAAATGAATATATATTTAAACCTGGATCATGACAAGCCCACTTTCTGGATGCCAAAATATTTCTCAGTCACACGCTTTTAGTTTAATTAATATCAATATAAGTAAAATTTTTTGGTCTAGCATACACTTCATACCAGAATTTGAAAAACTACTCTCCATATTGTATAAAGCCAGTATAAATACATTTGGTAATGAAGTCAGATTTTGTTAGAACATTTTCAAGTGAATTAGATAATTCTGTCAAACTATTTAAATGTCTTAGCAAACCATTTGGGAAAATTGACTGCTGCACTTGGTATTGACTTTGGCAAAGGATGGTATAACATAGGGCTTTTTTAAAAAAAAAAAAAAAAGAAAAAGCCTTTAAATCAAATTCTGAATCTTATGTCAAACTTGAGTAGACTATTTGTACTCCGCCTCATGTAGTTTTTGGCATCTTGCATATTTGATGACTCAGTAATTAGATTTCTTGATAGTAATCATTTGGTTCATTCCACAGACTTAAACTATGCAATCCAGTCTTGTCATCGTACTGATTCACAGTATAGAAATTCTTTGCATTTACTTACACATGAATGCTGAGACAGCTGACAAATGAGGCAAAACATTGTATGTGTGCCAGAAAGCTGGAGCAGTTAATATGAAGAAAGGTAGTGTTAGGTGTTTCTTTCCTATTGTAAACCATATATATTTTATATGAGCAATGGCACACTGCTATGAAGTGGCAAAGGTGTAACAGTTCTGTAATTCAGTGGCTCCAAGCATTAGATTATTAAGTGATTTTGCCCAGTTAAATGGATGAATGCTTTAAACAAAACTGTGCTAAATGAAACTCAAGGACTATTAGCTCACACTAAGTTTCTGTATTTGCAATTAAAATGTCATGTATGGGCTTTATTTCAGCAGTCATTAATAATGTAAGCATAAACAATTAAAATACAGCAAAAGGATCTTGGACTGGGTATGACAGTGCTGGATGTAGATTATTTTGAGTTTAGAAAATGGTATTTGAGATGCTGAAAAATTCCAAGTAATTATGTCATGAAACTAGATACTCTGTTTTAAAATAACTATTCAAAAATACATTCCACTCTCCATTTCCTGATGTTTGGTTTATGGTTAGAAATCTGTTGTCATTTCACTCTTACACTTTGTTATACGATATTAACTATGGTGTTTCTGCAAAGACTTTACATTACTTAAGTATATAAGCACTGAGATAATAAATCAGCACTGTTGTCTCCTCTGAGAAAGAATACTTATTCCACTAGAACTGAAAACAGCAGAGACAATTCTGATGTAAACTTTGGCCTAAGCAAATGATCAAAATGTCTGTGGAAGGAGCTCAGTGAGAAACTCGGCTCACTCAGCACGGTGTTCCTGCGGAAAGAGAAGTGCTGTACTCTGGAAGGGAGACAGGAGGGGCAGCAAGGAGAATTCATCTGGGAGCGTCAGACTGGAAAACTGTCTGTTGCCCTCATTCTGGTCAAGTCTTTGCTTTCATTTCTTATTAACAGTACCAGAATGTGAAGTGCTTTAGAAACAAATCCACCTTACTGACAGCATGTTAAATCCTTTCCGTAGGATTAAATCCTTCCTTTATTTCATTCTTGGTTGGGATCTTTTACCTTAACTCCCATAGGAACCAACTCAAAGAGGAAATAGCTGAGCAGCGCACTGCGGGAGCAGTGAGAGGAAGGGATCCTACTCCCCCAGGCTCAAGAAGTCCCATTCTGCAGGGAAAGAATAGCTCATGGATTACCTTCACTTTGGACTGTCTGTCTCCATTCCTCCTGTTTGTGCTCACTGCCTTCTCTGCTACAGAAAATGGCGTATTTATCTGGTATAACTTCCATCTAAATCAGCATGCCCAGTGCCTCTGTGGGCCATGACTCTGCCACAGGCGTGAGTCTGCCAACGGGAAACACAAGGTCGGGCACATGGGTGGCAGGGCAGGGAAGGAGCAGGTCACATCTTATGTGACCTTTTCAATAACCGGGGGACAGAATGAGTCTGTTCCTATGATGGGCAGATATGTGTCATACATTGGGAGGGGGCACCGGTACCTGCTACTGGCATAGGTCAGAGGAGGTGGCTGAAGGAGGAACAGGGTATAGAAGCTAAGCTTGCTACAGCATTCATTCCCCAATTAAGAAAAAAAATGGAGTAATTTGTTCCTAATTGAATTTCCTCAATCAGATTGTTCTTCAACTACTCCGGGTGTAATTTTCCTTACCATGCCCTTTCCATGCCACATACAGTCTGCCTTCTGCCCTTTGCTTAAAGCATGCAATTAAAAACTTTCTGGGCTTTCCTTTTGCCATATAAAAGAAGGGATGGGTCAGTCACTGGACTAGGATGGAAAAACTCTACATTCAATTGCTGTATTTGCTAAAGAACTCCAACATATTTTTAGGAAAAAAATCTCTTAATCTCTCTGTATCCCAAGTTCCCATCAGTAAGGCAAAATCAGAGTCCCCTCCCTGTCCAACGTGCTGGGAAGAAAAACTGTAAGTTTGATGTTTAATTTGCATGAGGCTAGGCACCAATAAAATTCTGAGCAAAACGATTAGAGCAGAATTTTGTGGCTTACAGAAATTCTTTACTGTTGAGAAGATGTTATGAGATCCTTGAGCAAATAGTGCTTTAGAAATACCAGATACTGTAGCAATGCAATGCAATCCATACTGTTGCAATGGAATCTCTACAATCAATGTGATAATATACACTTCCCTGATTAGGAGGTTACTGGTTAATGCCGGCTGCTGAGAGATGTATTACAGAAAATCTTATCAGAGAGCAAGGAAGTGAGAAAGCCCGCCGCTCTGACACTAACCCTACGTCTTACTAAGGCAAACACTGCCTTGTTCCCGAGTGAGTCATAGTTTGGGTTTTTACCCTTTGAGAGATTTCTCATTTGAGCTGAGAAAAGTTCTCTGCACTTATCCAAACCTACAAGAAGTCATCAAGGAAGAATTTAAAAA
Organism: Phoenicopterus ruber ruber; assembly: GCA_009819775.1. Taxonomy (NCBI): domain Eukaryota; kingdom Metazoa; phylum Chordata; class Aves; order Phoenicopteriformes; family Phoenicopteridae; genus Phoenicopterus; species Phoenicopterus ruber. Next base: position 6,703,897 of record CM020222.1, on the reverse strand, counting down.
AAAAAAAAATCTAAATGCAATTGCATTCTATGAAGGAAAAAAATCTCAATGTGTTTTGTTGAAGACAAGGCCAAGGCCCTGAGCAACCTGATAGTAATGTCAAAGTTTGCTCTGCTTTGCACAGGGGATGGATGACATGACCTTCTGAGGTCCCTTCAAAACTAGATTATTCTATGATTCTAAAACAAACAAAATTGCTTCGTTTGGGCCAGTGTTTTTCATTCGAAGAGTATCCATGCAAAGTAAACCAAACAATTAATCATTCATTATCATGTCAGACAGAGGCCAAGCATGTTTCATACACGTACCCTTCCCTGGCATTCTCCAACGGCGACTGATGGTGATGTGGACTGGAAAGGGTAGAGTCGAGTGGATGGTGTCTTGGAGGGATGTCATGAGGAGGAGGCAGTATACCTGGTGAGGGACCGTTATGGTTAGCGCTGGAACCACTGTACATGCCTGTGAACACACATCATTTTGCAAAATAAAATAAGCAAGGAAAGAAACATCCAAGTAAGTCTTTGAGAGTCCCCAACTCCTTCCCTATCCCCCACCCAGCCCTGAGCCACAGACACACAGCAACCCCCTTCTGTTGGGGGAGTCATACTGCCCAGGGGAGTCACCTACTCAGAGACCCACTACGTTCGTGAATCCTGCTGTGCTTGGAACAGCATTCAAAGCTGTATCAACGTATTTTGATAGGTGTGTGTCTCCCCTCCAACCCTCTCAGGCAGCCCATTTCTTCCTTGCTGTGACTGCACACCTGTAAGCACTCCTCCTAACAGCTGGCAGGACTTGGCAGGACTCACCCTGCCTTCACCATACTTCTGAGTGAGAACCCTCAGCGCTCCGTTGTTTGCAGCGCGATGGAGCTCATACTGACAGCAGAGCGGTACATGATACTTTACCAATATCACATTAGACACTGAACTCAGAGCACTGTGTTTGCATAAGGGGGACCAGGATCTGGGGTTTTTTCATTGTTCATTTCAAACTTTTTAATTTGACTTTCAATTAGTATGCTGCTGGACATCCTGGTCCATTTAAAAATATCACATATTGATACAAATGAAACCCCAATAAATTAAAAGCAAGAGGAGTGAGGAGAAATTTTTAATGAGACCATGAAAACAAAAGGTTTACTAGTACACAGAGGTACTGAAGGAGTGTGGATGTTCCCTTTTTTGGGGGACTCTGGCTACTCTCCTCTACCATGGCAGGCAGGCAGGGACCAATAGCCCAGTGTCTATCATGCCCTCAAGCACATACTTTGTTGAGGAAGCTTTGTCCAGGACTCTTGAATTAAGATGCTGGGATTGTTTTTCTTATAGTCTCCCTTCTAAAGAGTAAACCATGCACTAAGACAGCCTAGGCTATCTGAGGGTCAGGGCCTTGACGCTGACTTTTGGCGTGACGGCTGCACCGAGGGCAGGCCTCTGTGATGAGGGGAGGTCGCAGAAGTGCTTGCTGCCTGGAGTTACAAACGCTGTTTGCAAATGCCACCCCATGGCAGGGGGAAAAAAGGACTGGCTCCTAGTAAATGCAATTCTTGGAAAAGTCCTTCTTTTCTCAGTTTCTCTGCCCTTCTCCTCCTCTTCTTAAAGTTGGCCTATAACACATCTCCCAGAGTTTTGGCCCACCAGGGCATGCCTCCCAGGGAATCTGCGCACAGAGGAGGACTAGAGAAGCCACTCACATTGTACTCTGAAGGCTGTGGGGAGCAAATGAAGTTTGCCAGCTCCCACAGTGTCCAGCTGTACAGCACAGAAGACCCCACACTCCTTCTGAGGCCTCATTTCTTTGCCTCCTCTCCTCCTGTAGCATTCACCTTTCCTTTCCCACTCACTGTGTGCAGAGCTACACACGCAGGAAGACAGAGCTGTGTGTCAGCTGTGCTGGGCCGTGTCCCGTGTCACTGACAGGGTTCTGGATGGCACTCCTCCCAAACCCTGGCAGCGACATGGAACAAGCAGAAGGCAACATGAAAATCTGGAGCTGTGGGGAATGTGTGACAGCCCTCTGGGTGGATAAGCAACGGCTGAATGTCAGCATCTGTTTCTGTGTGATTGAAGAGCAGAACCACTAAGGCAAGATTCCAGCCACCTTTGTCAGGGACTTCAGATGAGTCAAAAACCTCTCATGAACAATGACTCCTCAGCTGTTGACAGATCTAAAGCAACAAAAATGAACCACATCATCTTTGTCTCCCGCTAGACAGAACATTTGTCAACCAGCCAGTGAAACCAACTTGCTTTCTGCACTGAAAGCCAGACAGAAGGGGCTTTAAGAAGTCAGATGTTCCCAGGTGATGCTAGGATTTATTTGTCAAAGCTAGGATTTATTTGTCAAAGCCTCTTCTGATAACAGTAAGTCAGTAGCTAGGATGCTACATTGTGAAAATGTCGTTTTTCTACTGGTGGCTTCAGTCCATTTTATAATACAATAGTTTCCACTTCCCCCAAATCCTTACTGTTTATACCTTCATTGTCAGGCTTGGAAGATGAGCCAAATACCAATTTGACCTTGACCATGCAGTGTCATTTCACACTTCAGCTGTATTTCCTACAACATGCAGTTCAGGTACGTTGGCAGCACAGCCTGGAGGGAACTGCTGAATCTAGAGAGATGTTTATGCTCTCTAAGGCTAGCAGACTATTACTGGCCCCTGTCAATAGCTCGCCCAAAAAGCTCAAAACCCCTCAGAAGGTCATTTTAGCAGTGTGGTGGCCAGTAAACACACTCAAATATTTTATCTTATAATATCACCCCTGAACAGTTCATGAATGTTTAAGAGGTCTCTCCTGGCCCCTTCCATACTGTCTCAGCTGCTGAGGATAGTTCAATTCTTTGCTTGAGGTGGATGAGAAAGACAGAGTACCAGATTACCTACAATCAGCTTGTCCCTCTAGAGAAGCAGGAAAATATTAAAAAAAACACCCCACACATCCATATGTCCAGGAGAGAAGTCCTGCATGACCCCATGCACTCAACCCCACCCCATTAGAAAACCAAATGAAACCAGAATCCCTGTCATCCTGAGTTTCTGTCGTCCCCAGCCACTATGCAGAGGAGTTTACCCATCTCTGGAACTACTAGGGTGGACACCCATTGCCCACCCTTGGGCTTGAACAGATGTCTAGCTGTGGACCTCCTCTCCTATATAAAGTAAGGCTTCTTCCATCCACCCGGAGTTTATCCATCTTTGGACTTACTGACCACACCTTCTCTGGAAAAGGCCCCTGCTTGGAGCATGAGTGTGCTGAGACTTGTAGGGTTTGTTCATCAGTGAGTTTTCCTCTTCCTACATCTTTATTCACCACAACGCCCTCGCTCACACTTGGTTTGACACGTGGCGTCTCTTGTCCTTACATCCTCCCAGCCCCCCTTCTACACCACAGCTTGTGCTGCCTCACCCCAGAAGCCGCGGGCTCCCCTCGCACTGACACTGCCTCTCCACGGCATTGCTACATCAACAGCCCACCGCAACATCGGCTGAAGCACGCCGGGGTAAACCCAGCTGTCCCCATATCCTCTGTGATACTCTGACAAATGTGGCGCTACACGTGTGCTGCCTGCTGCCAAGCAGCATGTGTCACAGCTGAGCCCTGCCTGCCTCTCCCACAGTGGGAACACTAATTTTGGGGGCCACACTCTGGTATCCAGCTGCCGGTATTCATGAAACTTGTCAGAACACAATTATCTCTGAGGCGTTTGTCAAACGTGGTTGAGATTGGCTAATGGATTTAAAAAAATACTGTGGGGAAGGGGACTGACACACATGTGGACAGAGGTGAGCAAAATGATCACATAAGCCTTGCTTCCTAAGGAAATGAGTCTAAACCCAGAGCCCTGACTTGTGCAGTGTGTATCCCTCAGACACAGGGTGAGCGGGAGGCACGGGGGGAGCTGCAAGGCTGCTCTGGTGTCAGACACAGCCATGTGTGCTCCTGGGCCTGGTGGTGAGGCTGGGACTGCGCAGCCTACCATTTGGATGAGGGCTGTATCCACCCCTGAAGCTTCTGGATAGTGAGAAAGCCGGAACACGAGCCAACGTAGACAAAGAATCGATGCTATTGTTCACTTGCTTCGCTTGCATGGGGTGTCTGCCTGTAATTAAAGAGTACTTCGAGGGCCATGTGGCACACACAATAGAAGATGGGATTTAACTCTGAGATTCCGTGTGAGTCTGCAAGGAGACATTAGTCATTGCAGTTGAGTCACTGAGAACCAAATCAGTACTTATTTAAAGTTAAAAGTTATTTATCTTACACAGTGCAAAACAAGGGCACTCCAACAGAACATAAACTGTACTTCCTTCAGAGGGACAGGCTCTTCTCTGCTCGTGGGCACTCTGCAGGGAGTTCTACGCTAGGCACTATGCATGCTGTCACCTACCAGCCATTTCTGCTGCTACTGGAATTCATTTTGACTGTAAAAAGTTTTGATTGATACGCATATTTTAATTCCAGAGTTAAGACACTCAAAGTTTAGAGCTGCTGTCACTCTGATTCCATGACTACCTAATCGTGTGTTCATGAGTGTTAAGCCCAAAGATGGTGCTTTTAGAAGGAAATATTGGCAGTAGCAGTTTATCAGGAAAAGAGAGAGTGAACTGCCTTGTTCAGGGAAGCAGGAGGTATCTGCTGATACAAGGGCATATAAGGTCCTTCCCACAGCAAGGAAGAGTTGTTTCAGGGGAGAGAAATGCTGTCTTTGCTGCGTGGATCCCTTTGCCCAGGAAACCAGGTGCCTCTACAATGGAAGAACTCAAGGGGGACGAGCAGTTGCTATTCCAGCCTCAGTATAATTTTCAATACTTCTAAAATTTCTCTTCTTTTACAGTTTTTCTTCCTTTTTTTCAGCAGTGAACGATAATATTCCGAGTACCTGAAGTCACACAGAAGCCTTTGGAGCTGTTACAAATGACTAGTCCTGCAAGTCCAACCCAGTGCAGGACTGCGCACCTTGGGCCTCTTCACGCATTGACCATCTTAGCTTGTAAATATATGTCATCAATCAGTATTTTAAACGGCTTGGCCTTTAACCTTAACATCTGTTGCCAAAACAGTACTCTGAGCATCTGTGACTAGCAGTGGTTTTTTCCCCCAGCTTTATGCCAACTGAGACCAGAAAAACAACAATAAAACATGCCCAGAGAAAAGAGCTGAGTGGAATTACCTGAATGGAGATGCTTCCTTTGCAGGGAGAGTGATACGAACTCTTGGGTACAGCTAGAGTTGAATGTGTGCAGCCATGAAGCATCTTAGTTGTGAGGATGGAAAAAGGAGGAAGATCTAAGCAAACAATGGGTTCCTCTGACTGCAAAACATTCTTTTGCTCACTGCCTTACCCAGTCCTAAGCACAAACCTGCTTTGAAGTTGGACACAAGGGATGGGGGCTTTTTAAATATTTCATTTTTTCTGTGATTGGCTTTCATCCCTGACATATTTAAAATGTGCTTTAACTTGGAGAAAGACAAAACTAAAACTCTCCAGGAATCCAAGTGATCCCTAAAGCCCAGAGCTCTGCACATTAATAATGTGGTTTCTTTGAAAAAAAAAAAAAAAGGAAAAACCCCCACAACCTCAAAACAAAAACCCACACCATGAACATTTTCCTATTTTCAAGTGGAAACAAGAGGACATCATATACTGTATTTATCCATATATATCCTATATAGAGTATTATAGCTGATTTCTCCAGAAATATTACCTCTGTTTATTTGAAAGAGCAAATGTGCAATCATTGCAGACTATAGGTGGCAGCAGGAATGTCCTTATGCTTTAATTCTGTCAGGATCAGCACTTTAGTTTTTATGCCCTAAATAATGACAGAGGAACAGTTTTGCCAATGGAATTGTACGACACATAGTATGACGCAACTTCTGTTGCACTGTAAAACAGTCTTTCAAATCTTGATTTATTTTCCCTGGCACTTTTTCATACTGTGCATGTGATGGGGTCTCATATGGAGTGACCCGATGGAAGCATCAGGGAAGATTTACTAGGTTTTTTACAACATCCTGGTGATGGATTGATACAATCAGCAAAGAAATTATATCAGAGAAAGACAGTATTATTGATAGATAAAATCCTTAATTTCACAAGAGGTTCTCAGAAATGACACTGAGAAGTTAGGGATGGTCTGTTTATCTGTAAGCTAATAACTTCTTTCCTGTTTTATTGTTGTCACTTGAAATCTGATGCTATTTCTGAGGTTATTAAGTGCAGCCTGTTCTGAGGGAAATGTCACTGGTCCTTCCTGTCCTGCCTGGAAGCGAGAGGCCAAGCCATGCTTCAGCTACGCCAGGCTGTCAAGGGGGGAGAGCAGAGGCCACGTGCTGCCCTCCCAGATCCTAAGAGTGCAGATGACAAAGGCAGGGAATGGAAATAATCCCCCCAAGTCCCTCCAGCTTCCTCCCACTTTTTGAGGAGCCACATGTAAACCATGAGCGCAGATTCCCATGGGAACGATGTTAGAATGATGGGTTATTTCCCTTTCTACTCCATTCTGTTCACCAGTTACATTCCAACATTTCGGTGCAACCTGAACCAGAAAGGAGAATAGGAGATGTCGAGCAGGATGCATTTTTTGTTTTTCTTTTTAAGATTTGGAGTGAGAAAAAAAGCAGGAGATTCTTGCCTAAGTAATTTTTAGTAATTTATTACTTTGGTCTCACAAAGCAAAATACATTAATAAAGTGTATCAGCTCTTTCCTTGGTGCAGGGGAACTAGCACCAGGCATTTTTGTTTTCTAATCCCAATTTACCATTGGATTTCTCTAAGCCTCAACAGAACCAAGCTAAGGTTTGTCTGGAAAGCTCGTACTCAGTTACTAAATCAATTTAAAACGTATTTAGTAATACCAAGTCAAGCCTCTCCTCTACAGTGCAACTGAAAGAGGATAAAGTGCATCTTAAATCATGAGAGATTAATTTAGCTCTAAGCTAAATCATTTTATGAATAATTTTGGATTTTAATAGTACTGAACATTTCCTAATATTGACCAAGTTTGAAAGTAAAGTTTTCAAAAATCGCATCCCTGCCTTTTTGTGTCTCACCTTGGCTCTGCTCTGCAATCCAAAGACTTCCTCCTATGAGGAAAGGCTGAGAGAGTTGGGGTTGTTCAGCCTGGAGAAGAGAAGGCTCCAGGGAGACCTTATTGCAGCCTTTCAGTACTTAAAGGGGGCTTATAAGAAAGACAGGGACAGACTTTTTAATAGGGCCTGTAGCGACACAAGGAGTAATGGTTTTAAACTAAAAGAGGGGAGATTCAGACTAGACATAAGGAAGAAGTTTTTCACAATGTGGGTGGTGAAGCACTGGCACAGGTTGCCCAGAGAGGTGGTAGATGCCCCATCCCTGGAAACATTCAAGGTCAGGCTGGACGGGGCTCTGGGCAACCTGATCTAGTTGAGGACGTCCCTGCTCATTGCAGGGGGGTTGGACTAGATGGCCTTTAAAGGTCCCTTCCCACCCCAACTATTCTATGATTCAAACTCTCCTCTGCTTTTAGGCATAGCATGTGGTACACCAGACTCCACATTCCTGCCCCAAAATAGGAATAGTCTGTCCAAAACTGGGTTTAGTATGCATTATTATTTAAACGATTATAGAATGAAAAGGTGATTAATATCTGTTATAGTTTTTTTCTGAAGATTCTCTTCAGACCATACAAAGTGCTAGATATAAAATGTTGCAATATATCCATCCTATTTCTAATACGCAGCTGCCGTTAAAAAATGACTAAGATACTGGGGCGTGTCTGGAACATGACAGAGAATGACACAAGAAAATGTGACAATGATGGCTTATAAATCAAGTGAATTGCATAATCTGGAATTTTGTTTGTAGTATTGGTTATCCCATCCCAAAATGGATATTACAGAGTTAGAGAAGTTTCAAAGGCAGTAACATGAATGGCTCTCCAAAAGCAGGTTCCACCAAATCAGACCAAGTAAGAGTCTATGTGCATATTCTTCTCATCAAACATCATCTGAAAGTTGCACGTGCAAAATTAACCAAGGAATGGAAGCATCTTTTTCTCTTCATATAAAATGTATAGAACAGATTAAGGTCCCTGAAAGGGGACAGCTCTTGCTCAAACCACAATAAAGAAAGAAAATACAGACAAGAAGGAATGAAACAAAGATTAAATACTAGAAAAGATAATGAAAACAACGTGTTTGACATTTCAAATTCAAGCTTTTGCTCCATTCATACATCACCGTATTATTGGTTATAATCACCCAGTGCATGATAATACACAGCCTCATCAACTTTTCGGCAGCTCCTGAAGAGCTGGAAAACCTTACTGCTGTGTGCCTTTGTCTTTGCTAGATCACTCATTTGGCTTTAGCAAAGCTCATGCACCTGCATTCTGCTGAAGCCAAGGCAAGCTGTTTAAAAGAGAACAAATGGATAGAGGCTGACTTTCAGCAGGGCTGCTACCCCCTTCACAGGAAATTAATAGGAGCTATTTGGCTGGCTAACTCCGAAAAACAAAAAGTCAGGCCTTAGCAAACAACTCACAAAATTATTTCCTTTTATTCATTGGGGTTTTTTTTTTTCATTTTCCATAGTGGCAAATCAGACCCATAAGCTTTTCTGTTTTATAACTTGTATTATATAACATATTTAGCACCGTACTTATTAGAAGTATTCTTACCTGTAATTAAATCGTGATGACCTACAGATCTACCACATTTCCCATCCAAAATGTGTTGTGAAGATGTGTGGAGTTGTTGTATAGCTAAGCATTCGCTTAGTACATCTTGTTCAATATCGGTACATGAATTTAGCTACAAGAGGAGGATAAAACAAACATTTTATTTCAAAGCAAATCAAATGACTTCTAATTAAATTCATATGTCTCTGCTTAAAGATTATGTATAGAAGAAAGGAACAAAATGTCATTCTTAAGAACTTGGTGTAATTAAGGATGTATCTATTACTTGGTATTTTTAATTAGAGATAATTTTGGTTTTCTTAAGCGCACAAGTTAAGTGTGCTAATCTTAAATCAACAACAGTTTGCTTCAGAAAATAACGTACTCTGTATTTCTTCAAACCTTCCTCAGTAATTTAACCGCATATTTTCAGGCTTTCTGTAGTTTCTTGGGTTCTGTGGCAAAAGGATTGCATCACCTTGTAACTGTGACGCTTGGAAAGATATTTGATAGGGAAAGAAAAGTGTTTGTGCTTATCAGATTAGAACTGGCGGAATAATGTGCTGTCAGTAATGTGTAAGAGGTATCACTGATATGTCAGCTGTTCTCCATGTAAATTAAAGTTCTGGCAAAAGTGTCTGAAGCAAACTCTTGAAACCCACAATGTCGATCATATTAAAAACAGCAGGAGAGGAGAATTAAGAAAGAAAAGCATTTCTAATTCTCTTTCAAACATGCTGATGTTGCCAAGCTTTTGTCATAATATAGTGCTCACATTACACAAACAGCCATCGTATTCTATAGCCATTAATAAATAGTTATTGTCTTTATGTTTACAGTTTTGCATACCAATCTCCCCTGGGTTTGGTTATTCTAAATAAAAGGTCCAGACAAACCTATTTAGAATTCTGCTATACAGCCATTTGTTGGTTCAAGATAAACATCTAACATTTGGATCACAAAGTGCATCTGCAGCCAATTAAACATAAACTACTACTAAATTAACAGCTAACTTTCTCCTATTTTGTTCTTGTAAAGCCTTTCAATACAACCAAATATTACCACTGCAGTCATCTTCTAAGCTACGAACTAAATACTCAGGATTCCTTTGATGTAAGTCTAAGCTCAGGCATTTTATTTTATATCAGAGATGGCACATTTTGGTAGCGTATCTCAACCAAGACATGTGGGCAGAGCAGCCTGTTAATTTTTCTTTCTTGGCTAAGTAATTTTCACTCAGAACTCCTGGGAAGCTGATACCAACAGACAACTGCCTTTGCTGAGTTATAACCAAAAACGAGCAAGTGAGTATAAACAGTCTTTTCCCCCTTTTTCCGAAATCTGAAATCCAAAAAGTAGACTGTCACCGTTTCAATAAAACTGAGATTTACTTAGTTGTGAAAGGGTTTTTTTTTCCTATAATACATTTAAGTGAAATATTGGGGGGGGGGGGGGGGGGGTGTTATTATTTCTCTGTGAGTCAGATTTGCTTTGGTCCCTTTTAAGAGAGCCTGATCAAAATGCACTTTAAATCTCCTGCTTCGTCAGATGCCTTTTAAGTTCAAGAAAAAACACACAGGATCAAGTATTCATAAAGTTATTATGGATAAATGAGACAGGAAATCTGAAGATGATTTCTAACCACTGGAGGAGTGCAGATTTAGACTGGTCTACCAAATAAGGTGTGGGAGGCAAGGAACCAACATTATTTTAAGATAGACTTGGTAAGCCTATGGGAGTGTATGTATATGCATACAGGGAGATTAAGAGATATGAAACTCTGGATATTTGACATCTTGGTACATCCAAGCAGCTTTAGTTTGCAATTTGTGTGTATCTCGTTTGCCCTGTATTGATTCTATCCTTAAGGCCTCCCACTGTTTATGCAGGAAGTACTTTGTGCCTCTTAACGTAGTTTGGATTCAGGTTTTTTTCCCACCTTCCTCTGTAGAACTGGAAATAGGCCGCAGCAGGTGACAGGGTGTAACAATGGGGACGGTTCCTTTGTCCAGATGTAAAGGGTGTTAACACGTTAATGCATTCAGCCCAGTACACAGAGCTGAACAAATGATACCCATGTTTAGTATTAGGAAATAATTCCTTCCTTCCTTCCCCCAAGAAGTATGTCAGGAACCACAGGAAGGAAAGATGGGGGGTTCTCTCCTTTGGAATAGGCAGCATGGTTGCTTTCCACAATCAGCTGAGAATTTCATATAACAAAATCTTCCCGTCACAAAGACCTTGCCATTGCAAAAGACTTTGGTGCCACAGTCAACCTCTTTCTGTGGCCAATTACTGCTGTGGCTTTCTGACTCTTACTTTCATTGAGACCTAAAGGTTGCTCTAGGGAAGTGTTGGGAATTTTGTGACCTGTGGTGTGGGAGGCATGTGCACAGCACACCTTGTGGAACCTTCTGAAGTAGAGCTGTAGTGAAACTACATGGCCTGACAATGCAAAATTGGGCTTGAAAACTAGACAGTCCTTTCCAGTCCTGCCAGGCTAAATAAAAGTTCTGACTGGACCTGATATAGGCAGGGACAACAACTTGATTCTGTGGACATCTGGATGGGTGCTAGGCATGAATAGTGTTACCCCCAGGCATAAAGCTCCACATGTAATGAGTGTTTCTGACTGACTACTTGAAATAGCGTGCACAGCTCTGGACACTGATGTTCTAGAAACTTACTCAGACGGCATGTACCTGGTGCAGAGAAGGGTTACAGGAAGAATTGGGGGACAGACAGCTGTCCTAGGAAAGGGGACCATAAGTTCAGATTGGTGAATCTAGCCAAGTGAAAACTGTAGGGGATATAACTCATACTGAGAAGTAGCAGGAGGGAAGGGGAGTAAGACAGGGGCATGGCTGACACAAGGACAAATCGGTATGAACTCATCACAGTTGTATTCAAGCAGGAAAATTAAGCATTTTTGACATCCACCTCACTCCTTCATGGCTCCTCCCAAATTCTGCAACTGAGATCACCTGGGTTCTGCTATTGTCTCTTCTCTCCACATGTTCCTCTCTTTGCTCTCCAGTACTTCTAGATCTTACCTTTGACATTTTTCCAAACTAGCTGCTCCCTAGCTCTATCCTGCCAGGCTGTCATTTCTGCTCTGTCCTCCATCCTTTAAACATGCCTTGCTGTCTCATCCGTGATGCTCTTGGCAGTGGCGGGGCAGCTGAGGGAAGACGTCATTGCTGCTTATTGAACTAATTGCAATTGCTTGCTAAGGCTTGCATTCCCATCCAGTCCTGGGCCTAAAGTATGCTCATGGTCTGTTCTGTCACAGACCAGCTCTGTGGGGTCCCAATCATCTTTTTACAAACTGTGTGTCCAAATGTGTAATAAACAAGTAATAAACAATCCTGGGCTGGTGCCTGTAAGCATCCCCATTTAATAATGAGTTCGGGATTTAGCCCACAGAAACCAAAATACTTATTTGAATCTAATAGCAGTGAAAACATAACTAGCAGTCTGGGTTTGGAATGATTTATAATGCATTTAAAATACAGATGTGGAGGGAAAAGTGGGGGGGGGGTCATTCTCATCTATTACAAGTGCTCCTTTCCTGACATTTCCATAGTATCCTGGCTTAGTTTCACTTGTGTTTTAGATGATCTGCCAACACGTATTTACTAGCTGATTGCAGAGACTCAATGCATGGGCATTTTATGTGAATGACAGCAGAATGTGGGCTTGTGTATGAAAGACGAACAGGAAAGAAAGGCTTCGACAGAAAGCGTGGGGCAAACTGCAATTACAGGCTGGTAGCCTTGAAAGCACAAAACTATAAAGTGGACTGGTTAACGATAGTGATTAAAAACCAACAGGAAAATTAGCTCAACTTAACTTTTCTTCTAGCGATATTGCGGAACAACTCTAATTTGAAAATATATAAACTTAAGGTGAATTAAAAATAACGGTATCAAGGAGATCTGGAGATGTGTCACTTTTTGCCTAGTGGGTCTTACCTTCTTACGCACCTGTTGTTCTTTGGCTGAATGAGCTTTCACATGTTTGCGCAGAGAGCTGGGGTCCGTGTAGCGTTTGGAGCAGCCGGGAATCTGACAGGCATAGGGCTTCTGTAAATGTGAGGAAAGGGAAGAGATTTCATATTCCTCTGTGTCTCGACAATCAGTGGACAGAGCGCTGAAGGATGGCCACTTCTGTGAAACGCAGTGTTCAGCCTGAGCTGTTTGCTCTGTTCGCTGTTTCCGGATTTGCTCTGTCTCCTCTATGTACACAAGCCAGACATGATGCGAACAGAAGAACCGCACTGATAGCTCTGATTTTGCACTCCATGCAAGCACTGAGAGCACTTGACACATCCATACTCTAGCATGTTGGATATTGATTCCTGGGCTGAATTAAATGCTAATGAGATGTAACTGAATGGGTTTTGAGAGCATTACTTTTTTTTCTAGCCTTTACAGTAGACAAAATGATCATGAGATAACCCAGTATAATTATAAATATAGAAGCTCTGGTTTTGAGTTCTCATTTACATGGTTTTTACAGCTGTTCCATATGCAGCAGAGCAAAACTTGTGGCATAGCACACATTTAGTTTCCTTCATACCTTATTCCTGTTTTGAATAACAACAGCAATGTCTTTCTTTTTATAACTCCTAACCAAACAACCTGCATCAAACATTAACATCTGAGCAAATCAATACAGAAAGAAAAATCCACTATTGTTGATTTTGTCAGGAAGACCTTTCCAGCTGGTTTTAGCACATGGCAGAGCTTGCCACTTTTATGTGGCACAGTATGAGCACTATCTCCTAGGAAAACCATCTAAGTCTGGGCAGACAGTTCCAGTACACTCTTCTCGTAGGGGAAAAAAAAAAGAAAAAAAAAAAAGGATGCTCCAATTTAACCACTGATTCTGGAGTCCCAAAGGCTGAAAGCCTCACCAAGTTCTTCTCTTAGTTATGCCTCCTCCCAACAAATGAAACACTATCTCTCTGTTACAGTACAACCTCCAAATGAATGTGCAATTACCAAGCTGAACAAAGGGACTCTGGCACTTGTTATTAAGTAACCATTGACTTAAGTAAATGCAAAATAGTGCTTCATGTCAAAGCTCACCATTTTAAAGTTGAGCAGAACATCCTTTTTCCTCTGTTTTCTTGCCTCATCCATCAACACTAACTTAGCCTTCTCACTTGGACTAGTAAGTCCTTTTGGTGTCTTCCCAAGGGTAGAAAACTGGTTTGTGATGACTTCAGTGTCACATTCTTTAATCCCCTTGGTTTCAGAAAGAGGATGCACAAAAGGAAAAAAACCCCACCGGTTTTGGGAGAAGTGACTGTGAGGTCCTTTAAACAAGTTGCTCTACTCCTGGAGGAGTGATGACATGCCCTTTTTACCACAAGGACAGATACATTCCCTTTGTTCTGCTTCTAGGTAGGAGAAGGATCTGCTTCCAGGTGATTTAGTAGAGATTCAATCAAACTAGCATACACCAGTAAGTCTCTGAAATGATTTACAGATTGTCCTTTTGAAGAAGATAAATGATGGAGTGACCTACATTGAGAAGCTTTAAAACCAATTCCAAATGCACTCAATAAGGAATAAGCAGTCTATATAAACCTCTTTTCTTTGTAAGTACCTCCAGAGGATAAGTACTGCTGCTCTGTCCAGCCAGCAGGAAATTTCTGAAGGAATAATAGAATCATTCACCAATTCATGACCTTACAGGCTAACACAGCACCTACCCAGAAAGTTACAGGGCAAAGCAGATTTATTGAGAGTGTCTGGAACACAGAGAACTGACACCTGAGGAAAAACTATGGAAAACTTTAACAAATCCCTTAGCAGAAAAACTAGCAGAGTGTTTTTCAAATCATTGATGTCATTCAAATTAGTGACAGAATCATTCAACTTAGTGATAGGGAAACTAGATGAAAATCTGACTACCCTTAAAAAGGTTCATGGCGATTTGCTTTGGCATTCCAGGCGGTTATTTTGTCCACTGAGCTAATGCAACATGCAGGTCTTTACAGTAGCACCATCCTGTAGCTCTGTTATTTTTCACATTCATATAAGCACACAATACACTAAGCTAAACCATAGGATTTCAATTAATCCAGGTAAGTGGAAGTTACTGTGTTGTAGGGCTACAGAAACAGTTTTAAAGAACCTGCAACAGAATAGCACAGAGGATATTTTTTGGAGTTTAAGAAAATTAGTAGAAAATTATTACTGTACCTTTTTCCTGATTTATGAGCATTTCAGATAATAAAGGCAGAGATAAAGAGAGAAGAAAAGAAAATAGAAAGTTAAGAGATTTGTCGTCAATAATGCACAGATAACAGATATAAGAATTTTTGCTTATTTTGTTAACTGTTTGAATTGTCTTTCAAAACTAATAAATGGCATTCCATTTGTGAGTTTGGCTAATAAAAAGTATATCTATTAGATTCAAGCAGTTAAATTACAAAACCGTGTACCCAAGTTAGTATATCCACTTTCAAAAGAGACGCATTTTAGAACTAATTACAAATTCAAATATCTCAGGTTGACTTTCAAATAAATAAAACATTGTTATTGTAAGTGTGCTTTGGTTTGGAAAATGTGACTGACCTGCTTCTCTTACTTGTTTGTTTTTGCAAGGCATAATGTACATTAGACATTCCTTAATGCTGCACTGTCTGAAATGTGTAACTGCTTAAAAAGTAAATATCAATTAAACTCAAAAGTTCTGCCCCATAAACACTTGGCCAAATGTTAAACCATATATTCACTTCTTTGAAAAAGACAAAGGAACAACTCTGCCTGTTATTCTTGACAAGCTTTATGCCGAGGACTTAACTGGTCTACGAAGTTGTCTACTTACTTTCTTCCCCCATAATATGGTGATTTAATTTTATCGGAGTCTAAGACAGTAGACAGGCTCCCATCTTCTCTGCAAGACAAGCGAGAAGACTTGTAGAGTTGAGCCAGAATCTACCAACTGTATATAAGAAATGAATTTGTTTCTTACAGTTAATTCTGATGGTGGATACTTAACAAATTTCATATAGTTATAAGACACATGTATTTTTACCTTTACAAAATTATGTCCAATACTGAGGTGCATTTACCCTCCACTGAGATGCCTGAACTGCTTTTGCATTCATTCAGAACAGACTTTACTGAAGCAACATAGGATAGGAAGCAAGACAATGACACACATTTAGTACAGCAGCAATGACTCAGCTTTCGCTCGTACTATACCTTATTCCACTGCTGCCTCCTCTTACTGGAATGAGAACAATGGGAGACTTTGCTGAGTAACTTATTCCTGAGTAACCTATTCTGAGTAACTTATTCCTCAGCATGAGTAAGACAGCTGAATTCGCCTTTCTGTGATCAACACTTTTTCATTTCTCAAAGCACATACAATTAAAAACAAAAGTACAGTTGCTTATAGCTGAGTTTTCTGAGACACTCCTCATGAAAAGGAGAAGTGCTCCTCCAGTTGCAGAACAGACTGTGTACAAGGACTATTGGAAAACTCAGTGTAACTCCCAATATGAAATCATGCTTACGGTATCCAGGTGTGTTCGCTGATGCTTCGCCCGGTCGCTGGAGTTGCTGAAAGCTTTCTGGCAACCAGGATGCTGACACAGGTATGGCTTCTCCCCAGTATGACTCCGGAGGTGAATCTTAAGGTTCTCAAGTCTAGAAAATGCCTTGTTGCACCCTTCAAACTGAAAAAGTCATAAAAAATCATTGTAAAGTACTATTAAATAAACATGTGCAGCCACAATGAGAACAGTGTAAGATCCAAGTTGGACATGCAATAAATCAACCAACATTCAAACATCTGTTGAAATTTATGGATGAAACACAACATTTTGTGCTGTTCATTTAATCTGTCACTGAAGACATGGTGTGTAGCTCAATAATAATACAAGGGTTATAAATATCTCACACATTCTGTCTGAAGTACTGAACGCTTAAAGACATGGTGTCCGAACAGAAAATTTAAAGAAAGAGCAAGTGTTCTGATGAGTTCTCTTAGATGTTAATTGGCACGGGAACCACTGTGGGCAGTAACAATTAGCTGCTACAGACAGAGAGCAAGAGCAGCTATTTGTGGCGGGTAAGAACCTGGTTTCCGATGTCTGAAATGCTATACACTGGAGCAGATGAGCACGGACTATTACAAGAAGACCTGATCCACTTGAAGATCAATTCAAAGGAACTCTGCTGTTATTCTGCACCCTTTTCTTTACTAGCCATATCATTCAGATCTGTTCTCAGCATTTATACAACCAGTAACCTGAGCACTTCTGACTTCTTAAGCACCCGTTTCATTAGAGAGCTCAGTAATAAAATGCTGCATAGCATTCATAACAAAAGTCACTGTTTCAAATTAAATCTGAATAAATAAATAATTAAAATTTCCAGCTACTAGGCCAAGGGAAGGGCGTTTTGCATTGCTTACTGATAAGTTTCAGTGTTACAGACAGCAGGCGACTGCAATAGAGGCACTATCTCTAGGATGGGCTTTGGGAACTAACTCAGCACAAATGCACGCATATGCACATTCATGCACCAGTAAACCCACAAAATGCACTCAGATACTTAATGCATGTGTACAAATACTTATATGCACACATACTCACATGTGATGGTATGCATATACTTTGTCCACTCTGCATTGCAGCTTCATGGCACTGCAGATCTTCTAGTGTCTCTATACAGTTAAAACCCTGGCTCTTCTATGATTTGAGATCTCAAAGAACGTATTTGAGAAACACAACCCAATTCACCTTCATATCAACACTAACAACAATTTTGAAAGAAGGTAGGTGTATCTTAAACCCACTGTTTCTGGAAGCCAGTTTTTTTGTACGGTTCTTGCTCATAAAAAAAGTGAAATCCTGACCCTGACAAACTTAGCGAGTGCTTTGTCACTTCCTTCTGCTGAGTCAAGATTTTGTTCAGCAGCTTTCCATTCACTACCTCAATGGCACCACAGAAATGACAGTCTTGCCAATCCCTGACACATTCTGTTTGTTACGCATACACCTCATATACATCGGTGTGTGCAAACTTCTGACTCCGGTTGCATCCAACATTGCAGGCAGAGGGATGGGCAGGGAGAGCAGATGCAGATGGAGCCTAGAAAATGCTGTAAACGGGAGGCACCTGATCTCCTGGTGCCTAAACAAAGGCAATTTAAACTACTGATGGACAAAGGTCCATCACATCCTGCTCAGACCAGTGTGTTTTAAGCATCTCAACACAGTGAACAAAGTGATCTGGTCTCTCAAGCTAGCACTTCATTTTGCAGGCTGTGTCCTGTCTTTGGATGTAGATCAGCTCTGTACACTACAAATTAATGCACTCCAACACAGGCACCCACACAGAGGGTTTCCTGGCAGACTGCAAATTTCTACCTTTCCCTGCCATTCATACATGGAAGGATCTCTATGGCTTTTACTGCCCTAAATATTTCACTGCCCTGGGCAGATACTCAATCTGTCTGAATGGCATATTTGGGCCTATGTGTACAGACAACTATCTGATATGTATATATTTCTACCTTTCCCCATCACAACTGTCATGATAGCTCCACAGAGTCACCTGGAGACATGCAGTCTACATCTTCAGAAGTTTGTTTGGTCATGACTCCACTCTGAATACTTGAGCTGGTGCAGGGAGGCAGGGGAGTTTTGGAAGTGACAAAGCCACCAAGGCTTAAAAAGAAACAAACTTTCTTCTTAATCATCACTAAAGATCTGGCAAGAATTCAGAACAAAGCAATCTGAAATGTGCAAATATGCTGAAGTCCATGAAAAATAAAGCAGAGCTTGGCAAATCTATAGTTCTCATAAGACGTTCCATAAAGCCAGTCTCTGGCAAATGGAGTTAATGTTCTGAGGTCCTAAAGATCACTTGTTTCCTCTTTGTTCCCCAGACTTGACTCCTCTCCTCTCCTCTCCTCTCCTCTCCTCTCCCTCCTTTTTTTACTGTTGTGTCCACAGTGTTGTATCATCCCCTTCGAACTAATATCCCTTTCATTTTCAGTTCAATAGACCAGCTCTTCTCAGTTTTACTCACCAATATATAACCATAAGGTAGCATAAGAATCAGTCCCAGAGTCTACAAAATTATTTTGCAGCTCAGCTCTGCAACCTCATTCACCCGAATCCCAGGTGAGCAGCAAGACCAAGCTTTTCCCTTCAGTTGTTCATGCTGTGCCCCCATGTGTGCAATTCCTTCCCCCCTACCTGAGCAGACTCTCCCCGACTGTCACGAGTCCTTTCTACGTACTCCACTCCTCTCTCGAAAGGATTTTCTGGCTCTCGCATACAGGCATCAAAAAACCTAGCCCACAAGGACCTTATATAACAACGTTCCTTGTTAATGGGTCCTTGGGACACTTTATTCGCCATTGACACCAGAATCACTACAGTGACACTCCACAACCTGACCCTTTTTGTCTCCATGCTGTCTCAGGCCTGGAAGACCTGTTAAGTCACAGAAGTAATTTCTCAGCTATTCAGTCACGAATGCAGGATCTTGACCCTCACAATGTTTTTCTAATGGATTACCAGTCTTCAGCTCCATATCTACGGCCTAATGCAAGGTAGGAAAGTATGCAGAATAATCCAAACTAATTAAAGGTCCAGCTCCATTCTCATTGATGTCAGTAGCAAAAATTCCAATGGCAAATGTCCTAAAACATCTAAACACAAACTTAATTTAAAACACATGAAAGTACATATGTTTAAGAGTTTGCTGGATGTTGGATCAGGACTTCAGGAAGAGAAGGAATAGGCCCTACCATAAATGCTCAGAGCTACAATGTAAGCAGCAACACTCAAGTAGGGATTTATTATACTTTTACTGTGGTCAACAGCCTTTTTTTGGTACTAACACATAATCCAAAGGTCTAAAGCCTTCAGCAATAAAGTTCCTCCATCACCACATACGCCTGGACTTTAAGGGCTTTTCTTATTTACATTATTATTTCCTTATTTATATTATCCAGCTCTATTAAGCTGGATAACAAATAGTGAGACAGTCACAATGCTGTGATAAATTCAGTCTAAATGCATAAGGTGGGAGAATATACCAGCAAAGAGAATGCTGACTCGAGCGCTCATATTTTCAAGGAGGCAGGTTTGCTAAAGGTAGGGTTGGCTAAATAGGAAGAAAATCAATGGAAAAGAAGTGGGGGCGAGAACCTTGCTGGCAAGTGATGAGAAGAGGGGAAGGTGACGTACAAAGGTGAAGGTGAAGGGCCTGAGACGGAGGGAGGAAAGGAGCTGGCGCAAAGAGCTGACAAGCATGGGGCTGAGAGAATCCACTCAGAGCTGTAGAAAGGTCTCCACTTTGAAGGACTCCAGGAAAACCTATTTCAACTCATATTTCTTGCTGGATCTGCTGACCGTGTCCCTTGCAGTTTTTCCCTACAAGTCCACATGTGGAGACAGCACTGCAGAGACCCAGCTTCCCCAAAGTGGAAGCGTCTCACCTGGACAGTTATACAAGGACAAGATAACTTCAACTGGGTTGCTGAGGAAACTGTGTTAGGATGACTTTGTAAGGTAATTCTTGGGCTTCATTGCTACTCACCAACTCTTTTAACCCTTTCACCTACCCTCGCTACTTGAAGTGTA
Organism: Phoenicopterus ruber ruber; assembly: GCA_009819775.1. Taxonomy (NCBI): domain Eukaryota; kingdom Metazoa; phylum Chordata; class Aves; order Phoenicopteriformes; family Phoenicopteridae; genus Phoenicopterus; species Phoenicopterus ruber. Next base: position 6,683,602 of record CM020222.1, on the reverse strand, counting down.
TTTATATTTATATATACACCAAATAAAACTACTCCTGGATAAATGGGATGCTCATTCTCCTTTTCAAATAACCTCCACGAAGATCCATCAATCCCAGAAGTGCCTCAGCTTCAACTACAAAGAACAAATGTTCAATTTCTAAAGGGCTTTAGGATGGTAAGAGCTATTTGATCAACTGAGAAGGCCACTTAGAGTATCTCCCAGACATCTGGCCCCAATCTGTCACTGCTTAATCCTACAATCTTAAACATTTTGTTGACGTTTGATGCCTGGGATAACTGTAACAAATGCTGCATGATTCTCAAAGTCTGTAAATGTCAACAGAGCTCTTAAACAAGTTCATCAATAAAAATAATAATTATATTGCAATTACTACTTTTGTCTTTATTGTGAGATTGTAATGTGTGCTTCAGCCACTGCTATGCTACACGCATCTGAGCACAGACACAAAACAATGCCACATGATTACAGTAAATAGCATGATGCAATTACTGGATTTTATAACTACTGCTGCTTTTAGAATAGGGCTTCTACCAGGAAAAAAGATGTTGTAGAAATTTACAGGACTAAATTAGTTCATTACCATATGGAAATACATATGTTATCTTTATTTTACACTAAAATCTCACTGGAGTGTAACTGCTGCAATATCATGCGTTTAAAAGGCATATTTATGAAAACACTAAATTATCTCACAGTGATCTAAACACATCACAATTTTCCTAACAAAACAATTTAATCTAATAACTGTAATTGCTTAAAATGTTTTTGCTTTGCTTCCACATAATACTTTGAATGCACCTGAGAATGTTGCCCTGCAGAAATAACAGCATATTCCCAAGAGGGTTTATATTATCAAATGTTTACCATTTTCATAAGCATATTTAATCACAGTCATGTCTAGAATATCTGTCAGTGGTACAGATCAGAAGAAATAAACTATAAACTAAACAGCTCAGACCATAAGGTGAAGCAATAACTGACATTTTCTTAGGAAATGAGTTATGACTGAAAAAGAGAAGCCTTCACAGTTGTAGTGCTAAATAGGTCCAGTGTGCCATTAGAGAAAGCTCATTAATACACACCTCTGCTCTCTGCTGCAAGATCAGTTAAACAAGCTGCCTTTTATTTATAGACCTAAAAGGGAAAGAGCAGGTCATATTGGCTGCTGACATCTCAGACAGCCTACAGATGGAAAACCCAAAACATTTCATTCCAAAGCATTTAATACTATCAATAGGAAATCTTATGTCTGGTCAAAACATCTACAAGCCTTATGAACATTGTGAAATGTTCTTTCTTCCCAACTGATTACAAAATTGGGAAAATTTTATTGAAAAACATGTTATGAGAAAAAGGATCCTGTGAGGATATGTATCCCTTCTGGAGGGGAGGAAATAGTCACACCACTCTTTAAATGGCATCAATGTTTTATAGCACACTGAGTCTAATGTTGGGGACATGGCAGGAGGCATACGAGGCTCCAAACAGTTACGAATGTCAGTAACTTAAGCACAGGAGTTGTTCCACCCAACACAAGAATCAAAGTATCTGGTTTGGTGCTTTGTTTTTCCTAGGTAACTCCTGATTGGATTAATTTTTAATTCTCTATTGTAGCTACAATGTAAAGCCCTGATCCTGCAAATACTTGCGCACGAGTAACATGACTCATGCAAGGAGCTTTATTAAACTCAACAGAACCATTTGTGTACATAAAAAGCAACCTGTAGGACTGAGCTCTCCACTTCCTAAAGAATCCCAGTTCATATAGCCAGATTTAAATTTACAGATTTAAATTGTTAGAAGCTGCTTTTTTCCCTTTGTGGTAACAAAATAATGGAAGATACTCATAACAGAAAAAGAACCTGCCAATTTCTATGGGGGTTTTTTTGAAGTCTGAACAATTTATGTTTGCAAAGTGACACTTCTACATGATATTTCATTTGAGTCCTGGGAAAAATCGCTTGTACTTGTTTTATTATTTATATTACAAAAAAGCATTTAGGGCTTTAGCCAGACTGTTGTACAATTGCTGGTGTGTAGGAGAAGAAAAGGTAAAAAGGTTCAGAACAGGAACAAGAAAAAATCTAGAAAAGTAAGCCACGGTATAAATACAATACATCCTTCACGTTGTTGGGTTTTAGGGTACTTACAGCCAACCATTTGACACCAACACGTTGTACACCAGTAGTTCATTTTTCTTTATGCCGTTAGACAGGTTGCATAGCAATAGTTTCATTAACATGAAACTGGGAAATACTAATACACTGAAAATCCTGGAGGAGTGTTTGATCAGCATATGTCACTGAATTAAACATGACTTTGGGCTGTCTCTTTTATTTCAATTTTATGAATTTTATAAGCCCCTAAAGTCTGCATTCCTGACCCACCTCCCCTCCCCCCCCCCCCCCCCCCCCCCCCCGGCAGTACCAGGAGTTATGGGTGCGCGAGGAATGCAGACCCAGCCCACGCAAGGCGTAACAACAGACTCATTTAAGTCGTGAGGCTTTCAACAGCAACGAGGTCTGATTCTGCATGCGAGGTGATTTCCACACACAAATAGACTTCTCTGACTGCAAAATCCAGCCACCTGCCTGCCAGCATCCCCTGACATGGGATTTCTCTGCTCTCACTGTACTGTCTAAAAAATGAACGGCCTCGTTGTTTTAGCTCCCTGAGTCCCTGGGGAACGGCGGGTCTGCCCAGCATGAGGTCGGGAGCTAAGAGAGCTCAGTGGGACGCATCCTGCTCGGTAGGTGCCTGTCCCTCTCCCCTGGCTACAGTGGAGACGTAGTAGATTTGACTTCTGGGTTTTGTTTTTTAAAGATCGTTTTACCTGTGTTCCTGAGTATATCTGGCATTAAATGCGAGTTTTGCTGATCATCTCTCAAGGTCTGCCTTCATACTGAGTGCAGAAGACCAGCTCATCAGGACAGGCACTGAGTCTTAGCCTGTCTCTAAGTAGCACTAGCATGTTTTGGCTCTCAAAAGTCTTGCTCATGTAATTGTAAATTATCATCTGTCAAGAAAGGGGTGAATGTTGTTCAAAGCACTGAAATATTCATAGATTTATTTCTTCTAGTACGGGTAGGTCAGGCACTTCAGTGAGCATTTCAGTGAGCAAACAGAGCTTTCCATACATTTTGCAGCAAAACCCAAAATATCTGGGAAACTGTCAGAGCATCCTATCATTTTCACAAGACCTCACTGCTAGTCTTAAAATTCTTTTTAGTAATCCTTCTTTAATCAAGTAGAAGGATAAACATTTGTCAAAACAGGGGTACTTGCATTTATTTGCTGCAACATATGAGAATGAGCCAGGAAAGTTGGGGATATCTTACTATCAGCAGCATGACAGCCACAAATTTTGCCATAAGGTTTTGCTAAATATGTCATTTGGAAACCAAACAATTTTCTGAAACCTCATTACAGTTGGACTGAATGCAGTATTATGGCTTGCAGGCAAAAATAACATTGCATGGAACAACATTTCAAAAAACAAAATGCAAAATGCATACGGTCATGTAATAAGAAAAGAAGACACCTCTCCCGAAATCTACATGTCAGTCCCTTTATTTCATCATATGTAATTGGGCAACTATTATTTATTTGGGATTTTTTGAATAGCTTGCAGGCTATTTGAAATTAAAAGACAACATACAATCCAAGATTTGCTGCTGCAGTATCTGAAGCCAGATCTGCTTGTTTTGGGGACAAAATTAAGATTGAACAAAATCAATTAAAAACCCTCTCCAGCTGTGCCAGCAAAGAACCACAAATAAAATTAAAATGCTTCCCTCCAGTTCTTTTAGATTTTTTTAACAAAAAAATAGAGTTTACTACACGTACTTCAAAAACTTGTTCCTCTGGATCAGTAAGTCATTGTCTTACCTCACTCTCCACGGAAACATTTCAATTCCAGTTTGCATCTAACATATCACCTATTTACACCTAGCTGAGCTGAAACTTTACTGAAATTCGGTCCTACACTCTTGCCTACATCTTTGTACTCTGGTCCACATTTTAGTTACATCTTTAAATAACAGACTGTGCTTTTGGTCTGGGAGGCCAGTTACACTGCAGACAGTTCCGTACAAAGTGCATTTCACTGACATGCAAGACGGAACAGATGCTCATAATTTACTTAGAGGTATGAGTTTGCAAGTTTGGAGTGAAGAATTAATTTGCTTAAGATAATGAAGGCAGCCCTCGGACAAAGGGAGAATCCATTATGGTTTATGTGGACTAACCCATTGGGGAGAGGGGAAATATTAAAGAAAGGACAACAGCAAGAAGGAAAAAAAAGTCATCACAAAAAGAAAAAAAAAACCACCACCCCAAAACTTATGGCTGATTAGCATAGCGTAGCATCTTAAAAGGCCAAAATACCACATGTGTGGCATGTTACAAAAGAAGATTAAAATAAAGGAAAAAATATCCAGAGAACCATGAAGTCTCAAAACATCTGGAGTTTTATAGTAACAAGGAGGAAAAAATCAAAAACATAATTGAAAAAAGTCCACTGCGATACATTATTGTACAATGAAGCTTAATGGAATTGAAAGGAGAAGAGATGAAAAGGCAAAATAAGCAGGGGGGGAGAAATAAAAGAAACAAGAAAAGGCATTTATATTTTAAAGATGTCACTGAGGGTTTTTATCCCAGTTATTAAAAATTACACACCCTGCTTCTGTAAGCTGTTCCTGTAATGTGTTGAGCGCTCTCTTTCAGCGTAGGACATTCACGCATGCTGGGGAATTCATCAACCCTTTTGTACCCGGTGTAGGGGCACTTTTCACTCCTGATTCTTTGAGAGACATCTGCAAAGAGAATGGCAGAGAAACTGCCTGTCCTGGTTTACATTCTGAACCCAATGGGAGAGTCGAAGAGAGGCAGGACAAACATGTAAATTAAAAATGTTTGCTAAAAACAATGCACACATTCAAGAATTAAGCAAACAATCTTAAGCTGTTATATTGGCATGAGACACTAAAATCAACTGTAATTGAAATACTCTGAATGTATTCACTAACAAACATTTATATGGGAAAGCAAAATGAAAAACTTCCCTCTTTTTTCATATTTTTCTCTTTTTTTAATGAACCAGTAAAGGAAGAGAAAGATCTGCACATAGTCCGGTCTGCCCTTGTAACATGTCAACAGTGTGTCTACAAACGGGAAGGGTTTCCAATGCACCACAGCCATGAACATCCTGGACCAGGTCTGTGCTCCGTCTGCCCCCAGTGACAGGAAGATTTGAGACAAGCGTGTGCCAAACCCCGTCTGTAACCAATATGGTGTAATCTGGCAACAGTGAGTGTCCATCCTAACTTCCCACTCATCCCCCAGACTGCTATTTTTTTTTAATCCTGGGAAACCCAGCTCATATCTTTGTCAAGACCTATAAATAAATATGTTTTATGGTCATAGCTTGTCACATGTCATCACAGCTAACGAAGTGGCTCCTGTGCTTGGCAGATCAAACAGAGGAGGATCCTGTGGGTGAAAACTGATCTACAGTTGGAAATTGCTGGCTACAGCTAACTAAACTAGTCAACCACAACCAAATTCTCTCTTAGAAAAGATGAAAATTAGCAGCAAGGTAACCACTCACCTATGTGGGTTTTTTGTTGCAAATACAACTTTTTGTATGCGGTTCAACATAGATCATTGGTTTTCCTCACAAAATCTGTTTCACAAAGTGGATAGCTTTATTGCTGGGGTTTTCTCCCATTTTAGATAGGGTGGATTTTTTATCTTAAAGGTAATGTCCTTCTCATACTCTACCTGCATTCATTTCCACATGCACACAATGGAGCTCTTATCTCAAATTGTCGTTTCTAAAGATCAGCTAAGAAGAATAAAGTTTCCCTGCAAATTGAGAAACTGCATGAACACTGAATTAATCTTAGTGCAAAGTGATAAGAAGGACATACAAATTTCTCAAAGGTTCTTCTTGGCAAGGGAGTAGACAACTCAGTGGGATTTTCCATGCTCGGATAGGCTCCTGCTCTTTTCTGTGCCATGATGGGCCAATTTGATTATCCATAAATGAAGACTGGGGTTCAACCTGTAACCCAAGGAGGGCAAGGGATCTGCTAAGATGTACGTGATTATGCCCAGCACTTCCTTGCATGTGTGGAGCTGAGCTCTGGCAGAGAGCCCTACAAGAGCTGCTGGTGAACCACCAAGAAAGAGAGATTGTGCAATGTGGTGGGAGCTTGGTATCACTTCAGGGTTGGTTACTTCACTCTGCTTTCCCTCGTGCCCTGGTTGTGGAGCAGAACCTCAAGAGACATGGCTCCCTTCTTCACCCGCTGACCCACTCCATCACTCTACAACAGAATCCCACAGGGTGACTTCACACCGGGAGAGCCAGAGGGTAACAACATGGAGAAGAATAATCTTCTCTTTCCGAGAGAATAAGCTCTCTTCCCTACAAATGAGGAACTTCTCCTCATTTTACCTGTAATCATTAATTTTAGCCTTGTAGTGTTTTCATTTTGTCTTGCTCGGCAATGTTCATTACATGAAGGAAAATCTGAAAATGTATTCCTAGGAAAATGGCTTGAAGACCTCACCTGTTCTAAAGGAAGTCAGTTTTCTGGCTTTGCCAAAATCAAATCGGTGTCTAGGCTTGGTTAGGTGCTGTGTGTTGGAAAAGCCATGTTTTAGAGTTTGGAAACACAATTCGGTTCTTGCACTTTGTACCATGCTTCAGCTGAGCCGCAGCAATGGTCCATAGCTAAGCTCCTTCTCTCTGGTAAATCCAATATAATGTGACGCCTTCTGGTAGAGGCTGAGCTCACTCCTATTACCTCACAGTTCCACGCACTAAGGGCATGTGCTTCAACAGTTACAGTGACTGATGCACACCAACCTGTGAAGCGATTATACTGAATTCTGTGCCTAAGCCTCCAAAGGAGATGTTAAATCAAGATTTTGCTAACAAACACCCCAAAGTCCATTGCTACTTTTCACTCACGGTGACTTGCCACATCCTAGCACACTGAACTAGTGTGGATAGTTACAATCTTCACCAAAACCTGCTCTAGTTTTAACTGGCAGAGTTGCCTTCTAAAGTCTATTGTGAAGATGAGCTCTGTGCTGAAGAGCAGACGGCATGGCAGCAGTGCCAGGTCCCTTCATTCTCTATAGGACTGTGGGATCCTTTGGATAAAAGGCAGTATAGCAATGTTCTTTTCTGAATAGCACTTAATGTTTTCCCACAGTCTTATTGTTTACAGGGAGTTTAGCAAGTCACTTCACTAATTGAAAATAGATTGTATCCCACATGGGTGGATAACAATAACACATATTGGTGAATCATATGGCTTTCAAATGATATGTATGAAAAAGAAGTGCTACACATATTGTCTGAAATTTTATTGTGTGAAACCACAGCACTTAGCTCCCTACCAGCTGTGTCAACAATTCAGCGTAATAAACTAATACAATTGTAGAATAACAGCAAGGTTAGTTCTGAAAAATGAAAAGCCAAGATTAAGAAAAAATGCAACAAGAAAATGGAAATGACTACAGATGAACACCATTTCAGGTGGGAACAACCAACCTTGCAAATGATGCAACTTCACAAAATTTAGATTCCATGGTTATAGGTTGCCATCTAAAAGCCTAAGAGGAAAAGGGATCATATGGATGAAATGATTTTTAAAAGGGAAGAAGAGCAGGTTTTGATATCTGAGGAAACTGGTGTGTTACACTTAAACTGTACAACCACTGCAGAAGCATCCTATCTTACTACAAACTACATATGCAGGATCAGCTTTAAAATGAAAGAAGAATGAGAACCTTTCCTGCACTTTGCTTCCTAGGTTCAGATCAGCTTCATATCCACGCCGACTGGTTCATACGAGCTGCTTTACACACATGACGTAGCTCCCAAGGACGCTGCCAAAGGACATTCCTCACATACTTGACCAATAGCAGCCCATGTACAGGAATGGCTGAATGAGACAGGCTCAAATAACAAAGGTTTCACATTGAGCTGTCTCACATTATTTTTAATATGTTGCTAAATAAATAAATAAATAAACTGAATAAAAGACATTTTCTAAGATAATATTTTGAGGGAAAACTGGAAATGGAACTCAACGGAAATAGGTTTTAAATTGAAATGTTGAACTGTAGCCCAGAAATGACAAGAAAATTAAATCTCTTTTTTTCCTGAACCCCAATAAAAAAGTCTTAAACACTCTCGGTAGACCACAGTTTTGAAAGAAATGAAATTATGTTATTGTCATGCATGATTATCCAACATTTAGAAGGTATCTGCAAGGTTTTCCTGAGAGTTATACCTCCATCCCATAACCTAGCAGGAAACCACAATCACTTCTGTACCTTACGTGAAGGACTTTGAAATGAAAGTGCCTCAAAATCAAATATAAGCAGCTTTCAACATGTGCATTTAATCTTCCTAGGTTAAGAAACACCCTGTGGCCACCACACTAAAGAACTGAAAACGTAAATTGAAGAAATTATATCCATATGATTAAGTAAGATTCTTAAAGAGAAACATGTTGTTAAGTACTTCATTGAGAATAAAATGAAATGCAGTAAAATAGAAGCTATTTGGAATAAATCACTGACGCACATGCTTTCTATGCAAAATGGCAGCGTTCAGCTCTGAGTGGACATCTGGAGCAAATTAGCATTATGTTGAGAATAATATAAAATTAAAACGTTTAGTTTCAGCTTCTAAAATTAAATATAAAATCAGAGACCAATGTTGTGTTGGACAGCTCGCCTTGTGACTCTGATAGCAATAGTTTATTTTGGTTTTGAAGTTGTTTATGCTTCCGATCACTGTTCTTGGAGCCCTGACACTCCCAGATACTATCTATGCAAACAGCATCAGGCAGAACAGTTGTATCTTGAAATGTGCTGCCGAGTCCTGCATTGGAGGTTCAGAATGAGGAGTCCAAGGCCAAGCGTGGGCCAAAGTAGCTTGGGTAAAACAAGAGGAAATGACCCAAAACTATAGGCAGAACTCAGACCACACCCAAGCCAAACCTCCCAGGGCCTGAATATGTTTCATTTTTACATGTGCATGCTGACTCCGCACTTTCTGGCTCTGGAGAGCATCCAGGGTTGATGTGTTGGAGGTGCTGGTTGACTTCAAGCCCGTGTGGGGCCCCTCTTAAAATATGCTGAGCTCCTTCTGGCTGCTGCTGCTGAAGCTACTCAATTCACGTGAAGTCTGATATGGCCAATCGGGAAGCTCTCCCAGCTCCCACTGAAGTGAAGGAGAGAAGTGGGACCTGCCCTGTTTGTTTCAGGGACAGAAGCTGTGCAGGAAGCTATCACAAACCTATTTCCAAACCCAAAGAAAGCTTCTGTCCCAGCTCCTATCTCTTCCATGCGCAAACTCCAGGTGCTTAAGACAATCGAGCATTCGTACTCTGCTCTTTCTCTCACTTCCTAGAGAGATTAACCAGGATAAAGGAGGTGTATAGGGCTGTAACTCCCTATAATCACTCTCCTCCACAACCAGGTCCTCTGTGTCACTTGAGGGGAAAGGCAGCTGCCTTCAGCCTTGTGCTTGCTACAGCTGGATACCTGGCCTGTCCACTTTGGTTCTGAAGCAGGAAAAAAGAGTGCTTCTGCTTCCTTGGGATGCCAGGCTCGGCACTTGACAAGACCACAAACTTCAGGGGAGAACTAACTTTTCTCCTAGACGTGTTTTGAGATGTCCCATTTCAGTGCTCTCCTCCACACAGCTTTCCAGATGTTACTGGCTTATAAAACTGTCCATCTCCAACTAGACAAAACAGCTACTAGCAATAACATTTCTGAAAAACTCTGTAGCCAGAAGCCATAAGCATCCCTAGTACACTTTTGAACAACTCATGCCTGGTTCAAGGAGTCATGCTTGTAACTGGTGCCATGCCAAGCACCCTTACTGCTCCTCTCTGCCTGTAGATCTACTTAAGGGATCACCTCAGATCTGCCAGCAGCCCAGCAGCATGATCAGAGACACCTGGGTGTCTAGAAAGTGCTGAGCTGGAACGACAGTTCTGTGCAATGGACATGACACGGTGCTCGGCTGTGGGAGATTTGGTGTTTTACTAAGTTCTGTGATTGGGTGACCCTAGGCAAACCACTTCATCTCCTGTGCACAGTTTAGTCCTTCGTGCTTTCTGACTGTACTGAAATGCTTACTGAGCAAGGACTGTGCAACACCAAGAGCCTCATGAGATACTTTTGGAGCATCCTGAACTCATCAGTTACTGGTGTAAAGCCACTGAGCCAGGAGCAGTGTTCTGGAGAATCAGGTCTCCCGGCAGAAGATCAATAACCATAACACTGGAGAGAGTGCCAGACTCGTAATCATCTTCAGGTAGTTTGCTAATGCACCTTTATGCTTTGAAATATTCTCCTAGATGTTTGAAAAAAAAATAACGTCAAACAAGCAACCAGCATTTACTTTATATAGCATAAAAATAAGCTCTTCATAGTGTGGTTTATCTCCTTTCTGATACAGTTGGGAACATGCCAACCTTGCCACCTGTTCCTGGACTTCCTTTAAGGTAGCCCTGTCTTTCAACATGAAACCTAAATTGGATGTGCACAGACTTGCTCCTGCACTTTGCAATGTAAACACCTGCACATATGTTTTAAATAGTCTCACACCTCTATATGTAAAATTTCAGACACCTGTGAACTGGCTTTAAATAGCCCCACTGGGTTTTGTGGATGGAGAACAACTTCCAGGTGCAGATGAATAAGGTTATTTCAAGGGCATAGGCAATGTACAGCCTCCAGTCTGAGTACATACAATACTGCATTTCCAAATTTAATGCAAGACTTTAAACACTTGTCCTCTCTGTGACTCATTAATCATCTACAAAATGGGGACATAAACACATTTGTGTCTCTCTGGATTGTACTGAGCCTTAATTCGTTGGGTTTTAATTCTCTAAAGCACCTTGAGATCTTTGCACTGAGTGTGCACTCCACAGGCAAGAATGGTCTCAGTCTTGCTGTTCATACAGCTGCAGAGGAAAGGCTAATTTTCATTGGTCTTAGGCTACACTGCTTTGCGATTCTTCTGGAGAGAATGTTCTTTCCACGTCTCTATTTTTAAACAGTGAAAAGATTCTGTTGTTTTTATTCCAATTCTACCAGCACCTTCACATCAGAACCTCACAGATGATTTCTTATTCCAAAACTTTGGCCCAATTTGGCCCATCATTTACTCACACAGAATTCTGATAAACACTTCCATTATGCTTTTGCAAATGATACTCTATGTGAATAAAGGCTGGGAACTCTGAATTAATCTACAGTATGTCTTTTAAAATCCCTACCTTTCCTCTTATATTTCTTCTCCAGTCACCTCATAATTGAAAAAAAAATAAGACGGTCAGTTTATTTTTCTGTTTAAGAGATGAGTTCTGCAGAAAACTTGCTTTGATTTCACGGTGATCTATGTGACCACAATGCATTCTTTGAAAAGGAGAATAAACTTTTGCATTTAATGAATGATTAGAACTTTTCCAAAAGCTACCATCCTTTTTTTTAAAAGCCATGTCCTTTTCTCCTTCCCCAGAAGAATGTCCAAAACAACCTCAACTTTCCGTACGCAAACAAACACATTTTCATGACAGTGAGGAAAGTTTTGCTGGGAAAAATAGTACCTTTTATTAGACCAACTAATACCCTTGAAAAAGATAGACAGGCTCTCGGCACAAAAGCCCTTCTTTGGATGTAAAACTCTTTCCAGACTGACCACAAAGAATTGTAGCCAGAGACTAAAGAAAACATACGTGCATCAAATTTCCATGCTGCTCTACAAAGAGAAGTCTAATGGGCAAGGGGGTCTTTGTGGCATGTCTACACTAGCCTGAACAAAGAGTGGCATGAGCTCACTTCTGCCTTTCAGAACAGTTCATTAATTCAGACTGAGGCCACCACAGCTGGGCTAGTGAGCTTCCAGCTGTGGAGCAGGCCAGAGCAAGGGCAGTGCCAAGCTTCCTGAACGGGCAGGACATAGTGCACAGGCATGCCATAGACCCAAGGAGATGACTGTTGACACAGCCTTCCTCTGAGATGAAATGGGTATGCTTTGCCTTGAACAGGGAGGCCACATAAAGACAGCCTCTGCCTAGCACTGCTCCACTTTCTTTTTTACTTTTTACCCTTGGGACCAGGGAGGAGATTTTGTGGATCCCTCCTACTCCAACTCCTCTCCCACTGGTTGCAATCCTGGAAATGCCAGGGCCCATGGGAATGGAGAAATGCAGCCCTTCTTTCTGTCCAAACAATCCTGGATCAATGTTTTGTGTGGAGAAAAAACGTCACATTCCTCCTTGTGAGTTTTCTGTGTTCTTTTCTCACTGCCAAATGTGAGCATATGAAATAAGAACTCTTTACATTTCATCTTGGAGGCTGGTGCCTTTTTAATTAGCCCCTAATTACAGAGAAGCTAAAGAGCAAACAGGTGAATATGCCGTTGGAAAACGTACGCAAGGAAAATAAAAGGGGCACGAGTGGTGGGCCTACTAGTCTTTCCTGTTCTCATGATTTTTATATACACATGACCTCACCAATTACATGATATGACATCAACAGGACTGTTCTCTCTGCACTGAATGTCTTCAAAACATTCTTGGCCTGAGAAACTTATCTCTGAAACCACTTACTAGTATCAGCCTTTCATATCCTGAAACAAGGGCTTCACATACAGTCATGCTTCTTCCAAATGATGAGAAGCCTAACAAGTTACAGAGCGCTTGTACGTGTGACCACACACACAACTACCGATGCATTAAACAACTCTCTTGAACTGCCAGGGGAACTATATTGCCCCCTTCAGTAGAAAATCTTTATAGAAGACTGCCTTAAAAGCTGAGCCTTGAGCTACTGGCTGGCAGTCTGTTACAGTAACACAGAGGACTTGGGTTCAAGAGAGCACAAATACTATCCCTTGCTGAGACAGGGGGCGTAGAGGTGTTCAAAACTAGTTCTTTAGCTATGTGACCGGGGCTTATCTGCCATAAAAGCATAGCCAGAGCAAAGGACTCCTAAAGAGAATTTCAGAATGACTCTTCACCATTAGAATGCCTTTTCCTAATCCTCACAGAGCCAGTACCTGTACACAGCCAAATACTCCACCTCATCAATCTCCGGACATTTTCCAACCAAGCCAGGCAAGTAAAAGCACTACCCAGAACTCATTAAGGGACAACCTAAGGATTTCTATACATTTGAGGTACAGAGTTAACTTCTGTGAGGCTTCTTTCGCCAAATGCAGCAGGGTAGATCAAAATATCGACTTTGAAAAAGCTGGACTACTATTTTTAAAAAAGAGAGAAAAGGTGACTTCTTGAATGGCCTCTAAAATAAAGGTCTAAGAGAAAATATAATGGAAGCTTTTCTTCTGTCTTGCACAGGAAGGACAAAGGACATGCAATGAAATTAAAGGTGGCAAATTTAAAACTGAGGAAAGGGAATACTTATTCACAGAACATGGGAGATTTCAGAGTTCATTGCTGTGGGGAACTGATGTGGAGAGAAGTGAAACTGAGAAAACTTTTGGACCGATGCATGTGTAGCAAGACTATTCAGAGCTGTCAAAGTTCAAGCAAACAGTATGGAAAGGATACTAAGCCTCCTGCTTCTGGGCCTGCCACCACTCTCTAGAGTTTACAGGAGTACTATGTGATAGGAAGGTGTCACATCCATCTATTCCAGTTTTCATGCCTGTTGTGAAACATTTGCTGGTGGCCGCTGTCACCTGTTGTAACACTAGGTACCTGTTGTACTATTTATTGGGTTTCTTACCCACTGTTGGTGGGAGACAGCTTTAGTGTTTTAAAGATCACAGACTCCTCAAAGTCATGTTAACCAGCCATTCTGGGAGGATGCCTCTTACCCACATTTAGACATGAAACAGCTAGTTGTCTCAGTCACTGACACCCTCCTCATAAACACTGAGGCAAAGAGGCCTTCCAGAAGGTGACTGAGCCCCCTCATTCTCAGACAGCTGTGCAAGGCAGCTGGGACAGGCTGCCACCACATTCCTCCTTATTGACCATTAAGAGATCCTCGAGAACAACAAAATTAGGAGACCTCCTGAGGAGGTAAGGCTTAAAAGGTAACATTGGGCCTAACAGACAACCAGGCCAACAAGATGCCACTGTGAATTCTGTGGCACCTCCCAGTTGAACAGCTGGTGGCAGGACAAAATTTTAACTCCGTTTAGTGGAGAAAATAAGGTTTGGAAGGACAAAGAAGAGAATGATGACCTCTAGGGGGGCAAGACCAAAGCCTGATTGGGTTGGAGGGCAGGGAAAGACAGGGTGTGGGGAGATAAAATCTAATGATTTCAGGTAAGGAGATGGAGCCGTCAGGTCTCAACAGAGTCCTCTGCAATCACAATCTTGCTTTCACTGTGGGGTCACCAAGAAAAACAGGGCAGCACAGAAAAGCAAGACAGGGCGAAGCAGAACATGCTGAGCAACCCGTGTGGCAGATTGTGGCCACTGAACAGAAAAGATTTTAAAATTAGAGACCAGGATGTGGATGAAAGAAATCATAAAAAGGGTACAGGATACTCCTTCTGCCTCTGAATCCTGTTTACAATGAATAACGTGTTACTGATTTTGACGTGCGAACTTACTTCTGCTTAGGATCAACCAAGTCCACGTACCTAAATACCCCATGTCAGGCAGCACAAAACACACCCCAATTTTTTGTTATTTTGTTTGGTTCTCCATTGACATTTTTTACCATGACTAACACATGATTTTCCCTCAAAACTCACCATGACAAAATCACAGCTCTTAAACGTTAAGAGTACAGCCCGCAGGCTCTCTGAGTTAAAGCGAGCCCTGGCACAACAACAGCATGGAGGACATACTCAGCCACAAAGGATTACGCCAGCCGATTACCACAGACACATTTGTGCACTCACCCTTAAAAGCCACATGCACCAAACTTTGGCAAACAATGTCAATGACAATAGGAAATGACCCTTCATCAGGGCACAGAAGAGATTGGGCCAACTGACGAGATCGTCTTCTCCCCTAGGCTGGCCTTCTCTGCAAATCAGCTGAAACATCACACTGCAAGGCAAATGAATCAGATCAGTGGGTTCAAGCCTTAATTAAGCTTGCAACCATGTCTTACAGTCCTTTCCCCTTGCATTAAAATCAGTTTTCTCAGAATATAAAACGTTCTTGGCATAGGGCAGAATAAAGAAAGGGAAAAGTATATTCATGCCGTCATGGCTGAAAGAGTACTTTCCCACAGCAGCATCTGCAAGGAATATTTTGTATTATCTCTAGTTACCTTGGAGACATTGTGCCAACCTGATGGGCCAGTCATGACCTCAGCTGTGACCTCTTAAACTGAACCACAAAAATGCATTATTTGGGCATTACAGGCTGTCCATCTAGCCTGCTATGGCATTACCCTGCCCTCTGCTCTCTTCTCAGGATCACTGTATGAATTTGAATCATCAATTTGGATCCCATCTTTCTCTCCTACAAGGTATTCAACGGCATGGTCCCACAGTATGTAAAAAACTGACCAGAGTGCAAACAACAAGTCTTTGGTAGAGATCTTCACTTCTCCAGAGAATCAAAAACAACACTCCAGGGGCAAATGAGAACAGAAAGCCTTTCTCCCCAAGACCATTTCAGAGCTATTCTGCGATTCCACCAGCACAGATCCCTCAGAGAGGGCTGACTCACAGAATGCTGACCTCCTTCTGGAGAGCCATCAGCAACAGGTCCACTCTGAAAAACCATAGGCTGGAAACGGGGGCATCTTACTCCAAATATCTGCTCCTTGTGCACAACAATCACGCTCCTCTTTCCGCCACCTGAACTGTTGATTTCAGAACAGACTGACAATCAGCTGCAAGCTCACCCCATGGACCTCAAAGGTAGAAAGGGCTCAATGGCAGCATCAGGCAGCTGTAGCTGCTGGTCTGATTTGACTAAGAGAACTTTCTTCACAGTGATGAAGAGGGAACAGCTCAGAGTGAGTGTACTGCCAAGCTTAATGGTAGTAAGAAATGATTTTGCTGTTACCAAAAGCATGTAATTATTGTATCCATTTGCAGGTTGTTCTGAAAAGTCACTTTTTTTTTTTTAGCAAAACAAGTTTTGTGAATCCTTTCTTGTTCAAACAGTCAAGTTACTCAGCTCTCCCACCTCAGACAGACAAGGATGAATTGGGTGTTAATTCACAGGACTGCTCTCTTCTCTTCTGTGTGTAAACCCACTGACAAATAGCCCAGCACAGGAAGAGCGCTGTAAAAAATGTAAAGTCCACAGGTCTACACACAATGTCAACAAAGCCAGGTTCTCACCACTTCACCTTGGATATTCTGCCTTTCTCCCCTTAAGTTGTGGGGTTGGATTATTAGTAAAAAGTTGACACAGCTGTCCCAGATGCAAACCCACTGGCACTTCACCTGATATCTTAAAGTGACAACAAACAAACAAAACCAAAAAGGTTTTATGCCAAACACAACAGTCTAGCTCCAAATGCATGCTAACATTTATGGGAGGATAGGAGATCTGGAGTCAGGGACCACAGTAAGTCAAAACTTTCTTTTTTCTTGCTTTTAATGTCAGCTGAGAAATTGTGAAAAATTTGTAAATTCTAAACCCTAAGCACAATGTAATGCTGGCCAGATTTCATGCCCTTCCAATGATGGGTAGGTGATCTAGGATGTAAATGGCAATATAATAATGGTGATGATAAACAAGATAAAAACATGTAATTCTGCACAGTAAAGCCATTAAGACCCACTTTTTGCTGTTGGCCACTGTTCAATAACTAGCAATTTAGCCACGAAGGAGCTTATTGCTATGCATCTGCGATCTGTCAGAAACAGTTCTCTATTGAAACATACAGTTACTGCTATTCTTTGATCTACTGTTGCGTATGGGACTTTATACTCCGTGCGCACAGCACTCCTAACTGGAAAAGTGTGTGCTCTTGTAACACAAGGGCCATATACTCTCTGTGATGTAGTATACTGGTTCATTTATAATGTTAACTGGTATTTTATTTTACTTTAATCCTTCAAATTGACACTACCAGCATGCAACATACATGATACACATTTCATATGGTATCAACCCTTGCCCCCCAAAAACCCCCAAATCCTAAGTAATCTGAAGGTCTTTCTACTAAGGTTTTCAGGCGATAGAACCTGAACGAAATCTCTTCAGATTTTAGTCGAAAATTTGGATAATAATTTTATAATTATTAAAAATCATCTGATTTTTTAAAAATCTCCTTATTAAGGTTTTTCATATGTCCCCTTTTACTCTACCACATGAAGTTCATTTGAGAAAGAAACTGAACTGGTTGAAGAGAGTACAAGAAATTCTTCCATCGAATCCTCTTCCAGATTAACCTAAAACCACACCACACTTCTTTTTTAGTAGCTTTAAGTGTGCTTAAAAAAATCTAAAATTTTCTTTTAAAAAAATTTTTATTTTCTTGTTCATGTTTTCCAAATTATCTTTGTGGGCCTAAAAGCTCAAACTTTGTTTTGTTTTACTTTTAATGAAAATGTAGATTCTGGCAATCGCATCTGTGCCAAAGGATCTGGGAGCTGGCACAGGAATTTCGCCCATTGTATGGATACCTCTCACGCGCCTGTCTCTGGTTTACTTATCTCACTTCCCTCCCACCAGTAATTCCTATTTCAACACAAGTATTTAATGGATTTATGTGTAAAAGAGAGAAAGAGAGATGTACATATTTTTTAATCCAGTCCAGTATGAAGCAATCATTTTCAATTAGCATGTCCTTAGATGAATACAATAAGCCAGTGTTTTTCATTTCCAGTTTGTTTTGTTCTGTGCAAAAGGAATTAAAGAGATAAAGGACATACAAAGACTGGTCCCAGATGCAGCTGTAAAGCAAGATTTATCAATTAGTATGTTAGAAGTATCAAGCTGACCACCATTCCTAGGACTCCAGATTCCTGTCTTTTAGTTGTATCAAGTTTTCTGCTTTTAATTAAATATTGAACATCAGGCTGGTTACTTGAGATAGCATCAAAATACATAGCTGCACCCCAACACTGTTCTTTGACTGCTAGATTTAGTGGCATACAATAATTTATTTCAATTATTACAATTAAAGGAACAAGAAGATGTACTAAATGAAGGCCTCTTTCACTTCTAGAGGGAGAAACTTCAGAGCATTAGCTACACAATATTGCATTTTATCAAATAATGCTGTTCTTCCTTCAGTATGCAGCAAAGCCATCCTATCTTTGCCCTCTGCGATGTCCCATAACGCTGGAAGTCACGCTCAGCACTTGTGCTGAATGTGTAGTTTTCTGTTAGAGCAAAAGTAACTTGGATGAGCTGCACTGAACAGAAGTCACCTATATTTGTTCACATATACAACGCATGACCAAAATCCACTGTAGGTGTGTTCATCATGTGTCATCTCACATGAACTCAGGGCCCAGTATTACAAAGCAGGCGCTTGGGTACCACAACTGACTTAAGGAATTCTTGCCACAGTTTTCTGTCCTTTTTTGCTCAATCCTACTTTGTTTTGTATGCCTGCAGTTCAGCCAAGACAAGTGTTTGCAGAGCCATACTGTGAACCAGACTAATGATTTTATCAGAGTCAAAAATAGAGAACATTAATTTTAATCAGGGTCTGTTCAGTTCAAGCTATGGATCCCATAAACACAAATAATGGAAAGCAGGGATGGCAACATTCAAACTCTGGTCCATGAATGAACAGCCAGGGGAGAACTTTTTAGACCACGTTTGCTGCTGAAAGCCCAGGCACTGTGAAACTGTTTGAAGTAGCAATAGACTAGCCTGGCCAAGGTTGCAGGACACTAATCAAAAGCATAGAGAATCAATTCCCAATCTCTTAAGTAAATACCATTTATACAGTAAAACTGCAGCCCGCTGTAATGCTCTTATCCTTGCTTAGCTCTGTGTGATCTCTCTCTTCTTACCCTAAACTGCCAGGAGTCTCCATGCCCTGCAAACAGTGTTCCGCAGACAAGCAGTCTGACCTGTGCCTTGGTGAAGCCATTTCAGACTTGTTGAAATAAAAGACTCTACACAAATATAAGTGATTATTACTATTACAATTTCCATTCATTTTCAAGAACTTACATTTTCACAGATACACAGACATTCATGAACAAACTTTAACATACACTTTAAAAATGTTTTCCTAAGAAACAATGGCAGTAAATCTTGAATTTATACCCACAATAATCTGCATGAGGGCCCTTATGCTAGACACAATGCAATTGAATGCATTTTCCTTCTTAAATCCTCCATAACTGCACAGAAAAAAACAAAAAGTAAACCATTAAAAAAGGCAGTAAGCACTTATGAAGCCAGACAGCTTGACAGAAATGAGCAATTAATGTGCCTTTAAAGCTGCATGTATTTTAAAATATGTAGGATAATATAGGCATCACATGCTCTAGTAGGTGCAGATGAGAAATGTCTGCTAAATTTTAAAAAAATATGTCCTGATAATGTTTATCGTTCCATACAGAAACACAGAGGGAGAGAGAGCATCTGATTATCCCGACATAAATCTTTGCAGATGATAAACAGCTTTCTGTGTGCCCCTAGTATTTGCTGACAAAATCTTTTAGTGCTCTCTCCTCGGCATCACCTAAAGAGCAAAGCCAAATTTCCAAAAGCCAAGAGGAAAAAAAAAATGTAAAGAGGGTCATAATTCATACTCTGAAAACCAGAAGAAAGTACTCAGCAAAGCCATCCTATCTGTGCCCTCTCTGTGCAATGGCCCATAACATTGGAACTCACACTCAGCACCTGTGCAGAATGTGTGCTTTTCTGTTAGAGTAAATGCAAGTTAGATGAGCTGCAATGAACAAAAGTCACCTATATGTGTTGCATATACAAAGGCTGAGATTTGCCCGTGAAAATGAACCCTATTACTTTACCATAATTTCTCAAACACTTTGCTTATACCCACAGGGCTGTTTTAAGCAACTGGTTTATATATGCAGGGTAACATCCACACGTTGCCCCCCTGCTGACCATCCAGGGCAAGAAGAGCCCAGGATATATACTGGGCTCACACAGCTCAGTACTGAAACAAGGCAAGCCCTGTGAACACCTGCAGCTGCCACCTTCTTTCCACTGCTGCGCTGGGTGGGGAGATGAGGGCTTGGCCTTCCCAACTTCAAACATCCTCCCTTGACTGTGGGAACGGACCTTCTCAGCTTGTCAGCTGTTCTTAGGGTGGTGAAGGCAGAGAGAAGGCAGGCAGACAATGCCCAGTGGCTTTTGCCAGCTTCTGCAGGACAGCTGAGGCTGCACTGGAGTCTGTGTGAACCATGTATTTTCTCATTCCGGCTTACATTAACTTATTCTTCCACAGTTTCCAGCTACTTGTGCTTACCTGACCTGGATATTCCGGAAGAGAATAGACAAGTTGTCAGTAGGTAACTTTAGCTCCGGGTTAACTGAGCTTTGGGCTGGCAAGTTTCTAGTTTTGTTCTGTTTGTTAATAAAACACTGGGGGGGGGGTGTGGGGGGGGGGGTGTTAAACAGCTGGGACTAGCATGTAAATCTGCAGTTAAGTCTCTCCTGTGGCTAGATACAGATCCATACTGATAAGTAACTTCTACACATCCCTGTCTTCTCCTGTGTTATCTTAGAAGAGTGAACTAGGGATAATAGGCGCCAGAATTCCTCATGTCTTAAATCTCAAAAGTGTAAGTTTAGCCACTGGGCAATCTCAACTATGCGTTAGCAGAATTGTGTGCCATTTAATTTCTTTGATTTTAAAACAATAATTCCTCATCACTCTCATTCACTATCCCTCTACACTCCCTCAACCCCTTGGCAATGACAGCTCCAGCCACACAATGCCCATTCTGTCTTACTTCTCTCCTTTCCTCTGCCTCTCCAGACCCTCCCGCCTTGAGCAGCTTCCTCCCAAAGAGACCCAAAGAGCTGGGAGATGGCACAGAAATGGTGCAGAGTGCGGTGCGGTCAGTGAGAACATTTCTGTTGGTTTATGAGAGCCCTCACAGAAGCAGAAACAGACACTCCTCAGGAGGACAGGCAAAACCAAGTGAACTGGGCTGATTCACCTCATGCCATGTCTCACTCACCCCGGTAGCTGCGCTGCCCCAAAATGCCTCTGTGCAGTAGCACTGACCTAACAACCATGTGAGCTCTCCAGGCCTCTTACACCAACAGAAGCAACATGGACATTTGCCCTTCTCAGCAGTTGCCCCCCTCCAGGAAAATGTTCTCTTGGCCAGTGTCTCCTGCTAGCCCTAGGTGTGAAGGCAGCGAGGCTGTGGGACATGGTGGGATCGATGGGGCAGGAAGGGCCCGGAGAGCAGCAGCCCATCGCTGCTCCCTGGTGCCAGCAGGGTTTCAGACTCTGTTCCCAGTGGGGCAGGTCACACAAGAGGCTGGGGAAGGAGGAGCAGGGCCCTATCAGGACCTGCACCCCTCCTCTCTCCCTCCATGCTGCTCCTCCCTCCCACAGTGCTGAGTTGTAACCAACTTTCATCTTCTCTTCAGTGCACCAGCGCTAAGGGTTCAGTCCACGTAATCTCCCTGCAGTAGCTATCCCCAAGTGGAAGAAACAGTAATGTGCCAATCATTCCCAAATACATCTATAGGGACTACAGCATCTGCAATTTATTACCTTCCAAGAAGATCCTCTCTAATGTTAGCTATGCAAATTAGCATGGC
Source organism: Phoenicopterus ruber ruber (assembly GCA_009819775.1). NCBI lineage: Eukaryota > Metazoa > Chordata > Aves > Phoenicopteriformes > Phoenicopteridae > Phoenicopterus > Phoenicopterus ruber. The sequence continues at coordinate 6,661,877 of CM020222.1, read as the reverse complement.
AAATCCCTACACACACATACACAATCTGCAGAATGATGTCTGATCACAAACAGTGGAGGACAGTTGCAACGGGATGCCAGAAGACTGTCAGCATTCTGCCAAGAGAAACAGATATGGCAGTAGAGTAATTTGTCCACTTGATTTGCTGATGTACTGTGACCACACACAGTCTAAAAATTCCTTTGCTTGGTCTTTTTGGTATGTACCTATATAGTCAAACTTTCTTTAAAAACATATTCAAAGTTGTATCCCCAAGGGCACAATAGGAATCTTGAATTAGCCAAGGCAAATCTTGAAAGGGTGCAATCGCTCAGGGTGGGAGGTACAAGAAGTGCAATTTTAAGCTTCATGAGAATACAAACAGCCTGCAATAGTAAAAACACCTTTTGTGGTTATAAAATTAACTTTTCTGGGTGCAAGGAGGAAGAGTTAGATCTAACACCTTGCTACAGTGCTTCAGTTTTATGACATTCCACACAAAGAATTCAAGTCTGAAATATGAATTATCTAGTGAGCCTAAGCTCAGTATTTCCATTATGAAAGGTAAAGATACAACCTGCTTTTCAACACGTCCAGTGAAACGCCTAGGAGGTCCCAGCAGTTGAATTCATAAAATGCCAATCTTCTCTCCTCTTTCACATTACCACAGTATGGATGCAAGATATTACAAAAGCATTCAAAATATATTTTCAGAAGTGTGTCAAGAAAGATACTGCTTCACCTTGGCTTAGATACTGAAAAAGAAACTAACCAACCCAACACACTTTCTCTTCCTTAGATCCAAAAGGTGTGCTCAGACATGGCAGGAAAGTATTCTTCCAACATCAATCTGCTCAGGCCCAGGTTCACAAACATTAGCAAGGATCATCTGCAAACCTGGACACATATTTAGCATATTTTACTTAACAGGATTAAGTAAAGCTGGTTAAAAAATGTGAACTGGTTTGCACAAAATAAATACAGGTATTTTCTGTGATACTTTCGCCATAAAACTAGAATCCAAAAGCTCGGTGCATGTAATTCCAACCTGCAGAATTACACACGCATAGGAGTGTGGGATAGAGCTTTCACCGAGATTCGTTTCAATTTCCAAGTGCTTTACTTTGCACTTTCAACATTTCTTCCATGGGATTTGAAAGGCTGCGTTAAGAACTGTGCAAGGGATGTCAGCCTGTGAGCAGAAGGCGACAGGGAAGGGCAGGATGTTGGCAGGTGGGCAGGGGCTGGAGAGCAGCTTGGCTAACTGATCAGAATTAGCCTCCCAGTGAGCACAGATACTCAGACACCATGATCATGATCTGCAAAGCCTGAATTCCTTGCCTGTAGCACTAGCTCTGAACGGTCAGTAAGCCATCTATCCATGACTGAGCTTTCAAAGCAGAAGCTTTAACACAGCAAGGGCTTAAACCGTAACTGCAAAATTGCTTTCATTCCTACCTGTACTCTCCAGAAGAGAAAGGCACTACCTGAAAATCTGATCCACATCATCTGTGGTGTCTTTTGCAAGACCAGATGCATTAAATTGAATGCCCTGGCCCAAATCACAATCATTCCTGATATATACATCTATATACCATTAACTGCTTCATTTTATCCTGCTTGATGTCTCTGTTTCAGCCATGAGGAAATAAATTTCTGTATCTAGAAAGCTGGAAAGCCGCACTGGGATTATTCAGGCTGAAAGACGCTATACACTGTAAGTATAATTACTCAATAGGCACAGTAGCCACTATTTAAACGTGAATTTCTTAACTAGTTTTAATCCTTTGTAATAGTCAAAGGCACCAGTAGATGTTTAAAGCTGTTTTGGGGCTAGAGAGTATTAAAAAAGGAAAAAAAAGTTTCTGAAACAATTAGATTTCTATTTCACTTGTCACTCTCTTGCAATCTGAAAACAGGCCCGTCAATAAACCAAATGTAGTTTAAATAAGAAAAGCAGTATGCTCTCAGGCTGGAACCCTGTGTGCCAAATTACAGCTTGCAGTAAATTTTTATGAGCAAGTTATAAACCCCTGAAAAATGGAGCTTACAACAGAAACACTGGAAGAGCCATCACTGCAGCAGCCCTAACATACACTGCTTGTTCTTGCCTCGTGAAGTCTAGCTTCATCTCTTCCTCCTCTTCAACATCAATATGGCTTCCCAGAGTGACTGTGAAATCAGCAGTCATTTCTGAAATGGCTGTATCATCTCCCATCTTGATTGCTGAATGCTGCTCTTGGCACTGAAACACAATGTATTATCTGTCGTGTCATGCACCCTGCTCTACGCTCTGATTTCTGTGGCTTTTCCTTAGGGAACATCTCCCTCTCAGATTTGTGGTTCACCCTGTGAAGCTAAAGCCTACTGTTGGCCTCTCACTTTCTACCTTGGCACAGGAAATGTGCTTCTATTTCACGCATCAGTGACTGCCTGTAGGGCTAATTTTGGACTAGTATTTTCAGAGCAAGTGTCTATGAACAAAAGTGGAGATTCAGAAGAGAACGAGAATTCCAGAAAGAAGAAAAGCGTAACAGAGAATAACCAAATAACAGATGAGTGTTCATTATGTAGTTAAATTGGCTGTTTCATGAACTTGTCAATATAAAAGCTATAATGGGAATACACTAAATTTGCCCAATAGGATTTTCACCTGAGTTGAATGGAGAACCTTGTCATCACAAATTTCCCCTGAAAACTGGGAAAGGGAAACGGGTTCCTAGCTACAGACTGAAAGTAATGCAATTGACTTCACCAGGATAATCTCTGCTTACATAGCATGTCTGAAAACACACCTCTGAACCGATCAAAAGTATAGTTGGACACTAGGGCAACAACACAGGTTGATGAGGAGAAAATGTGCAGGTTTAAAGGCAGCTGGAACTGCTGATCTGATTCAGAAGTACCATGAGGTTTATTAGTTGATGCACTGACACAGAGATGAGTGGAAAATATGTCAGACAAAGCTATGCACTATTAACCAAGACACTTTCAAAGTCTGAAAAACCCCTATCTAATGGAAAAAAAAGGAACAGTGGTCACATAAATAATTGTCCTCAGTGATCACTTGCATTCATTGTGAGAACTGAGTTTTTAGGACCTGGAGTGGTCTGCTATTTCTTTTTCCATCTCTGATTTAAAATGAAATTTCCCCAAATCTGAAAATGTTCACATATTCTAGCTTTTTCTAAATGTTTCTAAAAGGGTTCCCACAAACTTTTTTCTGTGTTGTTTTCCTTTCCCCTTTTCCATATTTTTCTTCTTACTATCTGCTCCTTCTACTTTTCCTTTTTTCATTATTGGAAAGGGACTGAGGGGAGACAAAATGAAAAAAGCTGTATTTTGCATTGAGCAATCAGGACATTTTTTGGTCAGGAAATGCTGAAGTTTTTCATGAAGCATAACTTGACTCATTTGACAGCTCCATTCTGTGACCTCCTTTTTCACAGAACGGAGACTTTGTATAATGTCACCCTGTTCTCATCAGGTTCAACAGCAAGTTGGGAGCATCTTCCACAACCATTTTTTACTTTTCCTATTATGTCACCACAATGAGCTGGTTTTATTCCCTCACATAGCATGCAATATTTAGCTTAAGTGAAAAACAAACACAATTAATGGATTAATACCAACTGTCATGACTGTACTTTGAAACCTGTTTGACAAAAGCAGAGTCACTGTCATGAAAAACTACCTCCTTCAAGACTTCTGTGGTCTCTCTGCTAACAAACACAATGACAGTTACACACAGTACAGCCTACGAGAGCACTCCCTGTTTTCTCATTGTCTCAGTACATCTTCCATGATTTAATTACAGATTTTGGCTCTGCTTTGATTTCAGTTTATACTAATGATATTTGATTGACAGTAACTTAAGAAAAATCACAAACTTATGTTAAATTACCAGATTATTTATGTATTTTCTGCTGTACTGGTAACAATGACTTCAGTGAAACATATGGAACAAATAATGGGATATTTAGAAATCAGGAGTTTATAAGAAACTGGAAACAACTTGATATAAACCATTTAAAAACTATATTGTGCTTCATTAAAAAAGATATATATTTACCTAGTCTGTCTGGTATTACAGGAAACAAGAGAGAGGTACTTGCAACTGTAATTGAAGTGACAACATATTTCATGGTAGCTGGAGATTTCAACTATCTCTAAAGACTGGATTCACTTTAAAACTACACAGCCTACTCACATCACTGTCCAATTCCAAAACATACCTAATATTAAGAAGAGTTGGCAATATGTTCCTCAAGCCAGAAAAGTACTTTACAGTATTAAGGCACGGTTGATTTTGATTATCCTGTTGTTAAATGTCACCCTTTAGGCACAGCTGCGCAGCCCCAGGCCATCATTCCTCCACTGAGCGAGGTAATGCAGAGCTTCCACTGGCACAGGTTAGGCTGATCGAGTTCAGTATTTGCAGTGCTGCTGAGTCAGTTCTGGTGCAGATGAGGATATGACATACCTCTACTTCTTCTCACCCTGTTTGGTGATCTTCCCAATCGCTGTACCAGCATAGAGCTTCCCAAAAATGCTGAGACTGTCCACAAAACACATCGTGTCAACCTACTCAACAACATCCTGTCCCCCTGGGCCCCAAAACCAAAAAGATCACCAAGCACATGCTAATAGCAAACAGGGTAGAAAGCCAATGGCAATTAAAGAGAGCACTAAAGTGGTGTGGCAGAGGACTGATTAACACACAGCCAGACATCAATTAAGGTGAAGCAATATTATTTTGGGAAGTTACATAATTAATAAATAGCTTGGGATAAATACAAAGTATTAAAAAGCCGTTTATGTGCTCTGTCATTTTTAATCACCATTTTTATGAATAATTATGAATAATGATGCCTCACAACACTATGAAATAACAATACTGCTGTGGTACAGGCAAAGCAAAAGAAGCCCATCATTACTCCTGGCTGCTAGAGGTGTCAACAGCTTCTACAAATTGCATTTGCCTTAAGTGGCATCTCCTACTCACACTGCAATCCAATTTCAAAACATACCAAATAGGTATCGAGGATATGTGTCCCACGACAGAACAGTTTACGTGCCTTACTCATGGCCACTTACAATCTCACCAGCAAAGCTGGTCTAGAACTAGTCACTCTAATTCTCTGGCCCCTTTGCTAGCCAGTAGCTAAATCCCCTCCACTTCCCAATGAGAAAATTTTATTCTTAACAAAGACTGACTTTTATTTGTAACAGTTCTTCCTCTTCTAGGAAGGCTGGGAGGAACAGTATTGGTGGAAAGGCTTCTTACTATGTATTCCTGTGAGAAGACAAATCTGGCTCCTGGGTAGCTGGTAGGGAATATTTTATGAAGATGAAAAAATTAAACAGCAATTAAATAGCCTTGGAGAGGGGTCGCACTGCATAGCTCAAGACCCAAACCTTTTGTGCTTTAAACCCCCAACATGGATCCCCATCACCACCTGCACCACAGTACTGTGTGCTGGCGCTGGGCAGAGCCATGGGAAGGCTCTAAAGACTCTGCATCCTACCCTGTCGAGTTTGAACAGAAATAAACGCAGCGTTTATGACATGGGCCTAGTTCCTGGCTCCGTGAATACAAGGTACATTCCACTCTAATTATTCCTAATTGCCATGACTTAATGTGTAAATATTTGCAACACACGAATATAAAAGTGCTTCCATACTGTTAGCTACAGACACGTTACCAGCTGCTAGCACATCTTCTAAGCCTTTGCAGTTTCTCCAGATACAGGCCTCGGAGCACGGCTCCTCAGCTGACGTAAGCCCTTTGAAGTGAAGGGCTGTCTTGTTTTTTTGAGGTTTTCAACAGATAGTTGAATGGGAACCAGTGCCGTTATGATGCTCCAGTTTGCACACACCATCTTCCCATAAATCTTTGTTTTATCCATTTTTTATTGTTTTCCACAGCTGTTGCACATCTATCATTGTGCAGCCTGAACCCCACCTACCCTAAATCTGCCTTTGCCCTATCCTGACTGCTCCCCAGTACTTAATATTCTGCCTCTCCTCCATCCTGTTTACACTGTTCTGATTCTAGTATATTAGGGAACTTAAATTGGCAAGATGAGGCCAGCTGACAGTAGAGCAGACATGACCCAAGCATGTTCTTCTCAATTTAGTCCCTTTCCTTGGTAGAGCCAAACCTGCAGAGAGAGTCAGAGACAAATTCCAGGGTGGTCGGGGAGGGGGCTGAGCAGTGGGTGGCACTGGGAACAACTGGGACTTTAGCTGCCAATTCCAGAAAGTTCACAGAATGGTTCTGGAGGCAGCCGCCCCGAAGGCCAAGGCAAGCTTTTGGAACAGGGCCAAGAAAATGGTTACCCTGCAACATTGCAATCAGGTTTTCCATGTCCATCAGCCCTACACCTCAAGTGGGTGTGCCAGAGCAGTCTGGCAGCATGAATCCCTGTCTACAGAGGTCAGATTTATTGACTGAATGTACTGATTGCCATCAGCCATCAAGCTCTCCTGAAGCTGTAATGATTCTCAGCCTCCTTCCACTTGGACCAGTAAATCGGAGCAGCTGAGACACTGTATGCAGACACAGTGCTGTAACTCACTACCAAGTCCCCTGAGGCATCTTGGGCCATAATTTATACAGCTCTGAGTACTTTTATATTATATAGAACTGAGAGCTTGAAGGAAAACCAAACCAAATGAAACAAAGCAAATGCAGACAATGAATAGCCTGAAAAATTAACACAGCCTCAAAACTTGAAGAACCCAAACTGTCCCCCTAAATGACTCACACTAAAGAAGACGCCTCGTTTATTAGGCTAGAAGAATTGTAAAAATAAGGACAGACTTAAAGAAAGAGCAAGATCTCGGGGGATTCATAGGTTACTCAGTTTTTCTTTTAATTCTAATCTCTTATTACACATTACACTGTAAAGCCACGTAGCTGCCCCAAGGCAGCCTTTCGCTATGGTGGTGACAGGGTAGCCAGCTCTTCCTCCTTTCTTTGGGGGTAGGGAAGGTACTATAAAGGGCTAGGCATTGTCACCACCTAAGAATCTGTTTTTTCTTTTCCATCCCCCAGGGCTAAACGCCTCTTTCCCAAGATCTGACACAGCATGTCCCACACCAAGGCTGGGGTGCTAAGAGGCTGGGGAAGAGGAATGTGAAATGGGCCAGGTCACAGGATGACTGAGGATGACAACAGCCCGAGTCATCCCCAGTGAATCCTCTCCTTGTCCACTCTCACCTCAAAGAGCTCACAAGGTTTTGGCAAAGTTGAAATAATTTTTCCTGAACAGTAATAGCAAACCCAAGACAGTCTAATAATGCAAGATAATACACATACAGGTCATACTTCTTGCAGATAATACAATGCACACACTCTCCAGTTAGTCTCTTCATCTGTGCTCTCCAGTTAGTCTCTTTATCTGTGCCATTTTCCCCAGCATTTTTCTGCAAGCTGAATGAGAGTTTCCTTTTGGGACTAACAGTCCTTAGCAAACTGTGAGTAATAAATAATGCTACTACTACTAAATAAATTGCAAAAGCCCTGGAGCAGTCTGCTTAGTCATCTTATTAAGTGCTACCAACACTTTCACAGTGTTGAACAGGCCTTAGTCATTCACCCGTTCCTGTAAAAGACACGGTTTTCTCATCAATAACCCTCTGCAAAAGTGCCAGAACATCATGGCTGGAAAGGAATTGCTATGAGCAGAGTAAGGAGCTCCCCTCTGACCTCTCCCACCGGCCAGACAGCAATTAAAGGTTGTTCTGCACTTTGGAAGCCTGTTCTCTTACTGTTGATTTTAACTATATGACAACATTTAATAATTTCTGATTATCAGTCTGCTCCCACACCAGTGAAAATGGCTGGACCTCTGTCTTTGGCTATAAGAAAAGGAAGAGGAAAGATGCTGGATATGAGCTGGTGAGGCATTGCAATTCATTTTTATACAAATCTGCTTTTAAAAATGACCAAAAGATTTTCTCATTTTATGCAAAAGAAAGGGGATATCATAATGACAAGGTAAAAAAGAAATCAAATAGTAACCCTCAAGGGTTTAAATTTCCAGGTGTCTTGAAGAGAAGTTTCTAAACTGTTTCTTGAATTTTAGAGACTGAGTCACACAATCATGCTGTTTCTGACCAGAAGTGTTAATCAGAATGAACAGTAACAGCCTATCACAATGGTAGTAAGTACATAAATATTATTTGACATACTTTTTCAATAATCTTATACGTGCTTTTTAACAAGCCTCCATAACACAGAGAACATATGAGCCCTGCTAGTATATACTGTACGGCAAGGTAGTTAAGAATATATTGCATTTATAAACTATGCACAACTTTATGAGTCTCTAGCTATAATTTCATCATAGCACAGTAATTGGAAAGTCTGCATAATTTTGGAAGGATATGTGTTTTAGTTAAAAGAACACTATTATTGCTAATTGGATACCAAGCTTACATTGTAAATCAGAGCAAAGTATGGGCTCCTAATTACAAACTTTTTTGAAACAAGCACTGTATGTCTTTACATTATTTTTGGCTAACAAGTGACTTAAATAATCTTAGTGTTACAAAGTCCATAAATCTTTTCTTTAGCTGTGGCTGATGAAATGTTACAGGATAAGAATGTGTGTTCCCAAGGTAAATATCTGGCTTGGCAGCCTATCTCCTACAGTGAATCAAGGTAAAGGGGTATGTAAGTGACTGGCACTGGCAGAGCCCCAAGCAGAAAAGGTAAAAAGTAGAAAGCTGGTATTAACTTATGTAGCATGTTGCAGCTTAACACATTTTAAACAGGCTGGGCTCACTCTTTGGCATCTGGAGCTAAAAACTTACAGCCGTGTTCTTATGTGGAATGAACTTGTGTATTAGGGTTTTACAACACCAGCAACAAGCTTTTATGAAGTTGTTAAGGTCCTGAATCCAGAGCTGTTATGCAAGGCTATTTTTAAAATTATTTTTTCCAAATGGCTTTTCCTCCGCATGCCTTGATCCACTCTTACCACACCTGTGGCAGCAGAGACGGCACTCAACACTGAGCAGGGAGCTGGGTGACAAACACCAACGGAAATCAATATGCTCATTGGATATGATCCTTCATGAACTCTGCTGGGCTGACAGAAAGTGCCAAAAGCCTCAACTTCCTATCAGAGTCCATGGGAGCGGAGAACGTTCAACAGAAGCTACAATCCTCATGGGATCTGCCTGCTGAGCACAGAGGGGCCAGGCCATCTCCCCCAATCCTGTAGCCAAGGCGCAGGGAAGGTGGTTCATTATTCGGTGTTTGGTTGTTCACCATGGCCTTAAAGATACACTGCTTATCTCAATGATGGACAGAGTGAAAAGCCTTGTGCATTAAAAGGCATAAAAACGAGGCAACTTAAAAAACTGGGCCTCTTGGAACATATAACACGGCCCAGGAAGATCAACAATGCCAAGTCTGAAGTCTCTCTTTCATTCTCTCCCCATTGAAAGGAAATTCATGCCTATTTTTAAAGTCTGTTGTGAAGACAATAATGTACTACAAATCTCTGGAAATCCTTTTGATTTTTCCTTCTAATTTTCTATGTATTACATATATTTATTGAAAAAAATGTAATGTAGACTCAGTCATGTTGATGCTGTTCAAATGTCAGCCTGCATAGCATCAAGACAGAGGCCATGTGTTCCAGATTTAAAAGCTGTATTCACTTTGTGATATACCATTCAGCAAGGACTCACTGTCAGACAAGCCTTCTAATCTGTTCAGCATGTTTCCACCTCTTCTTCTTCAGGGAATGGTTGTGGTACATTTCACCAGGTTCCCTAGTAATTTTGGTGTCTTAACAGCCAGTTGGAGCAGAAGAGGTCTTTAATAGTCTCAGATAGCCTACGGATCCCATCTAGGCTGAAAAAGTCCCCAAGGTCTTGGAGTTCAGTAGCTCTGCAGGGTATACGTATTTAACCTTTCATCCTGGCCAGGTTATTAAAGTGAGTTCACTGAAGTTGATTCCAGAAGAAAAAACAGAAGCAGTGTGCTTGCACTGTTGCAGATGAGTAAGTACAGTTAAGTCCTGTTTTATGACCACCTTAATTCCTTTCCCATAAATTCCCTAACCTCAAATCGCAACTGTGAATGCCTCTGACAAACAAGACTTGTCTGCATGGGAGCAGAACACTGCAAGCTCTGCTTGGCTTGTACCTATTCGTTAATGCAGGACCTGAAAATTATTTCTGTCACAAGTTCAACCACAATCTTCTCCATCCACCACAGGGTTAACCCAGGTTCAGTCTTGCAGTGTAGATGACTCAAAATGTATGATTAAAAACATAGTGCTCCAGGCACATTGGCCATGGAAGCTGGCTTGTAGCCTTCTTGCCCACACCGAACAGTAGCACAGCTTTATTCAAAACCTATGTATGATGGTCAGAGATCAATGACAGACAAAAATCAAACTGCACTGCCAGGCAGAGAGACTAAAGATAAGTTTCTCTGTGTTGATTTGACCACCTTGTTCAGGCTCAAGCCTTTAATATTCAAAATCAGCCTTTTAGGATCCTCCTGATAACGGAAGACACCATGACAATACTCTGTCTCTCCCAGAATGACTGGCTGAAGTACTACAGTGTGGGAAAAGCTCCCTTGTGGAGCTTTTTCTGAGTTTCAGGTTGGCAGGTGTTTCCCATTGACCAGAAGAACTGGCAATTGTTCTGAAACAGAAAACAAGTCCTTTGAGACCAGGAGTAAAATGCCAACTGGAAACTTTTAACAGGGCAGGTATGGCAGAGGCCTTAGACTAAATCATTAGTGTGTGATTGTAAAAGAAGAGAAAAAGGGGACAAAGTCAGATGTGGACATGTAGATTAGACAGAAGGACATGACTCATCCTTTCCTGGATAACTTTAGTTCCTAATCAGAGTCTCCACTAGAGAATTCACCAGCTTCAAGCAAGAACACATTCTTATGAAGCTGAGCACAACATGTGCTCTTCATAACCCCCAGAAACCCAGGATGGACCGGGCACATAGAAACAGGAGGCAAGCATACGTAGTTCAAACCTCATTGGAAGGTAATCTGTAGCCATCTTACATCAGATGGGCAGCCGGAAATGCTCTCTGAGAACCTCTCATCTCAGCAGCAGAGGAAAGATTTACTATACCTGGCTAATAACCTTTCTACACAGAGCAGAATTTGTTGTACTAAAAAACATGCTTAGACAGCCACAGACTGCACCATCCAAACGTCACCTGCAATGCATTTTTTGAAACTTTCAGGTAACTGCACTTTATGTTTTTATTTTTGTTCTGCTATTCTGAAAATTCTGATGTTTCTGCTTAACATTGCTTGAGGTGAATCATTAATTTCAACTGAAACTAGGCCAAATTCTTCACCTAAATCCTTATTTAAACACCTTTTAAAGTAGTCTGTTTTTAAAGGTGCTGAGTGCTTTGCACCTCTGAAAAAAATCAAAGTGTTCTTCCTTAGATACCATTTCTCTCTTGACTCAAGCTGACTGTATATTTCAGATAACTTGAAATACTTTGTTTTTAAGTAAAAATCTGTCCTCTCTGTCCTTAGTGGTCTCTGACACTTGATTCACTGGTTGTTTCTTAGCAGTTTTTTGGGGGCACAGAAATTACAATGTCTTCCTTGTCAAGATAAACATGTTCCTTGTCTTATTGACCACCTGAGCACAGCAGTGAGGCTAGTTTCCAATTAAATTATTAAAAGAATTGCTTCAAGATCAGGTCAGGTGAAATCGGTGAGCAACCCTGCACGCGAAAGGGCAGAGAAATAGCAGGAACTTAGAAGAGTCCTTCTTTTGCACAGGATATCCTGAGAGCACTGACCACTAACTCTGCTTTTGAAACAAAGTGAAACAGTCTGCTAAGAGTGCTTTAAAGCCAACTATTAGATTTCGCATGTGCATGTTGTATGCGCATGTTTTAGACTATCCCCAAGTAACACGACATTCCCATTAGCTTTTGTTAACTTCTACATCAGAGTAAGCCAGAATCTTAAGAAGATTAACCTCTGTTCCTTCTAACTGTTACTTAATTTTTATTAGAACAATTTTTTAGGGTAGTTTTGCGGGCTTTTTTCCTTCTTTGGATGGATACAGAAATTTCTCTGATGAAAGCTTCAGACTTTTTTAATTAAAAACAAAACAAAACAAAAAAGCCAAAAAAACCCCAACCCTGTAAAATTATTTTCCTTAAAGAAACTGCCAAAACTCTAGGAATCAAATTACAGAACAGAAGCAGACATCACAATTCCAGCTTTACTCTACCTACTCAGGGAACCTGAATGTCTCTCTGAGGTGATGAGTTGATGGGAAACAGCACAATTCTGCACTGAGGAGGGAATTTCTATTTGTATTTAATGATCTTGGTGAAAGTGAAGCTTATGAGCATACGTAATGGATTTCTGTGTTCTTAAAAGCTGGAAAATAATTCTTTTGCCTACTGCTGAACAACTCCTACGCATAAACCTACAGCCATCTAAGAAAGAAAAAGACTAGGGGTTTCCATCTGTGGTCTGCAAAGTGTTAAGGTTAACTATCTGCGAGACTGCCATAAAACATAATTACAAAAAGCTGATTACTAGTGGACATACATTTGCTATCCAAGAGTCTGCAATTCTACTCAGCCATTTTTTAGAAATCTGAAAACTGAAAACTACTTCAGGGTCAGAGGGCCTGATTTTGGCCTTCTCCTTCACTCATGATATTGTTTCTACTTTTTAAATTGACAGACATTCTTCATTCATAAGCCCCATTGTTTACATGGTCATTGACTTCAGGAAAATAAGTCTCTTTTACGTTCAATAACTGCTAACTCTATTTATCCAACTAATAAATAATCCTTCACCCTCTCCTCCCTCCTCCTCAACTCCTAGGTTATTACACTGCAACATCTTGGCTCTATGCCTATTTAATCTTGGTAATAATGATCAAAACCAGAGTGCACAGATCTCAGTACCCTGATTAGGATCACCATCCAACTATACATAATGCACATGCTTCATTAGAAAAAGAAGGTTCTGCCAGAGGTTGCCATATTCGATTGGAACTTTTACATTTCTCAGGATTTAATATCAGCAGCAGCAGTTTAGATCCCACTCGACTTTAGATGGTAAATGGTAAGTTTATTAGGTTTTTCTATTGTTAGAGGCAAATGAGGAATTGGGTTTTTTTCCTGTTTGCATGAACTTATGTCAAGAATGATGACGCTAAAAAGTCATTAGAGAGCAGAAAATGGAGGGTGATTACAGTATAATACCTTACAACTGACAAGGCTCTGTTCCTGCTCCAACAAATAAGAAATGTTGATGAGGTTTCACAGTCACATGTACTAAGAAACAGGATAGTCCAAATTTAATGTCTGGGTGGTGTCTCTGGAGCTTTTTGTAGTATACATTAAAGAGTCCACTCACAGAGGACATGACTCAATTCCTATCTGAGACAGTGGTCAAACATCTACTGACCAAAATTGTACAGGCTAAAGGTTTCATTTGTCAGTCTCATGCTATAAATAACCAGTCTCTAGGTGTACAGTCTAGTTTACCTTGGCAAGAAGACGGCATACTGATTTATACAATCCAACTACTATCAACATGTCTTGCACTCCAACGTGCAACAACAGTTACCTTTTAAACAATAATCCCAATGTTTGGTCCCGAAACAGTGGATAAACAAAGGATTCACTGTAGTTATGTTGCTTACATTTTAAAGTAAATTCTACCTTCCAGTATGTATTGAGACCAATACTATTTAATATCTTCACCAATGACATAGACAGTGGGATGGAGTGCACCCTCAGCAAGTTGCGGACAACACCAAGCTGAGTGGTGCGGTGGACACGCCTGAGGGACGGGATGCCATCCGGAGGGACCTGGACAAGCTCGAGAAGTGGGCCCGGGTGAACCTCATGAGGTTCAACAAGGCCAAGTGCAAGGTCCTGCACCTGGCTCAGGGAAACTCCCAGTATCAATACAGGCTGGGGGATGATGGGATCAAGAGCAGCCCTGCCAAGAAGGACTTGGGGGTACTGGTGGAGGAAAAGCTGGACATGACCCGACAATGTGCGCTCACAGCCCACAAGGCCAACCGTATCCTGGGCTGCATCAAAAGAAGCGCAGCCAGCAGGTTGAGGGAGGTGATTCTGCCCCTCTACTCTGCTCTGGTGAGACCCCACCTGGAGTACTGCGTCCAGCTCTGGAGTCCCCAACACAAGAAGAACATGGACCTGTTGGAGCAGGTCCAGAGGAGGCCACAAAAATGATCAGAGGGCTGGAGCACCTCTCCTATGAAGACAGGCTGAGAGTTGGGCCTGTTCAGCCTGGAGAAGAGAAGGCTCCAGGGAGATCTTATTGTGGCTTTTCAATACTTAAAGGGTGCTTATAAGAAAGATGGGGACAAACTTTTTAGCAGGGCCTGCTGTGATAGGACAAAGGGTAATGGTTTTAAACTAAAGAAGGGGAGAGATAGGCTAGACATAAGGAAGAAAATTTTTCATGATGAGGGTGGTGAAACACTGCAACAGGTTGCCCAGAGAGGTGGTAGATGCCCCATCCCTGGAAACATTCAAGGTCAGGCTGGACGGGGCTCTGGGCAACCTGATCTAGTTGAAGATGTCCCTGCTCATTGCAGGGGGCTTGGACTAGATGGCCTTTAAAGGTCCCTTCCAACCCAAACTATTCTATGATTCTATGATTCTAATGAAAGCAAGCTGCCTTTCCACTTTAAGTTGTCCAGAAACACTTAGGTGTGCAAGAGGGAAAGACTCCTCTGTATAGAGAGAAGATTCCAGGCAAACTTGACAGAGGATTGCTGGTTGCAAAGATATTAAGTTCCTACTAGTTTTTATGAAATTGGCAGCTGAGTAGAGGAGAGACTGAAGACCTCAATAGGAGACTGTATTTTCCTAGACATCAGAGAATCCTCAGAGGCACTCAGCCTTGAGACAACCAAAGGAAAATGAGCTTAATTAGCTCTGCTGTCCATAGACTTGTTTTTAGGTTAACTAATTTATCTCCTCTACAGAATACTAAAGAATCCCTTACTGTAAAAATGCCTATGGTATGGGATGATACTGCAGAAGGTGTTTCTGTCTATCTACTATCTCTGCCTATAAAAGATATTAAGTCCCTTTGTCCAGCATGGACAATGCAGGGGGGGACGGGACGGGACTGGGCAGGAATTGAGGGAGGAGGTATTTGCCTGTGCACATGGGTTAAAAGACATTTAATGAATCACAGAAAATAATAGCTTTACACAGTAAAAGCATTCCCTCTCCCTGCTTCTCTCCCCCTGCTTTTCCACATAAATTATGTGAACATATCATCAAAACATGATGATTTTTATTTTCATAAATGGGGCCATATGTCAGCTAAAACAGAAAATGTGTGCTGAACTGTGATGTGGGTTACATGATACACTTTAATTGGATGTCACTTTAATGTAAACAGCTTTACATAAAACTCAGCCTAAAAGAAAACTTTTTAAAATTGTCAAATATTAGTTGCTAAAACAACTTGATGCTGCATGTGTCTTTTGCATTGTTTAGTCAATCAAAGGATATCAGTCACGAAGGGGCTAGATTCTGATCTCACTTGCACCAAAGCAGTCACAGAGACTTTGCTAGAGGTCCTTAGAATAGGGAGCCAGGGACAAAAGACCTTTTTTGCCCAAACATTTTTTGCCTAAATTTTCCATGTAAGATTTTTTTTTTTTAATTGCAAATGTCATTTGTTCATCTAAACATTTAACAAGTGCAATTCACTTGTGGTCAAGTCTGTATGCCAACATCACTTTTTGCAGTGGAAGAAATCTTAATCTGAAAAAAAAAAAACCCAAAACCCAACCCCAAACCCAAGTACTATACATACACTTATATAGGTGAAACAACCAACTCTCCCTCATACAACACACAACTCTGGGTACCCATATGGAAATAACCTCCATAAACAACGTGCTGCCGCAATAATGAACAGCTGAAAAGAATGGGCTTAAAAATTTTTTTTAAAAAAGCAGCTTTGGTAACGCTGATAAAACATCAACCACTTATACTGGGAAATGTTAACAAGTCAGTATTTGCTAGCAGATACCACAGGGTTACCACAGTCATTTTCTATGTATAAATAAAGGAAAAAGCAGTCACATCTCACCTGCTGCTCTGTGGTAGCTGCTGGCAAAGGCTTTTTCTTTAATGCCGCTGTGCTCTACTATCACAGCAATACTCAGAATGGAACCTTTTGAATGATACTGTCAAGTTGAATTTCAAGCAACAACTGATTCTTACTACCTTGCAATAACAAACTCATATTTTAACATCAGATATGCAGCTGGATAGCACTTGCTACCTTTTAAAAGTACTTATACATGTTGAACAAAACTGCTGGCATCAACACATATTCACAGTAAACCACTGATGGGTTTATCAAAATATCTTTGGTTTCTTTTGGCAATTAATTAGATTTGCAGGCACATACTGCTATGTATGCACACTCTAATCTTAAATGTTATCCCTAACACTTAAGGCAGAATCCCATAGCATGGTTAAAAGCATCCCTTATAAGCTACTCCACCAGAATCCAAGGTCTGCTTTGGAGAAGAAGTAACAGCTATCATTTCTTAATCTGCCACTTTCTATAGTAAACCCACTGCACCTCAGAGCCATGGCAGAAGCCTACATGATACCATCTTAGGCCTGGACTTCTCTTAAAACAAAAGAAGCTGCATGCTTCTCTCTGAAAACCATCTAACACGTTTTGGAATTACATCTAGACCACCAACAAAGCTGTTGGAGAAAAAGAGGAGCGGCGTTATATTACAAAGCTTTTCCTTACAGTTCCTGTTACTAGTTATTGGACATCATTATGGCTTTTATAACGACGGCAGCGTAAATCAGCAGGCGAAGGCTGAATAGAATGTTCTATCCTTGCCTTCCGATGAAAATTCCTGTCCAAAGAAGGGATAAAATAATAAATTTGTTTTAAAGAATCACTTTTTTCCTTGGGTTTATTTTGGTTTAATTTAGCAGAATGCATAAAAGAAGGATTAAAAAAAATCCATAAAGCCAAGAAAACCACAAAATCCCCTTAAAAAATGAGATTTATGTTCAAGTTTGAAATGGCATAAACATGCATTGCAAACATCATCTCTCTTCCAATCAGAGTAATAAAAATTGTCTTACAAATTATAAGGCTATAAAAATTGAAGACAACTGTTTCTGCAGCCCAGTTGGCTTGCGCTAACTTCAGTATTTGGTGTTCAAATGTAAACAGCATTGCTGATTCTTCCTGTGTTGCCTGTCACTTAGGCTTGCCACGGAGAGATCACAATGTATGTAAGGAGGAAGCATGTCTGTGTGGCTGCTCCCTGAAACTGTAAAGCACTCGAGCTAAGCCCATCCACAACGCCAGGGGACAGAAACGATCAGAAAGATACTTCTAAAGCAATGTGCCTTTTGCATTGGCTTGTTCTTAAGGGAAACTTACCCTCATCACAAGGAAAATTTAGGGCAAGTTTATTGCTTTAAAGCATCATTTTGCACATTAATGTCTGCTGAGATGGAAATCGTCTTTAATCATGTATTGTGGAATGAAAAAATGTTTCAGAATCTTATTTTTCTGGCTGTACTGAAGTGGGCATCCACTGTCTCAGCTCATAATCTACAAAAAAAGGCAAAACTTTCATAATAAAGCTGCTGTAGCTGCAACAACACAAATAGAAACATCCAAACCGGGATGGCTTTTACGCCTTGTATCAGGAAGACTTTGGATCTGCTGCACCTGAGCAGGGCAATGACAGCCCTGCACCCCTGGTGTACACCATTTGTTCCACTTAAGCGTGGCTATGTATATTTACGCAGTACCGCCCAGCTGCCTGTGCAGCAGCATGCTACTCTTTCTTACACCTCCCATCCTGCCCGTTAGTCAGATGGATTATTTAAACAAAAGCCTATTTACACCAGCAGAATATAAATCCCGTGCATAAATGCTCATCGGGGTGGGCACTGCCCTGAGCAAAGTCTCACCAGGAATGGCTGATGGACACAATATTTATTCCAGACACCCAGAGCCTGCAGCACTCATCCCCACCCAGGGTCTGTCCCAGCAGTGGTGCCAGGGCTCCTAAGCAGGGAGGCATTTTGCCTTTCTCCCTCTGGCATAGCCCCCCTGGCAGGCCATAGCCCTGCTATTTTTTTATGTACCTTTTCAACTAGGCAGTGGGATCCAGCGTCCCATTGTCAGCAACTGCTAGGGATGTAAATCCCTCTCAAAATGAGGGTTAGGGTCCAGTTCTGCAGCAGTTCACATGAAAGGTTAATTCGGACGCTGCAAAATCAGCTCCTCACAGTTATCTCAGAAGTACAGGAAAAAAACAATACATATTGGACCTACTCCCTGCCTCCGACATTCATCTGTAGTATACAGAAGAGAATGAGCCATTAAGATGTTAAATGTGCCTGGCAGCAGGTGAATGATTTAACTGTGAATTGGTAACATGTTTTGCACAGGTGGTGGGATTTTGTATGGAAAGCAAGACCCTGGTTCAGGGAATATATATACCCTTCCTTTCTCCAAGAACCAGGCTGGCGAAGGGTGGTAGAGGGAGCATGCACACATACATATATATGTACATATACATCTATACGCGCATGCATGCACATATATATATATGCTTTAAAACATGCCCAGAATGAAATACAGTTACCTAACGAAATTACTAAATTTTGTCTCCGTTATAGCAGCGTTGCCAATCTACCACCAGGCATTCCATCTTTCATATAGGATTCGGTAAACATTTCAATCCAGATCTAAGACCCATAGCCAAGGTATCAATAACAGTGACATATTATGAAACTTTCATTCCCTTTCCCCCTCCCCTTCCAGCCCAGTAATAACTGTCAGGCGATCCTGGCAATTTCACAAGCATAGCAATGATTCAGCTGGCAGATTTCAGTGGATTATTGTGGCCAATTTGGAAAAACACTCTAATAAGCATTACTTTCCAGAAACCAATATAAATCTGGAAGAGGGGATTATTAAACCCAGGGAAACTATAACAAAAGACATTAATTGCATTTTTGGAAGGACCTTTTGAATTAAATTATTACCTGCTAGTTTATAAGGCAAATATATAGATAAAAACCACTACCATGACAAGAATTTATTTATATTGGCCATATATACTGCAGGAAATTTATATAGAAATATAATTTACACACAAACACTATGCTCATTTATGGCATTATATAAGCAATACATTTTGTTATATGTCTATATGTATATCTTCAGACAATTAGGATTAAGTTATTTACTCTCACATACACACATATGCACACAAGCGATGGTAAGTAAAACAAAAGATCAAAGGTAGGAAGTGATCACAATGAATTATAAGCCATCTGTTTGTGTATTTGTAAGTCTATTCTAAATTTTCTAGATAGTCTTACAACAGAATACAGCAGTTTCTTAAACTGAGTCTACAGGACTTGGAAAGATTTTCCTAACTTGCTTCTCATTTGCTGCTTACGCATAATATTTAAAAATCACCAGCCTGCTCCAAAGTCTGTTGAAGTACACGAGGAGCTTTCTCTTGACATCAGTAAATGCTGGATTGGGTCGTTAATATAGAAAGATTAATCCCTGCCTCTAACTTTTGTGTCTTTGGGGATTGTGTGAGAAGAATGATGGAACAACCACAAGCCATTCTGGAAGTTCAAACACTAGATGACTCAAGGATTCATCCCACTGTTGAATAACAGTTTTGAAAACAAAATAATGTATTCTTACAATAATATGACGTAACCTCTGATTTTCTTATTTTCCCTGTTGTGAGACTGTTCGCTTGCATACATGTTCTTCTCATTTTGTCTGCGTTCTCTATTTGTCTTTCCAAACACGTCATGAGCAGCATTGGAAGTAAAGGAGAAACCCTTTCCCTTCACAGTGAACTTAATTCCTCATTGGAGCCAGTGCTCTAGAAGGCTTAATAAGGCAGCAGGAAGGTAGAGCGATGAGCAAATATTTAAATAGCACAGATCATATAGCCCACATATGAATAAAACTGGTCACAAAGACTGCATTTATTTTGATAACTCAAAAAAAGAGCTGGGATTTTACACTCCATTATTATTAATGAATAGACCCGGAACAAACGCAGGAAACCAAGCTCCAAAATAACTACTGCATAGGACACTGCTGCTAAAACCCAAAGTGCCAACCAAAGAGGTAATGAGATCAGAAATATCCAAACAAAACACACGCAGGGACTGCGGCTGAGCCACAGGACTCCCACACAGCTACCTTTTGCCTTCCTGGAGGGGGAAACAGAGCTTGTGTCTTGAACCTGAACACAGTCAGCACCTCCACTGTGCCAAACACCAGCCCCGTCTACCCTGTCTCTGGTATTTCCAAGTCTGCATCTTACTACCATAGGGTCTGAGCAACCTTTAAGCTTCTATAAATGCAAGTGCTCTTCACAGGTCCTTTCCTGTTCTCAACCAGTTCCCTCCAGAGAGTGACCATTACAAAAGACAGGTGAAAAATGGGTATTTGAACCTTCTGCTGACCTTGGCAGTTGACAAGGTCTCCCCACACCAGCACAGGGGTGAAAACTGCCCCTCATGGATGCTCACTTGCTCATGGTGCTGTGGCCACCTTGCAGGCCTAACTTTGATACCATCAGGAGCATGCTGAAGGGGATACAACTAACACATTGGCCTAAGCACCACTATCAGCTATCAACTTTATTATTATTTCCTGAATTAACTGATACACTGCACTAATAAATAATGAATGGTCCTTTTTCCACTAATTCCTATCTTAATTTTTTGTTTCCTGGATACCCCAAGACCAAAAATTGAAACAATCACTATGTGGTAAAGTTAAAATTCTGCATCCACCATGAAACAGAGAGGGCCAGATTTACAAAGAAAGAATAAAGGACTTGTCTCCCATTCTTCTCCTTTTAGTGCTGCACATTGATACATTCAAATAAGACATGCCCCCTCCCTGCCCACCCCCATCCCCAAAAGACAGACAGGCATGAGTTGTCTGCTTAATTTGACAAACACTTGGCTTTCAGTGGGATATGACTGGCTGTAACAAAAGGCTCCAATGTCTTATACTGTTTTGCCCTAAACATTACCATAGAATTCACTGAGAAAACAAAGTTCCTGGATGATTCATGTTGCATATTTTCCCTAAACCTGAGCTAAAAACTTCAAAGCCTCCCAAACTGAATCACCAGACTGAATCACCCTGTTTTCAAACACGTGGAGCAACTTAGGGAGAGCAGCATTCAGAGGTACTGTACGATGGAGCTGTGTGCAGTACAGCAAAGCCCAGGAAAGTAATCCACCTCTGCAGCAGAAGCACTCAACATCTTGTGAACTGGGGCTTGATTATCAGGCTTGTATCATTCCGGCCTTGGCTGTGCTCCCACTTGTTTGCAGTCAATGGGAATTTTGCCCCTGCTTCAGCGCAGCTGAAATTTGCCTTTAGGAATTGGCAGAGGCTTAAAGTTTGCAGCTGGGAAGGCTCCATGCAGGTGCACAAAGGATAGGGACCCTGCCCTGCCCTGCCTGGAGAGACCACAGCTGGGGGACACCATGGGGCAGCAGAGGGATCTCCCCCTCCCAGCTTTGCGCAGTCACTGGCTGCTTGAGAGCAGACAGGCCAAAGCAAAGTGCAGATGGGAGGGTGGGAGAGCAGCACCTTCTGCCAGCCCATGCTACGTTACCTACCATCCTACCTGGGAGTTGCAATGGCCACTTTCAGCTGCTCCAGCACATCCAACAGCAGAGAGCTGCCTTCTCATCAGCAAACATTTCTACATATTTTGCAGAATAATCAGCATCTTTGCTCTCAGCCCTTCCCACCAACCTCTCTTCCCCTCACAGAAGCCCAACAACTTGACAGCTAAATGATATGTCTATTGTTTCTATAATAACATTATGAAACATTTATCAAAACTTATCAGAACCAGACTCAGGTCACGAATAAAGCCACTGTACACTGATAAATGTTGTAAAGAACTGGGAATCAGGATTTAAAGGCTCTCTGTTCTTCATCTTTCATAATCTAAATTAAAATTGGCTGCAGTCAGTCCTGGAAATTAGATAGTCCAACTACAGTTGTTTACTAGTAACTCTATTTAAGCTACATTTGCCAGTATTATGTACTTACTATTTTCTTAAGAAGACACTGGTGTCTTTGACTGCATGGAGGGACAGAGAGTTGAAACAATAACAACATTTTCAATGCAACATTGCAATCAAAAGCACTCAATTTAATATACAGGTCTGATAGTTTGTTTTGTCTAAGGTGGCTATTTTGCACACAGTTTTTTTTTCTTGAAACAGTTCCTGGGCAAAGCACCATAGATTTAGAATGATACGCTGCCATGTTTTTAAGGAAAATATGGTTTTGTTTAGGCTACAATTAGATGCTTTCACAATTTGTCTCTGGCAAACTGAGACTGAAAACTCCAGAGTCAATTTGTTTAGTGTGAACTGAAATAACATCTATCTTAGTACAGAAACTTTTACAACAAAAGATTCTTCATCACAGACCTAAGAGTTTTCCTTCTAAAAATGTAGGGGTGCCATGCAATTCTTAACGCACACCAATTCACAAGGCTACGAGCCGTGTATTGTTTGGAAGCCATGGGGGTAAATCACATTATCATGAATGACACTAATGATCCCATACTTGCCTGAACATAATGCCCGTTATATAGTCTTGCCTTTAGGGATTTTTTTTTTTTTTATATATAGTTGGTATAAATGGCTCGCTCGCTCTCTTTTGTTGATTTTACAAAGAAATGCACTCAGGTACAGAGTCTGCCTTTCCCAGATTAATTATTTGAGCCAAATCGGCCATGCCTATCATGTGAGAAGTCCCCAGGTAATGCCTTGGAAAGACCCAAGTGCAATAAATGGAGTAGCGTATCATAAAATGCATATGACTACCCTCTACTGGATGGAGCTAGAGCAGCTGAGCTGTGTCAGTGAATCTTCAAAGCCATGATTTAATAGAAGTCCTTTCACACTGACTGGGCTGGGTTTGGGTTTTCACAGAAATGGATCTAAATGCAGTTATCACAGGGAATTCCTGGGCTATCAGGGTATGCTGTCCTTGGACAAAGCAAGCATTTCTGCTAAGTACAGGTCAATTATAAACACAACATACAAAAAAGCAAAGGCTATATAATGAGAGAAGACAACCATCACAGACTTTCAAAAATCCAAATGGTTTCTTTGCCCTGCACTTTTCTTTCCCAGCAAAATCAGGCCAGATCCCAGCTGGCAAAAACTGGCAAATTTCCATCAGCCTGTGGGTCATTAACTCTGAAAAAAGGGCAGTTTCAAAACCAGTTTTGTGTATAGTGTTAGTTTCTGTCAGCGTTGCTATAAACAATCGAAATTGAAAGTATCTGGGATGACTACAATACCCATTTATTTTTCTTGCTATTCAGAGATGTGTTCCAATACAGATTTTCCTAAAACAATTTACACGTATCAGAGCCTATATCTGACAAGCTGAAATATTTAAAACAAGCTTAATCTACCTTCTAAGTTTGCACCGCTGGTGTTACGCAAAGATAGTCCTCTGTTGTCCACCTACAACCAATGGACAAATTCTTAATGGGGGTGCTTTCACCTGCTAAAGGGAACAACTCATTCAAAATGGCTGGTGCAAATACTAAGAGCAAATGGAGAGCTGGTGTGCTCTGTACTTCCTGATCAGCAAACACCTTTGCAAGGAATCTCAGTCCATGCCAAATGTAAAACAGGAAGGCAGCATTATCATGCTTTTCATTATCTTCCTTTTCTGCCATGTCTATCATGCTCAAAGATGCCCCCAAAAAATGACAAACATAAGCCCAGTTACAAATTTAGCAGAAGAGATGTCTAGAAAGGAGTTGGCTTCTTTCCCTCTCCCCAGGTTTTGCTTAGCATCGATTGTGCTCCCATACCTGTGCAGCTCCCACATCCCTAGTGCAGCTGTGCCCTGCACCCTTCCCCAGCCAAACACACACCAGTCCCCGGGGCTTTGGGACACTGATCAACACACACCAAACAAGCTTGATCCAAAACTTGAATTTCACTGCCTCGATTTTGAGAAAGTTGGACCAGGAATCTGCAGGTGAAACTGCTGTGCTCAACAGTCTTTATCTGCCCAATTTCACAGCAGAAGTAAAATGTCCGTATGTCATGGCACAGTCATTTCTGGCACAATGGTCTGTGTGGTACATTAGCATTCACTGGAATCAATAGCGAAGCTTTCATTCACGGTGAGGAGAAACTTTTTGTTCTATAAAGGTCAAATCTGGTAAGGGCAAAGCAAAACAAAAGGTAACTTTCTTGGCGAACTGACTGCTTTAGCCAGTCATCCCTGATTTCATACTTGCCAGTGTGCAAAGCAAGCATCTGTTTGTGAAATGGTCTGAGTCCTGCCTGGGAGGACAGCGGGGCCCACACCGCAGGGGATGCTGAGCACCATCTCTCTGCGTGGTGACTATCCCCGGCTCCCTCATAGCAACATTAGAAGGATGAAATACACAAACAATATCTTGAGAGTGCAGACACCTGAAGGCTTAAACTGTGCTCCTGTGCCTGCTAATGAAGTTCCTGCTCTTATGCCTAATTATGCAATCAATTTTCACAGAATGGTAGAAATAGGAATAAGACAGTTTACACTCAAAATGATTCTCTACAACATATTTTCCAGATTTTCAGACAGTCTAGCTTATATTATTCATACAGTTGGGTATCTTCTATTTCCACTACGAAATTATTCCACTCTAAAATACACCTCATTTTTAGGAAACTTTTACTGAAAGATTAGCCTTAAATTTTCCTTTGCTTGATTTTGCCTGATCACCCCTACTTATTCTCTATTCTCTTCTAAACAATCCCTCCCCTTCCTTGTTCTCCCCACCCTAGCCCTTGTTTAATTCCTTTAATCTTTCCTTAAAAGACTGTCTCTCTGTCCCCTTAATCATTATTTAATTCCTCATCCTTTAGGCGAGTGCCAAAGATGCTAAAATGAGAAATGGATGCTTGCCATAAAGGAACAGAACTCCTGTAACTCCAAAACAGTTGAAATCATGAGGACTTGCAGGCCATTACCCCATTATGTGAATAGTATTTTTACAGCGCTAGAAATGAAGTAATGCAGCTACAAATATCCATGTTTTAAACGGGCTGTGATTCTAGTGGCCCAGAAACAAGTTGCCTGAGAGGTACTGATGGAAGGTTAGGGATATCACAGTCCACAGTTAAGAACATCCATGCTTAAAGGTTCCTTCCACTCTGATCCCTTCAACTTTGCTTAGTGTTAAAAAGGATTTCCTTTAAAAAGTTCTAAGTTTGCTGCTTTTCAATATTCACCTATAAGGAGAGATGATAGAGAATCCCTTACCTGGCCTTTCCTGTGATGTTCACTGTGTACCTCCCAATACCTCTCCCTCTAAATGCAGCATAGTCTCTTCACACCTGGAAGTATTTCTGATTGCCTCCTTTCAGAATCTGAACAGAAATGGTCAACGATCATCTGAGATAACTTTGGCATATCATTTCTGCCCAGAAGTAAGATGTATACAAGAGGAGGTTTGCCAATCTGAAGTGTAAAGCATCCTATTTAGCATTTACCTGGCTCAGACTTACACTGACTAAGCTAGTGTGCTCTATGCATCTGATGCGTATGTCCAGTTTCTGTATGTTTGTTGTCATCTTTTCACTCCTTGGCCTTGAAGACAAAGCACAAGCTGAAACTGTTTAGTTAGACCAAAGCATTGTAAACAGTGAACTCTGAGATCACCATGACCATGCAATTAAAAATGTCATTATGTCTGAGGATATGCAGGAAGATAAAAGTCTGTGAATAAGTGTGATACTTTTAAATATTTTCACATAATTTGCTTTTTTCTGCTCTCCCCATGTCTTGTCTGAGGAGACAATTTATTGCATGAAGGCAAGTGGGCAACGTGTCAAGCATTAGATGTGGTTTTGTTGAGAGCACCCCACACTGAGTCAGGTCTACTGCTGTTTTTCTGTGAGTGCAAGCAAGTATCACAAGGTACATCTCTTGCCAGATCCCTTCTCCCTGCAGTACTAGAACATGTTTTCAGGCATCACAACTTGTGCCACTCCAGGAGTAGCCCCCTGGGCCTTGTTTTATGTGGAGACAGCGTGCTCGAGATCTACAGGGAACAAGGTTGAGACTGTGACTCTTTATAAGGGAAAGCAAAGCAATTCCTACAGCTGGCCAGTTCCTGTGCAAAGGCAGACAAATGTAGTTGGACCCATTTTGAAATCAGGGGAAAAAAGGGCAGGATTTGTTTCACATAACTTCGAAAGATCCTGACTTGCAAGTCATAGTGTCGACCTACATCTTTCTCGAAGACACAGATACAAAGGTGTTCTGTGCCTCTGGGTGTACTGAAGGGAGTATCGTAAGGTGACACAAGACCTGGGATCGCAGAGGCTGGGCCCAGTGACCCAGATGGCCCTATCAGTTTTGCCTTGTGTTTTCCTTTCTGTAATACTCCATCTTCCTCACTCTCTCACTGAAACAGAGTGAAATCATATCAACATGGACACAGCAGATTAGTTTTACAAGGTTCCCACCAGTCTGACATTCATCAGCTTTCTAATCTAATAGTAACACAATACCCTTTACAAGTACATGTTGAAGCAGCATGCTCTCAGTCTGTGTCCAAGGGCTGCAGGTTAAATTGATACCCAGGTCCTGCATTCTGCCCGTCGCTGATTGACTAACGTTATTTCTGACATTCCCAGGGCCTGCCAGCCCTCCATGCAAGGGTTAAAGGAAAGTTGTAAGCAACGGTTCTAAAACACTTGGAAGAATCTCCTTGAATCAAAACCATTTCATAAAAGGCTCTCTGCCAGGCAATAAAATATTTTTGATGGACTCTTATTTTATCATTACCCATGTAAGAAAAATGTATTGCAAGAATCCCAACACAATTCAGGGAAGTAATCATTTGCAGATTTAGTAGGCATTCTCAATTGGCAAAAATGAAAGATTTATTGTAGGGATGATGAAACAAAGAGCAGTTGTGCAAACTTTACTGAGCTGGATTATGAGAACATGCTTTTTCCATTTCCCACTTTTAAATGCCTTGGATGCAGTTTCAAAAGAAAGCTCAAGATCAATTATTTAACACTGCAGCTACACTGTACCTGAGTGTAGGATCTCTTCACACATATGTTATCTGTACACAACAATAAAGGGAGGAGATTGAGGGAAGACATTGCTATAGACAACAAAAGCAGACTTCAGAATAAAACTCATATTGTTCCTTGATTCCACAATCAGCCCAGGGATGTAAATAGAAAAGTCAGGCAATGACAAATGTCTGTGATGTAAATGCATAGCTATTTGAAATGAAGCCTCTTTTGACTTACCCAAACACAGAAAATACAGGTGTCCTTGAGACAGAATACAGGGCACTGAATACTCTATAACGGCAACATTTTCTTTGAAAGCCACGGCAGAGCCAAATAAAATCGCTCTCTTGCATACCCTTACTCACATGAATAATGCTCTGAAGTAGAAGTGACTTTCCGGTCAGCAAAGGTACACAGTCTCACACCAACTTTAAGAAATAGGTGGAAGAGAAAACACTTTGGGAAGAAGGAGATCTTTTTCTTGCCTTTTCTGCCAGGCACTCAATGTGTGACTTTTGGCACTTTGTGGCTGAGCCATTCTGGGCTCATGTACCCTGGTGTAAATTCAGGGTTTCTTTACAATTACACCAGCGTAAACAGGGATAGAAAGTAGCAGAGTAATTTGCCTTAATTCAACTGTATCTGGAACGTGGGCACAAGCGTTTTCACCGCACAGGAAATGCTGTAGGAGGGTAGAAGCTTGAAAGAACTTTGAGATTCTCAGCAGAAGGAACCATTAGAGATGCAAAATAGCACTATGGATGCATTATGTTACTGGTCTCACTACCGCGCTGTGGTTATTCACCCTCGCTGTGCTCCAGAGAGATTTATTTCATTGTACTTGTGAGGAAATGGACATCTAAGGTCAAAACTTCCAGAAGTGCTCATGACATTTCAGTAACATAGTTACACACTGTCTGGTTTGAGAGAAAGTAGACCTCAACTTCAGAGGTGCCCTATTCGAGCAGGGCACCTCCAAAATAGAGCTACCCAAAATCAGGGCCTGCTTTTGAAAACCTTGCTCAATGTGAGTTGTCAGATGCCAGAAGGTCAAGTTTTGATATATTTAGTTTAAATAACACATTATTTTTTTTACTAGGCCCACTGGACTACTTGCTAAACAAGTGAGTGAAGGTTTCAGAATCTGGCTCATTGTGAAGCCCAAGCCGATATAAACACCCTGCACTGTGGAACGATGGCTTTTTATTTCTCATCCGATTGTTAAAGCCTAACTGTTGCTGGTTTGCCCTGAAGCAACAAACAAATGCATCGCATTTAGAACTGAGATCCAACTGCATAAATGACTGTATAAAGTTTTTAATGTACACTAAATTCCTCTTTCTCCCCTGAGACTATACTATACAGCCTCTGTGCTGCCTGCAAATGCAGATTAACATTTTTATTAAATGACATATGTTTCACTAATATAGAGTATTAAAATGTATTGGCCTAATAAGAAACATTAATGAGTATATCGTTGGCACAGTTTTTAAACAATATTTAATTTTACTGCTTTTTAATTTGACCAAGCCTTCTGCCAGGTGATTCAAGCTATTTTTCTTTCTTGAGGTTAATCACTGTTCAGAAAGGCTAAATCACTGAGAGTTCAGAACAATTCCATGCCATTTTTAATAATCCCCACAGAACACATACACAGAAATAAAATAAAGCCAAGCACTTAACCTCAAGAACACAATCCCAAAGACTTTGTTTGAAATTTTAGAACTTTCAAGCTTTCCACCTTCTAAATGATAAGATTAATAATATTCAGATGCAATTTGGTTTTTGAAATGAAATTTTAGGGGGAAAAAAATCTTCTCTCACTGCTCCTAGATATTAGATAGCTACAGACTGCCTTCAAATCACTGAATGCAACCTTCTTTCCCAGATCTTCTGGAGACAACTCATCCTGCCAAAATGATGCTGGACCCTGCAGAATTATAGTTTTAGGACCCAACTCCTGGACACATCTTTGAGGTACTCCTGAGGTGTATTAAGACATTGCTACAGGAAGCAGGTAGTTCACAATTATATTTACTGCTCCGTAAAACTTACGACTAGAATGGAGAATGCATCTGACTAGTTGAGGGTGTATCACTTCATCTTTACTACTGTGCAGATTCATATAGTGAAGCTGATGGATGACTCAGTCCCTGACAGGATGCACTGTGAGAAAAAAATCTTGTCACACTTTTGCTACATGGGAAATGGTGAGCTACAGAAATCCTTAGGAGTTATTGCAAACCCAGTGCTTAGAGGCTGGAAAGCCTTTCCCTTTTTGCATCTTCAGATGTGATTATTTGATAGAATTCATTGATCTGCATGGCAAAGAAAGTGATCTTGTGGTGCAGCTGGAATGAATTGGGAGTTACGAGGCTGCTTGCAAGGTATCTTCAAAAGGTGATGCCCCATGAGAGGTTTATAGGTCTGTGCTGAGACTGGGGTTTGAAAAAATCTGCACGTGGAGTATCATCCAGAGCCAGGCCACAGCAGAGCTGGAAATAATTCTGAGTGTCTTAAAATAAGAAAGAATCACTACTTACTCAGTTTTGTGGGACAAGAGGATAAAGATAGAAACATGGTATCGAGATGTCATTTTTGTGTGCAAACTGGGCAAAGGGAAGGGAAAGGAGCCTAGCAGAAATTTTCCAAAAAGACCTCAGAGACATGCCTAGAAGTTTGTCTGGCAGCCAAACATCGTAGGTCACAACTAATAAATTTCGCTTTTCTAAGCTGGGCATACTTTAGCCTATATTATTTGACAAAGAACATGAATGACTTTGCTCTGCGTGGAGGAGTTCTGACACAACTACCTCTTCTATGTGCCACTATGGTGCAAAGCAGCACAGCCACCGTGGAGAACCATTTCTAATACAAATATGTTTCCTTCCTTTAAGATGTTCTCTGTCAATCAGACCATTGTCAGGTATTTTTCAAAAGCTCAGAGTGTTTACGATTCTTACAAATATCTGCTGCTTTGTAGGAAAGTGGATCATTTTCCTTCTATTCAAATCATGTCACAGTTGGAATTGTGGTAAAAAATATCTATTTCAGTAGCCAAATCAAAACACTGAAGAATGAAGAGAAGAGAAATCAGTCCAGGATGAGCTGAAATATAATTGTTTGGGGGACTGTGTTAACAAAATAAAAACACTGAATAAATCAAATGAGGAGGGCTTTTAAACAACCAAAAAAAAGCATCTTTGTTTAACACTTTTTCACTTGAAATGGAAAGTAAAAAAAGATGGGTTAAAATACAGAAACATTTCATTATTTACAAAATAGTACACTGTTTGGAAAATGTCAATAGTAACAAAATCCTCCAATCCTGTTTCCTGTCCCCCCATCATTTTGTTTTCCAAATTGAAGGTGACCCAGATTCACTAATGGTTTTCTTCTCAAAGCTCTGTTTTACAATGATACTACTACTGGTTTGAAAAAACTGGCATGGAATACCTAGTAAAATTTCTAATGTGGAACGTGGAAATGAATATCCATCCTTGTGCCACAAGACTATCTGTTCCCTAAACCACTGTCTGCTTAGTTCTATCACCTTACCTTCAGTAGATACTAGGTATTATTAGTGGAAATTATCCAACACTGTGAGAACCATAATAGTGGTAATTAATTACATTATATCCTATGCAGTGAGTTTCATAGGGTGAGTACCCACTATGTTGTGGTGATATTACTGTTACTATCCCCCTTTGTTTCTTACTTAAAAGACGGAATGAACAGCAATATCTACGCGCAATGATCAGCTCTGTATAAATATGCCAGGAAAACTTCAGGATAATTATGTTTTATCCAGGTCCCAAATTACTTAATAATTTATCAAGTCAAATGAAATAAAACCTTGCAGAATTAAATGCTCTTGTAGGATAAAAAAGTATGTATTTGAAAGCCCCCTCTATGGAATTTCCATGCTATACCTCTAAGTACCATATTCCATTTATCCGATCTCTTCAATGTCCTGTATAACATTTTTAAGGCAACCAACTGAACGTGAAAACCATTCTGGGTGCTGGCAGCAACAGTCGGAATTTACTTCATTTGTATTTATTTAGGTTTATGTGAACAACAAAACCTGAGAGCATGCCAGCCAGACCTAACCCATATCAAACTGCTGGAAAATAACAAAAAAGGCAGCCAGCCCTGCTTGGTCAAAGCAGAAGTCCATCTGGCCCAGCATAATACATCTTATCAACCTGATAAAGCAGATGCACCTCACAGAATGTCCTGAAGGTCGGCAATCCCAGGGCCACATTGGGAAGCTGGTAATCCCTCAGGGAAAACACTGGCAGCTACTCCCTCTGCAGCTCAGCTCAAGAAGGCAGATCTCAACCCCTAAAGGCACCATACCATTGTGCCATACTATTGCGCTGTACTTCCCACCTGCACTAAGAACTGCAAATTTGCATTTCTGTCCTGCTGCAGTCACAGCGGAATCTGGGTCCAAGAACTTCTACAGCTTTTGCTCTGCAAGATCTGCTAGTGTGAAGCTCTCCTGTGGACAGACAAGAGTTCAAATTCACCAGCTGCCACTGGGCATGAGCTGACACAGTGCCAAGCCTAAAGCCATTTGCCAGCCCGCCCTCCAGTGCTGGTGGATGCTTAAACCCATTTGTACTGTCCTGTAGTCTGTAGTGGTTTTTGTAAACAAACAAACATTGTATTTTCACCAAACCACTGAACTGCTGTCTGCTCCTCTAATCAGAGTGTTTTCAATGCTGCAGTTCCTTGACAGTATCGAGAAATGCCATCAGAGACCTAATAAAAAGAGAGATCTCTGGTGAGGCAGCTTTGATAGAATGGATGTTTCCTACTATTGACTTCAAAGGAAAGAAAGTGAGGCTAATATTATTGTTGGTTTTTTAAAGCTCTCCTTTGGCATCAGTGCATGACACCTCCACTCCAAAAGCTGAAAATACTTTCCAGACTTCCACAACATTCCCTCAAGTCAGGCATGGAAACTGATTGCTTTAGGTGAAGTAACTCAAAAGCATATGAACCGGTGCATACAGACCTGTTTTCCCTGCAGATGCAGGACTGTCCCTGAGATTCATCTGTAGATGTACCCTGTAGAGATCTCATTACTCAGTATGCGTTGCTAGACACATGCTCCCCGCTGACTGCAGACAGCGTAATACTTGCTATCTACTGAGAACAGAGATTCCGCATCGGTTTCCTTAGCAGCAGAAGCAATAATACTAATCTGCTCAATAGGCCCCTTTCTTCTGTAATCGTAATAACCAGGTTGCTGCCCATGAAGTGTTACAAATGTAGCCGAGCCTTCTGATGAAACTTTTCACGGGTTTATGACATGTCAAACCACCTGCGTCAGAGATGTACAGTAAAAATAACAGGAAGTTCAGCAAGACCTCTATCTTTTATGTAATCTGTACAAAAATCTGTTTCATAGGTAAATTGCTAATGGTTACTTTGTGTGATGTAGTGATTTGAACACAAGATCTGCGCTGGAATGCTGGAATTGCCTAAAGATGCCTTTAGGCAAATTACTTATCTTCTCAATGTCTCAATTTCCCCATGTTTAATGCAGTACCTATAGTGTCTCACCCTTAGAGATTCAAAAGAACTGACTACAAACAGCACAGGTGCTGAATTTCACTGTGTACAATACAGCACCCAAATCATTGCATCAAGACTATTCCCAAACTGAGTATGTTGCATATATACAAGAAAAAAAGATTCAGCTTCAAAGTCTTAACTGTCTAGGCAAGAACACGATGTGACAGACAGGTCTAGAACATACTCAGTAGGCATTTGTTTCTTTGAAATACATGAACTAGAGACATCAACAATGGCTATTGTCACTGTCCAGCTCCTTTCATGGACATCACATATGTTATGATACCCAATTTCTATAAACATTAATTGCATATGTAGAAATTACGTAAAGATAAATCTATTTACTTTGATGACGTCGGTGGAAGCCTGCAACATAGGTTCCCTGAGCACATATGCATGCAGTGATGGGAACTTAATTTTCTACTCTTTATGAAGCCACAAGAATGCAAGAGGATAAACTGATAAGCCACGTATGGATTTGTCCAAATCAAACAATTCTAGACAACTAAATGAACAGGTCTATATTTACATTTGCAAGCAGAGGCTTAAACTGAGGATGCAATATCTGGAGATCAGCAGGGTTCTACCCACCAAAGTATTGGAAGAACTGAAAGACAGCAAAAGATGCAGCTATGAGAAACTTTTTTTTTTTAAATAAAAACCATTTAAGCTTGCTAATTTTTGCTGTCTCAGACAATCAAAATTCCAATTGTCTGGGACATCAAATCTAAAAAAGCATGAAATTAATCTTCAGAAGTTAAAGTCTTAAAGGCATTGCATCATTATTTTTGTTGGATATATTTTTGATTATAATGCAGATGAACCCCAAATTTAATAAAACTAAAATAACATGAGTTAAGTATGAAACATAACAGGATATTGCAAAGAGATTAGGTAGTTTCCTTTAGACTACTTGCAGAGCCCAAGGAAAAACCAAACTGAGGGACACAATGACGAGAAGGCACCGCTTAATTAGAATATTTAGTAGAATATGAAAACAGAATACTCATAGTACCGGTTTTGGCAATGAAACACAGCGAGCAGAATATGGACCCGAAACATCAGTAGTTCTCTACACCAGATACTGTTTTGCCTGTCAACTGTCTGTAGTAAAGAAAGAAGCAGGCTAGCTAAATTTAAACCAGCTGTAACGATGAGAGTGTTACAGTTGGACTGAAGGAAGCTTACCTCATGAAAGTATTGTGGAAACTGCTGTTGGAAAGATAATAAAAGGATTAACTGCAGTTTTAGTGAACCATTTACTTTTCAATCAAAATGTCTCATGTATTTCCTGTTCTCAAGTAGCTTGAATTCCAAAATTCCTTTGTCTATTACAGTACACAGTAGCAAAGCCTGTCATAAGAAATTAATAATTTTACATGGAAAAGTACTTCTATGTGCGAGGGCGGGGTGCTGCTCACTGTTAACTTCTCCTGAGCAGTTCAATACCTAGTCAGCCAGTAATCTTACAGAGAGGAACAAAATCAAGGGCTTAAAAAGAAAGTACAACGGGTAATTGTGAACAGCGAAAGAAAATCTCCACTACAAATACCAAGAGATGTAAAGTTACTTTAACAGGGCTACAGCAAAAATGAAACAAAATCTCAGACCTCTATAGACAGAGAATGAATTGCCTTCCTAATTTGCAAGAATAACAGCACAATTATTACCACATCAAAAGAAAAGCCATCATTTATAATGACATGACAACACTGCACAATGAAACACTGCACAGCAACCCTTGTTTAAAGTGGAATGGAATTCGCTGGGCAAATAATCCCCACTTGATATTAATAACTTTAAGGAGCCGTGTTGCAGCTTTGGATCTTGTCCCTGCTAGATCAAGGTCTTTCCAGGGTAGAAAACTAAATTTGCAAAGAAGACATATTTTTCATGTGCTCACTTGAATCCAGCTTTACTCCACACAGGATTGCAGGTTGTAACACGGATACTTCTGCTGACAGTGAAAGGCTCTTATTCTGGGAATAGAAGAGTTAACTGCAAGTTGTGCAATGTAAAGCTCCTAATTCTGACTGGGCCATTCCATGTATGGGAACAACTACAATATCTGCTCAAATAAAACAGATCTTTATGTAGTTACATGCCAAGGCTATATACATGTGCCGTGAAGGCTGTCTGCAATATCAGACGCAAAGGGTTTTCCAACCTATTCACAATGTTAAACCTTGAGATGTTATCAAAAGCCAGTTCTTTAATGCAGATGAACATAATTGAAAGTAGGAAATTTTTAGCATTTGCCAAGATATTACATGATTTAATGTCTCTGGTTTATCCAGTTTCCTGTAGGAATGGGAATGTAACATTAGAAATCTGCTATACAATACCTGTCAAATATGCATTTTGCAGAAAAAGACAAAAGTTCCCTCACCCATGGAGTCTACTGAATCTTTTGGTATCATCGTAAAGCTAATCAGGGTTTCACGTTTTAAGTATTTCTTGCAAAAAGTGTGAGATAAAAGTGGGAAGAAGACTGATCTCATTCCAGATGATAAAAACACCAAAAACAAAAAGTAGGCTGAAATAAAATCTGTAAGTATGTTTTCACAGCTTTCTTACTTACACTTTTCTTTGGAAAGAAGCAGCTAACTTGCATTATCCCTTGATGATTTATGACCAAATAAAAGATATGTCTAGGAAGTTCAATTCCTTTGTACTTTTACAAATGGTCATTGAGCTACTTCTGGAAATGAGCAAATCAGTTCTTTCTCTCAAAGGAAAAAGAAACAGGTAAGTCTTAGAGCGTTTCCATTTTATCTTGGACAACTTGATGGTGTTCTCTAAATATCTACATTGTTTCCAATATTATTTTAGGGAATATCCATTGAACAGTGCAGACATTAAGATAACATTTTTTCATTTATCCAATGGAAGTAAAAAGATGATCAGGATGACCACTTACAGAGAAAATTTTTCTCTGTAAAACATTTTGAACACTGTTGTTTTCTTACTTCTCCCTTCCATAACCATTGCAGGCCAGCAAGCTTTTTCTTGAACAAATGAAAAAAAGCAAGCTTTTTATATAAACATTCTTTCCTATTCCTCCATAGAAAGCTACAGCTTGCCATGGAAAAGTTTGTCTTGATCTAACTTCCTTGCAAGCATTTTCCATTATATCATTCTCTGATCAAAACAATAGACATATAGTCGAAAATTCTGCCTATCAAGAACCACAACCTGCTGTCATAACCACTCCCTTTGTACTTATTTGTGTATGTGTGCCTGTGTGTATGTGCATACATGCACACGCGTGTGCACGTGGGTGTTACAAATAAGACTTTCCAAATTTCATGGCCCAATTTGGAGGCTTATGTCAAACTTGTTTTGCTTCATCTGTTTCAGTCAGGGTCTTATATCATTGTTGTTTCAAACATGTGGAAAGCTTAATGGAAGTCATTAACTTTTATTTTAGTTTGGCCATATTGTCATCATGGTGGGCAGATGCAGAGATGGTGTTATTCCCAAGATCCTCTTTTTGGAACACTGATGTTGTTTACATCTTCTTGATCACAAGAGAACAATGGTTTTTACTTATTTTTAAAGCTCTGTTTTGCAAATTAAAAAAGTCCCTAACAACCTTTGAAATGTAATTAAAGATATTCCTTTTATGCTTTTAACTGTTTAAAATCCTTAACAAGTTTCTTTTTCTTTTCTAAACTACCATTTGAAACTTTTGCACTCACAACTCTATGGGTTATTGTTCAGTTGAAGGAATGAAAAGAATTTCATTAGATGTGTTTTATGTTTCTTGATTAAAAATGTCACCCGAGGCTCAGTGACTTGTTTTACATTAAATGACTGCTGCGTGCTTTGATCATCACTTTATTAATGCTTTAATGAATATTAAAAAAAATAAAGCACTGTATTAAAAGTTAAGCTCTCATATAAGGAAACTGAATCCCTTTTCCAAGAACTACAGTATTTCTTACTCAAACATTTCCTTCTAGATTAAGGTTTTCTCCAATTCAACTTAAGTCTGCTGCAGACTAAGCTACAGGAAAGCGCAACAATTATATCAGAATAAGACTGAAGAGAGAGCAAGAAAGAGCGCGGAGTAGTGTGTTTCTATTCAAACAAATATATTCCAGACTTACCATGCACTTGTTTGGTTTTTCTCCAGAATGAACCCTCATATGAATCAGCAGTTTGTAACGAGCATTGAAGGGTTTGTATCGGCGGACACAGCCTGCCCAAAAGCAAGTGAAGTCCTCTCCTTTCCGCTGGTCAATGTGAGTCTTTTCTATGTGTCTGACCAGTTCGTCTTGTTGGTCATAAGTGGCACTGCAGTCAATCCACCGACAGACCTGTTTGCCATTGCTGAGGTCCTGTTCATCCCCATCGCTGGGCTGAAGGGACTTTGGAGACATAGCGGCATGTAAGTGAGGCAGCGTCCCTTGAGTCTGGCTTAGTTCCTGGTGCAGATGGTAAGGGGGAGGCAGCCCCTGGTGATGTCGAAAAAGATCAGCAGCAGAGGAATAATCGTCAGCTGGTTCTTGTTTTAAGAAACTCACCTTCTGGGTGCTGTGCGAGGTGTTTTGATGAGGAATGCTAGTACCATTCATCATAAGGCTGAGGCTTCCATTCTCCTCGACTTGCTGCATTTGTATCTGCTCACAGTCACCTCTATCACATTCGGAGGAAATAGGTACAAGACATGCTGGAGGGGAGGGAATACTGCAAGGGTTTCCAGGCTGAGAGCAAGACTGTGTCCGAGAGGATTTTTGAGCACTGTGATGACTGATCTCCACAGGATGAGAGGAAATGCCAGCTGAATTAGTTCGCAGTCCATTCACGCAGGTGACCAGTGACGTCTGTGATGTGCGGATGATAGCTGTAATATCAATTCCTTCAGCTGAAGACGGCACAACAGAGATGCATCTCTTCTTCAGGTTGCTTGTTTGTAGCCTGGCCGAGTGCTGAGGGGTGCCAAGTGACAAAGGACCCAGGGAGGAGCTATGTTCATTATTAAACAAGTAGGATGAAAGTGAATTTGTAAAGCTATTATTCATTAGGTCTATTTCAGGATGCAGACTACCGGAGGCTCTCAGCTCCATCCCCTCCGTAATCCTCCTATGTGTGGAAGCCTCAGACAGAACCTTATAATCACTCGGGCATTCTTGTTTAATGTGCTGAGCTGGGTGACTTCCATTCAGGCATGGAGCAGCAGAATCTACTGAGTCTTGAAACCTGGGTGACCTGTAATACAGTTTTCATTAAGCATC
Organism: Phoenicopterus ruber ruber; assembly: GCA_009819775.1. Taxonomy (NCBI): domain Eukaryota; kingdom Metazoa; phylum Chordata; class Aves; order Phoenicopteriformes; family Phoenicopteridae; genus Phoenicopterus; species Phoenicopterus ruber. Next base: position 6,623,892 of record CM020222.1, on the reverse strand, counting down.
ACTAACTACCACAGGATTTATGATTTTTGTACAAGACACAACATTTGTTAAGCCCTGGAGAAGGGAAGCACTTGCTCTCTGCTGAATGTTGCCTGTCTAACGCAGTAATTACACCAAAAAAATTCTGCAATGCTTCCTCTACAACCCTTGTAAAGGCAGCATCGTTTTACAGAGGATTAATTTTACACAGTGGGTTACGCATGGAACAGACAATCTCCCCTCCACTGCTACAGGCAGTTCATCAATCACAATCACAATCAATGCATAATAGATTGGGCAAAACAATAGCTGAGAATGAAGTTTGAGAGCTTTGGGCATTTTTGAATTATTCAAATATTGGCATTTTCCTCAGAGCACACTGGGAAAATGCCTTAGCATTCTTGTTCACACGAATCAAAAAAGGTTAGCTGAGCTTTGCTTACATGTCAGAGAGATGCTTTCCTTCACTAAATTAAAAAGGGAGCAAGATCAGTGGGGAAAAAAGGAATACAAAGAAAAAACGGCTTGCTTTCAACCAGTGGTCCGGAGTCGATAAGAGATCAGCTGAGTATTTACTTCTAGGAGGTCTAGAGAAGATAACTAAGAAAAGTTCACAAGCGATAGATTTAAACTGGCAGTCTATGTATTCCCATTTTCATTTTTCCTATTAAAGTCTACATGGGTCTGCAAATCAAAGAAGATTGTTCTGCAGAAGTGATTTTTAATCTTTTTTGATGTGTGCTGAATCCACTCAGGAAGCAGAACCTTGAGGAACACAGACATTTCAGAAAAACACTGCATTTAGGAAATGTCTCCTCCTAACATTTTCTTCCAAGCAGTTAGCAATTGGTTTACACCTTAAAATAAAACACTTTATCTCAGCTATAAACATTTACTGTGGATGACCCAACCATTTTTTCTTAGGACCAGTGGGTGTTCCTTACATATCCCTAAAGCATGGTAGGGTTTAATCTATGGCTTCATCATGCAGCGATGTGCCAGACCAAGAAGAGGAAACAGTACATCTGTGTGCAGGAAAGCTGTACCCGAACTAATAAACCTCCGGAGAGATGCTCCATGGCTCTTATGCTGACATGTTCCACTTAAATGAATTTTATGGGTTTTTGGTGCTAGCACCACAAAAGCTGAAGAAAACCTGGCCATTTGGCAGCTTGTGTGTGACACCGCAGCTAAGACAAATCTGTCTCATTTTAAAGCATGAAACACATATGCATAAGGTATTTTGGACATAGATATACATTAAACTGCAAAGCTGCTGAATAAACTGCATTTATTTTATGACTTAGATTATTTTATCACTATTATTTCCATTAATCCACCACTAACATTAAGATGTAAAGCTAGGACAACTTCTAACACTTCCTTGGTAACAGCTGTCAAAGAACTACCAATTAGAAAAAACAAAACAACAACAAAAAGCTTCTAAAAGACTTCCTTCCCATGAAATTAAGGTTGTCAAAAAATAACACCTGTCTAAGGCACACAACTGTCAACACTGCATTCGCTAGTGACAGGTTTCTAAGCTCCAATAGTTTGCAGCCAGTAGGGCTTGATATAAAAAAAAAACGTTAGGTTACGAGAGAAGTGAAATTCCCCACCATTCATTGCTACAGAACAATCAGATCTTGCATTTGCCACCAAAAAGACTACATTTAAAAATTTTAGAGGTTTCCATAATCCATTAGTTATAATTTCCCCCTTTAGGTTTCCACAGTTGGTCTCAGGGTAAACTTAAAGCACCTGGTTTTGTAGTCGGTAAATTTAAAAAAAAAAACAAACCAAACCAAAACCAACAAACCGAACAGTATTCATACATTATTTCTCAACATTTACAGAACCACATGGCTGTAAAATATGTGGCACAAGCATACGTAAAAACCTTTTATTGCACATATTTGGGAAACCCTGCCCTGCTTGCTTGTAGCTTCATTGCTCAGCAGAAAGTGTGCTGTTTTACGCTCATTCTGAGAAAGGTTTTACAGCATACCATGCCAGGCACAATATATCCTATTACTTAGTTTCTTCTGTACAAGAACTCTTCTAAATAATTTAGTTTGTATCACAGTTTAGTGGTCCCAAAGCCTCAGGCTAAAGTAAACACAACGCATTTCTTACATCATACAAAGCTAACCCAAGCCTTACGTTTCAGCCTGTGATAATTGGTGTCAGGTTATTAAGCTTTAGGTAAAGCTCCCATCTTGCCAGAAATCCATGTGAGGAGTTCAAGCTGGAGTCAGTGCAGAGCACCTGCCGGATGGACACAAACATCCCTTTCCTGAGAAACATTAGGTTCCCAAAATTCCCAGCAACATTGATCTGCATTTCCAGCACACAATCTTACTCAGAGTCAGGACTGTATTGCTGTGATGCTGCAGTGCAGAATATGAGACACACAAAAGAGGAGAGTTTTGAACCAAAAGGCAAGCTGGAATACCTTATTTCAAAAGCAAATGAGATGAAGGCACTGAATTCATGCTTCCCATTGCCACAGCCATGTCTTATCCATGCTTTGCCTACATAATGATAGGCACAGGCTGCTTGTGCAGATCAGAAGCAAGTCTTTTCTGGGAGCTACAGTTTCCTCTGTAGCACTGTATATTTAAATACATTATATACCCTGTGTTAGTTAACTCTGCTGGGAGAATCTGGCGTTCTTTCAATTTCCCAGTGTTTGAGTGTTGGGGTACTTAATGTCAAGGTTGCATTAATGCAAACTTTCTGTATTCCTGGCAGAATTTTGCCATCGTTGTTCTAGGGAAAGCCCTGCTCATTCCTCACAGTCTTGGGGGGGTGGGGGAAGAAGGGGCACAGAAACAAAACTGATATGAGAGAGAGACAAAGTGTCTGGCATCCAACTTGCTGGGTGGCTCCTCTTATACCTATTGACTATTTGCTCCTGTAACGGCATCCTGCTGTTACAGCTAGAGATCAGAGTTCAGACCTGGTACACATAGGCAGTGCTGGTCGTAAGGATTCCATAATCTCCGGACAGTGGCAAAATATAAATGCATATGAAGCAAACAGCCAAGAGGAGAGCGAGAGGAACAAAGGATAGCAGGACTGTGTAAAGAGCACTGTGTGGACATGCGGATCAGCATGAGCAGCTCTGGGGGGCTTCCAGATGAGCAACCCTGGAAGGGAGTGGGTTCAGCAGGAGAATATACCCCACAAACCTCCCTTCACAGGGAGCATCCATGTACAAGGGATGGACAGTGTGAGGCAGCAGAATTGCTGCTTAAGCACATGAAAGATGAGTGTAAAGCCTTCGAAGAGTAACAGCAGCCTCTCAGAGGATACTAAGGCAGTGTTTCCAAAGAGACTCCCTTACGTGGTAATTGAAGCCAGAGCACGAGGCCAGTAGCACCATGCCAGAAGTACTGCAGTTCCCAACTGCCCTCAAAGGAAAAGATGACTGTATCTGAAATCTCCAGATTATTTACAAAACATGCATGCCTTCAATTGCCACTGTAAATGTGCAATCAGTGATAACTGACAGTTTTAAGAAGCTGGAGGGGATTGTTCTGCTGCACATCCAGGGACCCTTTGCAACACTATCTGGCTGCTCTGATGTCTTCCCTGGGTTATATATGTGGAGCACTGAGCACAGTGTGGGCGGGTTTGCTGTGTCTGATAATGGATTATTTGACAAAAGGCCAACATTAACTGTGTGCTGACTCCAATTGTGGTAAAGAAGGTATTAGGACTTTTCCAGTCCCACACACATTGCGTTCACAGATAGCATGTAGCAGCAATTACGTTGCACAACTTAAAAGCTATTAACTGAGTGAGGAAAAAAGAGGCCAGGAAGAAGAGGGATCGTGATTCTTGGATTAAGGCAGTCATCCCTAGAATACAGTTTCCGAGAGAAAATGATTCAGGGAGAAACTGAAGGGGATAACAAGTTTCAGTGCACAGAGGGAAAAAAGGACAAAGCCAATCATAACCCCAAATCCTTAGGGAGATTTTGGATTGCTAGGGGAGGTGCTTTCTGGTTTGTTTGGGTTTTCCTTGGACATTGCATATCCTAGAAATGCAGAGTGTTTCAAAGCTCAACGCAGAGAGATTGTCTGAATTTCTATCTCCCTTTATTTCTGTGCTCATCACTAGAGCTGGACAGAACAACCAAATTGAGTTTTCCCTGACTTCTGTGTGCTCAGCTATCTGTCCATTCCAGCCCTGTTTCTCTCATCTCTTTTGATTCTTCTCATCTAATGAAGGCTTAAATCTGGGGAGGCACAGGGCACCCTTGGGTCCCACTGACTTCACTGAAATCTGATGGGCGTTCACTCCCACCTCAGTTATGTTCTCCTGTTTTCAGATCTTCGGGGAAAGATCATGTTTTCTGTTACTTGCTTGTCAAGAACTTTTAGCATCACAAATATCATGAACAGAAATTGTCGTAACTGCTATCCACCTTCTCTCACATGCCAAGGTTTTGGCTATGTACCATGTGTCTCATGAGTAGCACGGTGATAAAATTAGACACCGTGTCTATGAGGTCCATAGAGCAGAGCTGGGCATTGGCTCTACCTTGCAAATCCCATGCAGCCAAAAGTGGTATCAGCCAGGTGGACATACAAGCAGAGCATGACCAGTGGGACATGCAAACAACCCGTAAAGAAATGGAAGGGGTCCTTGAGGATACTCTCCAAACATTTCCAAACTGTTGCTTAGAAGCAGCAGAGCCTCAAGGCTTTAGACCATGCTACAAAGCACAGGGGAGAGAATCAGGCCCATCACCTGCTACTTTCTCATGTTATGCAGCAGACAATCCTTTATGTTGTTCTGGGAATCCTCCTCCAAACGGGGGCTGGAAGGGGTTCATATTTCTGAGGGTGGGTACTGTGATCCCCGGTATGCAGGTATCTGTCATTTCCTCATTATAGATTTTACAAAAAGGTTCAAAAAGATCTAAGCAGAGTACTCTCTTCCTCCTTTTGTTTGCTCCTGCCCTAATTATCTTTGTTTCACAATTGTCCTCACTGACAGAATAAAAAAAGGTTGATAACTGCCAGTCCCACATTGAGCCACAAAGAAGCTAGGAGGGAGCAGACTTACAGCCAGCTGCAACGGCATCTACAAATCTCTGTAGCGATAGCAGAATATTTTGTTATGTGGCATGGATATTATTTGTCCTTTTCAAACAAACAAACAAACAAACAAAAAGCTCTTTCCACTTGCTTGCCATATTGCTGTGCCTCCTCCTGAAAACACAGATGTTCTTACCCCACCAGTAAATGGAAAAGGGGAAACAAGACATAAATATGTATAATAAAATCAGGAACAGTCAGATTTCCAAGACCAAGCTACAGGCCATATTTCCTCTTGCTGTTACTGTAGAAATTTGGGCTTGATAGTTCCATGCACAGAATGCCAATTATTCCAAGTATCTAAGATAAAGGCTTCAACTTTATTGAGGTTTTTCTTTTCTACAGCTCTTCAAAAAGGTCAAGATTATTCCATATTATATCCCCTGCCAAAAAGCAGTGTAATTAAAATAGATGGACAGATTTTAATTTGTAGCAGGCTTCTATTCACAATGGATGTCTGTTTAGGGTACTTGTTTAAAATCTGGTAACGTTAAATTTGTAACAACAACAAAAAAATAATGGAGTTCTGTGTTTTCATATAATTAATTTATAGCAAATGTTTAAATAGAGATTCTGTTCATAGCATATCCAACTACAGTGTATATATCAAAACCAGAGACCAAATTTTCACATTACAGCCTTAAAAGCAAATACCAAGGATGTGGCTGTATGGGAACACTGAAAATACTTCATTAAAGGAAATGCTGTAGAAATAAAAGTGGCATTGGCTTCCTGTAGGTTTGATGGTGGCACGCCAAATGGCCATATGGGAGACATTGGTTTGGGAGTAAGCATCATCCCTGCCTTCCAGGCTGCAATTTGGAAACATCATGGCATCGGGGTGGAGGTACAGAGGAGGCAAGTCTGACCCTACTTAAGCCCCTAGCAAAACTCTCATTGACTTTTGAGCATGCTGGAAGAGCCCCCCCAGAGAAGCTGTATTTAAACTTCAATTCAGGGGGCTGCGGCTGCATACACAGCGACTCCTCCTGGCACCGCCTTGGCCAGTTTTCTGTGCACACGTGCATGTCCCTGCAGTGTGAACCTGCAAATGAGCAGTGTGGTTACATCAGCATCCAAAGGACTTCCAAAATGAAACAAAAGCCAAAAATGCTCTTCCAAATGTAGCACCCACGGATGCTACTGGGAAATAGTTTCAACAAAGCAGCACTCCAGAAGAGCAAAGCATATCAACCGATAAAACTTGCAGTGATACCTTATATCCGAGTGTGTCAGGTTCAGCTGACCAACGTGAAGCAGTCTTTCACAGGACAGTGGGTGGTCTCGCATAAGTGAGTTTCCTGTGTGGATGAACAGACCTTGTCTGCAGACAGGTACTGAGCTACTTGTCATCTCCATGTCCATCATGTTCTTCTTCTCAGAGATCAAATTACAATGATTGTAGCCACCGTTCACTGCCAAAAAAAAAAAAAAATCATAAGCCTTTGACTAAGAACGCTCTACGCTGACTATGACTTTGTATACTCATTTTGGATCTCCTTGCAAAATTCTTGTAAATGACATGGCAGTGGAAATGAAAGGTTTCACAAGGAAGCAAAAATTAATTGCAAAGGAATTTGGATTTGTGAACTATGGTTGTCTCATTTTAACTTTTGTGGCTATTTTTCACTTCATAATCTAACTCAAAAAAACTTAGTCTTATAGCTTCCTTTCCTTCTGAGTATTTTTACAGTAGAGTCTTGCCTGTTTTAGATTTTGGAGAGGGATGTTTCAGGGTCCCTTTATTTTCAGGGAGAGGAGCTCTCTGAAAACAGTGACGTAAGTCCAGTTTTTCTTTGTAGACAATTATCTCTGTGATTATGACTTTAGATGGGCATGTTTCTACTTTACTGTCAGGTCAACAGTGTGAAAAAATGTAACTAATTTTGTTTCGATGTATACATTTAACTGTATTTTCCAAGTAAGCTATTATTATAAATGCTAATGCTAATAATAATATATTCTATTCTGATGAGTATTACATTTTACCAGACTTGGAAAACCAGACTAGAGGTATAGCAATATTCTTCAGAAATACATATATAGCCACAAATGATAATCTACCTAAAAAGAGAGGACAAAGAGAATTTAGATTGCATTGGTCAAACGCTAGCAATTCCATTTAATGTAAAGCATATTAGTTGGGTTCTTTACCTCTAGTGAACTAGTCAAATACTCATAGATAAGCATGTATAAAAGTATTTGTAAGAAATTTAGCCTTCAGAGGCTAGCTAAAAAAGTCACAATAGCCATTTACCATCATTTTCACTATGGTATATGAATCATGTTTTTAAAATACTAGATCTCCCTCTAACCTGTTTGTTTTAATGGAGACAAAATGTAATGGTGTGAGATACTAATGGCAAGGATATTTCTGTAGTTTTCATACAGAGCCCAGAAAGTAACTCCTTCACCCTTGTACCCAGCACTCATGGGGATGGGTACTATAGAGCTAGACTGCATTGTAGTTAGTCCATTCTCTACAGAGGCACTGAGTGTTGCACGCTGAGGAAGAAAACAAATTCTGCAGTTGAAGTGACAGAAAAGATAAAGCCTGTGCTCAGTTTCACGCAAATCACTGATTCTCACAAGCATCAACGTTTGTCCTTTACTAAGGTGTTTCAAGGTACGATTCATCTCACCATAGTTTTGCTGTCCCTGGGTTTTACCCAGGCGTACGTCATTCAGCCATTGCAAAATGGGTGTCTAAGATGCGCTCATGCAACTTTAGGACATGCTTTCCTCTTCCCCTTGACTACAGAAAGTGCCTAAACAAGTAACTTAAATTGAGTACCTGAATTTTAGACAGTTGCAGTTGAGTGAAATGAATCCTCTGAGTAGCCATAGGACTTACAAACATCCTCATCACAAATAACCTACTTTACACTGCTCGCAGGTCTGGTCCTTCTTCCACTGAAACCCATATTAGACCTGCCATTGACAGCACAACTTCCACCATTTCAACACTATAATTTGTGGTATTACCCAGAGCAGGTATATATTGATAGAGAATCATAGAACAGTTTGGGTTGGAAGGGACCTTCAAAGATCACCTAGTCCAATCCTCCTGCTGTGGGTAGGGATGTCTTTCACTAGATCAGGTTGCTCAAAGCCCCATCCAGCCTGGCCTTGAACACTTCCAATGATGGGGCTTCCACAACTTCTCTGGGCAACCTGTGCCAGTGTCTTACCACCCTCATCACGAAAAATTTTATTCCTTATATCCAATCTAAATCTACCCTCCTTCAGTTTAAAACCATTGCCCCTTGTCCTGTTACTACAGGCCCTGCTAAAAAGTTTTTCTGTTTCTTATAAGCCCTTCTTTACATACTGAACGCCTGAAATAAGGTCTCCCGGGAGCCTTCTCTTCTCCAGGCTGAACAACCCCAACTCTCCCAGCCTTTCCTCATAGGAGAGGTGCTCCAGCCCTCTGATCATTTTTGTGGCCTCCTCTGGACTCACTCCAGCAGGTCCATGTCCTTCTTGTGTTGGAGACTCCAGAGCTGGACGCAGGACTCCAGGTGGGGTCTCACCAGAGCGGAGTAGAGGGGCAGAATCACCTCCCTCGACCTGCTGGCCACGCTGCTTTTGATGCAGCCCAAGATACAGTTGGCCTTCTGGGCTGTGAGTGCACATTGCCGGCTCTTATCCAGCTTTGCATCCGCCAGTATCCCCAAGTCATTCTCTGCAGGGCTGCTCTCAATCAATTCATCACTCAGTCTGTACTGAGTATGCACCTATGTTATATAGGTATTACACCTATATTATACAGGTATAATATTACATAATTAAGCAGCTGTCACAGTATCTAGTTAATTATATTTTCATGATATAAGGGGAAGTAAAATTGTACTCATGAAGTTTTGCAATCACTGCAGTTTTGTTACATCGTTTATGAAGTTCCAATGAGAGATTATGCTCATATTAGTCAGTTACTGCTTCAGCACAGCTCCTCAGAGCAAAGGTACCCTTAACATACATGAACCCCTGTTTCCTCTCATGGACAGCTGCTACCCCTGTAGATAAAGAAAGGCAAGTGGGAGAGCCTGAGCTGCTGTGGTCCTCTATAATTACAGTCAATTAATGCTTTGAAAGCAATGAGAATCACATTCAGGTTTTTGGTGAGTATAAATGAGAAGAAACAGGTGACTGGGGAAGGCAGAAAAAGTCTCTGGTAACTGGAGAAATTGTGAAAAGGATCACGGCACAAAAGTCCATTCTCCTCCACTGGCCGGGCTCCATAGCCTCCCCATCATGCTCCACGGCACCATTGTAACAGGGAAGACCATGGCAGATGAAGACGAGTCCAGGCAAGCATCCAGACCCATAGAAAAGAGTGGGTACATGTGACACCCAAATTACAAGTCTCATGAGGCATTATTGTGACATTTCCAGAATAGAATTCCCTGTTTCCAGTGAAAAGTTTTCAGTGTTTGGCTGATACGTTATATTTCTTGACCATTTATTTATTTGATTTTTATTTTTTTAAGAAGTCAGAATCTTTAAAATTCGAAAAACAATAGTGGGGTTTTCCTACCCAGCTCCATCACAATACCAAAGCATGTGATAAGTCTTAGGAAGTGTAGGCCAGCATTATTTTATATAAACAAAAAGCCGTTGTAGGATTTTTAGGAATTATACATGAGATTTTAAAGAGAAACCAATTTGTATTTAAACTACATAAAATGGGCCATTAGCTGCCTTCATGGTAATTAATACATATGTTTTAGTTATTTCAGATTTATATTCAGAGTTCACTGAATTCACTGATACTCTGTGATTGTTCTGATTGACTCTGAAGAGCCTAAGAAGCTGTACAGAAATGTAGTGCCTTTTGGCCTGCACAGGGCAGTCAGTTGTATTCGGTGCTTTCGGAACAAGGCATTTAAGATCACTTTGGATGTCTTTCAGCCTATAGTGGGTGTTTGTGACCATTAAGTCTGCCCTGCTTGTAATTATGACATAAATGATCATTATATCCTCTCGAGTCCACAGCTCCATCAGGCTTTATTCCATTCCTATTTTGGCTTTATCCCATCATAATTTAACTCACTTCAGGGGTAATATCCACCTTAGCAAGACTGTATAATCAGACTTGTGGTTGTTAATTTGGATACATGAATCACATTTAGAGGGTATCTAAATACACTGTTGAACACTGGTGAAATAAGTTCTATGCACTTTTCAACACCACACCACCAAGAGAAGTTGGTAAATCACTCATACCTACAATACTCAATTCACAGTTCCTCACTTTTTCCATCAGCAATGTTACCTGGAATATATTCAAGATGTACCTTCCCTCCAAAATACCGTGGATTCTTTTAAAATGTTTAAGATTTATACTAGACTTGTAATAAAAACATTTTCTTTCTTTCATTCCCTAAATTATACAAGTCTGAAATTCATTAGGGTTTTCTAAATATGCATTTTATCAATTTTATCATATTATCAAAACACAGAAACTTGAAGCTTCCACCAAAGTTCAGCAATACCAACTGTAGCACACACTGATACCTATTTGTGTGAAGATGGAGATTTCCTAGAATAACATGAACATTATCCCTGCGCTGTCAAAAATTATTATCTTCTCTTGTAGCTGTCAAATCAGAAAATACATTTTCTCCCTGCAAAGGAACAGAACACTTACACTAAATCCGTGAAATTATGTGTGCTTCAGCCAATCCACTGTACATTTGCCTTCACAAAGTACCTTACACATTTATTAACAAGAGCTAAAAATTTCTTGCACAACAGTGCCTTGACTGAAGTTGCACTTGCATCAAAGCCCTCTGAAATGTGCCCACCACATGGGAGTTGGAACAATGACGGACAAGGAACAACACCAGCGGCTCACTGGTTTTTTACCCTTGCAGCAACTAGAATAAGAACTGAGAGACTGACTCTGAACCAGTCTACATTCAACTGTTCAAGCACATGTGAAAGCAAATTCATTGCCTCTGAAAAAAAGGAAAAAAGTCTGGTTTACACCAGTGTAACTGAGAACAGAATCTGGCCCTTTGACAACTGGCTGTTTTATACAATATTAATATCACTGGCTGGCATACACAAGATTTAAGCATTTTCCATGTCTGGAACTAGATCTCCTCTTTCACTGGTATCGAGGGGCCTTTAACCTACATACTGTAACTTACCAATAACAGATGAAAAGAGCACATACTCCCTGCTTTATACCAGAGGGTTCACCCTGCTTTCAGTAGAACCATAGCTATTTCATAAATCCACATAAACTAATCCTAATTTACAGAGAGTAAATCTAATAAAAGCAGAATGGTTTCCAGAAGGATCTCATGGAAGTGGAATCCATCAAGGTAACTTTTGTCTTTCTCTTTTTCTGTCCTGCAGTTTTGATTTATATCTTTACATTTAAATGCTCATGAAGGGAACGGAAGAGGTTGATACAGTAGTGTGCAAAGGCTGCAATCAGGCAATTCCTTCCATATGAGTAATCAAGTTAGTTCAATTTTTGATATCTTGCTTCTTTCATTCTGGAGTAACTGACTTTGGGGGAGATTTTTCTTGATTTATGCCAGATTAAGTCATGTGAGAATTGGTCCCATTGATTGTGATGGGGCTACGCACCTCAGGAAGGAGCGCTCACAACTGGTCAGGATCTGCAGAGTCAGCGCTACATTTCTTACTAGGGGTAAATTCTCCTAGAGGAAAACAGCACCTCCTCACACAAAGGGAAACCTGTCCGTGTAACAATGAGCTCAACATTTAAAACAACCCTACTAAAGGGCAATAGCTCTCTTTCTTCCCTGGGGAACACCTTGTTTACCATTCAGGAAGGCTTCACTCTTACTGATAAAATTAGCTATTAAGGCTGTAGTTAGGTAAGAGCAAGAACTTACCAAAAGGGTAATTATTCAACAATAAACACATGTTGCAGTGCTTTGGAGTTTACCTAATTAAGGCCAATGAACAAATAACTGAAATGATATATAATTGAAACGACTCACATTCAAAATAGAGATAGATTTGAAATATTTGCCTAACATACTTAGATATCCCCAGAGCATTGTGGGTTTTGCGGCGAAGACCAAACTAGGTCATTTGCTTTTTTTTCTTACTGCTTCATTCTCTTTAATTACTTCTTTTTAAAAAAAAAAATTGCCATTCTTGGTTTTGTTTGGATGCAATGTCCAAAATTTACCACGACAACACTGAGAAATGGAACGCTGTTACTGGCAGCTGGATGAGTCACGTGAGATGAGTGAAAGACCAAACAGGACCAGATTTTCTCAAACAAGTGAAAATCATCCATGCTGGAAGAGGCCATCAAAGCCCTCCACTGAGAGAAAATTATTAACTCAAAAGGTGCCAACACAGCAAAGCCATGTATTGTAGGGAAGGTACTGTACCCATACTCAGCATCCCATTCCACGTAACTAGCACTGAATAATCTCCATTACTGTATGGCTGGAGTGACTGCCACAACTCCTATACATTCAGTAATTTAAGAGCATCAAGAGAGATGCACAGCACTATGCTGCCTTCTTGAAGGCTCTAATGAATGAACTCAATACTTCAAAACACAGAATCATGAACATACAGCATTTTTGATATTTTCAACAACAACAAAATCAACACTCTCCCAAAGTTTTTTATGCCTGTTACGCCATTCTCTATTGTGAATGGGAGGGCTTGTCTTAATCCTACAACACCAAGCCTGAGGGACAGAAAATTAGCATAAAGGCTGGAAAACAGATACTATAGTTGTTCTTGTACCTCCTACAAGGCAAGTCCAACAGTGTGATCGTGGAGATAGATTTCCTATGCCTCGTGAGAAAACATGGTTTCTCCTCTAGTTTCAGTGAACCACTATTAGAAGGGATACGAGTTTAGGTCTAAATTTTTCTATTATGGACACAGCTTAAGAGAAGGAAAAACACTTTAGAAGCAGGCTGGTGTGATTAGCCATGTATGACATTACAGCCTTAAGCAGACCTTACCCAAATGTAATATTGTTATTTTCACTTAGACCTTCAAGCTCATAACAAGATACCCTAAACACAGACTTCCAGATCTTGTCCTGGAGACTCAAAAGAGGGGATGTTCAGATCTTTCCTTGACCTCTTTGCAGTCATTTGCACCACCTGGTACACGATAAACCTTCAGACATTTGGGCTTCTCACCACTTGAAAGAGGAAAGTTCTGCACTTTAAGAGATCTTTGCAATAATTTCTAATTCAGTACAAGACTTCCAATAACATTTGATTATTAAAGATTATCTTTAAATCACACAAACATGACGTGGTCCCAGATTGTCTGACCACGACTCTTTACGTAGGTAAATGTATACTCTCACAAAGCTTTGTAAATTCTATCATTTTATTACAAGCTGTAGCTTTATACCCTGTGTGTTTCTGGTAGTTCTCTCTGTGTTTTGATTTCATCTCTATATGATATTAATACTGTGCACCACTAAGTTTCTTTCCTGGGATAGAAGGCGGCAAGAAACCCCTTAGAGCTGAACAGCCCCAAAGCAGTGCATTAAGGTGCAGCATTCCTTCCTTGCTACATGAATTATCTGAGTCTTCTGCAATGCATAGGTAGCACATGCAGGATCTGAACATGGTGCTGAGGAAACAACTACTTAGACAGTGACTATCAAATAAAATCAATGTTACACAGAAAAGTTACTAAAAATATTCAAATATAATTGTGCAGTTCTTTAAGGCTATTGGGCAGCCCATGGGGTCAAGCATATTGACTTTTGATACGACCATTTGTCACGCACAGATCCTTTGGATCATTTAGACTGGCAAATGAAGGCAACAATTCTTTCTCCAAGGTATCAAGACAAGAGATCTCGGAGTCTCTTTTTTTGCTGTTTGTCCTTACCTGAGGACTGAAGTGGTTAACAATAGCAGCACTAAATTTTCACTGCTGCATTCAAGAGTTCATATCTCAAAGATGAACAAAGCAGCTCACATCACATTCCAGGTTCACCCTAGATCTCTGTATCAGTTACATTCTGTTCACATTTTAAGGCCTGTTTCATACAGCTGGTAGAGACTTGGCTTCACTTTTTTATAATGCCTCTACACTATCTTAATAAAAACACAGGAAGTGAGAGCTAAAAGATTCTTTATTACAGAACAGACCATACCATATAGTGAGAGTCAGGTGAAAACCCAAATTGTCCTACATTTGTGTACCAGAACAGAGGTGACAGACCCTCTGCCTATTGGAAAATAGATACAGGTGATATGAATCTATAAAAGATTAGGGTTAAAACCAGCAGCATTCGATAAGTTTAGAATAAAAAAAGAAGGATCTCTTTCCTCCAAGTCTTTTTGAACCATCCTATAAAATTCTACAACAGAAATACTTCTTTCTTTACTTTCACATTGATGTATGAGTGAAGACAGAAGGGCTAAGAAAACTCTTGTAAACTAAAACAACCCAGCTAGTGAAATAAATTGTGGCGTATCAATCTTAAAAACCTGTGAAAGAGAAATATAACCCATGCGTGTCTTTCTAGTAGATTCTGGACCCTAAGTGTTGGCTACATCTATATTTGTTATTTCATGTTCAATTTATTTTTAAAACAAGTTATTTGGATTGCATTTTATTTCTGTTCTGTGGAATTTCTTTTTGCAGACTACACACAGTATTTTAAAAGAGTGAATGAGTAGAGTTGGCATTACCAAATAAAGAAGCATGGTTAATTTTATATCAGTCTAACTTAAAACAATTTGAAAACATTTCAGTAGTTTAGAGATCTGTAACCTTTTCACCTTCGAGCACGTGCATAGATGTGGCTCCCATATTTGACTTCTTCACGATATTTTAAAGGTAATCTTGAGTCCAACAGGCAGGCAAAGAATGCAGTAACAATACACTACATCTTTCACTGCTAAAATGGCTTGCAATGTTATGTAGTTTAGGTTTCCAGCAAAGACCTTCACAACACTTTTTGAAGTTAGCAAGCATGGCCGAGATTCAGAAAAACACATGCCATGTGCTTAGGTTCCAGTGACTTCACAGCCTTAGTTGATGTTCTGAGTTAGGCTCTAGATGTGTAAGAATATAACCATTTTAGGCAACAGTGACTAGATTGTCAGAGAAATAAAATAAGTGTCTACTATTACAAGGAGTCTTTCACTACACTCAGGTTTGGAACTCAACATTCTTGGCTTCCTATTTGGATCTCAGACCTCTAAATTATGCCCCCAAACAGAGCTGAGAACAGAATGAAAATGACCATTGCCCTTTTTTGTGGCAAACAGGACAAAACCTTTCGCAGCCTGATGAAACACAGGTCTTGTCATTACATTCATCGTTACAGAGTCTCCTCGTCTTGGAATCACCTTTTGGCTGTTGCCAGGCAATCTGAAAAATATTGTTCTCAGCACATCTGGCCTTTTTTGTGGTCAGTTATCCTTCCTCACAGCTTGGGTTTTAGTAACAGGGGGAAAAGACATTAAAATAAATGTTTTAGGAAAATATTAAGCTCAATAAACATTATTTTAATTAAAAGGAAATCCTAAAACCCTCCTAATGGGCACTTGGAGAATATAAGCTCAACGTAATGAAATTTGATGTATTTCTTTTTATTTTTCTAAGACGACTATGTTTGGAATAGGTTTAATTCTCAGTATTTCTGACAGGTAGGATATATCATTAGGATTCTCCTTGTCCTGCCAAACACAGGAGAAGAGGGATACCTCTGCCACCTTATGAGTAAAGATGCTCAAAGGAGACGGAAATACAGCCATTAGCCCTGTTCTCCTTTCCCACTTCTCCACTCATCTCCATTTCCCTTTCATTTCTAAGCTCGGTTTGAAACTCTCTCTTCCACTGCCATCTTTAACCCTCTGCAACCTGTGCCTCACCTTCCAGTACACATTCCAGGATGCCATAGATGCAAGACTGCTGCCGCACTATACAAAGCTGGCCCTACCAAATTCATTGTACTATTTAGATGCGCAATGTTGAACCCTGGATGAAGCTGGTCACACTGTCCGGGTACCAGACAACTGAATTTTTCAATGCGAGCAACACACATAACACACAGAAGCTGCTGTCAGTCTACCTGGTTTAAACTCCCTGCTCTCACACATGAGATTGATGAACAGCCTGTGCTCCCAGAGACCAGCTCAACCAGGATGAATCAATCCACATCCCCCTGAGTAAACGCCAGTGTGCATATTGGTGTAAGGTACAAGACAACTCTACACCGTTTAGGGTTATGCACACACTCACCTGCCCTTGTCCCCTTTGGTTTGTCTTTTCTGTTGCTCTAAATGGACACCACCAGGGTTTTCACAGCAGCCTGTAGTTAGATGGGGCCTGTAGGTTAAAAGAACTCCACAGTGACTCTTTCAAGACAGAAGTTCACACATTTTGTGATGAGGGTCCTTGAGTTGTTCCTATTGTAAACATGCTTTCATCATTGATTATATGACTCCACTGAGAAGACAGGATCTTTCCATACATGCACAGTTTGAGAAAATCTATTCCTTTTGTTTTTTCCTCTAAGTCATTTAATTCACTAATAGTCAGAGCATGCCTACTATGAACTGCATGTGGGTTATTGCTTTCCCATTTACTTATTAAACCCTGAACTTTTAAACTCCCAGATCTCCACTCCCCTATATTTTACTTAGTCCATTTAGTCTCTCTTTTCCATGGAAGTTCTAGCCAGCAGACCATGTAAAGACTCTGTAGGGGTATGTGCTCTCCCAAACATTTGAAACACAAGGATGTGCAGGGAATGAAAGCTGGGGGTTTGCCATATGGCACCTTGCATGTGTCTTGTGTAAACATATATGTCTATATGTCCCAAGAAGGAATTTTATGTCTGCCTGGCTCAGCAGTACACTATATACATTAAAAAGGAAAAAAAACATGACCCAACAGAGCACAACAAAAAATATTTCCATCAAGATGTTGGGCTCAAAGATTTAGAAGCCTGGAAGTGTCACCAAATCAGTAAAAGCCACAGGAGCTAACTGCTACAAAGACAGAATCACTGTAGATCACACAGGGTTACGGAGAAATGGTAAACTTTAAACAAAGGGGGAAGCTGGTAACTAGAAAGCATTTTGTTCTTTTCAGTGCAAGCCAGATGGAGGAAAAGGTCTGCTGGGATGTGGATGCACAACATCTAGTCTTAAGGACCTAATTCTGATTCATATATTTGGAAACCAGTCTACTCATAGTCAAAGGAGACAGAAAATGACTCATAATAGGAATCAAAATGCACTGGGAGTCTAGAAAGAACTTTCCATGTTGCTATGTGATGGGAATGCTCCAACATGTAAAGGGAAGACAACGGAGGGGAGCTAGTAAACCTGCACTGCACATCACCTTCCAGCTATAGATTGTCTTCCATTTTCTGGCCCTCCAAAAAGTGCAAATTAAGCTCCTTTCCTATGAGAGGCTTCATGAGTGTCTCCCCTCTATGGATATCTTTGCGCCAATCTCACTTGTTACAGGAGTTTCTTCCAGACATTTTTTCCTGGTTCTTTATATATCAGAGTGATGAAAAACTACAGTGAAAAGGCATTTAATTGCTGAAGACTATACATTCTCCTAACACAACCTGCATTGGTTACTCCATTCTCTTATTAAAAAGAGACATCTTCACACACACAACCTCCATCTAGACTCACTGCAGATCTCTCACACTTACGAAGTAACCTACATCCCCTATCAAGCTCTTTGCGCTCTTGCGTAAAATAATTTTTTACAATGAAAACTCAAATTGCCACCACAAACAGGCAACCATTTCATCTACACAGTCTCCCTGATCATTTAACACTTGATACCTAATACAGTAATGGCTTCTTTGCAGCTTAGAATTAACACTGCCAGAAAGAAAATTCAAGACAAACAAACAGTTTCCCCAATATATGCTGAAAAGAGCAACAGCCTACCCCTGCTACTTTTCATTTGCTGTTTTCATTGTTCGACATTTCTTTCTGCCAGGATTTTGGCATTATTTCAAGGCTTGATTTGAAATATATTTAACACCAAGTGATTTGCAATGTCGTTTTCTATTTTACCAGAACTATGCTTGAGACTAATTCTATTTAAGTAGAATTTACCCTTCTGCACTCACTGCTAGTGAATGGGCCCCTTGCAGGCTCTGCACAACAGAGTGCCCTTCTCCCTAACTTCACACAAGTCAGAGAATAGCAGTTATCTGTAACTGCAGTCTTAAGATTGTAGAAATATCCAGTGCATGTTAAACATACACTTTCATGTTATCACCAGTAAGAACAGTCTACTGAAGGATAGTGTCAAACATATGAGTTATCAGTGCAATAAATATCTATATGCCATGTAACATAGTAAGAATAAAAACTCTCCTCTATGTCTTAAATATAACTAGTTCAGGTGTCTGTCCAAAGTGGGGCAGCTTCAGACAACAACTGGGAGGACCGAACATCTTGACTGTATCAATCTCTTCAGAAAGTCAGATTCTGGTGATAACCATGCCACCCTCACCATTACCTGTTCTGCTGTGGGTTTTTTTTAGCAGACTGTGGGACAGGGTAAGAATGAGGCTATGGTGGAATCTGCTGTGAAGAGGTAAAGGCATAGGGAAGAAGAAAAAGAGCGAGAGGATGATGCAGAAAGATTAAAGAGTACAAGGGCTGCTACAAAAAGGGAAAATGTTCTCACTGAATGGTGCTGCCTTACATGAACACTGAGTAAACAACAATTAGAAGTTTAGCTCCTGCTAAAATCCCTCTGTGAATCTTCCAGTGATGACAGCAGGCACTTGCTATGGATCAGGAAGTATATGGAGTACTCTACTTTTATTTAGCATCACTGCCTTCTACATCCTTCTGTAAACTGGGTCTGCACTTTCCACACAAGTCATGAGAATAAGGTATCATCTCAGTGATTACATGAAGCTGGATATCCCAGTGAAGAAACAGATACATACCATTGTAATCATGAGAAGCCCTCTACTCTCATACACAGATTATGCAATCACAGAAAACAGGGCTGAAAGAGTCTTCAGAAGGTGATTTACTCTATCCTGTGTCCCTACAGCATAATCCAATCTCACAAACTTAAGGGGATGTTTGGTCAACCTGTCCTTTACAGCCTCCAGCAATTCCCCAGCATTCCCAGCAACCTATTCAGTTGTTTTACTTCACTTAGAAATTTTTTCTTAATGTCTAACTTAAAGCCCCCTTAGCACAACTTAATCCGTTACATATTGTCCTGTCCAAACTGGACATGGAGAAGAGTCCGTTCTCTTGCCCTCCATAGCAACCTTTTATATCTTTGAAGGCTGTGTCCACTCCGTCTTCTCTTGCCAGTGTTACACAGCCCTCATTATTGCAATTTTTTCTCATAAATCATGTTTTCCAGAGCTCTGATCTCTTCGCTCTGTCTCTCTTCTGAACTCTCTCCAGCAGACCTTTTTCCGTACTTTATGCTACATTCTTTTTCTCCACGTTTTACATTATCAGATCCTGTTCTTTGCAGATGGTAGCAGGTACACGCTTCCTTCACTGTCAACCAGCAAGGAAGCGGCACAATGGCAGTCAGACCCAGCAGTTAAATCTCATCTGGATTATTTTATCTTTTTCTTGGCTAAAACAGAATAATGAGGTTAATGTACCTTTGGTATGACCCAGTTTTCCTGTTGGTTCTTACTGTTGCGTTAAACTGCCCTCTGAAAAATGCCTAGAAATCTCAGTATAGAACTTACCAAACGCATCCATGCAGAGGTAAAAGTTGCCTCCACCAAGGTCCCATCACTCCATAATTCAACTTAGCAGCATAAAATACCAAACAAAAACTCTCAGGAAAGTGCACATACTTGCACACTGTCCAGATTCCAGTGTTACGGCATTCTCAAAATTCTAATTAGGGCTGACTCTTCAGATTTACAGCACTTTTTCTGCTGACCATCCCTGTCATCAAGAATACATGAAGGGCATGAAATAATTCTAACATGCTGATCTAATTGATACAGTGAAACTGAGAGTAATTCATTAATCATATTGTCTCCAGGTCCAGTTCTGTTCTTGTCTGGTTGTCAATCAGGAGTCACTGCCATAGCCAGTGAAATAACAGTACTACAAAACTAGAAGGTGCAAGATCACACTTATGAAGTCTTCTGGAACCGAGTATCTAAAGATGCACACTGGAGGGACGAATTCTAACACCTCCATTTTAATAAAAGCTTCCAGTCCTCAATTAGAAATACAAATACGGCAGCCAGCAACTCAGTAAATATTGTTGACTAATCAAACCAAGCAGAGAGCCACAGACAGAATGATTATCTATTCAGACTAGATTTGAGGGCCTCAGACTGAGAAAGTCTACCTTGTTACAACTCCGGGCAGACATCCCATTCCCTTGCTCTTTCCCATCACCTTGGCATGCTGCTAACCTTGAGGGATAAGGATTTATAACTGGAATGTGCGTTTTTATGTGAATGTAGTGCTGGAAAAAAATGCTAGGTTAAGAGCTGTGGAGACGGAAATGTTCCCATAGTAGGTAAAGTGTGGTCAAAAGGTGTGCAAGGTTCCCTAAACGTCAGGACCAAAGAGCCAGAAACATGCCCTGTAAGAACTACTTCTAAGTGGGAAACAGAGACCCTATGGTGAAGTGACCAAGTTTGTGAATAGCAGACATAGCACAGGAATAGAGCGCAACTTCCAAAGACCACACAGTTTACAGGCTGAACCCAGAAAGAATGCCAGTGTGCTTGGTGCATTGTGTTTCCTGTGGGATATCTGCATCTAGTTTAACCACACGCTGTTGGATCTAGAGTGTATCATCTTTTAGAAAGACATCAAATCTCAAAGTGGAATCTTTAAATGATGGAGAATTGCTTCTGTGGCAGTTTGTTCCATGGTTCTCAGCATGAATTTTATATAGCTTGAACTTGTTTGACTTCAGTTCCCAAGCACTGGGTCTCATTATGCCTTTGTGTGCTAGATTACAACGCGAGGTGTACCTGGTACTTTCTCTCTCTGTAGATAACTTTAGACTTTGTTCCTACCTTTTCTTCAACGACTAACTGGCTGCCTTCTTCATTTTCTCACAGTATAGTATATTCTCCAGATCATGAATCGTTTATCATAGAATCATAGAATCATAGAATTGTTCTGGTTGGAAGAGACCTCCAAGATCATCGGGTCCAACCATTAACCTATCACTACCAAGTCCCCCACTAAATCATATCCCTTAGGGCCTCATCTAAACGCCTTTTGAATACCCCCAGAGATGGGGACTCCACCACCTCCCTGGGCAGCCTGTTCCAATGCCTGACAACCCTTTCGGTAAAGAAGTTTTTACGAATGTCCAATCTAAACCTCCCCTGGCGCAACTTGAGGCCATTTCCTCTTGTTTTGTTGTCTGTTACTAGGGAGAAGAGACCAACCCCCATCTCTCTACAACCTCCTTTCAGGTAGTTGTAGAGAGCAAGAAGGTCTCCCTTCAGCCTCCTTTTCTCCAGGCTAAACATCCCCAGTTCCCTCAGCCGCTCCTCATAGGACTTGCGTTCCAGACCCTTCACCAGCCTCGTTGCCTGTCTCTGGACACGCTCCAGCACCTCAATGTCTTTCTTGTAGTGAGGGGCCCAAAACTGAACACAGTACTCGAGGTGCGGCCTCACCAGGGCCGAGTACAGGGGGACAATCACCTCCCTACTCCTGCTGGCCACACTATTTCTGATACAGGCCAGGATGCCGTTGGCCTTCTTGGCCACCTGGGCACACTGCTGGCTCATATTCAGCCGGCCGTCAACCAACACCCCCAGGTCCTTTTCCGCTGGGCAGCTTTCCAGCCACTCCCCCCCAAGCCTGTAGCGTTGCCTGGGGTTGTTGTGACCCAAGTGCAGGACCCGGCACTTGGCCTTGTTGAACCTCATACAATTGGCCTCGGCCCATCGATCCAGCCTGTCCAGGTCCCGCTGTAGCGCCTGCCTGCCCTCCAGCAGATCAACACTCCCTCCCACCTTGGTGTCATCTGCAAACTTACTGAGGGTGCACTCGATCCCCTCGTCCAGATCATTGATAAAGATATTGAACAGAACTGGCCCCAGTACTGAGCCCTGGGGAACACCACTTGTGACCGGCCTCCTTTGTGTGAATCTTCTCTTAAACACAGCCAGTTTTCCCAAGGAACCTTGTTAAATTGTCAACACTAGAACAGTACAGTACTAGAATCATCAATAACATAAGACAGCAGTGTTGTTTTGCTACTTCTGCCTGATACATGCCTAAACACAGCTCTCCAATTATTTTTTTTAATTATTATTCTGCTGTAGCATCGGAATAGGAACTCTTGTTCAGCCAGCAAATTTTTCATGTTTTACCTGAGGCTGCCTGGCTGGGTCCTTTAATGCTCTCAGAGTTTGGGGGAAGGGAGAAGGATGGTTATTCTGGTTTTGTGTGTGCGTGACTTTAATACAAGTCTCTGCTAAGAAACAGAATAAAGTCACCAAATTATACTACTGTGCCTCCAAACTTAATGACCCAGAACGAGCTCTGCTGTCGATGGGCCTAACTCAATAGGCACCACTGAAAACAATGGAGTCCCCCAGTGTGTGACCAAAAAAGAAATAACAACTTTTTAAGGAATGTAGCAACTGCAGAAGTTCAGTAACCACTTATGAAACTGAGGGGGGAAAATCAGCCATTTGAATTTTTTGTTTACAGGCAAAAAGGGCTCCAGCAATAGAGTCAGTGAGTGTGAGATTTCTGTTGTTTTAATTAAGCCTTTCTTAGGTTTGCCTTGTTTGGTTTAGCACAAGTTCCGCAGAATACATCTAAACCCTATGGCTGGTTTGCAAAAGACAGCAGAGAGGGAGTAACTGAAGCCATTTAAAAAATAAAGGAGCTGGAAGCTGAACGTGTGTGTCATCCGAGCCCCACGCTAAGCCATGGCCTTTTACAGCTAAAATGATTGCCGACAGAGCAGAGTATGGCTCACTAAAATTTGTATTTACCTGGCAGAAATCCATGTGATCCTGAGCACGCTGACTAAGAAATTAGCTGAGATGAAGAGGGAGGAAAGCAACCTCTGAAAGTTCCCAAAAAGAGAAAACCAAGGAATTTTTCCTTCTCATTGTCATAGCCCTTCATTTGGATGGATCCTGGCAGTCAGCAAGAGGGAAAAGACGAGAGCAGCACAGCTCCAAAATCACTACTTGTGATACAACAGCAGCAAGTATCATGCATTATTTGCACTGTAAGTCATTAGCAGCAGTTTTACAAAAAGAAAAGCAAGGAAAAAAGGACTAGCAACAGCAAAGCTGGGCCACCTCAGAGCATGCTGCAGGGATTTCTAAGCTGGTGTGTGTGACTTGAGCTACCAAGTCCTCACGCTGCAGGGTAACACCGGGGGGGCTTCCCACCCCCTGGTAAGAAAGCCTGCCTCCAGAGGCTGTATTAGCCTGGGCCCAGGGCTAGGCTGGCAAAACTGCTCAGAGCCTGGTTCAAAGGCAAGCCCAGATGTCAGGTGCTGTGCTGTCGGCCACATGCGCTTACTCAGTGGATATGCTTAGAAAGCACTAAGCTCTACAGAAACACCAGTATGTGTGCTGCAGCAACTAGTCCCACACAAGCAGGAGTGGATTCCCAAAACTCAGGTCTACATCCCCTGTACATCAGTGCATCTTCCTCTTCTCAGTCAGTGCAGAAAAGCAAAGTATCTTGTTTCTGTGTAACTGAATCCCAGCCATGTATATACAGCTAATGACTAGTTACACCACACATAATGAAATGTCACGTTTTGCTAACTGCATAGAAAATAAACAAGCTAAAAAAGAAAACAATTACTGGCTTTGGTAGGAATCTCTCTTGACCTTCCTTCTGGACTCAGACCCTTGATGCTCAGACTGCTATGCATTATAGTCACTGTCAGGCATGTGTACCGCCTGCTGCGGTTTCGCTTTCCCTTTAAT
Source organism: Phoenicopterus ruber ruber (assembly GCA_009819775.1). Classification (NCBI taxonomy): domain Eukaryota; kingdom Metazoa; phylum Chordata; class Aves; order Phoenicopteriformes; family Phoenicopteridae; genus Phoenicopterus; species Phoenicopterus ruber. The sequence goes on along the minus strand of CM020222.1, from coordinate 6,599,886 downwards.
GCCCATTGATATTTCTTAACTTTCTTTGCTGCAGAACATCCATCCAGCAGAGGCCAGAGCATCAGAATTACTGTGGTCTGCTCAGGATCATCCATGGCCTCTTTCCTCACACCCACCTGACTGAGGTGCAGCCGTGGCAAAGGAGCTATCCCCAGCTTTTACTTCTGAGACACAGGTAGTGTTTGTCTAAAACACAGACAAGCCGTGGCACAGCTGTGAGGGAACCTTGTGCCCTCCTTCCCCTCAGCACTGGAGAGAGGACCGTTCTTTGTACACAGAGTGAGAACTGTCCAGTTCTACAGCATGCCTTGTTATTTACTTATTAATATTGCCAAAGCACAAAGGATTATAATGCTATTGCAGTTTATTCTGCATGGGAATGACCAAAAATATGACTCCTGCCTCAGAAAGCTCACAGCCTAAGAGACTGACGGATACAAGCAGCAGAGCACAAAGGAATGATGAGCCAGTGCCACTCAGCACAGCAGCAGCAGCCTTGGTACAACTGTAGCTTAAGGTTTCTACATCTTTTGTCTGCATCATGGGCGAAACACAGCATGTCAAACCTCTTGACATGCAGGAGAGACAACTGCAGTGCTGGACTTAGGTTGTGGTAGTAAAGATCAGCAGTTAGTGGTTGGCAGGAGCGAAAGTGGGGAAAGGGTGGGAGCATGAGAAGAGGCAGGGAGAGCGCCGACACACACACATATACCATGTTCTGCCCCTGCAACCTGTGCTCAGAGCTAAGGGAACCCCTCACACTTTCGCATCAGTGCTTTTAGTAAAGAAGGAAAACAAATTCCTCCTAAACATCCTGTCATCTGGTGACTTGTGGCTCCCTCTGCTCTCTTATAGTTTAAGGCAAGCCCTGTCTTGCAGCAATGTCTCCAGAGGTGACATGGTGGCCTGAACACCCCTATGTGTGTGGGCATTGTGGGTCCTCTCTTCCAGGGAAGCAGTAGCTAATCAGTTGTTTCAGTCACGGTTGGACAGGGACATTTTATATGGAGGAGTGGAGATAGAAGGAAAAAAACAAGAAGGGGAAAAAAAAAAAAAAGAGGGACTTACACTGACAAGTGGCTGGTGGGAATAATGACCCCAGTCAGAGTCCTTGTGTTCTTATAAAAAACCCTCGACAAACTCCAGCATCTGGTAGTTCAGCTGTGGGTTTCCGCTGTTTATTTTTCTATTCCAGTGCTCTCATCCCTATGCACTGCCTGTGCCTGGCTCTGTTAAGCATTCCAAGTGCTACAGAGCATAATTGAAAGAATAAAAACCCCAGGCTCAGCATCAGGCACGTACAGAAAAAAATGAAACTGCTTAAGTCCTTCCTTACATTGATGAGAATGCAGACAATAATCCCCCAATGCCACGCCAGGCAGGTCTGAGGCAAATGCAGGCTAGGAGTGCCAACCCCAGCAGACTTCTCTGAATTGGTGACTGCACCCATGAACACCAGGTTATTCTGTTCTAAGTAGTGGGAACCATGACCAACCCCCGTGACGCACAGGGAGAAACAGTTACTCCAGTGAGCTGTCCAGAGGATGGATCCTGTTCATGTCATCTTAATTTCAAAGAGCTCAGTCCTGTCTCTATTTCTCTTCTACCTCTTCACCTTCACACTGATAATCTCAATTACAAAACCAAACGTAACCATTCTGCCTCTGCTGACTATTGTCTGCCTACCACCACTTAAAAATTCAGTCTCTGACATTGCTTCATGGATGATAAGTCATCAAGGTAGCTCCATGCAGCTAAAAACCAGACTGCTGCACCTTCAGCCTGCTTCTTCCTTTCACTCTTACTTTGAACAGTCCCTACCACGAAGTCTTAACATAGGCTTCCTCTCTGACTTGGAACTCTCAGCCCTCACTTCACTTCCAGGCCTTTCTGCAGAATATTCCTAAGGCGATTGCCTTTCTGATCTACCCGCACTGCCAGCACGTTCACCCAGCTCCCCATTACCCTGTGTTTCTATTGCTAATACATCCTCTCATGTGATCTTTACTCAGGTAATATTCCTCTACTGATAATCATCCAGACGAGTGCAGGAAAAAAGAGTAGGGATGAAAAAATGCAAGATGGGGAAAGGCTGTTCTCTTGATAAAAACAAGCCTACATAGCTATGATTAAAAAACATGGGGACTACAGGGGAACCCTGAGCTGTATGCACACTTGGCGAAGATTTCTCTCTTACAACTTTGGCAGAGCTACAACACTGCTGGAGGGCTCACCGCCTGGTACCTAGCTCCTTCTTGCTGTACCACCCCTCCACCTGCAATGCACTGTTTTCCCACCATTCCAACTCCACCGCTCTGAGTCGGGAAAGGAGTGGTGGTCAGTGCCTGAAAGGCAGAGTCAGGAGAGAAGCCCAAAGTTGAGGCTCTGCTCCTTTACGGCGAAGGGAGGGCAGGAAGAGTTTTATCAGCTCCAGAGACACAGCTCTCCTCCTGGAGGAGGTAGCCTACGCTTTGAGGTGTCCGTGCAAAGCCCGAGGGAGCTGTTAATGCCACATGCTCAGGAATGTAGTCTCTGAAAGTAATTTTAAAAAAATCTTTTGAGAAATGGCCCATCTTTCAGTTTGGGGAAACCACGTTCTGCATCTAATCAGCAGGCCACCGGAGCTGTTAACTCTAATTGGTGATAATCACAGGAGACTTTTATTCTGTGACAATTCATTTTCTGTAATTATTACTCTGTTCTTATAAAAGTTACCTAAATGCTGTGCTCACAGCTACAACAAGAACATTCCCAATGCCAACTCTCAAATTGTTTTCACTTTGAGAGATGCATAATATTGAAAGCAGATGTACCAAATTGAACCTTTTTTTTGCAACGTACTGTAAATGTTTTTAAAATGTGACTCTGGTACAATGCATGTCAAACAGTTGAATTCAAGGTAAAAAGTGCTGCCAAAACAGAAGACAAATGAAGTTTAAAATCAGTTTTGACAGGTTAAATGGAGACACTATGAAGCCATAAATCAGATGGCCAGTCTCTAGGAAGTTAATAATGGATGTATCTTTTCTCTGTATTTATTATCCCAAAGATATACAGAAAAACAAGCCAACATCAAAAGCAAATTTGTACCTCAGTGTCTAAAATGCTTCACCCAAGCAGCACTGAAAGTATGAGCAAGTTCATCTCCCAGTATTTGCTTGTTCTGAGGACAGATGAAAGACTAATATTTGTATGTAAGACACACAACTTCCCAGCGTTCAGAATCATTGTCTAAAGTAAACATTTGAGCCTAGTGCACTTTCAGTAACATGTGACTCTGCATTCACAAACCAGTGGATATCTGGATTTTTTTTTTTTTATCATTTGTTATGAGCAAATTAGTGTCGTTTCAAATTGGGGGCTTTTTGGTAAAATTATGTTCCAGAAGAGAAAAGACGTGAGGAAACAAATTATGCTTGTAAAATCTTATTCTACCTTCTGTGCAATCTGGTTGATTATATTGGGTTAATTTCTTCACATGCAAAATGATGCACGCAAATAAAATCGAACCAAAACAAAGAAGGCAGAGCAAAATGTTTTCCAAGCTTTGCAACAGAGTGCTTACAGTGTTTATACAAATAGTAAAGTCTGGCTAAAACAAGCATCTGACAGCTCTGTGCTGCTTCCAGACACATGACTCCTATTTGCCATTTATTCCGTGTAGGCAGAACTGGGTGCCCAGGCAGAGCCCCAGTGAAATCCCTGGGGCGATGCATGAATGCAAAGTTTTGCTTGCACACATGCCATTGCTAGATTAGATCTTGTGTGTCGTGCACTCCACTCCATGCTCACTCAACACGCTCCCACTGAAGCTGGACAAATCTAGATATAAACTGTCCTGGAGGAATTAGTTACTACAGAATACATAATAAACAAAGGCCTAATAAATTTGTGCACTAAAACACAACTTTCACCTCGTGGCTTTTTTTATATTACAAATTATATTCCACAATCTACTGGTATGCATTCTGCTTGGACATCAATGAACTCCCCAAAGAGAGCAAAGTCTAGCCAAAATGCAGCACCTGATGGTAAAGTCAGCAAGGATTAAATGAGGAAGTCTCCACAGGCTGCAGGAGAAATAACTGTCACAGCAGCCTCCTAAATTTAAAATCAGGAGGGAGAAGACTGAATTTGCACATACACCTGCAAACATGTAACTGCTAATACAAACTGTAGCATTTGGGAATACTGCATGGATTCAGGACACTCTGTAGAGATTAATACCATTACAATAATCTAGACATAATAAAATGATCCTCTAATAAATTTGATACTGATTCGTGAAAATGGTTCTGCCATTTCCCTCAAATCACTATTCCAAATTTTAGTTCACCTGTGAAACAAAATCAGGAATAATCATTAAATCTCATCAGACTGTCTTTGAAATCACAGTTTTGAATTAAAACAGGCAATATTTTCTTTCAGCTGCTTAAGATTGCAGCACCCCTCTTAAGTGATCTCATACATTAGTTACTCTTACTTGATTTTTATAAACATGATCACATACTGATTTTATAAAAGTATATGTATGCAGCAGCCTGTCTTCACCATCGCACAGCTGAAAGAATGGCCAGAACGGAACAGGATGGGCAGCTCTCACAGGACTGCAAGGTGACGCCCTGCCATCACCCTGCACTGCGCTCAGCCATATACAGCAGTGAAGAGCCTTTCACCAACATCTGGGTCTAGGAAACACCCATCCGATGCAAAAGGACTTTGCATCCTATGCAAGGTCAACCATAACCCATTTCTATTAAATATAACTCTCTTTGCTTTGACCCTGACATAAGACTGTGTTGGTTCTACTCCCAGCATAGGGCACTGAACATCACCGATTACCTCAAATCAGTATGCACCATCACTGGCTCTGGTAATTACTGCCAAGTTGTCCTAATCCAGAGATATTAGCATTTAAATGACAGATACTTGAGTTTTAATCCTATCACACACATCTCTATAAAAGTAAAGTTCCTTTGGAATTCAACAAAATGCCATGAGGCTTGTGAAAGTCACTACATAAATCATCTGGAAGAAGTGGAAAATATACAACACGGAGACAAGCAGAACTTGTTTTCTGTGTAAAACAGCATTTTCCATAGTTTGTGGTACCACATTCTTCTGTTCTTTGGAATACTATATTTGAGTTAAAACTAGGATTTTAGTCAATGCAAGGTTTTCCTTTGTGAGTTCTTATCTTATGAGACAATTTATGTTATTTTATGGGTCACTGAACTGCTGTTCACAAAAACAACCCTAAACAATATGCTTTGTAAAATAAAGAGAGAGCTCAAAGCAACCCACTCATTGCAAGATCCTGTACCTTGCCTATACACAGTCCAAGTACACTGGAGCACACGGAAGGCAGCAGGGCCCCATTTCATTAGTATCAAAAGTAATCGTTTTGCAACACTGAAACCTCCTCCGTACTGTTGGTTTAAGCTATTTTATAGATACAGCAGTCAAAGGCAAAACTGAGAACAAGAAGTGTGCCTTCTATAAACACTGTTGCTTAGAAACCCTGTATTTTTAATAACCTAGCGCTCTAAATTCAGCATGGCCTGTCAGTATGGGATTTCAGCACAAGACACTAAGGTATTTTGAGGCCAGTTTCCTAATTTGCACTGTACCATATACAGAGTTGTTCTTCATAGCAATACAGTGACATGATCAATTGGGATAAGGAGACAGGAAGCCGAGTACTTGTTCATTACTCACAGTGCCACAGTGCATGAAATCTCCAGTCCTAAAGTAAATTTCATTTTGCTAGTGACGTGCAAATACAAAAGACGACAGACAAGCCTTGCTCCCAGGTAACTTAAATGTAGAGAACAGGAGACCAAAAAAGATATAAACGGACAATGCATTTGAAAGTAACATATTCTACACACAAAAAAAGTTAAAAGATAAAGTAAATAATAAAATAAAACAAAAATTAAGTGCAGTTATTTGGTTTTACTAGAATAAATATAGTATATTTGCTTGAAATACATCCTTTGTTCTTAGAAAAAAAAACCCATACAGATGTAACTATTCTCTCTGCTAAGTGGTACCTGACAGCTTACAGGATGCTGCTGAAGCACAGTCACAGCTGTTCTTAGTATCTTCATTCTGCTTCATTATCTCCATCCTGCTGTACTGCTTCCTTGCTTGTTAAAAGTTTCAAAGTTAAAAAGTTTTCTCTTATTTAGAGGACCCTAAAAGAGTTGCTTCAGTTCAAGCAGCTAGGTTTGTACTAAGGGAAAAGTGATTTTTATAAAATCAAACATGATTTCTCAGAGACATCTGTATTTTTTCAGAGATATGCAAACATGTGGGAATGAGATTTATATTGGTAATGAATTTTTATAAATGAGTAACACTGGACAAAGTTCCCTCTGAAAGACAAGAATGTGAGGCAGAATCAAGGACTAAATTCTGAGCTCTCCCAGACTTAATCATCCATGTTTTTATTAGAAACTAATTATGAACAATAATTTAAAATACTTAGTGATCCAAATCTTGACCTTGCAGCCAAAATCTTCTTTCAAGTCTATGAACTTTTTACCTAAGAAAGAACCAAATTGGAAAGAAGTATGGGTACTGGGATTTCACTCATGAGTTTTACCTTGATTGTACCTATTTTCATTGCCACTATTTTCCCTCCGGCACTTCCACTCATCACAGAACTTTGGTCACATCCCAGCAACATTACTTCACCTCCCTGCAATCTCTCTGTGCAGCTGGCCATCAGGTTGTGCTCATGGAGAAATAGACCATTCCTAGCCCTACAGGATGCACTGTTCTTGCACGGATAAGCTCAGCTCTACCTATAAATGTCCCTTCTCCTCCTAGTCCAAAGGGATGGCAAGTCTTGCTGTCTTGCCAGGAAAACCTTACGTCTAAAAGCTGACACTTACTGACCCTGACCCTCTAAGGCATGTTACATCTTGTTCTCCAGCCATCAAGTTTTAACGTCTATTGTGTAATTCCGTAACAGTGATGCTTTCAGAAGATACCAAAGGCCACAGTTTTATTGCACTGTGACGTACACTGAAATCAATGATGGGGCCTCAGTTTAAACAAAACAATACACTTTTACATATAGTTTACAGGGTTTAGCAGAGGGGCTCTAACTTCCCATGAGACAACAGTGTGCCACGGACATTTCTGAGCATTTCATTGCTGAAAGTTTCATAACGATTCTCCATTAAAGTGTTAGTGTTTATTCAAATAGAACTATGCAAAAAAATCTGCAAGACAAAGTCTGTTTTAATTATACAGCAATAACAGTCATTATCAATGTGGGTTTTTTAAAATTCTCTCTTTCTCTACTAGTTTAGTGCTTGAGGTTGCTCTATTGATTCTTTAAGAAGAATGCTGGAAGAAAGGTTTACAGTTTGCCAAGGCAGCCCTTAAATATTATCAGGCTATTCTTCTGAGTAAGATTAATTGATTTACCTGAATCTAATCTTTTCATTAAGATTACAGATTGGCTCAGTGATCAGAGTAAGGTTTGTACGACAACTGCCCTTTATTGAAAGCAAGTAGCAACAATGGACTCATAGATAAATGTAATGGAATGCAAAACAAAGAGAGTGCATCCTGCCAGGAATTACTTCTTTTTCCTTAGGTTTTCATCTTGCCAACATTTTAGTAGTTTGGGTAAGTCTGAAGATTTATTTATTTTTTATTAACTCAGTTGAAGTTCAGCAGAGACCAAGATTTTTTTAACACTGTCAATATTTTTTTGAAAAGATACTTTATGTGGAGAAAAATGACTGCTAATTCCCCAAATGTTTTTAAAATCTTAAAAAACAGTCATAATTCTTAACCAAAGCCAACAGAGCCATTATTTCCATGGATGCGTCAGTACTGTTGCCATACTAACTCATGCTTTGAACTTGACAAGTCTCGCAAGCAAACACAGTTTTAGGTGGGAAATGTCCATGAAAGCCTCAGGCACTACAGAAAGTGCTCCTGACACCTAGCAAGCTGCGTGTTCCACTGAAATCAGTGCCTTCTGGATCCTCCAAGATGGTATTAGTGTTACTAGCTGCTAGGATACCAATTCTTAATCTAAATAGCAAACAGAGGCCCTACTTATACAAAGTGAGTGCACGTGCACGCACAAGAGAACTAAGCACTATTTTTGCAAATTAGCTTTTTAACAACAGCTACTAACTGCAATGCAGGAAGACTGCACTCTATAAGAAGGAAAAAAAAAAAAAACAACCACAAAAAGTCACCTTATGATCACTTTAATTCATGTCAGATTAGAAGAGCAAGAAACCACCTCTGTATTGGTGGATTACATGCAACAGAACAGGCAAACCAAGAAGCAACACAGGTTTTCCAAACTGCAGATACTGTAAATCCAGTCCAGTACAAACTCCAGCTTAGACAGATTCCAGCAACATGAAAGAAATCGTACAAATTCCTCTAAGTTTTACTGAATCACCTCAATGCAGAACACACTAGTGTGGCCAGCTAACAAAAATGACTGATAGAACTGATAAGCTTTCAGAGTTTAATGGAACTAATCTTCCATATATTCAATATATTTTACTTTTCTTTCAAAAATGATCCTTTACTGTCTGAATCTTTCAGGACTCCCTATCAGGCTCAACACTTCCATTGCAGCTGATGTCTTTTATTGTTGTTTTCTTAGGACACCTTAATTAGGGTAAGCTTAGGGCACTTTTAAGTTTTCCTCCAACAGTGTATGATTTATCTTCAAAGACTGTTGCCTATGTCCACTTGAAGGCCTGGAAGGACAGATGGTCCCTAGATTAGAGCAAAGACTGAAATGTTGGAGCTGATAATTCACATTTTGGACGGCCCTTAAGCAAGTCACTGAATTCAGCCTGCACTTTATGCCTTTCTGGTAAAATGCGAGTAACAGCTCTTCTGTATCTCATAGGGATACTGATAAAATAAGTATGTATTAAAGGGTGAGAGACACTCAAGTTCTACAGGACCATACAATCAACCTATAGAGAGAAGCTACTGTCAAAGTGTTGCTGTCTGGCCACCCTCATTTCAGTGCTTTATGTATTTGCTGGCAAGACCTAATATAAAGCCTCCACAAAAAGTATCTTAAAATATAGCCAGAGAGCACACAGGGGATTGCATGATCTTTGTCAGGAAGAAGTCTGGCTAATTCAAACAGGCTCCAGAATTGTGCATATATATATATATATTTATATATTTTGGGATACTCACTGGAGCTAAGTCTGAACTCTGAACCTCCTAAGCCTCTGCTGTCACTGCCAGACAGCAGGAACCTTGACGGTAAATTTTAAAGCAGAGGGAAGGATCTTCAGAAGCATCTCAGGGAATCGTCAATGCAAGCGTACCCCACAGACATGCCTCCTATGACAGACAAACTGATGCAAAGGCAGAAAGGGAAAAAGTAAGCTCTTTAGAGTAGGTTTCTACACTTTTTACAATCTGTCTTCATTTTTGGCAAATTAGCTCAGACTGCACTGCCTTGTGTGCTGCAAGGACCATTCCCCAACAGATTATCAACTAGTGAAAGGGTAGGTAATCAGAGCCTTGCCGGCGCACATTTCAGTGAAGTTTTCTGGGACAAATGTTGGATTTAGTGCTCAGAGGACAGAAAGAGAAATGATTTCTGGGAATGAGGGTTTTGATGGGGGCAAAATAATAGCTCAGGCCAAGGAGCAGCCAGAAATGGGGCACAGTGCAGTTAGCCCCAAGGCTCAATCAAATCGGAGATCTGGGCCTACGTGAAAGTCAAGCTTAATACAATAATATAACACATTTTCTTGTAGTGTCAGATTTCAGTCATTTCCCATTCACCTTAAGTTCTGGCCTAGTCACATTTGCATGGTTGCATCCACAGAGAAAAACAATAGGAAGGGACAAAAGAAAGGGAAAGAAGAGGAGCCCTGGAGTCCCTGTCACCACTTTCTCCCTCCCTTTCCCCAGCTTGCTCCCTGTTGGGTCATCCCAGCCCTCCCATCCCAGCCCTCACGCTCTTATTTGCAAGGCCTCAAGGCCTGTCATCACCAGGGAGGCAAACTAGCACATCCCTCCCTTCCACCCGGCTTGGGAATACCGTATGTTTGTAGTCTCCATGCCCATCAAAATGACTGCTGCTAGCAGACCCTCATAGGACAGAGGAACGGCTGCAGAACATGTTCTGCTCCATGACTGTTCAGGGACTAAGAATATCCCCAGGCCAGGGCCTCTAATCACAAACTTCCCATCAATCATTTACTCTTCTAGATTCTAGCTAAGAAGAAAGCCAAGCATCTCAGCCTCACTCAAACAGTGTCTTTGACCAGGACTGAGTATAGAGATCTTCAAAATTGCTGACATTAGGGTAGGTGGAAAAACAGCTTTCTCCAGACGGCTCTGCTGGATTGATTTGGTAGTGCTCATGGAACAAAAACAGCTGAGACAAAATACTTGCTTTAAAAGGAGGACACCCCTCTTCCCATCTCAGTTCCTTTCCTTCCACTTCATCCAGTTTAGAGGACTTGTGCGATTCTGGGACCAACACTGAGTTTCAGGTCCTATGTTCTTCTGGAGAAAGACCATAAGGAAATTAGCCAATCAAGTCAATAAAGCCCAAACCTAATGGGACTTGCAAATTTTCTCCTCTTCTTTTTGAGCACTCAGGGGAGGAAAAAAAGGACAATTTTTCTGAAAGGAATGCTGTGGTTTGGGAGAGAGTGGAAATTAAATTTCCAAATTTTTATTCTACCAGAAATCCTCTAAGGAAGGATATTTCTTCAATGGAGCAGCAAGAGCATTTTTGAACTTCCGAGGAAAGTAACAGGGAGATACCAACACGTTCTGAAGTCAGAAACAGATGAAGAAGATTAAACTGGTTTTGATTTCTTTGTGAACTTGGAAGAAAATGCTATATTTAAAGTAAAAGGAAACTGAGAAACTCGGAGATGACAAATTCTGCTACACAGATAAATTTCTGCAAGGTGGCAAGTTACTACTTATCAACCACTTCATACTGTCTTGTACAGGCACTTTCCTTAAGTAAGTGTAACCTAATTTAAGGTAGCTTTCCTTTAGGAAAAGAGAGCTAAAGTACCTTTCATTAACAAGGAGGTGCTGCAGGGTAAGAGTGTGCATATGGTACTCACAAATGAGCAACTGACACATGGTGATTTGTTACTCTCTAGTAATTTATCCTGATGCCAAGGCCCTGAGGCCCAGTGGCCCAATGAACACCTCTGCTCCTATCCATGGGCTCTTTAAAAGAGCTGAAACATCAACACAATAGTAATCCGTCTCCTAGTGGAATCATTTATGCACCTCAGGAGCAATGACTGTACACATGGACGGGATATTCTTGGAAAACCTGTAAAGTTTAGAAAAAATCTTGGGAAGAAAATACTGTCTGTCCAGCCATTCTCATGCTGTGTTGTGTGAATGACTGCCTGACCTGCCCAGGAGGGTTCTGTTAATCCTGCCAGCTGATCAGAACACAGATCCCCACGATTGCTGCTGGTGCCTAACTTGTCCTCCATTTACAGACACGCATGCACAACACAGTCAAATTCTATTGCAAGGAGATCATGGGGCAGGTTCTCAGCTCATGCAAGTCATCAAAACTCCCTTTACTTCAATTAGACTCTTTAGTGAATGAACTGCAGTGATTTACACAAACAGCGGCCTAATGGTGTATCTTTCAGCAAACACTGTGTAGCTGCAGGGGGCAGGATTTGATCTGTTACGTCCTTGATAGGGACTAAAGAGTGCTTTCAACCTAAAAGCAGACATCATCTTAGCTAAGCTAAATGGTCCATCCATGGGCTAAATGGACCCACCCAGTCTTTCTGCTTTTCAGAAAATTGTTTCGATAGTTTTTCAGCATCCAAGCATGGGGTGGGGAAGGAGACTGCATGAAATACGTTTTCTGACGTACCTTGCTCTACAGAAGCAGTGAGAGACTAACGGGAGAAGATTCCCTTTTGCTTATTTAAATAACCGGATAAACAGAGAAGAGGAGACATGATGTTTGGCAAAGACGCATTTTTTAAAATATTGCATTTAAATGCTTAACAATTGGCAGACGAAAAAATCGTGTAGCTGCTTCACACAGTTGAGGAAAGGTAAATAAACAGTTATGCTGACTTGCTCTGCCTCTGCATCAAATGTTATGGTGTCTAGGCATTCAGACGAAGCCTGGACAATGAATGGAAATAGCTACAGTGGCTGTTCTGGGAATGACTGGCCTATCTGGCTTTTGGTGAGGCATGAAATGCTCCTTAACCATGGAAACCTGAAATTACAAATGAGGAATTAACCTTTTCATAAGGAACAGCTCTTCCTAGCTCCTTTGCCTAAAGGTTATATGCAGAACCATGAGGTTTCATATCCATCCCACAATTCACATCAGCTGGGGACTCAGCTCCATTTCTAATACTGACAAATGTATGCCACATCCGTACAGTTAGAATAAGCTGAGTGTGATCCCTGATTCCTGCAGACTTTGTCTGGACCATGAAATGTGCAATGGTCTTTGTTTTCCCACAGAACACTGAACTTGGTATCACAGATGCTGTATCAGCCCTGGGGAAGAGATGAAGGAAAGGATAAAGGATCCATTCATATTTGCTTTCAAATTCCTGGGAAAAATAGATTTGAAATTTGGAAGGGGGGGGGGGAGAAACAAAACTGGTTTTGGAATTCCTAATTCCTTTCCCACAAATTGACTCCAATTCCTTTTGCAGAAACGGTCAATTTCAGGACCAACGAGTAATTCAGCTTACACTTTCTACCTGCTTGTCGCATGATCTCAAGTGACTCCTGACTGCTCCAGTTCTGTGATTTCACCGGAGTCTTCGTTAGATACAGGCTGAAGTGAAGGGTCGTATATGATCAATCAGCCAAAACCAAAGCCCTGAATCAAATAAATCAACCGTTTTTAAAGGCAAGGACAGGGTTGCTTACCCAAGTTCAGACAGAAATATAAGCTCTTCACATTCCAGGACAGCCTCTCAGTATTTTCTATTTTCATTTACATACCTTATAAAAATAGCCAATGTTTCATGATATATACGTATAGAAGTTAGTCCCTGAGGACAGATGCAATTTTTGTTTACACGGAAAACCTGTCATAGGCATTAGGGGATAAATAAGCATTACTGTTAGCTGTTTGAATTGTGTCCAAAGAAAAAAATTAACTTTGTAATTAAAAAAACAAACCCTGCCTGAGGCTAGGCAAGGAAACCAAACAACAGTGGAGTAGATGCTCTGTACTGGGGAAAGGAGCATACTGTTTAGTGTGGCATCTGGCAGAGCCATGATAAGCACAAAATGGAGCTGCCTACAGAAAACAGCAAAGTAAAAAAAAAAATCCAGGGAAAGCAGTAAAACACACAAAGAACAAAATGTGCCCTTAAACTCAGCGCAGTTTAAGTGCACCAGGAGTCCCTTCAAACATTCGACCTTCACTGGAGAAGTCCACAGAGACAAACTCACTCTGGAGCCCAACTCAGTCTTTGCATTTCTCCAGATAGTTCCACCACCAGCGTAACAGGATGGTGCTTTTCATCCTGCACAGTACCAACAACTCACAGCACTTACTAATGACAACATGAAAGTTAGTAACAATTTCTGGCAGATGGTGTCAGTTAAGAACCAATATCAGTATTGCAGCTCCACTGGAGCAGGTGCTGTATAACATACTGTGCAATCTAAGAGATACAAAACAAAGAACAGTCTGGAGATACAACAGAAGCAAATGTCCTGCCCTGCGCTTCTGGAATCATTTCAATATAAAGAAAAACAAGTTTAAGGAGTTCTTTATACCAGCAAAATGTTCCAAATGCATGGTAGCTTCTGGATGAACCCAAAACTCATGATGCAAAAAAAAGCAAAAGATTTTTCCTTCCCATTATATAATCTATTTAGTATCTAAAGAACAGTCTTGATATGTCACTCACCATGTTCTTGACTTCATTACAGGTCATAAAATATGTCTCCTTGCAAGACAGGACTGCACCAACCAAAATACTTTCTTACCCAAAATGAGACAGTACAAGCTCTTGAAATATGAAAAGCTATCCCAGCAGTATCGGCTAATGTACAGAAATGTTAGCTTTCTGCACTGCTTTATATGGAACTCCTTGACAGACCCTCTGTAACTCAAAACCCAGAATAAAATAATTTATGTTCCTTGTGTATCTATTGGCAATAATACTTACACAATTTTAATGAATTTGCTGGTAAATCAATAGCTCTGTTTCTGTTCTGCATTACAAGTATTACTGCATGTCAAATAAATCATTGTAATGAAGTTTGATGAGCAAAGGGTTTGATGGTGGTGTTCCATAATTATAAACATCAGCAGTAAGACTTTTTCAAATCATGAAAGGAAAAGTGCTTTGACGATGGCAAGTAAATTCCCTGATTAAAATTACTTTAGACATTTCAGGCAATGGAAGTCTTCAAATCTAGCCCTGACCTTTGCTCTTCAAAATACATCTCTTCATTAGTAAATTGCAATACGTTTAATCATCAAATAATAAAAAGACACTGAACATCACAAAAGCCACAGCACATAGTTGATTTATTTATGCAAATTTCAGAGATGCAGTTGCTCAAACCATTTTGAAGGTATCCAACTTCTAAGAAAAGAAACAGCCATATCAACCTGATGGAAGTATTTGTTGCATTCATATGGAAAGAATCAAAGGACTGAAGAAATAAAGTATCAGCTGGAACAGACACCACATTATCGAGACTATAAAACATGATTTATTTTCAAGTTTCTCCTTGACACAAGCATTATAAATTTAAAACTCTAGCTAACATTGGATCAGGTGCAAGACTCAACAGAAGTAAAAATCACATTCACCACTTAGACAGTATTTCATCAGATTCCTCCCATCTGCATATCAAATGAACCCCTGAATGTCTTAAATGCATGAAGAGAACAACTGACCCAACTAAATAGCTCTTGCTATGAACTGTAAATCATTTAGGTGTTCCCATCAAAGAATAATAGCAAACAAACCTGGACAGTAACATCAGAACAGATGTGCAAATTGACTGCTTGGAAATAAACAGGGTTTAGGCCATTATCCAACAGAAAAAAAAAAAAAAAAAAGGGCTTTTACAAGACAAATCATTTTATTTTTTGTCACTTCGTAACATCCTGAAATACTTCCATGTATTCTCAGTTATTATGTTTATTGTTCTTGGTTACAACAATAAACTCCAACTACACACCAAAGACATTTTCCCAAACGCACAATAACATGAAACATTCCCACTGCTCCTCCCTCCCTGTATTTGTCCATGCCTCTAACCTTGCAGGGTGTAACTCTGAGGACAGTTTGGAAATGGCACAGCGAAAGAGCTGTTATTTCCAGCCTTTCTCCAAGACTGATCATGAAATTTCAAGAATCTGACAAACTGCACGTGCTGGGGATGTTGTTGTCCTCTGCTGCATTAGGTCAACCAGCACCCATGCAGGCTCAAAGAATTATGAGCAACAGAAATCTAATCCAGAGACCCGCATTCAGGAATATCTTCTCCTTCACCCTTCTGATCCAGAAAGGGAATACAGGAACTCAGCACTCCTCTGGCTTTGTACCTTTCTTACAGGTCCCTCTGGGATTTGGGCAAGGACAAGAGCAAATCTTTCCTGAAAGCAGCATTATATACACAATGATGACAGAAGAACACTACACGAAGCAAAGCTTGAAAGAGAATGCAGCATTCCTGCTGAACAGTGAGAAAGAGGGCTCCAGGGATCTTTTTTACTAACCATAAGCTGGAAGGAAAAAACAACCTAGAGATAATGCAGTTGCATATAAAGGACAATATCTATCCTTTGTCATACATGCTGTCCTGGTTTCGACTGGGATGGAGCTAATTTTCTTCCCAGTAGCTACGGTGTTTTGGATTTAGCATGGGATTTGGTATGTGAAGAACATTGGTAATACACTGATGTTATTAGTTGTTGCTAAGAGATCAAGGACATTTTTCAGCTTCTCAGGTTTTGCTAATGTGCAGGTGCAAAAACCTGGGAGGGTATAGCCAGTGCAGTTGACCCAAACCAGCCAAAGAGAGTATTCCATACCATAGACGGCATGCCCAGTGTAAGTGGGGGTCGGCCAGTGGGACAGGCTCCCTCCCTCTCTCTCTCTCGGGAACTTGGGGTTCTGAGATTGGTGCTGGGGAAATCGCTGTTCCAAGATCACTGCTCAGGATCGTTCTGAGATCGCTCTCAGTTTCGCTCCATGATCACTGTTCGGGATGGGCCGTATCGGTCATCAGGCAGTGAGAAATTGTGCATCATTCGTTTTGTATATTCTACTATCATTATATTTTATTATCATTATTAATTTATTATTATTATCTTTTCCTTTGCTGTCCTAGCAAGCTGTCTTTATCTCAACCCACGAGTTTTCCTTTCTCTCCGATTCTCCTTCCCACCCCACGGGGGTGGGGGAGGGGAGTGAGCGAGCGGCTGCATGGTACTTAGCTGCCGGCTGGAGTTAAACCACAACACATGCATACCCCTCTGATCTTCAGCTGTATTTCAAAGATGCAAAAAGGAATTAAATGTTTATTCTGAGAGCTGCTCTGCAAGCTGTACGTCTGGAAGATTTCTTTCCACAGTAGCTGCAAGGCCAGCCCACCGCCAGCCTTAAGGCTAGTACTATAGCTGGAAAAGTAAGAGGGACACATTCTTCATCCCTAAGCCCACTTCAGCTGACATTCTACACAGCAGACGTAGCCCAATCGCAGCAAAACCAGAAGCCATTTTCTAGCATAAAAGTCAGAACACATCAGCACAGAAGTCAGAGACGTTCTCCTCACAGGTGAAATGTCAGTGACACGCAACCTCACTTCAGAGGGCAGAATGTACACTGAGCTTGCAGCAGTCCTATCAAGACAAAAAAGGACGTGATATATGTTGGGTTTGTGGCATGAACTCCCTATTGACTAAAGATATGATTAACATAACCAAACAGAAAACAGCACTCATAAATGGGACCAGATAGCTGGAGAAAGGCAAATACTCAGGGATCAGCTGAGATGCTCATCCCTGGGATGCTCACTTAAATGAAGGAGAGGTTTTGCTGGAGACAAGACTGGCCCTGCAACTGGATGTAAAGGCATGGCAGGCATTCCAAATGGTGAGGGCAGCAGATTGGAAGGGATAAACAGAAAGGAGTCTGGTGCTGTGGCTGCCAGAAAACATTGGAAATATATTTTGAATACCTTTAACTTAAACTTAGCTCTTTTTTTTTCTCCCATCAGTAATACCAGTACAATGAGAGACAAACTAAAACAGCTGCCTATGGTGCCACGTCCAAGACATTCTGCAGACATCACATCAGAAAGTCAGCAGGCCAAATACAGAGGTAAGTATAAGCAAGGCTACAGGAAACCTATGGTGGCATGCCTTATGTCACCTCCAAGAGCCCTTGGCCTATATGTCATCTCCACTCAGCCTCCCTCCAGCCTGGTGCATGCCTATCTGTGGCTAACACACATCCTCATACTCCTCATGCCCCCCCTCTGAATTTGGCTCTCTGCATTTGTATGCATGTGAAAGACATTTTGAGGAGCCCAAGCTATGGGATTGGACAAGAAAGATGAATGTTAAGCACGTACTGAATCCTAAAGTGGGGGAAGAGTGCAACCCTGGGAGCAACTAACTGCAATGTAAAAGGAAGTGCAACTCAAAGGGGAGGGACTACTTCAGCTTACAGCATCTTATGACTGTTGTGTGTATAAATTATAGCAACCTGTTGTAAATCATCCTAAAAGCACCTACGCTAGAATGAGGTACTCGTGATATGTCACCTCTGGGTTAGTCCCAAGTTCTGCCAACTAACAGGGAAATCTTAGAGTTTTCCCAAGGTGGTTCCCAAGGACATTTGAGTATCTATCCCAGTGGTACCCAGCTGCTGCCTAGTGCAATTTCCCAGGGAGCAGGCGGGTGGCCAGTCTCCATGTGTACCAGGCCCAAACCTTTCCATTCACCCTCATGAAGTTGTGTAATTCTAACTGAATCTCACCATAATCTCTTACGCTCTACTTGCAACATTAAAAGCCAGAGTCATTTTAAGTAGCACCCAAAAGTTAGCCAAGTGAGCTAACATTTTCCTTTGAACCCATGAGCCTTTAGAAAGGGTGGTAAATTTTTATGCAGTATAGAAGCGTGGTGTGCTTGCTACTTAACAATCCAGTTCTGTGCTGGATCTGTCACCACTACAGTAAAAAGTTTAAGTGTATAGTGTGCTTATAATAAATACTTTGCACAAAATTATTCATTCCACAGATGTGCAAAAGGGACTTTAATGCTTACTTTGTTTGCAGAATGCTATATAAACCCTGCTAGTTACAGGCAAGAATATGGAAGTCGTTTTGTTCTATTAAATAAAGGAAACAAGGTTCTCATTTTAAAATTAATTCAATGAAAACTATTAAGTAGCTGGCTGTGAATGCTTTGGGAATTTATATATACACACACACATATACATTTTTACCTGATACTGATTTCCCTCCCCCCTTACCTCTAAAACAAACACACTGTTAACCACATCATTTCCAAGGAGTTCTGCACAGGAAGAGCTTGCAAGTCAAGACAGCATGGTAACATCCTCTACCCAAATAGCGCAGCCCTACACCGTATCTTCCAGCAGGCACAAAGGGAGTATAAGCCAGAGGGTTTTCTCCCAGCAGATGCAATTTGATCTCTCCCACAGTCATGCTGCTTTAATACTAATAGCTGAGGAGGAACAGCCACAGCCCTCTTGTCTCTTGGCAGTATCAGTGTCACTTGGGGAATTAGCCCAGAGCAGACTTTTGGCCAAAGCATGAGATCTGAGAGCTTGTCTGTGCTGGGTGTTTGCCTTGACTTCAGCTCCCCTATGCAGGTCTCAGGGCAACTGAGCTTTTGTCCTGAGCTAAGAAAGACATAACAGCCCCATGCTTTCTGCAGCCTGTCATGAGCTTATGATGCAAACCTAACTAAGCATTTTAACTGATTTTTCTGGGAAGTTCTCAGCTTTCCAAAAGCAAAGGTGCTGGCTATGAAGTTATAATTTTCTTCTGTGAATATAGGCTCTCTCTTTTTATCCTCAACTGCTTCTTTAGTTTTTCTACTTAACACCAAGCAGGATGTGTGATAACATTATTCCTGAACATCCCCATAGCGACTGTGTGAGGCCACATATGACGGGCTGTGTATCCAACTCACAAGGAGGCTGAGGGTTTGGGGAGAAGAGAGCTTCAGTTTACATAAAACCAATTGTTTATCAAGAACCACAGAACAAACCAATAGCCAAAAAATAGAATAAATTAATGCATATAATTAGGAAATGTCACTCGTTTTTAAACACTTTCATAGAACTTCTATGCAGCTATGCCACTTTGAGCTTCCAACAACATATTTCTAATCTGTCACAGCACAAGTCACACATCATAAAAGGCAGTAATAACACGGCTGAAGCCAGAGATCCCTGCACCACTCACAGATACCCTACTGTGGAGCTTTTCACTCTCTTGAATGGTGCTTCCCATGTCTCCTCTATCTGTCAGGGCTGCACACTAACTACAGAGACAAATTCTGGCTTAAATTAAGATGGTTGTATCAGGATGAAATGTTCATGTCTTTGAAAACTATAAGGATAATATATCAAATCTTTTAGCTGGCATGGTTTTTTCTATAGCTTCACTGCTGATTTACACTATCTAATGATCTGTTTATTCTCTGGATTGTGTATAGTCCACAATGGTTTAAATTACTCATCTGCTTGCACTTAAGCATTTGGCCTCTATAAAAAGACATGATAGGTAAGTGCAATGCAAACGTACTTTCCAATAATCAGTGCCACCCGGGTCAAAATTTCAGCTGGGTAAACGCAGTTCAAGCACACAAATTTATGCCACCTTTAATGGAATCCTTTGGTGTGGATCTGTGGAAACCTCTAATAGGAATGTTAGTTTTTACTCTTGGTTTTATCTACAGGAGGTTTTAGCATAGCAATCTCCAATGACGTATTTTGAAGCTCAGTCTACTAAGCCACATGAGTATCTTTAATGAGGAAGCAGCAACCTCTCTACATAGTTACATTAAAAGAAGCAGGATATACAGCAGATTGGCTTGAACAAATGCAACATTTGGATAACAGTGTAAAATTGTATTCAGCTCATCTGATCTCATCAGGTAGCTCACGAGTATTTCATGGGGACATCAACATCTGCTCCAGGTTATTTTGCTCTGTGTTGCTGGGGCACCTTGCCTTTGACACCAGAAACTTCAGCCTGGAGAATCCCCAAGACTCATATATATATATTTTTATATATATATACACACTCAGACACAATACCTCAGCAGAGATTGTCTATATTCTTACTAAGATATAGCTCAGGATCCAAATGAAATTGAATTAGCACATCCAGGGAAGCTTCCCAGCAACAACGACATACTTACCACAATTACAACAAAACCCAAGCATCTGGAAGCCGGACTAGATCATGAAGACGATTAGGAATCTTTCACCATCCATAGGGTAAGCATGCTGTTCTTATCAAAGCTAAAATCATACAGAATTTTAATGTGATGCTCTTTTTTCTGGAATAACCACATGTATTGTGGGTCAGAGTTAAACTATGCAGAATGACCTAGAATCTCACCATAACGTATTTCTTACTGTGGCAAGCCTGACAGATGCCCTTCAGTACACAAGTTTATCAGTAGTTTAACTTCATGAAACAAAATGGCAGGGAGAAGTGAATAAAGGAGAAAGAACAAGAGAACTATTGTTAAGATCATTTAGCTATTCAGAGAAAGAAAAAGAAAATGCAAGCATGGTTTCTTAGGAAATAACAATAACAATTGTCTTTGTCAGCTAATTCCCTATTGGCTTTATTGGTCTCCAGATGAACTCTGGAGATGAACTCAGTGAGGGCCTAGCATGTGTTTGGGAAATCCAGCAGAAGGGAGGTAGTTGTTTGAGACACAGGGAAATAACTAGTGTGTGAAGGCACGATAGAGGGAACAAGGGGATAACAGGATTAGGGATAAAGACAAATGATCAGGGACAAAGCAAATTATCAACTTTGCTGAAGACAAAGCAAGAAGTATTATACCCAAAGCAGAGGGACATTGGAAGAAAACAGCAGGATTCATTCAGGATATGATGAGATCTAATCACTGGGAGGAAATGCTGAAGATTTATCCCATCCATCATTTATCCACCAAAAAAAAAAAAAAAAATCACTAAAAAATAAGGAGTTCCAGCTCCTCCTGACTACAACAGAATCCAGATTTGCCTCAGTATAATTAGGGACCAAATCTGGACAGAGTGGACTGCCTAAGCGAACAGGAGACAGACTTGTCAGATGTGAAAACACTTCATTAGTAGAAGGTCAAACGAGAAAATGAAGGTAGGTGTCATCACAGCTACCACGCACTGGAATTGTGCAAGACTGACATAAGAAAATAGAAGTATTGCTTTAGTGTGTATGCTTTGAAAATATTAAGGGGCAAAAAAAATTGAAATCTTCAATGCCGTTTTTAGAGCTGCTTTTCAGGGAGGAGCTGCCCTTTAAGTTTGAGTGACTAATGGCAACGAATGTAATCTGTTTTTTATTTGCAGTGCCAGGCTCATTTGGCTCGTGTAAAATGCAACCCTTTGTTTGGTAAACAAGCAAATTAAACTGGTGATCCAGAGAATCTTGGAAACTTACTTAAATAAAGGAGCCTCTCTCTCTCTCTCTCCGAGTCATGGCTTAAAACCCGTTGGAAGGTGTGTTTCCAGATGTTTATCATGGGCTTTGCTGTCAAGATCAAATAGGTAATCTTTGCTAATATAGTCATGCCACATTAAAAATAGAAGTAGCAAATAAACATCTATTTATTCACAAAGCAACAGTGGCTTCAGCTTCTTGGTCAAGCCAGAACAGTGCTGCCCAATGTATTATAAATGAGTTAAAATACCATTACATCATTGGAAATAGCCTCAATAAAGACAAATATCTATACCAATGTTATGCTAGGAAGAATAATACAAAAAAATAAGGAAACAGGGCAAGAGGAAAGAAAAATATGCACAGCAAGAACTGGATAACCCCTCCAAAACCAAAAGTTTTTTGAAATCTTAGGAAAGATGAGCTAAGACATATGCTGAACCGTGGGGGAACATTCCACATGAGAGGTTCCTCCCAAGCAATGAATAGGTCCATGCCAGCCAGGGCTGCACACTAGCATCCCAAAAGGCACAAAGCAGAACCACACAACATCAACCTGCTTCAGTTGAATTATGCCCATTTACTCACACTGTCAGCCTGCCCGTTGTAGAAATGCAAACATTCGCCAGGATTCATTTGAAGCAGTAAGCTTCCCGTGTAACTGGGGCATACACCATTCCTTGTTGATAAAGCTGTCTGTCCTGAAAGCACCCAGAGATGTAAATGCAAGTGCAGCTGCTCATGCCAGTAAGAGGAAACTGCTTTGTTCCCACCAGATCTCAGCATCCCTGGGCAGAGCAGAGGTTGCAGTAACAAGGCCTGCTAGTTCTAAGTCCGTACACAGCTATTGAAAGGAGCCTCCTCATAGGTGCTATTTCCAGACCATGGAAAATGCAATACTGAGAACACATTGATTCTCATGCTGCAGTTCTTCTAAAAGATAAATTATGCAAAAACGTCACCCTCTAGCTCCCTGGGCAGAGCTGTTGTTTAACATCGTAGACTAGACTGCTTTCAGGTACTGACAGAATTTGGAAAATGCTTGCTACAGAAACCAAAAGCTAAACAATACTGAGACTCTCTAAGGAGATCACTGGCCAAAATGCTTGTTTTTCCCCTTTCTGCAGAACTAAGGAAGCAGAAGCAGGATTCCCTCTGCTGCATTATCAACAGACCACTGTGTTGAACTCCAGGCAGTTGCACATATTTAAATACACAATGCGTGTTTAAAGGAACTAGGAAAGATCTAATCTTGGCCCAGTGACATACAAGATGAAATAACCCATTCCTAAAGACCAAGGTTAGTTTGAGAAACTGGCAGTCAGAAAACACATCCTTCTATCTGCAAACAGAATAGAGTGTTAAGCAACCAGACATGACAAATCTAGAAGCCCTTACCATTATTTTCACAGGCCTACTTTTCACAGCAAGGCTGGAACTGACCCTGATATATGCCCAAACAACACAAAGTCTGTCAAAATATGTAAAATGAGATAAATTAAAGCAGGTTCCTTCTGAGTTGAGACAGCTCCTCCATCTCTAGCGAGTAACACAGTGGAGTACATGTAAACCCATTTTATCTATTATTTCTCATTGTGAGGTTAAGCTCAAGACAGCAATAAACTCCAATCTGAATTGTTTTGATTTTGTTGGTTTAAACTTGATCCTCAACATTTGGTTTTTTTTTTTATTTGATTATACACACTCTTCTCAGAAAGGAATGCAGAGGGCTCTCTTCAGCTTTCAATTAGGATGATGAGATTACCTTGAATTTTGTAACACTACAGCAATGCTTTAAAGTGAGGATGGAGTAGCCCCTTTGCCCCAACATCACCAGAGGAATGTGTGATTTCTAAGAATCTACATAAGCTGATGTTCGCTGCTTGGATATTAACTCGCAATGCAAAACCAGCAGCCAAAACACAAATTAGAGCTGGTGGTAAATCGACTCCTGATCTGTTTGGGACTGTGCAATGAAATCCCCCAGGAATTCGCTGTAATATTTTGGCTGCTCAGTCTGTTGCCTGTGTACGTGGTCACAAGCAGACAGTAAGACCAACACCCTACTAATGAGCAAAATATGAAATACTATGATAGCTCAAGATAAACTCTGCCACAAACTCATGCGCTCTTTTTCCTTCCCAAATCATCAGCTGTTAGGGGAAGGGGGGAATTTATACCTTTTTCATCTCCTGGATCTTCCCTAACCCAGCACATTGCCAACACCATGTTAACGGTTTTTGAATATGCCCCTGAAGAACAAAGATACTCCTTTTGCCAGATCCCAGTATTTACAAGCAAGCCCAAATCTGTGAGAAAATTCAATTGAACGCAGATGGCAGGAAATTCCTCTAAAATGACAGTGGCCAAATTCAAACCACAAGACATGAAAATAACCCAACGTACTAGACATGAAGAACATATCTTACAGATTTTTCCTCATGCAATTCACAATCTGTGATTGATTATTGGGAAGACAGACTGCAGATTTATTGGACTTCTGTAGAACAAGTATTCCATTTGCAACAATTAAATCTTATGTGGTTGAAAAATAGGTTGGAGGAACCAGTGGATGGCTCTGACACCGAGGAATGCATTTCTAGGTTGTCCGTAAGACTGCAGCTCATTTAATTTTGCATTAGACCCCACTGTGCACTGATTTGTTTAGTGTAATTAACAGGGCTGACTCAACATTTTTGTCATTGTATCAGAAAACTAGATCTGAGAAATATTATTTGTACTGCTATAATTTCTTTTCATTTTTTCAATGACAGAAGATGTCAGTCTTTTGTGATTTAACAGCTAACTTAATCTTTATGTGCCCTTAAAAAAAAAAAAAGGTGCTACATACATGGCAACATGCAGATGGAGCCTGGACAAACTACAATGATGCCTCAAACTCAGAGGAGGACAAAGCTGAAGCAGTCTTCCATGCTGAAGGGACCAACTACACCTTGGTGGCTGGACTAAGCTAAATCCTGATTCACTGAAACATGAGGAATTTATACGTTGCTGTGTGTCTGCTGTAAAACTCAAGTGGCAACCCGAGGACAGAAAGGCATAGTCTGGTACCAGACAAATCCCAACAACCTGCATCACAGGAAATGAAACAGCCATCTTCTTTCCTTTCGCTCTGCCTCAAATCCAGGTGACCAGGGAATTCTGAAGGGCAGCATTCACACAACATTACATTTCTGCTACCACTTCTGTTTCTGTTTTGTTCTAGCAAATTTTCAGGATTAATATGCTTTGTGTCAATACTCATGTGAACCACTTGCCCTCCAGTTATGAGGATTCTGGTTAGCCAACCAAGAGACAGAAATGTTATCAAGCGGCTCACCAACACTAGGGAATATGGGAAGACCTTGCTGAAGAGAGGGTGTGCAGAGTAGATACTGTACACTAAAATACGATTGCACAGGATGTATGTGAACTTCTGCATAAATTCCAGTCCCGGGGAGTTCAGACACGCACAAAGGGCTAAACTGACCAATGAAATCATGCACCTGAAATGATCCATCCAGCCCTATTGTGCTTCCCTGAGCCCATGAAGTCCAAAACAACTTTCCTGGTATTCTCTTATACTGACAGCTTCTCTCTCTTCCTTCTCTATTTTCATGCCTAACTTCCCTTCCTTTCCATCAGTCTGCTGGCACCTCTCAGTTCAGAGTATCGAGGCAGACAAACTCCAAGCTTCGTCTGAATGTGGCAGCTTCTGGGGGAACAGGAGTATAGTGAGAAACAAATAGTAAATTTGTTTTTACTACTCAGAGCTGTAGCAAGGCATCTGGGCACTACACGGCATCCCCTCTCCACAGAACACTCCTGCCTCTCAGGAACACCCTGCCTGGGACCTCACAGTCACCAGCGCAGGCCTGCAGCTCCTTTTCCCAGGCAGCAGCAGCCTATGAGGCTCAGGTGTATTGTCCCCATTAGGTACCACTCCTCTCCCTGTCCCTAGTACAGCTTTTTTCTCATCACCTAGAGGAATACCCCTCAATTCCTTCCCCTCAATTCCTAATACATCCCTCCTGCTAAGACAAGATAGGGCAGCAGGGACTTCATGCTGGCCTTTGTGGCACGCTATGTCTGCTTTTCTGGCTGCAGTGTGCGTTGTGCACACAGCAACAGACAGAAACTTGGCAGTCCCTTCGCTCACTGCACTGACCCACAAAGCCCTCCCCAGCCTCTTCCACTGCATATCCATTAGCTTTCATGGGAATTTTGCACACACATTGAACGGAAAATAGAGATCCTTGC
The DNA here is from genome assembly GCA_009819775.1 of Phoenicopterus ruber ruber. Taxonomy (NCBI): domain Eukaryota; kingdom Metazoa; phylum Chordata; class Aves; order Phoenicopteriformes; family Phoenicopteridae; genus Phoenicopterus; species Phoenicopterus ruber. The sequence goes on along the minus strand of CM020222.1, from coordinate 6,573,933 downwards.
TGAGGCCTGCAAAGAATAATCGCCTAATAGCATGCAAAACAAAAACACAACCTATTTTCAAATGAAATACCATCTCTTCTCACAGTCACTGGGAAACAGGTAGCAAAAGCAGCATTTGGACCCTGATCAGGAATTGGCAGACTCTCCTCCAGGCAGAAAGAGATACACAGCGCAGATAATCCGTTACAGAATAACTTGGTGAAATGCTTGAACAAGAGCTGCCCAAATATGTTGTTAGGCACCACCGTCTGTCACATTTTTATGAGCAACAGTAACTTCTGTGCTGGGGCTAGGAATACCTCTTTTTTTTTTATTTGTCTCCAGGTTCTTTTCAATAAAGCTGTGAGAGCCTGGAAAAAAATCTGCCTTGCAGACAAGCTTTCTCTCTCTCTGCCTTTATCGTCCCTCTTCTCCCTGCACTTCCTTTTTCAACATAATGCTTCAAACTCAAAAGTCCAAGGAGATATCCATGGAAAGAAAGTGAAGACACGAAAGCAATTACAACTGAATCATGCAAATATAAACAAGTCTGATTCTGATCTTTCAGTAAATTTATACGGGCAGGAATACATCAAATTTATTGCAGTTGTTACCAAATGACACTGGAAAATGAAATATCCAAATTCTAATTTTTGTGTTAGCTCTTGGAAAGATAATCAGTCAAATAACTATATTCCAGTGCCTTAAAACTGCATTCAAAAGGGCTGCCTGTATAAGAATGTGTTAGTGAATCCCTTGCACTTGACATCTGAAGTGAATACTACCAAATCAGAGTACTGATCTGGGAGTAAAGGTAATGCTATTTTGACTCACTCATTTTCACTGAGGCCAATGAAAACCCTCCCACTGAGCTAAATCAGACCCTTTTAAGGATGACAAAGAAAATCTGGTGAAGGTTAGCAGGAATGTGATACGATTAACATCTGCCTTTACCATCCACAAGAGAAAACTGGCTCTGCGCCTGACCCTGTGCTTTAGGTGATACAATTTTTCAACACTTTTTTTTTTTCTTAAGAAAGAAAAAAAAAAGACTGCTAGACCCATTGAATCCCATTGCCTGACCCTGAATTTCTCTCAGTTACCGCTGATCCCGTAAACTCATGTTCCAGCTGAACACAACTGCCAAAAAAACATCCAGTCTTGATTTCAGGAGGCCAAGAGCCTTCCAGGGATTCTTTACATCTTTTATTAACAATTTATGACTTTTTTCATTTTATTTGTCTGATCTCAGTTTCCAGCCTCCAGTTTTTGCTACGCTTTTCTCTGCTGCATTAAGAATCCTTTAATGTACGGAGTTTTCTTGTCATCGAGTCACTTAACCTTTTTGATAAGCTAGAGGCTAAAGGTTTCTTCCTCTTTAATGCACCTTCTCCAATTTGTCATCATTTCTACTGGGAGCAGCATAACACTATGCAACACCTCATTGCATGTATTGCCACGGCTCCCCGCAAATGCAAAATCACCTACAGACTTCAGGCTTTCTAGGACAAGGTGCCCCTCCTTCTGCAGATATTGCCTGCCTGCCTTCCTTACTTCCCCAGCATTTGCAGGACCTAATACCAAGCTGTGACAAAAATCATTTTTCCTCAGTAGGTTTCAACTTATTAAGTGATTGACAAGCTACCTGTTGCACTACTCTGCTCTTGTCATTATTTGGCATTGGGCTAACCTTCACATCATGAAGAAATTTCTATCAGCAATGGTTTTAAAGTTCTAGCCTCAAGTATTAAAAAAATCTCACGACTCCGTATGCAAACCTCCTGGATCCACCTACTTTCTACTTGCTACTGTCAGATGCTCTGAGCCAGTAGTTAAACCTGTTTAATAGGCGTTTCAGCAATATCACATAATGCGTGTTGGGGTTTTTTTGGGTTTTGATTGTTGAGGGTTTTTTTTTAAGAAAACCTCAATCCATTAACCTTATAACCTCATGGAAATCTGACGTCAGATTTCTTGGACAAGATGCACTTTCCTTACAACCACGTTAAACTAACTGTATGCCTATTCTTCAATACTTCCTCAAACCATAATATTGCCAAATATGAAGTCCCACTAACTGGCCCGCCACCACCCTATTTGTTCATTTTTGATATTGGCCCAACATTCATTTCATGCTGCTCTTCCACAGTGATGCTGGCAGTAAAAGGTTGAAGCATAAGGAAAATAGCCACACTTCTGTGCTGTTCATCTTACTCCACCGTGGAGCCATTCATCAAATACCTAACTCTAGTGATGCAACAGGTTAACAGCAGTGTCCAACAGCAATCATGGAAGTCAAGGCTCCATGTGCTGATTTTGTACACATTGATCAAACAAAGATAGGTGAAATGTGGGAGGGGGAGGAAAGGAAAACGAGTGGAGCGTGTGCATTGCCCACAGTCAGTCAATAGCCACTCTATATCCATGGAATGTACTGCAGCAGCAGCTGGGGCTGTTAGAACCTATCATGGCTACTAAACACCTCAGGACAGCTGACTTTTGGTTGCTATTAGTATAATTACTTTAACAAGATAAGCAGAGCTCCAAGAGATCCCCATTACCCTTTAATTTCTTCCTCTGAAGCACTGCTTCACAGTGAGCCTTGGAAGACTCTTTCTCCCATGCTCTGCTCTCCTCCGCTCTAAGCGTAGGGTCTGTAGCAATCTTAACTCCTGCCAGCACTGCAACCGGAGACAGGACTCAGACATCTCACAGCTGTGTGCATCAATAGGATGAACTCACTGCAGACCTCTGGGGTCAGCCTGGGCTTCATTCAAACTTGTGCAGGAGTCAGCAAAGCCAATCGAGTCATACACAATCTGCTTCCCATACAGCCATCAGCCTTTGAGGATGAAGCAGTTGCCACTGTTGCAACACCGTTTTGTGTCACACTTCTGATCCCGTGTGACTCACCCCCACGTTCCCCCGTGCACCCAACTATCTTATCCCTGCAATTTCTTTGTCCCAGTCTCTCTGTCTCCTGGCCATGCTGAGGGCAGCACAATACAGTTATGTGGCAATGGTTATCCACTCACCTCCCTCTGCTGAAGCAGGGAAAGCGCCAAGATAGCTCCTGTCTTCAGAGCAGACACTGAGAGAAGGAAGAGATCACTCCAGCTAGTCAGAGAAATAGTAAGAAAGGGGAGAAAAGGCCTGGAAAGTAAAAAGGGGACATTTGACTTGGAAAAGCAGTTTCATTAATCTGGGGAGAAAGAATGGGAGACGCATCCTAGGAAGGTGGTTGGAGGGAGGAAGGCAAGTAGACAGCAATGATCCTACAGAATATACCGTTATTTGTTGTTTAATAAGGGAAGCAGAGGCAAATGCACGAGATGAAATTAAGGACAGAAAGTAGGAAAATACAGCCTATTCAGCTACAGAGAATTTTCTCCAGAAAATGCACTCCTTGGCCATATGGATAAATCACTAGTAAATCCATAGTACAAAGAAACTTGGCACTGGCAGGGAGAAGAGCATTTGGCCAAATGACTCTTCAGTCTCTGTTACTTTCTTTGACAGAAGTGAGGACAGGGCACATCGTACAACAACTCTGTATACAAGGCACACCAAGAAGGGCCAAGAGGTCTGTGGACTGATTCTCAGTCCTCTGTTTCCCCACTTGCAAACAGTAATAACTTCATGCCACAAGGGTAATGTAAACTTTAAAAGAACAAGGAGAACTGTAATAGAAGATGCTGTAAGAAGTACAGAATGTGGTTCTTAAAATGGGAGAAAATCTAGACGAGCAAAGACAAGGAGTACCACCCAGGAGCAGAAAGAAAATGAAAGGATGAGGACCTAAAAATCACATGAGAATCCCTACAAGAGCATTTCTGTGTTTGCAGAATTGCCTGAGTAAGCTCTTTAAGGGAAATGCAACTTACAGTAAGTGATGTCTAACTGGTGTGTGAATCACCCCTCTCCCCATTCCCTAGTCTTTGTTGGGGGGGGGGGGGAAGGTACATACTTCTGTACTGCTCTTCGCACAAATAACTCACTCAGAGCTGTGCTGGCTGCACATTCACAACACAAATACTTCCCTCTAATGCTGCTCGTAGTGACAACTTCTCCTCCAGCGTCTAGCTGGAAGCCCTGTTGGGCAGCTATTCTACCAGGAAAGGTGAAGGTAAAAATCACCCTCTACAGCCTACTGCTTGGCATCCTCCACAGTCAGTATTTTTAATTTAGTCAGGTTTTTTCCTTCTCTTGCCTTGAGCTGCTTCCTGCCCAGGTACTGTCAGCATACCCACAGATCTTGGTAACCCTGGTAAACACTCAGCTATTACTGGAACAAGAAGTGTACGAATATGTAATTTGATTGACCGTAAAGGCAATACTTGAAACACCTTCCATGCCCAGGTGAACAGAGATGAAACAGTGCCTGTGCCCACAGTGGGTAGGATCTCCAGGATCTCAAGCCTGGAGCCAAAAGACACTTCCACTGCATGAATTACAAATTGCTCTTTAGGGAAAACAAAACAAAGCAAAAGAACAAAAAAAAACCCCACCTGAAACTAGAGAGGCTGGAAACTTTTAACAAGTACTGATGATGCTTATCTATCAGAGGTAAAAAAATTCAAGGGCAATTACAAATCCCTGGAGGGGAGCAGATAAAAGTGAACAGGAAATAACCAGAGGAATTCCAAAATCCTGCAACTGGGAGCAAGATTTCTACAATGTGCTGTAAGAGGGCCAGCATGCATCAGCACAAGCAGCATCGTTGCATGTAAACCCTCACACATTACTGACGATCTCAGACAATTGAGGGCACATGCTGAAGCACTGAAATAGTCAAGTAAGCTTGAACCATCAGCAAAAGAAGACGGCAGACTCTGGAAGTGCTGTCGAGGTAGGTGATGTTAATGGAGCAGGGTTTGCTTTTAATGAACAGTGAGTCACTTTCCCTGGGGTGACTGGGCAGCGTGGTATGTACAGCCGTGTGTTCAGATGACAATGCCTCTCTCTGTGCCTAACAGATCAACTGTTTGATGGGGCATTTGCTCAGCAGCTCCTGGAACAGTCTCAAGATCATGAAACTTCTGCCTAGTCACACTGCAACGCTGTTTCAGTCATAATTCAAAAGCTAGATTCTCTCTCGAAGTACTCCTGACGCCATTCTCCTTTTCACAAGTAAACAACAAAGAAGTCATTTCAGTTTCTGTAAACATGTTTTTCTTCATGAGCTAGCCTGTTTGGTGTGCATTACACGCTGTGCTGGCACGGGCTGGGATGTCTTACAAAAACGCTTTCCACTAATACTGGAATCTTGCTACTCTGAGGGAATGCTTGGTTGCACAAGAGAGGCATCAAGAATCAGTTCTGCCTTTTCCCCCACAATTTCAGATAAGAAGAATTGGTTTTATGTTAATTGCACATTCCATTTTTACAAAGCCCTTGGGTGCGAGTCAAAATTTCAAAAGAATTTCTTTCTTTTCCATTTTTTCAGAGGAGGAGAAGAAAATGATAATATTTAAATAAAGCAAAATGAGGCTGAAGTAGAGAACACTAATTTGTTACACAATGAAGTGGTCACATTCTGTTCTCACTCTAACTGAAACTAGAATAAACACAGTGCATACCCTGAGAGCGAATGAAAAGAAATTTTACACCTAAAATTTTACATAGGTAATAGATCAGTAGATGACTGGTGTGGGAACTTGAAAATAAGCAAAGCAGAAAAATCTTTTGTTTAGGAAATGAGATGTTTTTTGCATCCATAAACTGGAATTATGGTTGAATCCACTGAAGTGTATTTTCTTTCCCCTCTGGTCTTCTTTGGGCCTGATTCTTATGACTCCTCCAATGGAAGTGGCAGAGGATAGCGTCCCTGACATGGTTTTGAAGAAAACTTCTTGTTAAAATAATTGTTTCATTTCTGCTCTCATTTATCTATTAATGAATACTCCAAAGTTTCCATTGGGGATCTCCTGTCAGACTATTCTGACAAGAATCCCTATTCTTCCTAATATTGCATACATTACTTACTTCAGACTTGTAAGTCTGTTATGATCTGGAAACTGAAATATAGTCAGCAGGGCAGCTAGTCTGTGAATCTTTCAAATGATGCCACCTCCCAAGATAAATGTAGCATCTAACTCCTTGTCTGTCATCCCTCCCCCTGAGCTCTCATTCACCCGCTTTGTACAGTTTCTTACTAAGTCAGCAAGGCTCTCCAAGATGCTGTCTGCAGCAGCATACTGATCAAGAGGACATTTCAGAAAACACAAGTATAGAAACTATTGCTTACTACGGGCAATGGATCACAGAAAGAAACTGAAAATAAGGTCCATTGAAAGTCAGTGGGATTCATACTATTCCATTTTAGAAAAATAATTTTTGAAACCAGTTTCGATTAATGTGGACTTCCTCTCAGCCTTTATTGAGATTCTTCATGTCCATAACAACTCTGTATCTGGCCTTTTGTGCCGAAAAGTACCAGGCTGGCTCCACCTTCTTTTGAAAGCTAATAAAAATCTGTGGCTCAATTCACTACAGCCTACCCAAAACATTACACTTAAATTCAGTCCTGAAGTCATTTTGTCTAATTTGGGAGCATCAGAGCCTTGCATCAGAGTCAGCAGAGACACACACGGAACTCCAGATCTTAGGTGGCTGAATCAACCTTTGGGAAGTATCTCTGTCTTTTCATTAACTCCAGAACAAGCCTACAGATTTGGCCTCTCACCAGAGATGGTTTTAATTTGAAAGTCTAAATTTAGCTGGGATGCCACTAGTAAGATGTCTTAGTCCAGAGGGACCTTATGGTGCATTTGATTCTTCAGCTGGAATAGATCCCTTATTTTTATCTCCAGAATCACTGATATATTTTTTCCATTTATAAATACAAGCTACAGTTTTCAAATGCACATTTTGCAACCAGACACCTATCAGCATCTAAGCATAAAGAATTTTGCATTCCAAGAAGCTGGCTTTTCATCTAAGTGCATGAATGAAGACAAAGAATGTAACTTCACTGCATTTTGGTTCGAAACTGCTAGCTCCAGTGTCATTTCTCACTGCTAAAAGTTGCTTTAGACAAGTGGGAGAGCAGGCAACCCACTGTATGCAACAGAAGCCCCCTGTGCCTCAGCTGTAGCTACGAGCAGTGTGTGCACAAATGCAGGGCGGTGCGACTGAGCTCAGCAAGTGAAAAATCCCTCTAGTGGGGTGACACTGCAATCGTAAACTGAGCACAAGACTGGACTTGCTCGGGCTGCATCGCTGCAGAGGGCACAGCGCAGCTGCTTCCCAGCAACACGCACTACTCATGCTCTGCAGCATCCTAATCAAATGTGTTGCTCTTAGCTTGTGTAACACAACTGCAGGATCCAGCTCGTTTTCACAGTACAAATTCTTGCCTCTTCTTACGTCAAGACTTCACACTGCCTGATGGGAAAGTTTCTCTTGGATGTAACGTCAGCTCTTCAGTAAACTGGATTTGACTTCTGTTTTGAACATGTTCTGAATTCAGAATTTAGGAAACAAAGATCTCTCAAAGCTAACTAAAGAGAAGGTGCAGAAAGGCAAGTTTTCTAACAAAGTCCTACCATAGGTAATGGCCCTTCTGCTGCTGCTCACATTGTCATTATTAATCCAAACTCTCATTGCACTTAGCCTAACTCCTATCAGCTTCAACAAGAGCAGAATCAAATCATGAGGTTACTACTGTACATGTATCCTATAATTGGATGCAAGAGCTTTACAGCCAAAAGCATTTCACATTGCTCTGAGATGTCACAGGTATTGTAACTTAGCTCAGCTCCTGGTATCACCTTTCCAGCAGCCACTATCTTACCTATTATCTTTGCTCTTTAGATTTAAATGAGGTTAACTCCAGTCAGACTGCAGCATTTACTCCAAAAGCATCTTATTTCTTGCTGAGCACATTCTTTGGGCCACCAGAGTACTTCTAAGCCAGATGTACATTTCTGTATACGGTAACGGGCTTCATGAATTATGAACCATTATGAAGGAGCAAAACAGTCTCTCAATTGCCCCTTGAAACAGTGAATGAAAATGCAGCAAAAGAAACATCCACCCACTGGGCTCGTGTCCATGCTATGCTAAAACATCTCACCATGATCAGCTTGGCACTGCATACAAGAAACAGCTGTAAAATGCTGAAGGAGAAATCCTTGTTTAGAGTGCAATTAGAATGTGCTTTTCTTGCTTAAACAGATTGTGACGTGAAAATAAATATACACAGGAAAGCTCGGATTTACTGCTCTGTTGACTAGACAGGTCTCCTATGGCTTGGATCATTCAGTGACAGCCCCTGCCCTCCCTCTAAACTCCTCTCTGTTCTCAGCATCAGTCTATAGATATGTATCACCCTGTTTCAAAACATCATTATTTTCTCTCTTTGTCCTTTAGCATGATGCAGGTCCCTCCTCGCAGTCCAATTCCTTTGCTTCCCAACCTGCACGCCACTTGTATCTCCCCTCAGGAAGGCCACTGAATTCCCTTGAGGCAGATTAAGTTATCCAGGAGACAAAGTCATGGGACATGAATAACCCAAAACAAAGGCCACGGGGCATTTATGTACCCTGATAGAAGAATTATTGGCTCCTCTTGTTCAGAAAAAGGGCACCTCTGATTCTCCCCACGTTGTGCCTGCATGCTAGAGAGTACGTGTACATAAACTGTCACACAGAGCAAGTGGTATGTCCAGAGCGTGGCAAGCTGACCGTATGCTCTGTAGTACTTCTCTGAGCATGTCTGATGGCCAGGACACCTAAGTAGCCAACAGCACTCTAGAAAGCCTCAGACAAGCCTCCCCTCTTTCTACCCAGGCAAAATGTCCTGGAAAGGAATAGGGGAAAAGTGGGGATAAAAGCCTGATCTGGAGAAGTTTGGGAAGTATAGTACCTGTACCGCCACAGGAATGCTGCAGTACAGATACAAACTGCACCACCACCAACACTGCCAAAGGCACTGCCGCTGAAGCAGAAAGGAAAGAGCTGCCCACTTTCCTTCTCTTCTCACCACCCATAATGGGAAACACTTTGATGATTGGCCATTGATGTATGTTAGATCATTACATCTCAACCCATTTAATGTGTATAGCAAGCTACGGCCTCATCACAGCACAAGCACAAGTACAGTGACATAAGTGTGCTTGGATGTTCATTTGTATCTCCAGGCTCAGTACTGAAAGCAGCCTTACAGGTCCACAACTATTGTTTGAGACAGAACAGCCCATTAGTCTTACAAATAAATAAATAAAGAATAACAATTTAAAAATCCCAGTTCTTGAACCCAGAGATGCCAATACTGCCACTCCTTAGCTTTAAATCTATGTTACAGACAGAACTGAGGCCTCCATCCCTATTGCTGAGAGATGACGTTCCCTCCTGCACAGCAGGATTACAGCAGAGCCAAGAGCCCACATCTCCCCACACTGCAGCTTGCTCAGCCACGTCTCAGCACCACCAGCCCCACTAGTAACTGCATCCTTACTAAACCAGGGAAGAAATCCACAGTCTGACTGCATCCTGCACAGCATGCTCTACATGGAGAGTTCTGGTCAGGACTGCTTTCATACTTAACAGTCCTAAACAAAAAAAAGCAAATAAGAAGGTGGTACTATGATCAGACTCTCAGATAACTATTCCGCCTGTTCAAATTAATCAGAAGAGGTTTTTGGAGAGAAGGTGATCAGCTTGTAAGCAAATCAAGCTTACAGCTCATTAATAACTGCAAGACCACCTCTTTTCTTTGGGCCAATCTTGTAAGAAACTTACCTCTTAAACTGTTAGGTAGCACAGAGCAGAGCTGAACTCCTCTGCTGAGAAATCAGTGGTCACCAATCTTTAGAGGTGATGACTAAGCCACTTTGAATTCCTTTTTGCCAAGCTCAAAACCATCTAAATTCCAAGAGATGCAGAAAACAACAGTATTTTCAGAGCTCATCTTGCCGCTGATATCCACAAACTTCCACTGCCACCTGCCCTCCACAACTGCTCAGCACCTTGTGAAGAAATCAAGCTCCTCTTCCAGATGTTTTTATGTGATTTTAGAAGTCTCAGCTTATTCTACTTTCTTTCAGCACTTGACAGCATATTCAGTAATTCATAGCTTAGCTGTAGCTACCTTATTTCTCGATTATTTAAAATATTTCCTCTCTTCCCATGCAGTTTCAACCTGAAACAATCTGGTTCTTCACTCAGACTAAAAGAAAATACAAGGATCAGGGTGGATGAGGTATGAATGGAATAAGTACACAAAAGCATGCTTAACTGAGTAAAGTACCTATTCAGATGAGTACTTGCTCATCCAAGGTACAATTTTCCCATGTACTCTGCCAGTGCCACAAGCCGTACCCATGATTTTCTAACATCTGTGGCTGGAGAACAGGCTCCATGTCCAGTCAGGAGAAAATTGGGACCCCCAAACCCATTCCTTTGTCAAGTACCTAAAATAAGTTCCATTGGTAAATACAAGGAATCTCAGATGGCACATCACCATGCTACAAACCCAATGGAAGAGAACTTGAGGGTAGTAAACAAATCAAAACAGCAAAAACCCTCTGTTTAATGTATCAATGGCTACCTTTTATCAAGAATATAGTTAACACTCAAGCCAAAAGGGACACTGTAGAAACAGAGGTAATGTCAGACACAGGTGGTAAAGATGAGAAAAAGTAGAGAACACACCTCAGATTAAGAGATCCTGCAGAGATCTGGAACTTCATCTCAAAACCAGAGATAAATAGGAGGTGACCAAGCTACATTATGAATGGTATAAAGCTAACCATGGAATAGTTAATTCTCACTTCCTCATATCATAAGAAGAGGATGTTCAACAAAACTACAGTAGAAAGAAACTATTCCATAACTACCTTGCTGTAGGATCTCTTTCTCTGAAGCATCCAGGACTCGCTGCTGCCTAAGATGGGACTTTGAACTAGATGTACCAATGGTCCAAATCACTTTGGCCAGCCCTTTGTTTCTGTTATTGTAAGTTATCACTCCTGCAAGGAAAGGGCTTTTCTTTTTAATTTTCTGAGTTGTTTTATAATTATTTTAAGAAAGCAATTGCAGAGCTAACAGAGGTAGAGAGCGGAAGGCTTCTGTCACCCAGGGAACAGACAATATCCTCCCAGGAGCTGATGTACGATCATAGCTGTATTAACTGGCATCAGCTAACAGTTACCTTAAGCAATAAAACAGTCTCAAAGCTGGAAGAGTCCATTAGAGAGCAATTACTCAGAATAACAGGGAAGGTAATAATTTTCCGTATCATACCTTCGAACTTTCAGACACATGGCACTGAAATCCAGTACAGCTCAGCTGTAAATCAACTGTGCATCACAGGACTATTAAATGCTTTCAAACCATTCAAAAAGCGTTTTCCCATCGCTTGGTACAAATTGAATCAAGATGTATTCACAGCTGTATGAATATCAGAAGGAATAATAATTTTCTTTTTCTCCATTTCAAAATCAATTCCTATTGGTGTATCTAATTTAATAGATTTTTTGGTCCAATTTCACAGAATATGGCTGAAATGCAGGAAAGAAAAATGGTTGTTGATGCCTCAAGCAGGCATCTTTAGTCATGAATGGAAGCTTATTGTGCAATTAAAATAAAACTCAAAAAAAGATCTTTAAAATAACTTATAATGCTTTTTAGAAAGTTCATAGTGATGAATTTACTGCTTGTTTACTAAGAAAATCCAGCTTAGATTTAAGATGAAAGTGGTAGAGAAACCAGATGTTAGGACAAATATCTGAACCTAACACAGAGCAAAAACAATTTAGTACTCATGTTTTTAATGATTCCCTCCCATTTCCCACTCCATTTTGGCTCTCTTGAAGCAAGATGGCCTTCTAAAATTATCTCATTCTACCCTAAAACTCAAGTGTGTGTCTGCACCCAGCAAACTGAGTTCAATCCTGCAACAAGTGTCCTTTAAGACAAGAAATGACAACTTTCCTTCCCCAACATGTCTTTAAATACTGGGCAATCCAATCAGTAAAATAACACTAAGCAGCACATGGATTATGGACCATGCCACTCATGCTCCTGTAAGGTGCAAAGCAGAGGAGGTGCCAAAGGAAAACATCATGTGGCAGTTTCTATGTAATCAGAGTGGGTTAGCTTTTAGTGGGGAGCTGGACTAACATATAGTTAAATTATGAAACTTACCATCAGAGGATATTGTGAATGTTGTGAATGCATACGTTCAAAAAGTGGTTAGAAAAAATTGTGATAGTAAAACTGGTCAAGTTCTATAAAACAGAACAACATGATTACTAATTAAAGAAGTCCTTAGGCTGCACACTATTAGTGACTGGGAGAATATACTCAGGAAGTTTGACTACATGCTTGCCCCCTTCTGCTCTTCCTTCAGCATCTGCTCCTAGCTCCAACAAGATACAGAATATTGGACTTCAATCCAATGCAGGTGTTTATACATCAGAGAGGACCGAGCAAAATGATCAGTCTCGTGGAACAGAGATTAGATGGTTCCCTGAAGTGTTATCTGTACAACTCTGCCTCAAATCAGAATAAATTGTATCCAATTCTTCCCCAACAGACGTGTTTCTAAGGTGTTCCTAAACATGGTAAAAAGTGATGACTTCACAAGCTCTCTGCCCTTAAACAGATCTAGGTCTCGCTTTGATCTACAAGGGCTGATCTGGCTGTATGTGTGGGACAGGCATAACTATGTCATATCACAGTGCTACGAGCTAGACTTTCTACTGTCTTCCCTCCCCAAGTAAAGCCATGCCTATCATCTCATACTAAGTAGCTAGGCATTGCCTCCTATGCCTAACAAGTAAAGCTGCAGTCAAATCTTGTGCCTTGTTACATAAAAATCCCTCTCTCCATATTCTTTCAAAATTCTTTTTTTTAAAAGTAATTGTGGGTGGCAGCCATGTTTACTGACAGAAACATCCTTGAATTCACCTTTCAAATCTAGGGGAAATACTGTAGCACAATGGCACTAAATGGCTGTGTTGGCTGTAAATCAAGGCTGCGGGTTTCTGAAACCCCACCTCATTTTGCACTGTAACATACACAGAACAGGCACACAGTCATGTACCGACTCTCACGCCAAGGAAGCGGTAAGTTCTAAACCACACTTACATGATCTCAAGCCCTCATCTTGAAGTAAAGCATTACTAATCGCTCAGTGTTGTGGAAGACTAACAAGAGGATTTGGTTTGCATCAACCTCAAATCAATCTGGGATCTAAACCTCAGCTCTCCGGCAGCCTGAAAACATCTGAACAATTTTAGGTAAGGCTTATTTTTGCCTTTAGTACAGCAAGAAAAACAAAATTCTGAACTCAGACTCCGGAGTTTTTCTTAAAAATGTATTCCTGGGACATACATCTAGAAGAGAAAAAGATCAGAACTTCCATATAAACATCTTTACAGTCTCCTTTTAAACAAAGACCTAAACCCCTATATTACCTAGATATACCATAAATATAGATTTGAGGCCTCTTTGTCATGGAATGATGAAATGCAAAAAGAAAATGCCGAGTTGAAATTTTCTGCTGGAAAATAATCTTGTCAAGTACAGCTGGGAAAAAAAAGATATTATGTGTTTGCAATCAATAGGGTCTATTTTCAACTTCAGCAATGTCACTGTTGATCAATGATCACTATGATCAATCACTCTAGGATCATGGGTATTATGGAAGTCATGACAGACGTACTAGCTAAAAGCGAGCTTTCACTACCTGCGCCATAAACATAATCATCCCACGGCTAATATTACATTACACTTAGTAAGGACATGTGCAATTCTCTTTTGATAAAGAGCCATTTGACACAAGCTCCTCACGGACTCTCAGACTTCTACTCTACTCCCCAAAATATTTCTTTAAAAGGGGCCAGGGTTATTTTTGTCAAAGACAGTGGCAGACCTGTGCCCCTATGGGGGACTGAATGCGTATGGACCAAATTCTCTCATGCTGCATGTCTCAGCTTCAGCAAGTTATGTCAGCAGAGAATACGCCCTTTGCTCAAAGGATGCGGTCTTTTCCTTTGGTTCTCAGACATTTTGCATTTTTCCATGGTAACTCTGAGGCTTACTACCAGATGAGGTTGTTGAATGTGCTGCATGTTTCCAAAACGATGCTCACTGCTGGATCCGTTACTCCATCTTCATAACACCAGTGGCCGTTGACATTAGTGGTGAGAAGGATTTTTCCCTCTTTGTAAATTGTTCCCTTTTTTCTGCTTGTGATCTTCCTCAACAAGGCTGGCACACCAGACACTAGAAACTACCTTCTCATCCTCTCATATTGTGCATACATAAAAGCATATCACACTGATAACACTCCTCTCACTACCCTTGCATCTATTTGTAATAGGGGAGATAACTCAGAACCAAGCGATGCCTATGTAGTACCAAGCACGTCATTATTGTCTAACTGAAAATCTACACAGCAACTCGTGTCCTCCACTTCCTTCTTATATATTCCCTGAAATTACCTTGTATCTATGTCATTTTCCCTTAATGACCATGTACTTCATTTTCTCACATAGCTGTACAGACAGAGTCATCTCAAGGTAACAGTTTTAGCCAATACACAGTTAATAGGATCTAAGCTATTCTATTTTTTGCATGAAATACATAAAACAAATCCATCTCTCATTGCTCTTTATTTTTATTAATAATTTTATACTTTTATTTGTTTTTAATTATACTTTGGAAATGACATCTCAATATTTTTTAAACCTTTTTCCCTGAATCTGCATTTTCAAAAGGTACTTAACATGCAGATTAGATTGTGCCTTTTGATACTAAGTTTTCTAGCTGTCGCATTGCTTTGATTATTTCTAACATCTGGGATCAGCATGTGCCATTTCAAGGCATGAAAAAGTTCCTACAATAGAATAGTTCTGAGTAGGAATTCTGCAGCTTGCACTATTGATACTATATACCTCAAGAAAGTCAAAGTGCGCTGAAAGCACTCCAAAAGCACATTTCTTCCTGGCTTTTCTCTAATTCCAAGCTCTGAACACTTGAGCAGTGAGCCAACAAAGCCTTCTAGCACCAGCTCCTAAATTCTACCAAAAAGGCATGTTAGGTGCCGAAGCATTTTTCTTACAGCTGGCCCTCAGAATCTCTCTGCTTTGAATGAGCAGTGCTGCAAGAGGCTCTGACATGTTTCTTTTAACGCATACCATTTGCCATGGGTGTAGACACTTGTTTCTACATGAAATAGCAGGATAGGGGAGGAGGGAGAGACAGCTTGAGTAGGAAAGCTAATGAACCATTTCTTCTATTAATTATAGTTAGCAAGATCAGTCCCCTGGATATGCAGTTTGCTGTTTTCTTTAGTTCAGATGCACAGGTCTTCAATGGTCTCAGCTGCTTCTTCTGCCATGGAGTCAAGGGGCTCTTGGAAAACCATTGTGAATGGATAGGCCTTTTCTGCAACAGTGTCTAGATCCCTCTTTTTTCTGGCTGGCAGAATAACCCAACATGGCCTTCCCATTTGAGCCTGGCTGAAGTTTACCCATCTGTATTTCTCCCATTTCTTCTACACTATTGTCCTGCTTTTCTCAAAAATGGCTTGTCTTTCACTGTTCACAAGGTTACCCACTGTCTAAGGAGGCATGGTAAAGGTCCAGCTAACTTCCTCTGCTCTGACCATTTCTTCTCTTCTGTCTCCAAGCTTTAAGAATTATCTTTGCATGCAGAGCAGCCAGCTAGCCAACAGTGAGACCATGATTTTTTACTGGATTTTCCGCAGCTTGAAATCCCACACCCATAAAGTTAAAGGGTTTTTGCTCCCCTCTTAAATGCAATTTTTCTATGCCAGAGGAAAATTCAAAGAGCTACTAGCCCATCACTTATGTTTTGTTTTTCTGTTCTAAATGATACATCATAGGGATTGTTCTTCTCCTTCTACAAACCCTGCAGTAGCTATATAAAACTTCCGTTTTTCCAGACAAGATTACCTAAGTGAGAAACAAACTACTATTGTGCCACATCACTGTGTCAGTAGTGACTGAACAAAGTACAAAATTAGACAGCATAACTTCAAGGTGCCAAAATGAAAATCACTTAAAGCTTTCTGATTACGGGGGGGGGGGGGGGGGGGGGGGGGGGTGGGGGGGGGAGTGAGAAAAAACCTCCACCAAACTTTCAGCAATATACAGTTCAGCTTTTGCTAGCTAAAGCTGTATCTAACGCTGTCTGCAGCAGAATCCAACTACAGCTCATCAACAAAAATGTAATTCTTTTCTTTGACTGTGTGTTCAGCTCCCTAATTTGAGGATTTTTAATAGTTCTCGGATTCTCAGGGTGGTCATAGCACACATGGTTTCTACTGTTGTAGCTTGCGCTCAAAAACTGAACTTTTGACTAACTGCACAGATGAAGCTGTTATGCCATCCATGTTTTCCAGTTGGGAGAAAAAACAATCTTAAAATCCATCTGAGATCACTGTACGGCAGCTGATACCATTCAAAAGACCACAAAAATGTGGGTGAAATGCTAAATTTTCAATGCTCTCTAAAGAAAAAAGAAAACAGGAAGATCCTTATGAAAATACTAAGTAGGAGATATTATCTTGCCTGACAAAGGCTTGCGCTGCAAGACCACTAAACTAAAGAAACTGAAAATATACCCTTTAGCAATGAATAAAGTTGAAATCAATCTTAGCTGTCTTGTTTGCAAACGGAATCTGATCCTCATATTTCAAAGTAGCTGAAAATGACTCAAGACAAATTCACAAATCCAGTTACTCAACATGAGATAATGGAAATTATGGCTCTAAAACTCATGAGGGATGCTTCTGAGAAAATTTCTGGAAAGTGCTGTACAATTATGAATGATGAAACAATGGATTTCTCCAAAAGACAGCTAGCGGTTTTGTGTCTGCAGTATGTGGATGACAACACAAACATTCAGAGTTCACCAGATTCTGCAATCCATTCTATACTTGTAGTGAAATTACATCAATAATTAGAACGTTGTGTGCAGATCTAAGGGACATCCACTGGTATGGATAATGCTACAACAGTGCTGTTAAAATGGCAAGCTTTGCATCAGCCTGACTACAAAAGGAAGAACTACAAGCCATTAATACTCACTACTAAGGATTTTCTTTATCTCTACAGACATTCCTGAAAATGTTTAACTTTTTTGGAAATGCCCCCAAGGAATGAAGCATATTACAAGGATATGTTGCATACATCACCTAGCATCTATGTCCTCTATCTAGCAAGAGGAATAGCTTCACATTCTGAGAACTGCTTTGGACGTGAAACACGGGAGGATGTAAAGGGTACAGTGAGAGATCCTGAATTAATAGCACAGCAGCTCAGATGGGAAAGACTAATATCCTCTTTGGTACTGAATTAACTGAGAGAATCCTAGACATGGTAAACAACCAATCTTTTCACAACCCTGCAAGGGCTGGGTATATTAACAAGAAAAGGCCACTTTCTTACACAAAGACATTAATTTCCTTCAGTCATCCAATTGGGATAAAAGTTACAACTTGTTTGTATCCAATGGCTTTTCATCAAAGATTACTGGAGTGCCTGAACGCAGTTACCAAAAATTAGAAGGGAGTTGTGTGAGTGTATCTGTGCTGAAGTAATTGTTTTTATAGCATCCAGTATTCAATCAATTTGAATGCACAGGCTTAGAAAATGATTCAAGATCTTTAAACTCACATAACAACTCCAAACATAACAGAAATGCAAAAACAAAATGGGCTTCAAGTGGCTGATTCTGATTTCAGCCGTAATTGCCTGATTACTCAGCCTCTTCTGTTGCAAGCCAACTGTAAGCTCACAGAACGGTCCTTGTAGCTGGTTCAGAAGTATCTTAGCTGGCTCAGCCAAGGCTGGCTTCCAGAACAGAACAGTCGATAAAGATAATTTTGATGTTACCAGCCATCAGTGCTATACGCAAATGCAGTTTCAACACTATCATACTAAAAATAGAGTTTCAATCCAGGATGAGACAGTTAGTTCTCCAGTGTTGTATGGTTTCAAACATGAGAACAGAACTGATGACTTAGAGCTTACAGATGTTTTGGAAGAACTCATACCAAGAAATGGAGGGCAAATATGGGTGACTAGAACTTTTTGGGGCCTACATATCATTTGTTTTATTCACATTTAAAACATAGCCTTTTGTCCTCTTCTCACAAAGCAATGCTGATGTGCCTCCTCATAGGCTCAGGTGGCCCTGTGAGCAGTTGCTTTACCTTTTCCTCCAGCTTTCAGAAATAACCTATTCCAAGCATGCATCTGCAAGACAAGGCTCCTCTTCCAGAAATCTCACACACTCAAAACAATCACCTCGCCCCAAGAGCTACTTGTTTAGAGAAAAAGTTGCCTTTCCTCTGAACAGCTATCAGGGGCATGACGGGAGCCTTGCCTCATCCCAGGACCTTACAGGAAGCAGGCCTGGGTTACTTATGCCTTCCCTTCTTCCAGTAATGCCTTCAAGTATTTTCTTCACCTTTCCCTATTTATCCCCTGGATAAGTGGGACACGAAGTGTCCTCACTGAACTAACAGGCTCTCAAATGACTATCTTGAGCTATAAAGGGCTAGTCTCCCCCTTACAGAGACAGTTTTTCCTTCCAAACTCAGCATTTCCTTAGGTTATAATTATAATTCTATTTTTGAAAGGATTAAAGGCCCCAGAACCTCAAATTATTTGTGCCTATGCTGGCTCTAGAGCTAAAGCATTTAAAGTTCACACGTACTGTGAAAGGGACGTTTCCTTAATTCTTATAAAAGCTGCAGTTAACAGTTAGCCTAAATTTTGTATTGAGATGCTCACCTTGGTCTATAGGCCATGTATTAATATTTTTAGAGCCACAATGAATAATCAAAAGCTGAGATCAGAATGTCTTTCAAGGTATTTTTGTTTAAAAATACTGGTCTTGAGTCCCTCATTCCCTGCTCAGCCTGACACCAGAAGAAACCTTGAGAAAAGGTCAGACTTTTAGAAATAAGAGCATCCATTACCTACCTAGTATTTGTCTCCCTGTAGGACATCCTGCTAGACTGATGCCTTGACTCTGTTTGCCAAATAGTAAATACTTAAGATATATAATGCTTGATTCCTCTGCGTCCCCTAGGAACTACTTCAACATTAACAATTTAAGGAACTGATTTGTGCTCCCTCCTCCATTTCAGTACAGAAAACAACAAATAAGAAAAATCCTCGTGAAGTAGTTTGTCAGAAACCTTTGGCTTTATCACCAGCACATATATTCCTATGATTTGCAAGTCTTTCTTCCTTAGAAGAAGTCTGACTTCATAGTTCAGCACAGTCTGATCCAGAGATAGCTGGCATCTTTACAGTGAGTAGATAAGTAATGTTTTCATGCAATGTGACAGTAGTTACTGTGCATATAGCAGAGTAAAGTAATTGACTCTCCTGATTTATTACAAATGCTATCAACACAAAATTCACAGTAAGACTTTCATTATATGATGTTTTCTGTATAAACATCTCCATGGGTTTTGCCAATCCATTTTACATCCAAAAAAACGTAACAGCAGGGATGCATAAAATATAAATATGTCTGAGTCTGTATTTTGACTATTTCTAAGAAATATGCTTTAAGCAATTAAAATGATAAATAGAATAGGAAAGGAAGCTACTTCGTTGTTTAAATCCAACATTTCATGCTCAAATGATTTCACAAGATCTCTCTCTTCTTCAAATTGTCCTTCCATCTACCTGGACTTCCCTGTTCCCCCAACCCCAAAGGAAATGAACTACAGACAGTTTAGGGGGAGATAAGATTTATGTGTCTTAAACACTATAAAGACTTATTATACATTGCAGACAAAAGTTAGACAATTCCTGCCAAAACCCCAGTCTATACATCCCTAGCTACAGATTGAGTTGGTGCCATAACCTGCAGTTTGGAATGTGTTTAAATCAGGCATTACCCAAGGTACAGATCAGGTGCTTTCAACCACCCAAAAACGTCTGTGCTGAGTGTAACCGTGCTGATACTGCTGGTTTTACAGCACAATGGAAAAACTTCATTTCATCTGGTTTGTGACACCTGACCCATCCGTAATATCCAGCACTCCGGGGCTTTTCTGAGAAGTGGACCACTCCTCTGCTAAAAGGCATCTTCAATTCAAAAAGCTTCAGTCTGAGTCTCTCTCATACAAGGTCAGATTCAAAGTCAAGCTTTCAAAGGACAAAATTGGGGGCCATACATAAAATGTGTCAATATATTCACACATCTGTCTGTGTGTTAGATGTAGATGAAAACTGAATACTTGGGGATGTAAAAGTCTAGTTAGTGTCTTTACATGAGCAAACTGGCTACAGTCCTGCCCTCATACTTGGCCTTCAAGGTGTGAAGATTCAGTCCTCAATGAGATAATTCTTTTCCCTTAATTGTGAAAAACCTTATGCAGCATTCGGGTTAGATTTTCAAATATCACTCTTTTGGATGGTTAGACATGAGACATTCATTAACTGAAGTGTCAAACAAGAGCAGATGAAAGTTCTATCACTAAGTATTTTTTCCAATTCCACAATTCTTTCAGCAGCTATAAGCAAGCAGTAGCACTCTTGTCCATCAGGAATAGTCTGTGGGCCAGACAGATCCTATTGGCTGGAAATCAAGATAACTCCCACAGAGATTTAAAAAAAAAAAAAGTAAATTGACTCTATTCTAAATCTTACAGACATTTGTTGGCAAAAAAGTATACATACATAAAAAGCAGATTCTGAGTTTGATCTGAAAAAGATCCTGCAAATGTTTACTTTGCAAAACATCTATTCTTCTATTCCCACCCTTAAATCTCCTGTATGCCAGCAGTAATTTAAATGTGTGTCTTTATTAGGCTGTAATGTTGAATTGGATACTCACAGGAAACAGCTTCTTATCTATTCCAACAGCCAAAACTAGCATAACACAGAAGTGGTGCTCTCATACTGGGAAATGTTATAGGGCTCATCCTCAGAAACAGCTATTACAAGATCACAGAACGTCTTCTACTTTTAAACGCATGTAAAATGGCAGGAAGGGCAGTGACTTCCATTGATCCTCTTTCTGTCAGGTCAATACAGCTCTATTCCCTACTCTCACTAAACCAAAACCTTTCAAGAAGCAGAGCAGACAGGACCTCTGGGAGCTCCCTCCCAGGCTTCAAGCTTTGCTGAAGAACCTTAGCCCTGGCCTGCAGTCCTTAGGCTAGTGTAACTTGGCTGAAGCAACTTCTGCAAGTGCACTTCAGTACTGACCCAACCAGAGGCCTTTATTATTCAATCCCCTAACTTCCACTGAACACAACAGCTAATATCAAGTCAGACTTCAAGGCAAGTACCATCTGCAATGTTCTCTAGAGACATCAACGAATCTGCAATGAGTCCAGGGTAGTATCAGGGTAGCTATGACTTCCTGCCTTTACAGGTGAGGGACTGGAAGCAAGGAGACTTAGTATATCAGTCCAGGACAGGTTGCAGGACTGTGTTCAGAATAATGCTCTCCCTCAAGTTCACAGTCCTCTCTAGCTGCCTCTCCTCGTGTTATGCCTCAGAATGCTTTATGAACTATCCAAGAGGGTTTCTGAAGAGAAAGGCTAAGAGAATTTTGTTCTCAAGGATCTTCATCCAAACTTGTGCAAAAGTGGAACAGTACTGCTAGGGACCAGGGTAGGGATGGGAGCAGCTGCTCCAAATATTCACATAAGCAACATGTCCAAATAAAAACATGCAGTTGTAATGGTTGCCATTTCTGCTTGCTAAATTTTCCCCTGTTACTGCATACGTAACTCAGCCTGCCTGACATGCATGTGTACATAACAGTTTTGTATTTGCCACAACACTTACAAATACTCCTACGGTCAAAGTATCTCCAGGCCCCTACTGAGATACAGTATCCTTTGTCTAGATAACTTACACAGGGCTTATAGACAGCTCCTCCCCAAGGAATTTAAAAAAGAAGTGGGGGAGGGAGGGAAAGAGGAGAACTGAGGCACAAGAGAGTTCAAGTAACGTGTTCGCTGTTGTACAGCAAGCCTGGAGAGAATTGGGAATTTAAAGCCAGACCTCCCAAGGCCCAGCTCAGTGCATTAACCACTAGACCCTCTTTCCTGAAAAGCCTGCTCTCACTTCCAATTGCACAGCAAATTGAAGCATTGAACTAAATACTTGGCACCAAGCATCAATACTGATGGATCACTTAATTTCCCGATACCTCAAATCATCACTACTCACATCGTGGTCTCTTGCTCCACAATATATACAGTATATAGTCTATTTTCACGAAGCCACAAGTAATTGTTGCTTCATCCGTTAAGAGTATTTTGGCAGGATAGAAGTTTTTTGTTTTGTTTTTGTTTGGAAATCCTGCCAAGAAACCCTCTTTGGTGGATAGTAACACATTTAGGGACTTGTTACATTACAAGTTAAAAGGAAAATTTGATTAAAAATTATATTCAACAGAATGGACTTGGCTGAAGAATCGGAGCATCAAAGAATGGGAATCTTTCCCAGTAAGGCCAAAGTTACTACCCAGAGTCCATGGCAAACAATGGAAGTATTCATCAGAAGTAGCGTACCTTCCCCGCTGAATGCTTGCAAGAGCACAGAAAAGTAGACACGGCCCTGGTATCAATAGTTAACTCTATCTTAGAAAAAAAAAAAATGCAGTCTAGAGTCAGTCACAATGTCCACAATATATTTCAAATTTCAACCGTGCTTCACAAGATCAGACAGATCATGTTTCCTAAACAACTTAAGAGTTAGCTTACAGGGCTTCCAAAAAAGCTCTTTAAGGAGAAGTGAACCCTGAGAGTTTTACATATATCCATGTATATACACACAGAAATACCTAGCATAAATTTTCAAGGCTTTCAGGAGACCTGCATACATACGATAGGCTGCCAACATAAGCCAAAGCCCACAAAACCCAACCCTAAGAGAGACTAAATACTACAGCCCTGTTTCACTGCTGGAACAGTAGATAGTGGCTTATCATAACTGACCTACTGACCTGGGGATCTACAGGTCACTTGATCTCTTGAGATGGTCTTCTATCTTGTTGCTGTCTTTCACTGTGTAATAACAAGGGAATGATTTGTATTCGAGTACATACAAGATACTCTTGGATTGGAATATTTCCTTGGTTTAAAATGGAATCCAAGCCAGCTGCAGGTAGTATCAGCAGTCACCAGCATCAAGCTGCAACAGCTCCATCATCTCAGTGATCTAGCCAACTCCTTTCACATTGTGGTTTAACCACAGATGCTAAAAATACTTCTCAATAGGGGTGAATTTAACAGTGAAAGGGAAGAAAGACAACCATCATTTTCTGAATTTACAAGAAGGCAGAACACTTCTGTGGATACTCCTGCAGCTGTGTTACCTATGGGTTGGAAAGTCATTTGCTTCTCAGTCATCGGAAGAACTAAGCTGACCTCAGAAACAAAGCTGACCTTGAAGTGGAATCAGTTGGTGAAATACTATGGTCCCTTCCTAGCTGGTGACTTCTGTGAAAGGATCCAGTTCCCTGCATCATACAAAGTCAATGTTCCTGTTGGGAGCCTAAGCAAAGGATCAAGGATTGAAAGATTCATATGAAGAAATCTGCTCTCCTGCTTCTATGAGGGAAAGCAAATGCTCTGAGTCTATGCAAAAAGGCAGTGGATTACTGTATTGACCTGTACGACCTTCCGTGTGGATACACGGAAGACTCAACTGCTATACTGCCATTACCACACTGCTCTGTGCATTACGGGCATGTCTCATCTTTGCTTATCTGTCCATGTGGTCAAATCTCCACAGCTTAACAGCTGAGCCATTCTGTCTCTTCATGGAGTAAGCATTTTTAGCCTGAAGCAGGTGTGAGCTCATTCATCTCAAATACTTCTTCCATGGTGAGACAAACTAAGTTACATTGTCTCCCCTTTGCCACAGGCCAAGAGCACAGTAGGGGACAGTCATCACAGTGCAGCTGGCACATGAGAATTTTTATTTTGCAAAAATGAACAACAGTTATAAAAGCAGATGACTTTCATTGTTCCCTGTCCCTGTAACAAAACACAAACCTGTCTAAAAACCAAACCTGTCCCATTCACCAGGATGTCTCTGGGCAAATAAAGTCACAATTCTAACCTGTGGTTAAAAAAATTTAACATTTTAAGTGACCAAAAAATATTACATTACAGAGAAATTCAAGCTAACACAAGAAGAGAAAACAAAAAAACCAAAGAACGTGAGCTCAATGAAAACAGTGGGTGTAGTATGTGAACACTTCTTCAGTGAAGATCAGGAGTAGTTCTGCACAGCCCTGCTCTAAATGGAAGAAAATGCAGCTCCGAGACATGTAACACCTGAACAGCCACTGGGCTAGTCCCAACTCTCAATCTTTTATTTTCTTTTTTTTTTTTTCCCCACAAAGCTGAGTTTATAGCGATTGAACTATTTTCTTAGCCCTGACTGCATGCTGCAAACATTGGTGCTACAGCACGGACATTATGACTTTAATAAAACTAGAAGCAGCTAATGGTTAACAATAAAAAATAATATTTTTCCTTCAAGCAATTAAATTGTAATATAGGGCTCTCTAATTCCTTCCTGTCTGGTCCCATGGGCCTAAGAATAAGGCAACATGAGAAATAAATAATGTGCTGCTGTTACACTGTTTCAACCAAACCTTAAAGTCTCTACAGGAGAAATATTGTCTCCCTCATTAATTCTGAAATCTCTTTTATGGTTTCATATATCAAGTTACCTTTCTGCTAACCTTTTATTTATGCGCTATTTTACCACATTATGTTTCCAATTCAGCATTGTTTTAATGAGTAATTTGGCTTTGATAAGTCTATGACACATCACAGACAAATTCATGTTACATCTAGCCCAGCAAACACTCCAAAACAAGCAGACACCCAGCATTCAAAGGGCCTGCAATATTTTGCAACCGCACCTTAATGTTAGTTTGTTTTTATTTATTCCCTTCCAAATGCAAATAACTTCCCAGTTCACTTTAACAAAAAAGTACTAGCAGAAGACAAGAAAGGGATTATGTTAGAAGGAAAGGAGGCTTCAGTAAGCATTTAGACATGAGTATTAAAATATCAGAGTCTGATTTCTAAATCAGACCCTGAATAACCTATGTGGAATGAAAGAAACAACCCCAAAACTGCAACTTTAAGTACAGTCCCAGATTATGTTAATCTGCTATTAGGGAAGCTATAGAGAGACTGGTCAAGACCAGTCTTTCAGTGCTAGGTGCTGCACGAACAGATGCAGCCCTTTTTTAAATGATTTTATACAATCTGGATGTTAGTTACATACGGGTATCAGAAGGCTCTATGAGGAAACAAGCAGCTTCTCAAGTCTACAAAGTAATTTATAAGCACTTGCAAGATTGCACGTATGTGAAAGAACTAGATAATGTACAGAGAACAAAAGGAAAACCTCAAAACATGCAGCAGAAATACAACTATCACATCAAGAAGTCTGCACCAGGGATCTGAGGCAAAGATAAGGAATTGGTACTTTGAGGTGAAATCAAAGTGGGCCTAAAAGGGTAAGATGGGGGAAAGCTTCAAAGTGTCTGCTGGACTAAAAGGAGATGAGAAACCCTCAAATTCAATCAAGTATTTTTTTTTTTTAAAGAGCTGCGAAACTTAGCTCTGAAACTAACCCCAGGTTGAACCCAAAGAGACTCCAGGCTGGGGGATCTGCTTGCACGACACGGCTTCTTCAGGGCTCTTCTGCCAGCCACTATGGCCTATCCATCCTGAGCGCTGGACTCGCAGCTATTCATTCTAGGCAGGAGGCATACTTGACCTCATTTACTGTCCCCACCAGGGACAGACATTTCAATGAGAAATGTCCCTCTCATGCCACCTGGGTTGCAGATCTCCTACACAATGTAACCCTGATATTGTTACAGAACCTGCATCATGAAGATTCACAAAAGCTGCTCAATGCATCACCCCTGTTTCAAAAAAATGGCAAATCAGTTATAAGAAAGTAAGTGTTAATTCCTCAATACTGTAAAACGATAATCATTCCAATTCAAAATGAGATGGGGGAAAAAATGGTCTGGTTCTGTTGAGCTTTTTATATTACCCTTGCTGCAGTATGTGAAAATCACACAGGTATGAAAGCATAAACAGCACTGAGGAGAAAGAGTCTATCATCTTCCCATTTCAGAGGAACTGCATTAGGACACAGATCCTAAGGCAGCAACTTCATGAAAAAATGAAGTTTTTCAGTGCTGGCAGACATTTAAAGTACATGCCTGAAATGAGTGTGTGTTAACCGGCTTAGCTTTGCTTCAGAGAACTCTTCTGTCTGGTAAGACTCCGTAGTATTTTACAATGACACACGTGCCCCCACATACACCACTTATCTTCAGTGATGATGTGTGTCCTGGAAATACTAGTTATTGTAGCTCCAAGCCCTGCATTTTATGAGCTTTGAATAATTCTCAGCCTACAAAAACCTCATTCCAAAGGAGAATAACAAAGTTTATTTAAGAAAAAAAAAGGGAAGGTGGGTAGTGGTTGGCATGAACAGACATGGGCACCAGAATTTTCTTTCTCCCTGCACATAGTTTTGGTTGCACTTACAGGCTGCTGCATTCAATAGCTTTATCAGCTCCACATTAAGTGAAGTTACACTTTTGACCACTCTTCTCAAAGGTGGAACTCTAAGGATTTCTGGGTTACAATATTTACTTATATGCAGTGCTCTTAGACCACATATTCCCCCCTCAGTCACTAAGCACTTTACAAAAGCAGGTAAGTATCGCTAGCCTCATTCTGCAAGCAGTGAGCCCAAGGCACAGAGAAGCTGCCTGACTCATTCGAGACTGTAACGATGAGCCAAGGCAGAGTCAGGCCCCAAACTCAGATCTGACACACAGCCACATTGCTAGACTTCAGCACTGTAACCAGAGGCAGATGTCATTCAGTTGGGTTATACAACACGTTCATAATAAATTTTACTGGAATTAGGAAGTGAAGTATATCACCTTTGTTGGCAAAATGAAAATGCTAAATTAAGAATTCAATCTTGTAAACACTGCCTGTGAGGCATTCCCAGGGATGTCCCTGATCCGCAGCTGAGCAAGGCAGCGGAACTGTCAACTGGCTGCAGCTATTAGACGCTCAGTCAAGCCACAAGATCTGTGCAAATAATTTAGCCCTTATCCAACCCAAGAATCCTAATCAGGTGCATCTAAAGCACTTCACAGACAGGTCTGTAAGTCCAAGCTCACTAATAGCACACTTGTGCAAGTAGACCTTTGAAGTCAACAAGACTACTCAAGTACATAAGGACAATGTACCGGATGGAGTATGAGACTGATCTTTCCAAAACTGAAATAACTGATTTCCAGAACGTTTTTTTAAAATTAAGAGTAGCACTGGAAATTATTAAATGTAAGGACATTCATATCCACTGAATTATGTCTCCATTCACACAGCATCAGGTTCATCAACTTCTTAAAATTTAAAAAAAACAATACTCACTTTTTGTCTTCCTGCTCCCTCTGCTTCTCAGTTACAAGAGTTTGCTTATGAATGCAGAGAAGAGATGAAGAATATAATGAAGCTGCTTTTTAAGAGAGAATTATTTGCTGCTGCTTTTTCAAAATTGTTACTGTTGCAGTAACATGTAGGACACTTCAGTATCTTTGATTCACAAAAAAGGTTATTTATATTATACAAAATATAGATTTAGTACGTATTAATATGTAAGTATATAATATATGTACTACAGTACATACTGAACTATTTAGATAAAACATTTGTCAGAAAGGATAATGTTTTAAACTGCATAGAGCTGAACAGAATTGTTTCTGTTTAATTGTTTCTGTTTCATGGAGTGTTTATTCCACTCCATGAAACTATTTTTTCTGTTGTTCTTCTCAGTTGGGGCTCATACACATACCACTCTCACCACCAAAACTATATCTACAAAATGCTCTATAAAAGCCTGAGTTATATACCACGGTTTAATCAGCCCTACCTGGACTAGCTTAATGAGGAGCAATTGTGTAAGTAGGAAAATGATTTATCTTGGGACTGTGAGGCAGATAATTTTGGTTAAATTCTTCCAGATGGCTTCAAAATCTGAAAACTAGCCAAACCCTTTACCAACCTACTGAAAGAGCTTGGATGCCTTCCCCGGCTGATTCATAAAAAGAACATGTTGTATATACTCTATATGGCATGATACTCTCCATTCTCGGCCACTAGCACAGGGATACAATTAATCAGTATTAGCTGATAGGTGTTTTTCTTTCTGTTTATATTAGAAATGCAGATTAAACTCAAACTTCTTACAACCTTTGGATTTGATATGCTTCCCTTCTTCTCTTCAATCTACTAAGTTCTAGTGGCAGGAAATGG
Organism: Phoenicopterus ruber ruber; assembly: GCA_009819775.1. Taxonomy (NCBI): domain Eukaryota; kingdom Metazoa; phylum Chordata; class Aves; order Phoenicopteriformes; family Phoenicopteridae; genus Phoenicopterus; species Phoenicopterus ruber. Next base: position 6,545,610 of record CM020222.1, on the reverse strand, counting down.
GGTGCTGCTGCCTCCCAGCAGCACAGAGAGCTGGGATAATGCTAGTGCTGTACGTGTATGTACATGTGTGTATATGTATCTCTCTAGCATAGTGCTTTTGAACATGTTTGATAATAAGGACTCAAATATGGCCGTTTCTTACCATCTAGAAACATACCACAAAAGAGAGTGGCACACGTTAGACATGGACTCTACCTCAGTGACACCTAGTGCTCAGTTATCCTGCAGTGACAGCACTCGCTGTGACTGTCTCTGCATACCAGCTGGGTTTCCTTGGAGTTCTCCTCTCTTTACAAGAACCCCTCTCTTTGCAAGGACCCAACACCATGGCCAATAGGTCATCCTCACTTCCCAAGCACCGTTCAGGGAGATCCTGATGTACGATTTGGCCATTACAGTCATCTTCAAAAGGCCCCTTTGCCCAGCCTGTTTAGCTTCCTTCAGCAATGCCCCAGCACTATCAGTCTGCATCCTCCGCAGCAAGGAGACACAGAAACACAAACCAGCAGTAAGCAAAAACATACACAAAGAAAAAGCAACAGGTTGAAGAGGAACAAGTGCTCTGCAAAGCATGGCAGGACAGAGCAAAGGAAGTAGAGAAACTGGGAAGCCACATTGAGAGGAAAGTTATAACTGCAGGGCTTCCTCCCTGGCAGCCTGGTAGAAACACTTCAACTCCAAGGACAACTCTTTTATGAGACAGGAAATCATTAATAGCACAACTGGTTTTTCCTAGTGAAGCAATATCTTTTGGAGCCAAAGGAACTCATGTGGCCTTCAACTTACACAGACTTAGAAAATCTAAGTCAAGAGGAGGATTTTCTGGAACCAGTTCCTGTCCTATCACTAGCACCACTACATAAACTCCAAATGAGTTTTTCTGACAGAACAAGTCAAGCGTAGCAAACAAGACAGAGTTTAAACATCAAGGAGAGGGCTGTGAAAGACAGCTAAGCACTAGGATAGAGGGCACACAGAATCTCTGTTCTTGGTGGCGTGCAAGAAAAGACTTGGCAAAGATCTACCAGAAATGGTGTAGGGAGCGTTGGTCCTGGCTGAGGAAAGGAGGATGTCTGTCACCTCTTGAGTGCTGGCCATCATCACCAGCCATTTTCACTGGTGATTAGAAGTGCTATTTTTCCAGGAGAACCTGACAACTTAGCTATGAGGGCAGAGAGTTATGATGCCCCTACAAAGCTTAGGAGTACCATTACTAGTATAAGCCAAAACACGGTAAATACTCTTTGACCTACCCTTCGCGTTGAGCATCCAGTTTCCCGTTTGAAGATACCATCTTTCTAAAAGTGATAAATTCTTCCATTTTATGTAGGACTGACGCAGTAAGCTGCATTTTCTTCAATACTGTCCATTTTCTCCCCCCTCCTTTTTTTTTTCCCCACAAACATTGTGCATCTCTGATCTGTACCAATTCTCAACAAAATTATTCCCATTTTTTTCAGTCTCAATCCACTTTTTTTTTTTTTTTTTAAAAGTCTCTGATCTATTATTGAATCCATCTTTGAAGTCTTTTAAAATTCTGGTAAATCCTTTAGGAGGCAAAATATTAATATAACAACATTATATTACTTCCAGTGCTATTTTCTATTCTCTTCTTTTTATTCTCTAACATCTGTTGTTTTGGCTTATGCCATACAGTCAGGGAAGGAGGGCTGAAATCTCTACAGGGAAACATCTGCATTATGAAGATTTTCACTTTGTAATGCGAGAGAAGGCTTATTCTAAAATCTCAGGTAGGCAGAGATGTTTTAGTGAGCGAGCTGGAAAAAAAAAAAAAAAAAAAGAATTTCCATGGAATTTGTTGGAAAGCAGGGGTGTACTTTAGTTAACAGATTTTCAAACACAACTTGCTCTGATGATACTAGGTGCAAGGTCTTGCTTTAATTCAATTAAATTAAATCACACAACACTTTGTAAAAACACTTCTATTCACAGAAAACTGTATTTCTTATATAGCTTTCTCATTTTGCAAATATTTTTAGTTATCTATCCTGAGAAGTCCAAATGAAAGCAAATCATAAATGTGCCTGTGATTTGCACTCCTTCCCTGTAGGATATATTGAAGCATTTTATTTATTTAAATATTTGAAACCTACAATTTTAACACATTTTTACTGCATCTCATCCAGAAAAGATATTGCTTTTAGATGAAAAGTAAACAGCTATTAGTTTGGCACAAGTCTTTCAGTTATGATGAAGAGGTTACAGGAAGGAGGTGAATATTGCACAACAATATGTGATTTTGCTTTGTTGTCATAAAAACTATACTTAACATTTTCTTACATGTGCAGTGAACAGTGCTTCTAAAAGTCTAAGCTGATATAAGGTAAAAATGCAATATAAACCAGTTTATGAACTCAAGGCCATCTTCTCATGCAGGAATTTGTCTGTTCTAGAGAAGATGTAGATTTGAGGAGGACCCAGGCTACCACAAATTCAGCCATAGAAAGCTAAAATTCAGCAGTGAAAATGCTGCACCAAGCCAGAATGTGTCCTTAGATACATCCGTGTAGCCGAAATCAGTACAAATATTCCAGGTTTGCACCTGTGTAACTGATAGCAGAATGCAGGTATCTGCTTTCCCTTTAGACTTAATATCCAGTAAGACAAGAAAACAAATTCAGGCTGTTCCCACATCTTGCATTTACCAAAATCCTATAATTGCTGTCCACAGGAAATACTTAGAGGATACTCTTATCCTGACATGCAAAATATTACACAGGGTGATTCCCTACTAACCTATTACTAAGAACTCTGTGCAAAGCCCCAGATATCAAGGTAAGGAGAAGCAGCTCCGTCTGACTCTTGCAGGTTTACCCAATTTGCAACCGTATCAGCAGAATTTAGAGCATGTTTACAGAGCAGTTTTTAGCAGCGTCGAAGACTGCTTGCACAGATCTGCTGACTGGGAATCCTGAAGCATACAGAACGCATGTAGAGCCAACAGTAAAAGCAGTAGGCCATAAAGGGTCACAAGTTCTTAAGCAGAACTGAATAAATTCACTTGAAAGACCAGAAATACGAGGTGGCCTATGGCTCACAAAGGGAGAAAAACAAAACTCAAACTTTCCAAAGAGCAAAAGCTTATGAATTTTTTTTCCCTTCAGCTTCTAAAGTTTTATAATCACATATCTCACCTATAAATACTCAGTCTAAGACCAATGTGTCTTGTTCCGTGTAAACTCCCCAATCAGTGCTGCCTCCTTTTCTATTAATCCACCCTTTAAAATACGTTCTTTTATCAGGTTTTAATGTCTAACATGATTTAATCAGGAACACATGCCTCATAAATATCATCTGTCATGTTCCATTAGTTTCATGTGGAAAAGTACAAGTCAATAAACAAAGGTTGTGCCATAAATCTGCCTTGAACACATTATACCTCAAATAAGAAAATAAAAACATGTGTGTCCTTTGACCTGGATATTCTTAAAATGGAACTTCAGGTATTGTCTTATGCCTTTAAAAATGTCTAAAGCATTCACAATTAATTGCGTACCTAAGCAATTTCAATTTACATAATGTTGATATGGAGACGGTGATTAAATAAGCACTATGCCTTTAAGGCACCTGTTAAATAACATCACTGCCTCTGGGTTAAAACTGATATCCCGGACTACACAATGAAAACCAGGTCTCTCCACCATGCGACTCTGCTGTAAAAATCCCTCATAACTCAGAGGAGCCATTGGGTTCAGTTATTAAAAGAGAGAGGGGGAGAAAGGAAAAAGGAGGAGAAAAAAAAAAAAAAGCACCTTCTCTTATGCGCTGCATGGAAACGTGGTTGCTGTAAACACCAGCGAGTCCAAACAGCACTCACAGGATCCCAGTGAGCTTTTCTCCACCCCTCCACTGCTGGGCTGGTGGGCACCAGTTTGTCACCAGTTCTCTGATTGTCCGAGTACACACGAGGTACTTGGTTTTGATACTTAAACCAATGATCAAATTGGATGCTTGGGTCATCTGGGAATTTTTATTTAAGGAAATTCCCGGCCTTTCCAGAGTTGCATGCCACAGTCAGTGCTTTCAACCTCTCCTCCTCTCTACTGTACACAGTAGTTTGTGGCTTTTGGTATTTTCCACTAATGATCTCAGTTTGTTATAGGCTGTTGGGGAGTGCTTTGTGGCTTGTGGGTGCTGTAGGACAGATGCTCCCTGGACTGAGCGTCAATTGCCTGCAATAGGAACAAAGGGGATTCGATCGTCCATGTGGTCCATCCCAGTCCTCTGCTCCTACCAACCCAGTGGGCTTTGGATCAGACACCCTCCCTGCCCAGCCTTCTGCTCTGCAGCAGCGTGGATAAGACAGGCCAGAGGTTTCACTGGGCTCCCTGTCCATCCCCCAGCACCCTTCTGTGCAGCATGCTGCCCGTTGTGTCCTAGACCTGGCCAACTTGCTAGGCTGGCTCGCTCAATTTAGCTCTGCCGGAAGCAATATTCCTGAGGTCCCACTGACTTCTGTAGGATCTGGAAAGTGGTGAACAGCTCTGATTCCTGTCTAAAACCAGGAAAATTGGACTGACAACAGCTCTAGAATCCTTGAGAAAGAAGTCAAATGTTTTCCCCTCGTGCATTGTGAAATCTGAGGAACAAGAAGCTCACAACTCAATAGTTCAATTTTGAAGCTTTAAAAAGAAAATAAAGAATATGTGGGTTTTTTCCTTAATGACCACTGTGATCACTCCAACCCCCCCTTTATTTCCTGCAGGTCCCATTTCACTTCTTTGTGCAGATGGGCCTATACTTATGTCCAAAGTAGCTGATCCCCATTGGTTTCTAATTTTTCCTGTTCCTCCTGCCTTTTCCCAGTGTTCCCTCCCTTCTATGCCTAATCTCACCTTCACCTTCTCCCAATCCTGCAGCCACCAACTGATCATCCAAGGATGTGCACAGACACTGATAGTTTTGGTGCCCTGACCTGCTCATCATTCACCTCTCAGAAGGAAATGGGTCAACACATTGCCTCTCCCTGCCCAACTCTGCAGTTGGAGCATTTGCTCTTATGGGGAACAGCCGAAGTTAACGTTGAACAGTTTTATGCAAGTCCCCACACAGAGTTTTCTAGATTTCACTCCTTCCTCAAATGTTCACCTTTGAAAAATAGGAGCTGCATGTCTACAATATGAGTAACTCACTGGTTCCTCTGCCTCTGGATTTGGAATTACAAAATAACACTATTAGTCAGGAACTGGTAAAGTACAGCACTCCTTGTATAGTTACCAGGCTCTGACATTCACTTACCCAAATCTCTACCAACTGTATATTGTTAAATTACCTGCCGGAGTTCATCATCTTGTTGTAGGAATGTCCACTGCCCTGGGACTTGTTCCAACACGAAAACTGCCCAAAGAACGTTAACACGCCTTATGACACCTCACTGTGCTTACCTGTGCAGGGCAGCAAGCAGACCTCAGCTTCTGCTGCCCTCACAGCATCGCTGGGCTGAGCTTGTACCCGGGATATACACCTTCTTACGGAGTTCCTCGGGGTTCCCAGGCACGCCTTCCTGGTACCAGTCAGATCAGTCCCAGTGCAGATCAGCCAAAGCTGTGACTGGGTGTTGTGGGGATGGGAAGAGGCCATGTGATGAAAACACAGGAGGGAGAAGATGACAGCAGATACAGGCAAGGGAGGAGGAGTCAAGGAAGCAAGCCTCACATTCAGCCAGTGGTGCTGATGTGGCTCGCACCCCACGCAAAGCCATAAAAGCATTCCAGCACCACAAAATTCCCGTAGTATTGCTGAGCATCACTACTGAATTTACCTGAAAAGAATCAAAATAGATTTACAGCACCGCTGTTGTGAGGAAAGGGCTGTGTACAAGGAAAGGGCTGACAAGGGGGATTCCTGTCACCACAGGCACTTCCTCACTCTCACATCACTCAGTTGGCAGTACTACCAGACCTGTGGGCCCATATTAAAACTGTGAATTGCACAGTACCACAAGACTAAGACAGCACCCAGTAGGGTGATCATCATCACAGCACCCAGCAGAATAACCTTCACAGCACCCTGATGCAGCCCTTCACAAGTCAGAGTTTAGAGAACCAGCCCAAATGCCTGGGCAGTGACTCAGATCTCCAGAGTGTCTCACAGGACACACTGGGAGTACACAAAGTATTTTATTTTATATGTTAAGTGAGAGGACACTTCAAGTTCTCAGTGCCAGACACAGAATCAGTGTATGGTATGCAGTTCCCAAGTGCTTACTCCCAGGCTACATCTAACCTGGCTGAACACCAGGGCCCTTTGCTGGCAGAGGAACAAGTCTCTTCCAAAAACCTGCACTAATTACAGCTGCTCTCAGAGCCCTTATAAACATCAGGTTCTACTTCCCAGCTCTTGTGTTTCCTTTTCTTTCAATAAAAAAAAATTAAAAAGAAAACTAGTTTTCTGGGTCAGAAGACTCTATGCATCAGAACAGTTTGATAGGAAAGTCATAATACTTGTAATTCCCTGAGATCTTTTATCTTGCACATCTCAGACAGACTCCAGTGGTATCACCTGGCAAGGAGCCAAAGGAGCTCTGCTACTAAACCAGCATGATAAGATCAGCACTGAGTGGAGGAAACGCCAACAAAAATCTCCCACTTTTCCCTGGATTTTCATCCCAACAAGTCAGTATGTCACTTCAGTTCCCCCCCTCAACAAAGTCTCAGTGCCTGAAGGTCAGCCCCATCCTCCCTCAGTAACTACATTAATAAAAGAGCAGTGTATTTTCTCTGAGTCGCTCTCCTACCCCACTGCTTGTCTATGAGGCCTCAACTCCTTGGAGGAACAGTAGATTATCACATGGCATAGCTTTCTAGGCAACTGTCTGCATCATGTGCTGGAACTCACGATGGGAAGAATTCAAAATTAGTACTATTGCACCACTCACAGCAGATGCCATAAAAGGAGACCCACAGAAAGCACGAACTATGTAACATTCAATGCCAGAAGACTAAGCACCAGATCCAGAGAGGTATTTAGGCACTGAATTTTCACTGACGTCAATGGGAGTTAGGTGCCTAAATACCTCTCTGGATCAGACCTTTAGCAGAGCAAACTTTAAGGCTTGATTTTTCGGTGGTTCTACAGTTCCTACAAATTCTTCAGCACTTATTTTGACGAGCAAGTCCTTCAAAGGAATGTCTAGGAGACTCATCACACATTTCTCTTGCCTGAAAATTACTATCCAGTTCTCAAAGGAAACAGACTGGACCTGATAAGTACATGAAAAAAAAACCAAACCACCTTTTATGACGCTGTTCAGGTGTCACTGCTTGGCTTCCTAGGAGCCATTTAGCTCCATGAATCTCTAAGGCAGGATCCTGTCTCTACTACCAGGCTTATGGAGTGGCAATATGATAGGAGGCATCTGACAGCTATTGCATTGTGGAAGAATACCTGATAGACATTAGCTGTTTGTTCAAACTTACAGATTGTTTTCAATTAACATAGGCATCACTGAATTTCACTGGCTCTTAAAACAAAACAAAACAAACCCCCAAGAAACCTGTCCACGATAACATAAACCAAGAAACTGATAGGGTTCTGTAACTGATCATCTATAAAGAAATTGAACTGCGCATGCTCTTAGCAGGCACCAAAGGGCAATCACTTGCCCCGTGCAGAAACATAAATCAAAGATACCACCCAAAGGAAAGGGGAAGGAAAAAAAAGCCCTTGTGATGACAGTTCAGATTGAAATTAATTTGCCCACTTGCAGAAATTCTGAAAGTGTTTGCTCTTGATTTTTCATCCCTACCACATGGCAGCTGCTTTCTTCCAAAGCACACACTCGCACTGTTGTGGACTGTTGGAGCAAGACAGCCAACGTTGGAAATAGACATGTCCCGTGGTGGCATGGCAAGCAACGGGCACAGCGGCCACACCACAGGGTGCGTGGAGCCGTAAGTACATATACAGACACAGACTTGTGTCTGGCCCAGAGACTGACAGAGAGGGAAGGTGTCACAAATATAAATCTCAGGCCAGGGAGCCAAAGAACTCAACCGAATTTTAGTCACGTGGGTATCTCTTAGTTTCCCTTGGCTGCCTCGATCAACTGTGGCCCAAAGTTGTAAAACCTGCCCACAGCTGCTCTGCTCACCCCCAACCTGATGTTTCACACTGTGACTTTATGCAGGCTTGTTTGGGTCTAACAAGGTCCTTATTTTTCTACAATGCAGGAAATAAGGAAACCAGCCATCAATTATTAGAAGCGCAGCAGATCTGAGCCGCGTGGCTGTAAAACAGATTTTTCTTTAATGAAACTGAGCTGGCATTTGCCAGAAATAACAAGTGCCCAAGACCAAAATGTAAATCAAAACTAAAGGAGAGTTTTCAAAACTTTGAATCATTGGTAGCAACAGACAAGCTCAGAAGGAGGTTGGTATGATTTTGGAACGTCTTAAAAATGTGTGACTAATATGACTTCTAAAGACATTATTTGTGAGTTAGTATTTCAGTCTCCCCACAGAAAGAAAACATCATGACCAGAGAGGGCCACAATATTTGCTGCAATAACTGTGTTAGTATGTCACTATTGCTATGCTAGGAAGGAGGCTAGGAGCCTTTGTTTTCATTTCAGAAAGCAAAGCAAGGGAAGACATTAATGTTGAAAATCATCAGTGCTTGGTACGAGAAGGGAGAACACAGCTGTTACCCTTTCCCTATACGTTCAGCTTTTAAACCCAGCATTTGGTTTTAGTTGGTCTCAGCCCAGGTCCTAGGAGACAGTAGGTTCCATCACAACATCTCTGAATAGAGACTAGTCTAGTCAAGGAGGAGTGGTGCTGTTTGCTGAAGAGAGAGACATAACAAGAGGAAAGAAAGGGCGGGTTTGGAGGAAACATTAGTTGCTAGCAATTGCCTTACCATAATTTCTGTCAAAACTGTGTGATTGTGGTGCGGTAATGCTCCTCCTTCCCCAGCCTGCCCCCTACTCTTTGTCATAAAACCCAGAACGAGGCCGTAAATTTTGCCTCAATATGGATGCTAGGCCCAAGGACTGAAATGCAGAGAGCACATGAAGGAAGAGCAGCACCAGATCTGGCAGCAGGAGACAGCCTGGGACCTGATCTTCTACAGATTGCAAGTGGAAGCTGTTGGGATGGTCCAGCTTGTTCATCGAGTGATTCTACCATTGACTGCAATTGTCCATGGTTGAAATTAATCATTTCTTCCATAGGAAAATCCAAACCTGGCTCAGCACCTCCAAGTACCAGAGGATTTGTCACATCCTTTGCTAAGCTGTGCCAGGATTAATTATCCTTGCAGTCAAAACCATGGGTCTTCCTTCTTGTTTGATCTTTCTCAGCTTGAGTTTTGAGCCATGAAACGTTGTTCTGCATTTATCTGCACCTAAAAGAACCCTCAAGAATCACATATTTTCTCCTCTATGAGTTTCGAGCCATGAAACGTCGTTCTGCATTTATCTGCACCTAAAAGTACCCTCAAGAATCACATATTTTCTCCTCTAGTGCATCTCTGGAACTGACCAGATTGCCTCTGATCTTTCATTAGTCCATCAGTACTACATATGGGTTAGCATCTTTCAGTTGTTCTCCAAATCCTCTGATTTTTCAAAACCGTTTAAGAAAGTTTGAGCATTAATCTATCTTCCTGCAGCTAGAGAGATGCTTAACAGAAAGGTAATATCACTTCCCTATGCTTTTTAATAATGTATCGTGTCACCTCGTACCCCATTAGAAATGTATTTTTTCATATAACTAGAATAGGACATCCCAATCCTTTTCAGTGTCATTGCTTTCCAGGACATACAGTCTCCCATCTGTAAAAACAGTTTATATTCTCCATGCGAAGGTACAGTCTCATATGTTTGACTGTACGAAAATAATCATTGTCCAGTTCCTGATCCTTGCTTAAGAAATCCATGCTGCATGCCAGTCACTTCCTAATTTTTATTTATTATTCTCTTAATTTGAAGCAACAAACTTTACTGGCAGTGGTTTTCTATTTTCTGTCAGGATTTCAGTAGAAACTATTAGATAACACTGGGAACAAACCTCAAATTTTCAGAGTTGTATACAAAATACGGTCACTGTACAAAACATTGTTGTTCGGTGTGCATCTCAATTTCTATAGCTAAATCAGGTTTTACTCCATTCAAAAGGCAACATTATTGTTTTCTATACCACTATTTTTCTGCCATGAACACTGCATGTGATGATTCAATACGTGTCTCAGAAGCTTAAGTCTAATCTACCAACACATTTAGCTCTGCCAGCCTCACTCTCAGGCTTGTTATAAAACAAGAACAAGCTTGATGAACTCTTTTAAGAAGCAGAACAGCTTCCTTCAGCTGCTATGTTAATGCAGATTTCCACCATAATACACCCCCAGTTCAAAACAGTTTAAACTCCACCTGGACCATAAGGATGTAGATATGACCAACAACTAAAGGCCGATAGTGCTGGAGGACTTCAGTATGGTCAGTTAATTTTTATATTTGGAAAACAGGATGCATTGTGAATGAATAATAATAATAATTCAATGTGAGCCTAATTCAATATCAATAAGGCTATTTCCTTCTTCAGAACAATGGTTGGCATTTTCTATCCCCAACAGGCAATCATTTGTTAGCAACGGCATGTCCCCAGAATGCCACAAAACATTTCACAACTGCTTTGCACATAAAAATCAATCATTTTCCATGCCCAGTTGTCCCACCACTGGCTCTCCCAACTGCTGCTCTTAGAGCCCTTCACTCAGTCTGGTTTTTTTGTTTGCCTTCTTGGTGTTTTCTTGACAAACGAATGAGTGGCCAGAAACACCAACGTTGGACAAGGAGGGATTTCAACTTTGTTCACTAAGTCAGGACAGAAGCCTGGAGTATTACAGTTTGAGGGACCTCTTGTAACTCTTTATAGTGCCTAAGCAGTTGAGTGTGGGAATTAAAAATGTCTCTGGGAAGACAGTTGGGCTGAAAGACTTACATCCCACAGTAGGATCGCCATCCAGCCTGTCTTTAAAAACTCCAGTGACAAACAACTCACAGTCTGCTTGGGCACCATATGTCAAAAGCTAAGTATACTCCTAGTTAATGTCTTTCCTAGTGTCGAGCCTACATAATCCCTATGGAAGAATAAACCAAAGTAGAAGAGACAGAATGTGCTGAATATCAGGTGCATTTCACAAAGTCCTTAGTACCAACAGGGAAAACCTACAGCCACAGACAGCTTCAGAAAGGATGCAACAGGAGATTTTCTTCCATACCAGCAGAACAAGACTGGTGCCTCTGAAGGATGTGTGAGCACCATGCACACAAATTATAACTCTGATCTAGAAATCAGTGGATTCCATGTTTAGAAAGTCCTTCTCATATCTAGCTTATATTCTAAATCTGGGTTGCCCATCAAACTAGCAAAAGCTGTAGTCAGGAGCCTTCACACTGGAAGCTATAACCAATCTTCCAGAGTGTTTTCTCTAGTGGTAGTTAGTATCATAATTCATATTCACCTAAATGTCAGTGGGTTATAAGATGAGGCTATTTTTCACCAAGTTTTCTCTCAAGTCTCATATTATCTGCCTCCCTGTCACTTCAGAGTGACTGCTTGCTGCCAAAACATCTGCCCCATGCATAAAACATCTTTATCACCTTTATGTTTACTGTTCTTAATTTTCAAGTCTCCCAGCAACCTCTCCAGCAGCTAATAAAAACTCTATTGTTGGCACTAACCCTAACCCTTAGCAAGGAAACTTCCCCAAGCAGGTTAGTCCCATTCTGAGAAACTTAACCTGGGTACCACTGAAGCAGCAAGCCTCTGCAAAACACTGTTTTGCAGTGTTTTAACCCAAACTTGCCAAGTAAACTATACTTGTAGCCAATGCCATCATGCATTCAGGCTCAAAACACTATTGATGGTTAGTCATTCCAATGGTTTGTTCTCACTTTCCAGATTTTGGTCCCCTTTATATTGGCTTTCTATGACTAATCTTGCAAAATATAGGCACTTGTAAAAGTATTTGTGAAAATGGCAAACTTATAAGCAAATAGGCATAAAAGCAGATTTTCACAACGCAGTCCGAGTAGTCATGCCAGTAATCTCTGCCTAACAGCTTCTGACAGGATGCACTAAGAGAAAGGGGATCTCGTATGAATAATGTTTCCAATAAAAGCTAGCCAAATCACCCTGACAGATTTTGAGTATTTACACATTCAACAGACCAAAAGCTATTTACACCAGTTGCCATACTTCCACATATTTAGCCTACAATTCAGATAAGTTATAGCCCTTTATATATATACATTTAAAAATAAGCCAACAGCAAAGTTGCACAAAGTAAAAGAGGCCAGGAGGCTAAGAAAGTAGAAAGAATAAGTTATTGAGACTCAAGGGCAAGGAAGGAGCAAGTGGGCTCTAGGGGTAAACATCCCCTTAAATTTCCTGCATAGCCATTCAAATCAGAGAGATGCTGAAATGCATGGAGATCTTTGTTTTGAAAAGAGAACCATTCACACACATAGTCTATAGCTTATCCCCACGAAAATATGACAAGTCAGCAAACCTTATCGAATAGCTCAAGAACTCAAAGAAAAAGAATATAAGCCAATTTGTGGCGAGTTGGCAAGAGGAAAAATAAGAAGCAAAACTGTTCAGATTAAAAGCGTGAGACATCTTTTTCTTTTGCCAAGTGAACCGAGTCCATGCTTACAGAACAAATTTCTATGCATTAGCCCTCCAGGGCTCAAGTCTGCCTCCTTTTTATCCACTCTTGGTTTTAAAATGGCGTCACTTCAGATTTGCACCAGAGCTAGGGATAATGGAATCAGGCCAGCTCGGTTTCAGTTGAACATAAACCAGCTCTGATGACTTCAAGGAAACTGAACATTACAATAATCAGATATCCAGAAAGGAGGAATTTAGTGTTGCCTTTTCTTCTTCAAGTCCTGGGAGATGGTCTCGGCTGCCTGCAAAATCTGTTCTGCCAGAGTAATGAGGATCTCGGGAACCCTGGAGTAGCTACCTGCACCTCAAGCCCAGGGGGCATACAATCCATCGGGTGATTTCTGCCTCAAGAACAACAGCCATAAGAGACTTTTCCATCTGCTGGAAGGCAAGGGCAACCCTGAAGTTGCTTCCTCCGGCAAACCAGGGGGAAAGATTTTCTTCCCAACAGGTACTTACTATTGGCTATTTCCAACACAGCTCCCTTAATGTAGCCTCCCTTCCCTCACCTCAGCATGTCAAGCACTAAAATAAATGAGAGAATTTGTTCCCCAGCAACAATTCTGCAACTGGCAGTGTAAACCAGATGCCAAGCAGCAAGAAGCCCGACTAAAACGTTCCGTTAAAAACCTTACTCTCCCAAAGATAACAAAGATGTATTTCGCACTTTTCACCACTCACACACAAGGAGACATACCAACAAAGCCAAGCACCACATACTTCACGTAGCAAAGAGAGAAATCTGGTCCTTGCACACACTGTGTAGGAGGGGTGCAGCCCACACTCAAGCAAGTGCCACCCCAGGCTGATACAGTCATATGTTGCAGTGCAGTATCCTGCAACAACACCAGATCAGATCTCAAAGAGAGCACAAGCACATCACCTGAACACTGCACCTGAACTAACAAACTCTGTCCCTCAGCATAGAAAATTAAGCTGGCCCTGATGGTTTGATGAAACAAATGCACTGTTTCTGGCTCCAAAACTGGCTTATCTTTCTCCATACCATACGCCATTACACTCTTGCAGTAGAAATATCATGAATAATAGAGACTTGCCCCAAAATGATACAAGTAAGTGGTACAGCCTAGAAGAGAGTCCAAGTACCCTCTTTTCATCTCAAACATTTATATACTTGGCCATGTCAGCTGTTGGTGCAATCCTTGTATTATCGCTCTCTGCCTTCACCATTTTTGCTTGTTTCATATACGATGGCAGATCACACCAGCTTTAGATCCATGCAAGGTCCTGAACAAGAAGAAAAATTAAAGGTGAAAGTGCTGTGCTGACTGACCTTGCCACCCGAGCTACTGGGTTGCTTCTGCTTGCACACTCTTCGCTCTGGGAGAGAGTTTAATATTTGGATCTTCTCTTCTGTGCCTCAGAAGAGCATGGATGGGATTTTAAAAAACATTCAGTACTGGCCTCCTCCTGAAGTCAATGATACAACTCCCTGCAATTTCAGCAGGAGCAGCAGGGCAAAGCAGGAGTTATGAAACCTCATGTTAAATTCTTTCTGGGATTTTCCCAGAAAATACTGGGAAATAAAACAGAAATTTCCTCTTTTATCTGTTCTCACTTTAACTCTCTCTTCTCTGTCCAGGACAGATGGGGGCTGGGAAGTAGGCAGGACTTACATAAGCAACAATAAGCGAGAGCTGTTTTGGGGTGAAATGAGTTCTTCTGAATGCAAAATGCTGCTTTCCTTAAGCACCCTTCCTGTCCTATTTGGTCTTCTCTCTTGAATGTCTGCCGCTACGGAGATGTTCCATCAAAAAGCACAACATACAGTCATTGTAAGTGACTGATCATTTGCTCTCAGTGCAGGATTCAGGTTAAATCAAAGCCATCTGCTTTAAAGAGGGGCAGGCAGCTAAAAAGAATTTAAACAAAATAATAATAAAAAATGCAATCTAGAACCTACATACGTAGGAAATCTACTCTTGTATTTCAAATAAATAACTCTAAGGTATTTAAGCCTCATGCACAGAAAACAATTTTGTAACTTTTTTTTTTTTTAAGTCATCCTCTTGCATTGTTGTTCTGCCCTAATAACTCTGAAATGTGCTACTCATCTCTCCCAGTTAAATATCCTGTTTCACAAGCCCATTCCTAGATATCTGAAACTGCACAGCATTTCTATCTAGCTTTAGGCATCTAGCATTCCAAAGAATTAATATTTAAACTTATTATAAAGGAATGGGGATTGCATTAAGCATGTAGTATTTAGCAAAACATTCATACTGATAAACTGTTGTGTCACTTGTTTGAAGCACATTTATCATTCTTTAAACTCAAAAAAAGATTATGCTCCAAAATTGACACATGTATCTGTATTTTCCTTTTATTACAACCAAGACTTAGACAGGATTAGAGCGGAAGCTATCAAATTTCAATTTTTACAATATGCTTATAATTATATTATCTTTCTTTGCCCAGGGGATTGTTGACTTCAGTACTTAAGTGACTTAACCACAGCAATTGTGAAAAAACAGAGAATCACAGCACTTACTTTAAATAATCCTAGACCCTCTACCTCTTCTTGGGAAGGGCCTCATGTTAATGTTTTTGTATATATTATTGCACTTACATCTCTTGATTATAGATAAATTAATAAAAACCCCTAATTGGTTACAAGATATCACTTAATTGGGTTTTTTCCTCTTATATTAGCCTTTGATTTACACCTCAGATATGCTCTCCCAAGCCAGCATGTGTAATTTATTTACAGCATTGGAAGGCAGGCAAAATACATCATCTACTGTTATACAACTTTCTACTAGGTATTAAAATACCAGGCCCCTGGAGACACACTTCATATAGTTCAGCAAGTTCCAAAATAAACCAAACCACCAACCCCTTAAGCACTTAAAACAACAATGGAGATCTGTATTAAAAAGTTAGTTTTACAGTATTTGATGATGTCGCCTTAGTGTCATTTTTCCCTCTAGCTAAATATGCAAAAAACCACGTAAGAATGTATTTGCTTTCCCTTCATTCTAAAACAACTGACAACTCTATAGCTCTCACAAAGCCGCCTTCTTATCACACGTGTAAACGCCAGAATTAAATGCAGTTTAAGATGTTTTGAATTCATTTAACCTTTAGAATAAATTTGATCGGGTAGATTCAATTACAGCGCTCCTTACCAACCCACGATGCAAAATAATCACATATACGTTCACATATAATGACAGAAAAGACAGACATCATTATTAGACTAAAACCAATACAATTGCTTTAAAAAAAAAAAAAAAAAAGATAGAGCTCAAGCACTTTGTGATGATTTGACTGAGTTCAACCTTGTAATTCCTAAATGCTCAAAACCTTAAAATAACCTAAACCATAAAATTTTGATCTATCTCCTCTTGCAGCTCTGGCAATGTCTCATCTGTTTTTCAAGTAGTCTCATTTGACAAATAACCTTAATCATTAACAATCATTTAATATATCCAAATTAATGACCATAATAAAAAAAAAAAAAAAACAAACAAACAAACAAATCCTTGTTCCAGGTTACTAGTGAAGTGCAGACTCTGAGAACAGAAAGTTCCAGGTTCCAACTGAGACTTCACATACTGGGTGCCAGAAATGTAATAGGAAGGGAAGGAAAAAGGGGAATTCTTTGCCTCTATTAATCAAAGCCTGTGCAGAAAGGTAGTACTGCAGTAGTCTGAACTGATACTTATCTGAATGGAAGAACTGGCCCTTGCTTTTTTTACATGCCCCATTTAAATGCAATAAAACGGCATGAGTGGTTTTAACTGGTCGTTCTATGTCATTGTAACGCTCCCTGCTCTCAGGAGAAGATAACAGCTGTGCCATATTCAGAAACACATACTTTTGCTATTGTTTTCACATTTGTAGGGCAAGATTACACTGTACCACAGTTAGTGAGCACTGCCCTTGCTTTGGAACCCTGTATTCTTTGAGTTACATCAGTGTGCTGGGAAACAACGTTTGGTGGCCGAGAAAAAAAAGCAAACAAAACCAACAGTCTATTAAAAGCATTTTCATGCACTGTGAAATGATTACTAGATTGCGTGCCTTGTTCAAGCTTGTTGACATATAATGATAGAAACCTAGAGTGCAAAATGGAGCGGTTTACATCTATATTCCCTCTCCAATTACCCTGCCATCGACATCTTCAACAGTTCTAAAATCACTAAACAGCAGAGGTTCACGTTTCTAGAATAATGGTAATCATTATTACTGAACATGGAAATTACATGCACAGTACTACAAATTTCTCTTCATAGTCCATACGTTATTCCACTTCCTATCTTACAGATGGATTTAATACAAGCTTGTTATTTGTTCTACAAGCTTATCCCTGTACACAGGATAAAGAACTTCTGTAATATTAGGATTGAAATACTGACCCAGCTAAAGTTAGCAGCAAGACTCCTGCTGATATTAATCATTTAGAGTAAAATTTTGTCCTCCTATTCAACATACTGAGCATCTTTGCTCACTGAAAGTGGGAAAAATAACACAACCACCCACTTTGTTGCAATAAAGAAGTACTATCTCCCCGAAGACACTGACTTTGCATTTAGTAGTTTTACTAAATAAAATGTTGAAGCACTTCCAGAATATCATTTCAAATCTACCAAAAATCCTCAGCATACACTTTAACAGCTTATGTGTATACAGGGTTGAACTCTAACATACAAATAATCATTTGGATATAGTTGAATACATAATTTAGAATATTCTAAGTCCAAAGTATTGTAGTTGATGAGATTAGTGACAGCAACACAGTAATGCACATACTTAAGCATTTGCAAGATTTAGATTTTAAACTTTTTCTTACTATAAAAGAAGAAAGGAAAAGGTATTTTTCTTCTCATCCCATTTAGTAGAGTATATAATAATCTCCATTTTCATTCCATGTGTTAATGCAACATTTTAAAGCCAGAACAAGTAATTTTTTATTTTTTACTTCTATTCTTTCAAGTAAAACTCAAGAAGTTACAAAATCTCTTCCACAGATCAGACTTATTTCCTGCAATCTGACATTATTTGTTATTTCATATATTTCTACACAATATTAAGATAGATACAATATTCACTCTTCATTTTTTCCCACAGCTGTATTTTTTTCATGAAGTAGAATGGGGGTTTTTTACTTTTACTTTACAAGTACTGAATGCCTTCATATGACAGGTCCATCGTTAGATCTTCTGGTTTGTATTTAGTACTTAATATTCTTAATATTAACTACTTAAATATTCTCTACTACCAATCCCTAAGTAACAAAGAATTTAATTATTAGATACAATTAAACCTCTTTTAAATTAAATGCATGAAAGGGTCATCTTCAATTCAGTGACTGTGATTTTGCAACACGAATCATTAGAAGAACTTCCTTCAGCAGCAAGTAACTGAAAGTTACTTTCCTATTCAAGACAAGTAAGCATTTTAGCCTGTTTAAGGGAGAAGGGAACAGTCACAATTTATCCGAAATTACTTTATGCACACATTCTCCAGTCTGCAGTTCCTTCTCCTTTCTCCCCTTACCAAAAAAAAAAAAAAAAAAAAAAAAAGAAATAAAAAGGAGTTGTTACTGTAAGTTCATTTCAAATAAATCTTTAAATTCCTTTTTGTAGAGAAGAGTTCAAATGCATAATACAGTAAGCAAGAGAACCACAGTGGGGGAAAAAAAAAAAAAAAGTATTCCTACAGCTCTATATAAAATTGAGAGAGTTTAGAGATCACCATACCAGTGAGCCCATTCCCTGTCTCCTTATCAGCCCATATAATATTTATCAGCTCTAGGCAGTCCCATTTGCTCCAGTGGGATAATTCAGGTGAATACAGACAAGGTATATGAAAGAAAATGGCAGAATCGGGCCCAAGACCAGTTAATACACCTAATAAGTCATATAACCAAAACATATGCTTTTGCTTAAGATCCCAACAGTATAAGCTGTTACTTATGCAGGGACTGTCCTGCTAACCCAGGGAATAGTCACAGGGGGTTGAAATGGCAAGATTTAACCCTCCTTCTCAACAGAAGAAGAAAATTAATACATTTCAATACATTGGTTGTATGTTTGCTGAAAGCAGCTACAGCTAAAAAAAACAAACAAGGAAAAACCCCCAACTCACTTTTTCCTTGTCTGAATAAAAACCACTCTCAATAAGGAAACATCCAACTACTGCAATCCAAACAGCTTATTGTTTTGCCCACTGTAAGTTAATATCTGAAGTGGTTACTGCAAAGGTCTGGGCCATTTGGATGATTTCCCAGTGGCACAACTAACAGGATAAATCTCGTCATTTCTACTGAGTCATGAATCAGGTACACCGAACGAAACTGGAAAAGAATGAAAAGGAGAACTGTTTCCTGGTAACAATCATAATCAATGTAATTAAAAAACTGAGATATTTGACATCTTTATAGATTACTCTCTTGCCACCACTAAAGCTTTCTTTCCCAGAAGTTTCTTTCCTGTTAACAATAATTATTTTGCCCTGTGTTACCTTCCAAATGGTAATACTGTAGCATGAAATTCAACGAAACAGAACCAAACCCACAGAATCCCAGGAAAACATTGTAAAATGGACTTTGTACCTTATGGTACAGTTAATTCTATGCCGAGGAGACCACAAATGCCTGTAAGAATCACTGTCTGGGTGCAAATACTCTGCCTTGTGACACCCAGGGAAATCAATGATCAAGAAAAGCATGGTGTGTATCACAGCCAATCATACCAGAAGGAGGAGGCTGGGTGAAAACGGCGTGTTTATTTTAAACAGCTCCCAAACAGAACAAAACATGAAGCACAATTCCAAATTACTGGTATTTTTGGTAAACAAACAACAGCTCCATCCTGCAAAGTTTAGACCCAAATGATCTGATTCCCAGAAGTAATTCTCACCACCACCCTTCAAGTTTTTGTTTGGCTGTTCATGTAAAAAGACTTGCTCAAGCACAGAAGCATTTTGCAGGATCATAACTTAAATACTGTGAAGCAGTGGAATAACACCACATAGACATTACAACAGCAGGATGCTTTTTCCCCATTGTGATTACTTCAAAGCTGCCATTTTTATTAGTAGAGTAGTATATCATTTTGATTCATTCTTGTTTGAAAAAAATAAAAAAAAAAGTAGAAGTATGTTTTAGAAAAAAAAAAATTTACAGGCAACTATAAAAATTGATTTCGCTCTTGTTAAAGAGGGTCTTTTACCCTCCCTACTTGCAGCTTTCAACTGTGGATAAACCAAAACCAGGAGGTACATTCTGTAATCTAACCCAGATTGCAGAGGGAATTACTGGGTACACGGTACTCTGGGGCTGGAGAGCAGGAGACGCACAGCGTGATGATCTGAAATCAAGCTGTCATCAGTTTCCTTCTCAAAACCTTTTACTGGGTAAATCTGAATATTTCCCTCATGCCCACTTCTTAGCTATATCTTGCTATATCACATCCACATACAGCCATCATTGGCCCTTTTCTTATCTTCCTGAGAGAACCAGGGTTGTTGGGAGATGGTTTACACCACTCCTTGTAAGAAGATCAGCGGCTCTCCCGTCTGCAGCATAGCTCACTTTAGGTACACAGAGCTCTGATTTTACAGTTAGATCACAGTGAGCAATTGAGTGACTTCTGTTATTTCTGCAGAACTGACTAAGAAGCACAGGGTGCTGAGCAGGGACTGGCAGCTCACAGTATTCAGTGCGAGAATTCCAAAATGCCCGAGTGGACATCAAGGCACTTGCTGACACTGTACAGGTCAAAAGGAGCAGCACAGCCCACACATTTGAAATCAGACTCTAGCCCAAGATTTTGCTTTCCCTAACTTCTCCTGAAAATACCTTCACAGGAAAAAAAAAAAAAACACAAAACCAAAAAACAACACAAAACAAACAAAAAGGCAAAACCAAACCAAGACCAACCCCAAAAAACACCCAGTACTGCCGTCTCTGGAAAAATCCAACATTATCCATCAAATCACCACGCTCAGTAAATGAACCCTATCCTGCCCATGGATACCTCCTACTTACTCCCATGACTCAAGTCACCCATATGCTGAAGCAACCACAAGGTAACACCCTGGACAGAAAATGCATTAAACAAAAAACAGCAACAAAACTTAAACCATAATTTTCTTCCTCAGTGGCAAAAAGGGGAAATGGATCAGTCAGGAAAGATGAATTAGCATCCTTCTCCCAGTGCCCACCTACATCTACTTATAAAAGTCCCAAGTGAACAGAAATCACATTTTTCTTCTTTCCCTCCCTACACCCCTACCCTCTGCAGCACCCACAAGAGAAATAAACATGAAAAGAGGAGTAAGTAGCTCAAAGTGAAAAAGAAAAAAAAAAAATTGCTTCAACAGTCTGTTTGTATAGGGCAACACATGAGTAGGGTTTTAGGCTGGTCCGAACCCTAGTCGAGTGGCACCAGCCTCACTCGTGGGACCTCAAGGGACTTGAACATCTCATGAGTCCCTTCTACAGGCAGCAGTCGCAGCAGCACAGTGGTACTAGACCTCGTAGCTGTCCCTTCATACTTCGTTAATCCTCTTCTCCCCCCTCCAAACATGGTTCTGCGTAACAGACCTTCATTTCATTTTTGCCAAACATTAACAACCTTTTCTTTTTTTTTTTTTTTCCCCTAAATCAGGAGAGGAGAATTGCAGCATTAACAAACAGAAAAATAAAAAAGGGAATTTATAACCTGCTGCTCCACTCTGTCCGTATTCACTGGTGATGAGCAAACACATCCTACAGTTTGCAGGACAGACCTAGCACAGATTGAGGTGTTCATTAACATAACTTCATGGCAGTGAAAGGTGCCATTACCCTAGGTAACAAGCTCACAAAAGAAAATGTTACTAGTCCAAGGGCACGCAGCCTACTTTTATTTTTCAGAGGAACGGACAGAAAGGGATTGACTGAAAAAATCCTAGCGGGATCTGTCGTACACAAACAAGAAAACAGCATGTACATCTCTAAAATAGAGAATGGGAAAGGACTGAGAGGAGAAAAAGAGAACTACCTTTTTAACATTACAGAAAACATTGCTTTAATATTAATAACCTTAGGTGCACATATGACTCTGCAAGTGGCTTTGTAGCATAAAGGAATGCTTGAATTCCCTCTGATCCCATCCAGTGATACCTTAGAGGGATTATTTTAAAACTAAATTTTGATTAACAAATTCTAGCTCAATTAGCAAGTTCTAGCTCAAAAGGTTAACTAACAGATTTTAGTGGGCAATTCTTAACTTAACTTCAGTGCCACTTCTTTAACAATGGATAAATGAAAATTGAGCATTTGTTAACTAGCAGAATTTGACCTTACGCCATGCCTTTCAGGCACCAGGAATCCCGAGTCTGAGGATTCACTACCTGAATCCAGCATTTGTAACACCTCCTTGAAATACAAACTATAAATCCAAGCAACCGTGGTGAAACTGCTGAATAAGAACTAGGCATTTATTGTCAGTCAGGCATACTCACAAACACCCCACACGCACGCTCAGGCGCAGGACAGACTAACCCAGTGTTCAGCACCATCCTCAAAACAACCACCTCTGAGAAGCAACCAAACCGAGTGGCAGTTACTCAGGAGAACTAAAGAAGATGCTGGTCACAAGATTTCTTAAAGAATATTGAGTAACACTCTGCCGCCCATCGGCAAAAAAAAGCCTGGTTTATCCTGCACCTCCAAGGTGCATAGGGGAAAAAAAAAGTTTTAAAGCTTGCAGTTAAATAAACAAGTTAGAAAATATCCTGAAGACAAAAAAAAAAAAAAAAAAAACCACACCAAAAAACCACCACACAAAACACACACAACAACCAAAAAAGGAGCTTGATACACATTTTTGGTTGGTTGATATATTTTTTTGTGGTGGTAGTGTTCAGTTCATGCATTTTTAAACTCACCCTTCACGCTTTGGTGTTTCTGCTGCTGGAAATAATCTTTGGAGCCTCTAGTGCATCGCAGCTCCTGCGCCCTCGGCAGAATTGGGATCCTCTCGAATATGCTGGGTCTTTTGGGGATGAAATCTAGCAGAGGCGCTGACATTTCAGGGGGGCTCTGCTGAGGCTCCGTGTGGTCACTGCCGTTGCTGACAGTTATTTTAAAGGACATCTGAGGATTCAAAAGAGCTTTACCAGTGCTGGGACGAGTCACCCGCGGCAGTTCCTTCAGAGGCACTCCCTGGCATTTATCGGTCACCTCGAAGCGGGCCGGACCGGCGCTGGCTTTCTGACCCCCTGCGAGCTCACAGTGCATGTCCGCGTCCGGCTGCTGCCAGGGCCCTCGCCGCTCTCCTGCACCGAGCGGCACACGGGGTGTCAGCGCTGGCGGCCGCCTCACCCCCGCGCCGGCTGCCGCCTCAGCCCCGTCGCCTCAGCCCCGCGCCGGCTGCCGCCTCAGCCCCGCCGCGCGCGCCGCCAACGGCCGTTAACCGCCGCGCGGGTGGCGGGAGGCTGCCCGCAGCCGCGCGCCCACAGCCCCGCTCGCGCTCTCACGCACACCGGCCGGAGGGGGGAGAAACGGGGGGCTTAGACCTCGGCGGCGGCTCGCCTGTGAGGGACGGGGAGGCTGGCGCCGCGCGTCGGCTTTCCTCCCTCTCTAGGCAACACTGCTGGGCTTTTCGTAACCGCTCCGGGGAAGGAGAGACCGGCCGGGAGGGGAGGGGGGCCCGGCACACGGCCGGGGTTGCGTCGAGGCCAGTGCCTTTCAGCTGAGGCATCCAAACAACGGCCACCCAGGCAACGGCGGACGCGGTGGCAGCGCACGCAACGCCGCAGGGCGTGTTTGCCAACGCCGGGCGTTCACGCCGGGCTCACCGCGGCCCCTGGGTCACCGGCCCCGGCGCCGCGCCGAGACGTGCGTGAGGGGGAGCCCGCCCGGCCGCGGGCAGCGCCTCGGCGGGGCGGTGACAGCCGCGCCCCCGCGCTCCTACCTGGGAGGGGCCGCCCGGGGGAACGCGCTGCCCGCCGGCTCCCGCCGCCCCCGCGCCCCGTCCTGCCGCCGCCGCGCCGGGCTCATGGGCTCAGCCCCGCTCCCCCGCCGCAGGGCCGGCTGCCTGAGTGAAGGCGGCCCGGGCCATTACCCTGGCGCTGCGGCGAGGCCAGCCCTTCGCTTGGGCCAGTCGGGGCGGGCAGGGGGAGGGCTGTACCGCCGGGGCCGCCCCTCGGGGCTTTGACAGCGGCGCGGCGGGGAGCGGGGTCCGCCCGCGGGCCCGGACGCCCCTCACGGCCTCGCCCCGCCGGCGGAGGGGAGGGAGCCGGGGACCCCGCGCTTGCCGCAGGCGTCGGGAGAGGGTGAGCACCTCCCTGCGCCCCGGGCCCCGTGAGAGGGCCCGCACCTTCCCGGTGCCCGCCCCGGCGGTGAGACGTCCCTGCACTCGCCCACTTGCCTCCCGAGCCGTCCATGTTTTCCTCTCACACCGACCCGCTGCCGAGTGCCTGGACCCTTCCCCTCTGCCCGCCGGCCTCGAGGGTCCCCCGTGCCTGTCCCCAGCCAACCCACTCACACCATCCGGCTGCCTCTGGGCCAGGCACCCAACAGGCAGGAACCCTGGGACACCCGCAAACCACCCAGCCACTGAACAGCCCACAGCACCCTATAAACAACTTGTGTGCAAAAGCCACAGCAACAGCAGTGTGTCACAGAGGAGCAGCAGGAGAGAACAAAAGCCTTGCCAAGGGCCTGGGAAGCAGGAAATGTGTCAGAAGCAGGTACAACCTGGCTAATACATCTAGATGACGCCATTTCAGGTGCATTCAGTGCTTCTGTCTATACGGTAGCCGTACATCATTCCCTTCCCGTCCTACAGGTGCCTGGAGCTGGCCCACTCCAGTAGAGACAATTAAGCTAGCTCAGAGCAAGCAGCACAGAGCAGTGACATTTGCGCTGGCTCCTCCCGGGCCAGCTCGGGTCTGGAAGCAATCTAGCTGGGTTTATTAGCTTGGGCCTGGTTCCAAGCAAATGCAGGCTGAGCTACGATATGCAGCTTTGCACCAGCGAGCTTTACCAGCCCACTCTTTGCCGGCTCAGGGGTGTCTGCACCCTGCTGCCCTGCATGCTGCTGACAGGACAGGTGCAGCACAGCCAGTCTGCGACACACCAGGACAGCTCAAAGATAGGAGTGACTCAGAGTCACCTCTGATTTACACGGGTGTAAATCAGGCAGACATCTGGTTGGAAATCATGCCTGTTCACATCAAACCTAAAGGAGAGGCTTGGGAGATTTAGCACAAGGGGGAGGGACAGCTACTGAACTGGCATCTTGCTACACCCCTCCTGAGGAATGTCCTGCAGCTAGATGACAGATCTTCATCTTCTTGCAGCACAGATGCTGCACAGAGTGCCTCGCTCACGGTTGTATCTGTCCCCTTAATAACACATGCCACCCTGCAGAGTAAAGGAATGGTCAAGACAGGAGGGCATGACTTTTTCTTGGCAAATGCTACGAATACTGTGGATTTGGTGGGAAGGAGGTGACTCTCCATAAAAGACACGAGATCTTGAGATGGAACAAGCAGTTCTGAGAGCAGCAGTAATAATGAAGTCTCGTTTGCAGTGCCTCTCCCCCTTCCTGCCGTGAGTGGATGCCCTGAGGTCTACCAAAGAAGGAGCTTGCCAGCCTTTCCCCTCATTTGGGGCACTTAATAGGGTCTTTTTCTTCTGTAAGTCCATGTCTGAAATTGCCAGAAGTTAATAGCTCTCTGTCAAATTTTGTTGAAAACTGGTAAATGTCCTCAGAATACATTAGTGGGAGCAAGACACTATGAAAAGGGAGAAATCCCCACCTTACCTCTATAGCAAACAAAATTAAGCATCAACTAGCCAGCACAAACACTGCATTTTAATGGTGATATCCTGGGGATATATAAAAACAAAGTAAAAATTCTCAGCATATGTTACCCCTCTGCGTGGCTGTTCTCTACAGCTACACAACACCTCTCAGTGCTCTGCTAACCTGCATCCGTCCCCCAGTCCCATCGGTCTGTGGGGCCCTCGGGACCGAGCCGCTCTTTCTCTTCACTTGGAAATGCTAAAGGCACCTGGCAGTGCTACCAGAAACAGTAAGTATTTAAGACACAAATACACTGTGGTAACGGTCTAAACCCCAGTGACGTGAAGAGGCAGTAAAATTTACTGAGGGAAATATTATTCCAGAACGCAGTGTAACCAGGGTAATCCCACTGCTTCCAGTGCAGGAAAAAACTAGTGTTTAGGTGGATCCTGACCATGGCCTCATCTTGTGCAAATTATTACATCTATATTGATACACACTGTCTGAATATCTAAAATAGAGGGGGTTTCCTAGAAAAGAGGTAGTTTTGGATATATTGTATAACTTCCTAGAGGGATTTTCTTTCATGGTTAGGGGTCTTCCCACAGCAAGCAGGGAAAAGGACAGACTTCAGCACCTCAGCTGCTCTGACCTCATTAACCCACATCATTCTGAATTCCCCACCTCAGGCCACGCATGTCCTGCTCTGACCCGCTGCTTAATTCTATTTCTTTTTGTCACCATCACCATTATCCAGAATATTCTGCAAAATACCGGCAGGTGCCGCCACTCGCTTAGCAATAGCCCAAGGCTGGGCTGCTCCGCAGGCAGGAGGGGGCACAGAGCCTCCCCCATGCTCTGGGCACCCTCTGAGCAGAGGGGTGGGGGTAGAAGCCTTTTCCACACCGGTGGCCAGGAAGGCTTCCCACTGAAGCACATCACAGCTGCAAGCTTCAACAGCGTGTAGAGTTAAGGCCCCTCAGAGCAAGGTAAATTTCTCCGTGGCAGATCATCTGAGAGATGTAGACTGCATCGCTCAAGCTGCAGGTACCCACGTTCCTTCAAGCCCAGTGGGAAATGAGGCCACATGGAGTCAAGCCTTCTCTCACACCACTACTTCCTCAGTTTCAAGCGAGACATTTGGCAGCTGCCCTGCCTTTGCTGGGACTATCCAGCTGGGGATGCCCATATCCCTGGGCCTGAGCAAGGGAAGCAGGCGGTGGATGGACATCCTCCTCCAGACCTAGCTGTGCCTGATAGACACTTGACACCTAGAGCTCTTCCAAAGCAATGACTTGGCTCCTCTGGCAAGTCCACAGACGTGGGAGGAATAAGTGCTGGGAGGAGCCTCCCTGCTGAATCAGAAGACGCTTCCTATGTTTTGGTTCTGGAACAAAGGCCAAGCAAGTGCAATCGTGGCTGCTAAGACTGTTTTATGCCCTGGGTCATCATGACTTTGCTGTATGCACAAGCTGTACAGCAAATACTGATTCACCCAATGTTGTCACTACATCCCTGAGCTAGATGGGTGTCTCCCCTCCTTGTGTCCTTGCGAAAACCAGTCATTGGCCTCTCTCCTCATGACAGCAATACTCGTCCTTTAATAGAATGGGGGAAGGGGAGATTTCTCCATATTTGCCTTCTTGTTCAACATTCCTGCTTGCTGAGGGCTGTGATCATGGGTCAGAGCATAACCCACAGATAGCCCAGGTGCCTCTTCCATCTGTTAATGAAGTTGCCATCACCAAAGCAGACCTTCCAGTTGAGGCAGATAGGCCATCTTCAGTCCGTGAAGCTAGTCCCTGGGGGTTGCTTCATTTCAAATCAGACATGAAAGGTGAGGTTGCAATTTGGGATAAAAATCATCCAGAGGAAGGCAACTGCTTGCCTAAATACCCTCTTGCTAGGTCAAGTGGGTAAGACACAGGTGATAAGTAACAAGAGACTTGCCTATCTGCCCATTCACTCCTAGTTGGTGACCAAAGAAAGAGAAAAGAGATAGTAGTCTAAGGCTAGCTCAGGCTGGGGTGAAATCGTACCTCACAGCAACTAAGAAAAAGCCAGGACATAGACAATTGCCGGTGCAGTGGTGCTAGTTGTGCCGATTTGTGTCCTTCTAGCCACACAGCACTGAAACACCAAGTTTCCTGCCCTCATGGTTCTGCGCACTGGTGGTGGTAGGACAAGGCTGTGACACCAAAACCAGCTCCCGGACCATGTTAGCCACAGAAACTAGGCAGTCCTGCACCACCACAGCACAGTTAGCATAACTGTGCCCTGAGCACGCACAAGGCCGTATCACACCAGGCTCAACTCAAAGCTTACACAGAGCAGTGAGAAGGAAAACAAAGTTTAAACAAGTTTGATACTTCAGTTTTTCCCTGCTGATACCAGCCAAGATCAGGTCATCGCCACGACAGGGGTTTTCTCAGGGTCTACAGGTGCTTTTGCAGACACACAGCCTTTTTGCTCTGGACAGCATGAGCCCCTGTGATCACAGCTGCACAAGCAGAGGCGCAGCTGTCCTGGCTTGAGATGATGCTGCCTGGGAGCTGAATACACATGAAAACAGTGAGAGATCCTCTGTAAAAGGTGAGGGAAACGGGAAGGGGGAAAGGACAGTATGTGAAGGGGACCCCAGTTCACCAAATCCAGTCTTCAAAGTGTGCTCTTTACCTTTGTCGGGAACGGATGGTTGTAACTGGTCTCAGCATTATGGCTGGTCACAAACCGGATCTTCAAGAAACTCGTAGAAGCTGAAAACTCCAGTTCCCCGAGCAGTTGTTCTGTGGGAGGAGAGGAATGAAGCAGAACGGATACAGGTAAGGTGAGCTGCGCAGAGCAAACAAGCAGAGTTGAAGTATTAATCTCTAATTCACGTACTGAAATCCCTGCTTCTACTCCAGCAGGCAACAAAACTAAATTTCACAAGGATACAATTGAAATTGTGAGGCCTTTGTGTAACTGCTGCAGTATAGACAGAGGTGGGAGGTGTTACCGTAAGCAGTCTGTTAATATAGGGCAAACAAGCTCTCTGGTGGGAGAAATAACAAACTTTGTTATAAATAACCTGGTTGCAAACGAGCTGTCGATTCATACACAGCAGTTTATTTACAAAAGCATGCCAAGTCCAGACTTGTTTGTGTTTTAATTTACTGCACCACAGATAGTAAAAAAGAAACAACCAAACAAAAACTGAGCCAAAGGGATTGTCTCTGTAAGTATGCCGGTTTCTTAGAGATTGCCCGTATCCCTTTAAGGCAGCACAAAGCCCTTCTTTATAGTGGTTTTAAAATGACCTCCTAAATTAAGACAGCAGGGTCAAACTGACCACACATTATCTAGCGATTGTACTCAACTATTGCCTCATAACTTACAGATTTGTTTATAGCTCTTGTAGTTAGAAAAAAGAAATTCCTCTGATCACTGTGACTCATCCTTTAAAAACAAGTCTCTTTTCAATAGCTAGCATATTTTGGGAAAATCGTATGGTAATCTTGAATCCACCTCTATCTTGCAGAGACTGCAAGAAATTACCAGCATCTCCAAAAGCCACTGTAACGCTACAGATCTCTCCCTGCCTCCCCAGTTAATTGGCAGATGATTCTAGAGGACTTTGAGGAAAAAAACCTCTAAAGAAGGGTTCGACCAACCTCCATTCAGGACGCGGTTGTTTACACCTGCAGTTAGCTTCCTCAAACATTCATCTGTATTATTTCTCTGCATCAGTCCATAAATAGATTCATCTCTCACACTATGCATACACAACACAGGTGGTAAAACAAACTTAATTCATAAACAAACAAACAAAAAACCCAGGACAGCACAACTTAAGAATGTTCAGCTTGTAAAATCCAATCCTCAGATTGGAACATGCCAGGACTAGAATTGCTGGTACAACCTCGATTCACGCCTGCTATAAATGAGTGAGAGTACTGGCTTTATAACATGGCCCCACAGTCATTTTGCCTGGGGATCCGTATATTCAGTGCACTGAAGACAGCGATTGCTGAATGACCAGCTAGTCGCTCTTCTGTTTTCTCTGTATTGGCATAGGGTCTGGACCACACATTGAATATATTTACTGCACATCAGCCAAGCCCTGCGCAGAATACAGAATTATTATTTCTTTGGTGTCCATCTCTGCAGCAGCCTACCGATTTGCAAACAAATACTTACTTACCATCATTGGAGGTGAGGGAGGGTGGGGTTAGACTAAGCGCCATTTTACAACAGAGGCCCAGAAGCCAAAAGCTTGGAGTGCTAAACTTGTGACAAAGACTGACTGCTTCCCCCACTCCTTGCTCCAGGTTATTTAGCATTTCCCGTCATTGTATATGGTTGAGCACATTTCCAGTTCCATCAGTTAAACTCAACCCGTGGTGTCCCAAACAGAGCATGCAGAAACTGGGAGACTTACAAAGAGTAGCCACTCGTGAATAGCTGAAGCGCTGCACAGGATCTCTGTCATCAAGGCAAGGAGAAAGAAACCATTTCTCCCTGGCAGTGTTGAGCTTGCACTAACTATGAGGCTGGGCTCTCTCTTCCTACAACACTCTTTGTGGCTGCTGATAAAGCCTTCCCCAGACCTGACTGCCAGGCTCTGCGAAGGCAACAGCCCCTTCGGTACCTACCTTCGAGCTGCAGACTTGTGCTCAACCCAAACCTTTGTACCACCAAAGGTCCACAGCCTGGCACTTCCCCAAACCTGCTTTGAGCAGTGACCTCTGCTGGTAAACAGACAGGGAACCCAGCGGTTTACAAAGCTGGTGCCCCATCTACCTGGTCCTCAAAGCTTGCCCTGAAGGTAGTCACCCAGCCTGTCTCTTGATATGAAACATCCAACATTAGTAAGCCCACAGCTGGAGCTTGCTGAGTAAGAGCAGCAAATGATGCTTACACATAACCTATAGGAATCTTTGACTCACAGAAGGCTATAAAATCCCACTCTCAGTTCCTTCAAAATTCACTCCAGGGCTCTTGCCATACTTTTTCAGACAAGATGCAGTTAAATATGACAGACAGCCCCAGCATTGTTGGTTTAGTAGACAGATTTAAAAGTTGAGTCATTCAAGAAGCGAAAGGCAAAGCCTGTATTTTTTTGTGTGTTTTGGGCAGGGGAGGGAGAGGAGCTCACTATTCACTCCGCGCTTGGTTCCTTTGACGATTGCGTGAGCACATACACGTGCTTCTTAAGCCACAGTTTTCTCTGAAATTCTTCCTACTTCTGGAACTGACTCTTTATGGGGATTGAAGAAAAAAAAAAAGAGAGAGAGAACTCCTATCCCATCCCCATCAATTAGAAGAATCAGCTAGTGTACCCAGCAGGCCACCCAGGGAACCACACCCCCCCTGAATTTGTGTTTTTGATCTCATGGCAGGCTCCAGAGACACCATGTTCATTTATCTCCTGACTGACTAGCTCTACTGCAGTCCCAAGATTTTTTCAAAGGCAGAAAGGTGAGGTCTTCTCTAATTTATTTTTTGTCTTATGAAATCAGAGTACGGTGTAGGTTTTACTGTCTCTCAGAGCCTGTTTTCTCAGACACAAGGGAGCTAAGCAGTTCGTTTATACTACAGGTTTGTCCAAAGCTGATATGCCAGATGCGAATCTCTACCATGAGTCTGCAGCACGCGGAAGCAATATTCTGATGTAAGAACATCCCCTTTAATACAAGAGCTTGGCAAACCACGCTCCAGGTATGTCCGTGGCACCCAAATGCATTTGATCCACATAGCAAACACGTTAACGCAGTACTGGTGATGAAAACATCAAGACCACAGGGGGAGGGGGCTGTGTGGGTAGTGGGGAGGGTCCTCACCTTACAGCATCTGTGATGATTCCACCCAGACCTTCACCTTTTTATTGCATCTTTGTAGAAAGGTGGTGATGGGAGTGGTGGGAGCGTGGCTGCCATCAGCTGTGAAGCCCCACAGGTATCAGGTGGCGGCCTGAACATGCAAAGCACTGCAAGCTGCCACCATTCATGCCCTGGGGAAAGGGGACAGCACCACACATGGCAAGAAGCACCTCCACCGCTGAGGGTGCTCCTAGGGCTACCTCATACGGATTCACACACCCCCCCCTCACACCCCCGAAAGTGTCAGGCCCTCCCCCCCAGGCAGAGGATCCGATCCTGCACACAGCCAGTTCCAGTAGCTGAGGGGGAGGTCTGGTGAGCACGTAGCCCCCAGACTGCACGACTTGCCTGTGACTCAACAGGTACCAGCAAATTCATCTGCATTCCACAGTTGCAGCTGGATGCATCTGCAGGGGTGCTTGCCTTGCCCTCGGAGCCATGCGCGTCTCTCAGTAGGTAGGAAGATGGCTGCTTAAGGCCTTAAGACACCGCGCGCAGTACACACAATACAGCCTCTGTTCAAAGTAAGCAGCAACAGAATCGAAACCACTTCATTTCAAGGGTGCATTCAGGCCCTGAGCTGCGATTGGCATCGAGACAATTCTCCAAAGTGGCACAGTGCTCCTGTGGAGGGAGCAAGTCCTGCCCGGCTCCCACAGACACAGCAGTGTGCAATCACTTCAAGGACTAGGGCCGCCGCATCTGTCCACTCGCAGTCTGAATTTTCAAAGTTGTATCTCAGAAAATGAAGAAGGATAGGGTTTTTTTCAGATTTAAGAGACTGCTTAAGAGCTAAAGCCTCTATTTTATTACTCCATTGTAACAGGAAAACCTATCTGATCAACTGCATACCTCTCCACAGCTGCAGTGGCAACAATTTCAGATACTCCTGTCTACAGCTAACCTGTAGGGAGAGGCAGGTAGTTCACAAGGTTACCAGAACAGCCATCAAACCAAATGCTATCAGGTTCACTTGTGCATTTGGTATGCAATCCAGCAAGAAGATGCAGCTCAGCTTTGAGATGATTAAACAGATGAGAAATATTATCAGGCTTGAGGGATCCAATTTAACTGCAGTTACATAGAAACCAACTGTAAAAAGGCTTTATTTTTTTCCTTGTTACCCAGAATGCAGAAATGAACTCGAGAGACTCTTCCCATACCTCACAGAGGCTTCACAGACTGATTATTTTTATGTTAAGACAGAAGTATATAAAAGGACTTGAAACACCAGCACAGTTTGCCAGAAGAATATAATTATTCCCAAAGCCAAAACTAGGATAAGATGTTATCCCTGTTTGAGTTGTGTGCGCCAGCTACTGCTTCTTCAGAGGGCACCCAATCTACACTCACATTCATGAGCATTAGATACTGTTAAAGATGCACTTTTAAGTAAAGGCTTAAAAAAAGTCAACAGCTCTTTAAGAACTGGAGCTTTTAAAAGAAACCACAAAGCAATCAGCTTTTGGAAGCTCTTCTGTCATACACCGAGAATGCCATGAATCACACGCACATTAGCAGATGTCGTGTGCAAATCTCTACTGCAACACAAGGAGGACAGACCTCAAGCACTTTGGCATCAAAAAGAAGTCTACATTTTAAGCCTGCTGCTGACAGCCGTAACACTGTTAATTACAATTTACAGCTTATAGTTGTGGGAGTATTGCAGAAAATACCAGAGCAATAAAAAAACCCCACCAAAATATTCTGCACCTGTTTTAAATGCATGAAAAATTTATTTGAAACTTTCAGCTGAAGTATTTGGGTCACCAGTTACACCTGAGGTACTAGCTAAAGCACCATTGTAACTCCAGGTGCACATTGCAATACCAGAAAATAAGCAAATTACATTATTTAATAAGCCAGACAGGCAAGAGGCTTTGACATAACAGTCAAACCTGTGGTAGAAGTTAAGCTTGGGGAAGCTTTAAAAGACTTTATGCTTAACCTTTAAGTATAATGAAAGGCAGTCCACCACCTTGCAGTGTTAGCTGTAATCCACATCAATGCAAAAGGAACAATATAGTTCTAATTTCCACTATCACATCTAACATATGCAGTGTCTGCGTTACTAGAAAATTATCTTTGTACTGAGGAAAGCAAGATGCAGGTGTCATTGTAGATTTGGGGTTTTCTTTTACCCAAACCTTACAGGCCCCCTAAGAATTATTACTACACAACCACTCACTATCAGCTGATCATTTCATCACACCAACGTAACTGACATCGTGGCCATCTTCAGATCTTCGGTCCTCTAGCAAAAAAAAACAGTCAAAACCCCATAGGACTAACAGCACTGAAGAGAACAGAAGGAAAATGATCCAAATTTTGTTCCCCCTTATCACACTAAATTCATTTGCAAGACCATTTAGCTTACTGTTATCACAAGGAAATTACAATAAGGTACTGCAGCTACATCTAAGCTCTTCATACTCCATACATGTTTTCTAGTGTAGATATCTCAATAACTAGAGTCAGTTTAAAAATTGAGTAGTTAATTTTCAAACAATTTGGACAGGTTTACTTCCAAATAAAAAGCTTTAAAAACTGCTTTTAGGAAGTTGCATTTTTCACCAGAAGCTACCAATAATGTATATTTATTTGAAAAAGTTGGATATGCTGCAAACATCCTTCTGTCCCCCTTAAAAGAAAGCTGTTGATCTAAACTTTAATTCACAATATCATAACTTGGAGTTTTACTAAATGCAGTAATGTTTCCTGTATGTTTCAGCATAGATCAGAAATTAGTTTCCTAGGTCACCTTAAAGATAAAATCCAAGCTGCTAACTTTTCAAGCAGCATTTGTCTTAACAGTGCCTTTCTGCACACCCATTTTACTCTGAAGGAACATTTCCATCTTACAGAAGAGTAGCATGTTTAGCATGTTTTATTCCCGGGCACATCTGTTTCCTACTCTTAAAGTACACACTTCATCCGCACTAAAAGTGTTATCAACTAAATTTATGAAACACTTAGGCACACTAAGTATCTATGTAAATCTCTACTCAGCCCTTTAAAAGAAAAGGGTAGGGAAAGAATACATCGTGAAAAACAGTGAAGGATCTGAGTGGCAAAGTAACTCTGATAATCTCAAATGCCATCATCTTACGTAAAATAAGAACTGACACTTTCTCATTTGCAAGTGATATTAAAAGAAGGCAAGATGAATTTTAAAAAAGTTTTATTATACAAAAGATGATCCAAACCCAGAAGAGCAGTTCTAAGAGTTTTGTTCTGTGACTTGTACTTCCATATGCTTTTCCAAAAAGCCAAGATAAAAAGGCTCATTAGTCCCGTTTCTTACCAAGAGTGTTGAAAAAAAATGTAGCTGCATCAAAATCTGTTATTTATTCTTTGTATTCCAAGAATTGCTGAAGTCTTTTCTTATGTTCTGTAGACACTTGCACTGCACTAAAAACAACAAATGCAGAACATAAGATTTTACATGAAATGTAATACACCACAAAAATAAAGCCTCTTGCCAAAATTAAGTATACATTGAAATCAACAATTACACTGAAACTAAATTTTAGAAGACTCAGCTGTATGAAAAACCTACATTCCAAGAAAAAGACAAAGTATATTAACCCTTAAAACTGTCAATTCTTACCCTCAACAGCTTCCACTACTAAAAAAGACACTTGTGCCACAAAACCTAGCCAATTTCCTTACCTTTAAACACATACAAGCAATTGTTTAACTTGAAAGAATGATTTAGGTAAGAAAGAATCTCTTAAAATGATCTCTCCTGTACATCTAGCACTTCCAAACTGAGTAACATTTCATCCCCACAGGGAGAGATGGGCAGATACTGCAGGAAGTTTCGGTCCCGCATATTCAGAGGCCAAGTATGGAAATCTGCCTGTTGTGACAGTAGCCGAGAAAGAGCCAGACGACAACCAAGAAGCAAGGGAATTTGATTATTTGGACTCTTCATAGGATTCTCAGGATTCTCTCCCTACAGAACAGACAATCGTCTCTAGTTGATTTACTTTCTTTTCAACAGCTAAGATTTATTAAACAAGTGGTATTCATGGACTGCTTCTAAAGAGTTCATGAAAAGTCACTAAGAAAAATTGCCCAGAAATCTATGAATAATAGGTTTCTAAGGGGGACCGCATATCTACACAAGAATTTTTTAAGGTTCCACAAATCAAAAAATACTAAAATACCATGTTAGAATAATGACTCAAAGGGATTTCTGCACAAACTTCCTTTTCACAGGTCCTACAATAACATTAATTAAAACTAAATTTTGCAAGCAATCATGAAAAAGTTCTTACTTTAAGTGTTCTCCAAAGACCGTAGTTATCCGGTACAGTGCTGTTTTCAGAGATGCTCTGAGTGCAAATCGTAGCGTTTTGTAGGATGTGTCCACCAGACTTCCTGAAATCCTGGGGGGTTTGCTAGAAACATGAGGCAGTTTGAAGTGTCTGTCTACAACCTGATTGAGGAAAAACATAAAATGAACTTGTTTCATCTGTTCAATTATTTCATAATGTAACTAGCAACATGTTTATGTCAAATAAAGCAAAAAGAAAGTGCAAGTTCAGAAATCCCACCAAGACACATAAAAATGCACTGGAGACTGAGCTTGACCTTGCATGTCCTGGCCATCAACATGAACACAGAACCAAGTCTGAGAAATAAGATTCTCTGTTAATGAGTCTTAAATGCTAAGCACAGCACACGCTGCAGTAGGAACACAATCCTGTCCTGTATTATGGCTCGTTTCTTTCAGAAAAAAGGGTATTGGCTTTTTTTTTTCCCCCTGGTGCCTGTTCTTGGAATAGATGACTTGCACTGAAGAACTTTAATAACCTCTAAATTCTTTCCAAGAATCTCCATTAAGGCAGTGTAAAATGATTATGTCAATAGGACACGCATAGCCTTGGAAACAAATCTGGATTTTTCTTTTTAAATACACATTACACAAACATTAGTAATTTGAGAGTAATGTCTTAGTATTAGTAGAGAAACACCACACAAATCTTATCTCCTGTGATTCGCAAAGTCTCCAAGTGCTCCAGGTTGCACGAGGAATTGTGTACAGCCAAATAAAGATGAACTCCTAACTACGCATAAAATATAGTATTATAATTGCTGCACCCCTGAAATAAGGTCTGTAACTGAGCACGTAGTACCTTTTTTTTAGTTAAACAATCCATTATTCCAAAGCATTAAACATGCTTTCCACTTCTACAGTTTAAAAACCTAACAAGGTTTTTATTCAGCTGTTTCATAATGCACATAATGGCAACTAGCTGTTTTGGTTAGATTAACTGCAGAAGAGAAGCCATTTACAGTGGTAACAACTTGAATGTTATGACTGGTCAGCAACGTCAAAATATAAAATTAACAAAACTCCTTCTCTTCTCCTAAACTTGTTCTGCAGTAAGAAAAAGTTAAGTTTTTACCTCCTGAAGAGTCAGTAAAGTATTCAGAATAGCTGGCAGCGTAGTCTGGACAACTCCAAATTGGTCTTCAGTAAAGGAGGCTGCTACCAAATGAGACAGACCTTTAAAAAACAAAAAGTCTGCTATAATTACTGAATTCTCAACTTCTGAACCATTAACAAAGATCATGGTTTTGCCTCAAGATTCTACTAGTGTGGTGGAATTCTCCAGGACTTACTGAAGGCAGATGACAGTTACCTCAGCTTTGGCTTGCTTCAGGACTAAACCAGTCACTGGTTTGACAGGTGTACGATAGTTTGAGGTTGATGATAATGCAAGAGAGATTATACATAAAATAAATGAAAAAAAAGCATTGGCTCCCTCTTTCCACTGCTCTGGAGCTGCACCTGACATCAACCAGGAGACAGGACCTATTTCACAATTCTTCTAGCCGCACACAAGCATCTCCAGATCACTTAACTTTCTTTGTTCAGCTTGTATGAGAACTCTCTACTACTTTGAGGGAAACCTTGATTTAGCTTTAAACCCCTTCTCAGTTTACTTATTTATCATATTTCAAAAAAATTACAGCCTAGCTGTCTGCCCTTAGTTAAAACACAAATGGTATCTTTTGCTTTTCTGCAAACTGTATGTGTGATTCCCATCTCCTGACTCTATACACGTCCCAACTCATCATCTTCAATCTGACACAGCCTGGCCTATCTACCCATAAAACATATAACCTAGGAAGAAAGATCACCTTTTGCACAGACAAATCTACAAAGATTCTATAAATACCGGTATTTGCTCATGACTTTGAAACAAAAGAAAATGCTGTAGTGCAACCACATACTGTCATTGTTCATTGGGATCGAGTGCACCCTCAGTAAGTTTGCAGATGACACCAAGTTGGGAGGGAGTGTTGATCTGCTGGAGGGCAGGCAGGCGCTACAGCGGGACCTGGACAGGCTGGATCGATGGGCCGAGGCCAATTGTATGAGGTTCAACAAGGCCAAGTGCCGGGTCCTGCACTTGGGTCACAACAACCCCAGGCAACGCTACAGGCTTGGGGGGGAGTGGCTGGAAAGCTGCCCGGTGGAAAAGGACCTGGGGGTGTTGGTTGACGGCCGGCTGAATATGAGCCAGCAGTGTGCCCAGGTGGCCAAGAAGGCCAACGGCATCCTGGCCTGTATCAGAAATAGTGTGGCCAGCAGGAGTAGGGAGGTGATTGTCCCCCTGTACTCGGCCCTGGTGAGGCCACACCTCGAGTACTGTGTTCAGTTTTGGGCCCCTCACTACAAGAAAGACATTGAGGTGCTGGAGCGTGTCCAGAGACGGGCAACGAGGCTGGTGAAGGGTCTGGAACACAAGTCCTATGAGGAGCGGCTGAGGGAACTGGGGATGTTTAGCCTGGAGAAAAGGAGGCTGAGGGGAGACCTTATTGCTCTCTACAACTACCTGAAAGGAGGTTGTAGAGAGATGGGGGTTGGTCTCTTCTCCCTAGTAAGAGACGACAGGACAAGAGGAAATGGCCTCAAGTTGCGCCAGGGGAGGTTTAGATTGGACATTCGTAAAAACTTCTTTACCGAAAGGGTTGTCAGGCATTGGAACAGGCTGCCCAGGGAGGTGGTGGAGTCCCCATCTCTGGGGGTATTCAAAAGGCGTTTAGATGAGGCCCTAAGGGATATGATTTAGTGGGGGACTTGGTAGTGATAGGTTAATGGTTGGACCCGATGATCTTGGAGGTCTCTTCCAACCAGAACAATTCTATGATTCTATGATTCTTTTAATTCTCTACAGACCACCTTTTTTCCATTTATTTCTTAAGTTACTACCTGAGTGCCTCCCTCCCTCAACTCTCCGTGATTAACAGAGAAAGACGCAGAGCCTTTAGTCAGAAAAGCTGTTGTAAAGAGACATCATAAATCTGTTACTGATTTTAAAAAAAAAGTAAAAATGATACACAGGTTCATGTGGGAGAGAAGCAACAGAAATCAAGTTTAAGAATCTCTACCAAACATTTGCAGAACATAAGCTAAGGATCTTGCATGGGATCTCAAAACTAACAAGTGAGTTAGACCTTTATTCATGTTGGTATCTGAAACGCAGTCAGTTTTTCTTCAAAAGATTTTACTTCTGTTACATTTATAAAGCACAGAGCCCCAGAAACCTGGAATTGGGTCCTTTTATTTGTAGTTTCGTGAGCCAGAGTGGATCACCTGGGAACAGAAACTGCTTACCTTCCAAAGCCCAGATGTGCATCTGGGCATCAGAGAAGACAGCTTGGATGGAGGCTTCTGGGTGCTGAGAAGAAATCAAAGCATTCTGAGTGCACTTTATAAATAGTATCACCAAAATTGCACGTTTCAATTAAGGTATTACACATTTGACAGGATCGTGTCCTTCCCCTCAGAAAAGACCTGCAAGGGTGGCAGATCTCAGGGAATACCCAGAAAAATCTGATTTTTTAAGAAACTAAAATTCTTTTTGGACAGGAGCTGCCCACAAAGCTTATAGCTACAGTTGGGACTTCCAGAAAAGAAAGTATATTAGTTAACTAGTTTTCAAGGGCTAAATGGGCAATACAATTCCCCCAGGCCTATTTCGTGATCTTGCTTGCCTCAGTCTCTGCTCCAGTCTATAACTGATCAGAAAACACTGCTGTACATGTAAGCATAAACCATTATCATATACACAGACGAGATCTGCATATAAAAATATGATCTCTACTTGCAGGAAACATTTAAGTCCCTGAAAAACAGAGACCTAAAGTAGAGGAGGATGCTTCTGTAAAACTTGAGTTATTGTTCAATTATTCTAAGGGAAATATACAACTGTTTTCCTGTGTAAATACTATGCAAATTTAGATTAAGCGTTCAAGTTCACCTGAAAAGCAGTAGTAATATTAGTACCAATATTTCATAAGGAGAAATTCCCAACATTCTAGCTACCACTTCTCCCACAAAAGAAAACTATAAAGAATTCATTTGGTGCACTGGCCTAACAAAGGGTAGTTAATTCAATTTTAGCATTAACTAGAAGCCGTGTCATCTTACAATTAGTATACCAAGACAATTGCATTTAAGTTCTTAGTTGTGTTTTACTAGTATACGATGCTTTAAGCAAAATGCAGTTTATAATCAGATGAGTTTAAACAAGTATTATTATTCTTTTTTATGCAGGTATGGGATACTCCTGCTATGAAACTGGCAGTAAGTACGAAGTTGCACTTATGGAAAACCTTAGATTAAAACAAAGGTTTTAGAACCATTACTATATGCAAAAGGTACATAGTGCCAACAGCAGAACCCTCACGCTAATGCATTTCTAGTCCATGCTGCTCAGTCACAAAACATAAGATCATGATTACCTTGCTGAAGAAATACATTATCAGCACTCGTTTTGACAAAAAGTTTTTTATCTGGAAAGAAACAAAAGATGATATTTAATCTGTATTTATCTGAAGGTATGCACAGATGGCCCTCCTTGACCCTTCTCACAGTAAAAAGGGCTTGGGGAGCAGGGGGGAGGATTTTTGTTATGTAAGCTAACTGGAGAAGGAAGTATTCATTAAGAAAAATGGGAAGTTCTTTCAGAAGAGAGAACACCTAGGTTACAGCCAGTGCAGCTTATCTGTACTGCAGCTTTTACTCTACCTGTTCTTGCTTGTTCTGAAGCCATGTGTAAATAAAGCTTGGCTGTACTGCCTCACTGCCAGCTCTTGCAGCAGAGAGCACTGGGAAGGATTCGTGGTGGGAACCATTCATTTGCAGATCTACAAGAGAAAGACAGTATCTTCAGAAAAACTGGTTGCTACCACTTTAATCCTCAAGATACAGATCTCTATTGACATGCCTACTACACTTACGACTGCAAGGCTAGAAACAGTGCTGTGGAAAAATCTCTACCTGAACCTGACGTCCACAGCTTTGGTCCCCTTCTCATAACATGAGGACTTTGGACTGATCCATGCCAAGGAGAGTTTACATCCAGAATTCCCATCTTGCAATTTAAAGCAGGTGAGCTGAAAGGCGAACCAACATCAGGCCCAGGCGATGTCTTTAAAGGCATTAGGGATGGTTTAACTAGTGAAGACATGGAGGCTCTGGGAACAATATTAGACCTCTGTGACTGGAAAGACATGTCTTCTGTCATGACGGTTCCTAATGACAAAGAACACATGGCATGAAGACAAACAGGCTGGCACATATGAAAGAAAAGATGGGTTTGTTATTTGATTGTTATTTCAACCACCTCTCTATCATTGGAGCTTTTAAAGGACATTGTTTCTACTGTGGTTTTGCAAAGAAGTACACATCCACATGAGCATGAAGAGTTTTAAAAGTTCATCAGTTTAAGAACAGCAAGTGATGAGAAGGAGCGCTGTGGATTTATTTATTTTTCTCCTTTTGCTAGCTAGCATTACTACACCCTGCTATATATCTACATGAATTGTGCTTTTAGGATTAAGTATTAGAAAAAAGGCTACCTATAGAAGAATGGCAATTCTTTCTGATTCTGCTTGGTATGTAAGAAAAGACATGTCAGTCACAAAATCTAAGGAGCAGCAGCACTAGAAGAAATTCACCTCTGACATAGCAACAGTCCCCTGCTGTTCCCAGGGCACTTGTATCCTAGGCACTGACTGCTAAGGGACGCAATTACCTGGCACCCCTTGTGCTAACAGAGCTCTGCTGCCAGGAGCAGTGCCTACGTCTGGCATGTAAAACACCCGAAGTGCTGGCAGGCTGCACGCAGCTCAAGAGTCAGACTGGCTTTTCTTATTCTACAGTGATATTAGCGAATCACACAAACGTATTCAAAGGCCCCACAACAACAAACTAAAAACTAATTTTACCATCTCAAACTAATCATAAGAGCAGCTATGCAAATTACAAAGCATCTTTTGCTAAGACTGTTAGTTGTCCCTGTACTAGGTTCAACCACTTACTAAAACTGTAATAATTAGACTTTCTTAATTCATGCAAGTGTGGAAAAAATACTGTATTGAACATAACATCATGCAAAGTAAACAAACTGAGTAAATGTGATCTTTCCAAGTTTTCTAGTTATTTTGGGGTTATTTCAACAAGAATACCTAAAATTAAATTGAGGGAGAGACTTTCCGTTTGCATTTATTTGCAGAAAACCCTGTGACTCATTTTCCCATACAACTTAATTGAGACTAAGGTACCTATGTAATTAATTGGTACTATCACGCTTTACAAACTATTATGAGAGTTTCCTCACATACCTGCAGCCTGTGGAGATACTTTCAGCTCTCCTGCTGGCTGCTTTGCTCTCCCATTCGCGGCTGCAGCTTCCTGCTGTGTGATCAGCCTCTGGGTCAGATCACTCAGAAGACTCAAACACTCCCTTGATATTGCAGTCCAGTTGTGCGGGTGCCCACCTAGCAGCGTGCACACGAAAAGGAAATGCAGTAGGTATGTTTAACCCAGATGCTCATCCTTCTATCTATTCTGACAGCGCCCATTTTCTCTCAGCATAAGCTTCCAAGATTATAGTACTACTCGATCTCTAAAAATACACAGTGCATTTTCACAGTGTCAGTTTATTTGTACTGAGAGGAAGATGAAAACATGGACAGATTCTATCCTCCTGTCAATGGATAACTCTAAAAAGACTTTAGTGAAACCCGCTAAGCAAGTGGGAAACATAGGCAGTTCGGCCTATCCGATCTGAAATCACTGAACAACGAAAATGCACAAAGTAGTATCAATGGTGATGGTAAATGGTTTTGAAGTAGTACAAAGACTAGAATTCCTGATGAGGTGTAACAAAAAGTTCCTGAGGGCTTCTAAGCAGTTTTAATTGACTTGCTCTGCCATACCTTTGTATATAGCAACGGGCTTGTGTACTAATTGAAATTATAGCCGTCGTTTGTTTTCACAACTCTAGTGGTGACTCACGATTTGTGCTTGAGTTCACCTCCCATCTCACCATTAGGCTTTCATACCCATCTGTTAGATTATTCAGTTTGGACTATTTGACGGGTGGTGTCAAAAGGACCCTGCTTTCAATATCCTAAGATCCGTGTTTCCTCATGGCTGTCATTTAAATCAAACAATAGGCACCAGAATTTGAGTTTCGTAGATGAAAATATGAATATAGATAATTAAGCATCCTTTTGGGAAACGCACCATAGGGATGAGGCCTCCTGGCTTATGTAGCATGCCTCACAGCATTAAATAACTTCTAAAAGCATTTGACTAACACTTTAAAAAAAAAAAAAAGAGTAAGAATCAACATGAAATAGTTTTTATAATTACCTGGCTGACTAAGGCTAAAGACTTCCTGTCGTCGAACAGGAGAATACTGGGAAAGTAACATCAAGTCTTGTAAGGCTAAAAACTACAAAGAAAGGAAAATGTTTTAGTGCATGCAAAGTCCAACAGATTTCCTTAAAAAAATGTAGTTATCCATACAAAAGCAATCCCTAACAAAGAATGAGTTCACACGGACTAAAACCAGCCATGTAACAGAAAAAGAAAGAAGGCAAATGACGGCACACACCCGTAGAACCACTCTGGATGGGGCTGCTGAGTTAGTAAGAGCTTCAGAAAACTTTACTGATAAGTCACTTCTTTGGAGTTAAAGAAGATCTAACACCATTTTTTATCTTAAGAGCTCAGACAGAAAGAACCTAAGATGCAAAAAAGTCTAAGGAAAGAACTGTTTTTGCAAGCCAGAGCTCAACTACATGGTATGCCATACAGTACTGGACCTAATACTGCTTTTTCATGTGATGAAGTAGTTAATGTGGCAAACCAAAAATAACCAGATTTCTCACACTATGCAAGACCCAATTATAAATTAGACATTTCAGTAACAGCTGAGATTATAAATTAGACTTCCTCTACCTTTAACCGTGCTGTGCTCAACTCTTCCCCACCCATCCTTTGACAATGCAAAGCTTAAAAAAGGATTCAAATGCACTGCAGCCTATTATATCTCCAGTTTATATCAGAGATCTGTAAAATCAGTAAATGTGGATTTTGCACGTGCAGGAGAATATTCTTATCTTTATTTACATAATACTTCTTATACGAGGTCTCCAGTT
Source organism: Phoenicopterus ruber ruber (assembly GCA_009819775.1). Classification (NCBI taxonomy): domain Eukaryota; kingdom Metazoa; phylum Chordata; class Aves; order Phoenicopteriformes; family Phoenicopteridae; genus Phoenicopterus; species Phoenicopterus ruber. Next base: position 6,501,807 of record CM020222.1, on the reverse strand, counting down.
TCTAAGTATTATAATCAGTAAATCCCATTAATGATCACCACAGTCAGACCAAAATTACTCTGCTTTACTCACAGATTTTAAGTAGCTTTTTAGTATTGTCTTTTTAAAAAAAAGAAACCCAATTTCCAACATAAATATGGAAATACATTTTTAATTTCAAGAGAGAACACACACTTAAGAACTCAAGTATAAGTAGCAGGGGCAAAATGTTGAGTGTACAAAGATTTGACAAAACACTTGCTTATCTGACAAGACTCAAAGTTGAAAGAGTTAAATGCTGAATGTCACTAACCTGTTGATTTTGCATGAGTCCACACTAATATGCTGCAGACAAATGTCTGTCTTCAGCTCAAAGTAACACAGTGTGATGCGCACCAGCAGATGTCACTACTACACAAATTTTCACCCTTCGGTGTAACTGCCTCCTTGACTGTTCCGAGACAGCGTTTTAAAGAACTAGCACCTCAATTAAAATAACTGGCACCTGGAAGATCCAGTTGCGTGCTTTGAGAAACACCTTCTCAGCACACACCTAGCTGGGACGATGGTGGGAATTCAATTACCTTTATAATGAGGGGAGGGTTGCTGTTTAAGATTTTAGGCAGGCACTGGTCTGTCTCCTCAGCAAAAGTTGGCTGGATAGGAAAATGATGTGTCTAAACATAAAAGCAGAAGTGGCGTTATACAGAGCAAAATACAAGAAAACCTTACGAAAGACTGCACCCGAGCCGTTATTTGTCAGGTGAATGATGAACTACAAAAGCACATACCCCGTTGCTTCAACTTACTGTAAACTAGCTTGGAATTTCTAACATAGAAACAAAAAAGACTTTACCTCTTACATTTAAAATTGAGAAATCTTAGAAAATCCAGATATCTTTATCTTCAAATACCTTCCATGTACCCATATAATTCATAGCTAGGGGCACCGTATCATTATGAAAAGACATTCCTCTAACCACATACCCAGGGAAAAAACTAGTGACACCATTCAGAGACAAGACTGAAATCTAAACAGTAATGTCTAACCACTCTGGTGAAGAACTGAGGGTTCTTTTACCAAATAATAAAAGATTTTTTAAATTCACTGATAAACTAATGAAGTCTTATTTTTATCACCATGATATTCATATTCTGTGTTTTAATAGAATTTCTGTTCTTGCGGCTACATTTAAAACGTAAATAGCAGTGCTTAAATTATATCAAACGTTGCATCTTTTTAACACGGACCAGTTTGGGCACAGATTACCTGTCAGTTTTGTGTTACTGCACTCATTTTACATATCATAGCTTATTCTCCTCTGTTTCCAACTGCAAAATTGCAATTTGAGGTAGCAGTTGCTTTCAAAGTGTTAATAAAGTGACTTCACATGGACCAAGTTTACAATTTCTTTCCTGACTTTTCAGTTAACGCTATGCAAACATTTACAAACAGCTTTGGAAGTTTTTTAGCTCATTAAAAGAAATCATGTGGATAAATAAATCTTATATTCAACAGTCAAAAGGGCAAGGTCCATTTTATACCTTCACAGCTCGACCTTTTTTTTGTCTTCCACAGTTTTATAAGGAATATAATAATTAGAGACATTGAGACACAGTGTTCACTAGTGCTTCAACTATTACCCTTTTAAAAAGGTTGTTCACACCTCAGAGCTGTTGTTGGAGCCGTCTACAGATTCTGACACATCATTACATCAGTTATGCTTGACTCATTGTTAATCTTTTCTCTGTGCAGTCACAACAACTAGAGACCTTTTTAATTAAAGCTAACTGTATGCCATTTCATTCCATAAGAGTGCTTTGCACCAATACATTGATCCAGGATTTAAACCTCGCTTTTTTTTCCTACTGATCTGCAGTCTAGTAATGGGGTTTTTTTTAAAAAAAAAATCAACTTAGATGAACAATTTTTTTCCTCTGTATTCTTACAAAGAAATACCTGGATTTGTCAACAAAGATCAAGACTTCTCCAATTCTTCGCTGGCAAGACTTTTTTTCCTCTCTTCAATCATGGTCTCAGATTTATTCTAATAAGATTCATTATATATTTAAATGGTCTTTTTTTAGCCATATTAATTTGTAACTTTATGATTGAATGAAAAAGCAGAAATGTCTTAATTACCAAGATTGCTTGAAGTCTATTTTAATACTGCAGCCTGAATTAGATTAACATCTCCCCACTTTGGAGGACTGTGTACTTTGATGGTTTGCTTAAATTGGAGATTTCCAGAGCTTAGCTCACAGAAAATTGACAGCATTTTCTTCTCTTTCCCATTGTAAAATTGGATTGAGAGCTATAGAGTTTCTGGATATTATCTTCCCATGTAACCTGTAGCCATTTGTCACAAGTCTTCAGCTAGTCTCACACTCAAATACAAAATCATTGCATGGAAACACATGCAGAGACCAAGCTAGCAAGCTCTGCCAGACACGCACGGGCCCTGCACTGGCTCATCTGTCATTACACCTAACGAGGACAAAGAACACGGTGCAGACTCCGTGAAGCACAAAGTGGTTCTTTGTTAGGGTGGCCCCAACAGCATCTGCATGGACTTCGCATCAAACATGAACAGGAGAAGGGGGACATGGAAACAGAAGTAGCAGAGTAAGAAGAGGAGGTGGAAGTAATAAAGCATTGTTGCAAACACAATTTTGTAAGCAGCATAGGCTTGTTGTGCTATAGGGAGCGAAAGGGGAGGTCAGTTAACACCCAGGCCTCTCTCAACTGTTCAGTTATCAGATATTATCTGTGGTGCATGCTTTGAAAATTCAAGAATTCATAATAAGTTATCTCCTAGTAATACTTTCTTTTCAAAAGCAGTTTTATCTGTGAAACACTGATGCTACACCTTTAGCACTGTCACTAAGTACTAACCTCCGTAGCATAGATTTTGAAGAGTAACCATGCAATGTACCAGGTAATCAGAAGAAATACGCCACATAACCAGGCATGATAAAACAAGGAGAGATCCAGTAAGCCAGTCAGAGTGTCGATAGGATGCAATTTACTGCAGATAAAACAACCAAGAAGATAAAAGTATTTTTATTATGGAAGATGTCTATAGTAAGCTGTTACAGTAGCAACAATTGCAAAAATAAAGTTGTATTTTTTTGCAAATACAGTTTCTTAAAGATGTTTGAGATACTGAAAAATTAAAGAAATGGTAACTGTGATGAAGTTAAGAAAAATTAAGGAAATCAAGGAAAAGAAAAGAAATATGAAATAAATAACGATGATTACAGTTTTAGTCAATTAATGTAATAAGACTCCAGTTTCTCTATTTTAAAACAAATGGCAGCCATATAAAATGAAGATATGCCCCCCCAAAACCACAGAAAAGCAGATAAAACACATGTGATTTGGAGAGATGAGCCTTTCTAATACTTCAGAGACTCACAGAGATGAAGGAAACAGGCAGGATTTCTTAATGACTACCTACAAGGTGGTTCCTACAAGGGGATGTTGGCTCCTTCTGGATCCATTTCAGAAGCACCCAATGCTCCCCACGTTCTGTGCGGGGAGGCAAGGACCCGAGTCCTGCGACACACACAGAGCCAGCTGCTAAGCTGGACTTCGTTAGCAAAGGGAGCTGTCTGCAATATTCCCCTGCAAGTTTTCAGCACAACGTACCACCTACCTGTCTATACGAAGATCCATTGTGGTACTGATCCATACCTTTGGGATGTAACCTAGGGGATCAAAAAGAAACACTGAAACAAATACGACACTGCAAAACACATACGCAACAGGGCAAAAAAGACATAAGTAGAATGCGTGTAGAGAGACAAGAGATAGGTCTTGTAACACGTGTGCACCAAGAAACAATCTGCCTTTGGGTTTTGTTTTGTGTTTTTTTTAAGAAATAGAAACAAGAGAATGAAAAAAGGCTACAGGCCAGCAACTGTACATTGAGAGATGTAGACCTTATCTTTTATTGCTAGCTTCTCAGCATTGAGTTATTTGTGTTTCCTCGCTAACAAAAGAGGGTTAATAGTAATTTAATATTAATTTTCACTACAGCTTAGGCAGCAGCAGAGTGCTTTTAAAGACTTAATGGAAACTGCTATAGAACCACCATACTTCTAATTTATCCCCTAATGTAAATAAAGTGGAAATAATTCTAGCATATTTTGACATCATTTAGGAGGATAACTACAACCATAACATTAAAAATTCCTGTTTTTTAGAAAGTCCAGTGCAACCATCTTCATCAGCACAATTTTTTTTACCATTGTTTTAAAGACCAAACTTCAGTTTCATATGGGAGGGAGCCATACTGCCTTTGTCTCCCCAGCTTCCTCCAACTAATATAAAGGGCACTTGAGAATAAAGCCAAAGTGCTAATTTTTACTAAAAAAAATAGTGAAAATACAGCAACATTACATATAATGAAGTCATGCCCACTGCTGGTGTGTCAGGTTCAGTTCTGTGACACTGTATTTCAAATACCAGGCAATGGAAGGAGCAGTTCAAGGCATGCAGATGTTTATCCATGTTAAAAAATATTTGGAAATATTTAAAGAAAAAAGGGAATACAAATAACAGACTAAAACATTTTTGTTTTAATTGCACTGTGTTTACAGATTTATAATCTTTCTGCCACAAATCTGGACAGGTACATAAACAGTGACCCAAAGCATCACATTTTAAAATGTACATCTGTAAACCACCAGCTGATGAGAATTTGGTAGCTCCTCTTACATGCAAGTTCTTTCACAGCTGCCTGCAACAAGATTTCCTGCACAGAAGAGATCACCAGAGACAATAGTCTCTGTTTTGGTAGAGTGACCAAACACAGACTTCAGGTTAGAAAAACTACTGTTTCCCACTCCCTTCTCCTTCCAATACTATCATCATCTTATAATGTTATCAGCTAGACAATAAATTCTTACAGAAGGTGTTAATCTCTTTGGAGAAGAGACATTTCTCATATGCTAAAGAAGTTGCCGTGAGGCTGTAAGAATTGCCATCATACAAATATCACTGTACAAACCCTGTGCCTTTTCTTACTGTTTTAGAGAAGTATTTGTTTAAACAAGTCTATGTGCCTTCAGCAAGTTACCTGGAAGGCTGAAAAATAGTATAACAGGCCTGACTGATTAAAGAGAAAGTTTTCAAAATACAGGAATTGAGAGAGAGAGAGAATTTTAGGAACCCTTACCAAAAAAGTAATATGCAACACAGAAGTTTCTAATGAAATATAGCGATTCCACACAACTGTGTTTAATGAGGAGAGGCAAAGATCTTCTGAAACGTAAGTACTTGTATTGCTAAAAACAAACAAAAAACTAGTTTAGCATTCCACATTCAGAAGAAATCAATGAAATGGTAAAAAAAAAGACAAGGTACTTGAAAACCTGAAGTCTAGATGAATTAAAAAAAATTTAGTTTAAGGCAATTCCAGGTGTTACACCTACTATTTATTCTCCCGGTCTCTTTCTGCCATTTTATAATCATTTCTAGTTCTCAATTGACTCTATACACCGGGGAACAAACTAGAAGAATGCTGTCTAATGCAAAATAAATAAAAAACCCAAAGAAGGCACATTTAATCTACTAGATTTCATTTAGAAGTGTTCCATTAAAATATGGGGAAAATTCAGACAAGTGTGAGTTAGAGAGTCAGTAATCCTCCAAGCAGCAAAACCAGTGTAATACTGACGCCTTTCTCCATACAAACAAGTTATATGTCTTTCCAAACGACCAAAGCAACCTGTCTGACACTATATGCAAATGAAACCAAAGTGGTTTAATTTTTTACCTGGCTAAGTTGCATTAAAAAAAAAAGAGAATTAATAATATTCAAATAATCGAATTTTTTAAAATACTATAACTACATCATTGTCAAAATGATGCTTGGTTTGATGATAAACTGAACGGTCACGACTTAAATGTTTTTCAATAAAACAACCAACCTCATTTAAAGACACCTTTTGCCAAATTGGTTGGACTTTGTAAATCTGGGAATCATGCAAAGTTAATGGCTGCTGGGAGGCATTAAGTCATGAACAAGCTTTGGAAGTTGAGCTTTAAGCAAGATTTAATGTGCTATTTAGACTTTAAATTATCCGGTACCCAGTTACAACTGATAACATGCTTTTTGTCTTCTCAGGATTTTCAGCTTTTAGGTGACCCTTGTTGTCAGTTCCTGAAGTTAACACTCAGTTTGTGTATATTGTTTCTTTCCTGTAGTTCACTTTCTGCAATGGCCCAGCTCAGCCCCCACCAGAGGGGCATAAATTTTATAGTCACAGCACCCTGTGTTCATTTGAAAGGGGTTGAGGAGGAAGTAGGAAGACGAACACTACCAGCATTTAAAGCTGAGTGTACACTTCATCTGTTAGAGAAAGCATGCCAACAAACAGCTGCTACTGCCATATTCAAAAATATAAACCAGCAAGGGCTTTTTGATCGCTATTTTACTTAGATGTGTCTTTCTGCAAAGGTGTTTAAACCTCTTACCTGTATGATTGGAAATGGCAAATAATTCATATTGTTAATAAGATACAAAAGACTGTAACTGTATCCCATGAAAGCTCCAGAAAGTAGAAAAAAGAGGTGATACTCATTTAGGCACATCTGAGGAACAGCATCATCTTGGCTAAAATAGAAAACTTAGAATTAATTCTGAGTTAAAAAAAAGGCATTCAAGCCTTAGGAAGTTCAAACCAGAAGTTTGATTTTTACTGTCCTGATCAGTACATATGATGTTATCTCAGAAAGTTTTTTCTAAAGTAGGAGTCCCACCACCTAGTTCTGTAACTTACGCATGAGGATGCTTCCAGTATTCATGAAGTATGGCACATTAACCAGAAGACCAAGACAACTGTTCAAGTGACAAACAATTTGTCATCATTCAACTTTCCATTAAGAATCCCGGCAATTTAGTTTTTCTGGCTCGGTTATTTCTCTGCGCATTGTAACACTTACAAAGGAGAGTATTTCCTATCCTTTAATAAAGGGTATCAACACATAATTGCTTATTTTTGATAGTACTCCAATTATAGTCTTTTGTTTGAAAGAAGCCATCAGTAAATTTATTTTACAATAGAAGTTCGTTACATTACTTATCTTTTAACACACACAAATAATTACCTTTCTGAACGCGTGCAGGGCACAGCAAGAAACTGGAACTTCCCTTTTGTCATAACTGCAGCGCACCAAGCAACCAACATTCCCATTACAGCATGAACAACCGAATGGATAACTTGCTGAGGGTGAATAATTTTTCCGATCAGTGCTAATCGGGAACATGGTATCGATGGCACAACTGTAAATAAAAGCCAAAAGTGAATTTTCATTTCTTACTGATAAAACTCTTCACTTAAAAAAAAAAAAAAACCCAAAACCAAAAAGCCACCCAAACGTTGTCACCAAAAAACTTTTCACAGTTGGAATCAGTCACTAAATGATAAAGAAATCAATGAAGCGGCTCAGCTAAGAGGGTCTCAGCCACGAGGTAAGCAGGAATCCGGAATGATTTACTTAAAAATAAGCTTTGCGTATTGTCTATATTAATTTAAAAGGAAATCTACCAATGTTAACTACATTGAAGGTAAATACAAATCTCTTTAAGTGATCGTCCTATTTAATTTAGGTATCACAGACAGTTCAGCAATTCATATAACTCACCTGCATAAAACTCAACATTGAAGATGCTTATTACTAGTATCACCACAGACATAAGAAGGATACAAAAGATGACATAGGAAGTATATAAGTCATTGAAAGAATCTAAAATTAAAAAAAAAAAAATAATATTATTACTCAGAAGAATGCAGTAACACGAGTGACACATTAAATTACAGAAAAGAACGCTTAAGCAATTAGCAATAATCCACTAAGCGTATAAAGGGGAGTAATGTTCAATGGACTCTAATCTCATACCAAACCTGTCCAGCTGCACAACATTTCTGCATAAAAGCATATTGAAATTTCACAGAAAATATTTTACACCCTTATAACTGGTCTTCTCATAAGTGAACGCTCAGAATTTTATTAAAAAATAAAAATCTTTCAAAGTGAATTAAATTATGGCTCAACTAACACAGTTTCCCTTCACTTAACAAAAGCTGCAGCCACACAGCCATACTTAAAAGGTAAGAAATTCCTTACAGAGTAAATTGCATTGGAAAATACAGAAGCCCAAAAGAACCAAAGGGGAAAAAAATCAAGTCTCCCTGCCCGGAGCAGCTAAATGATCAGAGGTATCAAGCTTCCATCTAAACATCTCTCAGTTTTCTCTGTGCACACTCGAGGGAAAGTTATTCTCACCACGCAGAGCGGCTATTTCAGGAATTTCGCTTGTGATTCAATGCCCCAAAGTCAGAGGAAACTTAAGCTCTTTTTGCAAACAGCAGCTGCACAGGGCGAAAGGGGAAGTGCATGCGAGTACTTACAACAGAGAAGTAAGTCACTTAACCTAACTTTTTCTCTGAAGGATACACTCACGTGAGCTCGCAACAGTTATTTCTACCTAGGGAGAATTATGGCTGTTATGGTTCTAAGTAACACAGAAACCGACATTTCAAAGCCTAAGGACCGCTCGGAAACACACGAAGTAGAAATGACACAAGGGCACAGTCGGTTCCCGTGATCTGAGGCTGAGCCCAAAACAACAGATAGCGGAAAAACCCGCAAATACAAACACGTGACTGTAAAAAGACAAAAACATCAAAGGGCACCTCGTCAAGTACCGCAGCAGAAATGATTTTATTTTATAAACGGATTTAAAGTATTACCATCGGGTCACTTTACGTAACAAAGCCCTTCAACAGTCTCTGCCGTCACCACACAGGGAGCTGAAAGGCAAACGAACCACGCGCGGCTGTGCCCTGCTGACACTGACACACACACACACACACGCTTTCCTCGGCCGACCGTGCCCAGGCTGCTTCCCCCCGCGCCGCCACAGCGCACGGTGCGCGCCGCGCTTCGCCGTTCCCGCCTCTGCCCCCAGCCCCGACCGCCCACAGCCGACCGCCGCCCCGGGGGGTTGGGCAGAGCACCTACTCGAGATCCAGCGCACCGGGTGGAAGGGGTCGAGGCCGCTGAGGACGACGAAGGCCGCGGTGCAGACGGGCAGCAGCAGCACGGACCAGGCGACGGCGGCCGCCACCCTCCAGCCCAGCACCTGGGGGAAGCACAGCGTGAGGGGCCGCGGGGGACGGGGACCACCACCGCCCCTCAGGCCCCGCACTCACCTGGCGGAGCAGCGCCCGCTGCCGGCCCGCCTCCGCCTCCATGGCTGCGGCGGCCCGGCCGCCCGCACGGCCGTTCAAAGTCTCCGCCGTTCAACGGCCACCCCCGCTGGCCGCACGCCACTTCCGCCGCACGCCGGGAGGCCGGACGGTCAGCAGCCAATGGGAGGCGCGCGGGCCCACTTTCCCCGCCCCCCTGGGCGGAAGTGGCGAAGCCGCCAGCTTAGGACTACAAATCCCGGCGTGCCCCGCGCCGCGCGTGTTAGGGGCGGGGCCGCGAGGGTGGGGCGCGAGCGAGCAAGGGCTGCAGCGGCGATGGCGGCCTGAGGGAGGCCCTGTTACAGCGGCGCACCGAGGCGGGCCCCGGCCCCGGCCCCCCCGCCGCGGGGAGAACACAGCTCCCCCGGGCCCCTCGGTGCTGCCTGGGCTGGTCTGAGGCACAACGGGAAACGTCACCGCCCAGCCCCGCGGGGAGCGAGAGCGTGGCTGAGGGGAAAGAAGGCAGCTGGACGCGGGAGAGCAGCAGGGACAGCGTGAACCGCTTTCAAGGTGGCTTTTGCTGCTGGAAGCGTTCGGTGGCTGCATACGCCTGCCCTACGGTGGTTCAGCAGGAACACCTGCCCCTCCGCCCCACCTTAGACCTTTGAGGTCATCGAGTCCAACCATCCAGCCTTCACCCCTCTTATCAAACCCTCTGGGGAGCTGTAGAGGAGTATTAGATCATGAACAAAATAAGAAATCACCTTCAGAACACTTTATTCAGAGGCAAAATAGTGTGGTGAGTGCAGACAATTTAAAAAAAGGAAAGCTACTGTACAGGATTAGCATCAGCAGTTCACTCTCCTTACGGAACCCGTCAGTCTCCAGGGAGCATGGAGATGTCTGCAAGTCCATGGGACATCACTGTCCATCCTTTCACAAAAAACATCCCCTGTTCTTGCACTTTCCATGTTCTTCAGTGAAAAATAATCTAAAATAAAATTACTGTACAAATGGAGAAACAGGCATTGTAATCTGAAAGAGACAAATAACTTCAATGAATATTACGGCTCCTCACAGGCACCAGAGGACACAACAAGGCACATACTTATATCTGAATACTAAAATTCATTACTATCCTATTGAATCTTAAGAGGCACCTGGGATGAGAAACCGATTTTGCAGGAAGAAAGCTTCTAAAATTGATCTGCATGATTAGATTGTGCCACAGCTGGGAATTTTTTATGATCACTTTTGCTAGGCATATTGGGCCTCTTTTTTTTGTTGTTTTTTTTTAATCTAATATAGCTTCTAGTCAGTAAATACTCCGATTTCCACACGCACACTTGTGGCTGGTGTACTTGCAGAGGCCTGGCCTCTGCACGTCTATTAGCCTTTCCTGGACCTGCTCCACATCTCCTCTCTCCAACAGAATTCAAATGTCATCTGCCGCTGGCAGCACTCCCAGCTGCCAGGAAGCAGAACCTCAAACCATCCCACACAAGGAATGCAGTCCGTATGGATGGCTCAGGCTCTGAGTCAGCCCCGCTCCAAGAGTACACGGATGTCCCCATACACAGAGCTGCTGCTCTGAAACACACTGTCACGAACATCAAGGGGGGGAGGGGGGAAATCTCATTTACTTTTAACGTTAAATGGAAAGGAAAATAGCAGTACGGCAGTTTATTGCTTAAGTTTTACTTGTGCAGTACAAATTCTAACAAACACTTGGGCTTTTGTAAGGGATTGAGGGAGAAACACAGCTTTGAAATGACCTATGGGACTGAGTAGATTATTTAAATGTGTGTTTCTTTGCCAAGAGTAAACCTCAAAGAAAAGAAAGATAACATGTCTTTGTTCCTCAGGGTCTTTTACATTTTTATGGCTATACTTAAAACTGGAAGAAAAGTTAATAAATGATATTTATATATAGGCGCCATTTGGCAAAACTGGTCTGTTGAACCCTTTTCCACTCAACCACAGTAATGGGGAAAAGTTTTAAGATGTCTGTGATGATTACAGAAGAAAGTTTAGATTGGATTCTTACCTTATTTACTGACTCTTTGTTATTAGTGTTGTTCCATTGTGAGCAGGGATAATAGGTGCAGGAAAATCCAGTTCAGGGGCATCAAAAAAGTATGCCTACATTATTACAGCGGAGAAAAAGACTGTTTAGAGAGCAACAAACAGTTCTGCCTCATCCCGGCTCTTTCTTGCCCCACCCACTGTTCACAAGGTACAAACACAGCACTGAAATGGCAAATTTGGATCTTTTCTGGTTTTATCGGATTAGAAACGATGAATTAAAATGGTGCTCTAAACTGTACTTTTAAATATAACAGCAGCTAAGGCCTTTGAAAAAGACCTGTACTGGAAGGGATTGGATTGCAGATATTTATTTGACTGTTTGCTGTTTTAAGTGATGAAGCTCCAGGCAGTCTCCCGGGACAGGAGCCCCACTGAAGTCAGCTGCAAGTCTCCTGCTAACATGACAGCTGTGTTTTGCCTTTGCCTCCCCACACGCTGAGCCACGGGGAACCCAATCTATCTACTCTGGAAGCTAGCAGGGAACAGAACTGAAGCCTGGATGATCTCATTCTACCTACTGCAACAGAGAGACAACAAATAATTCAAGTACTCATCATTGTGTATTTCAGTAGCATTAGGGTCTTCTGTTTTCATAATGCTGCTGTTTTACCAAGTTCTAGCAGGTTTATGTTTTCATACATAAAAAAACCTCACAAGCACACACTGTATATTGAACGTTTAATCATTTTAAAGGATTAACTAAGCATAGTACTCACTGGAATAAGCTGTGACTGGACACAGTAACGATTAATGCTTTGCTGATACTATGATGAATTCCACATAAATTTAAAACTGTTCTGTGAGTGATTTTGTGCTAAAAGACATATTCACTATTGAGTTTGTTGTCAGATTGGCATCAATTTTTGCTATGTTTGAAATCATTGGAACTTTTACTTTGGAGGTTTTTCAGAAGTACTATTTCTTTCTTTATTAAAAAAGGTTTTTCAGCAACCAGCCAACCCCTCCTTCCCAGCACCGTAACATGTCACCAGTCCCAGGAAATAACAGATTAGAGAAAAGGAAAGGCGGTGTCATACCAAACAGCCGACAGCCAGCAGGGCATGAAGCAGAACAATGGTCCCCACCGTTGCCAGCGCGATCCTCCGGTTGTCATCTCGGACAGCGGGCCAGAAGGTCATCACCAAAACAGACCCCGAAAGGCACAGGGAGAACATCACCAGCACCCAGCGCACCACTTTCTGTGGAATGATCCATAAGATCTATAAAAGGGAGGAAAATGATTGTTAAAGTGACTGTGTGAAACAGGGATTAATTTATTTAATGCATTGTTCTGTGACATTTCATCACTTCCAGCCAATTTGCGCACAAATTAACTCATGCCTTATCTGATATGGCTCTGTTATTTGAGGAAAGAATAACAGCAATAGCAGACATGACAAGAGCACGTCCCCTGAGTCACGGCACTCCCTCCAAGGCCTGCCCCTTGCCAGAGCGGCCCAGCATGGTCCCTGCTAGGGAAACTTCTCGGAGCGGGCCCATCAGCACTGCCACCCCGCACACCAATGTCTGTACCCTGGGACGGACACACGTCCCGATTCCTGAAGTTGCCTCGGGCTGCCGGCAAGGCTCGCCAGCAGCACCCTTGCTTGGATTTGCTGCCTCTGGGGAAATGACCCGTCCTGGGCTTTTCCAGGACCCACAAGATGTCTTTACGTTAGACAAGCTTAAACAAAAAGCTTTATTCTAGCCAAGCAAAAGGAGCAAATGATTTGCCCAGTCCCCAAGATTTTGACTAATAGGAACAATATCATCAGAAACAGCAAATTTTCTAAATTGGGACCTTTTTGCAGGGCATGCAACAGAGGCGCGCTCTTTAGGCCATACCTACCGCTGTGGGAATGTAAATGAAGAGGGAGTAGCCATAGACACACACTATCTCCAGGAACGAGTAGGAGACAATGTTCATAACTTTACTGTTCCTCCACATCAGGAATCCCCAGAGAGCGAGGGGAACAAGCCAAGCATACGCATAAATCGTTGTTGCTGCTATGGACACTGGAAATATGACAAAAGATTTCACATTTTACTCAGAATACCACCAGAATCAAGCGTGTAGAACCACTCAGCCTGAAAAACTAGAAAGCTACCTTTGAAGTTACTTTCAAAATACAAAGTTTGAATTATTAATAATCTGAGAACTTTGCATTTACATCCAGTTTACACCCACTACTTTGCCAGCACGTCAAGTTAGTTTAAAAGTAAACACTCCAGAATGTATTCTTTTGATATTTTCAATTGCTTTATTACACCTCTGTACAAAATGCTATCAGTTTTGGTGTGAAAGGAAGAGCCATGGAGGAAAGAAAAACTTAGTTAAAAATAGAATTTGGCTACTAACAGCTACTGGAAAATGGGAATAGAATGCAGACACGCTAAAAAATTTGAAAGAACACAGACACGAGTGTCAAATCTGAAATTATTCAAGTGATTGGATTCCCAAGTGGCAGCATTCTTCCAAGTATGATGTGGATTTTGGAAACAAACAGAAGCCGTGTTCCCCTGCACGGACAGCAGTCTCCTTCAGACTACAAGGACAGGTATAGACCATTGGCTCCTCACTCCGAGTTCTTTGGGGTACGTATCAGTTGAGCATCTTCTGCTTATTTTTGAGTTTGCCAGAAGGTAACAACTCCCAGCCCTCGGTAGGTGCTATGAGCAATACTCTAATTTGGTCATTTTCTGTCGGAGACCTGCAGGCTCCTGGGAGGCCATGGATCCAGAAAGGCACCTACGAAAGCACCACAGTGGCCACTGCTGAGCTTTCCCTCTCTGCACAAGGGAGCATTCGCTAAGGCTAGAAAAATAACTGCTCTAATTACTCCTACCTGCTCTACTAAAAGTCTGTAAATACTTTATGCTCTGGAGGAGTAGGGTTCTGCCAGTTACAGCCCACTTTAAAGACTTGTTTCACATCTCTAAAAATTTAAAGAAAGCAATCAATCAAAAGACTCTGCTAAATCAAAGCTGCGACCGATTTTTATATTACTTCATTAGTGCATTGAAAAAAACAAAACAAAAAACCAAACCCACAAACTCAGGACTGTACTGACTACGTACAAACCTTTTCGGAACTCGGGCACATAGTGGTATGTCGGTTTGCCCAGATGGATGAAGAAATTCGAGAGATTGCCACTAACAGCAATGGTAAAGACGAGCGTGGCGCATATCCAAAAGGGACCTTAAAGGAAACAAACAAGTTCAATAACAACTCCTCTGCCCTCTTGGTTTTTAAGGTTAGCAAGTAAAAGGGAATACAAACTCGAAACGTTTATCACAGAAGAGAACTTGTGACAACTTGTACCTACCATAAAGGTCAGGATTGCTGCGGATATACAGCCTTACAAAGTTCTTCCCTGGTACTGGGAAAACCGAACCTTTGATTCTGTCCAGGACCTACGAAAACATACAGATTTGTCCGACTGAACACGTGAGAAGGAAAAAACCTCAATCTCTGGGTAAAGCAGAGCTCAGACAACAGTTCTCCTCCTCTGGAGTGGAGTATTAACCTGGTACGTGTCCACATCGAAGAACGTCTGGTAGTACTCAAATGTCCAAAAAGGGGCACTTTTCTTCTGTCCTGCAAGCAGCTGTATGGTGGGAAAGGCAACAGGGAAAATGTTACAAGCATGCAATTCATGCATTACTAATTCATTTACACAATAGTTAAATGATTTCTGTACCCGGATAGAAAACAAACTTAACAAGGTGATGCTTACTGAGAATTATTTAACAGTTGCCCTTTCCCCCTCTAATATTTGTTAGCAGCAGCTAGTCTCATCTCCCTGCAAGCAGAATAGTGCCCTGGTGTTCTAAGGAGCAGCCAGATTCTACCTTCCACCACATCATTTATAACACACGCCTTCATCGGCATCACAAGTTCCCTCGCCGTCGTTGACGGCTGCATTAGCTGAGCCTTCAGACAAGCCCTGGCCGTTTCAAAGTCTCCTGCTCTCCTGCCAGAGTCACCGACCCCACAGCAGAAACGACAGAAACAAGCATGGTGCTGGGCTTTCAGCTGCTGCTGTGCTCATCTGTAGGTGTAAGAGCATTACCTCTGTTTTATCGGAGTCATCGGTCCCCAGTAATTCATCATCCTCTTCTCTCCCTGGCTCCTGCAGACGGCCGTGCTGATTCTTGGAGATTTCAACTGGCTCATCGATGCTTATTGTGGTAGCGTCAGGATTTGCTGCAAGCAAATTAGCTGCATCGTCAAATTCTGCAAATAAGTACATTACAAGAGAGGCAATAATCAAGCTACCAAAATTTTTGGTTTTGTGGCTCAAAAAAAACACATTAAGACCCCTACACAGCCCAAGAAAGCGTATATCAACAGTTTAGGTGTGTGAAATATGATCTGTTCCTTAAAGCCCAAACTGACATGGATCAAGCTGAACAAGCTGGTGGACTTGGCAGTGTTAGGTTTATGGTTGGAATCGATGACCTTAAAGATCTTTTCCAACCTAAATGATTCTATGATTTACTTAGTCAATAAAGCGTGAGGCCTCCTTTCCTGCTAATCTGCCTGCATTATGATATGCTAGCACCGCTGAAGCCTGCCTTTCCTCCTGCGACCAGCCCCCACCCAAGAATCAGCAGGTCTCCACAAGGGCAGGGGGAAGCTGCCTCTCTGAAGAGACCGCAGAAATAGGTAACTTTATTCTTCCCCAAAAATTAGCTTTTTCAGACCTGAATTTATGTATCAAAAATTAAGGAAGTCTGAAACTGCAGTCCGTTCCAAATTACAGAGTGCTCTGCCCGTTTTCAGCTTTCACTTTCCACCACAAAGGACTTCAGCCAACACAGGTTACGTTTGTTAGCTCACCAACGGTGCAATTTCATCTCAGAAAACTGGAGATATTCCTGACACCACCGGCAAAACCTCAAGGAAGCTTCTGTGCAGAGGGACCCGAAGCAAAGCTCAGACGTGCTTCCAAGCCTCTAAGAGTCCGACCGCTCCGTCAGCTGGGCCCCAAACCCCACGTTTACCTTGAAATTTGAGGTCATCCACAGTCGCCATTCATCCGCTTGGTTGAGGAGCAGGTCCCCGAGGCCTCGACCCTCCTGAAAGACAGGCGGCAGCGCTGGGGCTGGCGGCGGCGCTGGTCCCGCACACCCGCGCTCATCCCGCCCCCCTCCCTCTGCGCCACCTCCCGGCACACCGGGCCGCCCCATCGTGCCCGCTGTCACCCCGCCCAGGCCTGCCCGCAGCCCCGGGGAAGTCCCCGCACCTCCACGCTCCGCAGCCCAACCGCTCCCGGCAGCGGCCGCTCCGCTCCCTTAAAGGGGCAGCAGGCGCTGCGCAGCGACAGCCAATCAGCAGCTCCGCTGCTCTCCTCGCCTCCCCCGCCCCTCTGGCTCCAAAGCAGCACACCGGCCACACTCCTCGCGCCGGCCAATCAGAGGCCACGCGGTGCTTCCTCTTCCGCCTCCGCCCGCCCCCTTAAAGAGCCCGCGGCGCCCGGGGGAGGCCCCGGGGCTGCGTCGCCCCGGCGTCCGGAGCCTGGGAACGCGGCAACGGCTGCTATAGTTATGCATCTTACGTACATGTATACACACATATAGATTATATATACAGTTATGTGTTTATATATTCTATTATAAATGCATATGTTTTGATAATCTATATTTTACTATACTATATAAATTGGAGTATATAGATTTGGGGGGCATCCTTCCAGCCCCGAAGTGACAAATGCCGGTGCGCAGCGGAGCACCGGAGGAGGCAGAGCTGTAGGAACAGGACGCTGTTTGCGCGGCACGTGCAAACGGCTGCGTCACGCCCAGGGCCCCGGGCGTCACCATCCATAGTCCTGCACGAAGATGGGCGAGCTCCGAGCCCTGCATGTGCAGGGTTTAAATGCGTAACTGCTGACGTAATTCGTACTTTTAGTCTGTGGTTCTGGGAAAACATCCCGATTCAGCTCCTCTCCCCAGTAAATACATGACATATTTGTGGATAAGCCTTAGAACTGTGGAGTCAGCCCCAAAAATCCACCCGCCACAGTAATTAATGCCTTTGGTGCCGACGGAGCTAGCACAGCTGACGGGCTCCTCGCTCACGCAGACGTCCCCGGAGCGGTGATGGCATGCAGGGCAGAAATTTGGCCCAACACGTGAACGTTTTTCCTCCCCCTCGCTCTCTACCTTTGCCCCTGCCGCTGCGCTGCGTTCCCGTCGGAAGCGGTCAGACCTCCTCAGCCACCATGTTCGGCATCAGGGTATTCCTACAAAAAATCCTGATTCTTCTGCACGTTACTACATGCGTCGTTGTGGGCAAAACACTGATGATACTGTTCCCTAATGCCATGAAGAGATACATCCTAAAACAGGGCGAAAAGAGCAGAATGAACGAGAATCCAAAGTTCAGCTACGAAAACTGGGGTCCGACTTTTTTCAGCTTCGAGTATTTGCTCTTTGTGCTGAAGGTGAAGTGGAAGAGGCTGGAGGATGAAGCCTACGAGGGACACCCTGCTCCCAACACGCCGGTGGTGACTTTCAACGGGGAAGTCCGTCA
Source organism: Phoenicopterus ruber ruber (assembly GCA_009819775.1). Classification (NCBI taxonomy): domain Eukaryota; kingdom Metazoa; phylum Chordata; class Aves; order Phoenicopteriformes; family Phoenicopteridae; genus Phoenicopterus; species Phoenicopterus ruber. The sequence goes on along the minus strand of CM020222.1, from coordinate 6,484,004 downwards.
CCTCTTTGATTTCATGCAAGGTCGGTAAATCAGCCGCGTCGGTGGGTCCGTGAGGAGAGGAGGCTGCTGAGGGAACAGGGACGGGCTGCGGGCAGGAGCGCGCACGCAGGGCAGGCCGGACTAACGGCACTCACTTGATGGAAGAGCCGCGGCACATTCACGCCAGCTGCCTGCCTCCTGATTTTCAAAAACAACCTGTATTTATAATCCTGCCTACGATATCCCTCACGCCAGTAAGCTTATGAACCTCTTGCAAAAGCTGCCTGGATAGCCCTCTTCACTAAAAGCCAAGCTAATAATTTATTTTAGGGAGAGAAGACCCAGAATCGGAATCAAGTGCAGTGATTCAGGAGGGCTGGCTGTCCTTCCCTGTACACGAAGGCCCCCACCAGCTCCCTTAGCCAGCCTAAAGCCTAGAAAGCACACGGTGGTTTTTTTCCAGATTCGAAGCGGGTAGAAATAAAGCAGAAGAAAAAGAAGTTGCTTTGTACTTTGTCCGCTGCCTCCCACTGAGATCTCTGTGGAACATGGAGTTAATCATTAAGCTGTAGTCTCTGTCCCCATGGGAGGGATTACATCCTTCTCCGACTCTGCTTTTCTAATTTTTTTTTTATATATGCATATATTTATATAGAAAATAGGATGCCAATCTGGAAAAGACATACACAATATTTACAGGAAGGTACCCCCTTTATTAGATTATATTATTTATTTAGGATGTGGATCTATGCTAGCAGCAGTTTTTGAAGTTAAGCCCAGCCAGAAGGAAGATCTTGAACAAATTTCAGATAATTTAGCATAACCACAGACTAAAAGAGGTGCTTAAAAATCCTGCAAGTTCTCTTAAGTCGAGGCCTTGCAAACAGATGCTAACACCTGTGGGCACAAACTGTGTTCATTTGTGAGCAACTGCATAGCTACTTTTGCCAGTGGCTTGTGTAACCTTAGTTTAATAAATAATAAAATATAACCAGAGTTCTGTTTGGACAGGAAATTGCAGAAATACATTGAAAGCATGAAAGCCTGTGATGCATGACTGAAAAGCCTGCAGCTCCCACTCAGCTCAGCTAGAACTGACACCTCGGAAAAAAATCGAGACATGTCCAGTAGGTTCATTAAAAGCCATGAGGACTCTGTGCTGTATGTCCATCCCTGAACCACTGGCCTTTGAAAAACCTTGCAGATGATCATGTTTAGTATTTTTTAAGTTCCTTTGTACCAAGGATCTCGGGGAGGCTGTGATGTGCTACACGCTGTGTATTTTAGATCAGTTTCCTATCCCAAAATGTTGGTAACGTGAGAACTGGCTCTCGTGAGGAGGACCCGAGAGGAGACGTGTGACTGCTCGGCGCCGCCTGCCTTGGCGGGGCTTTACAAAAGGTCCCCCTCGGTTAAGCTCATTGCTGGAGCAGGCACAGGTCGGAGCCAGGCTGGGGAAAAGCAAGCATCTCAATGCCCGTTTTGCATAGATGCAGATGTTCTGCGACCGACTTTAATGTCCTAAGAACAAAGTTATGGGGTGACTTACCCACTGTTGCCCAGGAAACTCTGCAGCAGAGGCTCAGTGCAGTGCACTAATTTAATTCTGCCCTTCCTCCCACCACTGATTTAACCACAAACTGTCCCCTTTTTTTTTCCAGATAACCGACCTTTGATCCTGAATTTTGGAAGTTGCACCTGACCTTCGTTTATGTTAAAATTTGATGAGTTCAACAAGCTCATCAAAGATTTCAGCTCTATAGCAGATTTCCTTATCATCTACATCGAAGAAGCTCATGCAGTAGGTACAGTACAAACACCGCAGTAATGCCTACCAGAACTTCAGGCACATAGCGTTCCCTCTGAAGTGAAGCACATAGTTGTATCTTTACAAAACTCCCTCACAGTGTTAGTACAGCTCCTGCTGGAAAAAAACAAAAAAAAAAGCATTTAATAGAACAAAGGTTAAGTGTATGATGCCAGCATGTGTTATGTGGGTTTTTTTAAATAAAAAAAACAGTATAGGTAGTATAAATCATTTCTAACATGTCTCAAGAACAGGATGCAGACTCTAATTTGAAAAAAATAGCAAAACACCTGTACACACTCCTTTATCTACACTGAACTCTAAGTACCACATTGGCGCTGATTTTATTCCAGGGTTAAGGTGGTTTTCTAAAATGTACCATTTACAGTTTTCAAGTTTTCTAGCAATACATCACTTTTGGTAGCTGAGAAACAGATAAAAACTAAATCAGTCACCAAAACCTTTTACTAGTTTCTACTTTACTAGGAAGAGCTGTGTGCAAATGTGTGTTTGAGTTTTTCTGAAACAGGAAGGTGAGCCCTGGCTCAGTTGTTTCACTTCTCGCAGATCTGAAATTTTGTTTTATAGGCTTAACGAGTCGAATCGGGCAGAATGGACAGTGCTACTGTTGAGACGGTGCTAAATGAACGGGTATCAGCCAATAGCACTAGTTACCGCTTTAAAATCCCCTCCTCTGTGCCAATAACTTCGACAAACCTTACCCAATTAGGATATATCTCCCCCACCCGATATCTTCCTACAGTTAATTTATGTGGGAAAATTTCAGCTAAAATACATCAAATATTTCCAAATCCAGGGCAAGGGGAAAATACAATTTGCCCAAATTAAAGGGAAAAAAAAATATCTTGGGCCCATTTATTTGAAAAGCTGTAGTGCTCTCATACTCTGAGGCGGGGCTTTCATTTCATGACAAGTTTTGGTGTTAGGAGCAAATTGCAGTATTCTTTTAACGCAGTTTTGGGATATGACACACAGTACATCTCCACCCTTAACACCTATTCAAAACGTTCCTTGCTAAATCCCTTTCTCATTTGTTTTAGATGGATGGGCTTTTAAAAACAATATTGTTATTAAAAATCACAGAAGCCTTGAAGATCGAAAAACCGCAGCACAACTTCTTCAGAAAAATAATCCTTTATGTCCAGTGGTTTTAGACACTATGGAAAACCTGAGCAGTTCAAAATACGCTGCATTGCCAGAACGACTGTATCTACTTCAAAGAGGAAAGGTCATCTACAAGGTAAAAAAATATCAACAATAATAATGAGTACAATGTATTGAAATTTTTAAATTTCAAAATAATTTGAGAAAGCTTTACATTTGTCAGTCAGTATTTAATTCTGTTTCAGAGCTAAAAAATTCAGAATTCACTGTAACCATGGAGAGAAAAGGACTTGCAGCAAAACCAGTCTGGCCCTTTATAATGTACATATTTGATGTATACCCCAGTCTTGCTCAAATATTTATCTTTTGGCTCATTAGGAAGCCTAGGTACATCTAAGCTGTGAGGTCCAGGAACACTTCCCAGCTCCAGGATCCAGACGTTGGCCCTGTCCCAGTTACGCAGCAGGGTGTAACCTGTGCATACACCATCTCCCACACGATGGCTGCCACGCAAAGGAAGCCCAAGCACACCTGCCCACAGTTCTGGTGCCACTGCTGTGCTCTAAAGGACGTCTGCTTTGCCTGTTTGAGCATCGCTGCATAATTTTATTGCCTTTGCAGGGAGGAGTGGGGCCTTGGAATTATCACCCCCAGGAAATACGCGCCATCCTGGAAAAACTGAAATAGAAAAGAAGAGACTTCGGAGTAAACACTATCTGGATAAAAAAGCTCAATGAACAAGTTTTCATAGATGTAAGTGTATGAAGAAAAAAAAAAAATTTAAAAATAACAATAGAGACAATAAGAAAAAGAATATTATGCATCTAAAGAACATCTGTAATGTGGTTCATTATGTGTTCATATAGAGGTTTTCAAGTCTCATCATTACAACCCCAGCTACTGCTTTGCAGTATCTTACCACGCTTACACCACATGCAGTAATGAATAGTAGTTGGGTCCCTGGAGCTGCCAGGACTGGATACCAGCGTTTACACTTGTAAGGAGTATCCTGCAGGATAAACTTCAGGCGTGGCGACATTTGCAAAAGTCGACTGGCATGCAAACCAACTGATTTCACGTTATGAAGATTCTCTCTCTTGTATACATACAGGTTTCCTAAATGTTCACTTTCACTGATTTCAGAAGGCTTCTGAGTAGGACAATCTCTATCAACATTTGTTTCTATTAATATTTGTTATGACAGTCATAGCATAAAGCACAGACGGCTGTGACCTGATTGCAGAAAATATTTATAGAAACAAGGGATTGATCTGCAATTATTAAAAATCTATCAGAGCACTTCATATGGCTTCAGATTATTTCCCTCCCTGCTCTCCCCCCGCTATTTCTCAGCATTAGTAGACATTTATATTCATCCTATTGATCTTGAACACTTTGAGTTGATGAGAAAGTTACCAATTTAAGAACTTTCGCAGGACTTGTTTGACAGTAGGAAGTAATACCTCCCATTTAAGTATTTCACACTTTTTTTTTCTGTTTAACTCAGAGTACAAGGGAAACATTTTACAGGAAATCAAGTTTTAATTCATATATTAAGAAAGCCTGATATAAACACACTAATTTAAATGGACACAGTTATGTTTAAGTGTTCTAGGGTAACAGTAAGTAATAAAACTAGAAAGCCATTACTACAATTAACAGGAGTATTGCATTACATACATTAAACTGGTGGGGAATATATACTACATCCATACCTTCAAAAAAACCTTTAATACAAGGTTTTAATAATAAATATTCTCTGTGCTACAGATATCAAAATATAAATTCTTTATAAAAAAAAAAATTGAGGTACAAGTTTAAGCTGGACTTAAGTGTTTTCTGCTGTGCCCTCTGCCATCACCCGATGCACTGATACAAAATGATCAAAGGCAGATTTGATGATAAAACGCAAGTAAGTGGCTTGGAAATCAGGAAGCTGGAGAAGGAAAAAAAAAAAGTTATTGCATTCTCTGTAGTAACATAACTATCAAACAACATTTGCAGAAGTTTGTCAGACAGAAGGATCTAGGTATTTCTGTGTCTGTTTTCAAATTACACATAAATCAGGCTCTTTGAATACATCCAGCCAGCTTCAGAGCTTCTTTAGGTGACAGCAATTCAAAAAAGTCCCATCCCTCCCGAATACCGCAGCCTTAAAGGCAACAATTGAGGGAGGAAAGATTGCCATGCTTCTGGAAAGAGCTCTTTCACATAGTTAGGAGCAGTAGGCAGGTGCAATTTCATACCATAATCTACAAAGGAGCAGTCAGGAAGTGCAATTTCATACCATGATCTACAAATTCCAATATCTAACATCAATTTAACAATAACTGTAAATAAAGACATGGTTTGGTTTTTCATGGTTTCTCCCCAGTTAGTCTAGACATCCCATGTCATGAACCACTACTGATGTACACTGTAAATACTCACTGGAAATTCTTCCATTTGAAGCTGTCCTTCTGTGTGTTGCAAATCTAGAAAATACATTTTAAAGCAAAGGATGAATAATAACGTGCAATGCTGTGAAAAGTTTTCACTGGACTCAAGAGAGTTTAAGGACGATGAACTTGCGCTACATATAGAAATTGTTCTTCTTTTACAAGGTGATTTAAAAGAACAAATGCTTTTTGCAATATCCCAGTGTATATATATCCCACTCATTACACTGTTTCATAAAATATCACCCAAGAGGCATTAAAAAAAAACCCAAACAAACCAACCAAACAATGCAGGAAATGGCACTCTATTATACTACGTAAGTCTGGTTTTAATTTTTGGAACGTAAAAGCGAGTGCACAAGTAGTGCTTTTAGCCCTTATACAGCATTTTACATCTCCAAACTGCTACACAGACTGTCACTGTTCATAAACTTCATTTAAATGTGTCTATTACATTAACGTCTAATAAAATAATCATTAAGCCACACTTGACTACGCAACAAATAGACATAGGGTCAAAGTGACTCACTGAAAAAATGATAGTGTATCAATAACGATAAAAAGGATGGTTTTATCTGTATGGCTAAACAGAACCTAACTAAAATCTAAACTCAATTTTATAAGCATAATTTTACAGTCTACGTATACTTAGCCAAAGCCATAAAATTAAGATTTAACTTTAGAAGTAAGTATTGCTTCCTAGTGTATTTGTTTATCATTATACATCTAAAAATGCATTTTTCAAGCTGGGAAAATGGTGCTATATAGCACCAGGCTACATGACCGGAAAGCTGGCCATTTTTCCAAAACGTCCACGTTTTCACTTGATGTTCAAAGAAACCACTGGGGAACCCAAAGAAATTGGTATTATGTACGCAAAAAGTGCTAGTTCCCGCCAGAAGAGCATCACTGAAATTATTCAGGCAGCTAAGGTGAAAATGTAATTAAGTTACTGTGAGAACTACTCCATGGTATAACATCATAAGAAATTTTTGCAGGAAAACAGGGATCCCTGTGACACACACAATTAAAGTACTAACCAAGACTAACTAAAATTAACAAAAGTAGTCCAGGTCACGAGGCTTTGCCAAAGGCTGACAACGTGACCGATCTTGTTCTCAGATACCCGCCAGGACACACATCTTAGTGTTATCCTCCCTCATTTTGCTAGAAAAAACCCACGTTTTCAAGCTTCATTAGCAAGTTTTATTTTCAATTAATTATCCCAGTAGTAACAATAAAAGTCAATCAGAATCCTTCCTAGTTTGCCTAATACAAGCTTTGCTATTCTAAAACCTAGAAACAGTAAATGAATCAGCAAAAACAAAGATCAACGTAATTCCCACAAAATCCCAGCTGCTTCAGGTTCAGAATCTTACCTTTTTCAATGCACTCTTCAAAATCTACAGGGTCTTTAGATACACTTCTTTCAATCCTTAAGGTTCGCACTAAAACAGACATACATTTAAAATATCAATACAAATTCTGATTCTTTATTGATAATGATATTTATTGCATCACTTTTTATCTACAAAGCATTTTAAAAGCATTAATTAATCCATTCTTCCCCTAACTTACGGGGTAGGACTATAATACAACCACCATCCTCACGTTCCAGGTCAGACAAACAGTGACGAGTTTTCATGTCTTTTGCGTAGCCTCTGCTAATGGTCAAGCTCCTGTCTCCATCCTCTGACCTTTTAACAGTCCTTTCTCTTTTAGAACTCACATTTTCCTTCACGTTATTTTAAAAAGTAAGACTAAGAGTTCCGTCCTATGAAATTATAAAAATCAGTACTCGAAATAAATCATTAAAAGAGTAAGTATTGTAGTCCTGTCCATTAAATTAGAACAGCCATCACTGTGTGACAGAACAGTTAATTATAAGCTCAATACAAGTTGTAAGAACAAAACAAGTGCACGTGGGGCAGATTTTCCATCTTTTTCTGATTAATTTATGAAAACACTTTGGATGTGGAGGACAATTGCTTTGTTAAGCTAAATGAAGCTTTATGAATTAAATTAAGCTTTATGAATCCGTTAGAAGTGACTAGGTACAGAATGTGACACTACCATGAGAATTTACATATAGGCACACACGCATTTTAACACAGTATGTATTACATGTTGCAATACGTGCAATATCTTACCCAAATAACATTGGATTGCGACTTTGCTGATTTTTACACATTTAGGAAAACCAATAATGAATTCCTGTGGGAACATGCCTGTCGTCGTCCAAAACGTTTCTGAACTTCTGTGGAGAAAAAAGGACAAAACCCCCACCTGCGGCTTTCCACCTATAACCGTCTTGACATTTATCACGAAAAAAAAAAAAAGAAGGAAAAAGCTGCAAAGCCATGTCTGTTTGGGGTATTTTAAGCAAACCGCTGTATGGCAACGGGGAAGCTCTCTGGAGGTATTAATACTTGAACGTTCAGGCTCTGTACCCGAGCAGTACCACAGAAGGACTCACGAATGGGGGCGGGGAACGGGGTATCCCAGAGAAGAGTTAAATTATGTGCCAACACGAGCGGGTAAGCAAAACACAGAGCCTGGCGCTGACGGGCCGCGGTAACGGCAGCACCGGGACGGGTCTCCGGGGGGAGCCGCCGCCTCGGAGGAGCCGCTTCTTGCTGGGGCCCGACACCCCTCACAGCCCCTCACAGCCCCTCAGCGCCCCGCGCCGTCCTCACCCGTCCGCCATGTTCTCGGCGGGGTGCTGCTCGTCGCTGGAGGTGGCCAGGACGACGGCAGCCCCCGCCGAGCTCAGGCACCAGTCGGCGGCCCTCATCCCCGCGCGGCGGCCGGCAGCGGAGCGGCGGGGAGGAGAAGGCCGGGCCCGCCGCTACCAGGCAACGGCGGCGGCCCCGCGCAACCCGCAAAGGCGTCCCTGCGCGCCGCCCGCCCGCGCCCGCCGTTCCGCCCGCGGGAGCTGCGCGGTGCTTCGCGGGGTCCTGCGGGACCCGCCACCTCAGACTAAGCGCCTCACATGCACGGAGCAGCGGGAGCAGCGAGAGCCCCTCACGGCCCCGGCGCCCCCTTTCCCGGCTCGGTGCCGGGGCCTCCCGGGAGTCTCACGCCCCGAGCCCCGCGCGGAGGAGTGGCGGTGCCACACAAGGGCGAGGAAGGCCGGACAGACCCCCGCCGCACCCCACCGCCCCTCAGCCCCCCGCTCCCGGCATGCCCCGCGCCGCCCCGGCCCCGGCCCGGTCCCCGCCCCCGGCGCGGCTCCGCCCGCCGCCCGCGGGCGCTGCGGGATGGGCGGCGGGAGCGCCGAGCCGCGGCCCGGCTGACGGCGCGTCGGGGCGGCCCCTCCCGGGGCAGGTAGGTGGGGGCCGGGTCGGTAGCCCCGGCGGGGAGCGGGGCGCGGGTCGTTCGCTTCCCTGCCCCACGCCTCCCGGCCGGGCCGGGGCGGACCGGGGGCCGGGCGGGGCGGGGACCCTTCCCCTTGCGCCCCTCGGGGCTGCGCCCGGCCCCGGCGCGCTCACCCCCGGGCAGGGCCCGATCCCTTAGCAGACCCCCCGGGCGGGGCCCGAGCCCTCCTCCCGCCCCCTCAGAGCTGGACCTGATCCCCTCGGCCCCCTTCCCCCGGGCAGCGCCCGATCCCTTCAGCACCCCCTTCCTCACTTCAGGTAGGGCTCGAGCCCCCCCTGCCCCGCAGGACCTGAGCTCCCAACCCCTCAGGGCAGGAGCTGACAGGATCCCGTCCCTCCTCTGCCCCGCGCCATGGCAGGGTTTGTGCCCTCCTGCCCCCCGCCAGGACCCCTGCTCCCACCCAGAGCCCCCCGGCACCGGCTCGGCTGGGCTGGGGAAGGGGCACCAGGAGCCTGCCCGCCCTCCCAGGGAGGGAGATTCTCCAGCAGACTCCATTGCCCTGCTGCAGTCAGCCATTTGCCCTCCTCCTCCTCCTCCCCCCCCGCCTGCAGCAGAGCCAGGCCAAGCTGTGGGTCCCGCTTCCCACACAGCCCCCAGGCCCCCTCCCACTGCCCATGCCTGTGCAGGGCTGGCACCCAGCCCCAGGCCACTGACGGGCACCAGGCACAGAGCGGCAGGGCCCTGCCAGAGCGACGGCCCTTCACCTCTCTGCCAGCCCTGGGTTTGGTTCCCACTTTACTGGTGTTTGCAGTTTGATGGCAGACAGCACACACCCCTGTTCCACGCAGCCTGGCCTTCCTTGCACTGCAGGGTTACGTGACCGTGCTCGGGGCATGGAGGAGAGCTGCCAGGGTTTGGGGTTTTTCCTGAGTAGTGTTTTCCTCTGTGGCTATTCTTTACCTGTCTACGGTTTGTTTTTGCAGAACTGGACGAGGGGAATGTCTTACTGTCTCCACTCAGAAAGCCATTTGGATACTGGGCCAATATATGTGCGTGAAAATGGGAAGCTGCATGTGGTAAATCAGGGTGCAGGCGGCATACAGAATGTCACTCCCAAAACAAGACCTTTTAGGCTGTTTTCCAGAGGATTTTCAGTGGAGCTTTGTATGAACAGGGAGGACGATAGGGCGAGGAGGCAGAGGACTGATCATTTCATCTTCACGTACACTAAGGAGGGGAACCTCCGGTACTCGGCCAAGTCTCTCTTCAGCCTAGTGCTGGGTTACATTTCTGACAACGTTGATCACATTGACTCCTTGATTGGTTTCCCAGAGCAGATTGCTGAAAAGCTCTTTTCAGCCGCAGAAGCAAGACAAAAGTTCACAGAACCAGTAACGGGACTGAGAGCTCTACAGAAGTTTACTGAAGCATATGGCAATTTGGTGCTGTGTTCATTATGCTTGCGGAATAGGTAAGTGTGTTCAGTAACAAATATTGTCGTCTGCTAGCGCTTTTTGCTAGCACACTTAAAGTTTCCCTTAAGTTATTGTCTCTCAAAAATAATTTAAAAAAAAAAATCTCTTGGGCCTTATGACACCACCTAATTTTAATGAAATGACCTGAGCCTTGTCTCGCTCTGCTGCTTGCTTCCTTTTGTCCCATTCCCATTTTGTCACAAGTAGCAAGTGACAGGATGAGAGGAAATGGCCTCAAGTTGCGCCAGGGGAGGTTTAGATTGGATATTAGGAAAAATTTCTTCACTGAAAGGGTTGTTAAGCCTTGGAACAGGCTGCCCAGGGAAGTGGTGGAGTCACCATCCCTGGAGGTATTTAAAAGACGCGTACATGTGGTGCTTAGGGACATGGTTTAGTGGTGGACTTGGCAGTGCTGGGTTAACGGTTGGACTCGATCTTAAAGGTCTTTTCCAACCTAAACGATTCTGTGATTCCTTTCCTACAAGTGCAGCTGCTGGTTTCATTCTATGATACAAATCATAATACAGGTAACAGACTACATCTGTGTTAACTAACAGGGGATTTTATGTGAAGAATTAAACCTGCAACTATTTTTTAACAATAATAATCAGCACTACCATAGCAATCTGTGCGTTTAATACCTTTCATGGGATGTTTTTGTAATTGCTGTTTATAAGCATTTCAACATACTTAGCTGACTGTACAGATAAAATACACCCTTGCAAACTGTCTGGGTTTATTTACTATAAGCTTGCTATCCTGTTTCATTTTGGGGGCTCAGAAGAAAATAAAGCCTTGTAGGTAAGTTACAGGCTTTGAAGTCAGGCGGGTTTTACCTTAGTGTATTGTGGTTCCCATCCCTATATTGAATGTGCTTTAATGAGGTTCTGATGAGAGTCCAGCACCAGTTTTTCCATCTTCTTGATGTCCACGTTGTCTTTCACAAAAAGAGACTCTTGCCAAGCTTAAGACTGGATTATGTTTTTAAAGCCTTGCTCCTACTGAAGTCTTTCCCAGTAATATAACCAGTCTATCTTCCATCTGTACACTTGAAAAAGGGATGGTTTATCCAGTTTAAAATCAAAGTACAGGCATATTCATCTGAAGTGCCAAGGGTGTTTTGAGCACAGTAGGAATGTTTGAGCAGAGGTCAGTTACCCTTTGTTTTATCCTTTAAACCTACTCCCTTTTTATCTCTAGTGCAGATACTTTTTATGGGCTTAATTCAGAAATGAAGTTACCTCTGGCATCTTTTGCCATTACAGAAAGCTGAGTTAAGTATCGCGTCTTTGAAATCTAGGAAGTAAGATATTAAGGCATTTTCTGATGAATCTTATTTCTAAAAGAGCCCACTCTTCTCTTCACAACCCCCCTGAGCTAGGAGCGTCTCTCAAGAATTGTCTTGCGCTCTGGCTGTACGTACTGCCTTCCGCATAGCTGAATTGCGTGGCAAAGGGATTTGGTGGGGTAGTTTGATAGGTGTACTTGCAGTGGGAGGATATTAAGGTGCCCTTATTTGCATGGCCAAAGAGGTGTTCCTTGAGGGATCAAATTAGTAAGCACCCCTCATTTCAGCAGTGAAGATGCTGACCTTGGGGTTTGTCTTGCCATGGGGAATATAAGGTAAATTTGGGAGAGATTAGTGAATTTGGGGCTTGTCTTGCCACGGGGACAATAAGAAGTAAACGCAGGGGAGATTGGTGAGGTAGTGACTGCTACGTGCTTATTACTGCATATTCGTGCATGCCATTCGTTAGTGGTTTGTTCCGATCTCTAAACCTCCTACTGAATAGCCCCAGCACAGATGTTTGCGTGGCTGCGGAGTGAATCAGATCAGGGAACCAACACAGCTAAAAAAATAACCCGTTGAGTAACTACTGCCTGGGGTGTAGTCACAGCTCTGGTTGGAGTCCTGCAGGTGTCCTGTAGGACTTTTATCTCTAGTGAGGTATTTTATTTACGTATATAAAAAGTAAAATTTTTCAATTTGACAAGCTATCCTGATACATTTGAGGTAGATTTTAGACCTGGATGAACGTGGATTTGTCTACACGCTTCCTAGATACTGAGGAAGAGCAGTTTGTGAAGCTGATTTATGGTAAACTGGAATATATATTTTGCATTATTCTGAAATAATACAAGAATAATCTGTAAAGAAGTCCCTAATTGCAATGTCTACAAGTTGAAGTCTTAATTGTTAGCCCAATCTTTTAAATCAAAGCAAAACCATGACATTTGTTCGAGGAGAAGACTGGGAACTCAGATGTGTTGTGTGCAGGCTGCACATAAAAAGGTACTTAGGACAGCTGGCTAATTTCTGTCAATTTTCACATAGGTGCTTACAGGAAACGACTACGTTATGCTTGGTGACACTTAAGGATATAGGACCCTTCTTACGTGCCTGAACACTGATAGCTTTTTGTTTTGTCTTGTTTTTTCTCTTTGCAGATACCTGGTTATCTCTGAAAAGCTAGAAGAAATTAAGTCTTTCCGGGAGCTGACGTGTTTGGATCTCTCCTGTTGTAAACTTGGAGATGAACATGAACTGCTGGAACACCTCACCAAAGAGGCTCTGTCTAGGTACCGATTTCTTGACACATGGCTAAAAATGACACTTTCTTTTTCTATCACTAAGCAGTTCAAAGAATCAGGCTACGACTTTAAAAGAAACCCTCACATGTGTAAGTTTGAAGATTTTGGTTGTTCATAAATCTCGTTCTTGAGGTAAACAGAATTTATTGTACACAAAGCACATGATCTAAAGCACATACTGAATCGTAAAAGGTCCTACAAACGTGCAAGATGATTCAAAAACATGAGACAATAAATTAACTTTTTATAATTTCCATTGGCCAAGTAAAAACTGCATCTTAAGCATTTGGAACAGTTTTACACTTTTATTTCCTTTTTTAAGAGGGAACTTTATCAGCTAACTTTTTCACCAAACCAGTGTTCTCGGTGAAGATTTCTGCAAGCAGTAGGTTGAATATTTAGTTAGTTAACATTTCAAAAAATAAATTTTTAATACTAAAGATTGAGAAGTAGAAGATTTTGGAAATCAATAGACAGGATGACTGCTAATTAGGAGATATGATATTACTGTAAGATTTTGGTGCATTTTGCATCAAGGTTTTGTCTTGAAGTGCTCTGGAGAATGTTTTAATGTTACCTTTTTCCCTGAGTTTTGTTCATCTATGTTATAATACCTCATTGCTTACTTAAAATCATTGCCGTATCTCTTACCAAATCTGTCTTCTCCCATTTTGCCAAGCATTTTTCTCTTCTGAGTTTCGAGTGGAGTTGAGATTGGCAGCCTTGGTTTAAATACCTCCAGTGTATAAAGCAGCCTTTTGTCTCTGTTAGCAAATGCTTGTGCTCTAGGATCAGTTTGTCACTGCAGCTCTGGGAATAGCTGGTCAAGTAAGCACTTCTGTTGAGCTAGCAGAGGCAATCTAAAGATATTTGTTAGTCCTACTAACCCAGGCTTCTTTCTTGCTACTTTTTACTAATATTAACAAAGGAGTAGACTGAGGGTTGGCACAGGAAGAGCCCAGACTCTTAACATAGAGTTTTAGGACATTTTGCAAAACTGTTTAAATAATGAGCATAAACTATGCATTTGTATCTCTCCTCCCAGCGTAAAACGGCTTCTCCTGAAAGACAACTCTTTATCAGATGCAGGTCTTCGCAGAATGACAGCACCAGTACGAGTATTGAAAAAGGGACTTGAGAATCTTTTGGTATTAGACTTGTCTTGTAAGTACTTTGTGATTTAATATTAGAAGCAAACTGTATCCTTTCTGATGAAGAATTTCTGCTCTTTAATATTGAAGGAATACCATGAATTTGATGATTCCCACGAGCCAAGTACTCAACCCCAAATTTCACCAACAACTTTCCAGAAGGCATAGGTCATACCTGCTAGTCTCAGCCATTTGCTATGTACATAGATATTTTTAATAGTTTGAGAATCGGTGTTGTAAATACTTGTATTTTGATCATTAGAGCGAATAAGTCAGTTTTGACTCACTTCCAAAACATGAAGCATACTACCAAAAGAAAAAAAAAAGGCCAAAACGCCCTTGTTCCAATATTAGCTTTTGGAACAAATAGTTTCTTGGTATTCTAATCATCTTTCTCCACATCTTGCAACTTAGTTAACTTTACTTGACCTTACAGGTAACCCTAAAATCACAGATGTGGGAATTGGATACCTTCTTTCTTTCAAGAAATTGAATTGTTTGGACATTTCTGGGACAGGTCTCAAGGTAAAGGAGCATCTATTTAAGTTTACTGGACAAGTGTAATCAAATGTTCTTCCCCTCTGACTACTTTATTTCCCTTTTCACTAGGACGTTAATGCTGTCATTAAGCGGATCCAAATGCAGATAGGCCTGGTTCACTCAAAAGTGCCCCTGAAAGAATTTGATCATAGCAACTGCAAAACAGAGGGATGGGCAGAGCAGGTATGGGGTTTTAAGTCTGTTTTACTTTCTAGAAATTGTCCTTATGGAGTATTAAATCACCAAATAGGAAAGAATAAGGGATAGAGTTGTTTCCAGTGATATTTCTGTAAATTTTACAAGAAAAAATAACTCCTTCAAATGTTATTTCAGACAGTTTTGCAGTGGGAGCAGGCAGTTATGGAGGCCATCAAGCCACAACACGACTTGAGATCCAGAACAGCAGCTCTGCATTTCTGTACGTAACTGCATAGAGACCACATAGTTTATTTGTTTTCTTTTCTACAAGGAACATTTTCATACTTTTTTTTTTTTGTAATAGTACAAATAGCATCTCAGGTGTGCAATTTCAGCCATTTGTGTGACTGCATTACAACGTGTTTGAGTTTTTTTCATTTGTTAGACTGATGGATAAGTCTTAAAGTACAGCACGGCAGCATGCTTAGGGCAACATATAATAACTGAGTTTTATCCTTCTGAGTCCAAAATGTAAATGTTATTTTTCCCTATGCCCATTTCAGCAAAGCAGTCAGTATTCCAAGGTGGCTTGGCCAAAACAATTTGCAACACAAGTATGCATTTTACAGCATAATTCTGTTTTTCCCAAAATCTAAACTTGATTTTTTTTCTTTTCTTCCTGTAGATGGCAAGACACACAGGAGAGAGGAAGTAGTCAAGTGCAAGTTGGTGGAGGCAGAAACAAAAGCATCTGGAAACTTGCAGTTTTACAAGGAAAAAGTTCAAAATTGCCATTTACCTTTGAAAAAGGAGGTTGCAGGCAGCCATGAATTAAAGAACAACAAAAAAAGAGCTTTGGCTGAACAAGAGAGAGAAAGGACTTCCAAACAGAAGCATCTGTGCCTCACTGTGGAGGACTGGGATTTGTTAAATACCTACTGAGTCAGAAAGAAGTGGGTCCTTTGTTTGTTGTTTTCTTGCTGATGACAGAATTTAGACGTATTGAGAGGGAGTAACAAAGGAGACCAGTATTGTTAAATCTGGTTGCTGTGATATGCTTGTGGGTTAACCTATGCTTGGGGAGGGATAGAGTCAAGGAGAAGGTTGATGATACTACTGTATATTTTCAATACATAATAATTTTTTCAAATAAAGTTTTTGTTGTCATCCTTAACATTCTTCTGACATAGATATCATTCACAAAAATAGCTGGTCCTATTCCTCCTCCTCCTCTCTTGCCTCCTGAGGGGCAAGAGACTAATCACTGCAGCTCACCTGAAATGAAGCTGCACTGTGCTTGTTGAGTGCCTTGGGACTGTAATAGCGCTGGTAGAACAAACCTCAGCCTGTAAGCGCCGGGCTGGGCTGGTAGAGCTCTGAGGAAGGGAGGAAGCAAAGAGGATAAGCACAGGCCCCGGGGGAGGGAGGCAGAGAGACAGTAACCCCTCGGTAACAGTTACTGCAGAAATCCAAAGTAGAACAGAAGTCCCCTATCTCCCTCATTTTAGCCCAGGAAAGGAAAGCTGAAACTGGGTTACTGTAGAGATTAGACTGCAGTTATAATATATTCTTCCTTACAAGCAAATTCACTGCATTCGAGAGCATTCTCTGGTTTAAAACCCATTCTCAGTGTGCGCGCATGCCTCTAATGTACTAACTGTGCTTCCCCATCTAAAAACATTCAGGGAATTATACATACTTGCTTTAAAAACCCTAGATACTCGGGCTCGTTCTGTGTTGGTCGGGCTGAAGGCAGGAGTACAGCTGTAATGCTGCAGGGGTGTTTATCCTTGAATTCCTGCCCCGAGTTTCTATCAAAATTGGCCGAGGTGCATAGTGCCCATGAGTTGGGCACTGCGACCATCATTGTGCTCTTGGGTCTATAAGGCCAAGAATTTACTACAGGTTTCTTCTACTAGTGTTTATTTAGAGGATATCTTCCTTTTATGCAGTTGTTTGCCATAATTCAGCAACAAGAAAAGCAACACATCCCTGGAAATCATGAAGATGCCAAGAAAAGGACCTTCACCTCAAAAACACATAAAGAGCTAAACCCCCCTCTCTCTTTGTTCCTTTAGTGCTGGATTTTCCTCAAAAAAGGACTACACACAAAAAACCAAGCACACTTGCATTCAAGCCCAACATTTTTTTTCCCCAGAAACTCAAGGCTATTAATAGCTTCCACTGACGACTACATCAGCCCTCTGCTGAGACAAGTAATGGCACAAATAGTGACTTAGCAAAACAGCATCTCAACAGGGAGGAAGATGACTGTGGCGCTCCAGTATAATCCCCCTCCTGATGCTGGCTTCTGGTCCAACGGCCACCACGGATTTCTTTTGCTAGCCCTTCCACCACTGCGGAGATCTGCTAACCTGACCGTGGAGAGATGCACGTCTCAGAGAATCGCATACTCCATTTCACATCGGTAAAGCAGCTGGGAGCTGGTGCCTTGAGACGGAAAATAGGCACATCGTGATTTAACAGGAACGGTCTGCCCAGGTCACAGGCTTGTTGGTAAAGTAATACAGTACAGCTTTTCTTTTCAGAAGAGGTGTTTTAGAGCACTGTGTTTCCTGTGCTCTCCATCCCTGGTACAATTATTCCTTTTCTTAGGTTTCTTGCTGACCAGCAGACTTCCTCTTTTAAACACACCACTGTGTAAATTTTATCCTAGGAAGACTTAGACACACTTACCACTATGTCCTCAACCCACTCATCTCTGTTTATTGCCCTCCGTAAGGCACACAGCCTCTGCTGACCAGGAACAAGGCAGTAAGAAAATTAGAGGAGGAGACTCGCCCTGAAATAGATAGGCTCAGCCAAGTGCCTGCTTAAACTGCCCGCTGCGTCCCTGCCTGTTTCCAGGCTGGTTCCTGAGTCTTGCTGCCTGTGGACTGCTCCTTCCCGTGTCTCTCCCGGCTAGTCTCTTCACAGGTGTAAATCCAGAGCAGGATGAGTCCCTGGTTCCTCTCTCCTAACCTTGGGGCCATTAATCACAGCTCTGGCATCCCAGGAGTGCTCGCTGGGAATCGATACAGGGACATCAGGCAGAGAGCAACCCTGGGGCTCTGCCCTGCGGGTATGGGTAGGTCGGCTCCTCTGACACCAGTAAACCTTTACTAGCTATCTTAGATGCAGAGATCACATTCCTGACCCCATTTCTTTGTGGTTCAGCTCAATTACAAAGCTTCTTAGGAGAGGGGAGTGTGTTTGGTTTCCTCTTTCCAGCCAGGGATATCCTCTGTGCCCCCTAAGCCTGCCTCTGTTTCCTCACCCTCCTGCTGAAGGAGGGAGAGAAGATGGCACAAGATTCTTTCCTGCCTTGAGCCAGGCATTTGCCGCCTTTATCATGTCTCACAATAAAGTGAGAATTCCCAGCTCCCAGCATTGTCCCCATCCAGCCAAGGCAAGCCACCACTTGACCGCTGCTGCGGTGGAGAAGCAGCCTTCCTCCACAGCAAGCACAAACACCTGACTCCCCGTGCTCACACCCATGCCCAGACCCTTTCCCCTTCACCCTCAGGAGCATCTTAAAACTTAGCAGAGGTGAACTGTGGGAATGATCGGCAAATACCGGACTGGGAGAACAGAGCGGTTGCTGTACAGGTCAGCCTAACCAGCATCCTCTTCCCAACCACAGCAAACATCGGAAGCTCCAGAAAGTCATGGCTGCCCCAATATCTTTGACACAGAGCAAATTTTTTTTACCAACCATATTGGCTGGACCCTATGCTGAGCATGAGGGTTTCTATATTTTTTTTAACAGCTTATTAGTTCAATCCTTACCAACTACAGTTGTTCTGTTATCCATGTACAGTTCCCATCACGAAGGATGAGAGGAGTCTTCTCCTTCTCTCCCACCTTTCCTTGACCGCTGCCCCGTAGAAGTGTGCAGCAGTCGCAGCCCACCGGCACCCTCCCAATGCGGAGAGCTTGTTGCTCTTCAAAGCCAAGGAACAGGCAAACGGCCGTGGCTGAACCCAATGAGAATCAGAAAGCAGCTCTTCTTCCCCCGGGAGAAGCTGGCCCAGTAGCGCTGCCTCTGAATCACCCTTCCTTGAGCTCCTCTTAAGAAACGCTGCAAGACTTCCTCATTGATTGCCCCAGAACATACTTTGGGCTAACAAGAGGAACAACAGCAACTACAACAAGCCAGGCTTTATTTACCAACCCCAGCTCAGCCTTGCTGAAGCGTTAGATGTCTGTGACTCTCCAGTGAAAATGTGCATCTCTATTTCAGGCTTTGATTGAGGCTGGAAGCTTGCAAGTGAGAAACGTTTACCTAGAAAACTCCTAACCTCTCTTCCGAGCTGCAGCACTGAATGCGCTGCAGTAATGTTTTACAGGCAAGGAGAAAGCAAACCATCCATCCTAGACAAGCGTGGAGAAGGACAAGTTATTAAATGCAGCTTTACGAGGTTCCCGTAGTACTGGTTCTGTTATGCAGAGTTTTGCCATCTCATTCCAGGTGAAGTATGAGTCAGAATACAGCAAAGCTATTTTTAAAAGATCTCTCAGAGCTACAGCTGTAGCCCAGCTACAAATTAGAAGAAACATTCACCGTTGATACAAGCCATGGTGACATGCAGAATTGCACATCACAGGACGGAGAGGAAATGATTGAATGGGGTTTTATTTTTAAAGATATATGACCTGGGGTAGTGCTGGGAAGAACATCGCCTGATGTTTATTTTGGGCCTAGAAAAGTAAGTGCACTCACTGTAAATGGGGGTTTTTCTCAGAGATGATGTTTTAAACACAGATGAGCTTTTCAAAGGAGCAGAGAAAGACCACATCTTTCTTAAATTTCAGTGGCACATCCGTATCTATATCCTGAGGACTGCTTTGAAGGATTGGCTGCCTGATCCTGCTCTGCTGGCAGAGGAGCGAACCGAGCAGCAAACAGACCCTGTGTCATCCCACACCGCCCCGGGAGCAGCTGCGGCACTTGGTTTTCTGCTGCTCTCTGCTCCGAGGCTGTGACTTTTTCTTCTCCTCTCTTTGCCATCCTCAGTGCAAACTCATCCCAGCCCCATGGCTGTTCTCAACCTGCTCAGCTGCTGCTCCAGAACTGCACAGCCCTGAGAGTAGTACATTTTATATAGGTGCCAGTTCCCTGCCCCTGCCCTGCAGGGACAGCTACGTGGTCACAGGGACACGGTGATTTGCCCCCACAAACCCTGGAACACCCATTTCAGTCTTCCTTGCTGTTAGACTCTCCACATTGGCCTTCATGCTTCGAGAGACGGCGGGAGGTGGCCTGTGCAGCAGCTCCCCACCGTGTCACCCTCAGCACAGCGTTCCCGAGGACGTGTCCTGGGAGCATCAATGCAGAGCCTTCAAAGCTGCTGCTGAAACCATCTGCAGACGTGCTTTGAACACAAACACAGGCTTCTCCTCCTGCCCATGAGGATCGGGAGCATGAAGACGTGTTGGAGGGAAATGCCAACCCAAGGGCTAGAAAGGCTCACCTACTCAGCTCCTGCTCTTTAGGGTAGTCCTCAATGTACCTTGATCTGGGTGCCTGCAGAGACATCAGCATGTCCATATCGGAGAAGCCCCTTGCCCAGGGTTGGCCACACGCAGTATCTGTGTAGCTAGCAGCTGGCAGTCTCCAGCAGCCTGCACACAACCCATCGAGGTATCGAGTCAATGCTGCAAGGTGGTGCTCTGCCCACGTAGAAAGGGCTCACCCTCACACGATGGGAGAACCTGTGAAGGTGTCCCACAGCTGGTGTCTAACCTGCAGCACGGGCTGCTGTAGGCTAGAAGTGCAGTGCTTCGGCCATGTTCGGTGTCACTGCGTGCTGGTCAGAGCACTGCTGATGAAGGCTTGCTTGGGTTGGAGGCTCCCGAGCGGGTGGCAGAGCAGGAGGACCCCAAGACTTAAAGGTGACAATGCAGGAAGCACCCTGCGGTCTCCAACGCTGCTGGGTGCCGAGACTTCATGGTCTGCAGATGTACTCATCGGACCAGCTGAGGCAGTGCTGGACGCCGTCCCGGCACAGCCTCCTGGGGACGCAGGAGCAGTACTCGTAGAGCAGAGGGCTGCAGCTCCACCACCCCGACCCGCACGGGGGGCAGGTGGCCACTGGGAAGGATGGAAAACAGGGAACAGAAATGCTCCTGCTGCACTGGCCCCTTCCCTGCTTTCTTATGCTGGTAGCTTCCATTTCATCCCCCTGGCAGCTACTGAAAAGCCACTGGTGATGACCCCGAGTCTGTGAACCCACCAAAGAGGACACTCGCTTGGTGCTACTTGTGGGAGACAACCAGGGAGCGTGACATTGCCGTGACCTTCGGGCAGACATGCCATCCTGGGCAGAACAACTAGATGTAATTTATTTTTTTTAGCAAGCTACTCTAGTGAAAGCTGCTGATACAGGCAGGTCTCGCCCAAGGTTCAAAACCACAGGGGTGACTTAGGAACAAACCTGCTGCTCTTTTTAGCGAGAGAAAGATCTAGGTAGCTTTGAAGCTGCTGAGGCACGCTCAGTCCCCCGGCTCAGAGACGTACCCATCTCCTGACCAACAACCAAAGGCCAGTTTGAACGGTCACTCCTGCCCACAGCTACACATCCCAATGAACCCGCTCCACACTCAGCAAGCCACAGAGGAGCAACTTTGGGGGCTGGGAGCAAAGCACAGAGCCTTTCTCCTCGTGGTTGCCACCAGGCTTTGACGCAAAGCCCCTGGCAGCCGATGGGAGGGAGCCTGCACGGTTCCTACTCACGTCCCATCCCAGCTATTTTGTGTTTCAGCAGTGGATGCCGGCCTCCCGGCATTTCCCACAGCATCAGTGAGCACCACACCTGTACAACCTATTTCAATCCATCAGCAGAAAAGACCTCTTGCCCAACAGTAGCCAGAAGAGAGACTTACAGCTCCCCGTCTCGTCAGAGCAGTCTCCGCAGTCGTTCAGCCCGTTACACCTCTGATCGGCATAGACCCAGTACGCGGGGTTACTGCAGCGGAAAACCAGGTATCCCGGAAGGCTGCGGGGCAAGTCACCTGCAAGGGCGGACACACAGGACACGCGCTCAACTCCACCGGGCACAGATGTGCCGGCTCAAACGGGGACGGCAGCTACCAGAGGCTGCTGTCATGGGGGGTCGGTCAGTCCGTCCTTCCCCACGCGGTGTCAGGGCACGAACGACGCTGCAGATGGGGAAGCTGCGGTTGGAGAGGGAGAGGGATGCTCGTGGCTGAGCCAGAAGCAGAGTCTGGGTGTCCCAGGCTTCTGCTTTAACGAGCTTTTTCCAGGATAACTGGACCATAAATTAACCATGCACGCACGCAGCTTAACCAATGGAGGAAAACTGCATCATGGTTTAAAAAGAAAAAACCTAGGAAAATCAGAGGAGCTTGGAGTCTTTGATTCCTGGCACTCCCGCTGGGTTTTGGGTAGCACTGTCTCTCTGCATCTGCCCTACAAAGGATCTACCAGGCTTATCTGCTCTCGTATGCGTCCAGAAGCGCGGAGCAGGATTAGAGGGACACCGGCTGCTCTGCCTCACAACAGGAAGACCAGCGCGGGGAGGACGGTGACAACAAAACCGCTCACCACAGAGTTCCTCCTGCTCATCCTCTCCATTCCTGCAGTTGCTGACTCTGTCGCAGACCTGGCTGGCCGGGACACAGGTCACTCTGTCATCGCACAAGAAGCCCGTCCGGTTATTGGCGGCTGCACAGAGGCGGTTCACTGAAGGGAAAGCAAGAAATACTTCATTTTCCAACATTTTCATGGAATGAGGAACAGATCAAGGGGAAGAAAGGAGGATTTCCAAAACACATTTGTTGTTCTGGAAATAACCAGGGGCCAGGGTTAATCTCTGGTAGGTTCATGGCAGAGTCTGAAGACTATACCAGTAGTCTGAGGCATGACCGTGCCACCCGGAGTTACCACAGCCCTACGGAGCACGACACCGGAGCTGAGGAACGGCTTGTGGTGACTCAGGCTGTGCGAGGCTGGCACGGCCCTGCATCACTCCACCGGTCCCCTTCCTTCCTCCTGGTCTGCACTGGGAAGCGCCGCTTCACGCACGGTGATGGATATGAAGGCTCTTCTCATGCAACGCCATTTTCCGCCTCCCTTACCAAAAAAATCCCAGCGTCCCTCGGGAGACCAACCTGGTGCGCGTGGCAGGAGTCCCAGCGCCACCGCCAAGCCCACGGCGGCCGCGAGGACGAGCAGCGCCGTGGCAGAGACGCAGACGCGCCTCCGCGTGCAGCCCGCGCGGGCGCTGCGTGGCCGGCAGCGGCCTGTCAGGAGGCAAGAGCGAGAGGTGAGGGGCTGGGGAAGGGTCCGGCAGGGCTGAGCGGGGTCGGGGTGTTTCGGAGGGGAACAGCACAGAGGCGCGAGGGTGATGTTTCAGGGGCTCTGTGTGCAGGACTGGCAGGGGGATGCTGGCGTTTGGGGATTGATAGTTGAGTTTTAATAGCCAAACGACGATGTTAAACGCCTCCTCGCAGGGAATTTCCCTGCCTGCGGTGTGGAAGAGGCCGTGCCGCCATTATGGAGCGGGCACCGGGACAAATGCCGCGTCTCCGTCAGAGCTCACCCAACGCACTTGGATGCGGAAGAGTGGAGAAGGCCAAGTCCCTGCCTGGCCCCGCGGGACAGCGATGCCCTTTCCACGGGGGGAGCCGCTGAAACACAAGGCAGGTCAGTGCAATGCTGGGAAAGGTGCCCTCCCAGAGCCCACGGCAAAACTCCCCAAGAGGAAAAATTTCATTTTACTGCTCTTTGGGCTTTCTGCCCCAACCAGGACAATCAGTCTTTAACGCTTCCACAGAACAAGGCTGAATTATCAGCTCAAAATAGTGAGAACAGGCTGACGAGCAGCCCTTTCCCTCCCCAAAGACACCTCCAGGGTACAAAGGGCAGCAACCTTCCAGGGAGCCCAGCTTTCAGAAAGTCACGTACATAAATCAAGCCAAATCCGGAAGCTAAACGCCAAACCCACAGTCATTGCAACACAACAGCAGCACACGCAAGAGCAACGCCGATCAGCTGCCCTCATCTCAGCTCTCTGCAGCGCCAGTGCTTTGTCTCTAAATCAACATCGTATTTTCCTGCATTCCTTCGTATTTTCAGGCCAACAGGAAAAAAATTAATGTGGTCATTTGAGAAACACATAACCAGTCACTTAAGACAACCCTGCATGTATAATTGGATGTTGGTATTTCTGAACTTAAAGGGCTTTGATCGAAAAGTTAGAATTTTTCTTAGCTGTGCTTCATATTTACTTATTTGTCGTGTTGTACAAACACGAGTGAAGGCACAGCCTTGGCTCAGCTGCAAAGGGCTCCTGGCTGCAGTAACCACCCCCTCCGTCACGCTTGAGGGGGAATCAAACACAGAACATTTCAGCTTAACAGTGGTGAATTACAGCGCGTCTGTGGCTACGAGACACCACCTTTGACCAGAAAGCCCAACAGTTGCAAATAGACACGAGTATAAAATCATGGCAGTGATGAAATGTTGTTGCAACCCGATCTACAGGTTTGCTATTGATTGATTGATCTCACCTTCTCCTTCTTAAAATGGACAAAATTTGCTGAAGTTTGGCTATTAAAACGTATAGAAAGCCTATAGAAGGTTCGTTAGGAGCCTCTCCTGTGAAAGACAAGGATTACATGCTACTATACCGTACGACCGCCAACTCCAGGCCAACAAAGAACAGCTTAAGTTTATTAATTTTATAGTCTGGATATTTCACTACACAGAAGGGGGAGGGGGGGATCGGTCTCAACAGACCATAAATACGGTTGTATTTCACATTACATAGATAGTTTCAATTGATTTATACTTTAATAATAAAAACGTTAAGCTCTGCATTTTATTCATTACCTCTTTCTTCAGAGAAGGACTTTGTTGAATCAAAAGTAGCTACATCGCCGTTTCTCTAGAAGGAAAGGAATAGAAGACTGTTTACAGAAGCAGCATGCAGTAAACACACAAGGTATGCTTTTCTACTTCTCGTACCATCTTACCCAGGAATATATAATGAATTACATTATTTTTACATACAAGCAAAAATTGCCTCAGTGGAAACGTGGCCCAGACTTGATTCACAAAGTGATCAATCAGATCACCTTTTAAATCTCAGTTACCCATTTGTAAAAC
This sequence comes from Phoenicopterus ruber ruber, assembly GCA_009819775.1. Classification (NCBI taxonomy): domain Eukaryota; kingdom Metazoa; phylum Chordata; class Aves; order Phoenicopteriformes; family Phoenicopteridae; genus Phoenicopterus; species Phoenicopterus ruber. The sequence goes on along the minus strand of CM020222.1, from coordinate 6,459,309 downwards.
AAACACTAATGCAAGTCCAGCGCTTTATATCAATATTTTCCTTTTGTATCAAATTAGGTTAAGTAGAAACGACTCGAAATCTCACAGAAACCAGCGATAAAGAGGTTAGACAAACAACGTTATCAAGAACACATGTACTTTAGCCGCATTGAAGATTTTCGCGAAGAGAAGGACCGTACCTGGGGGTGAGTTTTGTTCATGCTTCCCAGAGCTACAGCCCTCACGGCAGCTCAAAGGACCCCAGGGAGTTTTCTGCACCTTAACACGAGCGACGTTACCAGGATACAAAACCCAACAGAGGTAGGAAAGCAAGGAGCGTGCTGCTGCCCGGGCACGCAGGCAGGAGAGGATGGGGAAGGCAGCGCCGAGCCCGTGCTCCGGCTCTGGTCGGAAGCGGGGCTTCTGGTTTGCTTCTCATTCCTCCTGGCTCCATCTTAGTTTCACAACAGGGCATTAGGCAAATCATAAAGGACACGGAGATTTCGGATGCTGGGAACCGTTGCCACTCCTGAGACTGGTTCAGAAAACGAACGCCCACCCCTACCCGATGTTGATTGCATTTACCCTGGTGCTGGTCAGGGAGAACCCCCCTTCATGATGAAAGCTTGCGGGAAGAGAGTCAGATCATCCTCACACAAGTCTCCTTTCTCCCCACCTCCTTCCCAAAACAGGCCTGACAACGTAGCAGCATCAGCTTTATGCTGACCTCGTAGCAGCATCAGCCTGGACTCCTGCAAGATGATCCGGTCTCACGAGAGCTGTGCAGGATACAACCATCTGGAATAGCTTCCCTGCTTGGGCAACGAGCACAGGCATAGCAAATCCTCCAGGGTCCTCTCTTTTACTTGTGTACTTGAATTTCCAGGCCTGCAGTTAAGTCTTAGCAGCTCTGCCTGTAGCAAACATGAACTTACAAATAGACTGCAGCCTTCTAAACGGGCTGCAGGTCTCAGCACAGCACACGCAGAGGGGAGTTCTGCAGCTTCAAGGATAAAACGTATTAGTGGGCGGCTTTGCCGTGGGGGAGAAAAAGCACTGGCATAAAGTGTTCGAGGAGCACGTGGTCTCGCTTGCAGGAGGGTCCGTAGGACGCAAGTGCCTCCAAATTGTTGCCACCTCGCTCCCCAAGCACTAGCAAAACCAGCTCACCAGGGCTTCGGAGGAGAAGCTGGCAGTTATATTGCCTGTAAGTTGGCCCCGAGACAGTTGTCTTTAATTGATTCAAAGCACCAAATAACGCCCATCATGGAGGAACTATTACGGCTACTTCCCTCTCCATCCCCACACATACAACTCATTCTCGATTACATTGAGTTAATAGACGCTTCTTGACAAGGGCATCTGCCAACCCTGCCCTCACCTGTTCACAGGCCAGCCAGAATTAAATACAGTCTTTTAGGAGCTCCTCCTTCGGCATGGCAACACCAATTTGTCCAAAGCAGCAGCTTCTCACAGGAATACATCACTGTTACACTTGGTGCTAGGAAGCTCTCCTGTTCCAAGGGGGATTTGGGGTGAAAACACTAAACCCCAAGTAGCAAACAGTCTGCAAGTCTGGGCACCTGCTACAATACGGAAGAATGACAGACTAAGGGTTAAAACCTGCGTATCTTAAATTCTGGATCTGTTTCTCTTTAAAGAGGAAGTTTGAGTTTCTAATCAGACTTGATACAGAAGGACTATTTTGAGCCTTCAGAAAGCCTATTAGGTGATGACGAGTTTGCTGAGTCCCACGTAAGAGCCAGGTGAAGCAGGCTAGCTATCCATACCCCGTGGAACAATCCACGGTGAAAATGTTTAAGATGTGGAGTAAAACCACTCTTAGAGGCAAACGTCCGTCTGTCACCACCTGTTTCCTACACCAAGATTATCAAGCTCCGCTGCAGCCAACCAGGCAGTCGGATTTTAGAGCAGTTACCCCACATCAAAGATTGCTTATAGTTCAGAAAAAATGAGTTCGTGAGAACGAGGTAACACGCACAAGCAAGCCCTTCTGAAGTAAAAAAGATCAGAGAAGCTGAAGAGGGAACACAGATCAAGATATCCAGTATGATAGGAGAATATTGTTAATTCTAGCACCTAAAAAAAAAAACCCCAAGCCCCCCAAAATGTACCACGGCTATTTCTGCCAGCAGTGAATTACACACCCTTGAGAGCGTTGCCTCATTTGTGTCAAGATGCTTCCATTTAAAATCTGATACAAGTTCAATTGAACACATGCCTAAAGAGAATATAAAATGCTTTCCTCCTGCAATTTCAATAATTTAAGGCCCTTCATTTAAACGGTGGTCTTGGGCAGAGATCAAACCCAAACTGCAGCCTCTGAAAATGAAGATGTCAGGAAGTCATTTAACAAAAAACGAGTAGGACAAGCCATTTTGCAAAGTCAAATGCCAGGATAGCTTAAATAGTCCACTTAGATTAGAAATCTTGAGAAACAGTTCAATTACTGCAGCCGAGCTAGTATCTGATTTTACTGAGGGAAGATACTTCGACAAGAGCTTACAAGCACAACACTTAACAAATTCTTCCGACTCTGGCTCGCTCTGGAAACCGTAGTGCCAAGTGACAGATTGCCACAGGCACAGCGTTTCCTGTGACCCAACAGCACATTACTGAATCGCTGGCTTCGCTGCACAGATTACTTAGCCGAAATGTCATTAAACAGCGAACAAGAGACAAAACACGTAAAACTTGTGTTGAGTTTTCTCCCTTTGTTGTAGGCAGACACAGCGCCAAATGAAAGCAGAAGTTGTTTGTTTAACTCAAGCCCGGGAATGTAAGCAATAAAGTCAAACGTTTTGGAAGAGAAAGTTTTGTGAAATCAAGTCATCAACGTAACAGAGGATGTACTGTACACATTTGAAACAGGCAAATAGCCATGTTTTCATGAAGCTGTAACACTCCCTCTGCAACTACATGTAATAGTAAAGGAAAACATTTGAACAGGCTTGAAAACATACCCATGATAGTTATTCAGTTAGAAAAACTGGGATTGCTAAAGTCTCTTCTGGCAAGGCAATCCCAAAGAACACAGTGCTAAGACAGGCAATAATCACTCAAGTAGAGCCCGTATTTACAGAGTAATTTTTGACTATCCATTGCACACATTGCATACGATACCGCTCAAAGCGGGACGCGGGCATTCTGCACTGAAACGGACGGGGCTGTACACCGAGGCCTGCGCTACGTGTGCAGAAACACATGTCTTAACTGAATCACGACTGCAGACAGAGGGATTTCCCGCCCCTGCTGTCCTGCAAGTGAACAGCGTTCCGAAAACACCACACCATCGATTTTCACAACTGTCACGCTTGAGGCCTTTGCAGTAACGCCACCTACACACAACGGTACTTGGCAATGGCTGTTGGCACCCAAATTTCTGGGCTATGATGTCGTCCCACTATAGAAGAATTTAACATGAAGAGGTACCACTAATTTAAGACTTCAAATTGCATTTCTGCACGTTGATACAAGCCTGCTTAAACAAAACATCTCTTAATGCTCTTAAACCTCATTGAGGGAAAACCTGCTCGAGTGCACCTAGGCTCGGGTTTTCAGCAGCACTGTACAGGCCACTGAATGCACGGTCCTGCTTAACAGCCCCCGCAAGGCTCCATCATCTGTGGTTACACAGCCATCAGCGTTACAGCCGAATTAGGAATGACTACTGAACCCGTTTGAACGGTGAGGGAACACTGTACTGTACCCTCCGGAGCCTCTACAGTTCTCCCCAGAATTCAAAACCTGAAGAGGCGTTGTTCGGTTTTGTTTTCTTTTTAAACCTTCAAGGGAGTTCTGTGTAATCAACACAATAGGACGATGAGTTGGCGATGGTGCATTTTAGCCAGCTTTCGAACCCTTACAAAGAGACCGTACAATCACATACATCCCCAGTTTGCCAATGCTATGGGAACCGGCGTATAGTCATCTCCTCAAAGAAAAGAACAGCAAAAAAAATATTAGAAATATGAGGGACATCGTTAGCTGCTGTGTTAGTGAATCGTACAGCAAAATCAGGTCACATTGCCCATGAGAGGAATGCTATGGACAGGCCTTCATACGGAGTATGTTGTGGTCAATAATCAACCATAGCAAAAAGCTATATAGTCAACATTTTCTATACAGTCAATTTTATTTGTCTGTTCTCATTTCTCAGGAATCAACTTTGCTTCTGTAAATGAAGTTACAAGACTAGAATAGTTAATCAAGAACATAAAGTAGAATTTCTTCAGAAAACACAGGCGATGACTTTACAAGCAATTTAAGACTGAAAGGCTAAAGTTTGACAAAATAATTGACCATGTTACGTTCTGTGTGTGAAGGGATATGTCCATAAGCTTTAACAAAGTTTCCATCTTTCACAATCTGAGTTCTAGCCTACAGTACCTCAGAAATGCTTTCCATCTTGGATATTGCCACACTGTAGAAAAAATATATTTCTATTTTTGGAGACAGGGTTGTTTGTGCATCGACATTAACAAGTACAAAAAATCAGCAGATAATTTTATAATATTTTCTCTTAACTACAACAGAAAGTGCAACACTAAAAAGGCATCTCCTGCCTACTTAAAATTTCTTATACCTTTACAAAGCTAACTCTGAATGTACACATTACATCCTAGAACACACAAATAAGTTTGAAAGTGTCATGGCAGAAGTATGGAAAGCATGCTTACAGCTTTTGTAAGCAAAAAGACACATAGCAAACACCAGTGAAAAGTGATTATGTCTGGAAATGAACATAAATTCAAGATGTCTGAATCTTCACTACTAGTTGAAAACAAAATCCCATGACATTTGTTGATTCTGTAACTTTATTTGCATTTAAAGACTGGCTGCTAAGCTTCTTATCTGAAGAACCACCACAAACAATCAGGAGTTGCTAGCTCTGTTAGAATTAAGTCTATTGGATCCAATGGAGACTTATTTAAATTGCTGATTGAGCCAGATTGACTTTTGTAGGAAGAGGTCCTGCTTCTTCATGTTCCTCAGTCTTGCATCTAACCACCACAAGTGCAGAGGATGGATATCTGTTCAGTTTTTGTTCATTCATGTATTCCAAATCTCCATAGATGCTCAGCTTCTGAAATATTCAAACAATTGACTTTAAGACAAAGGCTCTCCATACTGTGAATAAAATGCATTTTGTTATGCAACTACATTCCTGGTTCTGATGGCTGCAGCCCTTCAACACAAGTTAATCCAGGCTTTCTGTAACATCTGAAATTCATGGCTAGAACTCGATTTGAGTCCAAAAGAAACGTACTCAATCTGCCAGAACAACAGCAGATACAGTGCTTGTGTAACAGCTCCTTTAGTTTGCAAATACCGTGAGCCTGGCTTATTTCAGAAGCGCGGGGATCTCTCTGGGCACTAGGGATGCTAGTTCAGCCAGCTCCCCTCTGATCAGACTCTCTGTGCTCACTGACAATACGCTCTCACTTCTGTTCTCGCTATTGATCCTCCTGGATTAAACCGATGCTGAGTTCTACCAACCCTCAGTATAGCTTTACTCCCAGAGAAATTAGAAGCAGCCTCCATTTGTTAAGAGTAATCTGAAGGTTGTCGAGAAGAGAGTGCTACAAACCACAAGACATCCTATCTGGGCTGCCTGAGTAAGGCTCAGAGCACCTATCAGCCACAGGAACGAGCAAGACTTGTTCAGCTATAAAATCATCATTTAAATAACAAAATTGGTTTGCTAACCACATCCGCAAAATAAAAAAAAAAATCTTTCTAGTTGAACCTCCCCCCAAATGTTTCTTAGTCTCTAGGCAGCTGTAACATAAAAGTAATACAATGAATGAATTCAAAATATTGTAAGTTATAAAATAGTGTTACCTCAGATGGAACATACTGCTCTACAGCTGTAGCTACAGTTGCACAACAAATCCAGAGCAGCACCAACACTGACAGGACGAGCGTAGTGGTTAAAATCCAACTGGAATTTCTGAAATGAGAAGAATGTTACTACATTTCATATACTGAATACAAGACAATGGACCCTCTAAAAAGCTTGGCTCAATTTTGACTGCATTTCCTGCTGATTCACTAGTCTCTAGCTCTTCCAGCTACAAGGCCCACTTCAGATTCCTGGGTACTCTAATACCTATTTAGTATCTGACTTGAAAGACACAAAAGACTTGCTGGATTCTGTTTATTGGGGCCTAAGCATCCTCTCACTTAGAATTTTAAAAACAGATTTTTCTATTAGGTATTTGGGATGCAATTCAGTGATCCTTCATGTATAAACTTTTAAGGAGAAAGTAATTGGTAAGGGAAAGAACCACCAACATGCTGGTCTTCAGCAAAGCTTTAATAAAGATGTACTGGGTATTTTCAGCCTAGAAACGAGAGACAACAGTGTCTTTCGTATCAGACAATCCCAAAACAAAATACAAAACAAGTGTTTTGCCCTGAAACATATCCAGAGCTAAAGAACAGGCAAAACACAGTATTGATTAAACAGTTCACAGAACACACTCAAAAAACAGTGTAGAAAGAATCAAAGTTGGCAGAATAGCCTGCAAATAACATGGGGCCAGCATGGAAAAATAGCAATAACAGTCAGATACACAATTTAACTGCTATGCATCCTGAACCTGGCAGACTTGCAGCACTTCGAGACCTCGCAACAGTGCCACCATACACACAAAGGAAAGGCCATTATCCTCCTTACTGGTACGGACATTCTAGAACATACATACATGGAAAGACACTTGAAAAAGCTGTCATTTTCTCGCTCTTCAAAAAGTCCTCGGTATGTCTGTGAACTTCGTGGACGTAGGTCTGCTGAAATGCAAGAGCAGAAACAGCGGTCAGGAAAGCAGTAGAAGAGAAGACCCAAATCCCATACAGTTTGTCTATACAGAGAGCATAAAAGGAAGCTTTTAAAATGGCCCTAGCTTGCATGTTTCTATTTCCAGCAGAGCTTGGATTCTACCACAGACTTTGCTAAATGCACATAGTGCAGTCTACATGGCAAACCATTATATTTCAGCTTTCTAAAAATTTGCTTTCCTGTGCCACCTGCAACTTCATTTTTTCTTGCATGACAGGCAACATTTTCATTTGCTCTTCCAAAGCACAAAGAACAACTTACAGGCTGTTTTACTCAGCGACAAGGATCCTCTTGTATCTCCAGTTTCTTGATCAAGCTGTGGAACATACTGTACTTCTGGCTTTGACTAAAACAAAATAAGGAGTTAGGAGATCCTGCTAGCAGGCTTCCATTGATCTTGATCATTCACATTTTCATTAACCTTAAGACATGCACCATTAACCTAAGTTTATTCCCCCCCCCCTTGCACTGGCCCTGAAGGCATTGAAATATTAGCAAAAAATAAACACTTCTGACAGTGCTCCATAGTCTTTTCTGTGACTGAAAGGAGCAGAGTTAAACATTTAGCAGCCAGGACACCTTAATCTCAACGAAAAAGGCAAGCACCTGGAATATGACAATTTTGCCATCATCTGCTTGAAGGTAGAAAGTCCACGAGGATGTTATGAAGCTCTGAGCTGAATCCATCATGTCACTCCAGAATGATCTCACCAGCGTCAGGGGAAAGAGGAGATGAATTCTTGGCATCAGAGACATTAACTGCAAGCACAACATTAACTGGTTTTCCATTTGTTTTTATATGAAAAAGACGGAAGTTCTTGCTCACCCCTTGTCCCATGTCTAGATTTCAGCCCTTAGGAAGATTTATCTTCCATTTGAACAAATTTAAAAAAGAGAAGACACGCTGAACAGAAAACAAGTAGGTGGTATTTGAAAAACATGTCATCTACTTACTTGCTCTTGCCTTAACTCAGCAAATGGCAATTGGTTCTGGCATCCAAGATGGCAAGCATATTGTTCATCAGATTGGGAGTATGCTTCAGTACAGGCTGCAAGGAAGAAGTTCCCCAAATGAGAAGATAAATTCTGCATTTTAGTTAAGAAAACATTTTCAGTATAAGTTGGATCAGAAACAAAGCAGCAGTTAAAAGATTGACAATCCCATTTGTAGGGAAAGATATGGCAATCACTCCAAGGGTAGCATTTGCTCTGAGGCCTGATGAATGTTAAGGAATCAGAGCTCAGACAGATGAGGTAGTTGAAAACTGAATGCAATCAGAGGAACCGATCAGCAATGTCACCCTGGACAAACTCAGGGATGCAAGTTTTCATTGATCCTCCCACTACCACTATAGTTTTTCCTCTACATATCACATAAAACATGGATTTTTACCTCAGAGAATAGAGGTGGAATCCTAAAAAGAATAGAGGGACCATTAGTCCATTAAATCCCTTAGATGTAACAACAGAAGTCATGGTATCACAGGAAAACCAAAGGAGCATTTTCCTGCTAGTGTGATGAGTACAGAAACTGCATTGAAAGTATTATGGAAAATTTTTTTTAATTAAAAGTGAAGCCAACTCTTTGTTTTACAGAAAGCTTCTATTAATTGTTCACTAGAGACCATAAAGACCAAGAAATCTAAATTATTCGGAGAGAATAATATAGATTATTCTGCCCACGGAGATATTGGGCAGACAATACACGGGCATAGCTCTTCCCCAAAACACTACAGCTTAGGTGGACAATGCTGCGGTACTACCTGAACTAAAGACTCAAACCAAGTACCAACAGAGACGACAGTAGGTCTCCTAGTTTTCCACAGGAAGAAATGGACCATCACAAAGGCTAAGAACAGCACGGCATCAGCAGCTAAACATTTGAGTATCCAGCTCATAGCACCTGCACAGCAATTCCATGGTAAAACTGCCACCAAACTGGTGTTTGTAGGCAGAAAGAAGCATCAGAAGACAGTATTGAGCAGATCAGCCAAGATGTATCTTGCCAAGCACAGAATACTTAGTCAGGGCACCAACCAGCCTAACAGATTACAGAACATAAGCCAGCAGAAGTCAACAGCCTCAGGAAGGAGAGTTAAACCAGAAAGTAAGCAACTGTTCAATTACCTCTACATGTGGTCTATTGCTACATTACCCTTTTTTATGGCACTCGTTCATGTGTGGTTTGACAACTAGACTGACATGCTGTATCACAGCTATACAGAGTGTATGACAAACTAGAGCAATAGCCCATTTCTAGAGTATTTAATGCAGTTTTGTATCACGTTAGCATCTTTGCACGTCAGGCTTTCTACTTACACACCTTCCATCAGCTCCCTGAGCTAGCCACTAGCCCTCTTGTTTTCGTGAGCTACTGAGAGGATAAAAGCCTCCTTTGAATGCTGGCTCGGTGCTTAATTGTATTGGAAACACAGAGGGAGAGCTCCTACCTTTCCTGCTTTGGGTGGTTATGCCCTACTTAATCTCTGAATAAAACTGTGAATCAGTTGCCTCAATATTATTGGATGAAAGTTCTATACAATTCCAAACCCATATTAATTGGCCTATACTACACATACTTCATCTTCACTACAAAATTTTTGCTCTAAAACAGGTAATCTGAGAGAATTAGTCACAAGTATTTAATGGCCTATTTCAAACAAAACACGCGCCTCATTCCCAAGGATTTAGCTGTAGGTAAACCTCAGGATGTAGCCTAGACCACAAGTTACAAGGCAGACAGCACATTAAGATCTGTGCTCTTACTCCATCTGAACAAGTCACTTGTTTATAAACAAGTTTGTCAGGAATTGTAAACGGGACTGATTGCCGCGTGGAATTATTAAAGGAAAACTGTTAATTTGATTGGATTATTGGATTTTTTTCCCAGCCATTTTGCATTTTCTATGACAAGCTGTTCATAGTAAAATGAAGTATTTCTAATTTATTTACAGAGATGGATGATACTTAAGAAATTCAGGAAAATAGCAACACTAAGGATCAGGTGAGGAGAAACTCGCAGAAAGCCGACAACCTTTCCATAAGATCTTTTTATATCCTGTACATAACCTTTAAGAAGTTGTTAAACAAAACCAAAAAGGAACTGAAGTAATCCCACCAATTTAATAACACCCTTTCAGACGTTCCTGCTCTTCCCCCTGTCATGTCTCCACATTACGGGATGCTGAAGGAGTACTGAAGTCTTACCAGAGTCGCATTCCAGTTTGGTTCGATTCAAATCAATGCCATCGTCCACAAACTGACAAATGGAAAACAGTCTGCAGCCTCGCTGGCACGCGTACAGTTCCTCTTCCTGGGAAGGCACAAGAAAAGACTTGCATCCCTCCATTCAAGAATAAATTGTCAGAAAACAAACAATTTTTTTTTTTTTTTTGGAAGTGCTATAAAAAGCCACCCACCAGAGCACCATCCTCCTTCCCTCCACTAGACCTAGAAGCCAGCTAAAAATGACACTCTGGATGATCTGAAATAAAACCAAGCTACAGCTCTTTAACACTAACATACCTATTGATTTATTTCAAACAGAGCTCTTCATTCTGTGGCGGGGCAGATCCAGAACAGCAAATTCTATTTTGTAATTCCAGTCCTACAACTCACAAGCAAAGTTGCGCTGCATTTTTTTAAAAAAGTGTTAGGTTTAAGAGATATTGCTGTAAAAGATTTACTGATGTTTAACCCTCAAAGAGCAGATAGTCTTCCAGCTCAGAACTTATGTAGAACCCAACAGGAAAGGACAAAAAAGACTAATTTTGACAGCATATTACAATGTATCTACCAGACTCTAATCAGAACTACAACAGAGCTGTCAAAATAAGAGATTATCTCCCGATGCACTGCACCCGTACCCTGGCTAACTGCTCACTTGCCAAACCAGTTCTACAAACACACATTTTTATTTATTTCATTGAACTGAAGGGGAAAAGTGCTTCCTCACTGCAACTATTAAAATTATGCAAATATAGAAAACCTACACCTAGTATTTCTTATGTCCACAATACCAAAGGGATGGATGTGCACTTTCCACCTACAGCGCTCTCCATGCTGCAGAACTAGAGACAGCCTCTATTACGTCAGCGCTCCTACTCAGGATCACACCCTATCATGAATCAGAGCCATCAAAACCACTAACTACATAACCACTCAAATGACTGCAGCCAGTTGGCGTACAGGTGGAAAACGGACTCGGAATTAATTGAACAAAAACCAAACATACCACACCTTACTGTATAATCTATTGTAAATGAACCGGGCATTGTTTGCCTCTGAGAGCACAAGTTCACATGCTTTAAAGGCACAAAAGTAGAAAACTGTGTGTGTAAATTAAAGCTTAACTCTAACAACACTGACAAGATGGCTAAGATAGTTATGCTGTTGCAGAAAACATGTTTTGTAATTTGATATCTAGACTGAATTAGCTTTAGCAGACAGATTTCTATGGCAGTCTTCCATGAAAGCCTTGCTTGTCTTATTTTCCAATGACAACTAAAACAGTTCCCTTCAAATTCAACTGGTAGTTTTGTGACAAACGGAACAAAGACTAAATATGAAGGAAGAGATGGATGTATTATTTGACAGCTCCAACAACACACAACAAAGAATTCAAAAGTGCAGTAAAAATCACAGAAATTTCAGCCTTCCCTGAACTTGAAAGAGTCCCACAACAGAAACAAGAGCATTGTGACAAAACAGTATGGAAATACATTAAGATAATGTTTAGTCCTAATTTCTCAGGTTTAGTTCTTTCTCCTCGCTATCATCACATGTAGGCACCGAAACATGCCATAAGTACAGATGCAAGTTTACTTGTATTACACACAACTCCCTGTTACTTCTCTCTGTGGGAATACCCGTGTCAGCTAGAGTCACAAAATCCGATTTAAGTTCCACATGAAAGCAGACAAAGCCCTATTGCCTAACATTGTCACCGCTTCCATTTGCCTGCTGCCCTCATGTGAAATCTCAAATATGGGGTAAGAGCTCCCATCATTTAGAGTTAAACCTGCTACATAGCTGCAGCTGATAAAGAAGTATATTGCCAAGAAAGAACCAGGAAAGATGAGATTTTTGGTACTAGATTTTCCAAATTCCAGCCAGTAGTTCAAAGCTGTACAAAGCTTGAACCAACAGCAAACTCTGGAGTATGACATTAGATTCCCATTAGACACTATTTCAGTATTTTATCATGAAATGAAAAAAAATTCCATGCAAGTGAATCGCAACACAGGTTGAAGGGTCTGACAAGCTACTTGTTTATCATCATTTATGCTTCATCCTTCAACATCCAAGTGTCATACCGGCACCCTGACTCAGGATCTCTGGCCTGTCATCAACACGGCACTGTTTTAGTGCCCAAAAATATGGAACAGTCTAAGTCAAATTACAGCTGCCTCTTTAAGAACAGGAGGAGAAAAACCCAGGAAATCCCTCAAAACCCACAAAAGTACCCAGCACCAACAAAGCTATACTTTGAAAGCAGTATTTCTTTGGCAAGCTACAGCCTAACCATCTATTTTCAAAATGAAGTATCTATCTTTAGAGAAGCCACTGCATTCCCAGCTTTGAGGGGATGAACATCTAAGCCAGATGAGACATGTCATGGAAGAACTGCAGCAGGCTGCTGACTGCACCCGAGCACTGCGAGCATGAGCTTCCTTCGTGTTTATATTTACTTAAAGACACGTCCAACACTGCTTGAGAAAACATGCACGGGGACATGCCTCGAAAAAGGCTCCCGAAAAAATCCCGGGCATGGCCTGTCACTCTGGAGCACAAGAAGGAAAAAGAGTCGAGATGGGGCTGCAGGGGGAGACGGGCAAGCGACAGGCCAGGGAACGGCCGCGCCGGGGAGGCCGGGGCCGTGCTGCCCCCCAGCCCGGCTCCCGGGGGAGGGAGAAGGGGAGCGGGGCTGAGCCCGGGAAGGGGCCCGCCCCGCCGAGCGCCGCCGCGGGGAGCCGTGAGGCAGGGCCCGCCCGTACCTTGGGGTAGGTGTGCAGGGAGTAGGTCAGCTGGCAGGCGCGGTGACATGACGCCGTGTTGCCCAGCACGGAGTCAAAGGCCTCGGACGAGGCGGCGGGCAACGGCCCGGCCGCCCGAGCGCTGCTGCCGCCCGCCAGGAGCGCCAGGGCGAGAGGCAGACAGAGGAGGCCGCCCCGCCGCGCCGCCATCTTCCGCCTCCCGCAGGCCCCCACTGACGCGAGTAGGAGCCGGGGAACTCTCGCGAGATTAATCACCGCCCCTCCTCCGCGCGGCGCCTGCTGGGAGATGTAGTCCGTGCCGGGGGCAGCCCAGCCATCCCATAGGGCCTCACCTGCGGTGGGAACTACACTGCGGAAAGGGCGGGGCAGCGACTTCCGGGAGGGTGGGCGAGCGGGCACCGCCCCCGGGCGGCGGGGCGGGAGGATGGACCGGTTCGTGGTGCGCAGGGCCCGCTGCCCGGAGAGCCCCCGCCGGGCCGCGCCGGGCCCCCGCGCCTACCGGCAGGCCACCCTCGAGTCCCTCAAGGCAGGTCACGGGCGGGCGCCGGCACTCGCGGGGGTGGGGTGGTGTGCGGTACGGCTCGCCCCGGCATCCCGGGCCTCAGGGGAGGTCTTCACCCCGTGGCACCGGGAGCTGCTGCGGGCCCGCTGCCTTCGGGGGCACGAGGTGAGGCCTTCCCCCGGCCTGGCGCTGGGGCAGGACCGCGCTGCTCCCCAGAGGCTGTGTGCAAGGGCGGTGGGCGCGCCCCGGGAGGGGCCAGGCTGGCCCTGAGGCGCCCTGGGCAGAAGAAGGGGTGTCAGGCCTTCGGCAGGCCGCCAGCCTGCCTCTGCGCGGAGCTGAGCAGCACTGGGAACTGGTGTCCTTTACGATCAGGGAAGATGGGGAAGGTGTTAATCCCAGCATGCCGTCCCAGCAGTCGCTCTGTGCCCACTTAGGGATTCACCTGTGGTTCCAGTTCTTCATCAAAATCTTTGCAGTGTTGAGGTGGCATCCTCGCAGGGAACAGGGAAGCGAAGTTAGAGAGGTGCAGAGGGCTCTGCTGCATTGAAAAGGGTTTCCTAAACGGAGATCGGTTGTAACTTGGCTCCTTCCTGCCCGTTTGGTGCGGTGTAGGGTCAGGCTGGGCACACAGTTCGAGTACAGCCAGGTGACAGCACCAGCTTCAATATTGCCAGCTAGCTCACTTCTCTCACAGCAAGGAGAGCCCTTCAGTTGATCGCATGGTGGTCCTGCGCGAGACCTGCGTAAGAGCCGAGCCCCTCTTTGCCACCTGTTTGTAGAAACACAACAGGAAAAACATTTGCTGCACCAAATTAATGTAAGGCAGAAAACAAAAGAATGGTGCGTAAAGCACCCCAGCTGTCTGACTGTTGCTGAATCTTTGCGAGATGCTTCACATCTGAAGTACGAGACTTGCACTGTTTGCAGCCTGTTCTGTCATGGTCTGCGGCAGAAGCAGGGTGAAAAACACTGCAAATGTCCAGTGTACTTGAGTTTGTGTTCATGTTCCCTAATGCTTTGTTTCTCTCCCTGCTAGCATTATTTTAAATTTAAAGCCAATCTGAGCAGGATTCGGATTCTGCCAGGCTGCTAAAGATAATTATCTGGCTGCCTCTTAATCACTTTTTCTATTAAGAGACATTTATACAATGGACTCCTTAAGTTCAAAACACTTCTCTTCTGGCAGACATTTGCTATTACGCGCCCTAAGTTTGACAGATCAAGGTTAAGCATCTCACTTTGCTTTCTAGTTACTAATGTCTTAATTTGCAGTACGGTGCTAATCTCGAGCAAGTACCCATCATTCTGGGCTGTCATGTATTCTGTGCTCTGGTTCATGCCATAATCAATAATTCATGTGTTGATAACAGCCCCATTAGCTGAGATGAAGCCAGTGTCCTTATTTATAATAAGAATATTCCGCTTTCCTAATGGCTTGTCTCTTTTCCAGAGAGTTGTGGTTGTGGAAGACATAAAACGATGGAAGTCTATGCTTGAGCTTCCTGGGCAACCGAAAGAGAATCTGATTGAAGCTTTGGAGGAGCTGAAGAAGAAATTACCTTCCAAGGAAGTGTTGCTTTCAACAAAAATAGGTACATCTTGTCTGATCTAGACTGTGGATATTAGACTGTCTTTTGTCTGCTTGGCTTGTCAGTACGAAAGAGACTAGCTTGCAAGCTTTTTGAGAAACGAGCGTAGCTGCCAATAAAAAAATGTTGATATCCAACCTGCAGTTTTCAGAGCTTGTACTGAAAAAGTCAGCTATCCTCTAATTCCTCCCAGGTTGCCTGCTTATTATCAAATACTGCATTGCACCTTCTGTGGTCAAATTTTTGAAGAGCTCTGCTTGGGCACCTGTGTGTGTTACTCCTTCTCCTGCTATCTGTCGGGGCATGGCAGAGTGCTCTCTTGCCGTCTGAGACGTGGCTTGTTTATTTCACATGGCTGAATCCTCTGAACATACAAAAAATGCTCCTCAGCTTGGCCCAGAACTGCTTACTGCATCCTCACGCTGAGAAATCCCCAGCAGATGGGCAGCTCCACGCAAACAGCACAGCCCGATGCCTGGCTCTTTTCCATAGGACTTGGGGGAGGGATAACGCGAGACCACATGGTCCCTGCCTTTCCTGTCTATGGAGAGCATCCTGGCGCCAGAGATGGTCACGCTGGCCTTTGTTTGCCAGTAGAGAAGCTGGATCTCTATTCAAAGAGCCCCCCCTTGCCTTAGAAAAGGAGGTGCGATCTGTCTCTTTCCTCTTACTTCTGAACTGGCATTTCATTTGCCATGTTCAGCTTATTCAGGCTTTTCCTGAGATTTTTTTCCCCGGTGCCTGCCTGAGTGTGGCTGGGCTGGAAGAGCCACCGAAGCCTAACAGTGACATCTCCTGGCCAACAGCGCTAGCGGTCAGAGAGACGTACCCTCCTGGAAGAAAGTCCCTTTTGTCTTCTCTCAGAGGAAACCCTCTTTGCAGGCCCCATCGATTGGAAAGATTCTGCTTGGAGTCACTGTGATGTTTGCGTGTCAAAATGCTATTGCGTGTTAAAATGCTGTAGCCATCGCCAGCAACATCTGCTTCCTTAAAGGTGTTTTCAGTTTAAAACCAGCATTCTTTGTAGTCCAATCTTACAAGCTTTCACCAGATCTAGTATCTGTGTAGAAGATTAACGTGTCCCTATATTACATAAGTGTCTCTCCACACCTTGGTGACTTGGGAAGGTAATTTTCACATGTATAGGTCAATTCCTTGCTAATTGCTCAGGCAAAAATCACTGCAGAATTCAAGGAGTGAGAACTTCAGGCTTAATTCCTCGTGATTTTATATTTATATTTGTATCCATGCTCTGGTTGTTCTGCTGACACTGCCTAAATTAAAAATGTGTGTGGCTGCTTTATGATTTGCCTGGTGCCCGTTATATTTTGTCCACCTACCAAACCTGAAGGAGCTGTTACTGTTTTCCAGGTCACACAGTGAATAAGATGCGCAAACATTCAGATCACGATGTGGCCAGCCTCGCCAAAGATATTTACACGGAGTGGCGAACTTTCATCAAAGACCATTCAAACAAGCCCTCAATAGAGGTCAGGAGTGATCCCAAGACTGAGGCTTTCAGAAAGAACGCGCGGAAGCTGCTTTGCGAAGCCCTGGATCTAGAGGTAGCGTTCAGATCCATTTGTCTTTGGCTCAAAGAGTTACTTCTTGTAGGAACAAGTTAAACAAAACCTTTTTCAGCCATAGCTACTGTAAAGCTGCTCCTGCCTGCAGAGTGGGGACAAGACCAGATGATCTGTTCCTATTTTCAGTGATTTGCTACACGTCTCTATTTATAAGTAGCTTTGTTTTCAAGGTAGATAATTTTTTTTTGGTTATTAACCAAGTAAACATGCTAATTGTAAGCGAGGTGTATTTGCTCTCATTTACATAACCAGTCAACAGAATAGTTGTGTATCTACTGCAGTTGGGCTGCACAAGAGAAGGAGGAAGTTAATAGAACATAAAGTTTTTCCTACCACTTAACAGCTGTGAAAGCAACACTGGGACCTTTTGGGTGTTTTATATTTAAGTAATTAAACATTTGTAAATTTAAATCCTATTGCAAAAACAGAGAGGCAAGGTTGACAGTATATAAAGTGGTGATAAATACCAGATCCCTCAGGTATCTTTAAGTAAATGAACAGGGCTTTGCTGTAAGGCTTAATGACTAGTTTGCTTGGTCTATGAAATGCCATAATAATTATCCTTTTTAATTTATTCATTAATTATCCTTTAAATGGCAAGTCAAGTGATAAGCACTCAAGAGTTTCCAAGCTATGCGTTTGCTAGCTGTGAGAACAACCTCTCCAACTTCCAGTCCATCTGGACTGAGGCAGCACGAAAGGGTGGTTTGCTGTGGGAGTGCCTCGGGATGATTAGGCGGGAGCTCACCTTTGCCAGGCCGCTGGGTCAAGCTTGGTTCTTGGAAAGCACATCAATGCATGGTGATAAGACTGGTAGTAAAGTCTGAATACGGGACGTGAAGGCTATGGTACTACCCTAAAACAAGTAGCATGGGGTAAAGCAGAATCACCTCTGAACAGGACTCACCTGAAAGCACAGCAAGGAAAACCACCCTTCTAGCTTGCAGCTACTGCTGCATGTGCAAGGGGAGCTTACAGCAGCAGGTGAACAGCTCATATAGGCAGGGAAGCCGCAGAGCTCCAGCAGAGAGGGAGCAGGGACACCTGAGAGGCTGACGAAAAGGAGAAGGGAAGGTGGGGCTGAATGGATCCAAGGGGCTTCTAGTGCTGCCCAGCAGAGGGGCAGTTTAGTGATGAGTAGCAAGAAGAGAGTGGGCAAAGGACTTGGAGGAATAGTACTTGGCACACTGGAATCTCCTGCATGCAAAGCATGGGAGATTCCCCATCACAAAAGGCAGAAGTGGAATTAAAACCATTTCTTGATGGGTGGGGGATTTTTTTCTAAGCTGTGCTAAATTACAGGTTTTGGCACATGTTGAAGCAATAACTACATAATTAACATTTAACAAATCCCATTCTGCATTCTTAATTACACCTCCTTCTACACACAGAGAGCCCACATTTCCCTTTATAGCACCAGGCAGAGTTGCCAAGTGTTTGGCATGTCTTAGAGTTGCTGTTGGAATCAAGTTTAAAACAGCATCCAAGGTACCTTATATCAGCAAGATCAAAAGTGAGCTTTGGAGACGGTACAACGTAGCTTATAACTGCAGTTGAGCTTGATATCCAAAGCTAGTTGCAGATTAGTTTCCTGTTGTAATGGCAAAGCACTGCCACCCAGCTGGAGATGTGGATATGTTCCCTGCTACTGACCACATTGCCTTGTTCCTTAATTGCTAGGGTGGAATTAAATTGCTCTTCCTGTTGCACTTGTGATGGGAAGTAGCTTTCCTTGAATCTAAGCTGATTAATGAAGAAACACTGAAAAGCACCAAACTCCAATTTCAATCAGTTGGTCTCCTTATTAAATGTAAAGATCTAATTTTATACTTTGCTGTTTTCAGATTGATCACCCACTGGCTGAAAATATTGAGCGAGAAGCTTTTCATCTCTCTTCCCGTCTCATTAGCGCACCGTATCGCAGAATGGTGCGAGCTCTTGTCTTCTCATTAAAGCACAAACCTGAAATCCGAGCAGAAGTCAAGACTGGCACGCTCACTGTCCCTGCATTTGTACAGAGCCATAAAAAGTGAGGTGTCGTGCTTGATCCTGAGTGAGAACGTCATGTGCCTACATCTCTGTGGAACTGGGAGCCCTTTCTGTCGTGAGGGGAGCGCGGAAGTGCTGACGGTGTGACTCACTTGGCACCACTCTATGAGCAGGGCTGCCTAAGACAAGAACTACTAATGATGAAAGTGGTGCTGTAAATCTGACTTGGTGGAAATCCGTGTGGGTTTGTTGCAAGAAAAGTTTTCTACTCTGCTGTACATTTTCCTGCTACAAAGCCATCTCTGACTCACCTGTTTCTCACTTGGGCCCATTTGTCATACCTCAGTTTAGCTCCATCCCTGACGTGGATCTTCAGGTGTAATCAGCTGAATAACATAAAGGAGCAGCTCTGTGCTGGTAGGAAATATTGGGAATTCAGGGTAATCATTGGTCCATGGGAGGAGATTCCTAGTGGATAACTGCAAACTCTAGTTAACCCTAAATCAGCCATCTCCGCTGCAGCTGAGCCCTGCCTGTGGCAAGAGCTGGCTGTTTTGCCAAGCCGGGTGATTTGCCTTTGCTCCATTCCAGAGTTGGATGCAAAATGGGTTTCAATAACTTGCTATCCACCATTCCATAGGCTCAGTCATCCTGCGATTGTGGACATTTTCTAAAGCCCCGGGGTGAAAATCAAAATACCCTGGAGTATAGGTGCTATCTGTCTAATGCCTCTGCTATTTAATGAGCAGCTCACTCAGACTTCCATACCTCACTCATGATTTCAATGTGGTGCTTGTTCTTACTGTAACGTGAAAAAAACTTGAAATGAATTTTCTAAATAAAATGAGGTTATAAGCAAAATACTCCTTTTAAAGGCTTTTTTCCTCCAAAAGGAACATGGTTCAGAATGATTGTGTGAACAAATTTAAGTAACAAACGATTCTTTTAATTCCTTCTAGTTATTAAAAACTGGAAATCTTGCCTCTCATATTTGCTCTGATTTCTTTAGTGCCACAAGTCATCTTGTTCTCCGTAAGCTATTATTAAAGCTGTGACAGGCACAGTGTTTGTCTACTGGTAGGTAATAAAGTGCTCTCTGTTCTCTGTGTGTGTGTGCATGTACGTACACAAGGGACTGGTCACAAACCTTCTTCTGAGTTATCAGGGTAGACAGAACCAAATACAGGGATGAGTGAAACCTGCTTATACACAGTCTTGGGAACTGAAGTCTTAATATGCCATCAGGAAGTGTCTTTTGATCAGTCGTGGTCAGCACTCATTTCAGAAGAGTCGCTTAAGGACAAATAATGCAGTGGGAAAATTGTGAATTAGTCTTCGTCCTAAACCAGGACTGAGTGTCATTATGTGGACCTGCTAAATACTTTTTTCTTCTCTGGGCACTAAAAGCTAAAGAAACACTCAAAACTTACCTAAGGTGTTGAACTCCCTAAATTTCATTAGATAATCGCAGGTTCTCAAGAACATCTAAATCCTGTTTTGTTTGCTTGGGCCAGTGCAAGGCCATTTATTTCTGTACACATTGTGGCGGTACCTTCAAAGAGCTGGCTTTTCTGAAAACAGCGGTGCTCTGGCATACAGACATTTCATTTGCAGAAAGTTAAGGTTAGGTGTGTTGGAGACAGTATGAGACAAACTGGTGGATATGTGAGTGGTGACTATATGGATAATACATCAATAAAGACTTAACACTTGTTGACCGGGCTGTGAAAACCCTCAATTTATTTCTTACAGGTAATCAGCTCCATTTCCCACTTAAATAACTTCAAACAGCACAGCTGTCATTGAATTCACGTATCCTGGACTGTCACGGAAGGGGTTCAGGATCGATGGACAACCTAGGTTTTGCTTCCAGAGCTGCAACGCCAAGGCCTGCAGTATTTATTTTCAGCTTTCTGTTCCTGGTGCCGGGCTGTCTTTTCTGTATCTAGGTAATGTGTGAGAAGCAAAAATCCTGAAAATGAGGAACTTCTGGTTCTAATGAAAGCCAGGCCAGAGAAGTTTCCCACACAGGTCAGATACTGTCAGAGAACTTCGCTTATTTGACCACAGGGCCGGTTTACGTTGTGCTGTGCGTTGGTTTGCAAGACGGGTCTAGGAGTCGCCCAAATTGAGATGCACAGTGCAGGTAACAGCTGAGGACACTTGCTGTCTGAAAGTGAACCGCTCTATAGCGATGGCAGTTCTACTCTGAAAACAGCAACTCGGCGAGATCCACTTTTGTTTTTACAGTTTACCCCTGGGAACCAACCGAGAGAGGGGAAAGTGACATGGATGATTCTTTCCCCTCTTATTAGTAAACAGCCCCGTGGAAGGGATGCCATTCATGACACAGCACTGTAAAATTTAAAAGCAAGAGCAACACAGAAACAAACAAGGACCTGCCGTGGCGCAGAGTACCCCTGTGGCGTTGGCAATGGGGGGGGGAATGGGAGGACGGTGGGGAACGCTAGCCTTGTGTCAAGGTGCACTCAGAAAAAAGCAAAACTACAACCTGACCACCTCTCATCCTTTGTGCGTCCCTTTTGAAGTGGTGCAAGCCAGAAGAGATACCGGCTGCTGGCAGCAGGCCTGCCTGGGGTCTGTTCGCTGTCATCTTACAGGCTGTCCAAACATCACCCGGGGTTAGCGTGGGACAGCCAGTGCCTTCCCGAGCCCACAGGCAGCCTGGAACCGCTCAGAGGTGCAGCTGAGCTCTTCTGCTCCGCACAAACTACAAGCTCAGTCTGTCCTATGCCGTCAGACTCTGTTTTGGGATATAAGCAAAGCTCTGCCAGGCCCATCTCTTCCAGGTGACGTTTTCCATGCCCTCTCCTGGTCCCTGACACCTTTCTTTTCTGAGCAGCCTTCAGGGAACAGATTTTTGTTTGTTTGTTTGATCTACTTTGGATACCTTCAGCTCTTTAAGACACACATTGCAGAGAAGAATAATTTTTTTAAACTTCATTCTCAATACATGCCAAATATTTTTCTTTTGGGAATTAATTTCAGGGATGTAGAGTTACTGTGCACCAGGAGAAAACTCTCCTATGAATTTCCTCTATTTTATGGCTCATATTTTTGCCCAACTTGTTTTCGAAGGGACCTAAGTGTATAGCTCTGGGTCCAGCTCTTGCAACTTGATATTAAAGCTGGCAGTATCATTTGGGCTGAAGATTCACAGACTCAGCTTTGCATAAAATTGACTGTCTGGAGGAACTGGAAAAGATCCCCAAGGGTTGGACTTGAGACCTGCAGCACAGGATGAGATGCAGAGAACAAGGAAATGGTTTAAGGACAAAAACAGAAAGGAAGGTGGGGAGGGAAGACAAAAATAGAGACAAAAAAGCAACAGGCCAAAATAGGGCTTCATTTTCCCGAAAGGCAATGCCGAATGTGACAACAGGATACTCGATACCTGACAGTAATCAAGTTTTTAATTATGCTATAAAGACCAGATTTCCCCCTTGGAGCAATCTCACCTACACAACTACATTCATTTATGCCTAGTCATATGCCTAGGAAGCAGGTTGCTACTCCTCCAGCTAAAGCCAAGCGCAGCCCATTCTTCCTTCCCTCCCCTGGTGTCGTGGTTTACCCGCAGCTGGCACCCAAATACCATGCAGCCGCTCGCTCACCACCCCCCCTCCCCAGTGGGGTGGGGAGGAGAATTAGAAAGACAGGAAAACTCGTGGGTTGAGATAAAGACAGTTCACCAGGACAGCAAAAAAAAAGATAATAATAATTATATTATATATTAACAATGATAATAACAAAATATGCAAAATGAACGATGCACAATTTCTCACCGCACGATGACCGATACAGCCCGTCCCCAGCAGTGATCACGGAATGAAACCGAGAGTGATCTCGGAACAATCCCGAGCAGCGATCTCGGAACTGCAAGTGCCAGAGAGCGAGCGCGCGGGAGAGTAGAATGAACGAACAAAAGCCCGAACGAACAATGTCCAGCCCACCGGCCAACCCCCACTTGTATACTGGGCATGCCGTCTATGGTATGGAATACCCTCTTTGGCCGGTTTGGGTCAACTGCACTGGCTATACCCTCCCAGGTTTTTGCACCTGCACACCACCAAAACCTGGGAAGCTGAAAAACGTCCTTGATCTCTTAGCAACAACTAATAACATCAGTGTATTATTACCAACATTCTTCACATACCAAATCCCATACTAAATCCAAAACACAGCAGCTACTGGGAAGAAAATTAGCCCCATCCCAGCCGAAAGCAGGACAGCTGGCCAGGGCAGCCAGCGGGGAGACTGGAGCTGTGCGGCTTGTGGATAAAGCAGGCGGCCAGGGACAGCCAGATCCCAGCGCTGTGAGCCGTTCTGCGCTAGCTGTAACCTGTGTGACCTCTGGAAATCCCTTGAAATAGAGGATCTGGAAGGGCACAGGCACCTGAACCCTACGCAGTGCATCGCTCCCAAGGCTGGCCTGGCTCTGAAGCGTCTGATCTGCTATAGTCTGCCTGCGGCAAACCCACTCACAGGGGGTCCTGCAGGACCCTCACCAGCTCAGGTTCCCCTGCCACATGGGTTACACATCGGGCTGGGGGAAGAAGGGGCCCCTCACACATCCTAAAATTGGGCCTCCCTGGTCCAGGCGTTCATTTCTCCTAAATTCAGCTCTTTCTCCTCCCATTTTACTTGGCGGGCGCCGTACGGTGCAGACCAGCCACAGGGTACCATTAAGACACGTTACAAAGGCAGGGACTCTCCACAAGCTCCTGTCTTCACGCTGGGGAAATCCTTTCAGATTAAAAGGGAGGATGAAAAGGCTGAGCGGTGGCTCCCTTGCGCTAGGTTTCTCTGGCATGGTGCCTTTGAAATAGCTGGTTCCCTTTTTACAGGGGAAACAATAAATCAAGAAGCCACCCAATGTGGAGAAAAGATTCTTATTTTTTCCCTTTTCTTACCAGATTAAGCCCAGCCCACAGATTTCTTTCAGTGAAAGAGTACATAAAGCCAATGGACCTATAGAGACCTGCTGCACCCAGCAAAGAGAGGAGGGAAGCACCTTCTGGAGGTGAGTGACATCTCCTGCTCCCCTCCCCTGCCCGTGCTGCTGGTGCTTGGGGAATACAGGGTGGGCTCGGGGCGGCCCCGGGAGGGATGGAGGGGGAATTCACCCCTGCCACAGCTGACTTCTGACCCTGGCTTCTGAAGAGCAAGTTCGGGAAGGCACCAGGCGACAGCTTGCTCCGTTCCCCATCAGCAGGCACGGCTAAGGAGAGCTTTGTCCCACTGCAAATTACTTGGGCGAAAGAAGACGGGAGACACAAGACCCTCCCTGTCCTTCAGAAAAGAAAGTGCGCAGCAGCTCACCATTTTTCATCTTTTAAGAGGCTTTTCAAAGGTTTCTCCACAAAGAACCCAAACTTTTAGATCTCATTTGCTTCCCTGGCAGACCTGTAATATGAAGGGTTTGCTAGGCTGGCCCCAGATGAAGAGATGTTAAGGCAAGGAGCAGCCACAGGTGCCTTTTGGAGCCCTGATCATTTGAAGTAGGTCCAAGAACTTTCCTCCAGGGTATGTTAGCACACCACAGGGCAGGAGCGTAAGACGGAGCAGAAATTGGGGGCTGGAGCAGAGGCGGGACAGAGGAAAGCAGAAAAGAAGAGGTAGAGGGAGGGAAACACGTCGGGGAGCTCCCCAGCGCGCTGGCCGCAGCCAGCAAACCCTTGCTCCTCCACACAGCACCAGAAGCACTGAGTCTCCCTTGCTGCTTTAAAAGGCTACGACACCTTTTAAGTGTTTTTTTAATGCAAATGAGTGAGCCCTCCCATAGCAGAGGTCATGTTGTGGTGGATACCACAAGGGCCAGAGCACCCACCTGCACCTGCACAGGTGCTGATATTGCAGGATAAATCCCCCCTCCCTCCCCCATTCAGGTGGATGTACTGGAACTTCACAGGAGGGGAAACTGAGGCACGAAGGGACTCTGACATGCCACAGGATGCAGAAAAGGGAAGCCCGTGCCAGGGTTACACTGCAATTAATGATGCTCTAATTCTTCTGCTGGCAGTCCACTGAACAACATCCACAGTCTCTCTCAATTAGACTAGATTATGGGATAATCCTTGCTAATTATATATTATTATATAGCGAGCAGTTATCTCCCTGTAAAGGGTGCTCCTATCATGGACAAACGCTGTTCCTCTAGCACAGCTAGCCACAATGGCAAAAAAAAAAAGCCAAAACCATTTCTGCTGTGGCCAATATTTTGCCTAAGATGAAATTTTCACATTGCAAACACTGTACTCGTGTCCTGGGTGGATGGAGGAGGAGGAGGAGGAGGGCTGCAACGGGCAGAGCCAGCTGGAGAGGGGGGGCAGGGTCAAATCTGCACCCTCTGAACCCGCTGCAGGGGCATGGCCGTAAGCTTAAAATCCAGCTGTAAACTCTCCCATACATCACGGAGCAAATGCCCCGTTTGGCCTCCACACGCCAAAACCCCTGCGAGCAGGGGAGGCGGACCTCGCTGTCCCTGGGGCCATGACGGCCGGGAAATGGGATTTAAAATAAGCTGGGAAAACAACTCCCAGTAAACGCCGTCATTGCATTTTTAATTGTCCATATGCTTGATCCATTATGTTTCCCCAGATGGCAGGGCTGCTTGACTACTGCCGCCTCATCTGTGCCGCCACGGCTGGGGTCTCCGGCGGGTACCCGGATCCCCAAGGTAGGGACAGCCCCGCGGCAGGCTGGCCTTGCCCACCTGAGCAGGCAGGGTTTGGTTTGCCGGGGAGGGGGGCTTTGCTTGCGGCCGAGGCCAAAGGGGTTGAAGGGTCCCGTTTCCCTTACCACCGTTCTGCATCACGGGACTTCAGTCTGTGCAGGGACGCTGCAGGGAGGCTGGATGGCCAAAGGCTGGGCGTGAGTCACTGATGGGGAAGGAAAGAATCCCAGGGGTGAGGTCTGAAAGCCACACGGCTCAAGAAAATAACTTCAGGGCTTTCTATTCATCCCGGCTCTCCAAAGCTCCTTTGCCATTTTACACACTTGGATGCAAGCAAAGCAACCTGCCCAACCTGCTCAGCCCGAGCAGAAAAGGGCCTGGAATCCTACTTGTGCTGCGGGGGTGGCTGGGTGGGGGGTCTCCCTCCCCGACACAAACCCCTGTCCTCGGTCCAGCACGGATGGCTCGGGGGAAGCTGCTGAGCAGACCCTTGCTGCCCGCAGCTGATGCTGACCCTGTGGCTTTGTTCCTCTTGCTCAAGCAGCCAAGACGGACCCCCCGGGGCGTGATGGCTGCTGGGGCACCTACCTGTTGGTGGCCTGGCAGTACCCGCCAGGCATCGCCCTCTCCTACTTCCCGCTGCCATTCCAGCTGCGGCACCGGGAGCTGGGCAGCAGCACGAGGGTGGTGAGTCCTCCATCCTTCCCAGAGCAGACCACCTCTCGGTGCAACACCCGCTGACCCATCCATGGCAAGGTCCTGGGGAGCCGTGACCGGCTCAGTGGCAAAAGTGGCTGGGGGCCTTCTGGCCTTAAACACCAAACCCCTGAGAAAACTACCCCGAGGAGCAGCAAAGCTCCTCCTGGTGCAAGCCCACAAACTGCCCTTGCCATCCCCCCAGGGCCAGTTGCTATTAAATTAACCATAAAGGCCCATTTGAGGAGAAGATGCAGGTTTGAACTGGGAGAACGGATTAGGGGAGCCCAGCCAGCCTCATTCCTGGCATTCCTGGGGAAAGGGAAAAATAAGGTAAAGAGCCAAAGCAGGATCGAAGTGAAACTTTCTGGCTAGGTGGTCCCCAGCCGTGCCCCAGCGTGGGATTCGGACTGGCCGGGCAGCACTGCCGAGGGGCATGCTCACGCCAGGGCTGCCGGTGGTACCGACCCCGGTGTCCAGAGCCGCCCCGCACGCATCCTGCACGGGAGCAAGGAGCTTGCAAGCAGCTCTCTGCTGGCCGGTGCCACGATCGGCCGTGCCCCAGGTCTTCACACCACCGCTTTTGGAGCTGGGGGATTTTGGGGAGGATGCAGGACACGGGGCACGCTCCCAGCCACTGGGTACATTTGGGAAGAAGGAAAAACCCTCAAACTGTTCACTGAAGCGGCGGGGTTCGTGCTCACGGAGGGAGTGCAATGCCGCACGCCACCAGCACAGCTCAGAGGCACGGGGTTCAGCTCCAGCACTGGCTCCCTGGGTGTCACAAGCGTGCCAGTTCTCTACACCCCAGTCTCAGGCTGTGGGACTTGAGTATAAAACCTGAAAATACACAAATAACCCTCTGAGCAGAGGAACAGGGGGAGAGGGAAGAAATCACTGGAGGAGAGCTGTGAGAGTCCTTTAAATACATTTCCCCTCCTCTTTCTCAGCACGAGCCTGATGTGGGGGAGCAGACCAGCTACCACAGGTATGATGTGAGACCGGACACCACCTACGTCCTGATGGTTCGCTGCAAGAGCGCGGAGGGGAACGGCTTCTGGAGCGAGTGGAGCGCTCCGGCCAGCGTGAGCTCGGGGCCTGCCGGTGCCCGCAGCGAGAGCACGCACCCCATGGCAATGGGGCCAGCCCCAGTCCCGGCTGCCCTTCCCTGCCCGGGCACCGCTGGCATCACCACAGAGAACTTTACCGAGTATTACATAGAATAAACCACCAAAGGGTGGTTGCCTGGTAAGGGGTGAGCACCCACCTGGTACTCAGGAAGCTTTTCTCTTTCTTTCTACAGCCACCAAGGTAACACACTGGTCGTTTTATTTTCATTTTAAGAGAAAGATATGAGTCAGCAGAACCTCACTGCGCCCCTTGGGTCACATAAATCTCAAGAGAGTGGAGCGTGCGACGCTTCTGCTTAAGAAAGCATCAGGACATCCTTTGTTTTCTCCAAGTGTGGAAACCTGGGGTCTCTAAAGCATTCCTGGAAGGAAAGGGACCCGAGCTACTTGTCACGGCCAAAGCATTGCTTTGGAAAGGAGAAGCCCCTCAAACAGCCGGCTCCTGCACGGTGACGCCCAGGGCTGGGTTTGCAGCCCCTGACCTGCAGCATCCATCTGCCTGCGGGAGCAGGGCCAGACCTGGTGTGCCGAGCTCGGGTGAAAAGTCAAGCACCCACTCCTTAATTCCAGCGCCGCAGCCAGAGAGGCCCCGTCCGTCTCCCCACGGCAGCAGCCCCACGGTGTGTGCAGCCAGGCAGCCATGCCTGAGCAACCGGAGAGCCCTGAGCTCTACCCCACGCTGCAGGGACAGACCCAGTGTCCCTGGGGGGGTCCAGCACGGCCACCGAGGGGTCACCCAGCCCCGAGCGATCCCCAGAGCTCACCCAGCTGCGGTGCCGCTCGGCCTCTTGCCTCCCTCGCGCCGGGTGGCTCCAGGGGACTGGAGAGCAATGATGCCGGTACAGGCAATCTGGCACCCTGCCTGCACCACACTCCTTCCCAGCCCCGTGGTGCCCTGCCTGCCTGCCTGCCCACAGCTTTGGGGGCATCGGAGAGACTCTGTGCAAGCCTGGGCACCCCTGTGTCCAGTGTGCATCCTCAGCGGAGCGATCCCACCCCGGGGCTCCTCCAGGCTGCTCACGGCCATCAAGGCATGACCGCCTGCGCCTGAATGGGCTTGCTGCAGCTGCAGGTGGGATTTTCCAAGGCTGCCAGACCCTCGTGCTGTGGATCATGATGCCATGTGCTTGCTGAGAGCCCCAGGGGGATGCCCCGTCCTGTCCAGCGCCCCAGGGCTGGCCCCGTGCCTCCGGGCAGGGGGAGCGGGGTGCTGCGCAGGCAGCGGTGCCCGCTTTGGGGCACTTCCACCACTGTTGCACTTGCCCAACGCAGCAGCACATCCCACCAGTGTGACACATCAGGAAAACCTTCCTGGTAAATAGAGAAAACATGGAGACTATAGCTGGGATTTTTAGGATATTTCAGCCCAGCTTCTCTCTGGTAGAAGCGATTCCCCCAGAGAGGAAGAGGAATAAACCAACCAATCTCCTGGGGGCTCTTTCAGTCCTGTTTCCTATGATCTATGATTTTCAATGATCATTCTTCATCAGATTTGCATGCAGGCGCTCGCAGAGAGATAACGGAGGCTCTCCCTCCCGCAGAACAGCAAAGCCTTTGTCTGCTCCGGAGGGATGTGTCTCCCCGTCCATAAGCAAAGCCAGGAGATGGAATGGCTGCATTCAGCCCGGTGCAATCAAATCATCCAGCTCTAAATAAATAATCAGATGAGTAATGGGAGTGCTGCCTGTGTCCGCTGCGCTCCCCGCCTGCTCGGGAAGTGCTGGGCAAACACCAACGAGGGAAACTGAGGCCCGGTGTGTGAGGACCATGCGCATGGTCGAGGGGAAGGAGCCCTGGTGATGGATTCCTGAGATCTGTTTGCAACTCATCTGAGTGGCTTTTACGTGAGAAAAAGGGGTTGTTTCACAAAACGACCCGGGCAGTTCCTCTCTCCAGGCTGTGGGCTTGTACTGTCCCCCTCCCCGGCTGGGCTCCCTCCCCAGCCGGGGCAGTGCCCAGCCAGGGGACTTGGCACCCACTCACCGGAGATCTTCTCCCCTCCCGGCTGTCCCGATGCGACCTCCTGTGCTGCTGGGGCTCTTCACTTGCAGGGACGAGGACGGCCGTGCTTGCTGAAGGAGAACTGCTGTGGGTGCCACCCCTGCTCCGGTCCATGGCGTGGCCACGCTCAGCAGCAGCAAAGGTGGTGGCAGGGAAACCCTCCGGGCCACACAGATGTCGTTCAATCCACTTCTGGGGAGCTTTGGTTGCATGGAGGAAATCAGATGAACACAGATTTCTTATTAAAATTAATTTGCAAGGCCAGAATAGCTCCATCCCCTGGTTACACCTCTCCTTTCTCCTCCTGGCCCCTTTCCATTAGCTCTCTCCGCAGCTCCTGCTTGTTTTGCATCACGTATTGCTTATCACGGTGACAAACAAGCCGGAGCCTCCCCGAGCCGGGTGTCCCTGTCACAGCTGGCTGTGGGCAGGGGCCGGCAGGGCCGTGGGAAAGGCAAGGGATGGCTCCGGGAGAGCCCGGCGAGCGCCAGCCGGAGGGGAGAGCACAGCCACTCCTCGGCACACTTGGGAGCTGGGCGAGCACCAAGCGCTCTGTGCACAAAGCCCCATTGACGGGGAAAGGTTGCCCGAGGCCAGGAGGGTGACGGCTACAAGGGGCTTTTGTCCTGGATGTGACAGGGACGGGGATGGGGACATGCCACCGGTGCTGCCAGGTCTTTCTGTGCAGCGGTGTGGGATGCCGGGGCTGTCCCGTTCTGGGACCCCAACTCAGCCAGCAGCATCACGCTCCTGGGCTGCCACCAGCCCCTGGGAAAAGGGTGCTGGGGAGGGGGACACCCAGACACGGTGGGGGGAAGGAGCTGGGGAAGCTACTGGGCGATTTGGGGAGTGGGGGGTGCGGAGACAAGCGGGATAAACCAGCTGGGAGCAGGTTTGGGCTGGAAATCCGGAGGGGGTTATCACAGGCAGCGCAGGGGGCTGGGGTGGGGGGCGGGTTGCAAAGCTGCAGGCACATCGTGAGCCTTTTGGCTGTTGCTGTTTTGGATGGAAACCAATCCTGCATTAACTGGGGAGAGGTGGTGCTCCCACGTCCCGGCCACCAAACCAGGAGGATGGTTGGGGCCCCAGACTCAGGTGTTACCTCTGTCCCCACGATGTCCCCTTTGCCCCACGCTGCCAGCATGGCTTTAATTGGGGTCCTCACGCTCGGTAGCGTTGGGTGTCTGAGAGCACGGAGGACTCCTGGCCAGCGCTGGTGGTAACGCCTCCAGGTTTTTTGCAGAAGCAGCTTCCCAGGGTGTCAAATTTGGAACAGAAAGGGAGGGCCTTGTATATCAGGGAAGAGGCGGTTTAACAGGAGACGTCAGTGAGCAAAATCCTGCAGGGCAGGGAGAGACTGGATGCCAAAACCTAATGGAGAAAACGAGAGGCTGAGACACGCTGGAGCATGACTGGAGGCTGAGGAGGGCTGGTGCTCGGTGAGCACGGGAGGCTTTCCTTGCTCCAAGGGGGATGACTGGCTCGAGTGGCTCACTGCCGGCAGCAGCCACGGATGCAGCTGCAAACGCATCCAGGAACAAGCTGGGAAAGGGCTTTTGTAAGCCTTCAAGTCACGTTAACTGCCCTGGCTGTGAGCCCCTGGATAACACCCTGCGGGGCTGGGGGTGCTGGGGAGCCCCTTGGCTTGGAGAAGTGGAGCTGCTCCCGCAGCGCCAGTCCTGCGTCCTGAGGGATGCATGCAGGCGAGCGCTGCACCCGGGGATGCTCGGGTGGCTTCAGACCGGAGCCGGAGCTGGAAACCCTCCCTGGGGCGAGCGCAGCAGTGGCCCATATTGCTGCTGGACCCTGGGACCAGGTCCAACTCCTCATTTGAGTGCACCACCAACAGCTACCCAGAAAAGCCTTTTTCCCTGCAAATCGCAGGGTGCCGGAGGCTCTGGCAGGGCGAGGAGGTGCCCGTCCCGCGGGCGAGGGGCTGGATGCTGCTGGGTGCTGTGGGCTCCCCGCCAGGCACGAGCGGGCTGCAGCCTTCACCTGTTTCAGCAAAACGTGGGCTGCCAGGAAGGTTAATTATATCTTTAAGTTTCTTCAGTTGTCAAATCTTGTAACTATCGTCTCAAGCTGACAGTTATATACGTAGCAATTAACTGGCAGCAAGGCTCTGCAGGCAGCAGGGGGGTCTGGCCTTGTTTCCCGTCTATGTACACAACATGCTCTCAAAACGTTGCTTTAATGGAGCTTAACAGCGCTGGCAAATATTTCACTTAGAAATCCCGCATTTGCCGACGTGTTGCACCAACAAACACCGAATCAATCAGGGCTCCCATAAGGAAGGCTCCTCGGTAGGAGGCACGCGCAGATTCGTGCCTTCTTCCCTCCCCAGACCCCCTCTTAGGCATCCACGGGCTGGTGCAAACCAGGAGGAAAAGCCGCTTCATCACCATCCTTTTCCTTCACCGCCGGTTCCTCTGACGCTCGGCAGCAGGCGCAGACCCGTCCCAGCGGGCGTGGGAAGCAGGACATCGGTCAGGAAAGCCTCTCACCTGCGGGTCTGTCCTGTTGGCCCCTGCTCGAAATCCCGCAGGTGGCTTCAGCAGCCGGAGGGGTTTGCTGCGCGGTGCGGTGCTGCCGCAGGAATAGCCGGTACCCTCCTTAGGATGGATTCCCCTTGGGAGGTAGCGCTACCAAAAAAAGGGCTCCTGGATTACCCACTGCCCTCACCGTCAATTTTTTGCCCTTGAATGACCACGTTTGGACATTTTAAGATCTCTCCCTGCACCACAGTGTCTTTTACACAGGCTGGGGTGGGCGGCCCCTACGCCGGGCTCCCAGGGCCGCATTCACCCTGCTTCCGCAGCGAGATTTCACGTTGGCTTCGCCATACGCTGGCTCTGACACGTGCCAGGACACACACAGGCTGCTCTGCAATAGCCACCCCCTGCGTGGCGCCGAAAGGGAATTTCCTTTGTGTTGGTACGGCACAAGAGGCAGGCGGGGGTTATTTGGCCATCCAGCAGTCAGGGCTCTGGGGGAGGAACCCACATTTTTGGGAGGTGCAGGTGACCACAGGACTCCTATTTTCGTGCTCTCAGCTGCTGAACTCACCTGCTGCGAGGACCAAGGGTGGAGGTCTGGTGTCACTGAAGCTGGCAGCAAAATATGTGTCAGTCCCAGGGGAACCAGCCCCTCCTGCTGAGGCCATCTTTAAAAGGTTACCAAAACCTCCGTGCCCACGGTTTCAGACTCCGGGAGCGGCACCGGTACAGAGCTCACAGCGGTGGACACCTGGGCGTGCTGGACAGAAGGAAAACACAGAGAAGAGAGATCGTTCTACTTCCCTCCGGCTGCTGGTGGCTGGAGGGCTCAGGTGAGTCCTGCGAGCAGCGGGTGGGTTAGATGACATGTGAAGATCAAACGAGGAGCTCCAGGGCACGCGGCGAATGCGTCTCATCGCATTGCCCACGGGCATCCAGAAACACCACCTGGAAGCATCTACATGAGCTACATCTATACTCGCCAAGTGAAGACAGGTATAACACAGCTCTACGGTACTCCCCTGAGCACGGGCGGGAGCGTGGAAAATATTTGTTGGTAATATTGCTATATTTGGGGATGGTTTGTACCTTCAAGAATTCAGCTAGAAATAACTGACAGGATGATTTGCAGCCATCAGCAAACAACGTTACTTTCCCGAAAGCAGCAGCACCAGAGGGAAAACAAATTGAAGCAGGTGCGGGAAGAGTTAGGAAGCGCAAGAATTGCATTCCCGAGCCAAATGGACAGATTGAGACAGAGGAAAACAAATTGGGAAGGGAAACGGCTGCCTATTGCCCAGATTTTTCAGGCACTGGGAGGAGGTGGAGGTTGGGTTCGGGCTCTGTTTCGGGGCCTGGGAGCTGTGTCTCCATTTGAGCAGCTGTGCTAGTGCTCGACTTGGGGTGAGGGTGGGTTTTTGGGGCATGTTTCCCCCCCGAGCAGGGCTGGCATCGCAGGTTCGAGGAGCAGCATCCTACAGAAGCACGAGCCCCACCACCGCGATGACCATGAGGAGCCCAGCCAGGATGCAGATACTGATGAAGACGATGTCGCTGCTGTCTTGGCTCTTGATTTCGCGGGTGTCCGTCGCTGCCCCCTCCCGCTGCTGGGCATCCACCAGGTTTTCTGCCTGGCTGAGCCTGGATGGGTCGGGGCCGGCGATGAGGGTCACCGAGGCTTCCTTCCTCTTTGGCTCACACTGCACCTCGTACTGGTGGATGTCCTCCTGGTCGCCTGCTGAAAAATCGATGTAGAGGGTGCTGACGATGATGGACGAGTTGTTGCGTTTCTGCAAGACAAGAGTTGCGGCTCGTCAGGGCTTTGTGCAGCTCATTTTCACAAGGGTTTGGAGAGCAGTTGGCTGTGAATCAGACCAGCATCTACTGGGAAGACGGGAGAGGGACTGGGAACTCCTCTCTGCAGCCAGTACAACCGGCACGGGACTAACCATCTACTCAGCTTGCTTTAAAGGAAGGTTTGTGGACCGCTTACCTGGGATTCAGTGCCGCAGGAGTCGAACCTGGTGTGTATTTTAAAGTTCCCGCCAACCACCTGGGCTGCACAGGAGGGCGTCCCCAAATAAATCCTATTCCTCTCCAGCTGGGCCAGGGACTGCACAGGGATCTGGATGTGGAATTCCGTCCGGGTGCAGCTGACGTTCATGGGCACAACTGTCAGGACAGAAAACAAGGTGCACGTGAAGTGCTGTCGGGAGGGGATCTCCCCAGGCTGCAGCGACTGCAGTAGCTCAGTGCAGAGCCACAGCCATTTTCAAAGCTCGCTGTCCCCATCACACCCGAAGCAGCGACCGACAGCACCAGGACTAGCGGGGACATCGGCCTCGTGACTTTGCTGTGCATCTTGCAGTACCCAGCGTTGCTGCTGTAGGACTCACGCGATGATGACATGAGTTTTCAGGCAAAAAGGAGCTACACCCAAAATGTAGAAAGCATTATTTTAGCCCTGTCCCGTGTTGAGGTCAGACACAGCTGGCTCCCAAGTGTCACCCTGCTCTCTGCCCTGGGGAAAGACACCACTGCTAACCTTCGCAAGCCTTGTCCATTAGTCCTCCTCCTTCCCAGCTCTCTGAGGGACATCCAAGTGCCGTCACAGGCAACACCGTCGCAGTGTCGCTCCCATAAGCAAGGAAGGATTTACCCTGTGAGAGCAGCCACTCTCCGTCATTACAACGCCAGTGAAACATTGGAGTTGCTGCCCAGGATTAGACCATGAGAACTTTGCTGATGGCTTGCTGTGGGCACAGAGCTCCCCTACACACTACAACACCCCTGCAAGAGACACTCTTACAGTGATGAAAGGGAGGAGACGCATCTCGGAGGGACCCCACGCCTGCCTGCCCCGGAGCGATGCAGCTGCCCGCTTGCCACATGGCCCCTGCGGAAGGGTGAGCCAGGTCTCTGGCCCCACGGCAACCTCCTGGGGATGGCCTAGCCAGGTCCTGTCCCAAGCATCATCAGCCCTCCACCACCCCCAGAACGTTATTTTTGACGGGGAGCTAGTGAACAGTGCATGGAGGGAGCTGCTGTTGAGCTGCCCGTGATGCTGCGACGAAGAGCAAGGCAATGGGGAACCCAGCCCCTCTCCAGCACTCTCCCTCTGGCACCGTATTTCGCCCCTCTGGATGCACAAAGCATCCACGCAGGGAAAGAAGCAGGGAGAAAAAATACCCCCCCTCTTTAAAGTTAATCCTCGCTCAGCTTGAACCAACCACTTGGGCGGTATGAATTATTGAATTATTCCAGCTCCCTCTGAATCTTGGCCTTATGAAACTGGTAAGATGCAATAAAATCAATACGAAAAAATAGTGTCACTTTGCTTCACTTAGTGCATTATAAAACCATTAGAAGATTTACCAAATAACTAAAGTGCATTAGATCAAGAGGAGGAGGAGAAAATGGATCCTCTCTCCTGGCGTGAAGGCTTTTGTTCAAATGGCCATAAATCACACACGCCCAGCCCAAGTCATGTCCATTCGTGGGCTTGAAAGGAAAATATCGGCATGACTGAAGGGTTGTGGATGGGGAGGCTGAAAGGAAAATACCTGCGTGGCTGAAGGGCTGTGGATGGGGAGGCTGAAAGGAAAATACCTGCATGGCTGAAGGGCTGTGGATGGGGAGGCTGAAAGGAAAATACCTGCGTGGCTGAAGGGCTGTGGATGGGGAGGCTGAAAGGAAAATATCTGCGTGGCTGAAGGGCTGTGGATGGGGAGGCTGAGGTGCCCCTTTGCCCCCAAGGGCTCCCGAGGAAGCCGGCGCGGGGAGAGGCCGGTGCCGCCGGGTGAGAGCAGCTGCTCTCCTGGCAGGGCGCTGGCGGCTGGACGTGCCACGCGGGCGGCTCGTTGCAAGCAGGTGCCCGAATCGCCGGGCAAACGTAGCGCGCAGCCTTAGCTTCACGGAGGAAGGCTTGGTTTTGTGTTCAAGCTTTTGTCCCCCCCCAACGCGCATCTGGCAGCGTGTACCAGGGGACGCTGGAGCCTCGGGCAGCTGGGAGAAGTCACGTCCCTCTCCGTGGAGGGGCTTCCCCTGGCTCGTCAGCGAGCATCCCATCTATCTATCTGCAAGCTCCTCCGTCGGGAATGGGGTTTCTCCATGACCAGACACACTGAGGCCAAGATTTCTCTCCCTGCGTACTGCTGTAAAACAGTAAGAAATAAGCAGGACAAGGACAGGGACAGACCTGTCGTGCACACTAAAGCCCTACTAGATGTCCAGTACAACCTCTCTGCCTCCAGAGGCTCAGGACAAAACTCCACCCCATCTCTACCCCATAGCTACTTATCCCCAAATCCCTTCTGCTACACTGGAAATGAAGAAGGATTTTGCTGCTGAGGGGTGAAAGCTGGTAAACCCAGGGCCAGCCACCCCCAGCCCCCGGGCTGCTGGTCCAGCAGCCCTGCTCCAGCTCCAGCCCACCGGTGAGGCTGCTCCTGTCTGAATCATCCCCGACACACAGGTCAGCTCAGATGTAATTATCCTGAAATACAATGAATGCCATAAATTCGCCAGCTTTTGAGGTACAAAGGTTGGCAAATACATGAGAGAGGTTACACGCCGCTCCTCCCGCCAGCTGTGGATGCACCGTCTGGGACACGGGGCACGCCGGCGTCGGGGAGGTGCCGGGCAGGGCCGGCCGGGCGGATTTGGGAGTGCCGTGCCCCGGGGCTCCTGCCCCTCCGGCGCTGCTGCCAGTGGAGGAGAAGATGTGGTTTATATCTGCCTGCTCAGCCATGTGCCGGCGGGGCCGGAGCATCCTGGAGAGCCAGGAACAGGGTTGTGATGCTTGAGCTGGTCACCTCTCCTGGGACTTTGGTCCCCTAAAAACCCCCTGGGTTTTCTCTCCTTCATGCCCTGAGAGAAGAGCAGGAGCATGGTAGTGGCAGAGACGCGGGGAGGAGAAGCTGGAAAGCATCTCCTGAATACTAAACACGACGTGGAGCATGTGTGTCTCGCTCTTTGCAAGAGCTGGAGCTCACCCGCCGTGTCTTCTCCACCCCATCCCCAAAGAGCCACGTGCTCTGCTCCTGCAGACGGGTATCTTCACCACACGGTCCTTCCGGAAATTACATGGTCTCGGGCATGTCCCGATGGAAATAAAGTGTGGGAAAATAACAGAAGATTGGTGAGGAGGATTGTAAACACACTCAAGTGACTTGCAGCTAGGGTGCAGAAAAACACATACATCATACTAATCGTTGTTTAGTCTTGTGTGCTTGACAAGTAGAACATCTGTGTTTAGATAACATAGGCCTGTGATAGCCTCAGAGGCACCCTATGGAACATGCTTGAGATTCCTGCCCTGCTGTGGGAAAGATCAAAGCACAGCGGTAAACTACGCCTGCGTCAGTCCCTGATACACAGGTGAAAGCAGCAGGTTCGGAAATTCTCCAGCAAGGACCGAGCTCCGCGGTGCCTGCACCTTATTGCTCTCTACAACTCCCTGAAAGGAGGTTGTAGAGAGATGGGGGTCGGACTCTTCTCCCTAGTAACAGACGACAGAACAAGAGGAAATGGCCTCAAGTTGCGCCAGGGGAGGTTTAGATTGGATATTCGTAAAAACTTCTTCACCGAAAGGGTTGTCAGGCATTGGAACAGGCTGCCCAGGGAGGTGGTGGAGTCCCCATCTCTGGGGGTATTCAAAAGGCGTTTAGATGAGGCCCTAAGGGATACGATTTACTGGGGGACTTGGTAGTGATACGTTAATGGTTGGACCTGATGATCTTGGAGGTCTCTTCCAACCAGAACAATTCTATGATTCTATGATTCTATCCCTGCTTGTGTGCCTCTGCCCAGGTGCTGCTTCGGAGATCCCCCAGTTCGCAAGGTAAC
This sequence comes from Phoenicopterus ruber ruber, assembly GCA_009819775.1. Taxonomy (NCBI): domain Eukaryota; kingdom Metazoa; phylum Chordata; class Aves; order Phoenicopteriformes; family Phoenicopteridae; genus Phoenicopterus; species Phoenicopterus ruber. The sequence goes on along the minus strand of CM020222.1, from coordinate 6,421,937 downwards.
GAAAATAAATTTACTCTTTGCATTTCATCCGTGGTTTTGTGGCTGTTCCTGCGTCCTGCCCGTGTCGGCTCACACATAAACCATTGAGGAGCACCCAAGTGAGACCTCACCTCCCACGTAGGCGATGGAGAAGCCCCTCTTGGCCGTGTTGCGGTCGGTGTGGAAGACCAGCAGCAGCTGGTTGCTGCGGGAGGTGATGGGTGCCAGGGTCCCCCGCCCGCACCACCGCCCCAGCAGGGAGCCGTTCTCGGTGCCACCATCAAAGGCAGCCAGGTGGTCATAGTCGCAGCCGCCCGTCAGGCTGCTCCGGCCCTCCAGCTCCATGTCCAAGAAGAAGACCTTGACTCGGTAGCCCAGGGGCAGCTGGATGCTCCACTGGCACTTGAGGTTGTTGGGGTAGAAGTTTGGGTACCGAGGGCTGGAGAAATTCCCTTTGATGGCGGTGAACACCTCCTGGCACTCGCCTGCTCGGGGAAAAAGGGGAAAGGAGAAAATGAGAGCAAAGCTGAAGCCCCCTGAGTGTGGATGAGCTGGCGGAGGAGCGATCACTTCTTTTATTGCTAAAGCATGCTCTGCCCTCCACCTCACTGCTCCCCAGCCTTGCGTTTGGCCAATGGACATCCATCAGTTTTGGGGGATGGCAACACCCAAGGTGGTCAAAGTTCTACAAGGGCAGATGTGGAAAACCTGTATCCCCAGGGAATGGCATGAGCAAGGGAGAAGGGCGGCTCTTGCTCAAGAGAAAGACAAGCCGGGGCCTGGGAGAGCCACAACAACGCCATTTGCATTGTGTCGTTGTTTACACTTCACACCATCATCTCATGAGCTCTCCCCAAAGGGCTCCCCTCCGCTATCATCTCTTCTTGCTGCTGCGGGAGGGAGAGCATCACCACCACCACCTTGGGGACCCGTCCCCACGTCCTTCCCACCGCCCCACCGCCCCGAGACCCCCGCACCCGAGTAGAAATGGGCCTTGAAGCCCCTGCCGCCGATGTTGAAGTCCGACTTAAAGAGGATGTGGAGGTGCGGGGCGGAGGAGACGGTGCGGGGTGGGCGGGTGCTGCCGCAGTAGCGTCCCAGGCGGGGGGCAGCAGTGGTGGGGCCATCAAAAAGGGCCACGTAGTCGAAGCTGCAGCCCTGGCCCCCCTCCACCTGGAAGTCGGCGAACACCAGGGTAAGGGGGCCGCTGCCGCCAGCCCCCCCAATGCTCCAGCGGCACTCGGCATCGTTGGGGTAGCTCTCAGGGTAGCGGGGGCTGGTGATCTCCCCGGACAGCCCCGTCAGCTGCCCGCCGCAGGCATCTGCGGGAAGGCACAGATGATGAGGATGGTGGGGGAGGACAGACGGACGGATGCTCCACCACTGCCATCCCTCCCCACTACCTTTGCGGTAGGCAGCGGCAAAGCCGCGCTTGGCCACGTGGCGGTCGGAGCGGAAGACGATGGCCATGACGTGCCAGGCAGAGGAGAAGGGTGGTGGGGGGCTGCGGCCACAGAAGGTGCCCAGGAGGTTGCCCCGGTCCCGGGCGGCCCCGTTGTAGACCTGGAGGTAGTCGTAGGCACAGGCGGCGTGGTACTCCAGCTCGAAGTAGCTGAAGGAGAGCAGGATGGAGGAGCCCTCGGCCACCACGATCAGCCACGTGCACTCCGTCTCGTAGGGGTACGGCCCCGGGAAGTTGGGGCTGGAGAAATTGCCAGAGGGTGCTGAAAGCACCCCCCCGCATTTGATGCCTGGAGGACACAGAGGTGGATGTGATGTCCCCTTTCCAGCGGAAGCCTAAAAGGATGGAGAAGGGGTGCACAGCACCGGCTCCATCCCACCCCCAGCACTACCGAAACACCAGCGCCCCGCAGACCCCCGTTGGGCTCGGCCACCCCTTCTCCCTGGAGGACACGCATCCCCTCCATCACCTTTCATCCCTCCACATAACCCCCTTCTCCCCCCGCGCTGCCCCGTGGCGGGGCTGCAGCAGGGCTCCGCTGTGCCCGTGAGCTTGTCCTGCCAGCGACAGCACGGCGTCCCCATCTATTTATTGCCGGGAGAGAGAAAGTAGGGAGTGAGTTTTAAAGGCTCGGTGGTCCCAGGCTCGCCGGTGCCCCGGCTGCCCAGCCCTTCGGCTTTGTGCCTCCCGCTGATGATGCTCCCTCCATATAATGGCAGTACCGGTGAATTCAAGCTGGGAGAAATAGGGGTGAAGGGCTCGATGCGCTTAACAATGAGTTATGCATGTAGGGATCGATTTTCTAATGAAATCTTTATACTGAGACGTGGTTATTATAAAACAAGGCAGAGAGGGGGGGCGGCTGCCACCTGCCCCTGGCTCTGATTAGGGTTGGGGTGAAGGGGCTGATACAGTGGGCACATACATCACGTCTGGGAGGGACGCAGACCCTGTGTAGCCTCCGGGGGACATGTGTGGGCTCCCAAGCAAGGCTGGGCGCTCGCTGACATCAATCTGGGCCAAGTATATTGCAAATCAATAGGCAGGCAGCGCGCATTGCTTTTCATCACGCTCGCCGGTGTGGTGACCTCCCGGCGAGGGGGGGGTCCTGCGGCTGCGTGTGATGCAGCACCACGGCAATGGGTGGCGGGGGGTGTGGGTGTTGGCACAAGCAGCAAAGCTGGCCAGATCTCAAATCGCCTTGCTAATTACTGGGGATAGGCAATAAAGTAATATGGGGCTGGTATTAAAGGAATAATGTTATTGAAATAAACATCCAAGAGGGGAGCCTGCGGGAGGGGCAAGCAGCCACGGCGCAGGCAGATTGATGGATTAGGGGCTGGGCGCCTCGGGGTGCTCTGGGAAGCCCAGGGGGGTGCAGGCAGGGGGTGAGCAGGCAGCACCGGGCAGCGGGGCGGCCGCTTGCCCCTCAGGAGCACCCGCACCAGGGCAGGGATGGGTTCTGATTTCTGACACAGCCCTTTTGGGAGAAAGGCCCCGCTGTTTTGGGGAGGGGTATTGCTCGTTAGCCAAGTTACCGGGCTGACCTGGCCCACCCTGACCCCCAAATTACTGTGTTGTCTGCTAACCCTGCCCTGCGTCCCGGAGGGCGTTTTATCCAGGTAAGGCGAGAGGTTTATTCCATGCACAGCAACATACACACATACATTCACATATATATATATGTGTATGTTGCGTGTATATATATTTATACAGGCACGTGCAACTCCAGAAGTTAACAAACCCTTCAGCAAAGCACCTGCACACCGCAACAGGACAATCCCTACCTCCAATCTTCCACAAAACAAGCATGAAGCAGAAAGTCAAGCACATGGCAGTGTCCCGCACTTGCTGCCGCACACAACGACTGCAGATCCCAGCTCCTTCCCCCAGGCCAAGCCGGGCGGCCCCTGGCCTGAGCGAGCCGCTCGCCTTGTGCGGGCTCTGAGCTGGGACCCGCTCGCACCCCAGAGCCACTGCAGCACCCGCAAACAGCCCTCTCCTCCCCGGGGACCACAGGTGCCCGTCGGCCCCAGGGTCCCCACTGGGAGCTGGGACCGGGCTCTTACCTCTGCCGGGAGCATCCCCGAGAGCCCCGCACAGCACGGCCAGCGCTGCCAGGCAGCCCGCCCCCGCGCACCCCATCCTCCGGCTGGCAAATCTCCCCTCACTGGCACCCGAGCATCCTTTCGGAGCTGTCTATCCGGGAGGAAAAAAATAAATAAAGAGAGAAATAAATAAAAAGCGGGAGGACTGTAGAATTAATAGCGGAATGAATAATTCATCGCTTGTTTGAATTAAGAGCGGCAAGGTAACTTGATCTATTCCTCCCTTCCTTCACTCAGTTTTAATGATCTGGATCAAATGTCCCAAGGATTTACACTATACCAGATACCTTGTCAATAGAATATATTTAGAAGAGATATTAATGTTTCAGATATAGTGTATAACGGCAGTAAGTCTGGGCTGACAATATGCCCTTAAGGGGCTATGAAAATAATTTAGTTCGCCAGGCAAGCCAGTGAACCAAAATGGGAATTTCAGACTGACCGCGGAAAAGCACCTCAGGAATTAACGTGATTTATACTGCGGCACCCACTGCACAAAGCCAACCGGTGGTAAAGGCTAGAGAAACAGGGAACGGGATTTAAACGCAGCCGCGGCTCCACGTCGGCTGCCAGGTCAGCATCCCTGCAGCGAGAGTCCAGGCTCAGCGGGATGCTCAGCCCGGGAAAGCGGCAGTTGCGAGCACTAAAGATAGCAAATCCCACCTCCCCCGAGGAAGATTAAAGATGAATTGTGACTCACGGGCAAAAAACATCGATTATTATAGAACCTGCTAAGGCCTTGGAGAATTACCATGTTCTTCCATGCCGGCTCACATTCCTTCTCGCCCAGGCTCTTGGATGCACTCGGCTGAAGGTAATCAAGCCTTTGCGTTCGGTGGGAAAGAAGTGCTCCTCGTGCTGTGCCACATTAGCTGGAGAAACCCCAAACCCAGCAGCGGTTCAGTTCCTTCCCTCCCGCCCAGGAGAGAAAAGACTTTCCTGCTGCCATAGCCCACACCCAGATGAATGCCAGGAAACAAAAACCCACGAGGGCCTCCCGGCGTGAGGGACCTGTGCTAAAAAAGTCACCTTCAAAGCAGCGGGGAAAGAAGCAGCGAGTATCTCTAAATCTCAAGCAGGGAGACAAGTTGCATTTATTAATTAAGCAATGAGGATCGATGCCTGAGACATTTCCTGTGGATTAATGATGGGCTGGGAGGAGCTGATGGCCTGAGGTGCAGCTAAGGACCATTAACGCCAACTGGTCATTAATCCCCAGGAAATGCTCCATGCCAAGGTCATTAAGTGCCTGCATATATTTATGGGTAATAATAACAACAATAATATTTGTACAGGCTCTCTCCCTGCTGCCCGGCCTCGCTGGAGCCATGCTGAGGGCTGGTGGGAGCACTGGGGCATCCCAGCCAGGAGCCCTCCGTCCTGAGCCCAGCCAAGGCGGGGGACATTGGGGCGTCTGTTCTGGGGCGTTGGGCACCGCGTCACCCCACGAGCACCGGGAGCAAGCGCACATTCGAACAAGGAGATGCAAGGCAGCCCTCCCTGTTCCTGGGCACTGTGCAAAGCTCCCGCTCCGGTGCAGGCTCTGGGAGATGGCTGCGATGCTGGCACGTTTCCTACCGACCTCCTAGAGACACTGCAGAGCTTAATCAGCTGCTTCCCCAACGGGCTTGGAGAGGAGGTCTGTCCCCCTGCCCTGTAAAACATGTGTGGGGCCAGCACCCGCAGCAAAGAGGCAGGACAGGCCTGGCACCACAGCCCGGGTGCAGGGGCCTCTCCTGGATACTTCTGTACCACAGCCGCGGCTCAGCCAGGAGGAGGCTCAGCCCTCCCTGCCACGATCCCCCGGGCTCGGGGACAATGTGCTCCCCAGCTTCTCCATCGCTGCATGATGGAGCAACACGTTCATCCTTGCCGCATCCGTCTTGGGCAACACGCAGCATCCTCCAGCTCTTCCACTGCCGGCCTCAGCACCGAGGCACATCCCAGCACGGAGCCAGTGTCCGGGACACGGGTACCCACGCGGCCACTCTTCTCCATCCCTCCAGCTGCGCTCTGCAGTCCCTCTTCATGCCGTGCATCAGCAACACCCCCAGGAGACGGGGGGCCGGGGCCGTGCAGCACAGCAGCTGAGCCCCCCTCCCGGGAGACGGCATCCATCAACCGCCGGCACATTCACCCTCTCCTGACCTGGGGATGGCATCTCCCCGGCCGGGCCAAGCCCAGGACACGCCACTCGTCAGCGAGCAGAGCCGGGCAGGAGGACGAGATGCGGCAGGGAGCGGGCAGAGGAGCCAGGCGGTCCTTCCGCATGGAGGTCTGGCCGGAGGTGCTCTGGATCAGCCCAGGGTGCTTTGACTCCGGCCAGAGACACAGCGGGTGTTTTCGAGGTGTACTGTATCAGGGTTGCTTCTATTCCTCTTTGGGCAAATTTATAAATCATGAGTCAAAAAGGCATTTGATTCATTTAAATAGAAAGGATGTGATCAGGACTGTGAGACTTCAGAGAAGATCAAAGGTTTAAATACAGTCCCCAGGAGGAACAGGAATTATTTAGGCAGGAAATAATGAGATGAAATTAAGAAGGTATTTAGGCTGCGCATGAGGAAGAAGAAAGGAAGCGGAGCGAAGCCCCTCTCCCCAGCACAGCGCAGCACGGGCGGTGGGGGCTTCCCGGGGGATGGCCAGAGCACGGGAGCATCCTGCCAGCACCCACCCTGCCCCGGCAGGAGAGGCAGGGTGCGAGCCCTGCCCTGGCCTGGCAGCGGCCACCCACCACTGCAGGGAGCTCACACACCTCTGGCTCCACAGACCCCTGATAATCGACAGCATCGCCACCATTTCCCCATAAAACTGCCACTGCGGGGTACAGGGAAGGAAACCCCTCCTCTTCCCTCAGTAGGGAAAAACCTGCCCAAGAGCCTTTCCATCCCATGTCCCTGCCCTTGCGGGAACGCCACGCAAGCCTCTGAAAGGGGCTGTCCCCACGGGGGACGGGTTGGAAAGAGGGGACTCTGCGAGAGCCAGCCTGAGAAATGACAAAAGGCGGAAGGGGGAAGGGAGAGAAGGGCAGAAAATAGAGAACAAAGTGCCCACGGGTGGTTTAAAAGCCCCTTCGAGTTCATACTTCCAAGGACACCGTCTCCCCCACGGAGAATGTCTCGCAAAGACCCCCGTCCCCTCCGGCGCAGGGAGCCGGGCTGCCGGCTCGGCATGCATCACCTCCTCCCGCTCTGCCTGCAGCCTGCCTTTGCAGGATTGCAACCCGCAGCATTCACAGCCTGCTCCGTCTCTCACCACCCTCCCTTCCAGCCACGAACAAAGACGCGAGGCTTCGCAGCAGAACGGCCGGACCAGCTGGGTAGGGTTTAACCATCGTGGCCCATATGTGCTGAAATACCCAGACATATTGGGGTTGCGTTTAAAGGAACAGTCCCAGCTTTCGCGCAGAAAGTCAGCGCTTTTCTGACGCGAGCGTGAAGTTTTACCCCAGGCCTTTGCAAAAAGGCTGGGTGGATTTTTAGCAGTATCTCAGAAACGCAGAATATTTAAAACAAGAGGTATATAAGTAAGGTTTTCAGAGTACGTAATATCCGAGGAAAATATTTTCTCCATGTTCCTAGCTAAGACCAAAGGAGGGAGAGCAACCGGAGAAAGCGACTCCTTATTTTATCAGCCCCACGCTGCGCTGAAGCACCTCCACTACACAGTGGCTTACGGCGGCTGAGGCACGGTTTGGATGGGAGTCGAGAGTTTGCCTTGGACCTACCACGGACAACTTCCCTGGATCTCTCTGCGTTAAAAGCCAGAAGTCTATTTTGGGTTACGAAGATGGCTTTCTTGTCAGCCCTTGCTCTGATGAAGTTAACGTAAAAGCCGCAGCTACACGGGATTAATTCCAGGCATTTGGTAACCGGAGACAAATCTCACAGATGCGAGGGGAACCTACGCTTCCTCCCAACACGTGAATCAAAGCCATCATTTTAGTGTACACTGCTTATTTTGAGTAGCTCTTACAACTACATCTCCTTTGTGTAAGGTGATTTGATACAGGTGAAAAATGAGGCACGAATGATAATGCAACATCATCTGTCACAGCCTGGGAAAACCCAACACGGGATGAACTGGGAATGAACGGAAAAACACAAAGGTGTGCAGAAAGGCCGTATTTCCAGGTGTAGTTAGTAAACACAGTGGTCTAAGGAGGTAAGAGAGTGGACAGCGGCTATCTCAGAGGAAAGGCAGCAGCATCTTGGACTGAAAGAGGAGGAAGGGACCGGGGTGCCCAGGCTGGGTGCTGTGCCAGGGTGGCCATGGGGCTGCGATCCCCCAGGGTAGGCCCTGGGCTCTGCCCCCTGCCCCGTGGGGGAGCACCCCAGCAAAGCCCCGTGGAGCTTTCGCTCCTCAGGTGGTGTTCCTGTACGCTTAGGGCAGCCCTTGGGCACCCATGAGAGTCCTGTGGCAAAAGGAAACAGCTGTTTATTTGAAAAGAGACTCAATTTAATGAACCGGGGCTATACCACAACACTTAGGGGACATGGAAAGCAAACAACCGTCCTCCCCGACAGATAGCAGCTACAACCCGGATGCTGTCTCACACAGAGCGTTAGAACATGCTCTTTCTCTCCCCAGGCAGCATTACGAGGGTTAAGGATGAGGGCAAGCCATGCAGGCTGTGCTAGGGCAGGGCGACAGCCTGCTTAAGTCCTCACTGGGCATCACGTGTAAGTCCATCCTTACGGATAGCTTTCTCCGTATATGTTTGGAAAGGCTCTTTTCAGAGAAGATCGGCACCTTCTCCTCTGTATTAGCATCTAACAGGGCAATTGAGGCCCAGAGAGGTTGAAGTGACTTGCCTGGCATCCCCCAGCAAGATAATGACAACCAAAATGAACCCCATGGCCTCCAGAGTGCCAGGCCAGTGCTCTGCTGTTCCCTCGGCCAGGCAGTCTTCTCCCCGAGGGTTAAATCTCTCCTCTGGACATCTAACAGGGCACAATACCACTGCAGACTAACACGGATTGCAGAGCAAGTCACTGGTCTTCATATTACAGCAGAGCTGTGTACTCGGATGCTTTTTAGGACCCTTAGGAGGTCTCTCTCAAAATTGCATGTGAAGACTTCCATGCTGTTCCCTGAGGTGTGGGTGATCACAGCAGCCACTCTGGAGCGGCACCTGATCCTTAAAACACTCTCAAGAGCAAGAATCATACTGGAGACAAATATTTGATCCAAAGGCCTACGAAAGTATATGCACAAGGAACTCAGTCTAGCGAGATGACTGAATTCAAACAATGTCCGCAGAGAAACAAGAATGTCCAGGGCTCAGCCTAAGGTTCCTTAGGTCAGGAATATCCTGCTAAAAGACAAAACAGGATTTTTCTTCGATTCCTGCAGCTTTCAAATATCTGCTCATATCTTCATTGAATGTAGAAGAGCCACAGATTAATACAAATGGCTTTCTTCGACAGGAATTTATTATCATCTTCATCAAGTCTTCATTGAGACGACCAGTGTATGTGTTTTCCTGATAGCTCCAAGGAAGTTTTTCCAGTGACATTTCCTGAAAAGACAAAAGGTTTCAGTGTGCCATGTTAAAAAGGACAATTGATTGCTTACAGCTGAATCTCCCTCTTCCCCTCAGAGTACTGCACAGAACGTTTGTCACCCTTGTGACTCCATCTGAGTAGAACTGACCCATCCCGAGAGCTACGTTCCTCTTCCAAAGCCTAGATCAAATCTTTCCCTGTCACGAGACCCTGCCACTCGCTGGGGAAAAACAGAGTGTGACTATTGCCAAGAAACACTGCAGAACCTTCTCCTTTGAGGACCATTTCCCACCGTGCCTTTTCTATTCCCAAGTCCTAAATCCCACGTCTATTCCTCTCTATTGCCTCTTCCATTCCCAAGTCTCTTTCAGTCCCATCTCCCTCGACCAAAACTGAACGAAGCCAGCCCCGTTCCAAACACTGCTCCAATCCCATGAGAAACGTTAGATCCCACGGCGTTAGATCCAGCGGGGACTCCCCTACTGCTATTAATTAGAAACAGAAGGTGCTCAGATGTGGTGGTGACAGGCAGCAGAGTGAAATACTGAGACAGACAGATATAGAATCCTAAAAGGAGGATGCACGAGTCAGTGTTGGACTACAACCAACCTGCTAGGAGAAGAGAAAGGGAGAGATGTACATGCGGGGCAGACAGTGTTGACAGGGGTCAGGTGGGTTTCTTGCCCTTCACTGATTGAATTTCAAGACCTCCTCACACTCTTGAGACAGCACTGTCCTGAGAAGGGTGTTTAAGCTATGTCACCAGAGACAATTGCTGGTTACGCTCCTATAGAGCAGCTGCGGGGGTGCCTAAGTCACAAGTACTTTTCTCTATACCTAATCTCAACTTGCCGAGGCCATATGTGGAACATAATGTACGAGACAGATCCACCACAAGAGACACAAAAAAATGATTCATCTGAGAAACTATAAATGCAATGGGATTCATTCCCTTAGCATAAATAATTCTTTCTATATCCTCCTTGCAATGAATCCTCGTTTCTGAGGGAAATAATTTTCAACCACCAAATCCACGCAGAACACAGGCAACTTTGGGACCAAACGGAAATGAAAAAGACTGCTCATAATGTAAGACCACTGAGAGGTATGCCCTCATCCCATGGATTTGGCAGAAAAAAATAATTTTACAGAAGGGGAAACAACTTTAAGAAGTTTAAAAATGGGTTAGCTGGGAAAAATAATTGCTGGGAAGCTGGTGCTGACATACTAGAAGAAGAGAGCTCTAGCCATGAGCAATGAATGGAGGATAAGGACAGATTAAGGAACAGGTATTAGGAAAGAAGAAATAGTTTATTTGCTTCGAGTCTCCCAGAGTCAAGTTTTCTTTGCAGAAAGGTTTAGGTGCAGCAACAACCGTCCGAAGTGGGAGAGAATGATCAACAGTGACTATGAATCAGTGGGTCCATCCCAACAGAACAGCTACCAAGGAGGTAAAGAGGGACAAGCAGCGATGGTCGCTTCCCTGAAATTCTCCAGATTGGTAGCAGTGTGAGAATACGTAGCAGATTTAAGAGCAGCAGCTACTGGATCACAAAACACCCTCGAGGACTGGGAAAGAATTAAGATCAGGCTGAGGGAAAAACAGAGGAGGCAGAGGCTCATCCAGCACACAGAAGCCTCACACAAACACACTTCATATCCATTTATTTACCTGGCTTAGGACGTAAAATATTCTGATGTTCCAGTAACGAGCCAGATCCTGGAGAAGAGGTTTCAAATAAATTTTGTCAAAGGTTCGGAAGCAGCCAACAAGAGTTACAAAGGTTTCATCCTCTTCATCATCTGTTATGGACTGGAGGATGGGAAGCATTGGTGCGAGGCCGGTACCAGACGCCAGCATGAGGAGTTCTCCATGCTAACAACAAACCAGAGAATTTTGAATGAGCCGTGGAGGCTGGAAATGGGTGTACTCATTGTCAGTTCCTCCTTGCTGCCACACTGGCAAAGGGCCCCTCGAGAGAGAACGTATCAGAAGGTCATGAACTGGTAAATTCAAATCTCAGAATATATTTTTCTGCAAAGGATTACAGATAGCACTTTCAGGGTTTATATATCAAATCTAACAAAACTGTATTTTACCCAAATATAAACATTTATCCTAACTTTAGCCTTGATTTCAGTTCATTTATATTTCAGTTTCAATTCTGCAGTACACTTTGCGGACCCACTGCGTGTTGTTTTCCCACTGGAAATGATTCCTGTGTTTATCTTGGATGCTGTAAAGTACAATCCTGAACGTTCTCTGGAGGAAATGGTTTGTTCTCCATCCCGATCCACGTTATCTTCCTGGTGTGTTATCTCACTTTTCTCAAAGAGCTACCAGCAGCATGTAGTGCTTCCCACCTGCAAGGCGGGACAGTCACTCTGCTCGCGATAGGGATGTTCAGGCAGTAAGATGCTGTGCGTAGGAGGACAGAAGGTTTATTGTGAATGGACCTGATCTGCCTGAATCTAAGTCCTATTCTACTGGCAGCAAATAGAGATAAAAGAAAATTTTACTATGAAACTAATATTCGGGACCTATGTTGTAATTCCTAAATAATAAACAGCTCTTCTACAGCAAGTTGTTTTAAAGATTGCTCAGGTGCTTTGCAAACTGCATGTACACAGATCACTCAGCCCCTGAACGCAGCCACTTCCAGGAACGACTGCCGCGTTCTGTCCCAACTGATTATCTGGAAGCTTTTAAGAAGAGAAGGAAACAGTAGCCTAAAACAGCAGGGAGAGTATTTCAGGAAGCAGAACACAATTGCTCTGCATGCAGCTTGGCCACTGGGATTTTACAGCCTTATTTTTGTTGAGGGAGAAAAAGAAAAAAAAAAGAAGGAAAAACAAGGCTTTGGGATCTTAATGACCAGTGTTTCAATTTTGCTCCTCATTTGAAAGGTCAGAATTAAGTAACCGAATTAGTATGTGTGAGAAGCCTTCCCCTGAAACTGGATCTGCCTTTCTTTGCAGCGAGCCTGGTATCAGCAGGTGGGATCAACATTTGCAGAGTGGCTGGGTGACGTGACACCTCACTGGAGCTGTTACAGTTCAGGGAATACCCAAGAGAGAAGAAGATCAACACCTCCCTTTCGCTCGTGCTCAGTCACAAAACAGCAATGCGGTTCAAACAAGGCAAAAACCAATCCACGCTCATTGCTGGTGCAAAATAAGTTCCCTTTGTTAAACACATCAGGAACTTCTAATGCAAGGGATGAACAGAGAGCCTTGCTAATATTTTCCAGTCTCCCGTCCACCTCCCTCTCCTCTTCCTTCTTAAATATTCTGCAGTTCAATAAGGTGTACTTTCTCCAATTGACTGTTAATGCTGCAGCACTGCACAGTAACCCAGGAAGTCCCTAAAATAATCATGAAAACAGTAATCAAATTGATGTCTTCCCTTTAGAGTATTAAACAAAGCTAGCTGCCACAAGCTGAAACATTCTATGTCTCTTAGGGAACTAACCTTATTAGGTCGATATGGGAACCCTCCAAATGGCCCACGCCAAAAGACCACGTCTCCTTTTTTCCACGTTTTTATGTATTGTGACATTAGCCCAGCTTCATAGCACTAATAAAAGACATTGCACAAAAGAAAAGAATAATTATACTCTGTTGGAAAGTTTCCCAGCTTAAAGTCAATTATAAAGTTATCTACATTTAAACAAGAAGGGGGCAAAAAAACATTTCATGTGTTTAGAAAGAAAGAAAGATCATTCTATTTGAAAAATAACTCAAAGTTATACCCAAAACAAAGGCATTTAAATTAAATCATATTGGATCCATTCCAGCTTGACTATAACGTAAACACAACCCACTCTCATGCAGCCTGAATTTCCAAAACTGGAAAAAGCTTATCAGAGTTCTTGCTTACAAAGCACACAGAGAAGAGTGTCTTGAATGCAAAGCACAGTCCAAGCCTTCAAGCGTTCTCCAAATCTCAGGGTATGGGGTCTGGAAATGCCCTCTGGGTAGATAGTTATATAAACATTGTATAGCTCTTGCTTTATTTCAGTCTCTCAGATGCTGTGTTGATACAATTAGTGACCCAAAGTCAGGTTTCTCATTTATAAAACTCTTGTTTTCAGAACAGATCATCTGGATGCTAAGGGATGCCTTTACATTTTCAAAAAAAAAAAAAAAAGTTAATTTGGGCCTCACAGAAGAAAAACATTAGCAAAATCTGCCTTACTTTCTACCAGGCACAAACAATATTATCTAGGCTTTTGCCTGCAGGAATGCTAACCTCACTCATGACTGATGAGGGAGGGTCAGCGCTCGCTAGAAAGAGAGAAGCAAGGAGAGGCTGGAAAATGAAAGGTTCATCCAAGCAGTCTTCTTCCTATGTGCTATATGTATGATCACTTCACGGTTAATGAGAACAAACGTGCACAGAAGAACAGCCACAGTCGATGGGATCTGGCCAGAGAACAAGGGCTGGTCCAAACAGCAAGAGCAGATAAGCCCAACAGCTGCTGCAGACGACTGGTCTCGCACGAGGTGATGCCACTGATGAGCCCGAGGAAGAGCAACACAACCAGAGGTCAAAAGATGGGATGTGATATAAGCCTTCGAAGACTCCAGCCTATATAAAAGAAGCGTATTTTGGGGTATTTTCTGCACGCGCGTTGGACAGAAGCCCAGCTCCACACCCCAGTGCCTTGGCTGGCCACCAAGCTGCACTGCAGGCAAACAAAATCGGTGAACCACAAAGAAGCTAAGAAAAAGTGAGTGAGCGTGTGTTTATGCTTGCAAGCAGTGTTAGCTAATAAAGAACATAGGTGCTCCTCCCCTCCTAACAACCTCACTTAACAAGATACCTGAAGTATTAAGAACTATTAGCACCAGTTGTTACATTCAAAAGGTAAATACATAACATACATTCAGGCTCCGAGTTACTGTCAGAGACATTTTACATTCAGACGGCTCTGGGCAGGTACTAAGCCTCATGCAAAGAGCGTGCAGTTGCATCAAAGGAGCAGTATTTTATACCCACCTTCTTCGAATACCTATGGAAACCCAAGGCAAGAGCAGAAAAGCCAGCCCCACTTATTGCCTATTCCCAATGGACCAGGGTAATGGAAACTAAAACAATCCTTCTTTCACCAAAACTATTTCCAAAAATTGAAGTGAGAAGTGATTGAGTGGGTTTAAAACAAATTTTTCTAAATAAAAAGAAAAAAATAATTATCTCCTGGGGGAAAACTTCTATACCCAGTTTTACATGGAGAGAAACCCTAACATTATAAAATCACTCAAAAAGAGGGTTATGCTCTGTAAATGGCAACTCCCTCACTCTTAACTGTAGTATCAAAAATGCAATGCTATAATAACAGGAGACAGAAGGGTTTGAACAGTGCTTGGATTGCATAGTAATAATAATAATATAGTACTTTCCAAAATTGCCTGAATAGCGTGAAATATACCACAACCTACAGAGCGAGTTATAAAAATGGCTGCTTTACACTGGTGTTACCAACCTCTTTTGTCACTGCCAGAGAATAACTATAGCTCCCTTTGGGATGAAAGGTTCTATATAAAGGAAAGGTATCATTACAATCATTACTATTATTATTGAAATGCAAAACCTGTGAGTAATAAGCAAGTATATATGAAATTTCACAGTCATCCTGTGAACGTATCCTATTAATGCAACTCAAATGCAACATTTCTCTCCCCTACCACACACCAATTGCCACAAAAACGGTGAATGACCCTCCCACAGGTGTCCTATAGAAGCTGTACACTTTCCTAAAGAACAGGGTTTGTGTTAGAACGTACAATGCATAATAAACACCAGAATGTGAAATCCTGGAAGACAAGCAGAGGACAAGTGGTCACTCCCTGCAAGCCACCTGGGACACCCACACTCTGGATTTCACACCTATACTGAAGGCTGCGTCTGCCCCGAGGAATCACTCGTAACATACAAATGCAGTATCAGAAAAATCTTCTTCAACTTGATATTCTGCACACAAAGTAATCATTTATGAGGGTCCTGCAGACTTTATTCAGACAAATTTCCAGCCAAGTTCTCCTACAAAATCCTTCTGAACTCAACCAGCAATTTGTGGTGGCCTCCAGAAGGGCCAGGACACTCGTCCAAAAGGGGGCTCTGCCACCCCAGCCACCCTGCTAGCTGCAGCCTGTGCCCGTGGGCCACCTCTCTGTCCCGTGGGCCACGGGGACCCTCTCAAACCGCAGGCAGCTCCAGAGCTCTGCCTGCAAACCAGAAAGAGCTGCCTAATGTCTGTCCACATTTTTCACCAAAGTGAAAAATTTTTCTGAGGAGTGTTCTTAAAGCAAAATACAGCAGGGAGGATAAGGGCTGGGCAAAGACTTCCCAAAATCAGTGGTTCAACTGGGCTGACAACTGGGTGCAATTTCAAAGACAAAAAGGCAAAATGAAATCAGGGAAGTGGAACGGGCACCTCTTTCCGCACTGGTGACCACAGGGCTCCCTAAAGGCTCTCCCAAGTGCTTAACAGGGCTTATGCCACACAGCACTTGCTTGCGTGTCGCGTTCCTCCGCTTTCAGTTTTGTGGGAAAACCTGCAATTTCTATCAGCAAAGCACAACTGCTTCAAAACAACACAGAAACAGTCCATGGGGGATTTGAGAGAGTCTCACCTGAAGTGCTGACAGCGTGCTTGGTTCCTAAAGAAAACACAGTCCCCGGCACCTTGGACTCTAATCCATATTGTACAGGCTTACTTACTTTCATTAAAACTTCAAAGTAACCTTCTGCGTTCCCTGGGCTAATCGGAGTATAGGCTCGCTGGACCTCCAAACCATTCACCACTCCTCTGAGGAGAGAAATACAGGAACCCACTGTGACTTGGGCCATTGACTGGCGTTACCAAACTTCCGCAGTTCTCTGGGGAGAGGAGGGAGGCAGCAGGTCCTCTTCCCCGTGGCCCAGCCTGCATGCAGATGCCAGACATTTCCCTTCCAGAGGCACAAATCCATGGGGAACATAATGGCTAAATGCACCTTTTGTTTTCCCGGTGGTGGCCCCAGCTGTACCACGTATTCAGCTCTTGGACACACCCCTGGAGGGACCTTTGAGCTGTTTTGTGAGAAACGGACGAACGCGCAAGAATGGCAAAGGGGAGAGAAAACGCTTTCATGGTAAGTTTGCTATCCCTGTTGGGCAGGGGTCTGCTTTCCTTTCTGTGTTTGGACAGCATCTGGTAATTAAATAATGAAAGCTAGGGCACAGCCTTGACCTGAGGTCTTGTCAACATACATTGTATTTTTCTGTAAGTTTTCTCTTTCCATAGAATAGATCCACGCCACTCTTGAGTACCGACTATGGTACAGATTGAAGTGACCAAACCTTTTCCTCTGCCGCATTATGAGAGATGGCTGAAGGGAGAAGCGTGTCCTTTCAGCAGCCGGCCAGCTGTATAAATCAGCTGTTAACGTACAAATAACGTCAACAGATACAGATCAATGGCATCATAACATGACTTCTTCTATCTGGCAATGATCACCACAGATGGCTGAGAGAGACATAAACTTTTCCCAAGTGGCCCCTTTCTGGCAAGCAATAAACTACACAGGAGGGTTGTTTTGCTAGAAATCAGTCAGGAAATGCCTGGACACCGGGGGTTACACCCCAGTGCTGAGTTACCCCAAGATACAGGGCCTAAAATACCGAGCTCTGGGGTAAGCGCAGCTCATTGTCTTCATTCCAACATGCTGGAGTAAATCATCTGTTGTAACATCTATTCTTTGACTCTTTCGTTCTGCAAATGGATTTTCTTAATCACACCTAGTTCTTTCTGACTCACCGACGCAAGGATAATGCTGAAGAAAAATACAGCTTTGAAATGGCTTTTACCATAAAATTAGCAGAGCTAATGAGCTCACAAGTTCTTTCATCTGTGTCATTGTGGAGGTATAGAAATTATGATTTGCCTGGTATGAAGCCTTTGTCTATTGACAAAAAACTACGTATTGGGTTACATAATGCAGACTGTTTAACTAGCACAGAGAACAATACCTTAACACGATATGTTGTCCTAAACTCAATCGCAGACTGCTATTTCCCGGTAATTCAAATTTGTACTGGTAGGTGTCCTCTGTTAGCTGCTCCACTGAGCTTACGTTGAATGCAGTAAATGTATCTGGATTCAGTTCTGAATTATTGCTCTGCAAGAACAACAATAAATAATTACTTGGTTAGATGGTGTCTTTTATTATTTCATTTTTCTTTGGAAGCAAACGTGTGTGCTAATTTAGTGCTGGAGATACTCAGGACTCCAGAAGAATGCGTATTGAACGCTGGGGCCCAGCGCAAATTTCAGCCCTCTGCTGATTCATTATCATGTTCTGCGGCATGCACTTTGGGATCTTGCATTCCCCCCCCCCCTTTTAAATTAAATTTTTTACACCTTACAGCAAGGTCATCCTATTACGACTCACTGCAACCATTTCCTCATGTCTGGAAAGAAACAGAAAGAATACTGCTAAAAGAGCTGAGCGCTGCTTTGGGGGCAACTTTGAAACCTACTGATGACCACTGCGATAGGAAATATTGTCAGCTGTTTCAACGCTGATCATTTTTGCTTGACCCAACATAGTTAATCTTATGTAAGAGGGCACTGACGAGCTTAAAATTATGCTCTGAAGACAACTATTCCACCACACACAATGCAGCTTTTTTCATCCTCCAAACATGAGTGTAAAAATCGGGAAAAGATGAAAAAGGTCAGGAAAACAGAGCTTCTCCGAGGAAACTGTCAGAAAAAATTGTGATTCTTTGTACCTTTCAGCTATTCCCACTTTCCAGACCGGCTGGCTCTGGCTGGCTGGGGTACCCCAGCAAGGAGGAGCTGCAGGCCCAGGGCTGTAACGCGACACCAGGGCGAACTCGACACTTGGAAAATCACATTACAGCAGGGAGAGAGCGGGCAAGGGGGAGGGTGGCTGCGAAGGCAGAGTTTGGGGAATTGCGTTTACAGCCTTCTCTTAAGGCACTGCTTTCATCTATTGCTGCATCCCTCGCCCATCGCCACAACCCCACATGCTAACAAGTACGATCAAAGCACAGGCTCTAGGATGTGATGAAGATAAATTGACCTGCTCCTTCTTTTCCATGAGGAGGCTTTTGTCTTGCTTTGCTTTGGCCCTTTCCCATTGTGCAAGCTCCTTCTCATACACATCATAGATGCAGGGTTTGCAGCCGCTGCCGCAGCACTGGGATGGAGAAGGTTCCTGGGGTTTGAGAGCCAGCCAGTCGTCCTCATTTCCACTCATTGTCTGCAAAACACAAGCCCTGCATCAAAAACAGCACGATGAAGAGCAGCACATGCTCATCAGCAGAGCGTTACTTGGAGAATGACTGAGAAACCTCTCTCGAGCATCTTGCATGTGTATCTCAGGGGACTCAGAAAACTGAAAACCTGTGAGCCGATCTGGCGCCTGCAATGCTCCATTTTTGTTCAAATGCTCGCTGCCTCTGCATTGTCTGTTGCAGGAATGCCAGACATCGCAGCCACTGGCCCAGAGCTGCCCGCAGACCCCAGCCCAGCCTCAGGCTCCGCTTCCCAGCCTGGCTGCCTAGTCAAAACTACTTCCAGCAGCAGCAGGCACACGCTTATTCCTGCTCGTTCTGCCATGGTGATTTCGAAAGGAAGAGCAGCCTCGTCACCCCGAGCAGAAACATCTTAAAAATCCGCAGCTCGGTCAACAAGAACGGATAATGAACCCCAACTGCCAAGATGTGGCCCGCTGGAGCGCTGCTTTAAAATGGGCGGAGGGCACGGAGCTGACAGTGGGGTTTAGAGCCAAGAGACTAGAGAAAACATGGTAAACTCACAGACAAACGAATGAACACTTCGGTTATGAGCAGATTTGAGCCTGGGTTTAAATGCAGGCATGTAGGAAAGGGCAAGAAGCACAACCAGCATGGTTTTTATCCCTTACCACTACCTTTGGTTCAGATGGAGCTGTACCTAGTGAACGCTCCTCAAACCGAAACCAAGATGCTGACTTCTTAGGGGCTCTGCTATTTTTAAGCAACGGTTGGCTTAACGCTGTTCCCAATGCACTTGAGTCTGTATCATTTAAACAAAAGGAGGTCCAGGGGAAATTATAAAGCCACAGGTGACGAGGCTGAGGAAGAGAACACTTAGCACTTAGAACAGCTTCATTTTTAAGGTGAATTAATTAACTAACCTTCACCCCCGCAACACAAATACACTTATTCAAACATTATGGGGGGAGATGAGGGAACTAAAAGGCGAATGGTCCCGCTTTCCACAGCAGCCACCGGTTCTGTGCCCCCAGAGCGGGGCCAGGGGCCCTGAGCACCCACAGCTCCTCTGGGGGCTATGAAGAGGGGCACCCCGACCAGGCCGCGGCTGGAGCCCGGGGCCCCCGGGCTTGGACACATTTAGAGTTTCGAGCACTTACTGAGCGTGCCCTGGGGCTTGGGCACAGGCGCCCCGCAGGCACAGCAGCCCCGGGCCCGGCCCGGCCCCGCGGGGCCCCGGCCCGGCCCCACACAGCGCGTCCGCAGCCACCGGCAGCCCCCAGCCGCGCCCCCAGCGCGGCAAGGGCCGGTCTCCCAACTACCCCCCACACGAGAGGGGAGGTGTCTTCCCCCACCCGCCTCCTGACTTACCAACATGGCACCTGCCCTTCGCCCACCGCCCCACCCCGCAGCCACCGCTGCCAGGCAATTTGCCGACCCTCCCTTACCCCGGGGCGCCTGTTCGCCATTGGCCGCCGCCGCCGTCAGTCATCCAGGGGGGAAAGGAGGGGCGTGAGCCCACCCGCCGCGCTCCCGCCGTGCCGCGCGCGCCAAGATGGCGGCGGGCGGGCGTTGAGGCGGCGGCGGGAGGATGGCGGCGGCGGCGGGGCCGGTGGCGCTGAGGCGGGCGGGGGTGGCGGCGGCGCGGGGCCGCGGCATCCTCGGCCGCGGCATCCTCACCCGCGCGGCGCCGCCTCGTCCCCGCGGGCCGCTGCCGCGCACGCCCTGGACCACCCGCGGGCCGCCGCCGGAGGAGCTGGCCCGGGCGGTGGAGCGGCGGCCGGTGCGGGAGCAGGTGGAGCTGGACACCATCACTTACGCCGGGCGGCAGCACTTCGTGCCCGGCCTGGCCCGGCCGCGCTTCCCGCCCTGGGACCGCGGCTGGCACGACCCCTGGCACTCGCCGGGGCCGCGCTACGAGGACATGCCGCTCCACCGGGAGCGCGGCTGCTACATCTGCCACCAGGGCGTCCGCATGCTGGAAGGTACCGCCCGGCCGCCCTTCCTTCGGGCCTCCTGGCCCTCCTCGGCCCGGCCGCCCCCCTCTGCCCCCCAGCGCTGCCCCGGGCCGTGCAGCGTGTCCAAGCACTTGCCCTTCACCGCAGCCGAGGTTTCTCCTCACGTAGCGCGGAAACCCGCGGGCAGCGAGAGCCGCCCTGCACGGGCTGGCTGCGCTGTCGGCCCTTGCCGGCCCGCCCGGCCGCCTCGGTAATACCCAGTTGTCTTGGTTTTCGTTTCAAGGAGTTCGGCAAGCGCAGTGGCTCACCAAGACGAAGCTGGTGGAAGGCTTACCTCCAGCAGTGCTCAGCATCGTTGACGACCCGGCTCATCAGCTCGAGGACCACGAGGAGAGGGTAAAGCATGCGGTCTCGCACGCACGGCTCTGGGACACGACAGAAGTTGCTCCCAGGCGAGAGCATTATTGGTAAGTCCTAGGTCATAGGGAAAGTCTTTCCGCTGCGTGGTTATGGCTTTAGCATAAGCCAGTCATCCAGCATGTAACTTAAGAACCAGAGTTTTTAGCGCTGCAAAGAAAATTCATACATAGATCTACTGAGAGATTCATTTACTGTGCAAAACCGTTAGACCCTTTATATCGGGTTGTCAACTTGTAAAACAAACAAACAGCAACAACCAAACTCCCCAGTTCTGAACATTGACAGTAGTACCAATGTAAACACATACTCTACATTAAAGCTTCTTTTAGGCCAAGGTCTGTGTTTCAACTTGAGATCTAGTTCTAGCTGATGCAGAATGTCAGTTTTAAAAATAACTAATGATAAGCATTACCTCTGCCAACTTGGAACAGGACTGGTTTGTGGGATATTAATCTGAAATCTGTGTTAACTGTTTGGAAATGTTATGCTATTATATGTTTTACATACAGTAATGTTACGGCATTCATGTCCCAGAAGCATCTGCTCGCCATTATGATAACATTTTTTATGTAACTTTTTTTTTTTTTCCTCATTCTAAAGCCCAGTACTGTTTGAAGACTTGATACATTTATGTCGGTTAATGTCTATGAAGTATCCTGCTCTGACTAAAAGAATGTTGGCTAGAAACTACAAGATATCAGCTACATGGGAAAGAGGTTAGTTGCTGCTGTGGTGGAAGCGTTTAGCTCTTTTCATTAATGTAAGAGGGATAACAGAGCTGCTAGCTTTAAGGATGAGGACTTGGAGAAGATGAAACCATTTCTGGAACCAAGTAATTCTTTCAGTTTTAAATAGTGCTGTAAAGATGGGCAGCCTTGGGAGATGGCAGGGTACTTGTCCTGAGAAGGTTATTAGGGTGTTAGACGGCATCAGCGATATGGCAGGAGAAGATCAACCAGTGCCTTAGAACTGATTGGGTTTTTTTGTGTGTCCAAAATCTGTACTGTATTTTTTCTACATATGTTTAGTTAAGAAACTAACACCAGCAATTAACATTGGTATTTTAGAAGAAGAACCTGCAGCTGAGCTACTATGTAAGTTTAGTTTAGAGGTGAGGGGGAGAGAATGAGCCTTGCAGGACAAGGACTTGCTAGAATGCTGCTGCCCAAAACGAAACGTACGTCTTTCCCTAATGTTATTTCAGCAATGTTTGAATGTAGCCTAATTTCCCTCCACAGAATCCATTCTCCTTCAGGTCCGTGGCCTGAATGGAATGCTTATGAACTCTGTGGCCCCAATACCACCAGTAGCCTCCAAGGAGGAGATACTGGCCACTGAAGAACATGTTCTGGAGACCTTCTATCCCATCTCTCCTACAATTGATCTTCAGGAAGTGCATGTGTACAAAGAGCTCAACGATACAGGTAAATCTAGCCATTGATAATAATTTTCTGTCAGACTAAGTGTTCGGGTCAACCTGGAGTCCTTGCCCTTCTGCGAGGCAGCTGTGGGAAGGGGGTGGATGGGAATGAGGGGACGCAGTAGCTGGGCACAGGGTGTGCAGTGCAGCCGCTCCAGACCTGTGGCGAGTATATTGTGGCCTAGGCAGGACTGCGGAGAAGAACTTAAATCCCAGCAAATTAACAGTTCCTGAAGATACGGGAGGAAACATTGGCTGTGTATTCTCTTACTGAGCGATTTCTGACAGGGTTATCTGCCATTTAGGTTTTAGAGATGGTTATCCGTACTCTCATCCTCACACTCTGTTCTTCCTGGAATCGGCCAACATTCGTCCGAACAGGTTCAGACCAGAACAGCTTCGTGCTAAAATGCTGATGTTTGCTTTTGGCAATGCGCTGGCAAAGGCTAAGGTGCTCTACGGGGTATGTATTGGAGACCGCTGCTGACTTGCTGGGCCTTTGTTCTTTCTCTAAAGCTGCAGCTAGTGGAAAGAATCGTGAAATTCCCTTGCTGTGGCATGTTACAGTCGTTTTCAAATCTGAGCTTCCCAGGCCAGGGGTCTAACTCTAACCTTCAGGTATGGTTCTGCTAATCCAGAAAAAGAACTCAGCAATGAGCGTGTTCATGATGTAACATGCATTAGAGCGGTAATGGGTAGGAACCAGGGAATAGGTTTAACTGTAAAACTCTAACCCATCCCACAGCTCAGTATGTAAATTGATGCTTCATTGCTGGCTGAAGGAGGAATTTTAATTAAAATACAAAATCTACATTCAAAACTTGTTTGACTAGAGTAATTTTCTGGGCAAGGTAACAATACATTTATTAAAATCTTGGCTTTAAACCAAGTAGAAGATGCAGAATCAGCAAGTACTCATACAATTTCTGTGGTAACTGGCTTTTTAAACATTCTTCCCCCCACCTTCTTTCCTAGAATGATCCCAAGGTTTTGGAGCAGCCAATAGTGGTGCAGAGCGTTGGCACAGATGGCCAGCTCTTCCAGTTCATGGTGTTCCAGTTAAATACAACAGACCTTGTCTCTAGTGATGGCGTAAAAAATCTAGTCTGGATTGACTCTGATCAGAATCTGTATGAAAAAGCCCAGTGTATTCCAGAAGTCAAGAAGAGAGTTGTTACGGTAAGCGAACCAGAGCGAAACTTGGGAAATGGTCCTGGAAATCCAACCCTTTCACCTCTGCCGGAGGTTTGGGAGCTGGCGCAGAGCTGCAGTGCAGGTTTTAAACCGGCTGAAGGGACCTGACACAGGCACTGGCCTCGTTCTTACTTAGGCAGGTGTTACTGACGGGGAGTATTTGCGGTGCTGATGTACCGCATGGCGTGCAAGCTGCATGCCAAGCTTAATATGAACTCCTACATAAAGATATCCCCATCTGTAATCTACCATCTCATAATATGCTTGTTTAAAATCGACTCGTGCTCTGATGAAGGAAGTGCTTACATGCAACTGTCAGCTTTGCTGTCGAGTAAATAGAGCACAGTGCTGTCAGGCCTGGTTACGCTGGGAGGGCGTCTCAGTTTGATGGGCAAAGGGTTTACGCTGTTTGGGATTTATACCAGTGGAAGTACCCACAGGCAAACCCAGCTGGGGAGGGAGAGCACCATTTGGAAGCTACCACGTCTGAAGTCTTATTCAAGCGTATTTAAAGCCGTTGTTTGTCTACATTAATCACTTCACTGCAAACTGAGCATCCACGTCTTTTTCTCTGCAGAAGCCCGCTGGAATATATGGCTTTCAGCCAGACACATTCAAGAAGTTTCTGGCACTGTATCTGCATGGAACTGTGTGAAATTCAGCTCAAATGAAAATACTTCACCAACTGTACCTGCTGCTTCTCTTTGCCAGAACCATCACATAATTAAAGAAAGGTGGATTAATTTACTTTCAAAAATAAATTATATTGTTACTGAAAGTAAAAATTTTTTTAAACTAAATTGTGCGTGAAGAAACTCTTTCATTTTAGGGGCTCACCTCTGGATTCGGGTTAGAGAGAGTCATCAAATGCATCCTCCTGCACTCTTCCACCGGTGCCTAGAAAGAACATAAGCCAGTCATTATTCCTCTGCGCAGGTTCTGCTCTCAGTGTGCTTTTGCACAGAGCTAGACTCAAACCTATTTTCCGAGGTTGCTTTGAGTACCTCTGAATGCAGTGTATGTGGAAGAGACTTACAAAGCTTCAAGAGGGGAGCCTGAGACATGAGCCTTTTTCATTCTGCCTGGCTTTTACTTTGTTTTACTCCTGGCTGCTTTGGGATGTGTCGTGCTGCCCTGCGCTTAGTTCCCAAAGCACTTAATCGATGAGATTGCTTTGTTGGATCTATAGAACCACAGTTCTTTTATCCCTCAATCCTGGATGAAGAGACCTATCCATTTTGGGAAAGCAATGTAGAATGTAGCATGAGACTTTGGTGCCTGTAGCTGGTATTTGCTGCTAAAAACACAAAGGAAGAATTTCTTCCTGCCACACAGAGTTAACTGAGCAGGAAGCGTATTCTTTTTAAGATGGGAGGATTAGTGTGGTTTTTGTAAAATGAAGGCTAAATTAGCTCCAGCCAAATGGAGAATGTTTTGCAGTTCTGCACTGCTAACCTCCAGCACATGGGAGGGAATAGGACGGCCTGCGCTATTTTAAGGTGTGGAAGAGCATATTTCCAAGAAATTAGTCTCACTTCAGTGTCTTGTGTCAGAGACAGGTCTGTGCTTTGTGATCCTCTCTGGCCATCTGGTTGAACACCCCAATTCTGCGTTCCAGTCTCAATCCGTCAGACAGCTCTGCTCTGCGGGTTTCAGAAAACAGACTTTCCCTAGTCAAGTTTGAGGTCAACAGCTGCACCCAGTAATTTGGGATGCATGGGCTCTAAGTTAAATTAACAAATCCCTCAATAGTTAAGAGAAAGTGCTTGAAAGAGAAATAATCTAGTAAGCGTTGCGTTGATGTAAATCATGCTAATTCTGCCTGCTCCAGGGATGCCTAATTCAGCTCATCGATTTAAATCTGCTCAGATCTATAATTTGCACCCAGTTCTTTAGGAATGTATTTTAATACACTCGTGCTCTGCGGAGTCTGTTTTGGCCGGTGTTGCTTTCTCAGGCTGTTGGCTCTCTGCTGTGTCACGCGGACCCTGCTGAACAGCTCTAGGCAACAGCCCTCGGACTATTGACATCGCCTCACCCTTCCAGCTTTGGGTCATTAACCGTCTTAGGGAGGAAACCCCGTAGGGCAGCCAGCCACTGCGTTAACATTCCTGAGCAGAGCGGTTTCACGAAGGAAGCGCGGTAGAAGAGTGGCTGTGGTGGAGAGGGGCCGTGGAGAAATGAAACACCATGCTTCTAGTAGATGTGGGAATCTGTGAAGATGGTCTACGTGGGAAACAGCCAAAGTCGCTCTAGATGCTTTTACCTCTCAACAAAGGCATCTCTATTAGGACAGGCAGTAGAAGAGGAGAAACTAAGTGAAGCTGGAGTCCTGCTGTCTCCGAGATTGAGCAGAGACAAAGCATG
Organism: Phoenicopterus ruber ruber; assembly: GCA_009819775.1. Lineage (NCBI taxonomy): Eukaryota > Metazoa > Chordata > Aves > Phoenicopteriformes > Phoenicopteridae > Phoenicopterus > Phoenicopterus ruber. The sequence continues at coordinate 6,396,254 of CM020222.1, read as the reverse complement.
AGCACAGGGAGAGGTGGACAAAGGCAGAACAAAGGCAATTTTGAAAAACGACAGAAGCAATAAGACATGGGGAATAAGTCAGCAGGAGAATGAGGCTTCAGCAGGTTACAAGAGGCATCAGGAAGCCACTTGAGATGAGGGGACCTACACAAGTGTGCAAGGCTGTGTCCCTGGTTTGCTCAGGGCACAGCTGATGTTGCCTGCGGTGAGGGGGGAAGCGGTATTCACGTGCTGCTGGAAGGAGCAGCTGATCCTTGTGTGGAGTAAGCTCCTCCGAGGTCCAGGAGAGGAGCTCAAGGGGGGGCAGAGCAGGGCTCCCAGCTTGGCACCAGGCATGGATGCTCAGGTTGGTCTGTCATGGTGCAGGTACGAGGTCCGTGAACCGAGCAGCCCCCCTACCACAGACAGCCGCGCACATGTGTGTGGTGTCCTGCTGGTCTTCCCAAGCACGCTACGCATGGTTCACCCGCTCGTTCCTCCAGTGTGACCAGCTGGAATTAGCCCAGCTGAGGGAGGTGGGACCGAGAGCAGGACAATGGGTCACAGAGGCACTTCTGGGTTGGCATCAATAAATTATAAAGGCTTGTCAGCAGATGAATGGCATTACCTCAGCACGGACCAAGAACCAGGCATTAACTTTTAATGAACAGCAGCCGGGGGAAGCAGAACATATGAGAACAGGGCGGCTGGAGTCCGAGATGAAGACCCAGCGGTGCCTGGCTACCCGGAGGAGAGCCCTGCAGCAGCCGGTGCAGGATCTGGCCCCCAGCCTGCCCTGGGGATTGTCCTGCTTTTAGCCGGGATGGAGCTAATTTTCTTCCCAGTAGCTACACTGTTTTGGATTTAATATGGGATTTGGTATGTGAAGAATGTTGAAAATAATACACTGATGTTATTAGTTGTTGCTAAGAGATCAAGGACGTTTTTCAGCTTCCCAGGTTTTGCTGGTGTGGAGGTGCAAAAACTTGGGAGGGTATAGCCAGTGTAGTTGACCCAAACCGGCCAAAGAGAGTGTTCCATACCATAGACGGCATGCCCAGTGTAAGTGGGGGGGTCGGCCAGTGGACTGGGCGCTTGCTTTCATTCGTTCGTCTGTTCGTTCCCTCGCTTGCTCTCAGGAACTTGGGGTTCTGAGATTGCTGCTGGGGAAATCGCTGTTCTGAGATCGCTGCTCAGGATCGTTCTGAGATCGCTGCTCGGAACGGGCTGTATCGGTCATCAGGCAGTGAGAAATCGTGCATCATTTGTTTTGAATATTCCATTATTGTTATATTTTATTATAATTATTAATATCTTTTCCTTTGCTGTCCTAGTAAGCTGTCTTTATCTCAACCCACGAGTTTCCCTTTCTTTCCAATTCTCCTCCCCATCCTACTGGGGAGTGGTGAGGGGAGTGAGCGAGCGGCTGCGTGGTACTTAGCTGCTGGCTGGGGTTAAACCACGACAGGGATGATGCGCAGTGTTCCATCCCGGCTCCACCGCTCCGCACTACCTTCCCCTGAACCGCTCCCGGTGCAAAAACTGACTCCACGGGCTGCACTCATCAAGCCAGCAAGTACACACCGTGCTCAGACCGGAGCCCCTGGTTGTTCAGATCCTCCTCCCACATTTAATTTAATGAAAACTAATGTGGGAGACAATTATCCCGAAGGTTGGGCTCAGGAGACGTTTAGAGGAGGGAACTTGGCAGTTTCTCATGGCCGTGTTTAATAAAATTAGCCCGTAACCCAGTAAGAACCAATGGGAAGGGCTTTTCTACGCTGTTCTACGCCCGCAATAAACACACCAGGCAGCAAGGCTGCCCGTTGCTCCAGGCAGCCGAGCGGTGCCTGGCTGGGCAGCGCGGGCAGGGATGGCCCCGGGGAGCTGGGAGGGCAGGAGGTCCTCATCAGCGTCAACTAATTACCCTTGGGGGTCATGTTTCCAAATGATGGACCATGCTCGCACGCTACTTTCTGCAAAGCACAGAGGGACGTGGCTGCCTGGACCAAAAACTGCATCGGGGGGTGGCTGCGGACCCCGCACAAGGGTGTCTGTGGCGTTAACTTGGAGGCAAACCTGCACAGGTAGCAAAGGCTGCGAACACGCACCGCTCCTCGGACCCACTGTTAATTACATGCTAATGGGCTCTGCGATGATTTTTCTGGGTGGTTCCCAAACCCAGCAGACATCCACCGCATCGCCCCCTCACCCCTCTGCTCTGCGAGCATCCGCGACCGCACGGCTCTCGCTCCTGGAATTGCAGCAGTGACACGGCTGTGGGTGCCGGGTGGGAGCGTCCCCCAGGGCTGGCAGAGCTCCAGGACGGCTCGCAGCCCCCCCGAACCCACAGCCCTCTGAGCCCGCAGCCCCCCAAGCCTGCAGCCCAGGCTTGAACGTTCCTGCGAGGAGGGAGAGAAGCTGCACCGTCACAGCCAGCCGTATCCTGCCTGAACTAGTCAAAGGCAGAGAACACGTCTCAGACAGCAGCTCCCGGGAGCGTTTCAGGCACCTGGCACTTCCAACCACCCATCCGAACACCTAAAAAGCCCCAGTCTCTCCCCAGACGCCGCAGCACGCTCTGATGCCGCCCGTCGGGGAGCCAGGTCAGCCTTGCCCGGGTTTCTCCGTCCCCAGCAGCTGGTTCAGAGCCTGGGGCTGAGTTTGATCCTGCACTGGTGCACGCACCCACCCTGCAGAGCAGCCAGCCCTTGCCCGAGAAGGGGGTCAGCAAACCCCATTGTAAGCCTATATATGTATATATATGTGTGTGTATATATATATATATATTTTTTTTTTTTTTTTTTGGAAGGTGACACTCACGTCCCTTCCCTCCTTTGCTTACCTCCCAGCAGTGTAACAGGAGGGAGCAAGACCCAGCTCCTCTCCCGGGGCATCCCTTGTCTGTAACCTGCTGCATGGGACACCAGCCTCCGTCACCACGCTGGCATCCCAAGTCTTCCAGCCTCTAACGGGGAAACCCTGGGGGACAGGGTGCAAAAAAAAATCCCCCCTTTTAGCCCCAGAAAGCCCCTCTCCGCCTGCAGCCAGGCGGGCTGGGTGCGGGGAGGGCAAGGGTCCGGCGAGCACAGCCTCAGCCTGGTGCAGGCAAGAATGACCATTTTCCTAGGCTAAAAGCTGAATTTTCAAAATGCTTAAAAAAAAATAACCCCAAACCCAAGCGAGTATCATTAAATCAAACCTCTGCCGGCCCCCCGAGTCCTGCACTGCAGCCGAATCCCCGTGCACCTTCCCAGGCTCAGCCAGACCCCCCCCAACACCGGCCACCTCCCAGCTCTGCATCACCTCCGCTCCCGCGTCCCAAAGCCGGGGTTTGGGCCTCGATAAATAGGGGTCAAAAAAAATCCCCTCGCCCCAGTCTGGCAGAAAACACCAGGAACAAACTGCAGAGCACCGAAATCAAATGTTTATGTTGATATTTATTACAGCATGGGGGGGGGGAGGAGGGGGGGAGAACCGTTTCATTCAAAAAACCATCCCATACCAATGAAGACAATAATTTAGCTATTCATTTTAAAATACATTAAAACCGGTCCTTTCATTTCCTCACGTCAGAACAAAAAAAAAAAAAAAAGGAAAATAAAAAAACCTGAACAAGATGTAAAGCGGAAAAGGAAAAAAAGTTGACCCCTTGGGGAGCCCCCGGGTATATTTGCGATGCAACAAATCTGCGTTCGGTTATTTCTCAGCATTACTTGGAAAATATTAACCTGACTGTAACTATGAGACTGACACCCTCCCCCCACCCCCATCCCACCCACCCCTCCCTTCCCAGCGACTTTCTACAGGTAAAGCACAATTAAAATGCCTAGGAAAAAGAAGGCAAACATTAAAAAAAAAAAAAAAATCGTATTACACGCTAAAAAAAAGTTTTGTCATCTCATGTCTTGCAGTCAGAATAATAAAAACAAGCCAAATGTTCCCCAAAAACATTTCAATGAAGGGGTGCGGAAAAAAGACATCCCTTTAATAAAACATTATCAACAAATATCGTACACAAACTACAATGTATAATAATTAATTTTTTTTTTTTTTTTCCCCTCTCGGTAATTTTCGAACCAGACTACAAGGTAAGAAAAAACACTGAAACAAGATACAATGCTTTCAATAATCCGCACAAAGGTCAAATCCAAGGGAGAGAATATTTTACAGAATATGATATACATGGAGCAGAAATGGGAGCTGGAGAAAAACAAAGACCAAACTACAGGGTAGTGTCATGTACAGAGATCCCAACCCGCCGCCTTGGCTCGTCCCTTCCTCTCCCGCCAGAAGGAAGGGCCTTCGATGCCTGCCATTAATTTTTATTTTCTTATTACAGAGCGAGCCTACAGAATAGCAAGGTTACATTTGAACAACAAGAATTCCTTAAAAAATATCTCCATCCAGTTCCAAATCATAGATAAGTGAAACCCTGACAAGAGCACATCTCTAAAGAAAAGAACCCCCCCAAAAAATACCCCCAAAGCAAATAAAATCCCCCCCAAAACCCCCAAAGTTAGCTGGAGATCACAGTTTCAAAGTCCCAGGTCAGATTAACCCTTTCTTTCGGTGGATTTAAAAAAAAAAAAAAAAAATTAAAAAAATCAATTTTTGCAGTGAACCAGCTGAAGGACTCTGGGGAAGGGAGGGACAGAGATTTCTTCTTGGACTCGTAGAGGGGGGGGAAAGACTAACACAGTGCATGCCACAGTCACAGAGAGCAAGATCACGATTCATTCGAGGATGTGATCCTAGAAGGGGTCACCTGCGTTAACAAGTTTGTAACGAGGTGGTGGAGTCTCTTCCCCAAAGCAGATCTTGTTAACTGGAGGAGGAAGCGTTGTGCTGCAAACGAACCAAAAAAACACCCCAAAAATGGAAGGGAAAAAAAACCCCCAAAACCAAAAAAAACAGGCCTTCTGAACGAAAACCACCATTGTAAACTGTCCAGTTTATTTAAAAAAATGACTACAACAGAGACAACATGAGATTTCATATCTAGACTAGCTTCCTGGTGTCGCACGGCACAAACATACAACAGGTTCGGTTTCTGTCTTTATTTAAAAGAACAAAGCAAAGAGATCGGAGTTGGGTGCTAGAGGCTTCCGTTTGTTTCCAAAAAGAAGTGTCATGTACATATATAAACCCTTCTGCACAAAGAAGGGTCTTGTCATGTCTTGAAATATTTTAAGTTTTGTCCTTCATGTTTTATGGAATAAAAAGTTCAGCCTTTTTATTGCATGAAACTAAACCTGGGGTTTTGGCCCCCGCCACGCGTCTCCCTGCCCATACACCTAGCTTCTTCTTCTTCTTCTTCTTGCATAATTCGTTGAGATCCTCCGTACGGCAGCTGACTCTCTTGATCCTGGAGAGGAGGAGGGGGAGGGAAATCACACACTCATCGTCATGCTGGGGGAATACTGGAAGAGAGACAGAGCCAGGGTGAGAAACCAGGCGGGCCAGACCCCCAGACCGAAGGGGGACGCAAAAGGAGGCTGATGACAACTACACAGCAACCTAATGGGATCTAATAAATCAGGAGGAGAGGATATGCTGGAGACTCGAATTTATCAGGGCGTGATCTGCTCCGTAACTTGCTTTTCCAGGGAGAAAATCAGCAGAACAGCATGGGGTGAGACGCAATTTAAAACAAATAATTAACATGCACGCGTGTATATGCTGCTAATAGAGGAAAAGAGGAGAGACGTCTGCAGCCACGCACAGAGCCGTGAATCGGCGAGGCCAGCACCGCCGGCTGCACCTGCACCAGCTCCTCTCCATCCCGTGGGATCCTCTCCCCTCCATCCCGTGGGATCCTCTCCCCTCCCTTGGTACACCCTCTCCCGCTGAGGACCCAAGCTTGCACGCACCAGCGTATTTCTCCCGCCCCTGCTTTCTGTCCCGGAGCAGCTCACACACAGCACAACCCAGGTCCAAAAGGCACCCACGGCCAAGCCCGCCCGCCCGCGTGCCGGGACGCCCCGGGGACGGTTCCCCCCGGCCCCAGGGAGGCACTCACTCACATTGTCATTTTGGAAGGAATGGAGAAAGTTGCCTCCCAGCTCCCCGTCGTCTCTTGGAGTGCCCGGGGGATTGCTAATGCCACTTATGTTGTTTGGAGAATTCTGCGGGAGATGGCGGGGGGAAGGTGGTGAGCAGGTCCCTGCGCCCCCCGAAACGCCGTGGGGCAGGACGCAGCCCCGCCTGCCCCAGTCACGTCCCCCCAACGTGTCCCCATCCATTGGGGTCACACCGGCATCCCAGTGCCGAGAAAAGGGGGGACCACGCACCCGCTCTGTAGCTCACTTACTTTTGGAAGTCCATCTATGTCTCCTGACCCTGCACAGGGGGACACAAAAGGAGGAGAACAGCCTTACTGAGCATGCAGCGATGGCCCCCGCAGCCCCCTGCCCGGCTCCCCCCTAGACCCCTCTTCCAGCCAACGGCTCTGCTTCGAGCACTGGTCCAAACTGGGGGCTGACCCCGGGACGGGAACAGGCACTGGAGCAGGCAGGGGGATGCTCTGCCAGCATCCCCGGGGAGCGAAGGCACGGTGGGGCTCCCCGAGCCGCGGCCCCCGCGCGGGTGCTCACCTAACGATCCGTTCATGTGATGGGGCTCCATGCCGCCCATGCCGCCCATGGGGCCGTCGGAGCCGGGGCCCATCGGGAACTGCGGAAGAAAAAGGCGACCGAACCAAAATCAGCCACGAAACCACCCCGCACGTCTGCCACGGCCCCAGCGGCTCCTGGGGACCGTCCCCTCCCCAGCCATCCCTCCGGAGCGGGGCAAGAGGAGGGACGCATCCACCCCCCGCGGCTGCGGGGCACGTCTGGGAGCTCGTGGTCCTGCGGGTTCACCTACAAAATTTGGCCGGACGGGTGCGGGCAGACCCCCGGCAGCGCAGAGGGCTCCCTCCAACAGCATTTAACGAGATTTAAGTCTGCCCGTATCCCGCAAAACACAGCATCTCGCGGGGCGTGCAGCTGCCACCGCCTCGGCCGGAGCAGCAGGACCACCACTCTCTTAATAAGCATAAAAAATTAACAAAGTCGCCGAAGAGTTAATCGCTTTTTGATGGTTTGTTTTATTTCTGTTTTGTAACAAATGGCTGAAATCAATTAAAGTGCTTTACTCTCAACTGATGAAGTTAATTATGATTTGTTATGGTATCTGATATGTAAATTATTAGAAAGCAGACTTACATTCGATCGACTGCCTGCGGGCGGTACTGGATTAATCATTGTGTAGATGTTGTCACTTGAATTTGTTGAATCTGTGGAACAGTGAAGCCCAGTAAGTCGGGTGATTAATTCATTTCTTAATTAAAACAAACTCATGCCACTTGAACTCATTCTTTTGTATTTTATCACCTAAAATTCCCTCTAAGTACCACCATTTTCTGGCTAATTTGTATTTAATGAAGATCCACAAAGTTTTTAATCACAGAAATTCAACTGTGAAAAATAATTCAACTCCTGGCTGGGAAGCACGAGGAGGTAACTCCCCACCGCGTAGCTCCGTCCTCACCTCCCCGAGCCTCGCAGCATCCAAATCCATATGGGGATATAGGAACATCCCCAAATGCCATCCCAAAGCCGAGCAGCCCACGCCGCTCGCTCCCCGGAAAGGCAAAAGCTACATAAATTGGTTATCGCCGGTTGGGCAGGGGTTGCCGGTGCTCGGTGGTGCGGCCCCAGGGATGGGGGTCTCCCGGCAGGGGAAGGGGCAGGAGCCTGGGGGGGCTGGCTGCGGTGAGGGGGGTCTTGAGGGGCTCGTACCTGCGGGACTGGGCATGATGGGTGTCCCCGGAGGACCGCCGCCGCCGGGCGGACCCTGTGGAGAGACGAAGCGGGAGTCAGCCGCGCAAACACGAGCATCGCCCACCTCCCCACGTTGTCAAAAACGCCTCCCCGGCCAGACCTTGCACCCCCAAACCCAGCCCAGCGCCCCCCACGGCACCAATTCCCCCCTAAACCGCACGAGCTCCCCGAGCCGTAACATCTCTGCACCCCGGCGACAGGACGGACAGGTGGAGCAGGAAGACTCACCACGTATGTACCAGGCGATGAAGAAGAGTATGGGATCTATACAGAGAAGAGAGCCGGGTTCAGCCGCGGGGTGTACAGGGGCTCCCACGGGCCAGACCCCAGCAGGGCACAGCTGAGAGCCCCCCGCTGCCCCCCAAGCCCGGCCAGGATGGGGGTCCCAGGGCCCACCACCCCCCGCAGCTGCACCCCACCGCAGGGAGAGCAGCATGGGAGCAGCGTTTAGGCTTTAGATGCAGGGGCAGCGCCTAAACAAGAGGCTGGGGAACGTCCTCTCATTAGCAGGATTTGGCTAACGGGGAATCACCCCGTTTGCGGGACGGTCCCCGACCAGACCTGCTGTTGCTTCAAGGACGGCAGGATACTCACTGAGTTAGCACTGCTGGGGTTCGGCCACGGTCTGCCGGCTCCTGGCCCCCTGGGGTCAAAATTAAACAGGAAAAAATAAAATACATTTATCCGTCATCCCCACGGAGAGCCCTGCGGTCCCGCAAAGCCCGAGGCCGTGGCCAAACACCCCCGGCGCGGGGTTTGCCTTACATGTTAATTCCAGGCATGCCGGGACCTAGGGAGTTGGGTGGAGGTCTCATGCCGCTGCCGTAGTTCTGCAACGATAACCAAGGGTCAGTCTACCGTAACGGGAAGGGAAACCGGAGAAGACAAGAGAAGGGAAAGCAAAACCACAACAAACAAACAAAAACCCAAGAAGGTTAGTTTGCAAAAAAAGGAGCTTTAAAAAAAAAAAAATTAGACGATGATGAATGCAGAGGCAATTAGCAATTGTGTTTATAAAAAAAACAGGCAGCTGAATATGGAAGGGAGCCAGGCTGAGCCCCAAGTCCCCCCCTCCGGTCTCTGATGCCACGTTGGCGGAGGGAAAACAGCCCCCTCCCATCTCCGGGAGACAAATCTGCCCACAGCCCCCGGGTGCCAACAACAGCCTTTTGGCTTTGTCTTTTTGTGCAGGAGAAAAAGGGGCAGGAGGAGAAAAGGAGTCGCTGCTTGGAAGGTTATGGCTGCAGCGTAAGGACGGGAAAAGGCTGCGCGAGCGTCCCCGAGACGGAGCATCCCCTGCTCCCGGGATGACGGCTGGAGCAGGGAAAACCAAGCCAGGCTTGTTTTCCTGTTGCTTCCCAGCTCTCTGCTACATCCCCCGGAGCGGGTTTGCAGCCGTGGGGAGTGGGTGAGGGCAGGCAGCCCCTTGGGGCTCGACTCCCGGCGTAGTTCAGCCTCCAGCCGGGACTGGGAGCCTCAGATCCGTGTCCCTCATCTCCTAAAACCAGCTCTAGTACAAAGCCCAGCCCAAGGCAGCGAAGGAAGAGGAATCCCCTGAATGCCGCGCTCCATTTGGTCTGCGCTTTGCTCCCCGTGCCCTCCGGGCGACGCGCAGCTGGATTTAGGTCGAGCTGCCGCTCCTCCCCTCCCACCTTCCCCCCCGCCGTGATGCATCATTTTGGGCTGTATTTCTGCCATTTAGAGAAAAAAACTGCTAGGGCAGGAGGGGGGGATGGCTGGCCACTTCCTATTTCATAGCGCCAGAGTGCTCCAAGCTGGATTTTAAGTGCAATATTTCAGTGCCGCCGGCTTTTCCCTGGATTTACGGATGTGCTGGAGCACCGTGCTCTGCTGAGGGCATCACCAAAGTTTGTTTTGAAGAGGCAGAAAAGGGTTTTCCCTGAACAGATTACTGGCGAGTCCTTAATTGACTGAAATTCCAGCCATTTACACTGAATAGCAGCATCAAACCCCTTGTTTTTAAAAAAAAAAAAAAAAAAAAAAAAGCTCAGTGTTTTAAAATAGGAGCTGAAAGGCTGGAAAACGAACCCGTCTGAAAGACGCTCAGGGAGGGTGGGGAGGGAACGCAGCTGTGCCGAGCAACCTGGATGCCGGGCTCCAGCAAGACACCGCCAAAACCCAGCAACCTACAAACCCTCTTCATACAGGCACTGGCAAACCTAATCCTGGCCTCTGCAGAGCTAAAACTGCGACTATCAAAGGGAAAAAGGCAGCGGAGATCGGCTGTTAAGGGATGATTCATCGTCGGTTCGTACTAAGTAGCTGTTGTCAGGATGCCGGGATGTCCTGGCTGGATGCTTTGCGGCCCTTTGGAATAATGTAAGGAGTATTTGGGAAGGTCCTGATGCAAAGCTTAAAAAACCAGAAGCCCTGGGCTGCAAGGTGTGAGGGGCTGCTGGGTTTGGTTCGCTATTTTTGGCGGTTGCCTGCAGAGGCGCTGGTTCCTGGACGGCTGCGGGGAGGCAGCGCCCCACGGGTGCCAGATTGGGAAGCCCAGCGCTTCCCCAGGGGAAGGCTGCCTTTTAAAAAAGCTCTCCCTAATGTACACACACAGGGAACGGCGGAGTAAAAATAAAGCTCTGAACATTTCACAACTCCTGCCGGCTCCCAGAGCCGCCGCCATCCCACGCGGCGCCGAACGCGCGCTCGCGGCTTCCAAGTTTCGCGGCGAGCTTTGCAAGTGGGAAGCGAGCAGCCTCCCCCGGGCAAACCGCCGCCGCTCTCCTTGGCGCAGGCCATGCGAACAAATGCCATGTTTTTTGGGTGCAATCCTCCGGGAAAGGAGGATTTTAAGCAGAGTAGCAGCACTCAAAGCATCCCTGGCTTTGCTATCCGAGGGCTTGTCCGTGAAACGATACTCGTGCAGGTTTTTTATCCCCTGCCCCAGAATGGATCCAGGTGCCTGCGGAGACGGCCGGGCATCCCTGAGCAGCATCCTCAGGCTGGTGTTAAAAAGAGATGACACAACTCCCTCTTTACACAATATTCGCTTATCTCAACAGTCTCCGGGGGAAAAACAAAACAAAACTCCAGCGCACCCGCTCGTCTCTTGACAGACTCTGATCCTCGCGCTACAAACTCGACGTAGGCGACGATGCAGAGAGGATAAACCTCCAACCAAAATATGGTAATCTGGTTTTGAAGTCTCGTAGAAGGAACAAACAGGAGTGAGTCAACAACAAGCCACTCCGTAAAGTGAATCAATGGAAAGACAGCATATATTAACCCAGATCTGCTTAATTTCAAGAGTTTACTCCCCTTTCCTGAAATAAGACAGCTCAAGCAGGCAGCAGGAGGGGCAGGCGGAGGGGAACCTCGCAGAGGAAAGCCTTATTCCCCTGCTAAAGGGATCTTTGCCATTTCTTTTTATTTATTTATTTTTAATGCAAGCCTCCTTTCCCTTTCCTGCTGTTAGGGTCGTAACTATTTCCCAGGCAGGCAGCGTAATGCACTCAAAGGCTGCTCCGGCGTGGCGCTAAGTGCCATCCCCTTTGACGGAAGGGCAGGAGGGAGGTTGCAATACCCTTAATGAGCTCTGAAGATCTCACTCATGTTAAAAGGAGGGATTTCCAGATGCAAGACTAATGCAAAACGCATTAACACTAATGGGGGGACAGGGTGGTGGAGAGGAAACTCCCAGCCCTTTGAGCCCCATGAGGTTGTTGCGATGGTAGGAGGCGTTCGCCGAGCTGTAAGATGCTCTTTGGCGCTGGGCTTACCTGCGGACCGGGACCCATGGGGCCCATCCCTCGCGGAGGATTCATCCTTTGCATGGGGCCGCCCATGTTAGGGTGCCCTGTTAGGAGGAAAGCAGGGGCGTTACATGGCACAGCAGCCACTTTGGGTCCCAAATGAAGAGTTAACATTCAACCCTTCGCCGCCGGGTTTACCTTGCTGTCGCGTGGGATCCATCGAATTGGGCAGCAACGGCTGTGTACCGGGAACGGCGCCCGGGGGCTGTGAAAACAAGGGGAGGAAGATTAAAAAAAATAATAATTGCTAAAATGCAGCCTACAGAGACAGATTTGGGTCGAGGCTTTAAACTTTTGGGTGGCTCCTTGGTGCGCTCCCCAGGATGCACCACCGCTCCTGCCGTGGCATGAAATGCGGCTGCCCGAGCATCCCGCATCCCGCTGCATCCCGCAGCCCGAGCACCCTCCTACAGCCTCTGGGCGTTTGCCTCCCCGTTGCTTTCACAAACACCCTCTAAAAGCCAAACAAGGCACCAGCGTTTCCTCCCCTGCCCGCAGCCCGTGCGCCGTCAGGCTGCCGTATTTTAAGGGAGCGGGGGAAAGCCCAAGCTGCGTGGGGCAGAGGTGTCAAAGCCGGCAGGGAACGGAGACGGGCAGCGCAGCTCCCCGGTATTGACACAGCGCCGGGGCCAAACCGTACGGGTTGCAGCGATTCATCGGCTGCTGATGGGGAGATGCTCCGTCTGCAGAAGACCAGCATTCAGACCTGTCCCCACGCAGGCAGGAGGGGAAGGCAGATGCTCCCCCTCCCCAAACCCAGCTCTGCTCGGGCAACGCGGCTATTTAAAGTTCAAAGGCTGCTCCGAAAAGATAAAGGGGGAGAAAAACGCAGATACCATCTGCCTGAGGGAGGCAAACTGTAAACAGTTTTGCTACAGCGCTGCCTTTTATTTGAATACCGACACAGAGATCCCGCTGCTGGAGCACAGCGTAGGCACCAGGTGTGCACGGCCGCGCCGCGGCAGAATCTGCCCAGTCCTATTTTTTTTTGCAGCTCGGAAGCTGGCAGCAGGAGGAAGATAAACCAGGGGGGTTGTAGTGATGGATATTTACTTTTCTGCTGCCTGACCTTCCTGCCTGCCTATTTATTCCTCTTGTCCCTCTGGATGTGACCATAACCTCGCCGAGCTCTGGGTAGGTACAAACCTGTGTTTTATACGTGGTGTTTGGGGGAAAAAAAATTAAATCTTTCTAATTAACTTTACCCACTCCTGGATGCTCGACCCCGCTGCAAAAGCAGCCAGCCCAAACCGGTGCCCGGCCTCTCCTGCCTGCCCCAGCTCACCATGCTCACCTCCAGCGGCGCTCGGGACGGGCCTGGGTACCACAGCAGGACGGGGTCCCGTTAAAACCGCCCCGTGAGAAGGCGCCGTTAATTAACACCTTGCTAAAAGAGCCGCCAGCACCCATTTTGAGCGGCGTGGTGCCCTGGGTGGGAGGCTCTTCCAGCCCAGATGGGCTTGGGGGTCCCGCATCATCCCCCTTGGAGTTTTTCTCAGCTACATCTCAGTTGTCTCACCATCATTTTGCAAGTTCCAGCGATTCAGGTCTCAAATCCAGCAATCACAAACATGAAGCAACCCGCTACTCCCATTTCCTCACTATTCTGCTCTTTCTGCTAATAAGAGCTATATAAAAATAATGTTGTTAGCCAAAAAACGAGCTCCCAAGATAATTTTTGCACAGTAACCTTTGCTACTCAAAGGAATTACAGGTTCCCTTTAACGACAAGTAACCTCTGGTTCGGTCATTACCCTATGGATCTGCATGGCATCGTTGGGAAGGAGAGGAATTCCTCAACCAAAGGCCACGCGTTCAGGCAGCGCGTGGGGTGGAAGCCGCCGTCCGTAAGGCCAGAAACAAACTGCCCTTGTTTAAGCTGGGATAAGAGGATAAACCCAACCCAAAAAATTCAGCAGTGACCTGCCCTGCTTGACCCCGCCGCTGATCTAAGCGCTCGGTCAACCCAACAGCAGGATTATCTCCATCACTTTAATTTTCTGCGATTGCAGGGAAAATCCAGCCGGGCAGCGAGCATGCGGCGCGGCACGGCCGTGCTGAAAACACCACAAATAAAAAGCGGTACGTTCCCCACCGCCGTTTACACCCTGGAAACGCCTGAACTTCAAAATAAAACTCAAATAAAATGGTTATGTGACACTTGATGCTCCAGCACCAAGAAAACGGAGGATGCCCGAGGGCGGCGATGCCTCCCATCCAAACCCACGGAGCATCTGCAGGACACCCGGCCCTTGTCCCCCTCCCCGCACAAAAGCCACCCCCAGGAAACCCGCCGGCGCGGAGCCCGGGCGCGCAGTACCTGGTTGCCCATCCTGATGGGGGGCCGGGGACCTCCGGCGTAGCGCGGCGACATGAACGGCTGCGGGGACACAAAAGGGAGGTGAGGGCCGGGCTGCGGGGAGGCAGCACGCTCCCCACGCACGCCGGTTAGACTGTACACACTGGGTTTGTTTGGTTTTGTTTGGTTTTTTTTCTGGAGACATCCTTTTTAAAAAAGTTAAGTTTCAAAAGGGGAAAAAAAAAATAAAAAAAAGGTGTCCGGAGTCCGTTTTTTAAACATTTTCTCTGTAGATTTATTGTTTGAGAGCGTTTGACATCGGCAATGCTAGGTGAGGCTGTTAAAATTAGTGCATGGGAAACCCTGAGTGTTAGATACTGTTCAAGTTTAAATATATAGAGATATATTAAAAAAAGTGGCAAATAAGCACATACAGACACGCACACACAAAAAAACCCCCAATGCTAAGTAGTGAAAAAAAAAGAAGAAAGACTTACAGTTACTTTTTTTTACAACTGCTGCTACTAACAGAAGCTTAAAAACCCACATCAAGTTAAATTTCTCAGGCTACCTTGGGAAAGTAAAACAGTCTGATACCCACGATCGACTTCTCAGTCCATTGACAACTGCACATCCAAAAAAAAAAAAAAAAAAAAAGAAAAAAAAAAAGGGAAAAAAACCAGTATTTCGCTTCGGAGCTGGGATGCCCGGGAGGATGCTCCCCGGGGGAGCGGGTACCCGCTGCCCAGCATGCTTATAGAGGAAAAAAAAGAAAGCAAATCGAGCGCACGTCCCGGTTCACAGCCCTACCCATCGCTAGTGTCTTTACCTGACTGTGGGGTCCCATCATGCTGTTAGGATTGTGGGGTGGAGGCTGTGCGTGTGGCGAGGGCTGTGACCCAGGCGGTCCCTGTGAGGTCAGACAGTAGAAGGAGGTTATAGATTAGCACATGAAAGCGCAGAAAGAGCTAAAAAAAGGATTGACGGGTGGACCTGTTTTGTCGGGGAGTCAGTTCTCCCGTGTTTAATTTTTTTTTTCCTTTTTTTCCTCTTTTTAATTGAGTTTCTATTCATTTGTAGCTGAACAACGAATAATGATATATGCAAAAAAAAAAAAAAAAAATTAAAAATCAGAACATCTGTCAAAATACAGCAGCCGCATTGACGGTAAACAGTCCGGTAGTTCAACCAAGTCTGCAATGATAAACACACAGGGAAATACTTTGCAAGGGCGTGCAACGAGGAAGAAAAAATATGCAGGAGAGGACCAGCGAGGTTGGGGGAAATACAAAAAACACCCCCAAACCACAAAAAAATATCATTTTTTCCTCTCTCATTCCAAAGGTGGGAAACACCTCTGGGTTGGTTTTTTTTTTTGACGGTGGTTCAGCGGAGGTGCTGGAGCGAGCGCAGAGGACGAGGAGCACGTCCCGGCTCGCGCCTGGGCAGCGTTTGGCCGGCGCAACCGGGGCTGCATCGCCAGCCTGTACGGATGCAACATCCTTCCTCGAGGTGGATTCCCTAAGGATGCGAGTAAAATGGCTTGCGAGCAAAGAAAGGATGTCTAGGGGAAAAAAGGAGAGATTAGTCGGTGCAGGTTGAAGGCTGCAATGCAGCAGCCGCTGACATTTTGGGCTTGAACGCCCACTTTTTTTTTTTCCTTTAAATTTCCCTTAAAAGCACGAAATGAAAATTTGCTGGGAAAAACCGCGAGCTCGGTGCAAGAATATACCGGTGCGTGTTAATGTAAGGGGGGAAGAAAAAAAAAAAAAGTATTTTTTGAGTCAAAGCAGGTGTAATTGGTAGAGAAAGCAAACGAGCTTTGTCAGTAGGTGACGGGAAGCGACGGCAGGCTCCAGGACCGGCGCCGGAGCAGATGTTCTCTACCTGCCTCGTTACTAATTTCAACAAGTGTTCGCCTTCTAGCTGCTGCCAGCAATGGCATGGTTTGTTACCATGAGCAATTTTCTTAATTAACAGACATTAATTAGCCATTTAGCAATTTTGCAAGCATTTGTTTAGCAGCTTTCCTAAACATGAATACCACTGTGATAATGGTACTGATTAGAGGGTCCCCTAATTAACAGTACAGGGAAGGAAAATTGAAATCACATAAATTAAAAAGGGAGGGGAAGTTAATGAAGGCAGGACATATTTGCACCTGCAAATCTTTTGTACAGCGGAAACTTGAGTGCAATGTAAATAAAGTAAGAGGGTGGGTTTTTTTTCCTCCTTTTTTTTTTTTGTATTTGAACGGTTCGGCAGCGAGATGGAGCCAAGCGGATTTAAACCAACAGCCTCCTGCCAGCCTCCCCGCTCCAGCCGCTGCGGGCAGGGAAATGGAGTCCCACCGGTTACACCACCGTTTATCCTCCAGGAGCCAAAGGCAACCAGCCCCGGCCCCTCCTGCCCGGCGAACCTCAGCTGGAAGAGGTCGCAGCACCTCAGGACAACCCTCCCGGTGCCAACACAACTGCCTTCTCCATCCACGTCCCACCCCAGTGGAGAAGACAAACCTCTGTGGTCCAACTGCAGCATCAACCACCTTCAGCAGAAGTCATCCCCATACATGAAACTTGACTCATTTTTGCTTCGGAGGTGGCTAACTCTGTCTATGCGAATGCAAACCGCACCGGGGGCAGCAGCCACCTCCCACCACCGGTTCATGGAGGACAGCACCCCGCAACGAGGTCTGGCCACCACCAAAGCCCTTCCTACGCGTCACGGCTGCAGGATTTGGGGTAGAGAATATTGGCAAAGGTGAACGAGCGATGAAAGCAAGTGGAAAGAACAAACCAGGACTCGTAGAGGCCAACCCTCAAGTCCCATCAACGCAAGAGTCAACAGGTCCTCCAGAACGCCTGCTTTGCTGCGCCACAAGGAAGAGGTCGGTGTTATCCAGGTAGTGACCGGACAGGCACGTAGACCCCATCCTGAAGTTACTAAACCCCTGATGAAGCCCCTGACGTCCTCCCTCTTGTATCCCCCACTGTGTGAGGGTGTAGGGTTAACGGGTATCGAATGCACAGGGGACATGGCCACCTACACGCACCCTGCCTGGCCCAGAGGTGAGGCTTTGGGGCTGCACTTGAAGGCTTTGGAGCAAGCAGCGTCTGGTTATTGTAGAAAAATTTATATCTATAAAAGACACGGTGGCATTTTCACTGGAGAAAAATCCCCTGCGGCGATCAGATCCGGAGAGCGTCAGTTGTTTGTGCTGCTGATAGGCATCCTCCGGAGCGTGGTCCTGCCCCGCCGCCCCGAGGCTGCTCCCCGGGATGCTCCAGGCTCGGCGCCGCGCTTTGCCGGCCAGCGAGCAGCATCCTCGCCGTCGCGTTATCCCACGTGGTACCGCTCCCGGCGGAGCCTTCTGGATAACATGACTGCAGATGCCCAGATCGTGCAACCGTCTCGGCAGGCAGGGAGGAGCCGAACGGGGCTTTTTTCTTTTTTCTTTCATTCTTTTCTTGTTTTTCACAACAGCAACGACCAGCCGCATCCGAAATGCTCGCTCCGGGCTGCAACCGCCGCAGCCCCCTCCCGCGCCCCTGCGGCACGGCCGCGCTGCTCTGTCGGAAACGCAGACCCTCTGGATATCGTTATCTCCGTAAATATTTGCAGATGTTTCAGGGCCGGGACCTGCGTTCGGCCGGGAACGCCTGCCGGATCGGTTGCTTTTCCGCACGGGTTTCCCTCGCTGCAGAGGCAGCGGCAGATGATCCCGACGGATCCCGGCAGTTGAGACAAGTGTTTTGCAGAGACGACATGTGCGCTCCAACCAACAGAACAACCCTTTTTTCTTAGAAAATGTGTATTTAGCAGTTATTAACTAGTGCTGTTACAAGAGGAGGCTGAACGCACGCACAGTCCTGCTTCCTCCGCACCACCTCCCTCCAGATCCCAAATGCCCAAGCGCCGCATCCCCTTGGCAGAGCTCCAGCCGACACGCCGTGCCGGGCAAGCAGGACCTGCTCTGCAGTTAATTCACTCTCATCTCATGACCACCACTCTCCCCAACCAGAGAAACCCCATCATCTCTCGAGTTCTCATTTTTTTTCTTTTTTTATTTTTTTTCCCCAAACGGGATGCCTTGCGTGGGGGGCTACTCTTCACCTTCCTGTAGCTGCCTCTAAAAAACCCCAACAAACAACCCCAAACAGCTAAAATGGCATTAGAGGAAACTGTTTCCAACAGCTCTCGGTGCCCCAACCTCCTCTCTGCTTCATTTTTGTCTCCCCTCTACGCTACGGGGACTTCGAAAGCCCAACCTGGCCCATCAGACGACCGAAGTTTGCTGCTGCTGCTGCTGCTTTCTACAGGGAGTTTCCAGGCGATCGGGTTATTTCCACTCTGTCTTTCACAAGCTCGACTCCTCAAACTTCTTGTAAAATATTAAAGATGGAAAATGGCACGAGCGATCATAGCTCTGCGTGTGTCAATTTATGTTTCCAGCATAATTCACCACAAATGGATCATGTTTTATGGGCTACATACTTTCAGCTAATGGGGGAGTTTTTCTATTTAAAAACATTTTCAGGCAGCTCTGGGGGTGGCAGAACAATGCGGGATAGTACGAGAAGGCAAAGCATCGCTGCCACGAGATACCGAGTTAGCAATAGGAAGGCATCTGGTGTTTTAAAATACCTGCCCCTGCCTACCGGTTTCGACATTAGAAAATACTAAAAGAAATTAGATGGGTATTAATTAAAGACGTGCCTGGGTTTATTAGACAGGAACTTTATTCCTACCGAAGGAGAGGGAAGTTTTGCAAGTTGTCAACAAAAATATAAGATATCCCTGAAGGAGCCTTCAGGAGAGATGCTCCAGGTGCCCTCGGAGAGGAGGACCACGGCCACCTTCCAGCACGTGGTGCCGGGTGAGGACTCAACCGCACCTTCCCGAGAGAGGGCAAGGCAAGGCAAGGCAAGGCAAGGCAGGGCAAGGCAAGGCAGGGCAGGGCAAGGCAAGGCAAGGCAGGGCAAGGCAAGGCAGGGCAAGGCAGGGCAAGGCAAGGCAGGCCAAGTTCCCCCGCAGACGGCGGAAGGCAGCCGTGGGCAGGAGCTCTGCCTCGCCTGCAGCTGGGGCTCCCAACTGCAGAAGCCTGGTTTTAAGGAATATGTTAAACACAAGCTCTTCAGGAAACAAACCCGTGTCAGCCGGAGCCAAGAACAGTCACCTCCATCTGGCTGGAGCACCCGAGAGAAAGTTGACTGCAAATCCCACCATATGCTCCCGACGCTCGGTACAAAAGCCTCGGGCATCCTACTAAACTTCCAGAAAAAAAACTTTCTCCGATGCTTGCTCTTCCTTTCCTCCAGCTCGTAAGCCACCTTCCTTCAAACCCTGCCTGGTGCAAGGCTGACACCGAGCTCTGCCCCAGGATTTCGGGAAGGGCAGCGTGGTTTTGCGGCTCTTGTGCCACCTCGCTGGAGCTGGTTGACTATGGCTGGTGGCACCTGCGGAGCGGTGGCAAATCCCACCGAGACGTCAGGACAGCCGAGCAGGGGGAAAATGGTGGCATCCAAGGAGGGAGCAGGACAACATGGACCCCTTCCTATTGCCCCTGGCTTCACCATCGTCACCCCCGTGGGCGACCTTACCCAAAGAGATGCGCCCCAGGATGCAGGGAGGAGAGGCGGGGAGGGCAGGGGGTGTCGGGGGGAGCCCCCTGGGCTCCCAAGCCCCCCGTCCTCCCCGGCTCCCGAGGTCTCTCTGCATTAGGGGGCAGTGTGGGAACACCGAGCAGCCGGCGCTTTGTTTTGGTGCATCTCGGCGCCGAGCTGCTGATGCATAGCTAACGCAGCCGCCGACATTGATTTATGGTCAACTTTCCATTTCATCAGCGTGCGGGGTACGGGGCGGCGCGGGGAGTTTGCACTGGGGAGGGGAGGCACAGCCACAGCAGGGGGCTGCTGACTGGGTCGTGTCCCCCCCCCATTTATTTAGTGGTAGGAAGGTGTGGCATTAATTGCTTTCAATTTTTATTTTTCCTTTCTACATCTCCCTGGCACCCCCCCGTCCCTCCTTTGAGGGATCTGCACCCCGGCATCAATCCAGCTTTCAAAACAAAAGCAGGAACGCCTCCGATGACCTTTAAGAGGATGAGCAGAGGGTTTGTTTGCTCATCTCAAAGGGACAAAGAGAGAGATTTAAATAAAAGCATCTACCCACGCTGGCAGTCAACCCGGCCACCTTTTGTCCGGAGCGCAGCCCGATGCCGTGCTGCCGGCTGGCACCACGCAATGCCCCAGCAACCCAAGGGCGCCCAGGGCCTCTCCTTTCCCATCGTTTTGGGAAGGTTTTGGGAGACTCTGTAGGCTGCATTTCCCTTGGCCCCCAGCCCGAAGGTCACTGCTGAGCCCCGGTGCGGGGAAGGGACTCTCCCTGTAAGACGGCGGCTGCGGACGGGCGCTGCAGCCTGGGCTCCTCCTCTCCTCTCCCCTTCCCGGCGCGTCACTTCTCCTCCAAGCTCGCTCCTGTGGGTTTTTGGGCCACTAGCTCCCAGGAATGGTCCGTATCACTTTTTCCCTTTGCTGAACAGTGGCGCACATCCAAATGCGCGGGGCTGGAGGGGTTCATGCACCCCCAGGGCAGCAGCACGGGGTTTCTGAAACCTGAGCTTTGCTGGCAACTCCCTTCTCAGCTCCCGGTGTGATGCCCCACCATGCCAGGACAGGATCAGGCCCTCTAAAACCTCTCAAAAACCCATGCCTGCTATTCTCAGGGATATCCCTGCAGGTTCCTGGTGCCTGCAGTACAGTGCAGAAAAGCAAGATGCTGAAACTCCCGAGCCCTCTCCGTCCTCCAGTCTCCTGGCACAGGGAAGGCACTGGCTGGGGCGGTACCACCAGGAACCTCACCCACTCCCACGGCTGGCACGCCAAGGGTCAGGGAGAAGTCCTTTGCATCTCCCGTGACCTTTTTGGTTTTGCCCTCTTAAGTTCAGCGCTTTAATTTCCCACAGAGATAAGAAATTACCCCCGAGCTGTGACCAGCTCAGCGCCGAGCCACCAGCCCACCTCTGCAAGAGCTGGTCTCCAGCACCTCCTGAAGCTGGAATGAGCTCCAGCACCCGCAATAAATCAGACAGGCTTTCACGAGGGCAATGTTCAGACTGTGTTAAAAGGTGGGATTTTTCTTCTCCCCTCCTCCTCTCCATCCCCAGGGCTGGGAGGAGAAACCAGATGTTGGAGGGCTTTCAGGAAAGGCAGGCTCTTGAGATGTCACATGCGAGCCATATGCATCGGCACCCGTCCTCTCTTCCCTCCGGCAGCTCCGGGGACGGGCAGCATCCCCGCACACACCACCTGCACCGGTGCCATTACTTCTGCTGGGTTTTCAGGACCATCCCCCCAAAGCTCCCGAGAAAGAGGGGATGCTTTTGAACCCCCTTCCCCAGCAACTCCTGGTCCAGCCGCACAAGAGGTAGGGAGCTGGGATGGGTTGTTTGCTCCTGACTCAGACCCGCAGCGCAAAAATGGTATGGGAAGGCAGAAAGGAAAGCAGGGGGGACAGCTTGGAGGCTGTCAACGGGAAGAGTCAAGACGGGAGCATGCACAGTACGTCTGGGGAGATGCGACTCCTCTTCCTCACCTTCCCCTCTTGGGGAAAGCCAACCCATACTCTTGAAGCCTTGCCCTAACTCCGTGCCAGTTTTGCAGCCCTCGCAGCAGTGCGTGAAAAAAGAGCCCGAAAGGACAGTCATCATCGGGACTTTTGGAGACACATTTGTTGGAAGCAGCAGCTTGGCACTCGAATTGCTGGCAGCAGCTATGACCTGCGAGATAGCATCTCTGCTGTTGGCTTCACCCCGTGCCGCCAAGCGCTGCTACAAGATTCGCCTGTTTTAGGGTTCCCGATCAATATTGGATATTCTTACTTTGTCAGAAGCATGTTCAGGAAATGGGATCTCTAAAAAAAACCCACAGGACCCTCCTTCCCCCTTCCCATACACACGCCAACGGCGATACCGGGCTCAGATATCACCACAATAAATCACAAGCGCCTTATCGAGTCCGCCTGTCTACTGCTCGAGAAGTTCTCCCATATACAAATCACAAGCCCAGATTAAAAAAAAGCAGCTTGCCAAAACAAATATTCCTTTCAACTCTTATCCCATTTGTTACACGAACAAGTGTTTCTTCCTCAAGAAGGAAGATTTTAATGCACCGAGAGCTTACACCACTGCAAACCAGTGCGGCTCATGCCATGCAAAGAGATTTCAGAGAAACCCCAAGAAACCCCCACAGCTCAAGTTCTGAAAACTCCTTTTCTGTGTGCTTGTCGAGATCCTTTCCATCAGCGTCACTCCAAACATACGTTACTCCCTCCTCGGTCAGAGCTCGGCGCGGGAGAAGGAAGGAGCGAGGGGACTTTGGGGACTTTGCAAGGTATTTGCTTACAAGGTGCCTCCGCGGCATTCGGGGACTTGGCTGGAGCCGGCTCCTGCCTGCAGCCGCAGCCAGCGTTTGTTAATGCTTTCAGTGATTGCATTTGGAAAAAATCAAGCGGTTAACCAGAGGGGGGGGGGGGGGAGTTTCAGGAATCAAAATCCAGAATGTTTTCAATTACACACGTCTGTTAGGACCAGAGAACAAATACAATCCCAACCCAAACACAAACCAAGCAGCTTTGGAAAAAAACATTGGTTGTAAATACACAGTAACCTCTTCAAGCAAGAAAGAAATTTGCTTTAAGGCCACAAAAAATAGAAAGCAAATGCGGAAAGACAGCAGAACAGGAGTTATTCCTAGACAGGTCAGCTATGCAGGCATGCTGCTTCCCTAGCATCCCCTTGGAAAAAAAACACAGGCACGACAGCGCTGGCACCCAGAGCGTAAGCAAACACGTGTGCGGTGTGGAGGCGAGCAACAGGAGGAGCGGCAGCCTACCTGGAAGAAACCGGGCGGGATGGGGCCCCCGGGCATCCCGTCGTTCGGGGGAATGTTTCCAAGCACGGGACTCGGGGCAGCAGCTGCGCTCTGTGGGGGACAAAACCAGGACAAACATGGTGGGTTTGAGTCGGAGTTAAGAAAAAACACATTAAAAAGAGCCGTCTCTCCTGCCACACCACACTGAGTCAATTAGCCTGTTACCTCCCGAGAATCGCTCCCTGTGCCCCGAGCATCGCTCCCTGTGCCCCAAGCATCGCTCCCCGTGCCCCAAGCATCGCTCCCTGTGCCCCAAGCATCTTCCCCCCCTGGGGAAATGATTAGAGGATGCTTGGAGCCGGAGGGGCATCGGTCTCTGCAATTCACCCATGGAGAAGATGGCTGCACAGAAACTGGGGATAATTCTGGGGCTTACTTATTCATTTACCCAGGCATTTAGTCTCGTTAATCCACCGAAGAGACTCATCCAACGGGTCACTTCAGGCAGAAGCTGTTTTAAGGCTTTTTAAATGCTTCTCTTACCCCACCTCCCCCCACACGCTCGCCAGTTCAGTTCTGTCCTCCGAAAAAGATGCCTCCCCGACCTCACCAGCGCGCCGAGGTTTTATTATGAATTTCCAAATTGATCGCACCCATCTGTGGGGTCACGCTCCCCCTCGCGCCTCCCCAGGACGAGCCACCCGAGTGGCTCCAGCCCTGAAAAGGAGGGACGGGGCGGACACGGGGTACCCAGACATCTCGCTCGCTCCTACTCGGAATCTCTGTTCATATTTACGTCCTCTCTGTGATGTGCATTGATGGACAAAAGAGGTTTTTCTGGTGCAAGGAGCAGCTCCGGCGGTGCTGAGGGAAGGGCGGCATGCACCAAACCGCCTTGGGAAAGCACCGGCATGACGGGAGGCTCCTACCCAGAAGGAAAATGGTAAGAAAAAGGTCTTTCCCCAAAGCCCCCTGCTGACACACGTTCCTGCTGGGTTAGGAGCGATACCTGTGCCGTTGAAGTGCACTCTCGTTTACCCATTGCCAAATGAACCTCCATCCCCAGGGCAGTTACAAGGGAGCCTCAGTGATATTAATTGGGTTTGGATCACTGAACTACCCCCTCCACGAATTTTTACGATGGACTTTTACGCACCTAAAACCACGTGGCAGGGCCGAGGAAAATCATCCACCACAAAAAAAATTGGTGGAAAAATTTTCCACCAAGGAAATCCCACAGGCAGATGGGGTACACATGAGCCTGGTTTTATCCCAAAGCCTCAACCCCACCAAACCCCGTGTCCCGACAGCAGCCGAGCCAGCCCCGGCCCCCGACCGCATCCGATGCAGCGACAACTGCAAGATGCGAGCAGAGCGGGGAAGGGGGAGTGTCAGGACTTGGGCAGCCTGGAAAATTAAGGATTATTATTAAGGACTAAGGCTTGCCAAGGTGGGACCCCGATGTCTGCTTGGGAATCTTGCTATTCTGGAGCAGAAAGCCTTGCAGAGGCAGGAGAGCACCAGGCTAACCGCTGCCTTGTGCCGCCCCGGGGGCCGTCCCTTGTGCCCCCTCCATCACGCTCTCCGGCAGGAGCCGGCGTGCAGGATGCGGGATGAAGGCCAGGACCACGCCGGATGAGCGCTTGCTTTTCCCACCCAGAGCTGCAAGCGCCAGAGATGACAGCGCAGGCTGATTCCCCAAAAAGAGACGCCCCTTCATTAAACAACTGGGGTCCCCCTGTGGCTACGGGGTCCTGCGCCCCCAGGCACAGCCCACGCCACGCTCCCCCCGTGCCCCCGAACAAGGCATCCCGAGCAGCCTTCCCCACATCAACAGCAAAGGCCAGATCTGAGTGTTTTTACAGTTAATAAAAAAAAAAGTCCTGGCAGGAAAAATAAGCCTGCCCGTTCCAGGCTCTTTTTATACATCAGACGGCAGCAAAAATAGACGGGAGAGGGAGTGAACCCAGTTCTCCCCCTCCCTCCATCCCCCCAAGTGGGTCAGCTATAAAAGTAAAACCAAATCTTAATCCAAGGCCATGAACATATTGCAGTTTCTCTGCAAAGCAGATGACGGTTCTTAATGCAAAAATATATAAGACCGAGCCCCAAACTGCAGTGAGCCCATTTGGAATTTCCTTTATTAAACCCTCTATCACGCAAAACGCTTCTCTCCCAAGGCGGCGAGTGCTGCAATAAAGCTGCCACGGCGATATTTTATGGTTTCAAGAGATTTCCAGCACACCATAATCCTTTGCTGGGGGAATCTCCCAAAGCAAAACGGATCCCAAAGCGGTGGGGAGTGAGGATGGGATCCAGGGGGAAAGCACGCTGCCCTCCTGCTTCCCTCCGCACCAGGGAGCGGAGGGAGGAGGGCAAAGCAGCCAAAGAAAATCTTGAAGCAAATGCCCATTTTTCTACAAAACCGCAGAGTATTTTTCCGCGTTAAACACCCCGAACCCTCACCTATGCCTTCGCGGCGTAAACGGGGATTTAAAGTTCCTCGCACATGTGGCGCTTGGCAGAACTCGGTAATTAAAAACCCACAAGTGCCCTGAGCATATTGTAGGATGGGAGCCAAATTGGTCAGCCCTTGATGAATGATTTACAAGGCTGCGAAGTGACATTTTATTTCTTTTTTATTCCCCTCCCCATCACCGCCGCTAAGGTAAACACCGAGGCACCTTTAGCCCCGCCGAAGCGATGGGAGCGCAGCCGCGGCTGGAGCAGCTCTGCAAAACCCTGGGGATGCGCCAGAAAAGAAAGAAAAAGGGGAATAAAAGACAGTGGGAAGGAATTTCCCAAATCCTAAGGGTGAGCACCCAAACCCCGAGGGTGAGCACCCAAACCCCAAGGGTGAGCACCCAAACCCCAAGGGCTTTCCAGCACCAATTTCCAAAAAAAAATAGGATTTTTTTTCCCTCCCAGCTTCCCCCACCCAGCTTATTTTCACCATTTTGGCTAAGAAACTCTTTTTAGGGCCTCTGGAGATTTCGGCTGGAGTTTGCCTGCCGAGCCCCTTTCACTGGGTGAATATCTAAGCCCCCAAACCCCCCCAGTGCAGGTACAAGGCGGAGATGCCACGGAAGCCGGCAGGAGACGGGCAGCGCCGGCGCGGGAGCACGAAGCCCGCTGTGCCACCGCGTCCCCGCCGGCGCTAAACCGAAAGCACGTCCAGCCACGTGAAGCTCCCCGTTGGCATGCGATGCCCCAAATTTCCTTCCACCAAAGCACGCTGGGGACCGCTGCCGGAGACGAGCAAGGACAGCTCCGGCACAGCCAGCACGCTGGCGCGTTTGCCTTTTATTAGACGTTAAATTTGCTCTGTGCTGGAAACTAAATGCAGTTCCTGGGGCACACATACATAGCTATATACACACACGCATACAGTTATATATATTTTTTTTCCCCCCACATACATTGGATTTTTTCCCCTTTTTCGGTGGAAGCCAGCGGAGCGACGACAATCTGGATCGCCACGTTTCGCTTCCAAACCGAAGCTCTCAGTTAACACACCGGCTCGGTACGCCAGCAGATGCCGTCTAAGCCTTTAAATCGCACACTAATTGCACTAATTGAGCTAACAGTCTCTGTTTCGTCTCCCTACCCTGAGTCAACCAGCGTCTTCTGGTACTGCTGTAGAGATCCAAGCTGTTGACTGTAGTGTTATTTTGTCAGCCATTAAACGATTCATCAGAGTCATTAATTGATTTATTACCGCTGCCTGCGAGTATAGCTTTGCAAATAAAGAAGGATGGAGGTCAGGAGGCAATGGAAATCGGACAAAACAGCACAGCCAGGAGCTGGGCACTTGAATTATCGGTAGGAACCTGCTCGCGCAGGACCGCTGGCATCAGGTTATGGGGCAAAAAAACAGGGGAAAAGAAGAAAAATAAAAGATGTGCTGTTTGGCTGCCCTGCCAAACCAGTTAGGTTTTTCAGCTAAAATCTATGTAGGATGTAAAAGGGCTATTAAAACCACCTTGTTTTCTTAACCTAATCCTTAGGAAGAAACCAGGTTACTCCGCTGTATTAATTGTGTTTAAGAGCGGCAGGGAAGAGGCACCGGCGCGGCTGCACCGAGCAGCTCCCCGGCCCCCGGAGCGGCCCGAGCTGCCCCGCGAGCGTTTCGGTCTCACCCGAAATTTGCTTTCCCAGGCCGGCTGAGCTGGGAACGCAACTCGCCTCCACTTGTCCCACAGCCCCGGGAGGAGCTGCAGACCGGTGCTTTTACTGATTTTCTTTCTTTAATGCGGAGTTCGGGTCCTTGCTAGGCGTGAAGGTTTGGTGAGAGCAGAGCCCCGGGCGGGTGCGGCAGCGGTTTCCTGCCCCCCGCCCCGTGGCAAACTCAACCCGAGAGGAGCTGTGAGGCACCACCGAGGCTGAAAGGGTTTTGGGGGATGAATTTAAAAAACAGAGCAGAGGCAGTGGGCCGAAATCGCTGCCAGCAACAGCCACGTTGCTGCCCCCAGCCCCAGGGTACCCCCGGTAATAAAAGGCAGCGCCCAACAAGGGAAGGTTTGGGAAGCTGGGGAGCTTTCCGGATGCGCCGTCCCCACGGCAGCCCTCGGGACGCTGCAATGGGATTCCTCCTCCTCATCCCCGTCGCCGGACAAGCCCGAGCTGCCTGCAAGAGCATCTCGAAGGTGGGCTAAGGCGCTGCACCCCGATGCATCCCATCCTGCAAGGCTCCCAGCATCGGGGTGAGCCGGTACCCCACGGGGCAGCAGGGCATCAGCCCAGCCCCAGCTTGCCGCCCGCCCAGACCTGCCACGCTTCGCCAAAACAAGTGATGGCTTCTATTAGCTATGAAAAGCAGGTTCCCATCGTCGGCATTTACTCTGCCGTTAAAGGTGAGCCGGTGTCCCCACCACATGCTCTGGGCGAGTGTCTTCGGGTCGCACAGGCAGCTGCGCAGCTTGCCCCTTCCTCCTGCAGCTGGCTTTCACCAAACACTTATTTTTTTAAAAAATAAACCTCAAAACAGCGGTGCAAGGCGCTGGGAAGCAGCAGAGAGGATGCTCCCTCCGTGAGAAGCACCACGAGTACTGGCTGCTCTGCTGGCCCCAGCCTCCATCAACCCTGCTGTGAGACGGGGAGAGCAAGTACCTTCACAGCACAGACCTAAAACCAAACTAAAGATGGCCAGACGTTTGCTTTTTTGGCTCAAGATGGTTTTGCCCTCGCTCTCCTCTCCAGAAGAGCAGAGCAGAGGACCTTGGCTGCATCTCACACCTCGCAGCACCAGGCACTCGAGGGGAGCCGCCTCCGGTACGAGCACGCGGGGATGCTCAGGACGTGTCGGTGATCTGGTATCTATCCGTCTCCTTTGATTTTATTTTTTTGCCTCGAGCATAGGCTTTGGAGCGTATGGAAGAAATCAGCGTGCAGGTCAGGACTTAAGCAGGCTGCGTAAACAGGTAATACGGAATTTAATTGGACTCCAGTTAAGCCTTTTCATCTCGTTAAAGCTGCCTTCATCTTATATAGCCAGGTTTTAAATTTAATAATAGAACCCTCCCACACCTCGCGGTAACCCGATTAACACCGGGGAGGATGGCACGCCGACCGCTTCCTCTGGACCGAGCCCTCAGATGCTCTCCTGCATCAGTCCCCTCCGCGGGTCGGTGGCAGCATCTGCGTTGCATCAACATGCAGGAAAATAAATAAAACACCGGCCGCTGCAGCCGACGGAGCGCGATCGCCGGCCTGCGTGCCGGCGGCGGGCACCCAACACGGCACCCACTTTGAAAACACGGCACTTGCAAAGCCTCTTGAGGGGCTCGGGGTGTTTTTGGGGCACACCATGCTCCTCAGCCGGGGTACGCCGGAGACCGTCCTGCTTCCTCCGGTGCAAGCCACTTGGCTGGATGCTCCAGGAGACAAAACAAACCGGGTTTGGTTTATTTTAGGGTAAAAGAAGGTAAAAGGAGGCTGAGATGAAGCTTTGTGTATTGGCAAAAAGATACAAAAAAACCCAAAGATGAAATGGGCTTGTAGCATTATCACCACGCATGCCACCCAAACGCCGTCACCGCGCTCCCGTGGGACACCGAGCTGCGCGTACAAGTTCAGCTCAATCCTACTTGTAGGATCTCGCAAGCTTTTTGTGCTTATTTCAAACCCATCACCTGCGAGCCGCCCGGCACGGGAAGCCCCGGCACACAAAGTGCCAGCGTACGCTCCGGTTGGGAACAGCCACGCTTGGCCACTTTTCCCCCTCCTTTAACAAGAAAGAAACAACGCCCAGCGCCGTATTTTCCCTGAGCTTTTTTTTAAAAAAAAAGGCAAAACAGTTGAATGGTGTTTCAAGCTAATACGGGGCTTCCCCCCCCGCCTTGTAAAGGATAATCTGAGACAGCAGCTCCAGCCACGAAACAATAGGATTTTAATCTCTTAAGTCGGCGTCCCCCTTATCCCCGGGAAGGAAACCCCTTCAGTCATTTACAAGTTTGTAAATAAGGCTCTTGGTAGCATCTCGCGGACATCTGCTCCGCCAGCCCGACAGCGTTCCTGCTAACATTTACAAACATCCTTACGCAAACACCCAGCGCGCTCTGCTGAGCTGGCTTTCTCTAAATATATCCCAAGGAAATAACTTGGCAGGGCTGCAAAAATTTCACAGCAACCGAATTAAAGGTTGGGGGGGGGGGAAAGGGAAGGGATAAGCATGGGGGGTGTAAAACAGACTAAATGCAATTAGGCTCGGTTTTGCACGCGCGTGTGTACGGGAAGGCTTACAAAGGGAAACTTCTGGGAAGTTAAGCCGGGCTTGCTGGTACTGCTTCCCCTGACTTAGGAAGGGCTTAGCAGAGGAGAGCGCTCCGGTGCTTCACGCCGCGTGGTCGGGTGCACGGATGCACCCCATCCCTGGCATTTAGGGATGCTTTGCCATGGGCATCCCTGAGTCCCCCCGTCCCCAGCTCGGAGCGAAGGTGAAGCCGAGCGTCCCGGCTCTCCCACTGCCGGCATCTTCCCCGGCACAAGGCCCACGTCCAGCCTACACCTTAAAACCAGTGTACGCGCCCTCCCCGCTGCCAAACAGCTCAAATGGATCTCGTGCAATTAGCAGCCTGGAAAATGCTGTAAATACACAGGTATTAATTACTATCAATTCTCCTCTAATAATTCCAGCAACAGACAGGCCAGGCTCTTTTCCAGCAATCAATACCATCCATTTCAGGGTCCACCTGCCAAAAAAGTTATATAAAATAATTATATAAAATTTTCATTAGATAATGCAATTGCTTAGGACTATTAATCTACCGCTCATCTATCAGCGCAGGGTGCTCGGCTCTACCGAGGGCCACCCGGCCACCGCCGCCGTGCAGCTCCTCGCACCGACGACCTGTATTTTCTCCTGCACCGGACACTTGGCGGTTCCCCCTGGATTTGCTCCTGATGTACCTACACAAGCTTTACGCGAAGCTTTCATATTAATTCCAGATTTTTAAAAATTATTATTATTGAAACCAAAAGGGAAATAGCGCCAGCAAGCAAAGCTGCCGGGAGAGGTAGTTTGCTGGAGTTTTCTGCAAAGTTGTGATGGTTAAAGTAGATGGGAGTTTACTCCCTGCGATGCCCCTCACTTTGCATTGCTGCTGTCGGGGTATAATTACGTGGGGGTTGCATGGCTGGACGCTCGTCGGCACGTGCACCAGCTCACCTTCCATCCTTGCCTTAAGCATCACGGCTGAAATCAAGTCGTCTCCTTTACTGGCCTTTGAAAAGCTCGGATTAAAGAAAAATACTGCCTCCCTCACAAAAAAATAGTAATAATTTGGCCATGAGGTGCAAGGGAGGCTGCTGGTATTGGCAGCTCAACTTCTGCTTCCTAGCGCCTGTACAAATCGCCGCTCCTCTGCCTCCTGCCTTCTTCCAGATTGAAATTGCCATGCGAATTTTGGAAGGGGTTATAAGAAAAGCTAGATTTAAATTGGTAATCTAATTTAAAAGAGGGAAAAAAAATATAATCTGCGGCTTTAGAAAAACGCCGCGCCACTGCGCCACGTGCATTTGAAAAAACATAGTTTTAACTTGTCCAAAGGATTTACTAACAACTAACGAGGATATTGCCAATCCTGTCAGCTAGCCAGCGCACCGCAAAATGCCCCGAAGGTATCCAGCGCCCGGCAGCGATTTCCCCATTAAAGACGGGTGCAAATTAGTAATATATTTTTTTTTATATTTCTTTTTATTTTTGCCACCTTGCGTTTCAGCTAGCTGATCTCACCGGTTGCTGTTTGCCATCAAAAATAATACAAAATAAGCTGCGAGTTTGCATGGCGAGCCAGTGATGGCCGGTACCTAACCCTCATCCAGGCCCAGGGAAGGGGGTGAGACCCCCCGGCGCCTGCCTTTGCGGTGCAGCGGGAAACACCGTGACCTCCCTGGAAAAACATCCATTTCCATTGTCTGGGCAGCGGGATGCTGTGGGATGGAGCACCGACACCCCGGCACAGCATCCAGCGCTTCCGACCCCTGCTCCAGCCGGAGAAGACCAGGACCCGGCTCTGCCCCGCGGGAAAACATCCCTGTTTTCTCCATCATCTCCCGCCGCAGGGAAAGAGAGGAGGGAATTAATGCAAATACTCCCATTCTTGTCATGCACTTGAATGCCAAAATATCCCATTTGCTTAAGCCTATTTTACTGCTAGCAGCTGCCCTGGTATTATTCCCCGACACCAAAGGCAAAGGGCGAAAGAAGTTGGTCCGGAGCAGGTGAACACCATCTGCCCGTCCCCGACAAGATGCTGACGGCCACCATCTTCGTGTAATAACACAAAGCCCGTTTGAACGCCTGCGAAAGGTTACGGCGGCGCTTTTCAAGCGCCGCCGTAACCTTTCGCAGGCGTTCAAACGGGTTTTGTGTACCTACGGAGGCGGCTCAGCATCCGACCCCGCTCGCAGCGGCCCCTGATGGCTGTGCCTGCCGATCTGTGAAGAATAAAGTTTTTCTACAATGAGCCTTTAAAAAAAAAAAAATTAAGAAACATAACAACAATAATAAAAAAATAAAGAACCGAATCCCCTCCTCTAACAAAGCGGCAGGTTAAGAAAAAAAAAAAAAATCATCATTTTTAACAAAAGTGGCTTTGTTGATGTTATAAAGCTCCCTTATAGCAGCTTTCCAGCTCCCTTTATAGCAGCTCCCTTCTAGCAGCCTTCCAGTACCTACACGGGGCCTACAAGAAAGCTGGAGAGGGGCTTTTGACAAGGGCCTGTAGTGATAGGACAAGGGATAATGGGTTCAAACTGGAAGAGGGTAGATTTAGATTAGATATTAGGAAGAAATTCTTCACTCTGAGGGCGGTGAGGCACTGGCACAGGTTGCCCAGAGAAGCTGTGGATGCCTCATCCCTGGAAGTGTCCAAGGCCGGGCTGGATGAGGCTTTGAGCAGCCTGGTCTAGTGGAAGGTGTCCCTGCCCATGGCAGGGGGGTTGGAACTAGATGATTTTTAAGGTCCCTTCCATGATATGATTCTATGATTCTATGTTTGAAGATGCTTCGTAGCATCTTCTCTGCATAGCATCTTCTATGAAATATGCCGGTGGAGGGATGGAAATTATTTAAACCGAGGCGGAGGTGGCAGCTGACTGAAATAAGGGCTGTGACTTGCTGCACGGGTACAAAGTCCGGCACCTCGTATAAACCCCGGTGAGGCAGATGGGGAAGAAGGTGGTGGACTTTGCACGGGAGCAGCCGGCACTGCTGCGGCCAGACCCAGGGCGGCCCATCAGAGCCCTAAATGGATGGATGGACTTATTTTGAGGACTCCTGTATTCAGTAGCAACGATGGCTATGGGCTTTTGTCCTCCTCATCACCCAAATACCACCCATCCTATAGGACTCATCCTATAGCACCCACCCTCCTGGGAGCATCGGCATGATGAGCCCACCAGGTTTCTGCACCCTTGATGCGTCCCAAGAAGCAAGTATGGACTTGGAAGTCCTTCGTGAGGCTGTGGTCGTGCTCTGAGAGCCAACCCAGCCCTCGACGAGCCTTTGCTGGGACAGCAACATCAGGGCATCACGAGGAAAGCTGTTAGCAAACCCCAATCCCAAACAAGATGGGTTTTGCGATTGAGTGATGCCTTCGCCGGTGGGCATGGAGAAAAGCCATCGCGCCTCAGCACGATTCCTACCATTTCCAGGGTGATGTTTTAAAAATGGTAAACCTATTCTGCCCTCC
The DNA here is from genome assembly GCA_009819775.1 of Phoenicopterus ruber ruber. Taxonomy (NCBI): domain Eukaryota; kingdom Metazoa; phylum Chordata; class Aves; order Phoenicopteriformes; family Phoenicopteridae; genus Phoenicopterus; species Phoenicopterus ruber. The sequence continues at coordinate 6,363,314 of CM020222.1, read as the reverse complement.
ATGCAGCGCTTTACACCTACGTGCTGCCCAGGTACGGAGCTGCAGAGCATCCTGCACCCTGGCATCCGTGCAACGTTTTGCCATGGAGCTACGGAGCTGCAGAGCATCCCGCATCCCGCAGCAGCGGTGCCGACCCTCCCCAAGCCCCGGACAGCTGCCGATTAGGTCCCACCACCTGCGAGCTCCCAAGTGCCGTACCCCAGGCTCGCCCATCCCTGGTCCCTGGGGAGAAGGTTTATCCGAGCAGCGCGACGCAGCACCGAGCACCACTGATGCTCTCTCTGGGTGGGCTTAAAGCTTGAGCAAACAGCTCGTGTTTGAAACGTGTCGAGCTCAAGGGAAGACGCAACACGTGGGTGCGAGGCAGCGGCAGGAGGAAAATCCCAGCTTTCCTCCTCACCCGATGGTGGAGGACCCCATCCTGGGCCGTGGCCATCGCTCTCCCCCGGCAGCCCGGAGACCTGCCCGCCGCTCTGGGGGCACAGCCCAAACCAAAGTGGCACTAATCATCCCCAGAAATCATCTGCCGGGGGTCAGAGATGAGGGATTTTGGGGAGGGGAAGGATTGCAGCAACTTTCCCCTCCTCTCCGCTCATCTAATCCTCTGGGCTAATCCCTTCCAGCCATATGGAGCCCTCGCATCCCAAACCTGCCTGTGGGATGCACCCACTGCCACCCCTCCGCACCCTGTATCCCCCCGGGAGCAGCGCTTTGGACCTCAAAAGTGGTGTATGGGTGGGGAAAGGGTGCGAGCCCCCCCTGCAGCCCCCCAACAGATTGTGCATGCACGGTTTCTGACAAAAAGTCACACTAAAAAAACTCTTTAAACCCAGGTAAGCACAGCCCTCGTGCCCGTTTTCCTCCCTTTTTTAACAGCAGGGTTTATTTATTGCAGTTATTTGTGGGTGCTGCCCCCAAAAATACTGTTTCCCAGGTCTGGTAATTGCTCGAGGCATTTGAAAATTAACAGAGCAGCTAGAGCAAAGGACAGGAGGAGTAAATCTGACGTAAGCCAGCATGTAATTCAGCGCTCTTCGCAAGAACTGGTGGTTTTCTCCGCACCCGGCAAAAGCCAGGGGCTAAACTAGCTTGGAGGGAGTGCAGATCTTCCCTGGTAGGCTGGGATTTTCCAGGTGGAGAAGCGTGAATGGGAAAAGTTTAATTTCCAGAGCATTTTAAATATTATGGCATGTTCTGGAGAAGGAGAAGAGGTGCGTATCCGTGGGAAGGGAGGGAATTCACTGTATCACCTCGCCTCCAGCCCTGCTTTCTCTCGCCTACCCCTACCTGGGGTAGGAAACACCGCTCCAAAGTGGCCTCATGTTTTATTTACCTTAACGTCAGCTCTCGGCATTGCTTCGGCACTGCTGGCAGCAGCAGTCCGGGCACAGCCGAGCCGCGGGGCTTCCCGGTGGAAAAGTCCCTGCGGGGTTGTGTAAGTCAAGGAGCAACCCCACAAGGTGCACACCGGGCTAGGGGAGGATTTCTGATAAAAATGTGGGGGTTTTTAAATTAGTCACTTTTTTTGCATGCTTACAGAGCGGTTCGGTTAGATGAAACTCCAAGCTATGTTACCCTTAAAGCTTACAAAACATTCATTATTTCACTTCCAAGAGCACCTCTCCCCGTCAAAATAAGGCGGTTAATACAACCCCCCCAATTATGAACTGGGAGCTTTTTGAAGCCGGCTCTGGAGGGACCCCATAAAACCAGCATGCAAACCCCTGCCCCCTGACCCAGCAATAAACTAGTACGTGAGGCAGGAAAACTTAAAGTCTTGAGAGCAAGGGGGAAAAAAAAAAAAAAAAAAATTAGCCCCAGGCTTTCAGACAGCAGAGGGGGGAGGGAGCGATGTGAGAGCACTGAGCATCACTGCAAGGTCTTGTTTAGACTGGCAGCGCCGGGAAAACCTGGTTACGGAGTGGGTGGGCAGAGTCCGAGGGATGGACGGGGACAAGGAGCGGAGGGAGAGGACGGGCACGGTGGTCATGGCCGTGAACTGCTGATGGAAACCTCCTGATGGGCTTTTTCTCTTTCTTTTTTCACATCCACCATTTGATATCCATAGGTAAGAGCAGCTCTCAAGCACCCCGATGCACGGCTCCCGCAAGCCCGGGCACACCGGCGGCACGGCCCCGACGGCACCCTCCTCTCTGCCGGTGACATGCCCGTGGGAGCCAGGTTGTGGCCTCATCCCCGTGGCGAACCCTCCTTGGTCCCCAAAGCTGAGCATCCCGCAACCTCCCGGCTCTGGCGGCCGCTGCCCCTCGCCTCCCTGGGAGCAGAACACCCCCAAACCCCACGGGGAGCCGCAGGCAGACCCCGAGCTCCCCGGAAGGCAGAGGATGCTCTGTGGCACTCCGGTTAGTTTTTCTAAGCCTCGGTACAAGCTGGAGAGGAGCCCTGCATCCTTGGGACGATGACACCCCCCCTCCTGGGGCACCCTGCAGACCCCCGAGCCACCGGCAGCCCCGTGCCGTGCCGGTGAAGCTCCGGTGGTCTGGGGGGTTTCTCCCTCCTCCTGTCCTGGGGGAACGGGGCACCCGCCGCAGCAGCCCCACGCACCCACCAGCGTTTCGGTGGGCGATGGCCCCTCCTGGGAAAACTCTTCGCGGCCGCGGCATGGAAGTGACATCAGGGACGAGGGCTTTTGTGCGGGCAGCACCCCGCTAAGCTGCACAAAGCCGGAGGGGGGGAGTGTGTGTTTCCAAAGGCTCCTGGTGCAGGGAAGGGCCCCCTCCATCTTCCCCCTCCGGCACCGGCTTTAGTATCGCCTTGGCTGGATTCGTTAACTCCCCTCCCGGAGCTGGGGCCTCCTCCGCCTGCAATCCCTGTGGATTTTACCTCCGGGCAAGAGCAAGGGGGAAAAAAAAAAGGAGGGGGGGCAGCCCAGAGCCATAAAAGAGCCTGGTAAAAACAACAGACTGTGGCTCGGGGATAGATATGCGATGGCTTTAAAAAAAGCGCACCGCCGAGGAGAGTTTGATGGCTCTGCCAAAAGGAAAGAAGTGTCTTCCCACTTGCAAACAAGAGTTAATTATAGAAAAAAAAGCCCAGGAAAGTGTTAAAACCATCTGTGCCACGAGGAAGAGGCTGGGGCCGGGCAGGCGCAGGCAGCAGCGCTGACAGCTGCTGTGTACAGGCAGCCTGGACTGCTCCCCCCGCGCCATGCCCTGCCGTCCTCCCGCCCTGCCATCCTTGCTGTGCCATCCTCGCCCTGCCATCCTCCCGCCCTGCCATCCTTGCCGTGCCCTCCCTGCCCTGCCATCCTCCCGCCCTGCCATCCTTGCCGTGCCCTCCCTGCCCTGCCATCCTCCCGCCGTGCCATCCTTGCCGTGCCGTCCTCGCCCTGCCATCCTCCCGCCCTGCCATCCTTGCCGTGCCGTCCTCGCCCTGCCATCCTTGCCGTGCCATCCCTGCCATGCTGTCCTTGCCGTGTCATCCTTGCCGTGCCATCCTCGCCCTGCCATCCTCCCGCCCTGCCATCCTTGCCGTGCCGTCCTTGCCCTGCCATCCTTGCCCTGCCATTCTTGCCGTGCCGTCCTTGCCCTGCCATCCTTGCCCTGCCATTCTTTCTGTGCCATCCTTGCCGTGCCATCCTTGCGGTGCCAGTGGCGTTAGGAAGCCACAGTGCTGCGAGGTCCTACCCGTCCCAGCACATGCTGTGGGTCCCCAGCGGGACCCCGCCAGCAGCCGTCCTCCCAGAGGGGTGCACAGGGGAGGAGCTCCAGGTTCGGCAGACGAGGACACTGCCAACCCCAAAAAGCGCCCCAAGTAGCACAAGAAGGGACACCCCTGGGACACATGCCACAGCCTCACCAGGAGACTTGTCCTAAATACGTCCCACCCAAGCATCACACCAGTACGTCCCAAGGGACAGATCTCTACGCACCCATTTTTACCCCGAACTCTAGGGAAACGAGGCCCGTGCGATGATGCCAAGCGCTCTGCATTGCCTCTGCCACCTCCTCGACAGGGCTGAGGATGGACGTGCCTCCTGCCGTGGGAAGGACGGGGTCCGCAGGAGGCCAGAGACCAGCCTGCCCGGCTGCAGCAGCGCTGCCCGACCCCGCAGCCGGATCCCAACCGCTTCACAAATATTTACCTAGCTGGTTTTTAAACAAACCCGAAATGCCGGAGAGTTTAAAGTCCATGTCCCAAACAGCTCCTGTCTTGCTCTTGCCTGCCCTCTGGTCCCCAGCCGCCTGCCTGGGGAGCCTCCGGGCTCCTGCACCCTGCCCCGACCCCCTGATTTTAAAGAAACTGCAGGCAGGCAGGCAGGCAGGCAGGCAGGCTCCTGCCTGGTCAGGCAGCCGGGCCAGCGGCAACACTTCTGCCTCTTATTTTATTAGGGACATTCAGGCTGGATGATGCCTGAACACGCAACTGGTGCATTTCAGAGGAGACCTCATGCTGATGAGCTTGCATATAGATTCACCACAGAAAATAATTAGCCATAATTAAGGGCTTCTGGTTTATGGCTCCAACAATTGTTTAAACAGCAGAGCCCTGTTCAAATTAAGTTCAGGACTCACCAATAAATATTTCTTTACCGTGATTTGGTTTAGTTTCAAACTCCTGCTCCGAGCAGCCAGCCTGGGCTGCTCAGATCGGGGCCAGAGCTGCTGCTCCTGCAAGGAGGCACAGGAGCTGCACGGCTGGACCCGGCCCCAAAATCATGCTCTTTTGTAGAAAAACCTGTTGGGGGGTAAGAGAAGGGAAGGAGGAACGGTAGGAAAAAACTGCCGGGAGCCGGAGAAGACAAGAGCGGATGAAGAGCAAGAAGGTGCCGCCGGCGGGTAGACGGCTCCGTGGTGGGACGTGGGCACCAACGCCCGTGGCACGGCTGGATCGGCTGGTGTTTCGGCTCACCAAGTCAGAGGAGCAGTTTGAGGCTCTTCCCCGTATCTACCCACCGGGCCGGCCCCCGCCCCACCTGTGGCACTCCCTCCCTATGGACAACATATGGCACGTCTCACCTCATTAGAGCCGTAACTAGCAGAAATAATAAGCAAGTTTGGTTCCTCTGCCACCGCGTGCTGTTTTAAGAGAGCGATCAACACACAAAATCTAAACTAATGCTTTTCAGCATCAAGGTTATTTGGTGTCCCCCCAAAACCCTGCTCCCAAAGCCAGCCGTGGTCCTGCAGCGTGCTTGTGCTCCACAACACGGTTGACATCAACTGGGCAAAGCGGAGTTAAATTTGAAGATCAATATTCATGTTGAGAGATTTTAGCAACGAAAGGCAATGCTGTCGACGCAGCCGTACGCTGCCTAACTGCACTCGGGGGTCATCCCTACAACTGTGCTCTTTGGAGCAAGGAGCCATGGGGAGGGAGGCCCAGGCTGCTGGGGCAGGATGCCTGGGTGGAAACCTGCAAGCAGCTCTGCAACACGTACGCTGAAAGTCAGGGGTTTTTCCCTTTTCAGTTAACACCAGCCCTCCGTTAGCGCTGGCAAAGAGGGAATCCATTGGTGTGCCACCGTCCACCATGAGGCACCACGCTGTGATGCAGTCCCACCCCGCTGTGATGCAGTCCCACCATGCTCTGATGCAGCCCCACCACGCTGTGATGCAGTCCCACCCCGCTGTGATGCAGTCCCACCATGCTGTGATGCAGTCCCACCCCGCTGTGATGCGGTCCCACCCCGCTGTGATGCAGTCCCACCACGCTGTGATGCAGTCCCACCACGCTGTGATGCAGTCCCACCATGCTCTGATGCAGTCCCACCCCGCTGTGATGCAGTCCCACCATGCTCTGATGCAGTCCCACCACGCTGTGATGCAGTCCCACCACGCTGTGATGCAGTCCCACCACGCTGTGATGCAGTCCCACCATGCTCTGATGCAGTCCCACCCCGCTGTGATGCAGTCCCACCACGCTGTGATGCAGTCCCACCACGCTGTGATGTGGTCCCACCACGCTGTGATGCAGTCCCACCATGCTGTGATGTGGTCCCACCACGCTGTGATGCGGTCCCACCACGCTGGACCAGGTAAAGCGGTTTCTAAAGGCCGAGAGAAGAGGAGCCCCCGGGATGGCCGGTGCAGCCCAGCACGGTGGGGACATGCGCAGGGACGCTGGCCCTCAGCCTGCGTCATTTTTCCTCTCCGAGGCAGGTCCTGAAGCCACCTCAGGGCCACCGAATATGGAAAGCCCAGATGTTGCCACAAATAAAAAAAAGTCTTTCTGCTGTTTTCTTTGAGGAAAAGGGATACTTTCCCTGTGGCTGCTTCTTCCAGCAGAATAAACCTCAGAAAGTCCTGGGAGCAAAACCTCAACGCTGCTCTGCCACCCAAAAGAGCATCTTCATACCCGTTTGGTGCCTCCCCAGAGGGACAAGCCAGGAGCACCGCCAGCTCCTGCCAACTGCAGGGTTTTTCCGAGTATGATCTAGGAGCACCGTGGGAAGCGCACAGGGAAAATGGCCATATCATAAACTAACTCAGCTTTATGACCTGAACGTTTTAAGACGTAGCAGGAGCCTTTGTACTGTGGCCGTAACTGCAATATATCAGTTAGCCATCACTTCCACCAAGATCTAGCGCTCTAGATTTTGCAGCAAACGCTGACTTAAAGACCCATATCAAATACATTATGATACCAGTGTTTCCTGTTACCCACGCTGATGATTCAATTAATTTAAAAACAGCAGTGAAATTTAATTTCACCGTTAACCCTGCAATCCCCGACAAGCACCAGCTGGGAAGACGGCAGCCGCCCGCCCAAGTTTGGATGGACCGGAGGGGTGGGAGGAGAGCGAAGGGATGAAAGATGAGGAAATATGGATGTGAGCGGAGAAACAGGGCAAGGCAGGATCTTTTCTAAGCCCTTTGCAGGGGTAGAAAGCATAGGAAAGTTTGCAGGAGAGATGGGACAGGGAGCAGACGAGGGGTCGCAGAACAGCACCTGCAAAGGGCTTTATTCAAAACAGGCTCTTTGGGAGAAGGCTCGCTCTCCTCCTTCTACCGGCGCGGCTCGAATTCACGTGGTCCTGCACAACTCCAAAGATAAACACGACACAGACTGCAAAACACCCCAGAGGCCGCCCTCTGGAAGGGTAACCACCAGAGCCTGCCTGGGTCTCGTCTCAGATCCATCAGTAGGGCCAAGGGTTAACAGGAACCGTCAAACGGAGCGCGAACTCCATAAAGGCAAGCTGTTCTCTTAGCGGGGGGAAGGCTGCCCTTTAGAGATCTGCAGTGATGGTTTGCACAGAGGTTCAGACCTCGGGTCAAGCGAGGCTCACCCATGGCTTCATCAGGCAGCCCAGCTCAGCGCGGAGAAACAGCACAGAAGGGACACGGCCGCCCGACGAGCTTTCCTCCCCGACACGCGGCCGGAGAAGAATAGTTAGCCCAAGCAGAGCCCTCCCATCTGCTTTTGTTTTCCAGTCTTCAGTCCTGGGCTCCGCTAAAGCCCCTGAAGTCACCGGGCATCTGTTCTCCTCCACCCATCGCAATCTGCCAGCCACCACCGCTCTGACAGCCATCCATCACGCCGTAATACGCTGACCACGAGACCCAGTGGGACATCATTTTCAAGTCAAATGCAGCAGTTAGCATAAAATAAAGCATCGCCCTGGTTTGCGGGGGGGGTTTTTTGACAATTCCGCAGCTGCAGCGAGGGACTCAGTACGCAACAAAAGTGAGGGGGGGGAAAAGGCACAGGAAAATGGCAATTCTACTCTTCTGAGTCATAACAATTATGACGTTGTGATAAGAAACGTTTTCTATGAATTTTTAAGTACCAGTAATCCTGTTTTGCAATTGTCCCCCGGGAACAAGGCGACAGATTGAATGGGGCTGACAGTTATTTCCATCCTGACGAACGCGGCTCCGACGCGCCGTCTCCTCCCTCCAAACTTCCCGGCCCGGCGTTCAGCCCACCGCTCCGGCTCCGGTTTGTTTGGTGCGTGGCATGCACAGGGAGGAAAGGCACCCGACAAAGCCCCTTTTCCTTGCACATGCGGCCAGACCCTCAAGAAACCTTCAGCTGTGAGCTAGGAACCAAGCGGAGCATCTCGGTCCCCCCTGGTCCAGCCACAGCAAACACCCTCGCGGGTCCTGGGAAGATGCCGATCAACAGCACCGGACACGAGGGAAGAGCATCACTCGCTGATTCAGTGCTTGAGCCTCCAAAATTTTCATCAGCCACCCAAAAAACCTGCAGATTTCTCTCACTGACAGCGGAACGGGTTGCGGGAGAAGGCAGCTGGGAAACGCACCTTTTTGTTGAAGTCTTTTAGACCAGGAACAAAACCAGTTCCTTTTACCTCTTTTGTAAAATGAGCCCCGTCATCAGAATCAGTGCCGAGGAGCGAATTTGTTTTGCAGAGGATCAAATAAATAATGGATGACGAAGGAAAGCTGCCACGGCAAGACTGCTCAGGAGATGCTCTGCTCTGTGCAGCCTTTCCCGATACGCTCATTTTTATGGTCCCTCGTGCAGGCGCCAGCTCCGGCCCCAGCGATGCTCCCCAAACCCGGGTACCAAGCGGCGCACCAGCCCAAGCGACATGCTCCAGGACATCGATGCCTTACCGCTGGTGTCCTTGGCAGCCTGTCCGTACAACAGGGACTTGTTTTAATTGCTGGTGGGCAAGGAGAGAGGTGTGGGATGTGCTCCTCCCAACCCAGGGCATTGCACGGGCCACGGGCGCGAGCAGCCCGGCACAGAGCAGCATCCCCGGAGGGAAGCGCAGCTCGCCGTCCTCCAGCGCCAGCCATCCTCAGCCACCCGTCTGTCAGTAAGTCTCAATCCTTTCAGTAATATGTTAAAAAAAAAAAAAAAGGAAAAACTAAGTTTCTGCTTCCCTGTGAGCAGTCCCCCCGTGCCTCTCCCACCTCCACCCCGGGACTGCTCCGTGCCACCACGCCAGCATCGTGCACGAGCAGGGACAATGCCCCGCGCCCACCTACGAGGGAAGCCTGGGCCTTTAAGCGCTATATAGCCAGAAGACATTAAAACCAGCCTGTCAATTTAGATGCAAATTTATTTCAGATGCGACAGAGGGCTTACAAAAAAAGGTGCGCTAGATGCTGTTTGCTTCTGCTAAAGCTGTTGTGATTTGGCTCCCAAGGGTGTTGGGATGGGTGTTGGGATGGGTGATGGGGGAGCTTGCGGGATGAGCACCGGGATGCAGAGGCTTTCACCTCCGGATCAGTCCCTGGCTAAAACCCGCCTCCGTAACGACCAAAAGGCTTTGGGCTGAAGGCTCTGCAAGCTGCTGCCATGGGAGAGGTGCAAGCACAGAAGCGTGCCCACCACCACTGCCTCCTCCGCACGTCTTCCCGGCAAGTCCTCCTCGGTGCGATGCCGCGAGACTGGCGGCGGCATCCTTTGTTTTCCTTCCCCGAGCCCGGGCAGCCCTCCTCCTCCTCCTCCTCCCCACCACCACCACCCCGGGGCCAGGCTGCAGCCCGGCAGGTCCCCGGGGCGGTTTCTCAGAAAGCGTAACCGTTTCTGCAGAAAGTTTGGCAGCTCGGGCCAATGGTAGGAGTTTCTTTAATCAACTCAAATTGCATTTTCTGCAGATAAGTCTCCCACTCTCGGCCGCCAAGAAAAAGCCAGCCGGACGGGAGCAAAAAAAAAAAACCCCAACACAACCCCCCCACAGAGGCTGCAAAGTCACCGCGTAAGCTCGCAGGGTGATTATTTATAGCCTTTCCCTCTGCAAAAGCCAAAAATAATTGTTCCAGCCCAATTACCAAATTTCTGAACGCTTGGCTCAGGGGTAGCCACTGAAGTGCCGTGCCTCGAACTGCTTGCAATTAGCACCCGGCAAGGTGGGACGGCTAACGGCAGCGGGCATCTCCGGAGAGCTGGCATGCCGTCGGCACGGCGGCGCTTCCCGGATGCCGGGTTTTGGTGAGGAGGACGTGTCTTATGAACCCAACCTCCATGGGGTTGAGCTGGGGCTCCGAAGAGGTTCCCCAATAAAGCGCTGGGCTCTAATGAGGTGTTCCTGCAGCCCGTGCTGAACCCCAGAAGCCCCTGTAAAGGTCTGACCACGGACACTGGCTGGGAACACGCATGGGAAAACACCGAGTTGGGTTCCTTCCACCCTGTCCCGAAGCCCAGCAAGACCAAAAGCCTTCTGCAGCCCCCTGCTCAGACTCCTTCCCCAGCCGCTTCAGCCCTCCCTCGGCTTCCCATCCCTCCTTACGAGCCCTCTGGTTTTGTTTGGAGAGTGTTTTTCCTTCTCCCTCGGCTCAACCCACCTACGCCGCTGCTGCCTTTTCTACCGGCAGCGAAGGCAGGCGAAGAGGAGCGGCCGCGTTTCGCATGGGAAGCGGGGGAAAGCGCCAGGCGCCCGCTCCGAGTCCCCTACCTCGGCACATCTTGCCTGATATTACACATATACACCAAAAACGCTGGTGATGGAGCCAAGCCAAGGGGCAATTCAGGGCTGTACAGGTGCTGCGCTTGCAGTCAAAACCGATCCCCCAGGTTGGGTATCACACATTTTGGGGATGTTCATCTCTTGACAACCCCATAAAGAACAACCCAGCCGCTCACAACCCAGTATGAGCCCCCCCGGGCAGGTGGAGAGCCCCCCGGCACGGCTGCCTTCGGAGGGAGAGAGCCCAGGCTCCCTCTGCGCCCCACTTCTGTGTCTGCTGGCTCGACCCGTTGGGAGGTCTCAAAAAAATACCAGTTTTGTAAAAAGCAGGTGAAGCAGAGGGGAACCGAGCTGCTCCGGTGGCCCCAGCCGAAGAGCCAGCAGGAGCCCGGCTGTGGAGGCGCCTGCCTGGGAACCCAGAGACGCTCCCAAAGCAAACCCACAAATAAACGCATTTGTTTCTTTTTAGAGATAGCCTAAAATTTTTCTGTATTGGGAAGGGAGTTTTCCTTTGGTATCTCCTTTGGGAGGACCAGACGTGTCGTGCCGAGCTGCTCTCGCGACAGCAATCACCCGAGGTCCCCGTGAGATGCACCCCACGCTGCAGAGCACCCAGTCGCCAGCACGTGCTTCCAACTCAGGCAGCCAGTGAAGCTGCAAACTCCAAAAAAACCCCAAAACCTGCCCGTTCCCTTCCACGTGACTCATCCCACCGCACGACCATCCTCGTCCCGGGGATGACCTGAGGAGCTCTTCCTCCCAGGCGCAGAGGAGGGGGCTGCAGACCCTCCTGGGGATCCACCTCCATGGGACACCTCCAACTACAACCAGCCTGGGCTTCAAACTGACCTAGAAGACCAACGAGTCCCCAGCTGGGGGGGATACGGGTGGGGGGACCCCATCTTTACCCCAGCAAGCGCTGCCCCCCCCTCCCCATGAGGCTGCGCCGGCTCCATCCGCTCCCGCGATCCAAGCGGAGCAGATGGCACGCGCAACACTTACGGCTTCGCTTTCCAGCCGCCATCGCAGAGCTGCTTCTCAGCAGGGCGGAGGCGGGGGGGAGACGGCTTTTTTTTTTTTTTTTTATTTTCCCTGGGAATTTTGATTTTCTTTAAAAAAACACGTATAATCCTGTGCTTGAGACCCATGAGCCCCTGGCAGGCAGAGCGCGGTGCTCTGTGGACGGACGGTGCGTGCCCGATGATTGGCAGTCTGTCTGTCTGTCCGTCCCTGGGGAACCGGCTGACCGCCCAAAATCCCTATCAAGAGGGACAAATCCTGGAAAGCCTCACGAAGCAGAAATGGAGGGGAAAAAGGGATGAAGTGATCAAAAAAAGGGCTTTCTAGGGATTCTGCTGGCTCTCCTGGATTTCCTCCCTTTTGATGGCTCATCCCCAGCTCACCAAGGCGCAGCTTCTGCCTCTGCCACCCCGATGGGGCGGGCAAGGGGTCAGAGAAGCATGCCCCAAGCAGAGGAGGCCCAGAGGGAAAGCCGAGCCGTGTTTCGGCTCCCTGGGACATTGGTCCTGCTGTCTCCGTTGGCTAAGACGGAGCAAGGGAGATGCTGTCCCACCCGGGGCGACGACGGGCTCCAGGAGCATTCGCCAAATGGGAGACCAAGACCTGCCCTGGGTCCGATGCTGCAGCACGCCACGGTCCTCTTGTCCTACGCCGATGGCTCAAACCAGGTTTTTTGCTTCCCGGTGGAAGCCAACACCTAGAATGAGGCTGGGAAACCATAAATCTGGGCATCGCAGACACCAGATTGCTTTCAGCAGCCGCACTCTGCACAGAGCTCGGCGATAAGTAACAAAAAGTCTGCGCTTTGCGCCGCTGATTTCTTGTCTGGGGATGCATAAAACCTGGGAGATGACAGATCGGCACCTCGATCCAAGAGCATCCCCGCGCTCGCTCTGCCGGAGAGGCAGATAAACAAAGGCGGCTCTCCCCGGCGTCCACAGGCAGCTGCCACCGCCGCCGTGCGATAGCGGGAGGGGGAAAAAACAAAAGAGCTCTGCACCGCCGGGATCTGCGGGAACGGGATGCTCCCGGCGCTATCCCAGCCCCTTTATTCCGTTGGTACCCGCAGGGAGCTTGGCCCCGGCCCCTCGGATAACCCCCTTCCCCGGGGGTCTCCTTGCCCAGTCGCCGCGGCTGGATGCCAAGGGCAGCGCCATACGCCATAACCACTCGGCATCGCACGGCGAAGAGGAAAACACCCTGGTTTGGGGCACGGAGAGCGGCTCGGCCATCCCGGCAAAGAGCTCAACGACGATTTGGACCAGGCTGCAGCGGTTTTGTGCCGACGGGTGCTGCGGGGCGCGATAGACACCCATCCCAAATCCCACGCGGGACTGCGCAGGCAGAAGGGTTTGAGCGCCTGTCCGACGGCGCCCAGAGATTCGGTGAGGTCAGATATTTGGCAGGGAGGTTTTCTGATGCGGTGTCTTAATTTAGACGGCCTCATCGCTCGCAAGGAGCGGCGAGCGCTCACCGATGCTTCGCATGGGGCGGTCATGACAGCAAGGGAAAAGGGAGCGTGCTGGGAAATACCAACTTGAGGATGTTTCCAAGAAAAGAAAAAAAAACAAAAAGAAGAAAAAGGCCATGGCTGCGGCACTGAAGCGCCCAGGTCTTGGCCCATCCATACGAGGACATGTGCCGGTCATGCTCGCCTGGCCTCGTGAGCTCAGAGCAGCCTAAAGCAGCCGGAATAACGCTACCACGCTCCTCCCAAACCCACCCTCCCTCCCCAAAACACTGGCTGGACCCCTGCATCTCATCTCCACCACCTTTACAACCGCTGCGGACCTGCGCTCCCCTCTTCATGCCCCATCGGTTCGCTGCGAGAGCCCCGCTGCTGGGCTTCACCCCGTCAGAGCAGCACGGACCTCAAAATTTGGGTTTTGGAAGTGCCAAGGAGAGCATCTCTAGCTCCCGGGGGCCGCAGAGGTTATTTCACCAGGCCACCGCAGTGAATCCTTCGGAAGGAGGGAAGGCAAGGCAGGAAACCATCTTTGCGACCCCAAAGTTGAATAATTAGCACCTGGGCTGCGGGAAGCTCTCTCCCCCTCCCCGGGCACCAGCTCCCAGGACCCACCAGCGCCCGGGGAGGGGACCGCGCTGCCGGCCCCCCCGGGGCTTCGCCGAGGAATGCCGGGGGCGGCGGCGGGGGGGAGCAGCCGCGGCGGCGGCGCTGGGAAGGGAACCAGCTGGAGAGCCGCAGCCTCATGAAATAATGAAATGCCAAACCAACCCCTGCATCTTCCACAGTCTCTCAGGTCACCTACCAGATTAGGAGGCCTGTTGCTAAGGCAACCATATCTTGCAAGTGCTAGCTGAACTTCCCCATCGTTTTTAACCCTTTAAGGAGCAAAAAAAAAACCAAAAAAAAACCCCCCAAAAGAAAGATATATAAAAAAAATAAAAATAAAAGGGTAATGCCAATGATGCAACCCGCGGGAGACCGGCGGAGGCAAAGGGGGGGCAGCTGGGAAAGGGAAATAAAAGAAAAGGCGCCCCAGCAGCCGCCTCCCGCGCGATGCACGCCGTGCTGGCTCCCTTCCAGGCGGCTAATAAAATTATTCGGCATCCGCGCACGCACGCAAGACCCGGCAAACTTTTGATGCGCCTGGCACGGCAGCGGGGGGAAAAAAAAAAAAAAACCAAACAAAACACACCAACAACAAAAAGTCAGGTTACGCATATGAAATGGGGGCAAACAAAGCAAAAATGGAACTTTTTTCTTTTTTTTTTTAAACACAAGCCCTCGCGGCCTCACAGACGCTGGGCAAGCCCTGCTGCCGAGGCAAGCAGCCGGCAGGCCGGCGCCGCACGAGAGGGGACAGATGGCCGGCGCTGTGCCCGGCAGCAACGTCGGGATGGAGGCGATGGGCGCCCACGGCCACCCCGCCAGTTTTGCTGCAACCAAGGGCCAGGAGCATCCACAACGGGCACACACAGCTTGTGCTCTGCGATGCTAAAATAAAATAAAAATAAAAATAGCCCCCTCACCACCCAGGGATCATGTCCCAGCGGGGTGATGGGGACCACGGTCCCCTCCTCTGGGAGGATAAAACCCCGTTTTGAACGCACACAAGCGGGGAGCCCCAAATATTGCAGCTTGCTGGGATAACGGGGAGGCTTGCGAGCAATAAGAAATAAAAAAAGGAGCAAGGCGATGCACAGGCAGCGCAAGGGGAAAAGAAGGAGGGAGGGGAGAAAGAGGCATGGAAACGAGGAGAAAATGTGGAGCGGCATAAATCAGGCGGGCGGGGGGAGCGGAGCCGGGGAGGCACGGCAGCACGTGCTGCCTTCCAAGCGCGCGGGCAGCGCACGCGGCCGGCTCCTGCCCGGCGGGGTTTGCACCGGGAAGTAAACCGGCCTCGTGCCCCGGGGAAAGGGGCTCCCACACCCCCCCCGGGTGCTAATTCAGGGTGGGGTACGGGCTCTGCCACCCAACACACCATTGCTGTTCCCTCCATCAAAATCTCTCTGGGAAAGAAAAAGCCTCCACTGGCACCAGTGCAAAAGATGCTCAATGGCAAAAATTTAGGGGATCCCCCTTTTAGCATCCCCCTTCCCACCCTCGGGTCAGGGTGGGGACAGCAAGTGTGACAATTCCTGCTGAATTCCTCTCAAATGAGGGCAGCAAGATGGGAACTTGCTCCCAAAGCCACCTTCTTCCCACCAGCCCGCTCCAAAATCATCATAAAGAGAGGTGCAAGGGTCCGTGCAAACCCAGCCCCGCTGTGCTCTGGTGAGATGGGCTCGCGGCCGGGCCACCGCGCCGAGGGGCTGCCGGCACTGCCGCCTGCTCCGGTCCTGCCCCCCGACCTCGCCCCCGCGCCGGCACCCCTGCACCTTGCCAACTGGCTGGCGGGAGAAACTTAATTAACCATGTCCGTCAACCCCAAACATCTGTAACCAGCAAAATTTACAACCAGAAATAAAGAGGAGTGACCTTCGCGGTGTTGAAAGACAGTTGGGTTCTTGTATTACAACGGCGGGGACAGGCAAAATTCATTATCTCTAATAGCCGTCCTTATAACCAGATTAAACACAAAGGCAGCAATTCCATATTCCCTGACCCGCCGCCGTCCCCATCCCGAGCGGAGGGGAGCTCCCCTCTGCCGCAGCGCCGCTCGCACAAACCCCCTCGCTGCAAACTCAGTCGATGTTTATGCATGTGGCGATCTCCACCCCTCCTCCCCGGGAAAGACAATACCCCGGCTCGTCCCACTCCCACCCCACGGGCCTGGGGACACCCAGCTGGTGTCGCATCCCTCCTCCCAGTCCTTCTCCGGGCAGCGCCGGGGCGATGCTCGGCTCCCCCGCCAGCATCCCGGGGGGTACCGGCGGCGAGCTCCCCCCCACGCCAGGGATGCTGGGGTGGTACCCGCTGCAGATGTTTGCTCACAGGATGCAAGGGGCAAACAAACGGAGCCCGGCCCTCCAGAAATAATCATCGTCGCGTCCTAGTGCACGTACGTTCTCGAGCACGAAGGCTTTTGTCCTGAAGACGCAGCCAAGGCTTTCACCTCTGGCTGCGAGATGCACGCGGTGCCAATCACCGGCCGGGGAGCGAGAGCCTGTTATTTTCATCAGAGGATGTTCTCTGTGGGGACCTTCAGCTGCCAGCCAGGAGAAACAAGCCACTGGAGAAAACTGGAGCCTCTTAATGGCTTTTTCTTCGCCAGCCCCGGCCCTGGCAGCGGCGTGAGGGCAGCTCCTTCTCCAGAAGATGAGCACCAGCGGGGCCAGCTGGTTTCTCCTGTGTTCAGCAGCAACAAGTCAAACTGCTTGGAAAACACTTAAGGTGGGGGGGGGAGGGAAGCTTCAAATGGACCAGGCGGATGGTGCACCGCGCTGGAGCAACGGTAAAAGTTAAAATTAATTAGCTGGCAGGATGACAAAGAAGCCATTGTGCAGCACGGTGGAGCAATCCAAGTACAAAGGCTTTATATAAGTCATGTTGAAAACTCCTTGATGACTGCAGGTAAGGACGGACAAGCTGTCAGGACGTGCCACGACACCCTGAAGGGCTCTAGGACAAGCAAGAAAATGTGCTTTTAATGATGAAAGGAGCCCTGGGAGCCCCAGCCTGGACCTTCTCTCCAGAGAAGACCGGCAAAGGCGTGAAGCGCCTGGGAGTTATCGGTGCTGCGATGCCCAGGATAAAACAAAACCAGCTGGTTTGGGTTTTTCCATGGAAAATCGCGCTCGAGCTGGGCTGAAGACGCCCGTGCGTAACATGGGCCAGCGTTCGCTTCCTTGTGAGCTCCCAGCTCTGTCCCCAGCCATACCCCACCAAGCACAACCCTGCCGAAAGCCTCCCTGATGAGACCAAGCGTTCTGAAGCGTGGCTGCCCCTGCCTCAAACCAGACCCCAACGGGGTTTTACAAAACCAGACCTACCTCCTGGTTCACGCCTTGCAGAGAAAGACCCCAACAGCCCAAGGGGCTCCATCACCAACAGGCAGAGCCGGGTTCTGCTCCTCGGGGAGGAACGCGCCCCCTCCCAGAGCCCCTGGGGACGCAGGAGGCGGGTGAGGGGGGCTGAAGCTGAGATGGAGACTCACCCCAATGCTGCTCCCAGCCACAACCCCCCCCCCCTTCACCTCCCGGCCCCGCAGGCAGATGGGCGGTGGTGCGGGGGGAGGCCGGGTGTGATTTACACCCCACCAGCTGCACGGCTCTCCCACAGAAAGGAGCCGAGGGGGAGGGAAGCACCTCTCCCTCCTCCTCTTCCTCGCTGCAAGCATCGCTCCCAGGCAGGGGGACGTGGGGGCTCAAGCAGCCCCCGCGCCCCACAGGCTGTCCTTAACCCAATGGGGCTCCCCTCAAAAACGGGGACGAGCACCCAGCGAGGGCCGGGCAGAGCAGGAGGGCAAGGAGGATGCTCTGCCAGGCTTTGGCAGGGCAGCAGAGCCGAGCGCGATGCTGCAGCCTTATCTGCCCACCCCAAACCAGGGCCCGCTGCGAGGAAGCGCCCTGCCCCCTTCCTCGGCCTGCACCGCCTTTTTTTCCACTTAAAAAACCCCAAAACAAACCAAGCTCCCAGCTCCTCCCCAGCCCAGAAGCTGAGCTGCAAGGCGCAGCTCGGGCAGGCAGCAGCTCCCTGCCTGCCCGGGGGGGCAGAGCCGGGCACCGCCAGCTGCCCGCGGGGGGGACGCAGGGGCTTTTCCCCCTTACCGCTGCCAGAAAGGAATAAATAAGCAAAGCCAAGGCTTGGGACACCCTCGCAGCAAGCCTGTTTTGGGAGGAAAGGGGATGCCAGCCGGTCGCTCGCCTTGGTGGGCGCCTGTCGGTGCTGGACCAGGGGCCCCGAGTGCAACGGCAGCCGCACGGGTGGGAGCTGGGGCAGGAGGGGGATGCAGGAGAAAACCCACAGCAGGCAGGAGGGACCAGCTCCGGGCTGGCATGCCCACCGGGAACACCATGGGATGCTGGCACCCCCACCATGCCAGGCAGGTCATGCTCACTGGTGAGGCAGAGCCACTGCAGTGCAACCTCTGCTTCGGTTTGTAGCCAAAAAATCCCAATTATAGGTGCGAGCTGAGCACTGCGAGGCTGTATGAAACCATCCCAAATCCAGGGAAAATGGGAGGGAAAAACCCCCACGCCAGACCCTGTTTGAGGCGGGCAGGAGGGGCGGCGAGAGCTCATTTTCACTACAGAAAGCCGCCGCACCCCGGGAGGAGAGGCGCCAGATCAAATGTTTCAAGGGTTGATGCAGAAACATTAAAAAAAAAAAAAATTAAAAAGAAAATGTTAGCTTAAGACACAGCCAGAGGTCTTCCTTTGGACTTTATCTTGAGGCAGCAGGCTGCAGCGGCGCTGCCTCGCACACGGACAGACAGACCGACCCTGCAGCCTCCTGCCCGGCCCGGGGAACGCGGAGGTGGAAATCACCTTGCTAAAAGCCACTGGTTGTGGTGGCGATGGCCAGGGAGGAGGAAGAGTAAGGCAGGTGGGAGAGCGCTTGTTGGCCAGGCACGAAGTGCTGCTCTGCTCTGCCACCCCAACCATATGCCAAATATACAGGGACATACACCTATATCTATCTATATCCATATGTATATCTTAATTCTGCATATTGCGTAGATATAATTGCATATACACACACACATATGTATTTTTACTTAATTCAGACGTTAGCAGCCTCCATGCACACAGCATTTAACTCAGGCAGGAGAGTGAGCATTTCTACTCTTCTCCCAAAAAAATCTATGATTTAAATGCACAAACTTGAGACAAAAGAAAAGCTGGCCTTAGCGCAGGGGGAGCGGCACCCCATCCATGCCCAAACCTTACCCAAAGCCCCCTGGATGCCCTTCTCACCCCGGCCGGGCACAGGGGATGGCCGTCACGGCCGCAGGATGCAGGGACGGGAGCAGGGAGGTGGCGGGGCTGGGGGGGGTGTAGCTGGGTCCCACCATGTGTGGGAAGCGGCACCCACAAGCAGCTGCCCCGTATTTTGGAAATCCCCCCCTCGACTGCACAGCTGTAGCTTTGAACTCGGCTCCTGGCACTTGCGGCCACAAGCAGGAGTTTAAATGAAGAAAAAACAACCCCAAACCGAGGCTGAGGCGAGGTATTTGTTTACTTGCAAAGAGCCGTTTTCACTCCCCGCCAGCCCGGAGGAAAGCGCGGCTTCCGCCCCGCCGAGCCCCCCAGCCCCCGAGGGGGTGTCCCGTCCCCCCCCCGGGATCTGCGGGGCCAGGACTCAGAGGGAGAAGCTGCTGGGAAATAAGGGGGGGTCGTGCTCGTGGTCTGAGCAGAAGCCTCAGCGGAGTTTCATAACCTGACCCACGAGTGGGATGCTGGCGAGGCGGCCGCGAGATGCTCACGGGGACGCGGCCCGCTCCGTGGTCCCCGGGGGCAGAGCGGGGCAGACCCCCGCCATCGGCCAGGCTGGGATGCACCAGGGCGGGCACGAGCTGCTCCGGGCGCCGCACCTCGCCCTCTGCCATCCCCTCTGTTTATACGGATCTCAAGGAAAAGCAGGACTGAACGCTGCTGCAGCAGCTCCCCCAGCTCCTCTCTCGAGCACCCCCGTCAGCGAGGGTTTCGCGCAGCCGGGTGCCATTTAGGTGGTGCCGGCTCTGCTGCGGGGACGCGCGCGGTGAAAGAGGAGAAAGAGCCGGAGCCCCCCGCCCACTCCCCGGGACCAGCTCCGGCAGCTGTTTCCAATAGATCCAGGGACGGCTTTACAAGAGAAAAATAGGGAACAAAAGGTAGGAGAAAATCCAAGTTTCCAAGGTAAGGAAGGAAATGATCAGGAGAACAGGAAAGCCTCACTCGTACCCAATACACGGCGTCCTGACCTAACGAACCTCCCCGCTGCCCGCCGCAGCAGGACGGAGAGCCCCCCCTGTGCCGGACCGCCGGCCAGCCTCCCCGGCACGGCATGGCACAGCGCGGCGGCTCGCGGCCCCTCGCCCTCTTTGTTCCTCCGAAGGGACCCCGGAAAGCCGGGGAGGGCAGGGCTGCGAGCTTTGTGCTCGCCCAGAGCCGAGCATCTGCCGGGGGCGGCCGCTCCCCCCGCAGCCCACCGCGCCGGGTCCCCTCGCCGGCCTCACCGCGCTCGCCCACGTGGCCGCGGCGCCGCCGGGGCAAACAATGGGATGGCGCGGGCTGCCGCGCTCGCCACGCAAGGCCTTCCTCCTCCTCCTCCTCCCCGCTGTGGGCTTTGCCTGCCACTGGGAGCTGGCCCCTTGCGAGCACCAGGGGGGATTTAAAAAAAAATACAAAAACCCCACAGAAAATAAAAAAGATTCAAATCTGCCTCGCTGCTGCACATCGGTTCGTACAAGGCGAGGGCATGCTGACCTGCGCACGCCGAGACGGGCGATGGGGACCTCCCTGGGCAGCACCCAGGTACCCACCCCAGCACCCAGGGGTGCAGGGGGTCCCCACCCATGGGGCAAACCCCCACCTGCCCTCCCATCATCAGCCAGGATTGAATAAATCTCCTCCTGTCCCACCCCTGGCTTTTCAGGAGAAACCCCCTCCCGGATTGGAGCCAGAGAAACTTTGCATCTTCACACCATTTGTTGACATAAAATCCATCCCCTGCCTTACTTTTGCAGAGGCGCTCGGGGTGGGGTGGAGGGGGGGAACGTCTGTTTCCATTTGAAACTGTCAAAATTAGCATTCAGTAATTAAAAATCACACCCTTTCTCTTAATAACCTAACCAGCATGATACAATCAGGTTGTGCCAACTCTTTAATCTAATTGACTAATTACAGATTTTAATTTAGTCAGTTACTGAACAACTGTTGACAATTTGTTTTCATTAGGGACAGAACAGGATAAATATTTAGGCTCCCCAGTCAAAGACTAAGACATAAGCTCTGGGCTCTGACCTCCGGATTCGCGCTGGCGGCTTCTCCATCGGCACCACCCATGGAAAGGTGCCGCTCCGAAACACCCCGGTCCCGCTGCCAGGCAGCGGCAAGCGCGACAGCGGAGGTTGCTCCGTCGCGACAGCCGATATTGTTTAAAATATAAAATTAAACTAATCCAGCTTTGCATGGTGCTCCAGTAAAAGCGGGGTCTAAGGGACACTCAGGCTCGGAGGCGGGATGGGCACACCAGTACCCTAAACTGGGAGGGAAGGCTGAGCCCAGCGCGCTGCCGGGAGAGGGAATTTCTGTATTTATTCCTTTTTTTTTTTTTAAAGTGATGTGGAGTTTTGCAGCTGCTCCTGGCAGCCTGCCACTCCCGAAGGAAACTCCTCTCTCCGGTTACCTACTGGGGAACCCTGTCCCTGCAGAGCGGAGCTGGATGGAGCCCAGACGCGGCGCGGTCCCGCACGGAGATGGGACGGAGCTGTGCGTGCCGCTGGCCGAGCCCCGTGCCCAGGGCTCCGGCGATGCCCGTGGGGCTCCTGGGGACCATGCAAAGCTGTTCCCAACTCCTATCCCTGCATTCCGCCTAATCTGCCCCCAAAACGCCTGCTCTCCTACGCATTACGTTTCTCACATACTGGCTGCAAAGGGCACACTGCAGAAGCACTTTTGGACCACCACCACCACGTGCACAGACGCACTCGTGGACCACCACCGCTGCAGAGGCACTCATGGACCTCCACCACCACCACTGCAGAGGCACTCATGGACCTCCACCACTGCAGAGGCACTCATGGACCTCCACCACCACCGCGTGCACAGAAGCACTCAGGGACCACCACCACCACATGCACAGAAGCACTCATGGAGCTCCACCACCACCACGTGCACAGACGCACTCAGCGACCACCACCACCATCACGCATGCTGGTCCCACCCCCACCCCACACAACCGCGGGTGCTTGGAGCAAGAGTCTCGCAGCCTTTGCCTGGTCCTGGAGCAAGCAGACAGCTCGGCACAGGAGAGACGACGGTCACACCAAACCCCTCGTGCATGCAGAGCATCTCCTCCCGGGAAGGGTCTCACGTGGCCATCTCGCCTGCCGAGGCGCCACACCACGAGGTGGCCATGCAGACCCCGGGGAGCAGAAGATGCTGTGACAACAGGGATATGCCCCCTGCAGCCCTGGGACCCCCTGGCAGCGCTGCCAGGACAAGGTGCCCGTCCTGCAGCTGGCCGGGGCGCGACGGGGCAGATATGGCAGAAAAAGACCATTTCCCACATCTCGCCTCCGAAGCGTGGCTGGGAGGGCGCTTACAGCGAGGAAACGGCTGGGTTTGGGGTCCACACTCCAGTGCCGGGGTGACAACCCCAGCCCGTACCGCCAACGGGCCAAACCCTTCCAGCCCCTTGGGTTTCACCGCGTTCCCCACCGGTTGAAGTCTTGCACGCTAACGCCAGCAAGCCACGTGCATCCATCTCCAGGGGCTTCAGAAACCCCCTCACCAAGATCTCAATCCAAAGGGAACTGTTTTCAGATGGTGGGGAAAAAGGAGGAGCCCTGGTTGTCCCCAACCAGAATGGGAGGACATGAGCCCCAAGCACCCCATCTTTTCCCAGACCAACCGCCGCTTTTCCAGCAGCAATCGCCCCCGCTGCAGCAGAGCATCCTTCCAGACCCAAGTCAGAAAGAACTGCAGCAGCTTTCTGAAGTTTAAAAAAAAAAAAAAAAAAAAATCAATGCTTTGCCTTAATGGCAAGTTGAAGCCACCGCTCCGTAGATCTTGCGCTGCAAGGAAAACAGCATTTCAAATGCTCCCAAGCGTGGGTCCTTCTCAGGGGGGTGCTGGGGGGAGCGGAGGAGGAGAAAGATGAAGTCAAAGTCTCCAGCGGCCAAAGGCTACCCTGATTTTTCTCTCCTGCACGTTGATGCTCTGAGCTGGCTGCGCAGGCAGAGCAATACCACAAAAAGTATGTAGCAACAGTCAACTAGATTTAAGTTCATTTTCTGTAGCTCGAGGCCAAAATCGACTGAAGTGGTTCTGGTGATCAAGTTTTCTGCAATTCCCCTTTCTATGTATTAGCTCTTTGACAGAAATTCACTGCGGTATTTAAACTGGCAGTCATCACCGCTAACTCAAATTGTATTGGCTTTCACGGCGTTGAAATGCTCAACTGCGACCAGCCATCGGCCAATTCCCAGATAACGTGGCGGATGAAATCCCCTGTCATGCCGAGCGATCCCATTGCAAGCTCCTGGCTCTGGGAGCGCACGGGAGCGCACCGTAACGCCGGCGCGCTCACCATGGGGCTTTGCCTGGTGGAGGAGCCCAAATCAATGGCTATGGGTTGAGTTTTAGGAGTCAATGGGTGCTCGTGGTGCTGTTAACTTGGATAAACTCTTTTGATACAGGCGGGAGAGGCTGACTAATAACCCTCGGACCAGCACAACTCGTTAGTTGCGTTAACAGACTCGCAGACATGCTGGAGATGGAAGGAAAGAGAAGCACGGCTTTCCTCCCGCCTGCGCCTGGCGAATCCCCGCTCCCATCACCCTCTCCCAACAAGCACGTTTCTACCGAGTCCCAGCGGCCTTTTGTCCCAGCTTGGGAGAAAAACCTCAGGGGAAAGGTAAGAAGCAATATTCCCAAGCCATGGCAAGAGCCCATGGCTTTTAAGGGTCCCCCCAAAACAGAAGGGTGGGATTTTTCCTTTTTCTTTTTTTTGCCTCGCTAGAAGGAGTTCCGTATTAAAAACTAGAGGGGGAAATTGGCGATTTGTCCTGCTGCTCCTAATAGTTTTCATACGGTTACGCTGGGAAATGAAGTGGAAATGACGCAGCATGCAAATCCCACCGTTAGCACCCCGCTAACGAGGCGCGCCACTCCTCCTCCCGAAGACGCATCTCCCGGGCAAGCACCCCTCCGGCGCCGGCTCCGACAGGGCGGCGTGCCAAACCCCGGCTGGCCTGGCATCGCCGCGCTGCTCCTGGAGCTTCCCCCTGGTTTGTGCTTAGAGCGGCAGGGTAAAGACATCGTCTTTGGGTAAATAAACACCGTATTTCGGGCAAACACCGAGCTGGTCGCGCAGAGGTTGCCCATCATTGGCGAAGTGTAAATATGCTGCTCTACCAATCCGGGCCAAAGCTTGTATCGGGATATTTTTAACCACAACCACCATACGAAGTGATTCATCACTCGCTGGTCCAGCCCCGTTTGGGGCTCGTACCCCGTTTTAGCTGCCATGTGGGGTTTGGGGCTTGATAAAACCCTGCATTCCAGCCCTGGTGCCCATCAGCGAAGCCAACCGCTGCGCTCGCCGGCACCGGCAGCCCGCCCCAGCACGCAGGCTGGCAAGAAACAAGGCGCTATTCATACATCCCCGGTTATCATTCGGTTCTTTGGTCAATATTTAAGTTTTGGCTGGGTAGGTCCCTTGCCCTATAAAGTACACGCCGTGCCGGGAAAGCACCGCTGCCCGGAGAGGGACTGTGCCGTGAGCATCTGCCACCGGCCACGCCGGGGAGGAGAAGCACAACCCCCGTTCTGAGGCCAAAACATGCCTGGGGAAACCCAACCAGTGCCACCAAACCAAGGCACAGGGGAGGGAAAATCTTCTTACGAGTCTTCGCGGTAAAACCCAAAAGGTAAAGCACTTGGGGCTGTTACAAAACTGCATTACACCGAGAATTAAAAACAATCAGGATTGTGTCTATTTACTGTAAGCTTAAAGCAACGTGTATTAAAGAAGTTTATGCGAATCATCTAATGCACTCAGGCCTATTGTTAGAATTATTACCAAGCTAAAAAAAAAGATTAATTTCTCTAAATACACTAAATCCTCAGACACGATGAGGAGGCTGCTGTGAACAGAGCATTACCATGTCTTGGTTGCTAATGTCATCTTCACCTGCGACTTTGCTGCTTGAAGATCTACCTTTGCCTTGTTCCCGCTGGGCCTGCTGTCCCAACCGGCCTCCAAAAACACCAGAATTTGGCCCAAAACACCCAGGAAGCAAGTGGCTGCCCCTGCCGAGCCAAGCGCTGGCGGATGTGCCACTGGTTGTCAGCTCTGCCCCTTGGTTCAGGAGTTCACCATCTTAACCCAACCCAGTAAAAACAAGCGATGCAGAGAGCAAATAACCAGACCCGCTTCCCCCACGCTCCGGCAGGACGGGCATCTTCCCACGCCGGGCAGAGCGGAGAGGCAGCTCAGCAGCCGGCCGAGGCTCCCCGGCAGCCCGGCACTGCCTGCGCCCCAGGCTGACCGCCGCATCCAGCGCCAGCACGCAGGAGCGCCGCGCAGGTCCCCGAGACGCTCGCCCGGCGCTGCTCCCAGCAAACCCTTGCGCATCCCAACCCAGGCATGTCGAGGCAACGAGAAACTCGGGAAGGGAGGAAAAACGGTTTCCATACCGTAGGCTCCCTGGAGCAGACAAAACCAGCTCCTGCTACAGGGTTTAAACTCACTTGACTGGGGTCCAAGCCCGCAGCCAGGTGACTAATCCTTCGATGCAAATTCCTCCCGACGCAGAGGATGCGGGCGACGCACGTGGGACGGGAGTGGGCAGCCCACCCATCGCCCACCAGAGCCGAGACGCCACACGCTCTCGCTAAGCAGAGTCTTTTCGGGAAGCACCTCATGCCCAGCGTCCTGCCCCAGAAGCATCATCCCTGGGTCACGCTAACACCTCTGCGGACAACAACCCAAAACACCGACAGATGAAATGCACACCATCAACCAAGGGGGGTCTGCAACACCACCTTCATTCAACGAGCAAACACCTTCGCCTTGCTGGTCTCCAGGGAGGACTCGGACAACCAAAGCAGCCCCCAGCCTCGCCAAAGGCAGCGAAATATTCATTGGGGCATTCAACAGCATTTTGGGAAATCCCCCCCTCCTCCCCACCGCGATCCAACCCCTGCCCACCCTTCGAGATGTCCTCAGCACGAAACATCTCACCATCGATCCTCTAGTAAACGCTTTGTTGTCCATTGCTACGCAAAACTGCTTAATTCTACCAGAAGCCTGAATGCCTTTAAGTGCTTAAGATAAGTATCTGAGCTAATTTACATAATTGCAACATTATGAAATACTGTTCAGTCAAATCAGAACATTGTTGGTTAAAAAACCACGCTTTTGCCAGTCGGTTATGTTGGCTCCCGGTGCGCCGGAGAAGCCCAATGCTGTAATTACCGCGAGGATTAGAAACTTGTTACTCACGTAGTCATGAAAGGCTTTCGCTTCACTCGAATGTTCACAAGTGTCTCGCCTTTCGGGAGCTGCGCAGTAAAGGTCCCAAAACACGCTGCGTGGCGGAGAAAGCCAAGAGAGGAGGCAGTTACTCATCAGGGCTCGCGCACCGAGATGGGGGGTCATCGGAGGTGAGCAGCTTCCCACCCCGTCGGGCCCACGGTCGGGGAGGGGACCTCAGCCGGATCCGGCTGCGCATCCGAGCTCGACGCCGCTCGGACGTCTGGAAGCGCCTGACCCGGCGCTGCTGCCCCCAGGATGGGTGATGGCGGGCGTTTTCAGAGGCAAAAGTAGCCTTTAAGGGGTAACAACCGTGGCACTTCAGGGACTTCTCCAGCCCCCACAGCAGCGCTGCCACCTCGCCCTGCCTTCCCCCCCGGGCGCCCCAAGGGCCCCGCCACAACTCGGTCCCTCCAGCCGGCCCCAGCGGCTTTCCGGCCCCGCTGGGAGCCGCGCTGCCGCCGAGGGCTGCCAGGCAGGAGGCCTGCCCGCCGGCCTGCCGCCTCCGAGCCCGCCGCCGCTGCCCGCCCGCTCCCGCGGGGCCGGGGGTGGCTCCGCCGCGCCTCGACGCCCTGCGGGGAGCGGGAGCGAGGAGCCGGGGCGGTGTGGGGCTCGGCGAGCCCCACGGCGCGCCGCTGCTGACTCACGCCGTCGCCGGGGCTTTACCCCGTGGGGCCGCGCTCCAGCGGTGCAACCACCCCGGGGCTGGCGGGCAGCCTGGCCGCTCCCACCCGCGACGGGGCACCGTGGGGTGCTCCCACCCGCCTGGACGGTTCCCCCACCCCCCCCAGCACTTACCACCACCAGGAGTGCAGGAAGCCGGGGGGCTCGCCCAGCGTGATGTTCTTCTCCCACCGGATCTGCGGGCGAGAGGAAGGCGGGGGTGGGGGGGCGGGAGGGGGTGGTGGTGGTGGTGGTGGGTGGGGGGTGGTCACGAGTGGGCGTGGGCCCCCACGCGCGGCGACCCCCCGGCGCCGCCGCCGCCCCGCGCAAGATGGAGGGCGGGCGTGCGTGCGGCGGCGCACAAAGGGCGCGGGGGGCGGCGGGGCTCACCTCGGACAGGAAGGTCTGCGCCGACTTCTGGGCGCCGACGTGCAGCAGGTACTCGTAGACGTACAGCGCCAGCCTGCAACAGCCGAGCGGCGGGTCGGCGGCGGGGGGGGGGAGAGGAAGAGGAGGAGGAGGAGTCCCCCCCGCCCCGCACAAAGCCGCCCCGCCGCCGCCCCGCTCCCCCCCGCTCCTCCCGCCGCCGCGCTTACTTCTCCCGCGCCTGTCCGTCCGAGGGCACCGCCGAGCCCTTCCCTTTAGCGAACATGGTCCGCGCCGAGGAGGGGGGCGGCCGCCGCCGGGAGCCGCTCTGCCCGCCGCCGAGGGAGCGCCGGGGGCTGTCAGAGCGCCGGCCGCCGCCGCGCCCCCATCGCCCCGCGCCCGCCGCCGCCGCTCGCTGCGCCCGCCGCGCCGCTGGCCGCGCACCCGAACGTGGCCGCGCCGGGCACCGCCCCCCTCCGCCGACGGGCGCTCACTCCCGCCAATCACCGGCGAGGAAAGGCGGGGCCGACCCACGCCACGCCCCCCTCCGGAGGGGGCGGGCGGCCTCCCGCGGCGGGGAAGGAGGGAGGGAGAGCGGCGACGTGCGGTCCTAGCGTCCGCCCGGCTCAGCCCGCAGGCGGCGCGGCTCCCCCAGCGCGGTGCCGCGCCATGGCCCTTTAAGGCGCCGGGCCGGGGCGCGCAGCGCCCGGTGATTGGCCGGCGCCGCGGAGACCTCGGAAGGGGGGCCTTGAAACCGCCCGCCGGGCGGCGAAGGGGAGGGGGGAGCGCGTCGGTGAGCCCGGGCGGGCGCTGCCTCTGGCCGCGGCGCCGGGCGGGACCCGCCGGGGCCGGGCCGGAGGCGGTGGGTAGGCGGGGGCCGATCCGGCCTCCCACCACCTCCGACCCGGCCCCGGCGGGTCCCGCCCGGCGCCGCGCACCCCAACCCCGCGCTGCGGGCGGTTGCCTCAGGGCCAGGCGGCCTGGCTGTGAGGAGCCCTGAGGAGAGCCTGGGGCCGGCCTCCCCCGGCTGCCAACTCCAGCGCCTCCAGTCACGGGGCGAGGCTCGCGGCGGGGCCTCGCTGCCTGTTTTGCTTCGCTGCCCTTAAAAACGAGGCGGGGGGTGGGGGGGAAGCCACCCCCGTGGGGCCGGGGAGGGCCGGGTGGTGCCCTGGCCTGGAGCGGGGGCTCCCAGCCCCGCCGCCGCGCTGGGGTCCCTCACAGCGGGCGGCGGGGAGCTCTTTTGCCTCTCACCGGGGGGGTTGCCGGCGGCTTGGGCAGGGCTCCGCTGCACCCCAGGGCACCCCTGCGCTGGGAGGCCGGGTTTTGCGCCCCGCGCCCCACCGACAGCCATTCCTACGGGAACACGGGAGCCCCCCCAAACTAACCGGCGCTTCTGGTGGCAGTTTCCACGGGAACAGATGTTGGAGCAGCACAAAAATAAGGGCTTCAAAGAGCTCTTCCCCCCTGCCCCGGCCTCACCTCTACCTCCGAAATGACTCGCTGAACAAAAACCAGCAGGGACGGAGGCTGCGCGCTGGGTAGGGGTTACGCGATTAGTTACCGGTCGTTAAAATCGGGAGGTTACGCGCATCGAGCCTCATCCTGCAAAACACTGAAGAGCTTGAGGAGTTTGAGCAGGGCCATACGCGCCCCGCAACCCTCCTGCGAGGGCAGGGAGGCTCGGGGCGACGGTGTGGGGAGCCGCGGGGCGTAGGAGTAACTCCTCCGGCGGCGGGAAGTGCTGCACCCCGTGGGAATGTTCACGGCCATCGGGACCTGCCTGAGCAGGGCCAAACTCGCTTTAAAGCAGGGTTTAAAACAAATGGGGCGGGGGGGGGAATCTCCTCGCAATGCGGTAGGTCGAAAAGGATCAAAACTTGAAGGCATCCGAGATCTCTTTGGAAAGAGAAAACCTGGCGCTTTGCACAAGTTTTGCTTTGCAGGGCGGGGGCCGGGGTGACGGCGGAGACGACGAGACGGGCGTAAGAGGCTCTGCTCCACACACGCCTCTGCGGCAGAGACCGGAGGGCCAGGCCAGACAAATCCCAGACTTTGTGTCTCCCGAGCCTTCGCATCCCTCTGCTGCTCTATTGGGCTCAAAAATAACTGGGAGCCTCCCGCAGGACTGAGGCTGTGGGATGAATTTGACCCTCCAGCAGCACGTGAGGTGTTCACTAAATAGCCCTGGTTAAAAATAATACGCTCGTATTCTGTACCTTCTGCGTGGAGGTGGAAAGCATTAATGCCACTGGCGCGACCGGCGCCGTGCCCTCGGCAGCAAAAGGGCCTCTCTGCGCCCAGAATGTCGCCCTGCCCCGCTCCTGCTCATCGGGAGCTTGTTTTCTTTTAACTCTGATTTTCTGGGGTAGGTGAGAGGACAAAAGCCAGCCACCTCCTCTCCCCGACCCCTGGGGTCGTTTGGGACGCGAAGTTAGCCCAGGGAAACGCGACGGCAGCCGGGATCTCTGCCTCCGTAGGTGCCTTCGGCAGTCCGACTGCAGGTCTCCAGCCGGGAGGGGAGGACGTCTCCGAGATGCTCAGAGGAGAGAGCAGCCTGGGGGGGCCGGGAAGTCGCCTCGGCTCTCCCTCCTCTCCTCCGGACCAGCTCTGGTTCTCGGCTGTTGCTAGGGGAGATGGAGAAGAGCAGTGGATGGAAAGCTTCCCGTAAGCGGCACCACAAGAAAGTATCACTATTGCCATCCCAGGGTGGCAGAGCCCGACCTGCCAGCGCCAAACGCCGGCACAGCGAGGGCGGAAACTCCCAGCCCGTGTGAATTCACCGGGTACCAGCCCTGCCTTCGCATCTTCCGCGACCTGATGATTAGAGCAAATTATAAGCCGGTGCTTTGGACCAACTTAGCTAAAGATGAGAAGGGAGACTAATTTCATATCATCACCACCGCAGAACACAATTAAATGGCTCTGCAAAGTTTTAACGCAAGTTATGACAGGAAATTCAGGAAAAAAAAGAAATGCCCACACCCGAAGCCAGCAGCTCTGTCTAGCCGTGTCGTGGGAGGACGTACCAGGGCTACGGAGCGCTCCCCAGCCTTGGAGGGCGACCTGTGGGCTACCTTACTTGGCCGGGCTTTCTCTTCGTCGGGACTTTTTCTTGGGTTGCAGCTTTAAGGCACCAGAATTCATTAAAAACCCCAAACCAAGAGCCCAGCTGGTTGCTTTAACCACCCGCCTGTGGATCAATCCCAGCCGTCAGGGTGCCTCCCTTGCCGGGGCCGCGTTGCACAGCACCCGCCCGGCAGGTACCCAACAGACCCCGCTCCGCCGAGCCCGAAGGCAGGAGAAGGTGCCGGATGCCGGGGGGAAAAAGGCAGCATCCCCCCGGGCACAGCGGGGGGAAGGCATGAATGCACCGGGCGCTGCCGGCGGCTCGGCCGGGGCTGCTGTGGGATCCCCGTGGGCAGGCTCCCCGTGGGCAGGGACGCGCAGCAGGAAGGACAGGTTTGGGAGGGAGTAGCTGTGGGAAGAGTGGCCTCTCCATGTTGCATATTAACGCTCCGCGCGCTTTAATTGCGGTGGGACCTATCGTGCGGAGCCATTAGCATGCAATGCGGAGGAACACATATTTTTGGGATGCCTGCCTGGCTCGCAGACTCTCAGCCGTGGGGAGGGGGTGGGCCGTGGGATGCGGGGAGAGGTGTCTCGTCCCCCCCAGGGACGCCGCTGGAGTCGCAGCTCCTTCCTCGAGCCCCTGAATCATCCCCGCTGCCATCTGCTGCACCCTCGCTCTTCCCCGCAGATGTCCTTCTTCCTTCCCCAGAAGGAGATGAGAACCGAGGATGAGGTGCCAAACGCGACTTCAAACAGCATCTAATAAAACACGGGATTAATTTCTTCTGACTGGTGTTCAATGGCTCTGATTAAGCAGAGCAGGATTTAATTAGCTTGTTTGGACTGCCTCGAAACCCATGCCAAAGCTGGGGGAGTCTCAGCAGCTGGGTCCCCCCGGGCCCCGATCACGAGCCGATGGGGCCAGCAGGACCTTCCCCGCATGGAGCAGAGCCCGCTGCCTGCCCCGCCAGGCTGGCAGCTCCTTCGGGATCCCCTGACCGCCCTTTACCACCCAGGATGGGTGCCCTTGGCTGTGCTTAATCCCAGTGACACCCACGGGCAGGCACAGGGGGACGGGGAAGAGCAGGCCAGGGGTGACAGGGACACAGACAGGTCGGTGGCCCCGCCAAGGGGACACTTTTGTCTTCCCAAACTGCGTCTCATCCTGCAAACGCCGTGCCTCTCGGCATAAACCAAACTCGCCCTGCCACCGAGTCCTTGAATTTAAAGTAACCCTGTTCTCTCCCTGATTTACTACCAGTTGCTGGCTCCTCTCCTCTCCCTCCGCCTGTCTCCTTTAACCCATTTCATTATCTATGCTAGCTTAGGCTTGTCTACGTGGGAACATCACGGTGAAGTTATTGCAAAATAGATGGGCTGTGAATGTAAAGCGCGGCAGCTATTCCCCAGCAGCTCCCTGCGTGGCGGCTCGGATTCCTTACCCGCAATACCTGCGTTAACCCCGGCCGCAGGCAGGCACTGCAAAGCGCCGAGCAGGAGCACCCATGTGGGACACGGCTCCCGGGCTTTCCCCAGCTGCGGGGAAGGCTGGGATGCAGGGCTGCATTCCCAGAGCCGGCACTCCTGGGATTTTCACTCTGCGGGTTCCCGTCATTGCAGAGGAGACAAACAGAGGTAGAAGGCTCGAAGGGAGAAAGCGCCAAAGAGAACAGTCAGGGAGCAGGACTTCCCTGTCTGAGGAGCACAGACAACTTGTGAGCCCCAAACTTGCGCTCCGGGGTGCGGTCAGAGTCCCGAGGCAGGCTGCGCAAAGGGAAAACCCCAAATGTCAGACTCTCGTCACCCCATAGCCCTGACAAAGTGTCACTTCTACCCACTGCCTGCCAGTGCCAGCCGCTCCGGGCAGGTCAGGTCCTCCTGGTCTCCACCCGCCTTGCTGCGCCTACATCTCCCTGCAAGGGATGTTTTGCAATTCAATATCCCCTCCCCAAGCAAACCAGCATGCAGGAGCCGCGGTCCTGCCCCGCGCGGTGGCACAGTGATAACCCCCAGCCTGGCTCCCACCGGTGACGGTGGCATTGCCGTGCTGGGCTGGCTGTGTCTGGCCCTGCTCATTCCCTGCGGCTGGGCTCTGGCGGCAGCTATGTGGGGCCAAGCAGGGCACTGGCGTGGGGCAGGGATGCTACAGGGGTTACATATAAGTGCTACCTATAGGTCTCCTATGGCAATGGCATAGCAGAGACCTTCCTGGGGGTCCCAGCAGAGCTGCGTGTGCCTGCAGCCCCTACAGACTACGGGATGGTTTCTGTCTCGGGGTTTCCCCCTCTACGGGCTATCCATCATCCCACAGGGATGGCCTCCAAGCTGTGCTACCTGCCGCCCGGTGTCAGCAGTCCTCAAGCAAAGGGTTGCTCCTTTGCTGGGGTAGCAGCAGTTGTCAACTGCCTTGGGAGCCGGGCAGAAACTCCATTGCACCGACTAAGTATCTGCAGTTTAACGTCAGTGGTTTCCCTACCCCCTGCCCTCGGCGAGGAGGGGTTTAGGTGGGGAGCAGGCGCCCGGCCGGCGTTACAGGATCTGAATCCAGCTCTGCTGGGTCTGGTCTCGAGCCTCCTCGCTCCACTGGGGCAGTGCCTTTGGGTCCTATCGCTCCCGTTTCTTCTCCGGGCTGAGTCCCTTATCTGTCACCTCTTCCATCTGTCCCCGCCTGATACGCACGCCCGGCAGTGCCCTGAGCCAGCCGCCCCCGCCGGCGCCCTGCAACGGGCAGGAGCGTCTCTTCGGCTCTGCTTTCCCGGGCTGCTTTGCGGAGCTGGCCGGAGGGTGACTTTGGGTTTCGGAGCAGACGTCCCCCCTGCTGCCACCGGCCCCACGGGTGCTCCCACACCAGGGTGGATGGGTGCCAGGCGTGTGTGTGGAGCTGTAAATCTGCTGCGAGCACGGTGGCAGTACGTGTATTTATTTTAGCAGCCTTATTTTAGGCAAAAAGGTGCTTGCAGGGTGAGCTGTGGTCCGACTGGCTCCACTGCCCGTGAGGGTTTCCTCCATGGCTCCCGGGAGCTTTTTGGGAGAGAGGGGGACCTGAGGAGCTGGAGGAGAGGCTTCCCAGGCAGCAGCCTGCCATAGGAGCCAGCATCCTCCGGGCCACTTGCCTCTGCAGCATCCTCCAAGGTTTCAAAACCAGCCCTTGCTGCTCAGAGGCCTTGCCCTGGCTCTGCTCGCACACCTGGCCGTGCACGGCCACCACGCTTCCTCGCAGGCAGCGAGGGGACCTGGCCGGCGCTCGTCCATCCCGTTGGCTGCGGGATGCTGCGTGCGTTGGGCTCCCCCCCAGGCCACGGACCATGCACCCTTCCCCGCTCCCGCACTGCACTGAGCTCCCCTTTTCCTAACTAAAAATAAAAAGCGCCTTTTCATCAAGCCCACGTTTTCCTGGCTTGCACCGTCTCTTTGTCATATGGAAACGCTGTGACCGAAACGCTGTGACCGGCTCCCCCCCTCCGACCTTCAGGCGGGGAGCCGCTTCCCCCACCTGCTTTCACCTTTACTGTTTTAAGCGTGGTCTCTTCCTTCTCCCTCTGAGCACTCATCGTTCTCGTCTAGCCTGCGCGACTTGCTGACCCAGCACTCCTGCCTGCTCCTCCGTCCGTTTTGCCTCCACGTGTAATGCACCTCTATAATCTTCCCTAGGAAGGACAGGCAGAGCGGGACCGTGGTGCTGCATCGGGAGCCGTGGCTGCTCAGGGGTCCCCGTGCACCGGCCCGTGCACCCCCTGGGGCCCCGCACCTGGGTTTTCCTCGCTGCTCCCCACGCTACTTGGCCCAGCCACCTGCAGGGATGTGGGAAACCCCAAAATATCTCATTAGGGGGCTGCCTGCAAGACAGCGATGCTCCTTTGCGATGCCCCCGGCTGTGCCAGCCGGCTCGCTGGCCCCGGGCACCTGTGCACTAAGCCAGGCTCAGCGCTCGGGCTGTCGACAGCCCCCTTGCATCCTTGCCCTGGCTGCTGCCAGCCGAGTGGGGAGGAGGCAGGGGCTTGCGACTGCCTGGGGGGGAACAACAGCCCAGATGGGAATTACTGCCCAGCTCTGCCCATGCCACAAGCCAAGGGATGCTCGTACCCGGGTCTGCCGCCCCAATGCCTCCCTCTACCCCAAAATCCTGCCGCGGGCGCTGCCTGTGCCTGGGGCGCAGCCTCTGGGGCTTCGCCGTGTCCACGGCGTGCCCCTGGCCACGGCCGTCGTCCCACCCGGTGAGAAACACGAGAGCCATCACACGAGACCCAGCCGAAGCCTCTCCCCTTTTAATCGGCGGAGGCGTGGGCTGCTAACTGCAGGGCCTCGTTAGCTTAATGAATGAATTTCAAAGCTGGGCTTTCGGATGAGTTTTGGGCATACAGCAAACTCCTTGGGAGTGTCAGGCTAGGACACGGTGTCGGTGTCTCCAAAAAGCCTCATCTTTCGGTTTCTGAGTGAAATAATAACCAAACCAGGAGATTCTCATAAAGGAAATCAGCAAAGACAACTACTTTTATATGTGTGCTTAAGTATTTAGGTCAGTATTTTTAGAATAAATAGCCGTGGGTTGGTTCCTATCTTTTCACTTTCATTTTTCACACTTCAGCTTCATTTTCCCGAATCTGGTTATACTGAAGCAGGAGTTGGGTTTTTCAAAGCGCTCACACCTACCAGTGCACTGACCTCGCTGGCTCCCGTTTCTCCACCGGCTCCTCCGGCCTTTTCTTCTCCCCAGAGCTATTAGCACACTTTCGGGCTGAACCCAGCCCTGTCTGCCTTACAGATTTCCCCGAAAGCGGGCGAGGGACGGGAGGGAAGGGCTGCGGGGAGGTCGGCTCTGCAAGGGGGTGGGGAGCTTTGCTGGTCTGAACCGGGAAGGGGGTGCACGTGGATGTGCGTGGCTCCGCGCACGGGTCCAATCCTGCACCCAACGCCACCCCGTCCCTTCCCACACCGGGGAGAGCCCTGGCCGTGAGCTGGGCGTTGCACCCTGCAGCCTGCTATTAAAAGCAAACCATCTAGAAGAGTCCTTCGGAGTGAAAGCAGCTTTTAAAGGAAACATTGGCAGTCTCGTTTGGCTGCAACAGCGCCTGCTTTGCTAACGGCCTCCAAAATTAGAAGAGGCTCAGAAACTTAGGATGGATGTTACTGCAGCAGAGTGGGGAGGGGGAGGCTCGAGCCTGCTCAGCCTCAGCTGTGCTTCCCCAGAAATAGGGATGCTGCTCCGTAGCCCATCGATACGGCCTTTTTTTGGGGGGAGGAGGATAAGCTCACCATAGGAATGGAGCACGGGGAGCAACACCTGGCCAGCGTGGAAACCCCGGGCACGCACGTGCGGCTGGAAAACGCAGCGATCTCCGCGGTGCTAAACACGCTCCGCGGGAGCGACGGAGATGTGCCAAAGCGTCTTCATGACTTAGCTCCTAATCAACACGCTGCGGATGGGAAACAAGCCTTCGGCTTTCTCCGGTGCGGGCAAGCAGGGAGCTCACCCTGGCGATGCTCCATCCCCACAAGCTGGGGGGCCAGGGGGTGTGGGGCACGTCCCTGCCGGTCCCCGGGGCTGGGGCCAGGCTCCTGCCCACCCTGTATCACTCCTGGGGAGTTTATCCCGGAATAAAGCCCTCCTCCTCCCTGGCTCAACGGCCGCTTCACCTCCAAGAGTTATTCACAGATAAACTCCATAAATTTGGGGGACAGCCATTTTATCGCTCCTGGCAGCTCTGTGCATGGCGTGCCACAAGGTGAAGCCAAGGGAGCTGGGAAGGGATGGAAAACAAGCTCGCGGGAGAGCGGGAGCATCGGAACGCCTGACCAGGGCCGGCTCCGCTCCGGGGCAGCCGGGGCCACGGGACGGCCGTATCCTGCCCCGGCTCTCGCTGCCCGCCCGGGGTTTCTGAGGCTTTGTTAGATGCAGGGAAGGGTGAGAGTAGAAAACCTCCTCCTCTCTGCCTTGCCTCCATGGATGATTTATTTCGACACGCAACTCCAGCCTGTTTTGCTGCATCACTCCAGGCGCTTTATTGCCTCTGGCCTGGGCTGGCGACATCCCCGCACCCAGCCCCGGCTGCCCGGGAGCAGAAAGGAGCCCTCAGCCCCTGGGGCTTGTGACAATACCAAAATGCTCCCAAGCTCGGGTGGTTATTTGGCCTTTCCTGACCTAGAGCAGCTCCCCTTCACCTGGCCCCTTCCCCTGCCCGTCCCCTCGGTGCGTCGCCGCCCGCCAGCTCCCACCTGGGGCTGTTCAGGGTGCCCATCGCTGGGGAGTATGTCTGCCAATGCATTGGGACCGTTCTGCTGGAACACCACCTGTAAAAATAAACACATTTTTAAAAAATCCATCCTTAATTTTGCCGTGCACTTACAAAGGTGCGTGGGTCTATTCATTAGCTAATGTCGAGCTGTAACAGCCCCACGAGCTCCATAGGTGACGTGCCCTTGCCCGCAGCAGGCGTGCGGGCAGCGTGTTGCGGTGGACGGGCCCCGCTGCTGTCCCGGCCGGGCACGGACCCATGCAGGCTGCATTCCCACACTGTCCTCCCACCAGGCCCTGCCGCTGCTGCTGGCAGTTCGGATATTGAATGGTAATTTTGACCAAACTATAGATTTCTTTTTTTTCCAGTTTGCTGACAGCCGGGTATTCCCTTTTCCCATGGGCAAGCCAAACCCTGGGGCGTGATGACTGCTGCTGATGCTGGAGATGCTGATGGGGCGGACAGAAGATGGGGTCCCAGCAGACTAGGGGACCCCACACTCCCCATACCCCTCTGAAAATAACTCCTCCATTTCACACCCTTCCTGGAGCGCAAAGCAGCCATCGAGAGGGGCCAGATGCGGTGTCTAAAATCTCCCTGTCTTCTAATAAGGCTTTTTTTTTTTTTCCCCAGGCCCGCTAGCAGGAAGAAACCCCTCCTCGCCTGGGCGAGATTTCCACACCTCGGTGGCGGTGCGGAGCGCTCTGCATGGCTCGCATTCAAATGAACTCGGCGCAGGCGAGCAGGCAGCGGCGGTGGGTGCTGCCACCCACCTCCTCTCCCACCCCGGCCCCTCGCCCCGGCGCTGCACGGAGCCGCTCGTATTTTTCGGAAGGAGTCATTTGCCCGCCTTGGGGTTGGGGTTTCTGGGTCCCGCGGGAGCCGTGGTGTTCAGGTTTCCTGTTTACCCGCGCAGCTGCGCCGGCGGTTGGAGGGAGGTCGGCCTGCGTTAGCCGCGATGCCGAAACACCACCGGTGCCGTAACCGAGTTCAAGGCCTTCCCCGACGCTGGCTCCTCGGCTGCGGGCTTGCAAAAACCCAGCCAGCGAAAGGCTTTTTACGAAGGAAGCAAGTAGCAGCGATCTGCTGGTAGATGCTGTATGCGCATAATTAATTAAACTGCATAATTAATAACATTGCATTATTTATAAAAGGCTGGGGGAGGTCCCTGTCATAAGCAAGGGGTGAGTGCTACCCCAGCCCAGCGGCTCAGCACGCCGGGACGCGTGCAGCAGGAAGCAGAGGCGAAGCCCTGCGCTGCCTGCACTCGAAGTCCCCACGGCGCCGGGCACGGTCACGCGTGGGAGCGCACTCCCTTGGGGTACGCTGCATTTCCCTCCCCACCACCCCCCCCGCTGGGCTGGCGCCGGGGCCTGCTGGCGTGGGCAGGGCGGGCAGGGAGCAGGGCGGGCTGCAGGCAGCGTGGGCAGCGGGGCGGTGGGGCGGGCCGGGCCGGGCCGGGCCCCCCGGGGCCGTCCCCCCCCGCGGAGCAGCGCGGCGGGGCGGGGCGGGGCGCGGAAGGGGCCTCTTGAAACCGCCGCGCGCTGATTGGCGGAGCGCTCGCTCCGCCCCGCCCCCTCATCCTCCCCCCCCCCCCCCGGTGTAGGGGCCCGGGGGAGCCGGGGGTGCTGCCCCCGCGCCCGCCCCCGCCCCCGGCCCTGGCCCCGTCGGCGGGCGGGCCGCAGCCGCCGGAAGGCCGCGCCTGTACGCCCGGGCGGGGCGGGGCGGGGCGCTGGGCCGGGGCGGCCGCGGGCACCGCGGGGGGGGGGCGGGGGGCGCAGCGCGGCCTGCGCGGCCGCTCGGAGCAACGGCGCCCCCTGGCGGCGCGCGGCGGCGCGGATGGCGCCGGTACCGCACGGACCCCCCGAGTCCTGTGCCCGTGTGCCCACGGGTGTCCTGTGCCCGCCCCAGGGTGTCCTGTGCCCATGTATCCCCCCGGGGGTGTCCCCGTCCCCGTGCACCCCCGGTGTCCTGTGCCGGTGTGCCCACGGGTGTCCTGTGCCAATGTACACCCGCGGGGGTGTCCCCGTCCCCGTGCACCCCCGATGTCCTGTGCCCGTGTGCCCACGGGTGTCCTGTGCCTGTGTATCCCCCCAGGATGTCCCAGTGTTCATGGACCTTTGGGGTGTCCCTGTCCTCGTGTACCCCCTGGGTATCCCTGTCCCCATGGACCCCCTCAGACTGTCCCTGTCCTCGTGTCCCCTCCAGGCTGTCCCTGTCCCCATGTACCCCCGACAGTCCCCGTCCTTACAACCCCCCTAGGACTCTCCCTGTCCTCATGGACCCCCCGGGCGGTCCCTGCCCACCCAGGCCACCAGCAGCAGGCCTGTTCCTTGGCACCTCCCAAACCTTCTCCAGAAGGTCCTGCTTCCTGCTGGCCTTTCCCCACGCGCCCCGCGAGCGCCGGGGACCCCCTGCTGCTCCCCATCCCCGTCACGGCCGGACGCTGCGCCGGTGCCCCACGTCACGCGCCGTCCCGTTTGCCGACCAGCGTTCAAACCGACCACGCTTGCTCTGGGCTTTAACGTTTGAATTAAAACCAAAATAAACCCCACAGCGAGCCAGAGCCCCGCTCAGCCTAACAGCACACGGCCTCCCTCCTCCTCGCCGTCGCGGGGCGGGCGAGCCGGCCTTAGGAAATTAAGTAAATACCAATGGAGGAGTTGAAAAATAGGTTACCTTGTAATTGAATTTTTTTGCCTGCAGCTAAAGAAAAATTAGCCTTCCTGCTATCTTGTGCAGCCTGTGTGTTTGAGAACTTACCGGGGTATGTAATAGCTGAACGGGTGGCGTGACAGCTCCTTGGCCCAGCCTTCTCAACTGCCTTACTTCTGAGCTCTTGCTTGGTTTTTTTTTTTTTTCCCTTTCCCCTGCCTTTAAACTCCAAGCGCTGCCAGGCAAATCTAGAGCTTTGACAGCTCGCAGGAGCCGAGAACAGGACTCCTGGCAGAGCGGTGCAGCCCTAAGCCCGTGCCAGGAGCCGGGGGAGAGCCCCTCTCTGGGGGAGACCCTGGCTCGTGGGTGCTGTCACCCCGTCCCATCACCCCGTCCCATCGCCCCGTCCTGCAGCGGGTGCCGGCGGGGTGGGAGGGTGGTTCAGGGCAGAGCACCCCGAGTGCCGGACCCTGAGCGGCCAGAGGTGTTGTCCTCCCCTGCTCGGGGGGACGCAGGACCCCCGGTGTGGGCAGAGGCGCAGCCACGGCGTGACTCTCCTCCCCGGTGTTGCAGCAGCTCCTGATGCAGTGAGACGACACGAGGGTTGGATTTATTAAGCTGGTGCATTAGTATATTTTTTTTCCCCTTTTCCGTAACGAGCCGTTTGCGTAGTGGTGCCTGCTGTGCTGCCCTCCCTCCTTCCCATCGGCACCCAGGTTTTGGGGGGCATTTCCTGGGGAGAAAGAGACCTGCAGCCCAACCTTGGGTACCACACCATCATCCTGCAAAGAGGGAGATGTGCTCGGCCCCCCCAGAGGCAGGGGTGCCTCGAGCACCAGCCTCCCACCCCTGCTACCGCTCAGGGCGTGGGAGCACCCGCACAAACCCTCCCGGGGGCCGTGGGTCCCGGTGCCGTGGGTGCTGAGCGTGGGCGGCTGCGTGGCTGGGGGCTTGCGGGTGATGGGCGCATCCCATGGCAGGGAGCGGGGTCCCTGCTAGGGGTACACGGAGCAGCCTGGGGCACCCTGAAAACATCTCCAAGCCCCCAGCATCGTGGTCCCCCCCCCGGCAGCACATCGAGGGCTGGGGCTGTCGCTCCCGGCTGCTTGGCTCAGTCTCCACCAGCCCCGTCCTGGGTGTGGGTCTCGCTTCGGGCCTCGCAGGGCTGCGGGGCTCAGCCTCGGCTGCGCAGGTACCGCGTCGGCGCAGGTACAGCGTCAGCAGAGGTACCACGTTGGCGCTCGCTGCCATCCCCTTAATAACCGAGAAAACCTACGTTTCAGCAAAGATCTGACTTACCCTGCAGCCCCTTCTCCCGCTGCAGAGCCCGTGAGCAATTTATCCTTCCGATTACTCCAAGAAGAGATGAAACCAATAGGTCACTTTTTTTTTTTTGCTCAGCAGTAATTAATGGTTTAATTAACACTCACGACATCCAATTCCCATTGCTTTGCACGAGCAGCCTCCACTGCCGGGGCCTCACTGCAAACTCTCCGGTAACGGGGGGTGGAAAGGGTTAGCCGGGGAGCCGACGGGAGCTGCCGGCTGGAGGCCGCCCATCTGGCCGTGATTTCATCCAAAGCTGGAAAATTCTCCTCCTCCCGAGCAGCAGCGGGGTTTCCAACACGTTTCACAGCCTGCTTTGCTTTTGCACGGGCTTGTTTATGGTGCGGCGGCTTTTACGGCCGAGGGAAGAAACCGGGCGCCATGAGCGCGTGTGCTACGCACAGCCCTCGTTATTTACTCTTAACGATTTTCCAGTATTTTAACACCGGTCCCCAAGAAATTTTAGTTGTCCCAAGGAGAATAGCTGCTTGTAACCGGATGCTAATTACAAGTATGAATGTCAATTAATTCATTTAGCTAATTATCCACTCTCTGAGCATCACGCACCAAAGAACTGTAAAAGACGGGCATATGGTGATGGATCGGGAGGAAGAAGCTGGTGCCTGCGCGCGCTCGCTGGGCGGCCGGTGTGCCGGCACGCCGGGCCGAAGGGATGCAGGCAGCGCGAGAGCTGGGCCAATACGGCCGCCGCAAGACGTGATTACAGCGTAATGCTAACAGGGCCTGGAAAACATCAACCCTCTCCTTGCAACTTTGGTTTGGAGTCTTGAGCGCGGGTCAAGCCTCTGAAGTGTTTCTAATTGTGCTGCTCCCTCTGACGTGGAGAGGGGAAGAATCATTTTCCCTGCGTCGTGCAAATCTCTTGATGGTAATCACCGGTTGCAGAAACAAACAGTCTCAAGGAGGGAGGGAGAGATCCCTAATGAGCCTCCGTGCTAAAGGTGGGGAGACCCACTGGAGGATGCTTCTTGCAATCTGGCCACCCCTAAGCCTCGCAGGGCACCTGGGATGCTGGAAGTGGGTAGGAAAACATCTTGGTGAAAAATAATCTTATTTGCTGTCCCAAAAAAGGAAAATGTTTTAAAGGAAATGTTCTTTTCTGAAATGATCGGGGTTAATGGCATCTGGGTGTGCAGAGTTACCTGGAAGGCACGGAAGAGGCTGGGGGGGGAGAGCAGAGCAGATGTGCCCTCCCCACTCTCAGAAAGCCAACGAAGAATTGTAGATTTCATAGAATCATAGAATGGTTTGGGTTGGAAGTGACCTTAAAGATCATCTAGTTCCAACCCCCCTGCCATGGGCAGGGACACCTTCCGCTAGACCAGGCTGCTCAAAGCCCCGTCCAACCTGGCCTTGGACACTGCCAGGGATGGGGCATCCACAACTTCTCTGGGCAACCTGTGCCAGGGCCTCACCGCCCTCAGAGTGAAGAATTTCTTCCTTACATCTAATCTAAATCTACGCTCTTTCCGTTTGAACCCATTATCCCTTGTTCTGTCACTACAGGCCCTTGTCAAAAGTCCCTCTCCAGCTTTCTTGTAGCCCCCTTTAGGTACTGGAAGGCTGCTAGAAGGTCTCCCCGGAGTCTTCTCTTCTCCAGGCTGAACAACCCCAACTCTCTCAGCCTGTCTTCATAGGACAGATGCTCCAGCCCTCTGATCATCTTTGTGGCCTCCTCTGGACTCGCTCCAACAGGTCCATGTCCTTCTTGTGTTGGGCCCCCAGAGCTGGATGCAGCACTCCAGGTGGGGTCTCACCAGAGCGGAGCAGAGGGGCAGAATCCCCTCCCTCGACCTTTCATACTTTCATACAGCTGAGCAGCAAATGCTCAGTGGGGTTAAAGTCCTTGGTCAAAGCAGGGCAACAATCTTCTTCCGGAGGGAATCTCCATCACGATGCTCGGATCAATCACCCGGTGCAGCACTGCCTCCTCCATCCCCCAAAGGCTCCTAACCCTTGGTGGGCGAGCATCGCCCTGGGCTGGGCCACCAGCTCCATCCCTGCCCGGCCCAGCCTTCACAGAGGTACCGAGCTGTCCTGCCTCACCTGCACACAAATCTAGGGGTTTGATGAGCCTCAAATTTGAGCCATCGAGGCCCCAGCGCTGCAGGGGCAGCACCCACCGCATCAGATACTGATGCTCCATGCCTGCCACGAGTGTTTGCTCTGTTCCAGTGCTTCGTTGTTCTTATTTACCAAAAAAAGTGAGGCCTTATTTCCCGTTGAATTTGTTTAATTATTTCACTGCTAGCTTTCCAACGGCAACGCTTGTGCTGCCTGTGAGGAGCTTTGATCAAACTCGTGTACGCCGATACCAAGATTCACTTATAAA
Organism: Phoenicopterus ruber ruber; assembly: GCA_009819775.1. Classification (NCBI taxonomy): domain Eukaryota; kingdom Metazoa; phylum Chordata; class Aves; order Phoenicopteriformes; family Phoenicopteridae; genus Phoenicopterus; species Phoenicopterus ruber. Next base: position 6,320,691 of record CM020222.1, on the reverse strand, counting down.
AGTGCGTAAATAAAATACAAACAGAACAACATCTGCCCCCAGAAACCTCATAGGCTGTATTGTTAATGCGGTGACACAGCAATTTGCATTTTATTTCCTTGTGATTAAAAAAAAAATAAGCCCTGTTAGAGGTGTTTCAAAGGCAGCGGGGCCAGGGAGCGGCTGTGTGAACTGGAGCGGCTCTGGAGAAGTTTGTGGAGGCTTTCCTGGCTGGCAAGCCCGGCATCGGCGCCTGCAGCTCCGGGGGAAAACCAAATATTTCCAGGCAGGTTTAACCGGGGCGGGAGGAGCCCAGCACCGATGCGGTGCTGCCGGTACCGAGCGGGCTGGGGAGCAGCCGGGCACCCCCGTGTGATGGGGGGAGAAGAGGGGGCGATGCGTGGGGCTGGGGAGGGCACCAGGACCCCATCTCAGGGGCTGCTCAGCAGGAAGAGATGGAAGGAAAAACGCCGGCCCCTGCTCCGCGGAGCTGTTGGCAGCGTGCCGGTGCCTCCCGCCGCGCTCCCTGGCTCTGCCGCCAGCCTGGCACATTTGCTGCTGCAGCGGAGCATCGGCCAAGGAGCAAACCTCCGGAGCGCCGGCCATTTTCCAGGCAAGAGCAGATTTGCCAAGCGCTACCTTAAGAAAAGTTATGCGTGACTATATTTAAGGAAGCGGGCGGGTGTGCGCTGGCCCCGTCCCAGGGCCCTGCGCCAGCCCTGGCCTCGACGCCCGCTCCCGGTGCCGGCCGCGCGCGCAGGTGTCCGGACGCTTCTCCTCCGAGCCGGCCGTCGCCTCGCCGCCACCCGCAAATGCTCAGCTTCTTCTGGCTGAGGTGAGGGCCGGGGGGCGCTGGGGACGATGGGGACACGGGAGGGGGACCCCGGGGCTGGATGAGCGGCAGCCAGCGTCCGGCACTGCCGCGGTGACTTCCACGCCTGGAGGTGGAGTGGTGGCTTGTCCTGGCTTGCGTTGGCGCTGGGTGGCTCTGCCGGGGGGGGAGGAGGTGGGGTGAAAGCCCCTCGTGCCCCCCGGTGATGCCCCTCTTGCCCTTGGGCTTTGCGGTGAGCCTTGCCACGGCTCCATCGTGGTCCGTGGCACCCGTCCAGCTGCAGTGGGGACAGCGGGTGAGAGCCAGCAACATCAGCACCCCACCGGGGCTTTCTGAGTGTGCCAGGAGGGATGTGGGGGGGCTGGCTTGAATCAGCCTTTTTTCACTTAAAAGGGGGGGGCAAATATTTAGGAACCGCACGGGGCTGCCAGGAATGCCGGCAACATAGGGAGGGCAGAGGGATGCGCCGGGGCTGGCTGGGGCAGCGTGGGTGGCCAGATGGGGTGGACGGCACGATGCTGTGGTGGTCTCCATCCACCCTGGTGGTCTCGACCCTGGTGGTCTCGACCATGGTGGTTACCATGGTCGAGACCACCAGGGTGGAGACCACCAGCAGGGTGGAGACCACTGCACCAGCAGGGTGGAGACCACTGCACCACCGTGGTGTCCACCATGGTGATCTCCACCATGGCGGTCTCGACTGCGGTGGTCTCCACTATGGTGGTCTCCAGCTTGGTGGGCTTGACTGTGGTGGTCTCAACTGCGGTGGTCTCGATGCTACAGCAGTCTCCGCCGTGGGGAAGCCGTGGGCAGCAGGGCAAAGGTGCCTGGGATGGGTGATGTTGTTGGGTGTCCCCACGCTCATGAAGTTTGGCCCCGGCGGTGTTTGCATCTGTAACGAGGTGGCACGTGACTTTGTTCTCCCGTGGGCTGGAGGCAGCAGTGCCTCCCCTGGGACGCTCGCTGGGGGGACTTTGCCCCCATGCCAGCAAACCGGTGCCAGCCTTCCCGGGAGCCTCCTGGGAGCCGCAGAGGGTGGCTGGGCAGGGGCATGGATGGGGCTGGGGGCTGCGGGCACAGCCAGGGCTGGGGATGCTTCACCTGGCATTGAATGAGCAGCAGAGAGGGACGCAAGGGGGCTGGAGGGGTCCCCGCTGCGCTCGCCCCAAGCAAAGGTTTCCCATGGGTGGTGGATGTAAAACCATCAGCCCCTCGTAAGGGGAGCCATCATTGCAGCCCCCCGCTGCCTTTGGCCCTCAATTTGCACTTTCCTGGCCCGGCGCCTCGCTTTGCTCCATGAAACCCTAGGGAATGCATGACGTGTGGTCCCAAAAATACTACTCACAGGGCGCCCTGGCCTTTGTTCTGGGCTGGCCACCCTCCTGGGGTCCCGCCGAGACCCACCACAGGGCACTGCCACATCTCCTTGCTGTGCCGTAACCCAGCAATTCAGTCCCTCTCGTCCCAGCGGAGCCACCATCCCAGTGGCCCCGCAAAGGAGCCGGCACCTCACACCTGAGAGAGCACCATGGATCTTGTCCCGGGGACCCCGCTCCATCCCAGCGGGTGTGGGGTGATGGAGCTGAGCCGGGCTGGGCGTCTCCGCCGCCGCTCGCTGGTGGGGGTCCCGCTGGAGGGGACATCTCCCCTTGCACGAAACCTGCCCGCGCTGTCCCCGGGAGCACCGGGGCTGTCTGGGGGCTCTGGCCCCGTGGAGGACTGGTGGGCCAGGTCTCGGGCGAAGGAGAGCCCTCGCTGCCCTGTCGAGATGGCAGAATTTCCCAAAGTAGGTCAGGTTAATTTTTTAACGCGTGCAGATTTGCTTGTTACCATGGATATTGCTCAATTATACACCAATAATCCCCCATGAGAACTTCATTGTCGCCGCTTTCCTCCTCCTTGTCTCCCCCCCTTTTTTCTTTAAATATTCCCAGGGAGGGGTAACGATGTGCCGAGGGGCTGGGGCGGGGGTAGGAGACTGGAGCCAGGAGAGGGAAAATGGGGTTAGGCGTTCAGGAGGTGGTGGTGGGAGAGCTCTGGAGGGCAAGCAGGGGTGACTTGGGGTGTGGGGCTGCCCCGCTCTGCCCAGAGCCCCCCACAGCCCAGCACCTGGGACCCCCGCCCCGGCTTCACCCTCGTCTCTCCCTCCCATCCACTGCTTGGGGGTGGCTAAACCAAACACCTCTCTTCCAGCGGGCTCAGGGATTTGAGGGAACAACCGCTCTCCTGCATCCCTGCCCGGCAGCATCTCGGGGGCTGCGGGACCCGAGGAGGTTTTGCAACGGAGGCTCCCCCAGGCTGGCGGTCCCCCAGTGCTGTCCCAACAGGCCAGCACCCACTTCGGCACCAGAGACCATCCCCGAAGCTCGTGGGTGCTTCGGCACTGCGGGACACCCCCCTGCTGGGATATGGGAGAACAGTGGGGTGCCATGGGGTCCCTCTCCCCCAATATTTGTGGAGCTGTTGGGGTGCCTCCACCTCCGTGCCACCCCCCCGGTTTGCTCTGTGGGCTCCTTATGCCTTCGGCAGCGCAGGAAGCGAGCGTGGCAGGAGGCAAGAAAAATATTCTGCTGGAAGGTTTTTTTTTCTAATGCAAACTTTTTTTTTTTTTTGGGGGGTAGAAGTGGGTCACTCGAGGGGTGACAGAGTAAGAGCATCATCGCCTGGGTACTGCATCCCGTTGCCATGGTGACCCGAGGGCTGCATCAGTCAACAGCTTTAAAAATGTGACAGTTGAGTGAGGCTGAAGATTTTAATGAGGACAGACACTTGCTCGCTTGGTTTTGATAACCAAATACTCTATAAATACCCACCGGCTGAATGGTTCCGGGTCTCTGGAGCACGTTTGCAACGCGTGGCCGGGGCGCTGCCCTTCCCTGGGCTGAGCCCCGCGCTCCAGGGTGGGAGCGTGGGCTGGGGCTGCCTTGGAAATCGTGGGGAGGATGGATGCAAAGCAGGTGGCTCAGGTTTTTTTTCCCCTCTTCCACTAACTCAATCCAGGGGACAAGGTGACACGGTTGCAATCAGAGATTGCAGAGCCAGGAGCAGGTTTGGGTTTCTGCGGTATGGCCCAAGCCGCGTGCCCTCCGGTGTTGGCTGCTGTGTCCGTGGGGTGTGACAGGGCCACCCCCGGCCACCGCCACTGCCTTGTGCCTGCAATAAAGCAAACCCGGGGAGCAAACCCAGCTTGCTAAGGAGGAGAGTAATTCTTGCACTGGGCTCTTGCAGGGGTGGGTGAGTCATAAGCAAGCTCCCAAGCCTCAATAGTAAGCCCAGAGAAGTGGTGGGGCTTGGGAAAGCAAAACTCGGTGCTGCTGGGGCGGGGGACGGGAGGCTGTGGATGGCTCAGCAGCGCTGCTTGCAGCCGTCGGTGCTCTGGGCACCCTCATTCCGTCCTGACCACAACGGGTGCAGGCCATGCGATGCCCCAACGCCGGCTCCCGCGAAGGGCTGACGGTGCAGGAGGCAAATCTGCAGCTTCCACTTTTTTGACCCCGTGCCAAAATCGGTTGATCTCATGCCTTGGGGAAGGAGCTGCCGCCTCCGGCCGCCCGGCTGGACCCGTGTGGGAGAGAGACATTTGCTGGGACAGCTGAGGGCACGCCAAAGGCCCGTCAGCGTCGTGTTTAAAAGGAAACTGTAAATATAATGCCTCTTCCACTTGTTTTTGCTGCAGCTCCCACGCTGCCTTTCCTTGCAATGCCACCACTGCATCCAGCCAGGACCCGGTCGCGGTGTGTGTGGCCGGGGAGCCCACGGGCACCCAAGGGCACACGATGCCCTTGGGGGATGCCAGGGCTCAGAGGGGCTGGTGCAGGGTGCAGCGGCGTTGCCGGCGACGGGCGCTTCCCATTTGCTGCCCCCGGTACCACCCGCACAGAGCGTGAGTCCTGCCCGCTGCCAAAAATACTCCTGGCTGTCTTGTGACCGTGGCAGCGTCACCGCACCGGCCAGGGGAGCTTCAAGACACGGCCCTCTGTCACATGTAGCAACATGGAAAGTATTGACACTGTGCCACCGACCAAGGGATGGACCTCAGCACCACGCCCTGGGCTCGGTCCAGCACCCCAAAATAGCTGGGAGGCTTTCCATCACAGCTGGTGAGCGCTGGACCTGACCCCCGAGGAATGGCAGGTGCCAGCCTCGGGTCTGCCCTTCTCTGTTTCGGCTCCGGCAGCCCCTCCGATAGGTGCTGGTGAGGGGCCGGTGGCGTGGGGAGGGCCGGTGGCGTGGGGAGGGACGTCAGCGTGGGGCATGGGGACAGGGTGTGACAACCCGCCATGCAGGCGGCGGCGGCAGGCGGCGGCTCTGCGGCACCCGCCACCCACGCTGCCTCGTCCCTGCCGGGCGACAGCCACGGGCGTCCTCCACCCCCGGCTCTGCCGGCCCTGCTGTAACCGGAGACACTCTTCTCCTTTCCAGGTGTCTCTTAAAAATGGTCAAGGAGAATATTGTAGGCCCTGAAGAGATCTTGAGCTTCTGTTGCAATGGCCTCCAGGTACCCCCCATGCCGTGCAACTAACCCCGGGGCTCCCTGTTGTGCCGGCGGCTACTAACCAAGGCTGCGCTGGGCAGATGCCACCCTGTGCCGGGAGCCGCTCCCAGCCCCGCACCGGCTCCGGCCGCATCCACTCCCCACGCGTTCCCCACCAGCATCCCCGGCCTCTTGCTGGCTACCGCGGGGTCGGGGCTGTTCCCACAGGGTGCCGGCTTTTTCCCTAAAATTTAGAAACGGCGAGTGCCGGGAAAATGACCGGCGGGAGCTGTGGCCAGACTGGCTGCTCGCTTTGCAGCAGGCGCCTTTGGAGCTCTTTGCATTACTGGCTCGTGCCCCAGAGCCTGCCGGCTTCCCGAAATAGCTCCGTGGTATTCGCGTGGGCACCTCGGCACGCTGGCAAACGGCCCAAGACGTTTGCAAAGGGGTTTGCAGCCCGCTGGAGGGGCTCCGGTGGCTGGGGGTCGGTCTCACCGCGGGATGGGGGTGCCCTTTGCCGTAGGCTTGGCTTGCCGCGTTCGCCGCCATCTCCGCTAAGCCGAGGTTTGTGCCGTTCCTGGGAAGTCGTGTACCAGTAGCTATGGAAACAGAGGTTAGACCCGCTAGAGAAAAATGCTATTCTGAGAGGCGGTGAGCCTGGGGTAGTCGGGAAAGCTTCATTTTCAGCATAAACTCATCTTTAAAAGAAGCCGGGCAAAGCAAAGGGCAAAGAAGCTGCTGCAACGGGGCTCTCCTACGAGTGCTGTAAACGGGAGCCACAGCGGGAGCAGAAAGCGGAAGGAAGGGCTGTAACGAAGCCCAGACGGCTCCTCGTGTCTCCTCAATTACTCACCGGGCTAACCGAGTTCACCCCTTGTGTAACACGGCTCACTTGACAGCTAATCAGCTATTTTTTTTGTCGGCACAGCGGCAGTACCGGCCTCTCGCTCCCAGCCCGCCTCCCGCCGGGGCGACAGGCAGGAGCGGCTCTGTGCCCGCCAAACTGCAAAGCCGACGAGGACTGGATTTAACGGCGCAAACAACCCCAAACCGAGGATGCTCCCCCCCCCACCCGCCTTGTACCAGCCAGGAAAAACTGCTTTCGGTGTTTCCTTTGGCAAAGGGGGGTGTTGGTGGAAGGTGTGGAGCATCGCTGCCTGCCCAGCCCTGGGCGCAAGCTCTGGGACCACAAAACCACCCTGTGCTGCGGCACCCTAAAAATGAAGCTGTCGGGGGAGCAAATTCCTTCCCAGAGAACTGATTGCCTTTGGGAGGGGTTTTGCACGGTTTTCGGGAAGAAGCAGTGGGGCTGGGTGATAAATGGCCTAGAAACCTGCAGCGATCACCCATGGAGCTCTTTTTAGAGGGATTTTTTTTTTCCTTTCGGCTACAGGCATCGCATCTTTGGTGAAGGCCGGGTGGGTTTTGGTGATGCCTGGGGCTGTGCAGGGCTGGGGGTCCCGCTGGCTCTGCGTGGGGAGGGGGGCTGCGTGGGTCACCGTTTTCTCGGGGCATTTTCCTCCCGTTTGGGTAAAATAGAGCTCTCTTCTCCCCCGCAGGGCTCGACCTCTCTGCCGCGTGCCCGGGAGCCAGGGGAGCGGGAGGAGGCGCCGGGGGCCATGGCGAGCCCCTCGCCCGCCCGCAACCCCACCGAGGTGCAGATGAGCCAGCTGGTGCTGCCCTGCCACACCAACCACCGCGGCGAGCTCAGCGCCGGCCAGCTGCTCAAGTGGATTGACACGGCCGCCTGCCTCTCCGGTGAGCCGTCCTCTCCCACTGGAGCCACCATCCCATCTGGGAGGGAAGGGACGTGGCGGTGTCCCCGGGAGCTGGCGCATCGGCGGTGTGCCCAGCAGTCCAGCGCCGTTCCTCGGAGCTGACGCCAGCTGGGGACCCGCGTCATGCCATTTTGCTGAGTAATTAGAGAGCGAACGGGAGCAGGATGAGAGGGGGAGGAGACGTGCGCTGCAGCATGCACGCTTGCTTGGGGACAGATCAAAATCGACGCCTGCTTCTTCCCAAGCGCTGCCCTTTTCCTTACCTGCTGCACGGGGCACGGCAAGACACGGCTGGTGATGTCCCCGGCATCCCGGCAGCGGCCGGAGAGCTCTCCCAGACAGGGCTGAGCTCCTCCGCTCAGCGAGAAGTGATGGAGCTCGCTACATCGGCTGCCCTACCAAGCGCACTGTGGGTCGCCGAGCATGGGGAGGTTATGGCAGGAAAACGGGTGCAATATTGCAGTTTGATGAGGTTCCCAGGGCAATTTTGCAGCTTGAGGTCCCCAGAGTTGCGAGGGAAAGCCGGACCGGCAGGACGGCTTTAAAATATTTGCTGCGTACAGGGAGATGGTATCGGCTATCTGTGCATCAGCAGCAAAGAGCATCGAGGGAAGGCAGACAGCAGGGCAGCGTGCCTCCTAGTTACAGCACGCCCTCCAAACCCTTAAAACACCTGCAAACCCACACTGCTGTGGGGTGGAGAAACCCAAGACGCCGCTCTCGTCCCCTGCAAACGCGGCAGGCGGGCACAAGCAGGCAAAGGGACGCCAGCCAGGGTTTCGCCGGCATCGCCAGCCCCGGGGCAGCGGCTGCGGGGCAGAGGAACGCGCGTGCCCCTCTCACGCTCGACGTGTTGCCGCAGGTAGCTGATGCAGTTTGTTTTTCCTTTCCAGCCGAGAGACATGCCGGCTGCCCATGCGTCACGGCTTCCATGGATGATATCTATTTTGAGCATACCATTAGGTAAATACTCGGCTCTCCAGCAGGGCATGCGCGGGGGAGGCGGATGGGTTTTTCCCATCTGCTGGGTGCAACGTGGACAGCAGGGCTGGAGCTGTCTAGGGAGCAGCGTGTTTCGGAGGGGAGGAGGTGCAGCGGCAGTGCCAGGCTCATGGGGCAGCCAGGGAGCGAGGCTCTGGCTCCGCCGCGGGGCTGCGGACTGACTGCTCTGATTTATCCGCTGTCTGGTCGCTTGGGGAGCTCCTGCTGGGTTGGCTTCCTGGTATTTCCCCCGACCTCAGCTCCTCTCCGGCTTTGTTCAAGAAACAACTCTGACTTAGTGCTCTGGAAAACTTAAATCTTGCAAATTGTGCCTCTGTAGCGGCTGCACGGGCGGCTGGCGTGTGGCAGGGCTCGCTCACCCACCCACCAGGCACCGGGCAGGAGCGGGGCCTCCCTGAGCATCGCTTTGTGAGATGCACCAGGCTGAGCTTTGCCCGGCCAAAATCCCCTCCCAAGCTTGTCCTGGCAGCCCCCGGGTGCTGTCCCCACGGAGGTGCCCACCCCGATGCGCACAGCCCCTGGGCTGCCACGGTGCAGGGGACAACGTGAGCATTCCCACCAGGTGTAGGTCTTCCATGCCCGAGGTGGTCTCCTCCCTTAGCACCCCGGTAAGCCCGGGTGCTGCCCCCCGCCTTCGCTCAGCTCTCAGAGCCCCCACCTCCCCCGGGCAGGGGGATGCCCGTCTGCTCACCCCTTGGGTACCGTCTCGGGGGGCTCCGCGGGTGTTTTGGCACAGGGTTTTGGCACACCTATGGAGGTGCCCCCAGGGCCTGATGGCAGAGGTGCCCGTGTGCTGGCAGAGGGGTTTTTGGCACCTTCACCCCTGGGGACCTGCTGGCCGAAGGCTGGCCCGGCCCAGCAAGCCGTGCGGTATAGGATCCGTGCTGCCTAGCAGCTCCCCGCTGTGCAGGTCTGCCCGCGGGGGCAGAGACCAGCTGCGGCTGCCGGGGGCTGGCCTTGGGGTCCCCGGCTGCCAGCCAATCTGTTTGGTGCTGGGAATTCTGACTCGCTCTTGGGTTTCACCATCATCGCCAGGAAACGTGATGCTCCCACTTTTGCCATCTCAGATGCCGCGGTGCTGGTGGGTCGGCGAGCCACCGGTGGAGGCTGGGGTGCCCGTCGGGTGGCACCATCGAGGTCCATGCCCCTGCACCGAGTGGGCTCAGCGGGTGCCGTGCCCGGCACTGCGCAGCTCCAGCTCCTGGGGAAGCTTTGCCTGGGAAGCTTTTCCCCGTGGGTTTCAGGATCGGGAGGTCAGACCTGAGCCCCACTCCAGAGCATTAAATCAAACCCTGCAAGGCATTTGTCCCTCCGCGGGGGCAAGCCGGGCACCGCTCCGAGGAGTCAGGGAATTTGTGCGGCTCCCGGCTCACATCCCGCTTGCTCTGGTCTGGCTTAATGCTCCAAGCGTGGGGCCTGACAGGGATTTCTGCCAGAGCTGTTTGAGGGCAGAGGGAGCTTTGGGTGGCGTTTGCTGTCTGCTCTCCTCCTTCCCCGGCTGTCTGCGCTTTCTGCCGCCCTCCCACCGTGAGGGAGAGACCCCCCTGGGCAGGGAAGGGCTGTAGGTGCTTGGGGGCGCAGAGGAGACCCCAAAGCATCACTGACTTAACTCACCGGCTGGGCATCGGATGCTCCCCGTCCCTCAGCCCTGCCTCGTGGAAGTGCAGCCTCCCGGGAGGACTGCACGTGGGTTCGTGTGGCTTTTATGGCACCGGCTTGTGCCGTTTGATAAGGAGAGAGAGGATAAAGCATTTTTGGGGCTGTAATATAGACAGCCGGGGCTGCCAACGTGCCTGCCCGCACCCCTGCCCTTGCACGCCCCTTGCTGCAAACCCAGCCAGAGCATCTGTGCCCCGGCCTCGCCATGCCACCGCTTTCTTCGTCTCTAACCCTCTCCCCCCATCTTGCTTTTTCTTTTCGCACCAGCCAGCTGTATATAAACCCCCCTGGGCAGCGGGACGGGAAGAGCGGTGTCCGGTACGGAGGTTTGCAGCCCTAGAGCAGCCGGCCTAACGCAGCGCTGCCGTGAGTTGGGAGCATTAACCCCGCTGACGCGGCACGGCCTGGAGGTGCACGGAGGCTGCTCGCGTAACCCCGCTAACGTTTCGGCATGCCGTGGCGGGCATGGGGTTGCCGCTGGGCCCGGGGTCTGTGCCGGGGGACAGCCGGAGGCACCGGCTCAGCCTTGCGCTCTCCCTGCTCCAGTCAGAGCCAACGTGCAAAGCGTGTCAAGTAGCCGAGATGATTATGGTGGTTTGAAGCCAGAAGTCGTGCGTGGGGGGCAAGGGGGAAGTTACGGTGCCGAAGCACACGCTGACTCTTCTTCGCTCCTGTTTTTGAGCCCTCTGTGGTGCAAACCTGCAGTGGCAGTCCTAGGGTTTATTTTTCCACTGAGTTTTCTAGCATTGGTCTCTTTTAGGGGATGAGGAATATTCCTGATTTAATAATGCATTTGGTAAGGACTCTGTTTGCTGTCAGTGTTGCCAATAAGCTGCATTTGCTGATTTGGTTGGTACCGGTCTGGAGCAGGTTAGGCTGCAGAGCTGAAGCTGTTTGTGTGTTTATTCTGAAGCCTACTGATGGCGCAGAGGAGGGCTCACGGGCTCTGTGAGCAGCAATTTGCTGCCAGCAGATGTTTCATGTGAGAGATGGCGCAAAATACCCCTGGCCAGATCCTGCCTCCTGCCATCTCCCAGTATCCCGAGGTGTCCGTTGCTGGGAGGCCCTGGAGAGGCGGAGGGACAGGAGCAGTCAAGGTGCCTGCAGCTTTGGGGCTGCTGCTGCCGGCCCGTGGGGAGGCCCCATGGGTGCGTGCGCTGTGCAGGACAGAGCATGCGAGGCTGGAGGAGCCGTTTGCTCTGGCAGGAGCGTGCATGCCTGCATGGTGGGGAGTGCCAAGCAAGCCTCGGGCACCTCTGCACCCCTCCAGTGTCCCGGCAGCACCCCAGACCTGGGGACTCGTTTGCACGCAGCTGCTCGGGGCTGACATCTCACTGCCGGGCTGGACACCCGTGGACTCCCATGTCTTGTGGGTGGCTGTCCCCATGTCCTGCTGGCCATCCCGGCATGTCCTCACTGTCCCAGGTAGCCGCTCCCGCAGCGGGCAGTGAGCCGTAATGCCACGGCACCTCGGCGAGGAGACGCTTGGCACCGGTGCGTGCTGGCTAACCGCAGGCCATCGTCCCCCGGTAACCCCCGCGCACTTTCTCCTCTTTCTGTTTTTCAGCGTCGGGCAAGTTGTCAACATCAAAGCCAAAGTGAACCGAGCCTTTAACTCCAGCATGGAGGTTGGTGTGTGGCCCCCCGCCTTCACCCCCCTGCCCCTATCCCCCTCGCCACGCGCCCGTCCCCACCAGCCGCGCGCAGCCCGTTCGCCGCGGCCAAATACAAAATACCCAAATCCTCCCGCGGTTCCCAGCTTTGATCTCGCGTGTCGATCCCCTCCTGCTGTGCTTGGTGGGATGCGGGTGCCCGGGGAGCAGAGCTGGCTCTCAGGGGTGCTGTGCCCTCTCCCAGGTGGGCATCCAGGTGAGCTACGAGGACCTCTCCAGCGGGAAGCACTGCAGCATCTGCAAGGCGTACGCCACCTTCGTGGCGCAGGGCCCCTCCGGCAGCAAGGTGAGCGGCGGCCGGCGGCTGCGGGGGCTCGGTGGGTCCCTGCACAGGGACAGCGAGGAAATGGCCTCTCTGGGGAGAGCCGGGCTGGGCTGCGCTCGGCTTTCCACCATGGCACGTGCCCTCGCTTCGTGGCTATCTGCAAACGACCGGGTCAGCGCTCCCTTATCCCATGCATGTGGGGTGCTGGGCTCTTGTCCCGCTCTGGGCACGGAGGGCACCTGCCCGCTGCTGCCATCCCCTCCTCTGTGCCCAGGGAGGGCAGGGAGGTACCAACCTGCCAGCGCTGTGGGACGGCTCCTTAACATCGGTGCCCGTCCCCGCTGTATGACACCTCCCAGGGGATCCCTATCCATCTATAGGAGCCGTTTGCCCTCTGGCCCCTCCATGAGCAGCTATAATATAGCCCAGGAGGAGCACGGCTGGCTCCAACGCACGTACAGTGGGATGTACGGTGCTATCGGAGCACGTGCTGGCACCCGAAGGAGCCCTGCCTTCTCCCGCAGCGGGACTGCACCCTGCCCGTGTCTCCTTTGCAGGTGAAGCTGAAGCCACTGACCCCGCAGACGGAGGAGGAGAAGATAGAGCACAGCATCGCTGCCGAGCGCCGCCGCATGCGGCTGGTCCACAAGGACACCCTCAAGGACCTCCTCACCCGCAGCCCCCGCGAAACCGGTACCATGTCCCGCAGCCCGGGCTTCCAGCCCCAAAATAGCCCTGACACCCACCGGTGACATCCTCCTTCCTTGGCGGGGTGCTGGGGAGGCATTAAGAGGGGTTTGGGGATCAGCCCCACCATCCCACGCCCGAGCCAGGAGGTGTGAGAGGGTTGATGCAGTGGGAGGGTGGCCACGGGGAGCGGAGCTGAGGGCTGGTGGGACACCAGCAGCAGGGAGTCCCACCGGCCAGCCGGCACGCTCAATCCCGTTCTCCCCCCGCGGCAGAGCTGGAGACGCGGGACGGCAGCGCAGCGGTGCCGGCGGAGAAGACGCGGGTGGAGAGCGTGGAGCTGGTGCTGCCCCCACACGCCAACCATCAGGGCAACACCTTCGGTGGGCAGATCATGGCCTGGATGGAGAACGTGGCCACCATCGCAGCCAGGTGACCCGATGGGGATTCAGGGGGGGATGACGGCGTGCCTGGAGGGGACACGCAGCCAGTGCAGTGTTCGGCCGGGTTGGGCCACAGCCGGGTTTTAGGGACCCTCCAAAGGGATGGTCCCCAGCACAGCACCCTTGGGTGATGCCATACGGGGTGTCCCATGGGAGCATGGTCCTGGAGGACCCCAGGGAAGGGTTCACACTCACTGCAATCTGCTTATTGTCCCTTCTCGTGGCTGGTTTTGGCAGTTAAAAGCCAGGGGTAACTTTTTTGGAGTCTTCTTGGCTCTGGCTGGGACAGGGAGGGTGCACGGGGCTGCCAGGGTGCTACGGCCGGGGGGTGACGCCTGTCCCCCCCCAGCCGGCTGTGCCATGCCCACCCCACGCTGCGGACCATCGAGATGTTCCACTTTCGGGGACCATCGCAAGTCGGGGACCGCCTGGTGCTCAAAGCCATCGTCAACAACGCCTTCAAAAACAGGTGGGTGCCGGTGGCGGGGGTTCCCCATCCCACCCTCCCGGCGGCTTTCCGCACCCTCACCCCTTCTCCTCCCCCCGCCCCCAGCATGGAGGTGGGGGTCTGCGCCGAGGCGTACGGCCAGGAGATGTCCGTCAGCCGAAGGCACATCAACAGCGCCTTCATGACCTTCGTGGTGCTGGACGAGGAGGGCCGGCCCCGCACCCTGCCGATGGTGGCACCCGAGCCGGGGGTAAGGACGGGCAGGGCTGGCTTCTCCCCGCCGCGGTGGCATGGGGCCCCCCGGGAATCCCGCTTAGCCCTGAAAGGCGCTCGGATTCACGGCAAAACAAATGCAGTTTGATGATGATGGAAATCAAATTGCTCGATAGCAAGTGAATTAAATTGATTGCTCAGTATAACTAATAATACAATAAACCCCTTGCCGGTGTAGAGATGGAGATGTATTAGCCATGCAAGGCTTAACAGAATATGGCCTGCAAGTTCGAGCTCGTCTTTTCTATAATTTAGGGGAAAGAATGCAAACCTCTTAGGTTGTTTTTACCTTTCAAAGCATCCTAATCCATAATTTGCTTGAGCCCAAATATTTGAGAAAATCTGTCACGCGAGCACGGCAGCGAAGCAAACACCCGCACGTCTCGGGGCACGCTGTAGCGCGAGCGAGCGACGGCGTCGCCTTCCCCTTGGCTGGTCCATGCCCACCTACCCGATTCTTGGAGGCCTTAAAACTAGGGCTCTTCTCCCCCCCTGCGGGAGAGCATCACGCGGCCAGAGCCGGGCACCGTGAAACCTCCTCTCCGCCTGCTTTAAAGCACTGCGCTATTGCTTTCTTTGAAATAAGCTGCTTTTTAGGGGGGTTTATTTCCCCGGGAGGGGACGTTTGCAGTGCTAGAGGATGCGATTTGGGTTTCAGCAGCTGTTTGCAGCTCTGCAGCCGCAGCGAGGGTTTTTTCCTAATGTGCTGGTGCCCATTGCTCGATCACCGTGAGCGGTAGCGATGCCGAAATAGCTCACGGTTACTTACCAACCACCGCTGCCAGCACAGCTGGGGCAGCAGCCGGTGAGCGCAGGCGCTTTTCACCGCTGAACATTTTGCCCGCTCCCCAAAAGACATCTGGGGTTTTTTTTTCCCTCCTTTTCCTGTTAACCTCATGTGCTTTTCCCATTTATCAGGATGGAGAGAGGAGGTACAGAGAAGCCAGCGCCAGGAAAAAAATTCGGCTGGACCGGTGAGTGGAAAAAGCAAGTGGGATGCGGGGACGGAGGGAGGAGAGGGGGGCTCGGCACTGGGGCACAGGGACAGTCTGCGGATGGGTCGTGTCCCACCGTAAGGGAAACCGTTCCTCTCCTGCAGAAAATATGTCGTCTCCTGCAAACAGACCGAGGTGCCGCTCTCCGTGCCCTGGGACCAAAGCAACAAGGTAGGGTGCTGCCCCGCGGGAGTCGCAGCCTCCTGCCCCCCTTCCCGCCCCTGACGTGCTGCCCCTGCCCCAGGTTTATCTGAGCTACAACAACGTCTCTGCGCTGAAGACGCTCGTAGCCAAAGCCAACTGGGCACTCGCCAGAGAAAAGGAAAAGGTACTAAACCCTGCCCCTTCCCCCCGAGCTGCTTCTCGCCCCCAAAGCGTGGGCATCCCGGGGGCTCGGCGGTGGCTGAACGCGTCCCAGCCCGTGCCCTGTGCTCCCCGAGGTGCGGATGTACACGCTGGAGGAGGACAAGTTCCTCTCCTTCCGCATCGAGATGTCGGTCTGCATCGCCGCCGACGAAGCCTTCTCCCTGCTCTCTGACTTGCGGCGCCGGCACGAGTGGGACAGACACTATGTGTGAGTGCTGCGGGGCTTCCCGGGGGCACCCGGCCCTTTCCAAACCCCACATCCTTACATTTAAGGCTCATTGCTTTGGGCTTTTCCTGGGAGCAAGCGTTTCGCCTCGGAGCCACCGTTGCTCCTAGAGACCTTTCACTGCGCATCCCTGTCCCCGGGAGCGCCGGCTCCGCCTGTGCCGATGGCTGCACTTTGCTGCAGAAAACATCCGTTTTGGGTGTCCCAAAATATTTTGGGTGCAGCGGAGGGCTGTAAATGCCCCCCAGGCTTGGGGGCCACAGTGGGGCTTCTCTGGGAAGTCCCTTCAGGGGATGGTCCCTGTGCGGTCCCTTGCACAGCCGCCCCGCGGCCGGTCTCCGTCTCTCCTGGCGCGACCGGCCCCCTCTCGCCTCGCAGGAGCGCCGAGCTCGTCCAGCAAGTAGACGATGACGACATGATCTACCACGTGGTGAGCCAGACGCTCAGCTGCGAGAACAAGCCGCAGGACTTCGTCATCCTGGCGTCCCGACGGAAACCCTGCAGCAAGGGGTAACCGTCCCTGTCCCCGACCCCCTGCTCCCCGCCGGCCGGGCTGCGCCGGCTCACCGGGCTCTCTCCTCCCCAGGGACCCCTACGTGGTGGCCTTTCGGTCGGTGACGCTGCCCACCCATCCCGCCAGCGCCAGCTTCACGCGGGGGGAGACGCTCTGCTCCGGTTTCTGCATTTGGCCGGAGTCGGAGGAGATGAGCAAGGTGGGATGCTGCGGCTGTGCCACAGGGCCGTGCCACCCGTGTGCCATCGGGGTGGCTCCCCCATCCCCACACGTCCCTACTAACCATCTCCTGTGCCTCGCAGGTGGCTTACTACAACCAGGCTACGCCGGGGTATCTCAACTACGTCACCACCAACGTGGCGGGACTGTCCTCCAACTTCTGCGCCACCTTCGAAGCCTGCGAGAAGTTCCTGCTGAAGAACAAGGAGGACCTGATCATGCGGCTGTAGGACCTCTAGAGCTGCGGCACCCCTGCTGACAGACAGACAGACAGACAGACGAGGGGGCACCTTGGTGGTGGAAGGGGACATGGGATAGTGGTGCCCAGACCCTGCCTCCCCGGGGGGTTTGGCCCGAGCGGGGTCCCGGGGCTGGGGTGGAGGGGCATGACAGTACCGCCTCGCCCCTTGCACTGATGTGTCATGTCTTTTCTTCTTCTTCTCCTTCTTCTTCTTCTTCTTCCTTTTTTTTATTTAGAAATTTTATAAGCTGATGTACAGGACTGGGTTTTCTAGTTCACTTAACGCTACTTGAATCTTTATATGATACAAAATCTTCCTAAAATAGATTTTTTTTTTTTTAAACTATTTCTTTATGGGGGAAACTGGTTCCCTTCGAGGCAGCAATGGGAGAGAGGGGGCAGTGATGTGGGGAGGGTGCCGTACCCCTCCCTGGTGCAGGGGGGACCAGCGGAGCATCCCGCTCCCCCTGCGGCTGCCCGCTGCTGCTCCTCTTCCCAAGCAGGGCTGGAAAACAGCCCCTGCTCCCGCCGGGCTGAAATCCCGCCCCATGGGGCCGTGGAAGGAGTGGCGATAGAAGTGCATTAAAATAATAAATAGCTCTATGTGCTCTGGGTGCGTGTCTGCTCCGGGGTTCGCTGTGCGGCTGCCCAGCTGGCGAGCGTGGGGTGGGGGTCCCGCACCCGCAGCCCACCCCGGGGTGCCATTTCCCCGGGTGAGGAGGGGGACGGGGCTGCTCAGGGTCTCTGTCAGCCAGCACCCGAGAGCCGCAGCCCGGTGCCAGCGCTGCTGGGGTCCCAGGCGGACGCGGGGGGTCCTTTGCGGCAGGACTGTGCATTGTAGGAAGGGGGGTGTCAGCCATGCAAGTGGCTTTTGGGGACTGCCCGGAGGCATTGCCACCACGGTAGGGGCAGCGTGGGCTGGTGCAGACCCGGGGGGCTGCCTCTTGTCCCCCGCCATTGGGTGCACCGACACCTTGAGCCATAAACCCCGAACTGCCTCAGGGGCACTGAAAAAGCAAAAAAAAAGACAAACCCAAACCTTGTTTCCCTAAGTCTGAGCAAGGCCACCAAGGACATGGAGAGTGGTTGCAGGCAGATGCCGAGGCTCAGAGCCTCAAAGGCTTCGATGCCATCCCTAATTGCCCCGAGCACTAACGACCCGAGTGCCTCCAGGGGTGTTTCCCCCCCAGCTGCTTTGATGGCAGCACGGAGCTGCTTCACAGATGTCCACAGCAGCAGAGGACGGGGTCAGGACCATTGCAAAGACCTTGCTGCCAACCTGCTTCTCCCTGAGGTGCTCCGGGAAAGCCACCGAAATGCAGGAGGGGTGACGGTGGAAGCGCTACTCATGCGTCACACCCCAGGGGATGTCTGCCCTCAGCCGGGCAGGATGAGAGCCGCCTCCCAGGCTTTCCTGGGTCACGTAGCGTAGGTTCATGTAGCGTAGGTTTGCTGATGGCGTTGAGGTTTTTGAAAGGCTTGCTGCCTGCTGGGAAGGGAATGAGCCCCTTGGGCACGGCAGGTGGTCCCAGGTGGTAGCCATGTGCTTGCCTTTGCTAGAAAAGCCCCCGTGCGCTTAACCCCGAGCAAGGGTTTTGCAGAGCTTAGCCCCGAGCAAGGAACAGTGATGCTGTGCTCGGGGTAAGATGAAGCTGTGGAGTACCAGAAATGAGCACAGGGTATTTTCCAGGCACCCCAGGGTGTTTCCCTCCCTGCAACACCCGGTCCCTAGAAAGGCGCTTTGCCACCCAAATTCCTCACCTGGTTTATAAGCAGGAGGAGCTGCCTGCCCCTCTCCTGCGGGTGCCGGCCAGTGGCTCCCACCCCTGGAGCCAGCTGCAGCCATAAACTCCTAATCTCTGCCGTATCTCCGATCATAAACATCTCCATGCAAGGCCTGGCACGGTGCTGCCCTGACCTCCCCCTGCTGCGCTATCGCCACCAGATAAAGCCGTCTCAAGCTCAACATGGTACAAAACATTCAATTTTTATAGAGCCCTCTTATCTCCCGAAACTCGGAGCAATCCTGCCCTGCTATCACCGGGATGCGAGCCATCCTTTCTACTTATCGTTAGAAATTGCTGCTGCTTGATTAAGTGCAGGGAATGATGTATTTGCCTGAACATTAAACTTTAACTGACCTCTCCTTCTCCTTAAGTATTGCGCGTTTTCCTGCTGCGGGGCCACGCTCAGCCCTCGCCCCGGCCTGGCTGGGTCCCTGGGGGTGCAGGGTGATGGAGGGGGAGTGACTTGGGGGCACAACAGGGAGCTGCAACCGGTGTGAAGCGTCTTGTGGGTTACGCGCACTTGGGAGAAAACCGCAGTCCTGCAGCGTCTGCTGGCCCTCAGGCACAGGGGAGTGCGGACAGCAGGACCGGGCGGCTTGGAGCACCCCTGGAGCACCCATCTCCAACCCACAGCCAGCTCCCAGGGGAGGAGGGACCTGCCGGTGGGTGCGCTGGAGCCTGGCGGGAGCAGCCTGCCCTTCCCAGCCCTTCCCAGAGCACCCTATTTGCCCTCACCACCGAGTGCACCGCTCTAGGGCCAATTTAGCAATCACTCACTATTTTTCTTTTTCCCTTAAAAAAAAAGAAATCCCTGCAGGGTGTTACCCCCTGCTCTGAACAACCCTCCCGGCTGTGGCTTCTTTGCACGAAAACACCCAGCTGCCTTGCTGCTCTCGGCTCCTAATTCCTGCACGGAAGCGAGAGATTTGGAAAGGCAGATGTGGGACCCTGGGAGCGGGAGGGCTCCGTGCCGGCTGCCCGCAGCACCCGTCGCTGCCCCTCCGGCACAGCGTGATGCAGGGAACAAAGCCCCACCAAAGGACCACGCTGCCTTCCTCGCGCCTCTGCCATTGTGCACCAGACAGGGCTGCTGGAGGATGGAGCGGGGAAGCATCCCAGAAATGCCAAGAAGCTTTCAGCAAAGCAAAGGCCATGAAGACAGCTGGGGATTTACAGGCCAGCACTCCCGGTGGGATCCGAGCGCGTTCTCCAGGACGTGACGCTACCATCATGAGAAGGTTTCAAGGACCCAATTTTATAGATGCCTAACTAAATACATGGAATTGACATATAAAAACACAGCATATATTTATCTATTTTGCAGGGGGAGCGGGATGTAATTAGATGGCAGCGTCTCTCTCAAGGCTATCCCTGCTGTAATTCACGCCCTGAGGCGGCTGGCCGAGGGGAGGAGGAGGAGGAATAAAGCAAGCGGCAGAATTGATGGGCTGCTCCCAGCAGCTTTGTTTTAATTAATTTCCAAAGTGCTCCTTGTAGCGGAGCAGGCAGCTCCTTCAAAGCCTCCTTCCACCCGCCGCTGCCTGTGCTCTCACGCTTGTGCCAGCGTGGGGTCTGGGTGAGCCCGGGAGCCACCTCTGCTTCTTCGAGCCCCCAGGCTTTTTGGTTAAAGTGTGCAGAAGCTGTTGCTGTTTTTAGACGGGGGGACTTTTCCCTGGCCAAGAGGCCTCTGACGCCTGCAGCGTGGGCAAGCGTATTTGTCAGGGCTTTTCCTTTTCCCCTTTTTATTGACTTTCTGCTTGTTCCTGCTGCCAGGGGTCAGACGGGGCTTTGGCTGGACTTTGCCGAAAGTCCACCCAAAACGGGCGGTTTCCAGGTGCTGACGCAGTGCCCTGCCCCTAAGATATAAGGGGTTTGAAAATCGGGTTTGCAGCCCAGTGGGGTGCACAGTGGTGGGGCTGGGGCTGTGTCAGCACCAAAGCTCTTCCCGAACAAGCGGGCTTGTGAAGCCAAACTGCATTTGCTGGATCCAGCAAGGTGACGGCATTACAGCAGCTCAGCGCCGAATTTGGGGGCGGCTTGGCTGACATGGAGGGACCCGTCCCCGGCCAGGACACCACGCTGACCGACACAGAGCCCTCCAACACCGCCAAACTGCTGCACCTGGTTTTCCTCTCCACCTCCTGGGGAATGCAGATCTGGGTGACCTTTGTGGCTGGTAGGTTGCGGTCCGCGCACGCCGCTGTGGCTCTCTGCCCGGGCGGGAGGCCCAGGGGAGGGGGCTTTGCCCCCGAACCTACCCGCTCTTCCCCCTTGCAGGGTTCGTGATGGCCAGCAGCCTCCCTCGCCACACCTACGGCTTCATCCAGCGCGAGCTCTTCCCCTACTACTTCCACATCTGCTCTGCTTGTGCCTTCTTCAACCTGACTCTATTTGCCATGTACCACCCCAGCGAGCTGCTCAGCGACGAACAAACGACCCAGGTACCCTCCTGCTTTAAAACATGAGCTGGCCGTAGCCCAAATCCCTTCCTCCGCGGGGTCCTGCTCTGCTCTGCTCCACTGAGGCTGGATGCAAACGATGACGAGATCCACACATGGCTCTGGTTAAAAGAAACCAGTTAGCATCCAGATTGCGGCGAGCCTTGTGTGTAAGAGGGGCTGGGGGAGAAATTTAATCCACCACGCGTGCGAGATGTTCACGGCGGGCTTTGCTCCCCTGCAGATCATAGTCTTCTTTGTTTGCGTCGCCGCTTCCGTGCTGAACACACAGTGGTTCGGGCAGGTCACCTCCGACATCGTGGCAGACATGCACCTCGTCGAGCGCAGCCACGGCCTCGGCCAGGAGGTCGGGCTGTTTCCCAGCAAGTCCTGCAGGCAGCTGCGTGCCTCCAACCCCAGCTACGGGCAGCTGTCCCGGCAGCTCACCCTCTACCGCACTCTGTCCTCCCTCTGCAACCTCTGCTGCATCGCATGCAACGGCTTCAGCTTGTACTACTTGGCCGCCCATCTCTCTGCCCTGTGAGAGTGGGACACTGCGAGGCGAGGGCTGCCTGGCCAGAACCAACGCTCTGGGAAAAGGGAGCCGTCCTGCTGCCTTGCTGCGAAGCCACCCTGAGCCTTGGAGATTAAATTTCAGCATCCTCAGATGGAGATACTTTTATTGTATTTGCGCATGGCGCAGAAATTTAGGACTAGCGAAATGGAAATGCTTTCTTTAGAGCCGTCTGAAGCCAACCTCCCCGATCCAAGCAGCACCATTTATGCCTGAACAGCTTTTTAATGTCCCGTGTGCTAGATGTGTCTAAAACTGCAGTGTATTTCTGCAGTCACAGAGAGACTGCAGAAGAGAAAGAAATGATAGATTTAGAATTACTTCTAATTAAATGCTGAAAGCTAATACAGAAGACCCTGTATGTTGGATGTACCAGTTAGTGTAACGGATAAGGTTGTTATGTTTGGGTTTGGAATTACTGTTTGTCATTCTCTTGTAGTATTTCAAGACAATTATTGTCTCATTTATTAGGCAAAAGTCAAGTCTACTTAAAATAGACATGTTTATTCCCAGGTTCCATAGGACAATCAGTAAGGTATCAAAAGGGTCAGTAAAACACACCGCTCTGAACAAAGAGCTCTGCTTTACACCGGCCAGCAGCAGAGCCAAGCTGTGAAAAACCAGCAGCTGCTTAATCCCAGGCAGGAATCCGACTGCATCCATCCCTCTGCAGCGAGCGGGTGTCTCCCCAGACTGCTGCTGTGAAACCCCAGCAACTACAGCCCACCTCCAAGGAAATCGGTGATTTTTCACAGGTAAGTACGCACATCCCCAGCTGCTGTTGCTTCAACTGCAGCCAGTGTTTGGCACTGCTTCAGGTTTATTTCAAAACCCCATGCAGCCTATCATAGAGGAGACCTTCTGCAAGCCAGCTGGATTTCTTTTTAAACAAATAATCCCCTCTTGTAAGCCCTTCATTCTCCTATGCTGCTTTCCTGGAAGTTTCCCCGTGTGCCAAGATTATTCCTCCCCTGAAGTGTGCAAGGTATTTTTGTTCAAGCAGAAGTTTGCAGCCTGTAGCTGGGATCACAAGCAGCAGCCTCTCGCACAGGATTCCTCCTTTCATTCTTGCTCATTATAGCCGACGCACCTTCTTGCCAGAGAAGTACTTCTTAGAGAAAGGAGAGCGCTTTACAAATGCCAAAACTGTCGGAGTCCCAGCCTTTACAAAATACCTGCGAAGATGAAAAGGAGTCCTTTGGCTTCCTTGTAGCTGGCCAAGCGTCACGCAAAGGGAGTGACTGCCACCCAGCTCAATAAAGACTGACCTCCCAAAGGCCGATGACAAGCTTTTTTCCTGATTAGCAGAGCCTTTCGTGGCCAGGGCTACACGCATCCGAGGAGGAGTGTTTTATGACTCAACTCTTCTCCCAACAGCTACTTCTAATTAAAACAGCTGTTATTCTCCTCTGGAAGGAGGTTTCTTTTGCAATTGCCCTTAGAGCCTGAAATCTGAGGGCTTATGCACGCTGCTGAGTTTTATGGAGTGACAGTTCAGACACAGCCCGCAGCAGCAGACCTAGAGCTCTGCTCCCACTGTGACAGACCGAGCCACTAGCGCTGTGCAGCAAGCTCTCTCCAGCTAGCTACGAGACGGTGCAAGTTAACAGCACAGGCTTTACAATTACTTTTTGGCTTCACAAACAGCAAATTCTTCTCTCTAAATAACTGCGCAACACTTGAAAGTCAGTTTCAGAGAGAAACCGTGCTGCACGCTGTGCTGTGCTCACGCAGCATTATGAACAGTGAGAGCGTTGTTAACCTTCAACATGCTCCCTTATATGCTGCTGCTTTTTTTTTTTTTAAAGTAGTACTGTGTAGATGGGATCTGAAATAGCCCTTTTGTGCTGCTGCTTGTGTCCAGCCCAACTCCCCTTCCCATCTCCACCCAGTCCTGGAAAGAGTTGTTCATTTTTGGGGGGAAAAAAATACATAAGTGGCTAAAGCCAGGCACAAAATCCATTCAGTCTGACCGCTTTACACCTTCAAGAGTTAGGACTATTAAATCAGTGAACAAGCTGTACTTAAAGCCCAAAGCTCGTACTTTTTGCCTTCGTGCTCTCTCTGGACATGAAGAGGTACAGCCTCACCTTTGGTGCTGCAGCACTTGTAGCAACGTGTGTTCTGGGTTCAGCTCGTACATTTCTGCTCTTTCTTCATCTTCAAAATAGAGCTGAAAAAAACGGGGAGGGTTATTAAATACTTAAGATACGCGAAGGCAAGCTGCTAGGCTGTTGAAAGCCCAGTAACAGCACACCATATACCTACTAGAGGGTTATCAAAGCTTGAACCGACTGCATCGGATGCTAACTTCAGTAACGCAGAAACTGTTCTGCGTAAGTTCCAAGCCCTCCCTGTATAAATCAGTTTAGCTTCTTATGGCAGCGGCAGCAGGAAGGCAAAATACACTGGCTGTTCCTGTGCTTTACGGAGAAGCAATCCAAATCTACGGGCTGCTTTTTAACAAACAGGCGAAATGCAGCAATGCTATGAGCTAAACTGAGTAGGTTTAAAGATATATGAACAAAACAGCACAGATTTAAGAGATTCCAATCCAGCAACTGTGCCTTAGACTGTACATACAGGCAGAGCTATAATCCAGGCTTTTAATCTGGTGAAGTACACAGCCACTGTCCTTTTGGACCTGTCCGCTCACTGCAGTGAGGGCTGCGCTGTTGCCTGGTGCATGTGACACTGAAGTGGAAAATGAAAAACAAACATCTCATCCTCCTATGTACAATTTCTGAAAAATTCTCAAAACCTGCTGCAGCCACAACCAACTCGCATCCCACCTTTGCTAAAGTCTTAATAGACATACATTGTCTTGATGGGATTAAGTGTTTAAGTATCTCCAGTTAGTTCTGAAAATAACCTATTTTTTTAATAGTATTTTTTCATTCGTATTGAGCAACTTCACAGTGCAGTTAAAAACTCAGGCAGCCCACCAGCTTGATGGTCTACGTCTTAATTATCGTTACAAAGATGGGAATCTAAGCAATATCTATAAAGACCTTCTATCAAATACAACGTAAGTGGAAGACAAAAGAACTTTCATTTTCATTCAGGAATTCTGTGTCCGTGCCAGCGCCTCTGGAAAATGTTTGTGTTTATAAATGAATGTGGCTCTCCAAATCCTTATTTCACACCCATGTGTTGCAAACAGGTAATGATGCCATTGCTTTCATACACTCAAAGCTGCTTAATTTCACTCCAGAAGAAAACAAACAAACAACACAACCCTGAAATAGAAGGAAAGTCAAACTTCTCACCTCGAGATTGCTGGGAAGGTATTTTCTTTCTAAATCCCAAGGAGGTAACTCAGCAAACATCACCATTAAATGATCGATAAACCTAAAAGCCAAAATACACTTGATTAGCTTAGATGAAGTGGTCACCTTCAATAATTTGTACAGTTGCATTTGAACGATGGTAAAAATACATTAACAAATTAGACAATAGCCTTGAAAGTAAGTTTAGATCACTAACAGTTTCTTCCCTTCAAACTCATCGCTCTCCCAGTGAGACCAAGGCCCTGTTGTAACTCATGCTATTGGTTTCAAACTTGAGTGGTGCAACAGCAAATTGTCAAAATAAACACCCTGCATTTTGCCTAAAATTGATTTTCCTTCTACATGGTCCCATCAGCACCACGCTTCATCAGATCAGAGTGCTAGGAATATGCTTGCGTGTCAGAGGCTTGTTTATTTGGGTACTTCAGGAGTGCTGGTGGCCAATTTGTTCTGAGAACCCATTTTCACTTGCTTTGGTCATGAAAAAGCGTAGTGAACACTACCGTGTAAGAACCACAACTTTACTAATCTGTTTGCACTTTAAGTCCTAAACTTATTAGTAAATCTGAGGAATACCTCTCCCCCCACAAAAAAAGTTCCAAGTTCCAAGTGTGTTCAATATTGCAAGATCAGAAACTGAAGTTAACATCAAGAGAAGTGGAATTCCCACCGTGCCAGTCACTTGCTTATTGTCTGAAAGGTCTGCAGCACTTCAGTCGGGCCTGCTGTAACCTCTAAGGAAACTACGGGGCCGCTGGTGGTTACGAGAGGTTCCTTTTGGAAGCTTTTTATAATTTTTAAGTTTAATCCACTTTCCAAGACCCCGTATTTGGAGGGCTTCGAAACAGCACCTTAATGAACCTCTAAAATCCACGCACACGGATGGGTCCCTGGTATTACTGGCACTGGTCTAAGCTTGCACTGCAAGCCCCCTCCATCACACCGGCCAGCTACGATGCGTTTCTCTGCGCTATAAATTTACGTAACATCGAGATTTTGGCCCTTGTATTTTAAAGTGGCATTTGTAAACTGTAGAATAATTCAGGTTGGAAAGGACCTCAGGAGGTCATCTAGTGCAACCTCCTGCTCAAAGGCAGGGTCAGCTCCGAGATGAGAAATCTGGAGCTACTTCGCTAGCATGGCAGCGTTTCACTTGCTATCTGTTCTCATCTGCTCAAACATCTCCTTTGTGCGAGAACGCTGCTGACAGCGCATTTACCTGGAGTTCTCGTGAAAAGCCGCAATGAAATCTGTTTGCTCGTGCTCAGGGTACAGAAAGAGGACGGGCCAGTTTAGGTGGCCATCAGCATCTAAGTGCACCTTGGCACCTGTGGCATTCTCAGAGTGGAACCCATCTAAGGATATCTCAGCCAGGCCATCTGATATTTCCTCTTCTTCATTTGAAGGCTCAAGAATCAGCTTGATATTTCTTTCCTGGAGGGAAGGAAGGGGAATAAAAAAAAAACCCAACCAAAAACCAAACAGGTATGGCGGGGAGAATAGGAGCGAAAAATGAGCAGTCGGTAAAAGGACAAATTGCGGCATTCTTATGAGTCAGCTCTTAAACATGCCATCAAAAGCCTTCCTACAGTATCAGACTCAGGTGACTGGTTTTCCCAGTAGAACCCAGAACCTCAGCCAGACACCCAGACTCCTCATAAAACAGATGAGGAGAGGCGGGAATCCAGAGAAGCCTGCATGCTGAGAGAAGAGCCTAAGAAAATGCGGGGAAATGGATGCATCCAAAATCCTGGTCTTTGGGACCTAGCAGGCCAAGTTCAGGGTGCGACTACACGCGCCAGCTCCTGAGAACATCCACTCTTTCAGAGAGCTGAAGAAAGCTCACTCTTTGCTTTAGGAAGACCACTGCAGAAAAGGAGATCGGATTTTACGTATAGACCAAAATATTTTAACATAGTCCAAACGTTTGCTGAGGAAGGAGAGGATCCAGGATTGATTCTCTCCTCCATCCTACTGGATGCTTATCTGCTGTTCTTCCACTGGAGTAATGCCCATCAGCAGCAAAGAAAGCAAGGTTAATTGGGCCAGTGTGATGCTACAGCCCAGCAGCGGGAGCACTCGCTTGGATGCTTGGTCTACGTCTTAACACTGAGTTTGTATTTTGCATTAGTTGTTACCTGAAATATGGAAACCTGGGAGCTGGGGCTAGAGCCACACAGATAAGGAGAAATATGGTTTTAACTCAATTTTTTGGCTCTAGCCCTCAAAAGCCTGCATGTGAGAACAACCTCTCAGAGACAAACAAGAGAGCTTTTAAAACAAAACCAAATCCCATCACTGACCCACCTTTATCGCTGCAAGCAAAACTTCCTTTTGACACTGTTCTTTCTTCTCCATCATCTTTGCTTTCCTCGCATCCCGCTCCTCCGCTCGCTACATGTAAGAAAAGGTTGCACCATGGTCACACGCAGCAAGTCAACGCCCATCACTGCTCTACCCTGCCAGTGAGCGGAGAAATCGCTTCCGATCTCCGGAAGGGTCCCGTCCGGCTCTTTCCCCTACGCATCTCAAAACCACACGCTACGCGGAACCGCCGCTCAATTCTGTTTGGGGATATTATACTACAGAAAAACTTGTACAGAGCGCTCTTCAACCAAGGATCCCGAAGTGCTTCTTGACACAAAGCAGGCGACAAGCATTGTAGATGCCAGACTGCCTTAATATTTACCTTTAATTTGTCAGCTTTAGCTCTCATTTCCACAAGCTTTTTCTCTTTTGAATCTATTCGCAAGCCCTCCTCACACCATGCTATTGCTTCAGAGAAATTCTTTAGCTCCATGTGACAGAGAGCTCCTGGAAGGATTAAGATTTTAAGTTTCTAGTATTGGAGTCAGTATACAACTACTACACAAAGTGGTGGTTATAAAGACAGCATTGGCCCTAGTGCTCTCCAGAGGCATACACAGCAGCACGCGCTATTGTCTCGCACGGTCATGTTCAATCGCAGACTTCCAGCAGGTCAGCCGAGAAGAAAATCTAAAATATGTCAGCAGTTCTCGTGTCATTTGCTCATCTAGTCACAGAAATCAGTAGAATGATGCTAGAAGTGTCTGTTACAAGCAAAATTTTATCATTATAATTAACATTTCAGTATTTGTGTCATACGGAAAAATAAAGCGGTGATTTCCATGGAGTGAGAAATGCTGGGGAAAAAAAAAACGACAAACCTCAAAAACCAGTGTTGTGGAAAACAGCAAAAGTTACACTGTGCTCTACAGAAACAGGTCCAATGCCTCTTTGACAGATAGAGAAGCCGAAGAGCAAAAGGATAGTGTTTTGACTGAAAAGGCAAAGCAAAACACAGAGCTCTGTTTTGGGGAGAAACAGCAATGACAAAGCAAGAGAAGAGATCTCCTACAATAACTGCTTTACTTTTCTGAAATGAATGCTGTCTGGAAACGAAGTATGATGCCCACTCACAGTAATTTAAGGTTTATAAACCCTGTTATTTAACACCCAGAAACATGCAGCGAAACAAAGCAACATCTAACCACAGTCTGTTCCAGGGCTTGTAACAATAACAGCATAATAAGTAAAACTAACACATGCAAAGCTGTTTTGAAACGACGTTCCTTGCGGTAACATGTGCTTTAGCTCTTACCTCTTATGATTGCTTTGAGATGGGTGGGCTTCAGCTTTGTTGCTTGGATGGCATCATTGAGAGCAGAACGGTAGTTACCTATAAAGCAAGCAAAACTGCTCAGAACCTTTCATTTATATTTAAAATCCAACCAGATCCCAAGGTGACAAAATAGCTTACGCAGAGACTCTGTAATTCACCGTTTCTACAATCACTGTGAAGCGAGTAGAGGAAGAAAGAGCAAACTAAGAGCAAGAAGTGAAAGGACAGGAATTAACCATACAGGTGAGGTAAGTAACACAACTGTGAGCAAACCATCTCCCAACTGCAGCACACAACAGCATTAAAAGGCGGAGAACACCATCCCTGCTGCGCGGATTCTGTTGGTAGGATGGGTGGTAGCTTGAGGAGGACACGGCCAGGAAAGAGTGATAGAATGTGTTGCTTCAACAGATTTTTGAGGCCAAGGCATGCCTCTCTAGTTCAAATCACCCTGTGAATCTGTTCAGCACCAAAAACCACTGGCTTTGCCCTCTCCTGGAGCCAAGGCTTGAGCAGCAGGTCATAATTGCAATGCGCAAAGCACAAACCCTGCACGCAGCTGTGCTCTGAAGTGAGCCAGGTCTTCAGGGTTCAACGTGACTTCTTCTCACGAAGAAGCTATTTAGTATGCTGCATCACGAAAAAAGGTAAAGCAAAAGAAAACCCCAGCTGGGGAGGAAAAGCAACTCTGGAGCGCAGAGCCCCCTTCCCAGCCCCGTCTGGGCAGGATGGCGCACGTCTCGTTACCCAGGTGGAACTGTGCGGCCCCTCGGTTTGTGTGCAGCACGGCGTTCAGCTCTGCGTCCTCGCATTTCTTCTTCAGCCCCTCGGTGTAGGCGACAACAGCTCTCCTGTAGTCCTTCTCCCTGAAGTACTCGTTCCCCTCGTTTTTGTACATCCTGGCCAGCTCTGCCGGGGACGGAGGGGGGACAGGGCCTGAGCGGGGGGCGCAGCTCCCCAGCGCCCCGCGGGCACCCCAAGCCCGCTGCCCCAGCCGGGGCCGGAGGGGCAGACGGGCAGCCCCGGCCCCAGCCCCGGCCGCCCACCTGCGGGGCCCTGCTCCTCGTCGAAGAGGAGGGACTGCAGACAGGCCAGCTCGGGCTGCCGCGCCGCGTCGATCTCGGCCGGGCACCGCTTCATGAACATGGGGATGGCCTCCAGCTCCTGCGGATGGACACACACCGTCCCTCAGCCCAGCCCAGCCCAGCCCAGCCCGGCCCAGCCCAGCCCGGCCCGGCCGCCTCACCTGCTCCCAGGTGTCGGGGTGCAGAGCGCCCCGGTACCGCGGCGTGTCGCCGCCCGCCCCGGCCTCCGCCATGCTGCCGCTCCGGACCGCCCCGCGCCTCCCGACCGCCCCCGCGCCCTCAGGCCCGGCCCCAGCGCCCTCAGGCCCGGCCCCCTCCCGCCCCAGCGCCCTCAGGCCCGGCCCCCCCCCACCCCAGCGCCCTCAGGCCCGGCCCCAGCGCCCTCAGGCCCGGCCCTCTCCGCTTCAGGCCCGGCCCTCTCCGCTTCAGGCCCGGCCCTCTCCGCTTCAGGCCCGGCCCCCCCCCCCGCCCTCAGGCCCACCCCCCCCGCCCTCAGGCCCGGCCCCCCCCCGCCCTCGGGCCCGCTTTCAGCTGCAGGTTTAGGGGGCATCTCCCGGGGGAGGCGGAGCTGCTCCTGCCTGGGACAGGGAGAAGGAGGACTAGGTGACCTCCTCAGGTCTGGGAGCACATGTAGAGCGGGGCGCTACCACAAAGACCTACGTGACAGTGGCACCGCTGTTGTTCTGGGGTTAAATTAAACCACGACAGAGAGATTCCCTCCGAAGAGCTCCCCGTCCAGGGCAGGATGGAGAAGTCCTGCGGAGGCTCCCGGGGCCATGGCACCAGTCAGTGCCGCTGCGACGGCCACAAGCTGTTCCTCGGGGGAGCCCCACGCTGCAGCGGGCACCTACAAGCGGGACATCACCACCCTGCGGGACAGGGTGACTACAGCCCATAAGCAACAACGTGGCCTGGACAGTTTTACCCCCAGGCTTTGCAGGTCCCCAGATTTCACATTTTCGTGTTTGTTTTTTGCAAAGGTTTTCTACCGCTCTGAGGCCGCATCCCCGAAACCACACCGTCACCACCCACGCCTGGCAGATCCAGGCGTCTCACCAGCCGGACTGACCTGCAGGACTGGGGTGCGGATGCCCGACACCGTTCTTCACCTTAGTTCCTGCGGATCTGCAGCGCTATGGCATTTTCAAGGTGAACAAGGCTCTAGAGTTCACCATTTCGCTTTAATTAAGATTAACCTCCACCTTCACGGAACCTGGGTGTCTCCAAAGAGAAGACGCAAACGGAGGAAAGGCGCCTTTCCTTTCTCTCCCTCTTAAAATCCTTCGTGCTGAGAACCCAGCACCCGAGAAGGGCGAGGGAAGCCCTCCCGCAGCCTCTGCTGTGGCGTGCGCCCGACAGAGGCCGTGGCCAGCCCGTCTGCCCCAGCCGGGCAGCGAGGGGCTGGCCCTGCCAGTGCTCCCGCAGCCGCACGAGGCCACACGCGCTGGTCCAAGCAGCTCACGGGGGCTGTAGCCAGAGGGAGAAACGGCTCCGGCCCTGCGGGGAACATGGGCTGACCCCAGCTCAACCCCAGCACCCGGCCCCATTGCAAGACAGCGTGGCCAGCTCTGACGTGAGCTGGATTCGGCGCCGTTCACCCAGAGCCAGCGCCGACAACCTGCACGTCCTTGAAAAGGAACCGGGGCTGTTCAGATAAACTGAGTCCTGCAAAGACGAGAGATTCAGAGATGGGGAGTTTAAGCGACTTGCACTTTACTCAGCAACTCAATGACACCTTCCTTGGTGAGGAACAAAACCTTGCCGGCGTTCTGATTCCAGACCTCAAAGACCGGGGGGTCCTCACAAACCCTCTTCCCGGCTATGACCACGTAGGGATAACCCAGCTTGTTGGCGTCCTTTAGCCTTTTGCCGATGGTCAGCTGCGTCCTGTCATCCAGCACCGAGTCGCCGGCGAGGTGGGGCAGCGCTTCAGCAAGGTCATCGTACGCCCGCTCCAGCAGCGCGGCTCCCTCCTCCTCCTCCTTGCTGCCTCTCTTGGGGGGGATGAAGCAGAGCTGGTAGGGCGCGATGAGGCTCGGCCAACGGATGCCGCTGTCCGTAGAGAGCACCTCGATGGAGGCCGCCAGGATGCGGGTGACGCCCAGGCCGTAGCAACCCATTTCTGCCAGCTGGGGTTTGTTCTCAGGGGAGCAGAAGACAGCATTGGCGACGGAGGAATACTTGGTACCCAGATAAAACGTGTGCCCCACTTCGATCCCTCTGGTCTGGGTGAGTTTTTCCCCGCATGTAGGGCAAGACGTTTGCTCCCCGTTTAACGTTTCCACGTTGGCCGCAAAATGTCCGTCAGGGCACAGCACCAGCCTGTCCTCGCCAACATCTGCCGGCAGCTGGAACTCGTGGGACATGGTGCCGCCGATGCTGCCCGTGGCCGCCCGCACTTTGACGAAGGGGAGGCCCAGGCGGTCGAAGAGGCTGCGGTAGGCGTCGCACACCAGGTCGTAGGTCTGCCGAGCCGCCTCTTCGGAGGCGTCGAACGTGTACATGTCCTTCATGTAAAACTCCCGGCTGCGCAGCAAGCCGAAGCGGGGCTTGGGTTCATCCCGAAACTTCCTGGTTACCTGGTAGAGGCGCAGCGGGAGCTGCTTGTAGGACAGGTTGCTCTGTGCGGCCACCAGCTCCGTGACCGCTTCTTCATGCGTGGGGGCCAGGCAGTAGCCCTTGCCGTGCCGGTCCGCCAGCCGGAAGAGCTCCGGCCCCATCTGGTCCCAGCGGCCGCTGGCGCGCCACAGCTCAGCCGAGCTCAGGCTGGGCATGTTCAGCTTCTGCCCCCCCACGGCCCGCATCTCCTCGTCCATCACCCTGACCAGCTTCTCCATGGCGCGGACGGCGGGCGGCAGGTAGTAGTAGCAGCCGGGGCTGGAGGGGTGGATGAGCCCCCCCTGCAGCATCAGCTTCTGGCTCCGGCAGGTGGGCTCCCCGGGCCCGCCGTCCCCCCCCGCCTCGCCGCCCGCCTGCAGGTTGAGCGGCTGGAAAAGCTGCGAGAGCAGGAGGCGCCTCGCCCTGCCCGGGGCGCCGTGCCGGGGCCTGCCGCCGTGCCGCCGGGCGCCCAGCGCCGGGAGCGCCCACCTCCTCAGCCAGCCCGCCATGGCGGCGCCGCGGGGCTGCGCGGCGGCAGAACGGGGGCCGAGCGCCGGCTGCGAGCCCGGGGCCTCCCCCGCCCACCCGCGGGCAGCGCTGCCGGTGCACTGTGCTGAGTGGGCACCGGGGCACGCCGCCCCACGCGGCCACGCGACACCTACGCAGGCACAGGCACGCGTGCACAGAAACACACACGCGCACCTGCACACGCACCTGGGTGTACACGCACGCACGCCTCCCGGGATACACGCGTACCCCTACACGGACACGCACACGCGTGAAGGCAGCAGAAGCGCACCTGCGCATGCACGCACAAGCACGCCCACGGAAACACGCGCCCTCCACGTGCGTGCAGACACGCGCGCACAAGCGCACCCGCACCCCGGCCGGACACACGCGCACGCCTCCACGCGCGCGGGCACTCACTTACGTGGGCGCGGGCGCGCGCCCGCCCGTGCCGCGCGCCGCCCGCAGGGCCCACCGCGCGCCTCGCCCCGACGACACAACCAATGGGAACTACAGCTCCCTGTCACGTGGGGGATGTCACCCGCGGCCGGCCGGAAGCCGGAAGTTAGCGGGGCAGGGCCCCTCCGGCGGGCGATGGAGGCTGGGACTCTATGGTTCCGGCGGGATGGCGGTGGCGCGGCGCCGGGCGCCACCTGGCGGGCGGGCGGTCCGCCGGGGTGTGACCCCACGGGGCGCGCGGGGACGCTTTGCCGACTCCCACGCGGCGTGGGCCGCAGCACCCCCGCGATCGCACTGAGCTCCCGTGGCTGGATGGCGTGAAAGCGGGTGGGCGTCCTCGGGTGGGGCCCAGGAGCTGAGGCGGGCTGGTCCGGCGGCACCACCCGCTCAGGTGCCGCCAGAGCCCGCGGGCCCCGCACCGGGGGCGGGAGCAGGAACCCTTCGCCTCGTAGCTCCGCCGACCTGGGCTGCGACATGGCGGGGGGCACCCCTGGCTCTCGCCGCCCAGCCGGGGCGGGAGCTGGAGGCTCGGAGGGAGCTCGGCAGGCAGCCGCGGGCAGGTGGGGGTGGCCGCCAGGCTCAGCCGTGGGGGCTGCAAGCCCTCACGCCTTCCGAGGTTGAACCACTGGCCCATAAGGGCACCTGAAGAAGGGCCGAGAAATCAAAAGCCTTTTTCTTACGTGGTCTCAGCTTTCTCCAGTCCGACCTGGCAGACAGACACCACCAGGCGCCCGGTGACCACCTCCGCGCTGCACTTGGCCTCCTGCCTCTCGCTCGAAGTAGTTGAACGTCCCTGCAGGGCAGTTGTAAGCGCGTATTAGAGTTCTCCACCAGAGGAGGAGATTTCACTTCGCTGAGCCTCATTTTATGAGGAGGCCAATAATCCTGTTTAAATATAAGGAAGTAAGAATGAGCCCTTATTTTATTTAAAAACGGGATTTGAAGAAATCTTTGTGATTCTTCTATAATGGGAAATACTAATGCGCACTCCTGTTTGTAGGGGGCTGGAAATGGCAAAATCGAGGGATTAAAGGGCACATTTTTGATGCTCCTGAGTGATTTAGGAGCATTAAAGTCGTTAGATAGTGGGGCCAGTTCTGCGAGGTGTCTCAGCACCCTGTAAAATGTTACCCAGAGGGATCCGGGGAAGTCCCTCAGCAGCTCATTGCCGGAGCCAGGATCCGGCCCGGATTTCCTGGCTGCCAGGTAGCAGCTTCGCTCCCAGACCAGCCTTCACTGGTTTTATCAGGCAATTACTTCTCCCTGCGTGTCTCTCGCCACAATTAAACAAGCAATGCAAAAGCTGGCTGGGAGAAGCGCCGTGGCTGGCTGGGAGGCTGGAGGAGCAGGACAGGTCCCTGCGGGAAGGGGACCCGCCGCCCCTCGGACACCCGGCACGCTGTGCCGGCCCCGACGGGGACCTCCCTGCGCCCGGGTGCAGCACGCCTGCTGGCCGAGCTGCGGGTCCCGCAGGACATCCAGCGCCATGCTGCGTATCCCTCTGGCTATCTCCTGCTTGCCCGGGAAGTGGCAGATCTTCGCCAGGCAGTTTAGGACGGGAGGGTTGGCTTTCGCTGTTTCTGTTGCCTTTTCGAGCCACAGAAGCCAAATGTGTTTCCATCAGTGACTTATTGCCTGCTGTGCTGATCAAAGGGACAAAAACATCTTGGATTGATTCGCCGGGGCGGTGTTTTAACCGGGAGGGTTTAAGGGTGTACAAGAGACGCGGTCTGTGGGGAAAGCTGATATCTCTTATTAAATCAGCAGACAGGACTGAATGCGGGGCTAAGCTCGGGGGTTATGTGCCTGAAAGCATGTCTGTGCTCCTTATTTTTTCCAGCTGTGCTGGGAGAATCTAATAAAGGTACTGCTGTCCCTGCAACCTTTCACCAAACTGCTCACCCGCTGCTTTGCCGAGGGCTGATGTATGCCATCGGGGCCAAACATGTGGCCTGGGAGGGGTCTGCTCTCTATATCAGGCCTTCCCTCTTTGCCCCGGGGGATTTTCCAGGAGGAAGAGCGCTGAAGATGGGGGGAAGGTGAACAAAGGACCCAAATCAGTCCCTGGTGCAGCAAAGCAATCGAGGGGGTCAGTCTCAGAGAAGCCACAGTCCTGGATCCCCGCTGGGGTAGTGGGAAACGTTTCTTTTCTCTCCACCAGCATCCCCAGGTAGCGCCAGGCCAGGGCTGACGCCTCTGGAGAACAAGCCCTTTGCAGGGGTTAGGAGCTACCACGGGTGCCATCTCCTCCTGCCAGGCTGGGGACTGTCCCCCTTGCCGAGGCTGCCCATGGCCACCCACCTCTCCCACAGGAGTGCTTCCCCGGCCCCGGCATGTGTGGCCCCGGGGACCCCCTGCGCCCGCCACGAGGAGAGGGACAGTCGCTCTGCCAGCACGCGCGAGCTGATGGACAGCAGGACGGCGAAGTGTGCCCTGCCGGCAGCCGTGGCGAATCCTGCCCCTTGCCCTGGGGACATGCTGGTGGGTGGCCCCGTCCCCCACTGAGTGCAGCCCCCGCCACCTTGCCCCCCGTGCCTGCAGGGCAGCGGCCTGGGGCCCGGCACCTACCACCTGCGGAGCAGCATCAACGAGGGGCTGCGGCGGGCGGGAGGCCCTGGCTCCTGCCAGCCCTTCTCGGGGGACAGGACGAAGCCCACCGGTGGTGGCCATCATGCCTTGGAAGTGATGGATGGGGGGATGGACGGATGGATGGCTCTCCAACGTTGCGCAGCTTTTTTTACGAGCAAACTGAAGCGTAACAGGTTTCCTTCTGCCCAGTACGTGGTGGGGCCAGGCTCATATGACCCAAAGCCCATCGAGAGATCAGCGTACTCCAGCTAACCCCCGTTCTGGTCATCTGCCAAGAGATTTGACAGAAAGTCCTACCACCTCTTTACTGGGAACGAGGTGAGTGAATGGACAAGGCAGTGAGAGGGGGACGCAGGCACAGTCAGGCTCTGAGCTTCCTCCATGACCATCCCCAGTCCATTACCAGCAGCCCTGGGAGAGGACAAAACTCTTCCGAGCCGAAGTGAGGGTGGGCACTCCTCACCAGCTTCAGCCAGCTAAACGTTAGGTGCGTCCTTGGAAGGGAGCAGCACCCCAGCAGAAGTCCCACACCAGGTGGCTGTCTGTGATAGAAGGGCAGGCTGACCTCCGGAGCTGCTTTTCTCTCCCTGTTGATCATCAAGGAAACCTGGGTGACTTGGCCAGATGCCCATCCTTTGGAGAGGAGATGAGTCCTTCTCTGGGTGCTGCTGTTCTCGCCCAGAACAGGTTGCTAAAGAATAAATGGTGAATAAAAGCCCACGGCCCAATGTCCTGCCAGGTCGAGGGAAAGGTGCCCCCTGGGTACAGCAGCACGCTGAGCGCCCACCACTGAGCACGCACTGCCCGCAGCCTCAGCTCAGCAGCAACCACGTTATCTCTGCCTGCATCGTCAGGCCGCTGCAAGCAAGTGGATGCACTTCATGGATGAGGGCAGCTGGGTCTGAGTCCTTTTAGGTGCCAGGAGCTCCTTGTATCCTCCCAGAAAGTCATATTCTGCTGCTTGAAAGCCAGTTTTTCCTCTGGCAGCATCAGCAGTGCGTTGCAGGTAGGAGCCCTTCCCTTAGTACCCATTCCTGGAGCTGTATTCATCTTGGCAGCTTCCCCACGGAGAACCAGAACAAAGCCTAAAGGGCTCAAAGCAGACAGGGAAAGCTTTAGTCTGAAATAGTCCACCTTGGCTAGGGATGAGGAGCAGGCTTCTGCGTGGCTTCTCTCCTTTATCCAGCTGAGTGGGGAACAGACAACTTGAA
The DNA here is from genome assembly GCA_009819775.1 of Phoenicopterus ruber ruber. Classification (NCBI taxonomy): domain Eukaryota; kingdom Metazoa; phylum Chordata; class Aves; order Phoenicopteriformes; family Phoenicopteridae; genus Phoenicopterus; species Phoenicopterus ruber. The sequence continues at coordinate 6,284,436 of CM020222.1, read as the reverse complement.
AGAGGTCAAGGATGAAGACACCTCCGTAATTGCTGGGGACCTCGACAGATTACATTTCAGTGGGGAGGTTGTGACACGGCAGCCCTTCGCTACAGCTAGCAGTAGGCGACTGGTGAGCGTGCTTGAGCCTGCAGAGCTAATCGACTTCTTTATGGATGGCTGTGAGGAGAAGAACTGCTCATGAAGGGGACTGGCCAGGCTAACACCGATTAGTGTGTCTTCTCCTCCCTCCCCTGCAATATAGGCTCGGTTTGGTTAAGATATGCCACATACTGTTGGGTTTTTTGCAACTGAAGGCCTGGCCAGGTGAAGGCACTACCTGGTTTTGCCCCACCCGCATCCCCCACGCTGCCTCTGGATGGGGAAGCACATGAGACCTTCTCCTTCCAGAACCCTGTAGGTGTTGGTTGCTACAACATCACCGAGCATGAAAAATACCCTCAGCAGATGAGATACCAGTCCCTCCCTGTACTAGTGTGATGTGCAGCGAGCAACTTGAAGCAGGATGCCTACTTGCTGTAAGCGTGACAGACAAGGGGGCTGTACGTGGTTTCACACTGGCTTACAGGAAAATCATCTTGAGCAGCTCTGGGGAGGCTGAGTGCACGTTACTGACACTACAACTGATGTGAGATGGGATGCTTGTGTAGTTAAAGCACGGGATCGGGACTGAGAAACACTCACCAGCCCCACCACAGGTTCCCTCTGTGGACAGGGAAGTTGGTATTGCTGCACCTCTCCCCTCCCAGGAAAGCAGGAGACCTTCCTCGCCGCGTAGGGGTAGTGGGAGGGTTAAACAACTACTGGCTTTCAAGGCACTTTCACAGGCACCAAGGTGGTGGTTGTATCTTGTGAAATGCGATTTGCCTGCAGCGGAGGTGTAGGCAGATAGTTTCTATCAGGCTAGAGGAGGCAGCCTGGGAAGGAACTGGGAAGTGGATGGATAATCAGGCTGTCTGGACTCATTCCCAGTGTTGGCACTGGACTGCTCAACGGCCCCGAACAAAAATCACCTTCTCGGGCTGTGCCCTGGTTTACCCATCTGAGGAAGGAAGATAACAAGGCTCGCTTTCACCACAAAGGGCTTCGAAATCGCTAGCGTGAAAACCCTGTGAAGCAGTTAGGAACTACACTAATGAGAGACCTCAGGATAGCCCTCCGCTCTCACCTTTGCTTGTGGCCAAGATTAGCAAACTGCTGCGGTGGCACTACGGGCTGACAGCTCAGCAAAGGTCTGTCTTGATCTCCAGAGAGTAGTTAGAAATCGGTCTTGGCTGAATATAACTCGGCAGCTTTCAGCAGGGCAGCCAGAAGTTAGCTATCCTGTGATGGAGAAAGCATACTGAAATCTAGCTTTCAACATTGCCCAGCTTTGTTAATTCTGCACTTCCAGTAGGAATAAAAAAGAAATCTGAAGAGTGAGAAGGATGTGGAATTCAAACGCATCTCTCTGATCAAATAGCACTAGCTCCAAAATCACTTTTCAAGCTACAGCTGTGCTTCCTAGGCAATAGCCAGGCTTTTAAGAGCTCTGTTCACCTCCATGCTCATTAAGACTAATGGGATTAATCCAGCCAATAATTTGAGCCCACTGAATCGCATCCTTTTACCACAGTGAGCGGCTCAAGCCTGTTGCTAAAAACAACTGGAGAGATTTCATTTTGGCTCCATGTCGTCCAGATACCTCTGAAGAAGTCACTGCTGTTTGCCAGACATAAGATGGTGCTGGGAAGCCCAAATCAGTGAGTAAATGGCAGACTTGCCAGCGGATGAGACGGGGTAGGTGAAAATACAGCGTGCTGGCACGCAAGTCAAGAGATAGGGAACAACTCAAGTCTTATTCTGTGGTAATAAAACACTCTTAGACAATCAGCAGTCTAACTTTTCTGTCAAGTATTTCCACCTTGGCCTTTATAAAAATGACACACTTGAGAAGAGGATGCCAGACACTGAACGTCCTCCGAAGGAAGGTTGGCTGGCGCGCGCAGCTCGTTCAGCGCTGAACACTTCCTTTCGAAGGACACTACTTAAAGAAGTCGCACACCCTCATTTTGGGCGTGGTGGTGACCACAGCTGAAGGCCCCCGCGCCCCCAGTACAACCCCATGGAGAGCTGGGTCTGAGGAAGCAGCACTATAGCAAAGCAGTTACAGCGGTTTGGCCTTCGGCAACTGCCTACGTACCTGTCCCGCGCCGTCTTTAAAGCAGCTGCGTGCAACGATCTTCATCGCAAGGCGTAACATACAGCTTCACTTGACTCAACAGTGCAAAGGTTTGTAAGCAGCTGGAGGGAAACGGGGGAAATTTAGTGTCATCGTTCCTAATTTGGTAGGATTTTAAAACCTAGAGGCAACAGAGAAAGTGAAATGGAGAGCCGTGTCAGCAGTAACGAAGGATGGACATAAAAGTGTACTGCAAGTACACCGGTTCGCTTAGGGTTAACCTTTATGAAGTCTCATACTAGTGTTTAGACCAAACTGGAATAATTAAATCTAGGTGTAATTACATGTTAGTTGTGGCTGATTAAGTATGCTAATTAATCTGCAATTATCCTTTGGTGGGGGAGATAATTGAACACAGGTAAAAATGGAGTGATATAAGGAAATGCTGATTATTGTTCTAGAGAGACAAGCGAAGGAGGTCTCTGAAGGGAAATGCCTCAGCAGTGACGTGGGCAAGTGCAGGCTACAGCAGCACTGCTGGGGTAGCAAAAGGGGATTGTGAAATGCAGCGTAAGTCAGGGCCAACACAGGATGTGATTAAAGCAATGCGGGTCTTCGGCACCTGAACTGCTGTTTCAGCGGGGCTGAGGCATTTGGCAGCCTGGATTTTCAGGAGAAAGCCCAGGAGCTTCTCTCTGGGAAGAGAGTGTTGGAAGAGGATGCACCGGCTGTGACCACGGGAGGGGCAGGAATGCCTCTGACTAAGCCTACAGAGCTGCTGTGAAGGCATTTTTCAAGGAGACAGAAGATGTGGATGTGAAACTCCTCAGGCTGAAGAGTGCGCTGCATCTTCATCCTCGCTTCTGTGGCTGCTCATTCAAACCAAGGATTGGATTTATTAGCGTGAAGTGAGAAGAATGAAGTAGCTATCCATGTCAACGGCTGCAGCACCTAAATCCAAAATGGGGTTTTGTCCTCCTTGGACAAAACGTCACAGGGAAAGAATGAGGCGAGGGGGGAAAAAAAATCAGGATAATTGGCATCATGAGGCTATGTGGAGTTAGTGGGGCATAACTGAAGGGTTAAGGCTCAGCTATAAGGTGTTTGTTTTGTACAGGTGGCAGTGATAAGTGTAGACTCACAGACTTCAAACACCTTCCTTCAAAGCCGTTTGCAGCACCAGGCTCCTCATCTCCCAGCCACCTCGCAATGCTTCTGGTCTCTTATCCAGACAGCAGTTTTTCTCAGTAATCGCTGACCATTGGTAACAATACAATAAGCACGAGAAATGATAAACACAGCTGTTGAAAGTAAGTGATCATTCATTAAAAGACACCACTTTGAACAGTACGCTGGCTAGATCTTTATTTTAAACAGCCCGTACAACCAAAAATTAAGAGCAACAGCAATTATGCATGTGCATGTGTGTGTGTGACTGATACAGTTACAGTACCCAATCACGTCATACAAAGTCTGCCAATAAATTAAGGAGTGAAAAAACAAATACAGTGCATACCTAAAGATCATCAGTACATGAGTGAGAGAAACACAGCCTAAGTAAAAGTATTTGCATATCCTCTAGCTGTTTTAACATCGCCCTTTAAAAGCTAACCAAACCCATTCTTGCTCTGTGCAAATTATCTTAGAAGCACTGGGCTACATCGTAGCTTTGCCCCAGGGACGAGGAAACGGCTCTTGTACCGCTTCCCGGGCAGGAAGGCAGGCGACACCCTGAGAATCAGCGTTTGCCTTCCCGTGTACCCCGAAGCCTGGAAGGGTGTTGCAGGCGCTCCCGGATCACTGACACAGCCCCACCTCCTGCCCAGCTCCGTGGCTCGGGCAGCACTGCAGGCGCTCTGCATTGACTGCGTCTCCCCTTGGCAGGCTGCCCCTGCTACCGGTCCCCTCCGTGGGATTTTCAGCGGTACCTTATTTGCACAGTTTGCCCAGCACGTGTCACTGAGTAACAGTCCAAACTTATTCTTGTTACTGCTTTATCATTGGTTTCATCTGGACCATAAACATCCATCTATCAATAAATAAAATCATTGGTTTAGCACTCATATAAAAGTTACATCACCTCCCACTGGTAACTGTTTAAAATGTTTTTCATGTTACCCCCAAGGCAAGCCTCAAGAAAATTACTTTCTTTTCCCTCAAGCTCAGTAAGGTTTCAAGTAACAATGTAAAGTACTGCTTGGACAAGACAGGGGCCTGGTTTGGAACCATGTTTCTGGCTACAGGGTCAAAACATTTCCACGCCTCTACACGTGACCGTACAAAGTCCGTGACTGCGCCGTTCTCACCGGTGAGCAACAGAAGGGGAACTGAACAGCACTTACTGTTGATTTCCTCGCCAGGTGACTGAAACAGTCCTTTTACAAAGCCTATCAATCTAATCCAGCTAAAATGAAAAGCAAACGTGTCACTCGAGTCAAAACCAAAGCCTGTGTGTATCGAGATTCGCAACAAGAGTTCTTCTTAGCCACAGCCACTTGCTCTAACAAACCTCCTATAAACAAAGCCTTGACTTCCTTTTCCTACTGGCCAGGACAGAACGGTCTGAAATAACCCATGTCCTCCTCCAACCGAGTAGTTATAAGGCACTAAAATTAAGCAACAACCAAAACCCAGAAAACAAATTCAAGAAAAATCCAAATAAATTGATTCACAATGAGCAAAAAATGAAATTAATACTTGCCTATATGAAACAGCAGCATTTTTTCAGTAGTCTACAAAGCCAGAACATTGATATTTTGCGGCAAAAACCCAATGCACGGTCAACCAATTATAAAGTACCTAAACCCTATATCCACTTACGCTTTATAATCAAAATCAGTACAAACCTGATAGGCACAAGTAAAAAGCATTTTCTTCACCCCTCAATGCTCAGTTTTGAAACCGAAGCCACTGTTAGGGAGTTTAACCGCTCTGTTGAGATGACAGTACGGTATAGCCCAAGCAGTACAGTACCACACAACATCACGCAGCGCTGTACAGTCGCAAGACCACGACACCATTGCTAAGCTGTTCCTCAGGTTACCGACTGGAGGCAAATGTTTTTAACATCATGATTCATTTACAATGCATTCAGCTTTGGCACCTATTTCTGAGCCCTCCTTACCGTTTTCAAAAGTAATGTTAAATATAGCTATAGTATACAGCTGGTGTAACTCCAGTATCTTCCGCCTTTCCAATTATTTTTCTTATGCTTGGAAATAGGTGAATCCACCTATGTCACTACATTAGATACAAAGGCTAGCACTTAAGATTTCTTAAGAACAATCACTTTGTTTGGAAAATTGGTTTTAAAACATACGAAGAAATACTAAACATAAATTCATAAAGCAGGAATTCATACCTTTAAACATCAACAAGAATGAGCTTATTTGGAGAGCAATAAAGCTTTTTTTTTAAAGGATATACTGACTAGCTATAGGTAAATTCATGTTTCCCTGATTGCTTGATTAGATCATCCAGGCTCAGTGCCTTGCAGCTTTGCAGATTTTGTCATACACTTCTGGAAAGGCATCCTTGCAATTCATTTGCTCCCTCAGCTTGTGGTATAACGAACCATCAAACATATCCCAAAACTCCTCACGGGTCATATAGCAATCTGCATACAGCATCTGGAAACTGGAGAGGGGAAAAAAAAGAAGAGACAGACATTCAATATTAATCGTGCCACAAAATAGAATATTAAAAAAAAAAATCAGGGCAAGCAACGAATAGCAAATATTCAACAAAAAAACATCAAAAATGCTTTTTAAAAACAAGCAAATATAATTGCTCACATGGATTAGACCAGGACACTCAGCCAATTGTATTTTGTGGATCTGACATTACCATGATCTCTTTTCCAAGAGGAAACAACATGTAATGGTGAAAACAGCAGAATACTGCTACAGTCATTTTGGTGAAGGATGGGAAAAGAAAGCAATTAAAATAACTGTTGCTTTTAAAATACGGTTCAGAACCCTTCTTTAGCCACCAATGTATTGATACTTTCACTAGTTTTGCTACTACAAAGAGAAAAGGAGGACGACTAAAAAATGTGTATAAAACAGTGGTTCCTGTTTAGACACCCTACCCACGTGCAGCCAAATCTTCTGACAACTTGTATTCCAACAACTTGTGTTCACAGAAACACAAGTCTAGAGAGAACTTCAAAAGTTCCCCCAAATCAAGAGGCTGGCCCCTTGCACCAAAACCCACCCATAACCTAAATTCTCCCTGACAAATACTTTTCTAACTGCTTTTGAAAGCCCGCTTTCCTTTTTCTTCCATTCCAAACCTTTTAATTCCAGCTTCAAAAAAAAGGAAGTGTTTTTTCTGCATGCTTTCTTAGGATCCATGGAGGTACAGTCATGACGTCTCGTATTAGCCTGCGTTACAAAATGCATTCAAGGCAGATGTAACAGTAAGTTCTTCGACTTTTTACAGTTTCTTCGAACTGGACATTGAGAATATAACCAGGAAGGCAAAAACCTGCCAAATCAGGCCAGGCCGAGAAGATAAATTTATAGTGTAAATGAAGCACAGTGTAACAAAGGTCCACTTACAAAAATAAATGAAATCCTTACTTAGCTGTGGACTCTTCCTTGCTTTCATACTGTGCTCTCTAAAATGCAGTTAGCATCAGAGCACAGCAGTAAAACACAAACTGTTACATAAAAGCTCTATTGTTGTGCATGATTACGAAACTGTAAGATTAAGCATTTATCCATTGTTCATTTCCCAGTGACAGGTAGAGAAGAGACAAAACTTTGCTAGTAAAGAGCTTTAAATTAAAAGCTTAATTTCAAGTCAATTAAAAAAAGCTTAAAATTAACTTTCGGTTGCTTTGTTCTCTGGCAGATCACTTCTTGCAGCTATAAGTCATTTACACTCTCCAAATCATCTCCAAGCAGACTCGCCATTGTTACTCAGCCACACGGGATATAATCACTGTTAGACTGAGAAGTAGGTCAAAACAGAAATGGGGATAAATTATACTGATGGTGTAAAAATACCGCATAGTTGTTTTTTGTTCCTGAGAAACAAGCCTGTAACTGCTTCTCCACTGACACTACTACAGCAAATTAGGCTGGCGTGAGTCTGTGACAGATGGTGGGCACATATCTCACGCCTACTGCGGTCCTGTGTAATAAGAATCAGGGCAGGAAAAAGGAAGCTATGGAAGTACGAGCTGTGAGGGGGGAAAGATTCCCGCCACCACACAGGGACTGCGGGGAAGAGTCAAGGCTGGCCTCCCTGTGCAAGGACACAGCGGCGCAAGGCCAGGGCACAGCTGCGGCATGACGCTGCAGTGGCTGCAGGGAACAGAACAGTCCCAAGGCCACGCAGGGAAGCCGTCCAAACTTTAACAGCCTGTGGGATTCCTGGAGGGACTGCGGCCAAAACAGCACTTGCTCCGCCCCTGCTCTGAACCGGCCTGAAACAAGCCAGCCTCAGGACGCAAGCTCAGCGGCTGCCTTCCCAAGGGCCGGGCTAGCCGGCCTTGCTGAGAGCGGTCACTGACCCACACTAACACCGCTTCTGGGCAGCAACGGGCTTAGGCACAGTCAGTACGGACCTGCTGAGGTCCTTCCGCGCCCGGGCGCACGCATGTGTTTTGTTGCAGCAGAGACTCCTACTCCCAGAGCAGCCTGGAGCTGAAAGAATGCACAGGTGACCTGAAGCTACGCAGCTCCCAAATACGCCGCAACAACTTCAGCCAGTGCGCTCGTTTGGTTGGTTGGTTTTTCAATCAAATAATGGAAGTGAATCATATTCAAAAATCATAACATCAAAATTAGTAATTAAAATTAGTTTTCAATTATTGTGGTTGTTAAATTATTGCAATATTAAAGTGCTGTGAGATTAAATAACTGGTTAAACCACACGGGTGTAAATTACACGGCATTATTACTATACTAAGGAGTGGGACCCTTACCCATGCACACTTCTTACAAACTTTTCCATTTGCCTCATTGAAGCCCTGGCTTCAAATTGTTTCCTTTTGGGCTCTCCATAAGCTCCTATATCCACGTAGAGTTCTGCTTCGTCCCCTTTTGGGTGGACCATACCCGGATTATTGGGCAATATGAAAGGACATAACCAAAGAGGGTACACCTGCAGAGGTAAAAAAACACTTTATCACTTATTTTAACAAAACAATCCTTTGAGCTATCTCTTAATAAAGGTGACAAAATGAAGAGGTAAAAGGACTTCTTCCCAATTCGGGATTGAAACTTACACAGCTCTTCCTTTCCAATTGTCTTGCTGTGGTTCTTGGCTGCACTTTCTAATGACCGTAACACAAATAGATTGACACGCTCAGAATATGTGCTGTGTCCTCCTAGAATTACATCTCCTCCCCCTTAAATATTTGAAATGGAAAAAAAAAACCCCAAACAATCCATCCCTGATCCCAAAGCAGTAACCGAATACACCTTCTGAGTAAAAAGAGAATGAAGAGGTTTTTTTTCCCAGGTCAGTCCAAAATTGAAATTGCTAAGTTTGTATTTCTTATACTAACGAAAATAAATTCAGAAATAAAAGCAAGAAAGGGAAATTAATTCCCACAGTTGGGGTTTAGTGAGACTGCCAGTCATTTTAAGTGAAAGAAAAATCAGTTCGAGTTTTACTAAGTGATAAAATCTTTTAGAAGTGTTGGCCTTCTACTAAAGTTTGAATCTCACTTTTTTGTTTAGAAAGCTGCGTTCATTTCTTCTGCAGCTTTGCATCACAGACTCGCAAAGCACAGTACTCCCCAGGATACCGTAACGACCTTCTACACAAGCAGACTATTATGCCTTAAGATCAACAGTCACAGTTCTTATTACACACAGTCCAAGATTCGCTGCATTTTCAAAATCTGTGTTCTTACGTTAAGGTCAACGTGGAAGGTTTGGATAGATTTTTCAAGGCTCTTCATTGGCACCAACATGTCCTGTACAACATGGTGTTGCTCATACAGCTTTCGAATAGCTTCTCCTTGGGTGAGTTTTAACAAAGAGATTTTTGGAGGAACCATCCAGCCAAACAAATAGCGGAAAACAGGGTTATTGCCAAAAGGAATGATATCCTTTAAAGAGGAAAGAAAAAGAGTTTGACTTAAGAATGTGTGAGTGAAGCAAAAGACAATACTTCAGAATCCTCAGAGCAGTATTAAGCCAGATTTTCAATAAATTTAACTACTCATACTTTTGCTAAACTACTATAATACCAATATGAACAAATAAGAGAGGCCTGGACTGAGCCTAGCTACGCAGCCCCACCCTAAGCCTCCTCTAGTTACAACGATTGATTTTCAGTCATATGAATCACAACGTGCTCAAATACTTTCAGAGAACGAAGTTCAGAGAACAGTAGGCTATTATCTTAAACAGCTAAGGAAGGAGTGCAGAAGAAGCTAAACTTACTGAACTCTTGCAAGAATAAACACATACAACATCAGTTCTTGAAATAATTTTAAAGTTTTAGTATTTAAAGTACTTCCTGCACAGCCAACTCCTGTATAACTTCTCCAGGAGCTGAAAGGATCCGTTCTCTCCCTCCAGAGATTCAAAATGTAGCAATGGGAATCCATCAGAATGCCAAATAGTTTTGCATAAAGGCACATCACAACAAATACATTTATGAAATTCAAAGTAATGACCTTACTGCATAATTACTATTCTGAGTTTAGGCAGGGCAAATTTTCAGCCATAATTTCACATTCATGTTTTTTCCATCATCTGTCTTTGAAAATCACTTAGCGGGTATAAAAGCTTAATGCTGAAATAGGTACTTAGGGTCTAAATTCAGAAAAGTACTAAAACAGAAATTAGGAGGTTATGATGTAATGCCTCATATATAAGAAGCGCCTTTGGATTTGTTTTGCCCAAACGCAGGACTTTTAAATTTGCCATAACCTTCACTGTTGTTTTCTGCCATGAAAGACAGAAGTGTTGCCAAGGGGAAGATGGTCCATTGTGCCTACGCTGGGAAAGAACAGAGTACCATCCTGCGGATGTTATGTTACTTTTGCAACTGGTCTTACTTGGAGCTCCCAGAAGATACTGCGTGTATGTCTATGGTAATAATGTCTTGAGGGAATGTATTCTATTCCAGTCCTGTCGGCTTTCAAATACTTCTCCACATGCTTAAAGAACCACGGCTTGTAGTAGTTGCCAATTCTGTTTATCTACAAGAAAACAGGCATTCATGAGCAAACACCAACACAGGTAACAGTTACACCTTACTAGACAACATGAAGTATGTCCCCAAATTCCTTTACTGTGAAGAATCAATGTTGTTGTACCTTTGGTGACAGTTTGAATGAGACTGTCACGAGAGGTCTAGGGAGCCTTCACTTCTCCACATGCATGGCTCCTTCTTATCTTTCTTGCCATTAAGGTTTAATTTAAATAAGGCTTGCTAAGGCTTGCCTTTTACAGCTAATTAAGAGACCATGAATGTGACAGAACTGGATTCCTAAAATACTGATCTCTCAACCCATCATTAACCCAAAGTCTCATCATGGCAGAGGAGGAACATCTAGGTTGAGAGATGCAGCGAACACTTAGCATGTCCCTCCTGGAAATGTCCCTGATGTGTTTTACCAATATTAACTGCAGTAAAAGCTTGCTAGGAGAATACTCTGAATTGCTGCAGGTTAAAACAGCATTGTTCTGTATATGAGAAAGATACTTCTCTTCCTCCTTAGATACCGCAACAAGAAGGCTGTAGACTACATTATTTGCTAGAATGAAATCAGTGGGTCATTTCTTATCAACTGAAGAGATTTAGAGTACAGACTCTGTTGTGGTAACAAAGAGCTGTAATTTAAGATATTCTGACGGACAGATCTAACTTTTAATCCCATGTTAACTGATTGTTCCAATCTTATAATCCTTCTGGTTTTATATTAGCATATCATACAGCTTCAGTTAAACTTTGGGGGTATTTTTTTTCTTTGTGAGTAACTTCCCTTTGGTTACCTTGTTTTGCTCAGCCTCATCAGTCAAGACTCCTGTCATGATGACTGCTTCTTCCAAAGAATACACAAGTCCTTCCACAAAACTATTCTCCTTTTTCTTAGATTCTTCAGTAAACTTTTCACAAATCTTCTGCAGTCCTCTCACAGGCTCATAATGTATTTTGACATATTTCTTGGCAGGAATCATTTTTATTTCTGCTGCAACCAGGAAACCCAGAGTACCACAAGACCAAGGCACTGCATAAAATAGGTCTGAGTTTTCAGTCTGCAAAAAGTATGTCATACTAAATCATATATCCATACCAGTAACTGTCAACGACATTGTAAATGATAGCAAAATAACATTTTGTCTTACTGGTGAACATCTCACAAGGCTTCCATCAGCAAGAACAAGTTCATAGGCCACGCAGGTATGTTGAAAAAGTCCATATATATGGGATGAAGACTCAATGCCAGTTCCCATGATCAGGCCACCTTATCAAGAGAGCACACAACAAATCAAATGAAACACACTCCAAAATGAAGGTGGTTTATGAGAACAAAACCCCACTTTTATGCTCTGAGCATGAATTTTAATATTATTTAAAAAAAAAAAAAAAAAAAAAAAAGGAAGTGCTTATACCATAAATACCACCACAGAACATAAGGTTCAATAGAGTATTTCTAGAACCTTTAAAATAACGCAACATGTCGCTGCATAAAAAGCTAATGAAAATGCAGCAAAATCAGTGAGTCTCTTGTCATCACAACAACCCTTACCTACTGTAAGATCATCAAGCTCTGGTACCACAGGAACAGTCCAGCCCATGGGATTCAGGTGTGCGGTCAACTGGCCCATGGTCACCAAAGGTTCCACACGAACAACCTAAAAAGCAAAAAAACCCACTTCATAGAATAGTTTGGGTTGGAAGGGACCTTTCAAGGCTATGTAGTCCAACCCCCCTGCAATGAGCAGGGACATCCGCAACTAGATCAGGTGGCCCAGAGCCCCATCCAGCCTGACCTGGAATGTTTCCAGGGATGGGGCATCTGCCACCTCTCTGGGCAACCTGTGCCAGTGTTTCACCACCCTCATTGTGAAAAATTTCTTCCTTATGTCTAGCCTATCTCTCCCCTCCTTTAGTTTAAAACCATTACCCCTTGTTCTATCACAACAGGCCCTGCTAAGAAGGTTTTCCCCATCTTTCTTATAAGCCCCCTGTAGGTACTGGAAGGCTGCTAGAAGGTCTCCCCAGAGCCTTCTCTTCTCCAGGCTGAACAACCCCAACCCTCTCAGCCTGTCTTCATAGGAGAGGTGCTCCAGTCCTCTGATCATTTTTGTGGCCTCCTCTGGACCCGCTCCAGCAGGTCCATGTCTTTCCTGTGCTGAGGCCCCAGAGCCGGACGCAGCACTCCAGGTGGGGTCTCACCAGAGCGGAGTGGAGGGGCAGAATCACCTCCCTCGACCTGCTGGCCACGCTGCTTTTGATGCAGCCCAGGATACGGTTGGCCTTCTGGGCTGCGAGTGCACATTGTCGGGTCATGTCCAGCTTTTCATCCACCAGCACCCCCAAGTCCTTCTTGGCAGGGCTGCTCTTGATCCCTTCATCCCCCAGCCTGTACTGATACCGGGGGTTGCTCTGACCCAGGTGCAGGACCCTGCACTTGGCCTTGTTGAACCTCATGAGGTTCACCTGGGCCCACCTTTCCCCCCACCAAACATAAATTAAGTGTTCAGCATTAATGATGACAAAACAGGGCTAACTGGATTGCACTTCCATCTGTTATCAGAATTCAGAGACTTTCTTTCCTAAAAGCACTACTAAAAATAGTTGAAACTGTTTAGTGATTCCTCCTCTGCCTCAACATCTTGTTGCTCGGTCCTCAAAACCATAAATCAATCTGGTCTTTTAGACTTCAGCACGTAAAAGCTAAGCAACTCCATATGCTGTTTTTTTGGATAGAATGATCCAAGCACACATTGTAAATCCTGAAATTTGGTGGGTCTACTAGTACAAAAATCCTTTGCTCTTTATGGAATCTAATCTCCTCTTCAGCTACAAATACAGTAAAAAAAGCTGTAAACTTCATTATTATGAAAGCTTTGTGATGACTATGTTACCTGTCTTTCACTGTCCACTTCCAGAACATCCATTAAGTTGATCATGATGTTCTTATGAATCTTCTTATACTTTCCAACACGAAGTGATACAGTCAACCAGCCAGGCCGGCCAGTGCACATGTATCTTTTGCTGCCTTCATTTTTCCATTCCCGGACCTGCAAGAGGTAACAACTGAACTGACGCTGTAAGGCACACGCATGTCGTCAACAATGTGTACGAGAAACATTTTTCCCTCGCTGTGAAAAAGCGTTCAGAAATATTGTCACTCCTCTACGCGCATGTTACCTGCAAGTGACAAAGCCTGGATGTCTCTATGGATGCTTTGGAAGTCTCTCTGCAGACCTCTGAACTTCTAAATAAAATACCACCAAAGGGGTCTAGTTATGCAGGGGAAGCATTTCTAATACTCTGTAGCTTTTCGTGTTTTTTGGAGATGGGATTCAGAAAACTAGAATTAAGGTTTTAAAAATCCACAGGAAAACCTATACTCAAAGGGAGGTATTATCACCATCATAAATAATGTCAGCTCTGTGAAGGTTAATGAAACAATGCCTCCTCCTAAACACACCAAAAAATAGTCTGAGCCTGAAAATGAACAGGCGAAGAGAGAAAAGTTGAGAAAGAATATGTGTAAGCCATACACTTGATCCATGAATTTTGCAAAGCCACAGTGGATAACATTTGGAGAACAAACATCAATTGCAGCATTTTCTTCAAAGCTCAACTGCTACTACAGCTGGTGATGATAAACCCAACCTCAAACCCTCAAAGAGTAACTCCGTGCACATTAATATCCATCTGTATCTGCAATGAACATGAGTGTCAAGGAAGAAAACAGAAGTAGACGCGACAGAATTACCATAAATACTAGAGAGCACAGAAACATTAAAGACATCTGCATTTCTGGGTGGAAGAAAAGTTTCGGCTCCCCTTCAATCACCTCTTGGAACTAACAATACCGAGAAGTGGGACGTAAGTGGTACCAAAACACGGTATTAAGCCAACCATTCAAACACTAACATTTTCACGTTACACACGCGCGCACACGGACGTGCCAAAGCAATGCGAGTGTACGGAGAGATCCACCGCCCGTCTCCACGGATGTTACAGCGACAGCAGCCGGACAGCCGCATCTGGACTTGCCAGCTGTTGACGCCGCAACTTCGAGAGGAGTTTCAGGGGCAGAAACACCCGCTGGCTTTTATTCGTTTGCTTTTTCCCGCTCCGGCTGCCGCAACCGCGTTCAAGGGTGGCTTTTGCCCCGGCTCCGGCAGAGGCGGCGGCGGGGGGGGGGGGGTCGCCGCCAGACGCCGGGCAGCACCGGCGTGCACCGCAGCGGGAGCGCAGGCTGGCAAGGAGCGGGCCGGGACACAAGCTCGCCTCCCGCAGAGCCGCCCCCCGGGCCGGGGAGGGGGTGCGGGCGTCCGGCCGGGCCTCACCTGCGCCTGGATGTGGCGGACGCGCTGGGCGTGCTGCCGCGGGGCGCTGTGGAGGCGCCAGACGGCCCAGGCGCGCAGCTGGTAGTAGACGTCGAAGAGGATGGAGAGCGGCAGGAGGAAGAGGCAGACGAAGACCCAGCGGTGGTGCACCAGCACGGCCTCCAGCCCCCGGTGCCGCACCCACAGCAGCAGCAGCAGCAGCCCCGCGCCCAGCGACCACACCGGCGACATGGCGACCGCCGCCCGCACGCGCTCCCTCACGGCCGCCGGGACCCCGCCATGCCGCGCCCGCCGCTCGCGCGCTCGCCGCCCGGCCCCGCCCCTCCCCACGCGCGGCCGCGTCCCATTGGTCGCCGCCGGCCTCCGCCGTGAGGCGAGGGGAGGGGAGCGGCCAATGAGGGCGCTCCGGGGAGATCGGACCAGGCGCTGAGGCCGCCGATTGGCTGCGCGCGGCGGGCCCCGCGCTCCCCTCATCGCCGCGGCCGCCGGCCCCCGCCCGGGCCGCTGCCCCTGCCGTGGGCTGTCCCCCGCCCCGTGGGGCAGCGGGGGCCCGGGGGGAGCCCCGGCCAGGGCTGGTGGGGGGGGCCTGGGGCAGGGTCAGACCCCCGGCCAGGGCTGGTGGGGGGCCTGGGGCAGGGTCAGACCCCCGGCAAGGGCTGGGACGGGGCCCGAGGCAGGGTCAGACCCCCGGCCAGGGCTGGGGACGGGTCATGAGGCGGGGGACAGGGCCTGAGGCAGGGCCTGAGGCGGGGTGTGGGGCAGGGGACAGGGCCTGAGGCAGAGGCCCTCCCCCCAGTCAGGGCTGAGGGGGGTATGGGGCTGGGGACTGGCCCTTGGCAGCTCTGTGCTGGAGGTGCTGTGGTGGCCAGTGTCCGTCGGGGAAGGGGCTCACCCTGGTGCCTTTGGGTTGGGGAGCTGGAGCAAGACACCCCTGCACGCCTCTCTTGGGCACCCTCAGGGTGGTGTTTGAGGTACCAGTGAACCTGGCAGTGCAGGTGTCCCTCCCAGAAACTCAAAAGTGCCATGGAGTCCAATTTCTAGAAGGAAGGAGATACCCCCTCCAAAACGCAGCTTGCTCTCTAAAACCCTAGTGGAAAATTCCTGTCTTCCCACTGTCCACGATGGGACAGCAAGAGGGAAGATACATAAAGTCTGTGAGGAAGATAAGACTTCTTTTTTAAACCTAAATTCAGTTATATCCCTCAAGAGGTGCACTGTTTGAGAGGACAGTGGCAGAGGCGCCACAAATAGTCACCTTTGCCTTTACTCGGAAGCACCAGACTGGGAGGGAGTGCTGCGTCAAGGCTCAGAGCTCAGCTATGGCAGGCAGCCACACCTTGCAGTCTCCTTCAGACAACTCGCAGGCTTTGTTTTGAACCCAGTTCATTTTTTGTCCCACTGCTTTCATCCAAAGACTGGTCCGAAACTTCCCTGCTCTGATGTTTGAAAATGGTGTCCTGATTCCCAGCCTAAATTTATTCACGGCCAAATTATATCCGTTGCACTTGTGCCCAGTCTGCCCACTAGCTCCTTCCTTTCTTACATCCGAGTTGATTTTATCTGCTTTTGTTTACCAATTTGTCTGCTGACCGGAATTATGCATGGAAAAGAAGTTTCCCATGCCCTAAGAGAGGTTATTTTAACCTCTCTGAAGGAGCTAAATAATTATTCTTGATCTCAGTGTGATCAAGTGCAGGGCTTATTGGATAACAGCATCATTTATTCATAAGGGGATATTTATACCTTCAGTGCAAATACTGTTTTGAAATTGTTTTTCTGAAGAGCCATTAAAAGTGTTTATAATGTTTTCCATGCTCTGCTCTGTTTTTTGTAAGGCCCTAGGCAGCAAGAAGGGTGTAGGTGAGCTCAAAGATTGCGATGTGAAACTGCTTTAAAACAGAGGAGTGAATCACCATTAAGATTATGGTGAAATTGCCTGTGTACCTAGCGATGCCAAGCATAGAAAATACAGGAATCAGAAGGGGATGAGGGAAGGGGAGACTGATACTTTAAAAGCTGACGTTTTTCGATTTCAGTTATTCTAGGTGTGAGCAAAACACCATCCAACAATCTGTGTAGGCTTAGGAAAACAGCATCTGCAAATCTGGTTTTGCAAAACTAAGATTCTTGGTGTCTTTGTAAGACTAAAATCCCTGGTCTCTTCAATTAAATTATCATTTTAAGTGTGTTTAAGCTGTTGTGCTTCTTAAAAAAGCAGTCCTCTTCCCTCCCTCTCCTCCCTCCCTCTCCTGCCATCCCATCCACCCACTTGTGCTGTTCTGGGCACGCTGTGCGGTACAAATGCTTCTGCTGTCACTCAGCGAAACAGGTTGGGGAGCTGATCTGACTGAAGAATTGAACTGGTTTTTAAATCTTTTTTTTTTTCCCTGCCTGGATCAGCTCGCCCCATGCACGCTTGTGTAGGTGGGGAGCAGGGAGCGGAGCAGGGGCCGCTCGGGGCCGAACTCTCTCTCCTTGGTGAGAGCTCGTCGCAGATCGCCCTGCCGATACTCTGCAGGACGGTGCGTTACCAAGCAGGACTTGGTAATAACTATGCAAAGGCTTTTGGACGAAGAAAGAATGAAAAGATGCAGCTGTTTGTCTGAGGAGACACCTAAAAGGGATGTGATAATAATGTACCGAGACAAAAGTAGGCTGAAAACGCCTGTCTCCCTAAGGAAAGTATCAAGAGGCATTCAATGAACTGAAGAAAGGCACTGAAAAGCATTAGAAAGCCCTTTTTTTTCCACGCAAGCTCTCATAGCCCTGGTCCTGACTGCCGCAGAGCTGCTGTTGAGTGGTGCCAGGGCGTCAGGAGGACGGGTGTTTGAAAAGTAATAGTCATGAAAACTAATGAACGATTTTGGGAAGGCCGCAAGCCGCCTTAATTCAATAAACAAACGAGCCCCTGGTGACAGGGGGGGTTAGGAGTACGTTTCGGAGCTGGTAGCGTGGAATTGGGACGTGGTTTCGGAGGGCTGGCAGGAGGTGGTGTTCCAACTGCTGAGTGAGAAGCTCCCTCTGCTGAGGAAACCCAAGTACATTCGGCCGCCTTGAGGGAAAAGCCCGCGGGGGGACGTGGGCCGGAGCGGGGCTTTCTGTGTGACACTGGCCGGCCAACACGAGTTGCTCTGGGTATGGGCTGAACGAATCTTGAGAGCTTTTGTACCTCTGTCCTGGTTTAGGCCGGGACGGAGCTAGTTTTGTTTTCAGCAGCTCCTGTGTTTTGGCTTTAGTGTGAGAAGAACAGCGATAGCACACTGACGTTGCTGGTTGCTGCTGAAGCACCAAGGACATTTTGCAGTTTCCCAGGCTTTGCTAACGTGCAGGGGCAAAAACTCGGGAGGGGTAGAGCCAGAATAGTTGATCCAAACTGGCCAAAGAGAGTGTTCCATACCAGAGACAGCATGCCCAGTATAAGTGAGGGTCGGTCGATGGGCCACTAGGCTTTTGAGACCCGTAACTTGCCTTAATCCTTAAGCTTCCCTTCGGGTTGCTTTTTGTTTCCCTGATTTTTCCTTTTTGTATTTCATTCGTTCGTTCGGCTGTTGGTTCCCTTGCCTGCTCTCTCTGGAACTTGCTGTTCTGGGATAGCTGGGGGGGGGGGATACCCCTGCTCCCTGCCTGCTGCTCGGGACGGGCTGTATCGGTCGTCGGGTGGTGAGAAATTGTGCATCGTTTGTTTTATATAGTCTGTTATCCTTATATATATTATCATTATTAATATATTCTTATATTTTTCCTTTGCTGTCCTGGTGAACTGTTTTTATCTCAACCCGCGAGTTTTCCTTTCTCTCCGATTCTCCTCCCCACCCCAGCGGGGTGGGGGGGGTGAGCGAGCGGCTGCATGGTATTGGGTTAGAATTTGGGGTTAAACCACGACAACATCCGGTAATTAAACAAAATGGCAAATTTCTGCTTGAAGGAAAAAATACAGGGGAATGTTATCAGCTGTTTTATAAACTGATGATATCAGAACAACTGCCAGAATATTCCAGAGGGATGCCACATACTTACGTATTACCTCTGAGAGAAAAACGTCGCTTTGTGGCACCGCAAGATTTAAGCCAGCCTGGGCTGGGGAGTGCTCTGTGCCCTTCTCGGGGGGAGCAGGGCCGTAGCGGGCAGGAGAGGCACGTATCCCACCCGACACCTGACAGCCACGTGCTGGGACTGGGGTAGATTTCCAAGGGATATGGGGAAGGGTGGCCAAACACTGCTAAGCCCTTTTGGGGGTGTAAATCTAAATGGAAAATAGAATCATAGAGTCGCAGAATAGTTTGGGTGGGAAGGGACCTTTAAAGGTCATCGAGTCCAACCCCCTGCAATGAGCAGGGACATCCTCAACTAGATCAGGTTGCCCAGAGCCCCATCCAGCCTGACCTTGAATGTTTCCAGGGATGGGGCATCTACCACTCTCTGGGCAAAAAATAGCTGGTGTGACGGTCCTGCCTGTCTGAAGAGCAGGGACTTGGGAATTGGAGTGGTTCCCTGTGACCTTTTTCCACCTGGATGCACATTTGTGAGGCCCAGGAGATTTCAAAACACAGCAGAGACATTTCCACTGATGTTTGATTCATCAAACCTGCATGCTGTACCTTAGAAAAGCTTCTCTTTAGAGGGTGTGTGGGAACAGTGTGGTTTATCTTATGTTGCTCAATTACCTGGCTTCCAGACGTTTTTTGGAAGGTCTTTGTCACTGGAATATCCATTATCCAGGACCTGCTTCTCAGGTTTCACAAATATTTCATGTGAGGGAGTAGAGATGCATGATGACTCGAGGAAGAGGAGGGCAGAGGGTTTAATACAACAGCTGAGCTGTGGTGGCTGTTGGAAAATCGATCAAAAAGGGACAACGGGATTACAGTTACTTTAGAAACTGCCAGGTAGCTCTCAGAGAAAGTGAAACACCATCTGAAGGCTTAGACAAGGATCTTTGGGATGATTAGGCTATTTTAGGTGTAGGTGGACCTAATCTAATGTGGAAGGACTCGTTTAGCATCTGTGATTGGGGAAGGGTCTCCAGGTGGCTGTAGCCCAGCCTGCTCAGCACACCGAGTCCTCAGAGTGACTTTGCTCTTTCTTCCTTGCCTTCCCCTTGTCCTCTCAAGGCTGCATTCACCCTGCTTGTCCCGGGAAGGGCTTCACCAAGAGAAGGAATAACTGTGGTGCTGCAAGGCAGGACAAGGAACCGAGGATGCCTGGGCTGTACCCTCTCTGCTTGCACACTGGCCGTGTTGTGTGGCCCCACTCGTCTAGCAACGAGTCATTGTAGATGGCTGGTGGAACCCCAGTTGTCGTCTTGGGAGGAAGCAGATGTCGGGTGCGAAGTGAAATCTGGAATATTAATGATGGCAGAGTGGGGCCCATCCTTCGGTGGCTGTGCGCTGCGTCAGGAGGCAAGGTCAGCTGCCGGTCAGCACGTTTGCAGAGCTGCCGAAAAAACTGCGCCGCAGAACGTGCGAGAGCTGTCGTGTATTCTCTCTGACGTGTATTAAATCCAGCTTTACAACTGCCTGTGAAAAGACGTACTGTCTGGGATTTATAAAAAGAATCACTTGTCAAAACAGAGAGCCGGGCTGGGAAAGGAATTCAGCCCTCCCTTCATTGTCACTGGGGCCAGTGTCCTCGGCAGCAAAAATGAAACGGCTGTGGCAAGGTAGCTGGCATGATGAGCTGGTTGCTGAAGGACCTGGGGTTCCAGCACTGAAACTACAAACTGAGGGAGGCCACAGTCCTCGTGGGTGAGCAGTGGAGGAGACCGAGCTCGTGGGCAACCACCAGTTGGCTTCATGGCCCCTCTGGGCATGAGGCTGTCTGAGAGCGAGGAGGGGCAGCAGTCGGAGAAGTGGTGGTGGTCCCCTGTCTGCTTCCATTGGTGAGATCCTGGAGACGCCGACTGTGCTGGGCATCAGAAAGGAGCCCACCCTGTGCACTAAATGTGTCATTTCAGACTCATGAGATATGTATCTCTCTCTCCATATAATGGACACGTGTGCCAGTGGCCTCCAAGATGCCCAGGGTGAACGTTGTCGTGAAGGCAGTTGTGAGCCACAGCTGGTGATGAACGTCTCCAGGGTACCCTCTCCCATCACTTGCCTCCGGCCTCCTCTTGCCTGGAGTGGCAAATGCTGTGGGAACATGCAAAAAGCATTCGGGGCTAACGTGACGGCAAAGGCTTGCCGATGTCACCGGAGGAAAACACTGGACGTTATTTTTCTGTTCAGGCCACATTTTTCTCCCGTTTTCAGCTCCCAGCAAATCCGCATGTGTGTTTCGCCTCCCGGTACCAGATGTACTTGTGGGCCCTTTTCCTCCAAATAAAGTTAAGACTTTCGCTGCCTTGGCCGTCACCATTCTCTCCGTCTGGTGCTGTCACTCCGTCACCTGTCTGCTTTCATTTATTTCAACGTTTTAAAAATTTCACGGGCCCACTCCCAGATGATGTAAACTGCTAAAACTCCAGGCTGTGCTCCAAAAACATCAGTGTAACTGTAGGATCTAGCCCTTTGGGTTTACTTACCTATGCCAAAGAAAAATGGAAAAGCTGTAAGCAAAGCAAAAGAAGGAAAAGAACAGCTGGAAAAAAGCAGTTTAAAATGTTGGTTATGTAAGAGTTGTATAGCTATTATAGCTACCTAGCTCCTTTTCATAAGTGAAGCAATCGCAGCCAGATAAGCTAATAATTAAGGGTGACAAAAATATACCATTGTTCCAATAATAAGGAACCGTATTAGTCTTATCGAAGATAAATGGAGGCGTATTAAATTTGGTTCAGTGCTATGCTCATAGACTACAAATGCCCCTTTTTCACTAGAAAACGCAGTGCAAAATCAGGTCAAAAGCTGATTGCCGATATCTGTTAAGCCATTTTACTTCCCTCCAAGTCACTCGCCTCCATTCGATGGCAGAGGTGCTTTTGTGGCAGTCCACGTTGGGAAGCGACTCCCACGTGTATGGAGCTGAGCAGAAGGAAGCTGGAGGCTTTGAGAAGAGGCTCCTGCCCCTTTCTATCGAGAGCGACAGGACGTGCTCCTCTGTGCGGAGCGTCTCATGGAGGTACAGAACAATTTCAGACTGAGGACTGAATAAATAGAGTGGTCCTCACCCCTGCAAATAAGGGATTGGCAGACGTCTGTGCACAGGAAGGTGACGAGGGTGCGATTGCTCAGTCTCTTTTAATACCAGAGATTCCTGTAAAATCCATTTTGGCAGACTACATTATAGCACTACCTCGTAAAATAATTCCGGTACCTCCTGACACAATCAAAACCCAATTTTTTAATATCTCCAGCAAGTGCAGAAATGTGGTGACCGCAAAACCGTGCCGATGGGGAGCAGTGGCCTTTCTATACCCGCACACGAAATCTTGAGACCCCCAAAATAGATCTGAGAATGGGTAAATGCACAGATCCCGTCTCCAGCTCATGTTAAAACCTAGGCGCGCTTCTCAAGCCTCGCGTGCTGAGCTGGAGACTCACACAACTGCTTTCTCTCTCCTTCTGCCCTCTCCATCCTCGGTGAGTCCCATTATTTCACAAAACGCTTAAGAAAAGCATCGTGAGATCAGCCAGCAATAAACCATTGTCATCCCGAAGTGGTTAATTACCATTATCTCTATTATCAGCCAAGAGCCTGTAATAAGCTCTGAGCTTCTGTTGCACCGAGGTCTCCGTTCACATCCAGACTCGTGCAGATTGTAGGGCTGGGATGAGCTCTCCCGCTTGCTGGAAGTGGCACAGTGAATCACCAAGGGAGGAGAGTTTCATCCCTCTGCGAGGCAAGGAGTCGCCCGCCAACAAGAGTTGACAGTTTTCTGGCACAGGAGTATTTACACCTCCGAGGAAGCGAAACTACACTCTTTCAAGTAAGATGAGTAGCCAGACTAGGTCTTAGCTGAGGACAGGACAGGATATGTGTTGGGGAGAAAGATTAACTCTCTGGGCCCTGGAAGACTTCCCCGGGAGGTTGAGCAGGGAAGGCTATGTTCTCCGTCAGGGATGGCAGGTCTCTGTCTCAGGGATGCTACTTCTTACGGGTGCTTTGTCTGAGGTCCTCCCGGAGTCTGAGATGCTGATGGTAAGTCATCTGGATATGGGAGATAGAGAGCTTTTCTTTTTCAGTCTGAAGGTAAGTAATTTAGGCAATGACTTCCATCTGTTTCTCACATGCATCTTTATAAACATCTGTTACTCACCTTCATGTCCCAGGCTGCTACAGGCTCTGTTTTTCTCTGATGCATCGAGGGAAGAGGTAGGAGCAGCCTGCTCCTACACCTCCATAGGAGAAAGCTTCTGCTACTGCTGTTTTTTTCAGGAGTAAATCAGGAGAACATTTGGACTGGGGTCTCCACAGAGTCTCAAACTACAGAGCTAACCGGAGTGCGAGCCGAATTCACCATTGAGGGAGCTGCGGCATTGCCATTGGCTTCATTGGAGATGAGCGTTCATATCCGCAGTCAGCCTGGCTCTGACGCTTTTAATGCCATTACCGAGAAGTTGTGGCCCTTTATTTCCCAAACTCACCTCTTGTCATTTTTGCAGGACTTCGAAATTGTCTCCAGCTACCTAGAAACTCGGGTAAGAAGATGTAAGTGTTGCAGGTGAAAAGCGAGGCAAGGTGTGCTGGCAGAAATAACAGCTTTTACTAGGTCAACAGACGACACTGCAGACAAGCTTTGAAGAAAGCAGACAAGCTTTGGGGCACAGCAGTACAGCCAGAGCAACATCCCTGCCGCTGGAAGGAAGAGAGTGACATTTGCTGTTTGAAACGGAGACCGCACGGCGTGAAGAAAAGAGAAGCAAGCTAAACAACACCTACCTCCTAAGCTGGCGTAAGAAACACAGCGCCTTTCCCACACGCCTCACCACCTGTAACCCTCAGACACCAGGTGCTGCCCCAAATACTCTGACCTGCAGAAGGACTCTTGTGCCTGAAAGTGTGTGTGTGTGTGTTTGTTTTCCCAGCTATGTATCCCTCAGACTAATAAAAGGTGCCCCCTCTCCTTTCAGCCATACCTCGCGTATCTCCTCAGGCTGTCGTGCCCGCAACTAAAGTTTTGCAGGGTTTGCTGGCAGCGTAATATCCCTCAGCAACCTCCCAGCACAGCGCACCGATGTAAGCAAGTGCTTGTGGGCAGCCCGATGCCAAGCCAGGCGGTGGGATAATGCAGGGGGCACTGGGAAAGGAAAAAACCAGCTGTGGAGCATCTGGGACGGGGGGGTGTTGGACACCCAGGGCTTCCTTGTGGCTCCACACATGGTGGCGACAAGAAGAGCTAGATGTCTGCTCTGTCCTTTTTCTAAAAATGGTAATTAATGCTGCTTTTAAGCTTCTCTTTTGCATTTCTGTGCTGAAAAAACAACAAAAAAGCCCATTACCTACTCCCTGGAGCCCACTGTAATAGCTGAGCGCAGCGGAGACGTGAAGGCTGCACAGGGTCTCGGGGATGCCAGGGTAGCCGGCGTCCATCCCGCGTGTAACGCTGAGTTTGCCGGAAAGCAAACTTAGCCAGTTTTGTCTTTGATTATAAATGCTTGCCACTTTTTTGACCATCAGCATTTGGAATCAAGGATAGGCAGGAGCTCCATCCTCAGATATTCGCTGTGTGCAGTGAAGCCAAGTGCTGCCGTGTGTCAGCAGCCCGCGCAGCTCCTTGCTCGCTCTCTCTGCTCAGGTCTGACAGCCGCACTCACGACCGGCATCAAGCTTGACCGAGGAACCTGCGAGGCTGAAAATCGATGTTTCTTCACCGCGAGCCAAACGGCAGCTCACGCTCTAGCAGAGCCGCGACATCTGCAGCGTGTAAAACGCGGGGCCTCCTTAAGGCAAAAAGCTCCAGGAGCTCAAGAAAAGTTTTGCCTGGCTAAAGATTGAGCAGAGGCATCAGGGTTTAATTCCTTCCTCCCCCCACCCCTTTTCAGGCGAATTTCAAATCCTTGGCAGAGTTTGGTGGAAAGCTCCTAGGAAGCTCTTACTGTCCCCATTTGCAACACAGAGATTTCCCCCCTCGCAGGAAACCCACAGCTTTGTCGTGCCCGTTTATCTGCACAGCAGCCTCCATGGGAGGCAGCACGTCAGCCTGGTGCTCCTCTCCTAACACAAGTCCCGAACGAAGAGCAGAAGGAATCTGAGATCATTGCTCATCCATAAAGCTCTCTGTGGATGAGGGTATCAGTGCTTCTCCCTTTCCAGGACTTCCCCCCACAGCCACGTTCCTCAGCGCGGTGCAGCTTTACAAATGGCTGGTTAGGACACGGTTACAGTCAGGTTAGCACACTTTTAAGCTTTAAAACACCCAGAGGTTTTGTGTCCAGAGGCTGGCTAGATGATGGACGTGACTAGTGCAGAAGCCACTTCAGAAACTGATACTAAACAAGTGATGGAGCTGAATGTACTTTAGGCACCTCTTGCTCTTCTGTTATAATTCAAATCCAGTAAAAGCCATTGGAACTAAATAATAAGATGTATTATGTACAAAATGGGCTTTCGCAGTCAGTAAAGCCTCAAAGCAAAAAAATAGGTGTCCACAGAAAGAGAACTTCTTGGTGAATCTGTCCATAACAAACGAACACCACTTTGTGGTCATGGGGATGGTCACCTTTCGCAGCCAAATACCAGGCTTTTCCTGCTGGAGAGCAAGAGCGAGTAGTTCCACACCCTCCAGCTGCCCATATAGCAGAACCACGAAATGGCCAGCTGCAGTTCAACCCAAAACAAGCCTAAGGACACTAGTGAAAATTGCATCATTTGAAGATGTAGGACAAATATTTTCAATGCCTAGATTTACGTACTGGATTGGGTAGGAGTGCCTGAGCCAGTATATCAACTAACGCCACTAATTAGGCATTTTAAGAGGATGCAAATTAAGGCAAAGATAAACAGCAGGAGGTTTCTCCCTTGCTTTACACGTGCCAGGTGCAGGAACACCTTCCCATCTGCGCGTCCTCATGGCTGCTGTAGCCCCTTATCAGCTTGGCAGCCTGCACCCACCCCTGCTGCGCCCAACGACCCGCGCCAAGGGAAGCCAGGAGGTGAGCCAGCCCCTTGGGAACGGCTTCTCCTCGGCTCCAGGCAACGTGGGCGCCTTACGCCTGCACAGACGGGTCCCCTAAGCCCTCACCAGTGGCTCTTCAGCAGCTCCGTCGTGGGTGGCAGCGCCCTGCTGAGCGGGGACAGCTGGGCACGGGGAGGGTGGCCCGAGTGCCAAATCGCCGACGGAGACCCGTGACCTGGCCCGGGGTGTCGACGCTCCTGTCCCAGGTGTGAGGGCCCTGGCAGGGAGCCTGGGCTCCTCTTCGCGGGGCTTGGTGCCCCCAAATTTACTCTTGACTCGGTGCTCTGGTGTCCACCACCTTGTCGTGAGGGGGCAGCAAGTGCCTGCGTGTGCACACACACACGCAGAGGTATTGAAAAACGCTAACTTATTTAGCGTGATTATACAGTGACATGCGCTATTTTACATGTGATCTGCTGCAGCAGCAAGATGCGGTGAACAGTGAATCAAAAAGCAGCACTTTTCCGTGCCAGCAGCGTTGATCAGGCACAGCATCCTTACCTGGGGGAGGCAATTACTGGAACAATCTCTCTTTCTCCGTTCCTCCTTTGTTCCTGTTCTTGCAGGGGCTGTAACTGTCTTTTATAGCTTCTTGTTTTCTCCACCGCAGTTTCACCAGGCATGGGATGTTTTACATACTTTGCACAGATATTCTGTCTTCATTCTGGAGAAGCCCTTTGCCCGCGCCCTGTGATGTGTTGCAGCACCTTGTCCACCAGCAGGAAAGTTCTCAGAGGGGGCAAATGAAGTTTGGCCAAGGTGCTGCTAAGCGGGCAGAGGTGCTGGCACTCTTCTGTGATGGGCACGCTCGGCGCTTACAGCCTCTACCCTGTTGCAAAATGTTTGTCGTGGGTTTGTGGCTGCCTGCAGGCCAGCTCTCTGGGGAAGACAGAAGATCCCAGCCGGTTACGGGGCTGGAGGACCAAGGGGCCAGAGCAATGCGTTGGCACTGAGCCACTTCACTCTCTGCAGCCCTGTGCTAGCAAGCGCACAGAGCCGTGTGCTAACGCTGCCTTGAAGTGCTTTCAGAAGCCATCTGACAATCAAATTTCAGTTATATGTAATATCTGAGCAGGTAATGAGCAGGAGAAGGTGTCTCATTGCCCTTTAATAGGGGAACTGGTGATTTACAGTGCCTGCGTCACTCGTGGATGGCAGGCGCTGGTAGTATGAGGGCTCAGCACCGGCGTTTCTGCGACAGAGGACTCCGGATGTTCTCTCCTGGGATCCCCAGGGCCCAGCTCTGTCCTGCCAAGGAGCGAGGACCACAGTGTTTGGAGGACGCCTGGGATTTGGTGTCAGGGATTGGACCCTGGGGTTCCAGGACCTTGCTGACCCCAGCCCAGGGGGTGAGGCCACGCTGGGGCACTGGCCTCGGGGACCCCTGCCCCATGCCCCTCTGTGATGGAGACCCACCCTGCCACAGGGCCAGCCCCGTGTGAACCAGCCCTCCCCATGCCTCAGTTTCCCCTGCACCATTTGTAAAGCTCTTCAGCGTTTGCAGGTAAAAGGGGCTGCGCACCCACACGTTTTCAGCTAGGCTGAGTGCCTCCTAAGCATATACGCAGCAGATCTGAATTCCACGACGGGGCTTTGCATCAGTCCCTGCAGCCTGTGCAGATAAACCCTGAGCTGTTGTTGAACCAGCAAGGTGAGAAGCTGCAAGCAGCGCAGGAACGGCAGCCCAGGGTTCAGCTGCGGCACAGATGTATCCGTAGAAATGGCTTTGGCCGTCAGCGATGCTCAGCTGTAGCTCAAGGGGAAGGCAGTGGATCTGTGAGAGCGCACAGCAGCAGCACAGTGCGGCACGACAGCTGGGAATAAAACCTGCCTCCACCTGTGCGATTAGGAAAGGCGCCTGAATCCGGGTGCCAGTCGTACGGACCATCCTGGGCCTCTGCTCAGGGCACCCTCACCCTGTTTAATATCCAGGTATCCTCGTGAGTGCTGCAGGGGAAAAAGGTCCAGCTGGAGCGGGGGAAAGGGGCAGTATTGGCATTTGACAGAGAGGTGAGAGCCGAAGGTCGCAAAGCAAGCTTGTGGCAGAGATCCCCCCGTGCTGCAGCGTGGGTGTCCCGCCCATGGGACAGCGGTGTCCCGCCTGCGGGGTACTGGTGTCCCACCCGTGGGGTAGTGGTGTCCACGGGGTGGAGGTGTCCCACCCGTGGGGTAGTGGTGTCCACAGGGTAGAGGTGTCCCAGCCATGGGGTAGTGGTGTCCACGGGGTAGAGGTGTCCCACCCGTGGGGTACCTCCCATTGGCTCCGCAGCCCGAAGGTCCCTGACACGTCCGTTCCCCGACCCCCGCGCCCCGGGGTGACCGGGCTCAGTGCTCCCTGTCCCTCGGGAGCAGGGCCAGGGCCACCCCGGCCGAGCTCATCCGCCGCCGCAAGAACGGGCACGCCGGGGCGCTTCCAGCCGTACCGACCTTCCCCCCGGCACCGTGCGATTCCCCCAGGAGTCGCCTCCGCCACAGGCGGAACTCGGCAGTACGGGGCGGGCGGGCGGAGTTCCCTTTGCCTTTTCCTTTTCTTTTTCTATTCCCTTTTTTTCCCCCGGGGCTGCGGCCCGGGGCGCACGGGAGCGCCGGGACCCGACGGGACCCGACGGGTCGGGCCGGGCCGGGAGCGGAGCAGCGCTCCGAGGAGCGACCCGCGGCGCCGCCCGACGGGCCGGGAGGGGAGCGATGGGCGCCCTGCCCGCCCCGCCGCCCGCCCCCGGCCCCGCCCGGCCGCGGCCCCGCCCGCCCCGCGGGCCGGGCTCCGCGGGAGCCGCCGCTCGGCCGGAGCGGGGCTGGCGGCGGCGGGTGAGTACGGCGGCGGGTCCGGGAGGGGGCGGCGGGGGCACGGACACCCCCCCCCCCCCCCCCCCGGCTGGTGGCTTTGCCGGAGGGGAGAGGCGGCGGGGGCACCGGCCGCGGCGGGGACGGGCCCCTCGGGGGTGCCACCGGGTACCAGCCACTTCTTCAGAGGGGGCGTCGGGCTCAGGCATCGCCGCCGTCGGGGCGGCCGAAGCGGCGGCCGGGCTGGCTGGGGCGCGGGGGCGGGGGTACCCGCACTTCGCTCCCTGGGGGCTCCCCTCCGTCCGAACCTGCCCTGGGGAGGCTGGCAGCGCCAGGGCTCCGCGGGCGCGCTTCCCAAAGCTCCGTTCTTGCTATGGCTTGGGTGGGCACCAAACCCCGAACTAATAATAATAATAATAATAATAATAATAATAATAATAATAATAATAGCAGTGAATTCAGATAGAGGCAGGAAGGAATCTCCCTAATGACACACTCGCACTTCGGCACGTCTCTCCTGGCACTCCTCTTGGCACATCTGGGTGTGCTTAAAGGTCTCCAGCCCGCGCAGCGTGGAAGGACAGGCTGTAAGCGCCGACGGGGTGGAGGGGGATTTCTGCTTGATGGCGGTGGGAGAGATTCAAAACTCTTAGTTTCTTGTGTCGCTGGGAGAGAGTGTTTCTCTGAGTAATGCTTAGTAGACCCTATGAATCACCATCTGCATAACTTTATATGGGGGATGCTATTCTCAGCATCTTACTGGAACTACGTAAACTATTAACATTCGTATCTGTTTGTCCATGCAATGTGCAAATCTGTTTCCCCGGAAAGACTATTTCCGAGCAGGTCAGAGGAGGAGATGGGGCAGAACAAAATGTCAGGGTGGTTCGGCGGGTGGAGACGGGTGTCTGGGAGCCGTCAGTTGCCGTCTTCGGAGGGGCAGCCCCTCCGTGGAAGCCTGCGCTGGAAACGCTCACCGGGAGAGCTGCTGCGTGGGATGCTGAGTGCCCCGGGAGCGGAGGCAGGGGCAGGCTCGGGCAGCAGGGACTCGGGTCCTGCCGCGGCCTCACACCTCCCCTCCCACCCCGGCTCCTTCGGCCTCTTCTTCAGGAGAGCCGTGCCAGGCTGAGAGGGTGTTTGGCGAGGGGACGGTGCGATGGCGATGTCACCCAGCGCGGTGGAGCCGCCCCCACACCCGCGCTGCGGGAGCACGTGCCGGGTAGGCTGGAGGAGCTTTTAGCGCTGCTCCCTGCGCTGCGCTGGTCTTGTCAAGAGAGAAGAGTTTGTTCTCCCGAGCTGTCAATCCGTCACCTCCCAGAGGCTCTGCGCCTTCCCTCCACGCCCGCCTCCCCCTCGCTGCCAGCGCTCCCAGATGTGCGCAGCGCCGAGGGCTGCAAAATTCCCCGTGCCCAGGCAGGGGAATCGCAGCGTCTCCCAAACCTCACCAGGGGAATTGCAGCGTCTCCCAAACCTCACCCGGCTGACCCCAAAACGAGGAGAGCGTTGACTGCAGGAGCTGAACGTTTCAACTCTTGGTACTGTTTCAATCCAGGCTTTCGGTTTGGAGCGACCTGTCGTTTCCGCGCAGCTGGATCGAGAGCTTTGCTCTAGGGTTTTTTGGGTTGTGGTTTTTTTTTTTCAAATAACATTGGCTGAAAATTTTCCAGGTAAATGCAATGCTCTCAAAAGGAGCTGGATTTAAGGGTCAGTAGCGTCCTTGCGCTCTCCTGAGCATCTACTGCTGCAAGGCAGCGTGAGCCCAGCTTTGCTGTGTCCTGCTCGTGTTCGGTGGTGAGTTGGAGGACGCGGATCCCTAAGAGCATCTAATCGCATCTCTAACCGGTGTCTAACAGCCCTTTCTCTGTCTCAGCTCAGGCAAGCCCCTGCCATTCAGGAGGGAGCGTCTAACCACGTCCCCTCGTTACGGGGGAGGCTCTGCCTCCTCTCAGCCCAGAAACACCCCCTCCTTCCCGGCGGGGGACTGCGGCTGCTGCTGGGGACCACCGGCCACCGCCGGGGACCACCGGCCACCGCCAGCCCGGGCGGCAATTCGGGCTCGCGGACGCGGGATGAGAGCTGGAGCGTGTTGTCGGGGCTCCCTGTCCTGCAGCCTTCCTGCAGGTTTCCTAAATCCCGCTTCTCATTGGATTCCCTCATTAAACATAGATTAGATCAGATGGTGTTTCTTTCACTACGAAGTAATTTGGCTTTCCATTTAGTGGGCCCATCTGATAAATTACAGCCTGAAATAATGTAATTCCACCTGCCCTTGGTCACATTGAGCCTGTGCTGGACTTCTGCTCCCTGCCTAGCTCCGGCTTGGCGCTTCCAGATCTCAGGCTGCAATTTAAGTCCCCACTGTAGGGAGCAAGCCCTGCCTGGAGGAATGGAGACCGAAGCCACCAGGTTGTCTTCATTTTACTGACATACAGGCAAAGTGATGAAGGCAGAGGTGGGGGCTGAGCGTGGATCACCCAGCTCTCCATCCACCTCTGCACTTGAGCCCCGTCTCCATCCCGGCCGTCCCCTGGTGTGCAGGCTCTGGGCTGGCACTGCCACCACGAGAAGCCCTCACAGAGGAGTCACCCGGGACTGAATCTGTAAGGGGGTGCTGGGGCTCAATTCCCACATGGTCCAAAGCTTTTCTGTCCATCAAGAAGTGGGAGCTGAACCTGCATCTTCTTGCTGGGCAGTGAGCAGGGCCAGAGGGGACGTGGTGGGACCCCTCTGCCTCCCTGGTTGCCGGTGCTGTTTGGTTAGTTGGGGGCTGAGGATCCCCAAGCCCAGAGAGAAGATAATTCTTGTTTGCTGGAGCAAGCAAGGGGGAGTGAGAGCCCCAGAGACCAGAAACCAGCTCCCCCTTCCCACATTTTCCTGTGCTGGGGAAGGACGGTTGCTCTCGGCGTGTGACATTGAGCTGAGAAGTGCCACCCAGCAGGAAAGCGTGGCACTGCCTCGTCTCTTCGGTTGTCAAATCAATCCCAAACCACCCTGATGGGGACGGTGAAGGTGGTGATAACACCTGCGGGATCGATCGTGCTGGGGAGCTGAGAAGGTGTGTGCTGGAGCTGACCCAGGGGAGCAAGATTTGATGTGTAAAAGCTCATTTGGATGAAGATTGAGCAGACTCTTCCAGCTTCAGGGTATTTACCCCACCTTCAAAATAAACCGAAGCCCCTCTGTGCTTCTGGACTGTCTCGAAATGGGACATCACAGCTGGGTCGGAAAGAGCCTCATAGATCCCTGTGGTGTGTTGCCTCAGCCCCCCGACCAGCGTAGCAGAAACACCTACTTTAGCAGTAGTTTATACCCTCTCCGAGGGTCAGCACATTCCTGACTTCTAATGGAGATACGGAGTGATTCCTGCTCCCATCCTTGCTCCGGGCTTGGTTGTGGCGGGGAGCGCAGCTATTGCAGGCTCCATCAGTCATGGGAGAGCTTTTGGGGTCCCCGCTCACTCGGTGTCTCAGGAACCATCCCTAGGTGAGGTCCCCTGGGTTGCCAGCATCTGAGGGTTGTTTTTTTCCTTGAAATAGCAGCTCTGTGACTTTCAGAGATGGTACTTGGCTCTTTTCCCTGAGAAAGCAAGAAGCAGTGCAGCCCCGAATCCCCTGGGCTGCAGGCTTTCGAGCAGCGATGCCAGACACCTGCTGTCACCGCAGCACTGATTTACGTCCAGTTTCAGAGGAGAAAACGTTCACTGATAATTCGGAAGCGATGACATCTTAAATTTATGTCCCTCTCCCTAACCTCTTCCGTAAGCCTTGCTTTGATTGGAAACCCAGCTGGCATTCCTCCGAGTTTGGGAGGAAGTCTGGAATAAAACCCAAAGACAAGAGCTATGCAAGTCCCCGGAGCCGCCTCCGTAGCTCCCCTGGCTGGGATTTCCATCCTGCCTCCATGGGAGCGCTGCGTTGTTTCTTGAAAACCAGGACGTTTTTACGAGGCTGTTGGGAAGTTTGTGGGTCCAAACTGGCGGCTGACATAGCTCTGCAGAAGGGCTTCCCATCTGAGATGGTGGAAATGCCCCTTTTGATGCTCAATAATAAGTAGCTAAAGAACGTGCAACCCCCGGAGAGGTCCTGGCTCAGTAGTTTCCTCCTCTGGCAGGTCTTCCATGACCTTGTCCCGCTCAAACCCAGTCCCTTTCTTGTCTTGCAGGACGTGGGCTCTCTCATGCCTTGTCTCGCTCTTCTCCCCTCCTAAAACCACCTCCCGAAGGATGGCAGCCACCTCATTCCGCTACGGCATGACCATCACCGGGGCCGTGCTGCTGGTGACGGGGACGCTGTGCTTTGCCTGGTGGAGCGACGGGGAGGTGGGCTCCCCGGCCGGCAGCGGGGCTCACCTCCTGCCTCCCCGGGAAGCCGAGGCGGTTCCCAGCTCCTCCTCCAGCGCCCTGCTCCGCTCCGTCAGCTTCTTCTGCTGCGGCATCGGCGGCATCCTCCTCCTCTTCGGGCTCCTCTGGTCCGTGAAAGCCAACGCCAGGGTGGTCTCCCGCCGCTACCAGTACCATTTCCCCAGGGACCTGCAGTACTTCAGCGCGGAGCCTCTGGAGAAGTGGAACTGCAGGTGGGTGCCACGTCCCCGCGCAGCGCTTGGGTGGGAAGAAGCCGAGGGGGGGTCTGACTGTCCCGGCACGGCTGTGTGCCTGAGCCTGCTCTCAGGCTTGCTCGCGGGCGAGCTCAGGTGAGCAGTCACGCCGCCGGCCGCTGCTCAGACCCCGATCTGTGCTCTCCTCCTGCTCCCTCAGCAGATGCTCTGGCTCGTTAGCGTCAACCCTCGCCCCCGCACCGTCCCCTCCCCGCAGGCACCCTCTGTGCCCACGCTGGCTGCTCCCGCGGCCGGCTCTGCCCCAGCCGGCTCTCCTTGCCCTGCGGGGCCATCACCGGCCGAGGCAGACATCTCCTTAGCGGAGCCACCAAGCAGAAGACTGCATTGGTTTTCTGGCAGCAGGTCTGGATTTGGGGGGGAGGGGGGTCAGCCAGACCTCCAGCTGTTGAAACCTTCCCCGGTGCCACAGGCCTGCAGTGCTCTGTAAGGATGAGGGGGTTTATGCCATCTTTAATGGATGCAAAATCTATGTTAAAAGAGAGTTAAAAAGAAGGAAAATAATCCTCGGATTGGCATTGAGATGGGAGTGTAGGCAGAGGGTCCTTCTATGAAGCCCATTTTGGGGTGTGGAAAGACCCCTCGACCCGCCCCAAACACCCTTTGCTGCTTGCGGGTCCCCAGCCAATTCCTGTGTGAGCCTGAGATTTATTCCCACTTCTGGATTTAAAAGTTTTTTGATCAAAAGGGTTTTTTTCCAGAGACTGCTGTGGAAGCCGAGCCAGCCGGCCCTTCCCAGCGCTGTTTTATGGGGTCACGGCAAAGATCTTGGCTCCAGCATAAATCGGGCTCTGGGGAAAAGCAGCACTAAAAGAAACTCTTAACATAAACCCATAAAAATTCAGTCGGAGCAGGAGGCACGTTCCTGGTTCTCCGGGGGTTTCGGTGTCCATCTGAATATCTGGGGGTGAGATCGTGAGCCGGTCTGGGTAGTCTGGGGGGGGTTCCTCCTCCCGTGGAGGGCTTTGCTGTGTCCCCCACGGGGAATGTCCCCTTCCCTGAGATCCCAGCTCCCAGGCCGGATGGGAAGGCAGCGTCCTGGCACTGCTGGCACTGCGGCAGCTCCTCCAGCCCCAGCTGCACTGGCATTTGCGCAGCGAAGCGTCCTGTGCTGGGAGAAACCCTCCTCTCTGCATTTCCAAGGCAGCGTCCCTTTGCAAGCTGAGGCTGTTTGGCAAAAACCACGGCACGGATGCCCTGGGCGGGAGGTCTGGGACAAGGGGCTGCCATGTTCGGGGTGGAGGCATCCCTGCAGAGCATCGCAGCTTTCCCTTGGGACCAGCTGTGCCCCTCCGATGCCCGCAGCCTCCCTGAGCATGCCATGCTGGGCTTTCATCCGCAAAAGCAAGCAGACAGTGGGTTGCTTTCACAGCCTCCCCGTCTTTGGGGCTGCACCGTTTCGTAGGGTGCCGAGCGGGGCCGTGCGCAGGGCAAAGGTTGGGCGGAGGTTTTCCCTGTACACAAGCCGTGTTTGCTCAGCAAAATGCTGCTGGAAGTGGCACCAGGCTTGGCCGGTGCACGAAGGGCTCTGGCAGGTGGGAGGGTGGGATGCGACCGCATTGAACCGGGACACCTGGCTCTTGCCAGGCTGCTTGTGCCAAACTGCTCACTCGGTTGCCAGCAGGCTCCGTGCTTCGGGGGGTGACTTTGGGGTTAGGCAGATGATGAGGATGCTCTCCTGCCCATGGAAAGCAGCGCAGTGCAGAGTGGGGGGCAGATGTCTCGAGAGCCAGCACCGACTGCGTTGCGGTCGTTCACACCTGCCGTTGTAGCCCTTAACGCCGGAGGTGCAGCTCTTTGAGGCTGCCTTGCCAGGCTGCTCTTCCTCTTCTTGCGTGAGGGGTTAATAAACTCAGCAGGACCTGGGCGACGTTGCCTTGTCGCAAGGTCTGATGGATGGTGCCCTTCCTCCTGCATGGCTCTCCACCCTCCTGGTGCTGGGAAGCAGCTGGCATGGTCTTCCCTTGACCCTGGGCATGCAGAACCTGCCCATGTGCCATCCCCAGCACACACGTGTCCATCATGCTCAGGGATGCACCAGCCGATGGGGTTGATGGGTGCTGGGATGCTCCAGTTGATGGGTGCTGGGATGCTCTGGTTGATGGGTGCTGTGATGCTCCAGTTGATGGGTGCTGGGATGCTCCAGTTGATGGGGCACTGGGATGCTCCAGTTGATGGGTGCTGGGATGCTCCAGTTGATGGGTGCTGGGATGCTCTGGTTGATGGGTGCTGTGATGCTCCAGTTGATGGGTGCTGGGATGCTCCAGTTGATGGGGCACTGGGATGCTCCAGTTGATGGGTGCTGGGATGCTCCAGTTGATAAGGCACTGGGATGCTCTGGTTGATGGGGCACTGGGATTGCTCTGGTTGACGGAGCACAGGGATGCTCCCGTTGACAAGTGCTGGGATGCTCCGGTTGATGGGGCACTGGGATGCTCCTGTTGATGGGTGCTGTGATGCTCCGGTTGATGGGGCACTGGGATGGCGCTGGTTGACGGAGCACAGGGATGCTCCCGTTGACAAGTGCTGGGGTGCTCCAGTTGTTGGGTGCTGGGATGCTCCGGTTGACGGGATGCGCTGCTGGGTTTCTTCTTCTTCCCTCGCAGCGCCTGGGATGCCAGCGCCATCCCCACCTACGAAGAAGCCCTGACCTGCAGACCTGCCCACGGCGCCCCAGCCTACGTCCAGCCCCCGGGGAGGAAGGAGGAGCTCACGCCGCCCCTGTACCGCTACCTGGAGGAGGACGAGAGCTGGCAGGGCGGGCGCCGGCGCAGCTCCTCTGACAGCGCCTTGTTCCGCCCCAGCCCGTCCTGGCTGGAGACCCAGGACCCTGAGGAGCCTCAGGCAACGCCTCCCCCCAGCTACGAAAACATCAGTGTCCGGGGCGTCTGAGCTGGCGGCGGCACGGGGCCGGGACTCTGCGGGTGGCTGCCCAGTGCCTCAGCTTGAAACCGAGCCCCTTCCTTTGCTGGGGTGAGAGGAGGGTGGGTGAGGAGGGGGAAGCGTCCGTCTGGCTTTCGGAGCGATCGGTCTGAGGCTGTCAGGATTGCGGGTCCTGTGGGCGGTGTGCTCGGAGCATCAGGGGTAACTGGCATGTTTGAAAGCCTTCGTATTTTTAATAAAACCACTGCTGGTTGCAGACGCTTGGCATCCCCGGCTCTGACCCACCCTGGGGAGCTCATGTCAGGCCAGGGGCTGCCCACTCAGAGCAAGAGCTGTATAATAAAAACCGCAGCAAGGAAGGAGGAATCTGGCCAGAGAAAAACCAGCTCCGTGCCATCCTCTTCGCTCCTCTGCCTTTTCAATGCCCCTTCCAGCCACATCTCCATCCCTTCCACCTTGCTTTCCCCGCACACTGACTTCCCACACCTCACTTCATTTGGTTTAGAGATGTTCAGTGGCTCGCGCGTGCGTTCAGGGCATCTGAGTGCACTTGGCATTTCAGGCAGTAGCCTGTAAAAGACACCCTGCGCGGCTCACCCCCCTCCCTGCCCACCGCGGCCGGGCTCGCAGCCTTGCCCAGAGGAAAGGCCACCTTCGCTGGGGGCTGCTGCCGCTTGCTCCATCCCACCGAAATAACGGGCTGCCCTGGGCCCCTGCAGACCCGCAGAGCTGCGCGGCAGAGCCACAGCCTGATATACCATAGTATTTATAATATAATATATTATTTTTCGTAAGACAGGTACACGCTTTCCCACACGGGCAGGCAAGCAAGGGAACAAACCAAAGGCTAATTAAAGCCACCGCTACTGTCTGGCTGTCGGATGTGCGGTGGGAAGGGGACATTTAACACCCCTGCTCCATCTCAAGCAAACACAGGGCACACGGACACACTGTCCTCACTCCCCCTGGGCGGACCGACCCTGCTCCATCCTTCCCTGGCTTTATCGCCCCCTTCGCAGCCCGGTTGCTGCCCCACCAGTGGTTCCCCAGCACCCAGTCGGAGAAAGCAGGGACTATTCCCAACTCAGCAGCCTCCAAAAAGACCCCGGAGCGCTCGCTCCTCCCCTGCTGCAGCCCGGCAGCCCTTGAAAATATGCTGCACCCTGGCGTCCCCCTTATTTTGGGGCTCTGCCAGCTCCGATTTACGGCCAAGTCCAGCTCCAGTCCCCAGGGCTGGGAAAGTCCCGTTGGGATCAGCAGCTCTCCGGGTCCCCGTCTCTGCCGCCGTGCCCCCCTCTCCCTCCCCGTCCCTTCCCCAGGCGTGGGGTCCGGCCGCGCGTGCCTGCAGGGAAGGTTACCCGGACACGTGCCGGGCGGCTTCACTGGAGTGTGAACGGCGGGTCGGTGTTTGCATTCATTACAAACCCGTTAAAAACTGGCTGGCTCAGCCCTGGGCAGGACCAGGCTCAACGTGCAGCTGATCCTCAGCCCCTGGCAGCCTCCAGAGCAAGAAACCACTCCTTGCCTTACCCCGGAGGTGTGCTCAGCGGGCAGCAGCCGCAGGTCCGCGGCTTCCCGGCATCTCCTCCCCTGCCTCTCCCACCCGGCGCCCATGGCCGAGGAGAAGACCTTTCGCTACGGGTTCATCATGCTGGGTTTCTTCCTGGTGATGACGGGAATGTTCATCATGAGCGTGGAAAAGCCCCAGATCTACATCACCTTCTGCGCCCTGGGCGTCCTGCTCGTAGCCGTGGGCATCACCTGGAGCATGTGCCAGTGCTACCCAAAGGTAGGGTCCGTCCTGCCGCCGCGCACCTCGGGGGGCTCGAGGGCTCAGCCAGGTTTGGGTTGGGGGGCTTCGGCTGCTGTGGATGTGTAGCCTTGGGCTGTGCCTCAGTTTCCCCGCCCATGGGGTGGGGTAGCGGCAGGTCCCAGGGGAAAGGCAGCCGGGGTGATCTGGAGGGGAAGTGTTGGTTTGGGAGGCTCTTGCCCTGCTACACCTCCCAGCTGATGCCTGCTGGATGCGGCCCCGCTCCCTCGCCCCCCTGTACCCCGAGCCTGGGGCTTTGCTGTCAAGCAGACAGTGGGGAATAAGCCGAAGGAAATAATGTCTCCCATGCACCGCGCCCCCCCCCCCAACCATCCCCTTCCCGGCATCCGCAGGGGCTGGAGGCTCGGCAGGTTGCCAGGACTTCAAAGAAGGGGCTGTTGT
The DNA here is from genome assembly GCA_009819775.1 of Phoenicopterus ruber ruber. Classification (NCBI taxonomy): domain Eukaryota; kingdom Metazoa; phylum Chordata; class Aves; order Phoenicopteriformes; family Phoenicopteridae; genus Phoenicopterus; species Phoenicopterus ruber. The sequence continues at coordinate 6,246,226 of CM020222.1, read as the reverse complement.
GGCCATGGAGGTTTGGAGGGGCCCGGCCCCCCTCAAGCACAGCCCTCACCTGCCGGTCTCCTTGGCAGAGGGCACAGCCGGCACGGCAGGGCGGCCACGCGTCCCTGCCCCGGGAAACGGAGCTGGCAGAAAAGGCTTTTTTCCGAGGAGAGGGTGGCTGTGGCGCTGCTCTCAGTGGTGCAGGATGGCCCGTCAACAGCTTGGCTGCACCCCAAAATGGGGGGCAGTGCATGGGACCCCAGGACCTGGGACCAGCTGGGATCCCCGGGACTGGTCAGGTCCTGTGAGACCGGGGTGAAGCTGACCCCAGCTCCCTCCAAAGCCCAGCTCAGCCCTGGCTAGGAGGGAGATGTGGCTTTGTCACCGTGCTTGGGGCTCAAGGACGGGGCACCTTCGGCATTGTCCCTGGCCACCGAGCTCCTCCACGAGCCCTGGGACCCTACTTGGGCTCAGGGACACGCGTGATCCCACTGGGGACAAGGTGCTCAGAGCAGGGCGTGCTGGGTTCATTCAATCCCTTACTGATTTCCCCCCCAAAAAAACGTTTCCAAGCAAGACATCCAGATGTGCTGGGAAAAGACCAAAAGCCCAGCTGAAGGGACACTCTGGCCTTTTTAATGAGGGCCGAGGGTCCCTGCGATGCCCAGCGCAGCCCCCTGGGCTCTGTTTCTTTCCCCCCCAGATAACGTTCGTTCCCGTGGACCTCGAGGCTGAGCGATTCCTGGACCACAAACCCATCGTGCTGCCGGACGGGGACACCCGGTAGGTCCCAGCACCTGGCCCCAGTGCCGTGAGCTGCCGTTTTCCTCTTGGCGGGTGTTTTCATCTGTACACAGAGTTATCTGTGTGCCCCCGGGGACAAGGGCAGTGTCTGAGCACGCCGGCACTGGGGACAACTACACCTATTGCAGCAAAAAATGACAAGCAAGGGCCAGGGTGGGGGAGGCAAGGGCTGGCTGAGCCCCCCCGGGGCCGGGGCTGGAGTGATGCTGGGGGGTGCAAAGCATCCAGCTGCGTTCCTGCGAGCATCCTCCTGCAAGGACCCGCTAGCTTTGCTGCTGGCGTGGACACCGGTGTGGCCTCAGTGGCCTCTAAAGCACCTGATGAAGTCCTGCGTGTGCATCGCCGAGCATCTCCTGGCTCCGCAGGGGTCAAGGTCCTGCTCAGTACCCCGCTCCTCCCTCGCCCCCAGCTTGCAGGCAGCCTGCCCTGGCCAGGAGGACACCGGCACCTACGAGAAAAGCCTGCCGTCCTACGAGCAGATCCAGAGGCAGCCGGTGGGCTCGGCCCCGCTCCCACCCACGGCCCAGCCCAGACCCCGCAGCTGCTCGGTGCAGGCGAAAGCAGAGGTCCACCAGGAGCAGGGGGGTGCCGGAGACCCCCCTGGAGAGCCGGCGCCTCGGCTGGAAATGGTGGCAGGCAGCTGGTATGTGATGCCCGCGGGGTCGGGGTGGCACCGGCGGGATGCGGGGTGAAACTGGGGGGGGTCAGATGTCCGGCTTGGGGGAGGGAGAAGAGGCAGAGGGGTCTTTGCTGCTCGCATGGCACTGACCCCCGGACCCCCAGCCCCGCTGGAGCCCAGACGGTGTCTCACAGCCCACAGGGAGTCTCAGTACCAAATTACTTACCGCGGTGAAATCAGGAGGAAATGTGGATTGCCTTTGATTGTGATTTGCATTACACCTTTATTTCATTTTATAAATATGAACAATGTCCCTCACCAGAATAAATCCCAAGTTCCTGGTCAGACTTTGACAGGAATGAGACGCTCAGTACATGTCCCTCAAACCAGATGCCACGTATGATGCCCGTGCATTGGTCCAGGAGATCCCAAAAGTGCTTTGCAGGCGATGGGGGTCACCGTGCAGCCTCGAGGCGTAGGACTCAGGCACCCCCTCTGCCAAAATGCAGCTCCAGCTGGGACGGGGTGGCTCGGCTTTCTCCCTGAGATGCAGGCACAGTGTGTGAGGCACATTGTGCGAGGGCTACTTTGTCCCGTGGGCAGGAAAGGGAACCTGGCAGGTGGGTTGTCCCTGTAAAGGCAGGCACTGGGGGCTGAGATAGGGGAGACAGGGCCCTCCTGGGGCGCCCCAGCCACCCAGAAAGGGGACTGGTGATGCTGGGGTGCTGGCTGAGCCCCGCCGAGCCCCGCGCCAGGGCCAGCAGCCACCAGCTCTGGGGGAAACCCCAGCTCCTGCCCAGCTGTGTTTAGGGTAACCTCCGTGCTGCCTGCAGTCCCTCAGCCCTCCCTGTTCCCGCAGCCCCCCCCAGCCAGCCCCGGGGGACGCGCCGCTGGCATCCCTCCTGGAGGACATGGACACCCCGTCGCTGGAGGGCTCCGTGCCCGGCAGCCCCGTGCCATGGGGCCGACCCCCCCTGCCATCCGCTACCCGCTCCAGCTGCACCCCGACCAGCTCCCTGGCAGGGGCAGAGCACCCTGGTTCCCCTCGCAAAGGCGCCGGGGAGGAGGATGACCTCTATTACGGGCTCCAAGAGGAGCCGCATGCTCTGCTCGAGGATAGCGACCGCCTTTTTGAGCCTGAAAACTGATTTCCCGGAGAGAACGGCCACTTGGCATGGACCCATCTTGTGGAGGGGACGCAAACGTTGCAGCCTGGAAGAGTGGGGCTGGGGCTGCCCCCCAAAAGTGCAGCGCCTGCAGCGCAGAGGAGCCCCCAGGCTTCTGCTCGTCCCCCGTGCTGCGCTGCGCCCCTCGCGCCCACCCAGCCGCGCGGGACCAGCCATCCCGCAAAACCCGGGGACAGCGCTGCCACCTCCCGAATTTCCGCAGCAGAGGGGACAAGGCCCCTCTCACCGGAGCCCTTTGGGTGGGCACAGATAAGCGTGAATGCTGGGCTGGGCAGGATCTGGGCTAAAGAATGTCCTTCGGAAGGGAAAAGATGAGCTGTGCTGCTTGAAACAGGATCAGCGTTTAGGCAGGTAAAGATGTATTCACCCCAGGCAGGCTTTACTAGGCAGAGATGTCCGCAAAGCCTTTGTCCTACTCATCAAAGCCCTCCTGGAATTAAAATTAGACCCTGAGACTCCCGCAGCAGGCAGCCTTCATGTTTTTGCCCTGGAAAGGCTCTCCAGGTCGGGAGGGGGGTGATGGCGGGGACAGACTGTGCTGTCCCCCACCTCCTGCACGAGGACTGGCTTCCAGCGCCGAGGGGGGCAGAGGGAGCAGCACTCGGCTGAGTGGAAACCCTGGTGATGGCTGTGGCTTCCTGAGGGCTCGCCAGGCTTGGCACGGGGCGAGGAAGCCCAGCTGGCACCGGGGACAATGAGCACTTTGCAGCTTTCGGGCCACTTGAGGCGGTGGCTTTGGGCAGCCTTTGCTCTCTCCGCTGGGTCGGTGTCAACAGCTGCGGCGCTGCGGGTGGCTTTGCATGCCGGCACCCGCCGTCCCCCGACCCCCTCTGAATAATCAGCGTTCGTTCCAAGTCACGGTGATGGAGCCAAGCCTGGTTCGTCAGCACGACAGGGGCAACGCGGCGGCTTTCGAGCAGCCTGTTTGCAACGCGCAGAGACGGCAGCGCCGGCGGGAGCTGCGACCTCCGTGTGCCCGGCATGGCCCCGGGAGGCTTGGGAGCGCGTATCTGCTGGCAGAGCTGCCCTTCAGCAAACCTCTGTGGGCTGACAAGGCCCAAAGCGGGGGGAAAGCTGTCCTCCGTGCCGGGGGATGGAGCTTGGGAGCCCTGGAAACGATGCTCCCCACGCTCCCCTGCCGCCCAGGGACTGCTTTGCCGGTGCAATCCCGGGCGGTGCAAGCAACGGCTCTACCTGGGGGGCTTCACGCCCCCGTGACACCCCTCCTGGCGTTACTGCGCCCTTTGCTCACCTTCGCGTCCCCGCAGCAGCACAGGGGAGAAGGGCGGGCAGCGCCCCACGCACTCGGGGTGTTTAGGGCCAACAGTGCCGTCAGGAGGGTGGGGAACGAAGACACCAGTGTTTGCTAAATATTGCCGGCAGGACTGAGAGCAGCTGTGCAAGAGGAAGCATTACCCAACTGTTTACACTTGCTCCACTCCTGCCCGTCCTTCCCGGCTGGGGGGAGTGTGGGGGCTGCGGGGACGCCGCTGGGACGGGGCCACATCTCCCCGGGTTTTGGAGGGTGCCCAGGGCAGGACGTTGCTCTGCGTCTCTGGCTCGTATTGAGTTTAGGACTCTTGGAGAGACTCAAAAGCTTTTGCCCATCTCATGCCCTGTGGCTCACTACTGCTGTCAGCAAAAGGAACTTTTCAAAAGCATTTTCCTTGGGCAGGGGCAGGGGAGAAGGCTGAGGTGGTGGGGCTGGAGCCTCCCCCCCCCGGGGGACACTTTGTGCCGCTGGATTTGGGTCCCTGCACCCCTCAGCGACGCATCCTTGCCGTGCCCAGCATCGCCCGGAGGTCCCGGGGCACAGCGGCTGCCGGAGCCGAAGGCTTCGGCTCCCCCACGCCGGCTGAGGTTAAACATTGTGAGAAACGGGACATTCCTGCATGAAATTAAGAGCTCCGCAAAGCCCAAGGCCCCGGCCGCCCGCTCGGCTCTCGGGGGGCTGCTCCCCCACGCGTTTCACCCCACCCGCGGGAACCCCGCGTCCGTGGGACGCCCGTGTCCCGGCCACGCGCGTCCCCCCGGGGACCGTCCCCGCCGCAGGGAGCCGATCGGGGGGGAAGCGGAGGGGGCCGCGCTGCCGCCCACGCAGCCCACGCGGGAGGGGGCGGCGCGGCCGTGGCGGCGCGCGGGGGAGCGGTCCCCCAGCGCGCCAGTGGTGTAGTGGTATCATGCAAGATTCCCATTCTTGCGACCCGGGTTCGATTCCCGGCTGGCGCAACGCCAGCCCCCTGTTCAACGGTGATGGCCGTCTGGCTTCTGAACAATCAAATCACACCCAGCGCTCCCAAAAATCTGGGGTACAGCTGCCTTTTTTTCTGCCCCACCCCCAGGCCTGCCGCTGCTGCAGCCACAGTGGGGTGCGGGGGATCCCCCCAGCCCAGCATCTCCGTGTTCTCTGCCAGCACTGCCCCGGAGCTCCGCGGCTCCCCCGGGGCTGGAGGGCGGCAGGGGATTTACGGGCCCTCTCCCACTCGTTGGGGTCTTCTCTGGTGCCTTTTCTGCTCTCTCTTTCCTGCCCCCCAAAGAGGATCCCCCGCCTTACACAGGCACAGCCGGAGGGTACCGCCGCCCTCAGCAGCAGCAGGAATTGCTGCTAGAAGCTCCCCTGCGCGCCAGGATGGGAAACAGATCTTTCCTCTACAACGTGCAAGTTTTCGGCTATTTCTGAGTATTTTTTTTGTGGAAAAAAAATAACCTTTCTGCAGATATCCACTCCTTCCAGAGAGCTCGGGGCTGGGCATCTCTCCTACTCCCTGCACAGGCGTTGGGGTGGGGTGTTCATGCCAAGACCTCCCCAGGGTTGCTCAGCACATGGGGGTGCACATGGGGCCGGGGGGGCCTTCGCCACCCCCTCCTCTGGGGGCTCTCCCCGGCCTTCCCTCGGACACAGCTTGGCCCCCACGCAAAAAGGAAGCGAGCGGCTGCGCAGGGAGAGGGAGACTGTCCCCCCAAAACCGGGTCCCCCAGTGCTCGGCTGCCCTGAAGGTGTCCCGGAGCATCAGGTGCGTGTTGCAGGAGGACTCTGCGGTGCCTGATTAAGCTGAGCCTAAAATCAGGAGCGAGACTTGTCCCTGCGAGGAGCCTGCTGGACACCGGACCCCGGCGCTGTCAGCTCGCCGTGGCAGAGAGCGGGTGGCAAGTGGGGTCTGGTGTCCCCCCAGTTACTCAAACCAGGGTGCAGGCACCCACTCGAGGGCTCATTAAAAATAAAACATATAAATCCATATACAACATATAAATCCATATAAAACACATATATCCACATAAACCATACACACCCATATAAAATATATACATCCATATAAAGAATATACATCCATATAAAACACAGAAGCGCTGAGCAGCTTTTACATAGCCAGTAAAAGAAATAACTCCCTATTTCCCTCAAAAGCAGGGAGCAGGGAAGGGGTTTGCCGAAGGTCACCGGGGATGTGGGGGCAGCGTGGGAGCCCGGTGCTGCGGGAAGGGAGAGGTGGGAAGCAGCGGTGGGACCCACGGGAAAGCACCGACCGTATCCCAGAAAAATAATACTTGCGATGTGTGACGACTCTGTAAAAAACGCCTAAACAGGATTAGAGGCTTTCATGGCAATTTCTCTCTGAAGTAAGGCAGTGAGAGGCGCATAACAGCTTCCAGCCCCTCCTGAAAACACTCCTTGAGCCCCCGCGTTGGGTTTGCCGGGGCCCCCAGCGCTGCACGGGGACTCTTGGGGGAATTTCCAGCCCACCCGTGGGCAGAGGCTGGTGCGGGCAGCGCTGCCACCTCCCCTCCCCACCCCGCGCCCCCACGACGCGCCGCTTCCCCGCGCGGATGCCGACCCCCCCCCCCCCCCGCGCCCCTTCGCGGCCGCGGCCCCGTTAATGGTTAACCCGGCCGGGTGGGCCGATGGGGCCGGCGGCGGTGGCGTGATCCCCGCCCCGCTGCGCCGGGCACGGCCGCGGGTGCGCTCCGGCTGCTGGGCTCGGCGGGCGCGCAGCGGCGGCTCCGCGGAGCGGGCTGCGCCGTGCCGGGGGGGGCTCGGCGGCCCCGCGTGTCCCCGCGGGGGTCGGGGCGGGCATGGCCCCGCGGGCGCTGGCGCTGGTGCTGGCGCTGGTGCTGGCGCGGGCGGCGGCGGAGCTGGCGGAGGAGCTGGTGCTGGCCCTGGGGGCGGCCGAGGAGGAGGCAGCCGCCGTCGGGGCCGCCCCCTCGGGACCCGCCGCTTTCCATCGCGCCGGCAAGGTGAGGAGCGGGGCCGTGGGGGCGAACGGGGCGGCCCCACGCGTGTGTGTGTGTGTGTGTGTGTCCCAAACCCGAGCCCCCGGCGGTTGCGTCCCCGCAGGCGGCGTGGCGGCTGCCCGGGCGCTACGTGGTGGTGCTGCGGGCGGGCGGCGGCGAGGCCGAGGTGCGAGGCACGGCGCGGCGGCTGCAGGCCCGGGCGGCTCGGCGGGGGTACCTGACCGAGCTCCTGCACGTCTTCCACCTCCTGCCCGCCTTCCTGGTGAAGATGAGCAGCGACGTCCTGGACACGGTATGCGGGGCGGAGGATGGGGCCCGGGGCGGTGGGTCGCGGTGGGGGGCAGCAGCGGAGGTGGGTGCTGGTGAGGGGTGGCAGCCCCAGCCCCGGGGGGCACAGGAGCTTTGCCAGCATGCCGGGCGCTGTGCCTCCTCCCCGCAGGCGCTGAAGCTGCCGCACGTGGAGTACGTCGAGGAGGACGCCTACGTCTTTGCCCAGAGCATCCCCTGGAACCTGGGCAGGATCGTGCCGCCGCAGCCCAGCTCGGGTGCCTACAGCCCTCCCAGTAAGCACCAGGGTGCGGGGGGAGGGCCGCAGGGGTTCGGGGAAGGGTCAGTGCCCCCCTCCCATCTCCTGATCTCAGGGGGACAGGGATATCCCCCCGCCCTGTGGTCCTGTGGGTCTGGGGCTCCTGTCCCCGTTTTGGGAGCATCCCAGGTGGCCTGGGCTGACGCGGCGATGGTTGGCTTATCCCCGGCTGCGTCCCTGGTAGATAAAGGTGACCTGGTGGAGATTTACCTGCTGGACACCAGCGTGCAGAGCACCCATCGGGAGATCGAGGGCAGGGTGCTTGTAACCGACTTCGAGAGCATCCCCGAGGAGGACGGCACCCGCTTCCACAGGCAGGTGAGCCCTGAGGTGCTGCATGCTGCAGCCTGGCAAGAGCATCCCCCTGCACCCACCAAACCCTGGCTGGGCTCGTGGGGCTTCCCAGGACAGGAGAGTCACTTGGCTTGAGGCAAAATGCCGGGCAGGACCCGCAGCAGTGGGAGCTGTGGTGCTGGGGGATGTTGGGACCCTCAGCGTGGTCTGTTTGGGGCTGTGGCTGAGCGAGGCAGGGCTCCTTGCCCAGGAAAGCAGGCTGGGGTGGGCATGGGGGCATGTCGAGGTGTCATTGCAAGAGGGAATCAAGGTCCACCCCATAGCTGGGGCGGGGAAGGCTGCCTGCGCCTTGCGGTGGGTGCTGGCGCTGCCTTGCATGGCTTGCATCGCTGCGTGCACAGGGGAGCCTGGCGCTAGCACAGCCCCGGGGAAGGCTGGCTGCGTCCCCCATCCTTTCTGCCAGCTTTTCTCCTGCACAGAATGATTTCTTTATCTTTCCCCCACCCTGAAATATTTTTAAGGATTTATTGTGCAGAGCGATTTAGCTGGTGCAAAGCCCAAGGGGTGGGATGGGGCGGGGAGGACGCTGTGGGGTTGCAAACCTGCTTTAATGCAATGGGCTGGCGCGTAAAACCGTGGTGCCTGCGCCAGGCCAGCAAGTGCGACAGCCACGGGACCCACATGGCCGGGGTGCTGAGTGGGCGCGATGCCGGCGTGGCCACGGGCGCCAACGTCCACAGCCTCCGTGTGCTGAACTGCCAGGGAAAGGGCACCGTCAGCGGGACCCTCACCGGTGAGTCACCCCACGCCTTGGAGAGGAGCACGCTCCCTCCCGGACCCCCCTGCCTCATCCCCATCCTGTGAGAGTGTCCTGTCCCTCGTCTCGTCCCCCCCAGGCCTGGAGTTTATCAAGGCGACGCTGGAGGCTCAGCCCTACGCGCCGCTGGTGGTGCTGCTGCCCTTTGCCGGCGCCTACAGCCGTGTGCTGAACGCCGGCTGTCGGCGGATGGCGCACATGGGGGTGGTGATGGTCGCGGCTGCCGGTAACTACAAGGACGATGCCTGCCTGTACTCACCAGCGTCTGAGCCGGAGGTACGGGCTGGGGGCGTTCCCTGAGGTGTGGGGACACGCGGGGACATGCTGCCACCTCCCCGGGCTCATCTGCTCCAGCGTCGTCACCCACGTCCCCCTCCGTCACTGCCCTGGCAGGTCATCACGGTCGGCGCCACCAACAGCGAGGACCAGCCCGCCTCCATCGGCACCCTGGGCACCAACTTTGGCCGCTGCGTGGACCTGTTCGCCCCGGGGGACGACATCATCGGCGCCTCCAGCGACTGCAGCACGTGCTTCACGGCGCAGAGTGGGACGTCGCAGGCAGCCGCGCACGTGGCAGGCGAGCTGGGCTCCGGGGTGGCAGGCAGGGCTGGCCCTTCACTTGCTGGTGCTGGGCACGTGTCCCTGCAGATGCAGGACATAAGGGCTGCCTGCGCTGGGGACATTTTTGTGTGCCATGGTGCCACGGTTTTGGCACGTTTGGCTCAGTTGGGTGCTGCAGCCTGCACAGAGCTCCCGCATCCCGTGCGTGTGGATGATGGGCTGCAGTGATTCCTCTCATGTCTCTCTGGAGTTGCGTTGCTCAGGGGAGTCGTGCGTAGGCGGCTGCACGGCCCCCGGTTCTCACCGCAGCCCCCTGGGCTCTCGGCAGGCATCGCCGCCATGCTGCTCAGTGCCGAGCCCCACCTGAGCCTCGCCGAGCTCCGGCAGCGCCTCCTGCACTTCGCCACCAAGAACGTCATGGACATGGTGTGGTTCCCCGAGGAGCAGCAGCTCCAGACGCCCAACAGCGTGGCCGGGCTGCCTGCCCGGCTGGGCGCAGGTAAAGTCCTCGGCTGCCTGCTGGGTGCCTGGCAGAGCTCTGCCCTTACCGGGGAAAAAATTGCGTGGGTGAAAGCACGGCGCGTCGGCGGGGCATGTTCCTCCCCGAGCTGTGCCGGGGATGGCTGAGCCCGCGCGTGGCTGTTTGCACGCAGAGGGTAGGGGGGAGACCCGCCAGCCCTCGTTAGCAGCCCGGTCCGTGCCGTGGGCTCTGGGTGTCCACTCCACCGCTGACGCCACGTGCCCCGTTGCAGACGAGCAGCTGTACTGCCGCTCGGTGTGGTCGGCGCGCTCGGCGCTCACCCGGCACGCCACGGCCGTGGCTCGCTGCGCCGGCGCCGAGGAGATGCTCAGCTGCTCCAGCTTCTCCCGCAGCGGCAGGCGGCTGGGGGAGCACATGGAGGTGAGCAGGGTGTGCGGAGACAGAAGTACTGCCCCTGGGGTGCCCGCCAGCCTTGGAGGGGCATCCCCAGGCCCCCGAGCACCCCCGCTGATGCCGTGTATCCCCGGCCGCAGGACAAGGACGGGCGGAAGCAGTGCGTGGCCCACAATGCTTTCCGGGGCCAAGGCGTCTACGCCATCGCCAGGTGCTGCACGTGGCCCAGAGCCGAGTGCCGGATCAACGCCAGCTCCCCGGGGGCCGAGGGGGCCGGCTGCTCCCCGCGGGACCATGTGCTGACCGGTAACACCCGACACGGCGGGTTACAGACCCTTGAGCCAAAAGCCTGATGGCCGAGGGTGTTTCTTCCAGAAAAACTCTGGGACCTGGGGGTAAAAGGGTGGGTGTGAGTGCTGACCCGACAGGGAAGGGGGACACGTGCTGCGTGCAGGGAGGCAGGGAAGGCTCAGGGCTCAGCGGGGACATCCCTTAGCGCCTGCGTGTGCACTGGGGTGCTGCCACGGCCGCCCCGCACCAACAGCCCCTCTCCCCTCGGCAGGGTGCAGCTTCCACTCCCCCGCCGCGGCACGGGGTGATGGCGGCAGACCCGTCGCGGGGCTGGGGAGCGGGCCCAGCCACTGCGCCGGCAGGACGGAGGTGATGGCGCACGCCTTGTGCTGCCCTGCCGCCAGCCTCGAGTGCCGGGTGAAGGAGCACACGTCCCTGGGCTCTGCGGAGAAGGTAGGGACGGTGCACGCTCCTCCGCCATGGCGTCATCCTCGCCTCTGCTCATCCCTCTGCCACCCCGATGGGGGGTCGGGTTGGCTTCGGCATCTCATTGCGACCGTAGCCCCAACCCCAGCCTTCACTGGTGTCCCCGGTTCCCCACCTGTAATGGGACACCCCCCGCCCCCGCCCCCGGCTGGGGTCCAGCGGCTCAGTGTGACACCGGCCACATCACCCTGAGTCCCGGGGACCATCAGGGACGGGCAGACCCCTGCCCCTTTGGTGACCTGTGGAGGATGACCTCTTCTCTCCCGTTAGGTGACGGTGTCTTGTGACAACGGCTGGACGCTGACGGGCTGTAACGCCCATTCCCAGAGCCCTGGCACCATGGGAGCCTACGCCGTGGACGATACCTGCGTGGCAGCCAGCGTCCCGGGAAGCAGCACGGCCACGGCCATCGCCATTTGCTGCCGGAGCCGGCAGTAGGGACGGGCTGAGCCGGAGATGCGGCTGCCCTGGCCTGACGTGCCCGGCCAAGCGGGGACGGGTGCTTTGCCGGAGCACTGCATCCCCGGCTCGGTACCTTCCCGGGGCTGAGCTGCCGCTCCCGGCACGGTCCACGCTCCGACGTGCAGCTGCTGACGACCTCCAGGCTTGGGCTGCCGTGAGGGTGGGGTACAAGCTCGTCACTCTCTCACACACAGCAGGGCCGGGACCCGGGGGCTCTGTGCGAGCTCCCCAGCAGCCCCCGCGCAGCCGGAGCCCTGCCCCGTCACACGGGGCATCCCGGCATCCTTTCTCCGGGGCTTTCTAGAAATACCCTGCCTGGAGCAGCCATCTCAAGGCCTTTTGTTCGTGTTGTCCTCTGGCACATGACAAAACCACCACCTTTTTTTAAAAAAAGATAATATTGTGGTGAGGATCGCTCCTGTCTTTTCTGGTTAGTTGCTCATTAGATGTCAGCGAATGCCTCTTAGCACCTGGAAAATCATAGTTTAGCCATTTTTGGGCAGTTTTATAATTGCCTACTCATGTACCTAGGAGACTTTACTTTTTAGTCAAGTGTAAGGGCTCTAGTTTAAACAGTCTGCTTGTTTAATTAGATTTTAATTTGCATTGCCACAGTCTGCTACTGCTTTGTTAGTGTTTTTTTGTTTTTTTGGTAAGTCAAAGTTAATGATCTGCTGGTGTTACGCATTACTTTAACAGTTTCCCTTTCAGGGTTTCCCAAAACACATAGAACTGGCTGTAATTCCTTTTAAAAAAATGAAAGAAGAAAAAGCTTTCATAGTACCTTGGTTTTTACATTTGTACCTTAAATATTTATTTGGAATTTTATAAATAAACATTTTATAAATGTCTTTTTAAAATAAAATCCATAGACCAGTGCTCAATAGTTACGATCCATCGTCTGGCTTCATGTACATCCCCAGGGGGAACCAGCCGGGAAGGGGGAGCTGGCACCCATCCAGCAGGGATGCTGCTCCCCCAAACGAGCTCCGCTTCGTTAGCGAGACAGCCGGAGGCCACGGCCCCGGGTTCTGATCCCTGCCTCTGGCAGGGGGTGCCCCTGGACGACGCCTGCACCCTCTGAGCTCAGCGCCCACAGCCCAGGCCCGCTCCCCTCGCCCACAGCTGGCCTGAGCCCCGGGGCTGGCGCAGGGACCAGGGGCTGAGCCTCGCTGGCCCACGCACACACAAGACCAGAAGTTTGTTTTTGAAACAGCGGCGTAGGACAAGAGCTTCCAGTTACGGAAACAAACCATCATCCAGCTTCGGGGAACGTGCCCTTGTGCTTTTTGTTGCTGGTAACACTGGGCTGCGCCTGATGAACACCGAAGCCCCAGGAAGAAGGTAAAGGAGATGCTCAGAGAGCAGCACAGCAGCAGGGAAAGGGCGACAAGTACCAGAAGCCACCAAACTGGGTCTCACATTTTTGGGTGATTAGCAGCCTCCTGGTACTAGAATACATAATTTGTGTTGTGTTACCTGAGGACAGATGAAAAAAATAAAGCTTGACAGCACCAGGTTAACCTGTCAAACTTCGGCTGTTCCAAGTTGGGTGTTTTTCCCCATCAAAAAGCCCCTTACAGATCCGTTACTCCAGCTTCAGCTGGCGAGAGGAGACAGACTCAGTAGGAAGCGTCACTCTGAAAGGTTTAAACTATTTCTAACTTGTTACCCAAAGATGGCAAAAGCCCAGCCCTAATCTAAACATGTAATTACATAACATGTATATAATTACAGCCCGTAGTTTCATCAGCTGTAATCTGAATTTTGCACAAAGGGGGCGAGAGAAAAAGCAATGTTAGCTTAAGAGCTCCTGAACAGCTTTGACAGAGGTAGTAATTTTTCAGCAGCCTTACTAGTCTGTAACCTCTCCGAACACGCATCAGACGTTTCACCTCCGCTGCCTTCCCTGTGAGAGGGGAAGATCCTGCCGCCTGCTCCCCCGCCGGCTCCCAGCAGAAGGTGCGAGCACCTTCCATGCACAGTAAGCCAGATTCAGCTTTCACGGCTTAGTTCAAGGACGCGTGCATAAGCCTGGTGGAAGGAAACAGTATTAAAAAGATTAGTCCTTGCTTAGTATCTTGTATGTGGGTAGGCAGAAAAGCCGCCGTCATTCGGGAGAAGGCAGCGTTGATCCCAGGCAGGCTGGGGACAGTCCCGTCGGCACGCTGTCTGCAATACCCAGTCCACGCTCGCAGGACCAGCACTGCCCGCGGAGAGCACAGGCTGGGTCACGCCTGAAATGTGAGAGTCTTTGTCCTTAGAGCAGAGGACAAAGGCAGCTGTCGGGAAGGCAGAGCCGGGACGGCTGCCCTCTCGCTTACGGAGGCAGCAGACAGGCGAGCTGGGGAGTACCAGCGCCGCGGCACTGCTGCGTGTCCAGCTTCCCGCACCTCATGCCAACACAAAAGGCAGTATTAATTCAAGCCCAGATCGCCTGCCAATCTTGCTCTGTGACACACAAAAGCCGGTCTAAGACATGACTGCAAGTGTAGCCAGGGTAAGTCATTCTGCTAAGAAGGTCAGGAGAAGAAACTGCACGCATAAATCGGACAGTGCACGAGAACGTGCCGCAGTATAAGGATATAGAGCAGCGCAGCTCCGGGGGCCACTCAGCTGCTTCGATTTACTCTGGACAGGAGCCAAAACGGCAATCAGGGCAACCTCGCAGAGCTTATCGTCTGCAGGACTGGCCTAGGAAGTTTCAAGATAAGAGTATCAACAAGACGACAGTGTAGCAGCGTATGAGCAATCTAAAGATTACACTAGTTTTCTGTGAAAGGAATAACTTTATTCCATTGACCAGGAATCCCAAGACTGTTCATCAAGACTGCCTATTTTTCCAGTGCCAAATGTCTATGTATTAATCGGACAGTATCTCCCCGAATGCTCACAGGCAGGCTGCGGCTGCTCCTCGCTGAACATTTTGTAAGCCGTATAAAAACATTTTCATCCAAAAAGATTGGCAGTAAAAATTACAACATAGAAATGCATCACAATTTACACAAAAACTAGTTTTGTTGAACTCTATTTTCCAAAAAATAATCTTCAGCAGGTTCAAATGACAGCAGCTGGAAACAAAAATAATTGACCAAGTATCATCTTATTGCAAATTATAACCATTGACTTTGTACAAGCGTGAGCAGAACCATGAAAAAGTTTGTATTGGTTTCAAGTATACAGAGGTGATGAGCCATCCTGACGCAACTCTCGCATGGATGCTTCTCTGGGCCTGCGGCAATCGAGGACGTTGTTTCCATAGGAAATAACAGGAACCTGAAGTGACAAGTGGTGCCAACCCATAGGAACATTACCCAGCTTCTTCCATCACCATCACCGCTGCGTACTGACTTCTTGTGATGATTTATGACCCATTAACAAAGTATTAGGGATGGGGGAAGGAAGAAGGGGTATCCGTAAGAAATGATTTATTCAAAATTAATTTAAAACATCACATTTAAAATGTCCCAGCACATTATCAGAAACATTTATAAAATGCTAACTCTGCCATGTGTCTATGAAGACATTGTTTGGAAAAGAAAACGAGAGATTCACTACAATGCCACCCTTACTTCTTCGCACGTGCAATTTATGACAACGGCTCTCTTAACCCGCAATAAGTTATAAAGCTGTACAGCTGAAATCAGATCGGATGTTTACTTCCAACAGTGAAATGACTGGTTAATTCCAATATTAGTGCACAACAGTGAAAAGCTGTCTGCTGCTTCTTGTTTCAGCAACAGTATGTAAAAAGAAAAAAAGGCACTTTTTGGCTGGTTGTGCCTTTAACTTGGCAAATTTATCTATTCTGGAGGTACCCAGGCACTCCTTAAGATGTCCCCCATTTCTGTGCATGTTTGTTTACATAATTTTTTTTAAAGTAAGGCAGAATCCATAAATAAAGGCAAAAAGCAGTGCAGAAAAATGTGACAAACGCAAAATGTACAAAAGATGAAGAGTTAGTTGGCACAAAAGAAGCTAGTATCCAGAGCCAGAAACCACTGAACTGCATTTGACATGGAAAACAAAACGGTGCTCAAACCATCCAACTGGTTTCCAGTTGTTTGTGAGCAAATCAAAAGAGCTGTGATATTTTAAACGTTGCCTGGTCAAGTGAAAATACAAAACAAAGCCAAATCGTTCTTTCCCCGTGTTAAAATTGCTATAAAATCTGCACAACAGTGTCCCCAACTCAAGGAATTATTCATCATATACAACCAATACCAACTTTCTCAGTAATTTCAAAGCATAAGCAAGTGATTGCAGATCACATGATTGAGACTACATTTTATTCAATATGTCTCCAACGGTTAAAAAAATTTCATGAGTAAAACTGCAACAGAATTCCATCTTAAAGTGCTTTTTTTTTCTTTTAAACCACTCATTAACTTTTTTTTTTTTTAATCCACCAACATCCTTTAATAATGAACACTTGCATACCTAGAGAACAAAGCTTTTCTTTTCTTGCCCTTCCCAATTGTCTGTGGTTTTCGGAAGGGTACCAGGAAAGACGACCCATTCCAGAGCTCCTTGACCAAACCATTCTGCAAGGAATCACTCTCCTTACAGAGCAATCTTGCTAATCCTTCTCATAAAGAGCTTTACAAATTAGCAGGGAGACATATTAAATAGAGAAGTCCTTATGTAAACCCATTCTTTAACTAATATTTTACAATGAAATGTAAGTCATCACACATCTTTACAGAAATTTGAATATTCCTATTCAATCTTATCAGAAAGATTAAAAATTTGCCCTCCATACATAAGGGCAGTCTTTTTTTTCCTGTATAAAAACCAAAAGAATTTTTTTGCAGCATCACAGAAAAGCAACAGTTTTACATTCACTCATTTAATGTTCACATAAAAATTCAACCACTAGCGTTTGTGTATTTGATAAAATCTTCTTGACAAACTGTTTTCGGTGTCTGGACTGTCATAAGCTACTGCAGGTGAAGATGCAGTTTTCTAGAGCATTTATTGATCTGAAGACTTCGTGGCTAAAAAATGCTTTTAGCTTTCAGGGAAACAACCTCCTCCGGCATTGCCTCCGATCCTATAAAGCCACTTCTCTTCCAGACTCTTCGAACGGCATAAGCAACGGGACTCCAGTTTCAGTAGGTACCAGGCATTAAATGTTTGAGTTGATCTGTTCTTGTGTTCGTAGGTATTCCTCTACGGGTCAACATCATCAAGGTCACTTTTAGGCTCACCAATCATCATAGGAGACTCTGAGCCCTTTCAACACACACAAGGGATGGGGAGAGAAAGACACGGCACGTTACTTTTGTAAGGCGCGCAATTATTGCGTCTACATTCAGGGATGGTTCTGACCCGGGCCCCAGGAACAAGCTGTCTAACAGAGCAACGCAACAGAAGATAAACGTGCCCTTATTTTATTGTTACCTGCTGCAGATGTCTCTCTCCGTTCTCGTTGGCTGGACTACTTTCTGACCCGTTACTGCTTCCAGACTGATCTTTCTCGTTCAGCAAGGCTGTGGCATAGGCCAGAGTGTCCTGAGTTGGAAACAGTCCAAGAGAGTGTCAGGGGCCATGGTGACACCTTCATCTCATAATCATTATTATTTTTTAAGTTGATTCTGAAACAACATAGCTGCTGTAGTGAGACAGCTGAGTCACCACAGGTAATTGTGAGGTATTGACTAATATCATTCAAGGGTTAGTTTTTCCAGGAACAACAACAGGGTCTGGGCTTCTAAAGGAAGAATGGTCTGAAGTGCACTGGAATATGCTAAAGTTGCAAAACTAAAGATGCTAACTGAAAAGCAAAAAAGGAAATAATACAAGTTTAACATAGTCTCCCAGGACTGTGACACATACCTGCGCTGAAATAGTGCGCTGGAAGGTTTTTGCAGTTGATGTTTCATTGGATACATTACTCTGTGGAGCCCAGTAATGTTCAGACATCTGCATAAAAAGCCAAGAAAGCCATAAAATTGCCGTACGAGTTTTACATGCGTAAAGCCTCATCCGCTTGTGAGGGCAGGGGAACTAACAAGTCTGGAACAAGCTCCCTGAATCCTCTGACATCAAGATGGAGATCTGGGGCATAGATAGGCACGCACTTTTAATGCGACCAGAAGAGTCAGAGAGACCATTGCCCCTCAGCTGAAAACTAGCAACCAACTCCCTTTATTTGGTCACTGTACATGTGTGCAAGTTACTGCATGCCAGCTGAAGAGTGGTTTACGTGAGCCAGTACAAAGTAAAAATGGGTACAGCAGGACTACCCAGACCTGTCAGTTCGCTGTGTTTCAAAAGAGCAGCAACAAGCTGTGCCAGCCGCACTGCAAGCATCCCACTAATTCTGCTTCCAGTACTCAGTACAGTACCAGTTTATGCATCTGACATCTGCGTGGCAGCAGCTGCCAGGACAGAAAGGCAGCCTGGAGCTGGGACACTATCGTGTTGTACACGCAGTGCTGGGAGACCAAGCATTGCCCTGCTTGACTGTAAGCAAATCTGGGACAATTCTGCTGAGCTTTAAGTTTCCAAAGTGTCCTCGGGTATTTATTAAAGATGCGCTGGCCAGCATACGTTAAGTTTAGAGGGAAGAACACAAACTACACGTGGGAGGAAAAAGCTGTATCTGTCAACAGCTGTTTTGTGCGAAGCTGCAGTGATTCTGTAAGGAATCCACCCATTTACACGTTCACTTGCATCAACGTGCAGGCAATGGAAAATTGCCTTGTTAGAAAAGTGAAACCTTCTAACACATAGCACTGAAAGCTTCCCACGTGGCAAGGAATGACAATCATTATGACCATTCACACTTGGTTTTATTCACTGTACACACATCTACGCCTGAAACACGTAGGAGCCTACTGAAGTTCTTGCATGCATCAGATTTAGCTGCATCCAGACTGTCCTTGTAAAAAAATGAAGTAGCTTGTATTTTGTCTTAAGAGACATCTCAAAGAGCCACATAAAGGATGGAGATTTTGTAATTCTCATTATAAACAAAGTGGCAGTCTTTCCGTAAAGTTACAGCCAAACTACCTTTTTCTGTAGCCACTGCACAGCCCAACTCCAGTGGTGGGAATTCTCCTTGAAATAATCTTTTGCAGTAGGGCACCTTGGAAATTGAAATTATATTCATTAGTCATGAATGAGGCATTCTGGCAAAATGAAAAAAAAAAAAATCCCAAAGACTTCTCTTTCTTTGTGCTGCTGCCCTCTGTATGCACTGTTATCATTGCAGACTCTGCCTTAAACTGTACAGCCCTGTATTAACTGAATTAGCAAGAGCAATAATGCCTAGTAAAGTTTACACGAAGTAGTCTACTACACAGATTCATCTATTTCAGAACTATGCTTTACTGGGACATACGTCAAGTTCTAAATAAGAGAATTTAGGAATCATAATATTTCAAAAATCTGGGACAGTTTCCTTATGTTTATCTTGGTCTTAATGCTAGGCTCCGGCTCTGCAGAACATAGCTGACCTTTGCCTTTACAAACAGCAATTATCGGTTGTTACACGATAAATCGATCTCAGGTACTAAGCAGTAAAGATTTCACTTCATACTGACACATGTACTATCAAGACCTTTGAGCACCACTTGTATCACAGTAACAAAAGATAAAGTAGGAAGAGCAGCAGCCTAAAGAGTCACACAGAGGGGCCCTAAGGCAGGGATGAGGTTAAACTCCAACACCCGTATTACTCACTTCTGAGCCAAAGTAACAAGGAACTTGACACACTGGTAACAACGGCTGCTGTCTACGTGGTTGCTGTGGTGCATCAAAGCTGTGGGGAGAAACACATGGATTAAAACACACAATTCAGATTTCTGTGTACCAGCCAGTCTGAAAACATAACAAAGATGAAGCTAAAATTTTAACTTAGCTGGTGGAAGTTATTTCTACAGATGTTAGCATGACTATTGGTGTTAAACACACAGCTGTACTGCTGGCAGTTTTGAGTACTTCCACAACTCTATTGGATTAAAAATAGATCAAAGTGAAAAATGCAGTAATTCTTTCAAATGCAGTACCTGAATTTTAAACAGTCCTCTCCTAATGCAGTTATTCTTCCCCTATAATCCATTCTATGTTAGATAATCGCTACGGTTACATCTATCTGAAGGAAAAAAATATGTTTGAAACTCCCATAAATGGACCAGATCACCAGCTTCCACCTGGATCAAAACGTGCAAAGCTAGAAGGATGTGTAAAGCTTCTTCACACAAACAAGCACGGCAAAATTCAACAGCCATGAACCTCTTCTATGGGAGACTTGGGCAAAACCCCAGGCCATTCCTACCAGGAAGTTTTCTATATTGTGAATTCCCATGTCTTTTAACAAAATTTTTTGACTGAGGAGAAGCACAAAGATTTCCATGGAGCTGCCACGATCAGATTTGTTACTCAGAAGTTGCTCTGTCCATAGGAGTCAGCAAAGAACACTGTAGTGAAACCTCTGAAGTAGGCAAATAATTGCTAGGGAACTGCAAATTGCCAGTTTCTCTACTGTGAAAGCACAGCAGATGATTAAAATTACTGCACCAGTGTACTGCAAATTATGCACAAACACCCTCTTGAGGGCCACAGAAAACTATTATTTGCTGATTTCCTTTCTTGGAGTAAAACTAGCCAATGTGACTGACTGGTCATGGTCTGCATGCATTGAGACTGGATGCTGTTCAGTGCTGTTGCAAGAAAACTCCAAGGTAAAACTACAACTTTCACTCCCAAAACTCACAGCAGTTCTTGAAGCCTTCAACATAAAAATCCAATTGAATAATTGCACCTCTCCTCTGTAGAGGAAAAAAGGTCACGTATCGTGCAAGTTACAGAACAGAATTGGTCCAAGTGGGACCAATTTACCCAGAAATAAAATAACCACTTAGCTATTCTTTTACACTGCTGCATATTATCTTCTCTTCTATCAGTCATGCATGGAAACTACTAAACAGAAGAGCACTGAAATATGAGAGAGAAATAAAGAACAAAGCTAAATATTCCTTCTCACTAAAACAGAATCCGAAATAACTTAAGGTGAAAGCCACAACCTGAAGCAGTTCCTCATGCAAACAGCTATGAAAGAGATGCCCAAGCTGCACTAACTCATCAGAGGTGCTCTTGACGCACCATGTGGCTACCCCACATTTCTCTGACACACAAAGCCTCTTCTCCTGATTCATATGAAGTAAGCTCTCATCAATTCTGGGACTTTTCAGTTGCTTTTGAATGCTTTAGTAACTTCACTTCAGTAAAGTTTCCGCATCAAATAGAGAGACAAAACTTTATATGAGCAGTGACAAATGGGAGCCACCTGTCAGATTACGAGGCTACGCTGCAGTTAGTAGCATTAGCATCCTTCCATGCCGAACCAGTTTCTTTTTATGGTAATTAGGATGCTGACAAAACAAAAAGATTGGCAATTTCTTGAGATATGCAGGAAATAAAAATTAATTTTTAAAGGTTACAGGATTCATAAAGCTACTCTGTTAATCCAAGGCACCTTTTTCCCCCCGCATTATGTATACACCCTGATCTGCTGCTCATTTAAAAAAGTTAGCTCTCTTGCCAACCTCTTGGTTAAGGTTCCTTAACCTCACTTTAAGTACATAAGTACCACTCTTCTCTGTGTTCACTGACTGCTGTTGTTGGAGATAACTAATTTTTCCCAGTTAAATTCCTTTCCAGTTTGCCGTTACTATAATATTCTAATGCTTATTTTGGATTTTTTAGAGAGTTTTTGGGGGTGGTGGTGGCTAAATCAAATGTATCGAGTTGTTTTCCCTGAGAAGTAAAACAGTTTAGAAGGATTAGAAACTAGGAGATGATATGAACCATCACCAATGCAAGGGTCAGCAGGAGACAGGAGCGTTCACCCACTGGCTTACTTGCCTATTAATCCATTTTCAGTTTCAAAGGCAAATTTGATGCGCTCTACTTGTAATGGGTCTTCAATAACCTGTTAGGAAAGAAAAAGATCAATGTAAACAAGTTGTGTGTGACACCTGTATCTATTCTACAGAATGGTTTTAACCACCTCAACATCAAAACCAAGTAAGACTTGTGAAGTTTCACATATCACTGGATTATCAAGACAGCAATTTAAAAAGTAATAAAAACTCCAAATTGAAGGATTAAAAGATGCGTGGATGTTGAAATTACCAATGCACTCCCGACTTTTTTCATTATACATTGATACAAAATCCATCCTGTACACATCTTTACCCTTCACCTACCAGTATCTCATGGAGTAACTGGAATATGTTTTTCAGTTCATGAGGTGGAGCAGTTTCCAGCTGAGTCTGAATGTAAGAAATATAAAGTTACTTAGATAGTAAAATATGTTGATGATGCAAAGAATTACAAGACAGCTTTACATATTTTTGAGAATTTGTTGTTTTAAACAGTAAAAGCCCAAAAAAAACCCCAAACCCACCAACACCTCCCCCCAAATCCAACAAACTGTACTGATCGTTCTGCAGATCCCAGTGCCATTATAACCCACAAGACACAGTATGACCAAAGCCTAGAAGGAACACTTATGCAAAAAGCTTATCTTCATTATCTCCCTACCTTGATGAAGTGTAGCACAGTAAAGGAAAAGTGCTCGTTACAAAAGCAGCAGTACACCACCATCTCGATGAGAACCGACAGAGATCCAGTTAGCTCTCGTAATGCATACATCACCTAATGGAAAGGTGCAAACAATTTCAGACACAGCCATACAATTATTTCTAAGAGATGGATCAAGTTTATTACAGAATGTTAGTCTTTTCCAGGAAGGCTGCTGTTTTTTCTCCCAGCACGGCCCAGGGAACTGAACCCCTGCCCTCACAGCACTCCATTCAGCTCCTGCTGCCCACCCTCAAGGGTCTGGTCAAGCGTGGTCCATTAAGTCAGAGCAATTCAAGTTAGCACTTCCAGCTGATATACGATAACTGACCGCATGGGCACTTGCAAAATGTGTTCAGCTGTCTTTGCTAACTGCGTAAACTCTCTAACCAGACCCCTAAGTTTAGAGAGATACTGGAAAATAAGGTGTCAAGAAGAAACAAAAGGTGCCTTCTTGTATAGGCTCAAAATAACCACCACATACTCCCCAGCTGGCTGCTTTTTAATATTCAGTGTTTTTCACATAAGGATACTTCAAAGAAGTAACATCAGACCAGCTTCTAGGTTCAAGTAGGGCAGAATTTAGAACAGATACCTCCATTAAGTAAGGTTTTCCTTCAGACAGGAATAACAAGGCTTCTACTTCTTCATGGAGCGTCAAAAGCGGACCTGAAGCGGTGATGCTTAGAGGTGGACGCTGCTTAAAGAGACCAGGAGCTATAATAGCAAATACAAAAACAATCCACTAATAAATCAGTGTTACTTGGAGTGGTACCATTTGAGCTATAAGCTAGTTGAGATGGATGTCATTAGAGATGGCTTGGTGCCAAATGAGTAGCAGGGTCTTCAAGGTGTGTAGAACAACCTCTTGCACACTGAAGTGTCATTTACATTAGTGACAACACAGGCAAACAAACTGCAAGAAGGCCAAAGCAAAATGTTCGTATTTACTATCAGTATTTTGAGCTTTAGTTTCACTCCCAATCGCTGTTGCCCATTCATCACATTCAGTACATTTATCATCCTTCTTTTACTTCATGTTTTTTGACTGCCTCCAACTCCAGAAACTTTTAACCCTGGACAGAAACCAAGTTATTCTTTTAAAAAGACAACTTTACATTCCTTCTTCGGGAAACTTAAGATCTCAACTCATTCCTTTATCATCTTTATTTCACAGAACCATAGAATGCCAGGTTGGAAGGGACCTCAAGGATCATCTGGTCCAACCTTTCTTGGAAAAAGCATGGTTTAGAGAAGATGGCCCAGCACCCTATCCAGCCAAATCATAAAAGCATCCAATATTGGGGAACCTACCACTTCCCTGGGGAGATTATTCCAACGGTTGATTGTTCTCATTGTGAAAAATTTTCCTCTTGTGTTCAATAGGAATCTCCCCAGGAGTAACTTGTACCCATTACCCCTCACTGGATATCTCCATCTCTTGTAAGAAATATCTAGGACAGTATTTCATTGCTTGTTATTCAGCAGCTCTGTCTAAATACTCCCCTTCAGATCAGCAAAAGCCATAACAAATCTACACAAAATACAGCCTGTTAGGCTGCAAATCTGTCCCAGCCAACAATCAAACCAACACAGCTTGATTTACTCACATGAGGAAAGACCTTTTAGGCATATGGGGGAGGGTGGAAGGCATAATAATGTTAATACCAAGATTCCCCCCCCGACCCCCGAATGCCTGTAATACTATCTGTTTGCCACAGCCTCTCAGTACATGTACAGCAAAATAAAGAGTAATCAAAATGTATGCTAATCATTACTGCCTTAAATTCAAAGCGATTGTATTTTTCCTCACTGATACAAACTTTCTGCCAGTCAAAGTAACTGATATGCAAAGCCACCAAAATGTGAAAATGTAGTTCTTACCAACATTTCTTTGTGAGGAGACGTCAGAGTGCAAAACAAGTAGTGCTACAGTATTGTGAAGATATCCAAACTCTCGTGCTTGTGCTGAACTCCACCTGCGATTCTGCTTGAGCCAAAAGAGATATTTGATTAACTTTTGATTGGTTGATTAGTCAACTTCTGCTAAGTCGAAACAAAGCAATGTCCTTAACAGTCCACCATTATGTTCTAGTACTTTGAAGTTGGTGAGTTTTGTTATTATCAAAAGCATGATGCTCACTTCTGCCAACACAGCTATTTTCACGTTAACTACACAGAGGTAGACTCAGACTTGCACGAAGTTTACAGAATAATCCAAGGAGTAGCCCATTCTACCGCATGAGAAGTTTATCCATAATTTAAACGTTGTAAAAACACAGGGATGGACAAACTACAGCACAAAAACACATGCTACGTAAGCTTTACCTGATTACTCTGCCGGTTGGGGCCAAGGAGAAAGTTGATCATGTGCCTCAAAGCAGAGTGTCTGAGAAGAAGACTGCTAGCCCTTATACCCTGCTGTTTAGGCAACAATAAAAAGTTACATTCTGGTGCAGGTAAAGAATTAATGCTCTAAGTAACAAAAGTAAAATATATAGGCTAAACTGCATTTCCTACTCTAAAAGAAAAAGTCACACAGACCAATAAGCTACACCTCTAAAACCTGTCTCATTATATAGAGCACATTATATGAACCAGACCAGAATCAGCATATGCAAAATAAGTGTCATAAAAAAACCAAAACAAAACAAGAATAGGGGAATAGAGAAACCATACTGGGGTGAACAGCACAGCCCAGTCAGTTATTATGTTTTCTATAAGACAAAAATCCTGAACAGTTCCCCTCTCCCTGCCCTGAACAGCCAACGCCCCCCCCAACCCAGAAACCCAACATTCAGACTTTGGAAATGACATCTTCAATAGGTATACTTTGCTTGTATATTGTTGTGTGATTTTATCCTAATCCAGTGTTCAAAGCCTTTTACTTTTCAAAAACAGGAAAAAAAAAAACCCCAAACAATACTCTAATAAAAGTTCTGGAAGAGTTTCACTGTGCTGCTTAAACCTCCTATGAATATAGATGACTAGATGTTTTACTATTGTCCTTTAAAATTAAAATAACATGAAAAAAAGAATTATTTCTTACCTTCTGTACAAAGTTGTTGAATAGCAAAAAGTACTGAGCACAGTTTTTACAGTTTTCAGGTACATCTTTATCCAGCAGAGCAAGTAGCACCTCCAATAATTGATGTAGACTTTTTAACTGTGAAAACAATTATTAATTTGAATTTAAACAGTCGTCTACTGCTTAAAAAACAAGAGAGTTTCACATCTCAGAGTTAAGGCATGGCTAATAAAATCATATGTAGGGTCAGATCCGCTTGCTGTGATGAATGTGAATAGCTAACAAAGGACTGCAGCCTTCCCATTTTTAACTCTTCTGAATGAATGCTGCATATATTAAACAGGAAAGCAATGGAAGCATTGGCACGTAGGTAACTTGCTCAAAGAGGTGGAACTCAGCCATTACATAAGTTTGCAGTATTTTTAAAGCAATTCAAATTACTCCTCAGAGTGAACCGATGGTCAAATGTTCCAGTCATTACAGTAATGCAAAACAAACTAGATTAGAAGTACACTGTCCCTCAAGGTCTTATGTTAGCGTACTATCACACTCAACTATGCAAAAAACAACGTTAGCATTTAGTTTGCATCAAAGCACACTAAGGGTATACACACCGGTATACAATTTATTACATCTCAGTTAACAGATAGCAACTAACACCAAGAGGAAGTAACCAAAAACCATCAAGCTATATTGTAAATGTTCATTGCCTGACTACCGTACTCAGCTTGTAGGACCTCATAGCAATCTTTCCTAAAAGCTCTAAATAAGGCAAACTTTCTTAACAGAAGCCTACACAACTCTAGTGCCTTCCATCCATGACAGAGGATGAAAAAGAATAGACAGACTCCAGAAATTGGATAGAAAAAACATTCTGTTGCATCAAACATCAATTTCAGAATAAACAAGACTTGGACATTTAAAAGTGTCCAAGCCCCCAGTGACAACTTACAGGAATACGCCAGACAGAGATATCACTTCTGTCTTAATACAAATTATTTGGTTCAGGTATCCCAAGGGAAGTAAGTGAATCTCAGACATTTTACAAATAACTTCTTTTCACAAATTTCCTGCTGAGTTTTCCTAAGATCAGTCAAATGTAACAAAGCTGCACTTCCTAAGTTTATTTGCCAAGATTTTCTAATAGAAAATAAACCCTTTGAACAATAACCATACCTATCATGTCTCCCTAGAACAAGACAGCTCAGTTACTACTGCTATAAGCTTCTGAGTGAGGAAGGAGAATCAGTTAAAAATTAAGCTGATTTCTGGAATGTGTCAGTTAAAGAAAAAGAGAATAAATCTTAAGAAAACACTGTTTCCAAACTATTAAAAGAATATGCGATGTCAGTTTACAAGACAAGCTGAAATCGGGCAGAATTGTTTGTAATGCAATACTTGGAACTTAAATTCTGAGAATTACAGCAGCATGTTACCTCCTAGGGTAGGAGCAGACAAGCATTAACCTATTCAAGAAACGAAGAGCTACAAGCGTGATCAAGACAAGAACCTTTCACCTTGTCATTTACAAATCGCACAGCTTTGTCGGCAAATGCAGCAAGAGCCAGTAGGTAGAGACAACCAGCAGGATCATTGGTGATGAGGGGACACTAACCTTCTCCTGATAAAGCAAGGCACTGTCGAGGGTTTTTTCAAGAATAGTGGCTACAGCAACTCGCACCTCTCTCACACTGCATTCCAGGAGGAAAGTCCTGGAAGATAAAAGGCGAAGCTGCAAAGAGAACTGGAATCAACGTGTACACACGGTTACTATGATTAAGCGTGGTGCTTATTATTTTAAAAAGGATAACAGTCTGGATACTTCTTGTATTGTACTTCTGTGGATAAGCTTTAACTTATTTTCCTGCACTCCTGCTTGTCACTGGTAAGGCCTGTAATATTACTTTATATTTATTCATTCAAATAACAAAAGAGCTAAAACTAAAAGCTATCATAGGATCCTCTTTCAATGCAACTTCAAAGACAAAATTTTCTTTACATTGACACATCTCTCAAGTGTGTCAGTTCTCCCAGGAATTTGTCTTAGGTGTTTTCGAAACACCTATTAGCTGATCTTGAGCTTGGTGAGAAAAATTCTTTCCAGTTTATCTGTGATCTTTGTCGGGTAAGTATTTAACTTATATTACCCTAAACACTTTCACCACGTTCTCCTTTCCCACCACTTGCAGGGGTGATTACACATAAACTTAAGCACATTTCAAGGCACTCCACTGAATTAAACATCTGCATCCTCCTCCATGTACGCTGCACTATTTTATTAGATTTTCAGAATTACTCAGAAAGCTGCACAATCAGAGAAAATACTAGAAATAAAAACCTAAGTGATGATCTAGACTGTCTGTTTAAAGAATGTGCAGAGTCAGCTCTTTGGGAATACAACAGTATAGGCCAGATCATGTTATGTGGAAGCTTTATCCATACGTGAGACACAGAACACCTGAGACAGAATTACCAATACTTACTTTACAAGCTCCCGGCCCTCTGGCCCGACGAAATATTCAACTAACCACTGACAAGCATCAATGCTTTTGGAGAGCAGTGCATCTATGGTGGCAATCCATTCTTCTGTATCAGCCCTTTAACAAAACAGGGACAACTGTCAGTAATGAAAGAGAAAATACATCTCCAAAACCTAAGCCATGTTTCTCGTTTGGCAAATAGAACGAATTTTGACTTCAATTGAACATACATTAGATGGCTTAAGACAAAAACACTTAGAGAACTAGTTTGGAACAACTTGCTGTCTTTAAATCCATTAAAGCCTTTCCATGCCCAAACCACCAAAATAACGGACAGCTGGGAGAGGCAGCAAACTGGCAGGTTATACATGGCCCTCCTTCCTCCCTCAGATTTCTTTGCAATGTGATTCCAATGCAAAGCAGAAATGTACTGCTACGCCTGTGAACGTCTATGCTACCTGCAGTATTTCAAGGTGCTGTAGGAATGACAAGCTCGAAAACCTCAGAATATGTTGTTACAGTACCCAGAACAAGGCCTTACCTGAGTTTCTTCTTGGTTCGGAGATAGGTTTGGAAGAGGAATTGGACTGCCAGCTGTAAGCTCACCTTTGCCATGCATGGATAATAAGGATGCTTTACCTTAGTCTGAAAGAAATGTCAAATTTACTTCAGAGCAGAAGTATGCCTGCAGCACATACGCTGTCTCTTGAACACATCAACATGTTCTATTCAAGTAATTTACTTCATTTGGAAAAAATAAAACAAAGCATTTTTCTATGCTAAAAACAGTTTCGAGAGCTGACTATGCTAGTTAACAAATACGCTAAAACAGGAACAAACTTGCTGTAAGGCCCACTAGATCTGTGATTTAATAAATGCTGGTTTGTTTATTACTCCATTTAGAAAAACTTAATTAGTAAACTGTACTTCCAATGAAAGTCTATCAGCATTGAGGTGACCAACACCAATTTTTGGATCTTCCATATAGAGAGGAATTTCTGTCCCTCTAGAGCTCAGTTTGCATCATTAAAAAAGGTGTGTGTTACTTCATAACTTTTACTATGGCACAATGATGTTTCTCCCTCTACTAGAACAGGAGGCTGGAGTCAGCTTTGAGACAGATGTTATCAGCATGAAACATTATTGGAGACAATGAATCGCTCAGCTGGAAAAGCAAAATCATGTCAACTCTTCTCTCCAGTTTTCCTGGTTGTGACCCAAATAGCTTCTGTGGCCCTTTATACCCAACATATTCCAAATACTCCAAGATTAAAATCTAGGTACTTACAGCATTCAGTGAAGCTAATGACAGAACAAAACTGAAGTAGTCACTACTGTATACATCTCTGTTCTTCATAAATTTCAAGTTTTCATCTCTCACCATCTGTAAAAGTAAAAGAAGGCAAAAGAAATTTAAAATGTTGTCAAAGTACGTTTCTCTAACTAAAATTGCATCTTTTATGTAAAAATGTGTGGCGTTTAAAAACCAGTGTCAGACCTATTCTGATCACGCTCTGAATTGCTACTTCAGCGGAGGGGAAAATACACATAGGAGACTTCAAAGATTTGTATAAAACCAGTGATTTTCTTCCAAGGGTATTACAAAACACAAGATAACAGATGAGGGACTTAATCATTTGGCCATTAAGGGAAAAGAAAAAGGAAGAAGCTGCTGCTAAGTTCTATTTTTTGCTTGCTTTTAATAAAAAAAGCCAAGAGGTTTGCTTAGCAAATTTACACGTACAGAGCAAGGAGCCATGTTATAATTCCAAGCTGCAGCCACAGTAATGTACTTAAACGCCAAGCTCCTCTTTTTTCAAATGAGGTTTTGCTGAAAGACTCTCAATAACTTTGAGCCAAGTTCTGTTTATTGTAATAATACAACCCCAGATACAAGAATGCCTAAAATGACTGTTAATGCCCTGACACAGCCCACGGGGAGGGCCATACATAGCCTGCACAGTTTATTCTGACTGCGTAGGTGAGGTAGGCTCTCTTGCACATGTGCAGATCAGCAGGATGGTTTGTGTTCAGAAGACCAAATATATGCAAGATTGTATCCTCTCCTGTATGGACCAGAGCTGCAGGCCTGCAGACTGAGACCTTCCTCTTATGACAGCTAACCGATATCCAGGTTCTGCCATCCTCTCGCTGCTCTGCCAATGCCATCACACCTCCATTTTCAGCTCTGACTTGCAAAGTTGCCTTCAACATCCCTGTTTTCCCCTTTGAGAACATGTTCAGTATTACATAAGCTAACAGACACCAACAGAATTGAAGCTGGTTTTGGTTTCTTTTCTCCCCTTTTTCCATTCTTGTGAGCTCAAGAACTAGAGGATGACTATAATTTGCCATCTTCTCCATTTTTCCTCAAGTGCACTTCAAATGAAGCATCTTCTCTGCTCTCATCTCTCCCTGCTTGCATGCTGACTGCTGCCATTACCTCAGATTTGACTAACTCGCCTGCAATTTCTTCAAAGCAAAGAATGATGGGTCAATTTTGTGAGAAGGGACAGCAAAACTTACAGTAACGTACCACTGAGCAGCTTGTTAATAACTATGTCAGAATCCAGAATTATTTTCTAGCTTTGCTTTCGAGAAAAAAAAATTACTTCAACACCACCTTCAAAGTTACTGTGTTCCTCTTACTACACGCTTAAATTTCCTATGAGTAGGATTTAGTTGCCACATTTGGAGTGCTCTACCTGGTATATCCGCACAGGCATTTTTTCTACAAAAAGTCCCTTTTTTTCTCCTTTTCGAACCAGCTTGGTCAAGATGGAGAGGCGATCACTGTTGGGCCTGTGGGGTCGAGGCGATGACTGCGGTGAAATTTCTGGTGAAGATGGAGCAGATCTGAAATATATACAAGCTCAAGGTGAATAATAAAATCCTATGACAAATCTACAGTTCAAGTTTAAAATACCAGTACAGCCAGTATAATCTTAAAGCAAATTTAGATGACAGTCTGAACATTTCTTAAGGCTCTCAGTCAGCTTGAACTTCTTAGTGACAGCAGTATGGAAGAGGACATTATAAAAGCAATAAAAGACTATTCATTAAGCAGCTTAAGAAACAACACAACAGAAGGGTCAGTATATTCCTTTGTCGAACAGGAATTACTCATTTTTAGTTCTGGAGATAGGGTCTAGATGTCAACATCAGAGAAACCTTCACAGACACAAGAGGAACTTACAATGAGAGGTCCTCAGCTTCTTGACGCACAACACTCACTCGACTTTTCTTTGGTAAGACCGGAGAGTTCTGATCAGACACTCTCTGGTAAAACAGCATATAGGCATTCCAGTAGCGCCGACGCACGTCAGGGTAAGGGTTAGCTGACGGGAGAAAAGGCATTCGATAAAGGCCTTTGAAGGTTTAGTACCTTTTTCATTCCTACAGGGAAGTGAAACTGGGTGTGGAAGTAATATACACGGTGGCAGTATAAAGTTATTTGTCAGATTAAAATATCAGTCTGTGTTAGCAAATAATGAAAACCTGAATTCTAAAATATTTTTGCAAAAAAGCATATGTATTTTAAAAAGATAATTATCAGAATCGTGAAACAAGTGAATATTGGTGGAAGTATATTTGGAATTAATTCCTTAAAGCATTGAAAAGTTTAACTATATGATGCCACACCACGTTGTATGCACAGTCATTTTCAGTAGCCTAAACCAAGGCCTGTTTTGTGGGTTTTGTTTTTTCATTTTGGTGGTGTTTTGTTTTTTTTTTTAAACTATTTTAACAAGCTGCCATTTTACTTTTGAATCTCCTCTGCTACTAAGTCTACCAAGTGCTGCACAACAGTGAATATGGTTCAATTAATATTAGGCCCTATACAAGCTGTTATGTCCTTCAGTAAACAGAAGGCTTCAGGAAAAAACTGCTTTGGAAGGATTATTAGACCAAGTCACTCAAAGTAGATATAATGGACTGAGCTCTACTTCTACTGAAAACCAGTATGAAATGTAAAGCTACTGTAAATCAACCTGTACTTCTGCTTACATTGATCATAGACTTTAGGTCTATACTCTCCACCAAAACATTCATATTCCAAGGTTTCATCAATTAAATCAAATTCTTCAACAACGGTGTCATTAAATTTATACCATTTTCCTTTTCCACATCCCCTGTGATCAAAACAGAACAGAAACACAACAGAAACAAAGTTACTTGATTGTCTAGTAAAAAAACAAACCACCCTGAACACCCTAGAAATGACAACTCTGAAATCACGTTTGGACAGTAAACAGAAAGCTTAGTTCAATGTCAAAATTTCATTTAAAAAAAAAGCAAGCTTGATTAAAAATAAGAGAAGTGCATCACCTGCAACTAAATCTCATAGGAAGCCCTCAAACTGCAATACAAGGTACATAAGAATTCCTGAGATTTTTATAATACTGTGTCTCATGTTATTGTCTTAACACCCACAATGCTGGGTGTTAAGAAAAGGAAGAGCGCTTCCAATAGAGCTCTGAATGGCTCACCGTATCTTCCCAAAACAAGTAGTCTTTAGACCGCTCTCAAAACCCCCACGCAAATCTTCTTGGCCATTACCTCCTGTCCTTTATAAAGGAGTAATAGTGCCCTGCATGTGCCTGGCCACTGTGAACAATCACACCGACAAGCTCATAGTTTTCTGTAGGGGCAACTTTCTTCCTTGGGGAGCCTCCGCCTCCTTGATCTGCGTTTCTACCATTGTCCCCCACTTCCGAGGAGGAGTCCTGGCGAGCCATCCCTGACACAGTGTAAGGTTCCATGTTCAGCATCCAGGGAAACTGTTTGAAGAGATATTTCAGATTAACTGAGAGATTATGTTGTGTACCTGCCTACTGTCATTTTGAGACTTGTATTAATACTTCCCACATTGGGAACACCAGTACCTGGTACTTCAACTTTTTATCCTTATGACACAGAAGTTAAATAAAATATTGTTACAGAGGGTTTTGCTCTTGCTTTCTGAAAAGACCCCAAGAATGCTGCAGACAAGGAAAGCTCTAAGGAAAACCACTTATTTTCTGTAGCATGATCGTGTTGTAAGTGTACCACGTACTCAAAATCCCAGTATCAAAATGTGGGGGAAAGAAGGAAGAACGAATAGGAAGAGTGAGATTCCAGTCCATGAGGCGCTGGGGGGGGGCACCATACAGAAAAGTTTTCTTACCCTTATTTGTTCATCATATTTAATAGAACGTCCGCTTTCCCAATCAAAGCCAAATCTCATCAGGTGAATCACCAACAGGCTAGGTAAGACCTTAATGCACGTGCGCTTCACTGTAGTTCTCTTAAAAAGAAAAGAGAATATCACCTCTATCTATATACCTCAAACATTCTGTAATATTCTTCTATAGATGCCCGATTCCAGCCATCCTGAACTGATGTACAATACAGCCACAGGAGGCAGGATGCCCATAGGATGACTAGAATACGTAGAGACAGAGTACTATTGCAGCTAATACAGAGTTTGTGCACTGGGCTGGTATGTTACAGAACATTTTACCATCCTGCCATCCCTCTAAATGTTCAGTCTACAATATGAATTATGGGGAATGAAGAACGCTACCTACATAGATTTAGGGATTTAACCTTTTGATTGTGTCTTCAACATAGAAAGAGTAAGCAGTATCTAAGCATGGCTTCTATGACCATGTAATGCTTAAAGAAAATACCAAGCTACAGCTGAATCTTCTTTCACATACATTAAGAACCAATACCTTTTCTTTGCACTTTTCACAGTAGTATGCATTGCTTCCCTCCAGAACTTCTCCTCTAACAAACTGATCCAATGATATTTCCAGACTTTGACATGAAGTCACTCCTAGGTTGAGAGCCATGAAGGCTTCCTCGCGCTCATACCTAAATGCAAGAAGAAAAATAGTCAAGGCATTGAGAGAACCTATCCAACTTGCATTAACAAGACATATGCTTAGGAAAGAATACTGCATTTGCCCCATAGCTATCAACAGCTGTGATGTTCACAAAGGCATATGTGTCTACCTTCTTGTGCTATTTTGACCCACATATTTTAATAGTTATGGGAGCACATAACTTGGTAACTAATGCACTAAATTTAACACTACCTGTGAGGACAGTCCTTGCAGATCTTCTGATCAGAGAAGATACCTTGAAAAGTATTCTTAAATATTTGGTCTCTTCCTATTTTCTGTTGAAGATGTAAAGTTAGACATCAGTTGGTTATATTGCAGAGTGAAATACCAAGAAAGCAATAGGCATTTTAAAATTCTGAATACTATGTAGATTATAAAATAAGCTAAGTGGCGCTCTGCCTTCTTTTCTGAAGAACAAAGGAGAAAGAGAGAAAAGGTACCAAGGAGACACATATAAACAAGGAAAGAAATCCCTGAGGTTTTTACCTTGAGGTACTCATCCATTTGATCTATAAGACTGGTGAAGAACTCATAAGCATCCTGTTGCTCTCTAACATAAAGTTCCTTATTCCACATCTTGAAAATCTATATAAAGTATAAATATAGATTAAAAGGCGCTTGTTCCATATACATATCACTAAAGAAAGTGATTTTTTTAAAAAAAGTTATTTTTACATGTTTGGACTTTTTAAAGTAGAACTTACTTTATCTCTAGAAATTCTGCAATGAGAAAAGGCTGAATAAATGATTACTTGTTAAGCAGGAAAGCTATATATTCCAAACAAAAAGATGTAATACCTTCCAAAAGTTCTCAGGTACATAATACTGTAGCTTGCTTTCCATCAAATGACCAAAAAGAGATTGAACTTGATAGAACACATTGTCATCTGGATTGTCTGTATCATCATCAATGGAAAGCAAGGCCTGGAAGAAACAAATAACCTTATTAAATTGGTTCTTGGCAAAATTATTACTTCAAGTTGTCACGACACGCAGCACAACTTATAATTTATATATTTATTGTGTGTATGTATTTATACACACACAGTTTTATTTTCTTTTTTTTTTTTGTAACAATTCATTTACAACTGGTGCTAAGATGAACTTGCAGTTCAGGTGACAGTAATTCCAAAAAGAGGACTTTACTGGATGTTGAACCAATTACCTCTGGGAGACCAGGCTGCATATATAGCTGCTGGAAGACGGCATTCATGTAACAAGTAGCACCACCATTCTTCAGTCCCACAAATCCTGAAATGGAGCGACTATCCACTGGTGGAAGATACTAGAATGACAAACACATTTTTTATCCAAGTTATAAAAAGCATAAAAGACTCCAACAACATACTATAGCTTTTATAATCACCTTAATATGAGCTGTTAAGAACAATTTAATGGAAGATTAGGAATATAAATTCTGAAAGATTGCAAGAGAGCTATATTTGGCCATTTATATATTTAACACTTTGCACAAAACTGTTAAAAATGACTAAAAACCAGGTAAATAAAATTGGTGATATTCAGGAAATACTTCTTTCTTATCCAGATAATAAGTGATAAAGACTCACTGGACTATTTGCTTCTGAGGAAGATCAAATAGGTCTGCATTTACCCTTATCTGCTTTTTGTCATTTTAAATTGAACACCTTGGAAATTTCGTGAATGGAGCAGTTAAGTAGATCATACAGAGTACTCCAAACCACACTAATACAAATCAAAAAAGGCTTCTTGCTTACATCAAACTCCTTGGTAAGTGCAGGGTCACACTGATGATGCATAGAAAGCAGCTCTTTTGTAATAAGCTGGAGATTGGAAGGTGAGCTATCAGCCAGCATTACTAACACTTCATAAGCAGCTAATCGGCTATCTGCTGTACTGCACCTAAAAAGGAAAAATCACATTTGAGATCTATTTTGTAGATGACTCATTTATTTCTAATTCCAGAAAGCCGTATTACTCAGAACAAGAGACAATTAAATGTTCAAAAGGAACACTTTAAATGATAAAACGCTCCTAAGAGACTGCAGAGCACTTTTTTTTTTTTCCGTGAAGAAAGGGAACAGGGAAGAAAGGAGTCAGAAGACACTCCTTTAAATAAGCCTTCTTTACTGACATGGAAACACCTGTTGTTACCATTCAGTAGCAAGGAAAAGTAGGTGCCCTAAAAAGAAGGCATAGAATTGGTTGTACGTCTGAGGACAAACAGCCAGACACTCTCTATCACTGTAACACCGGTGGAGACATAATGACTTATTTACAGGGAGACAAGCTTTGAAAGAGCTAGACCAGATAACTTACTTGCTACAACAGATGACCTTAGACCGAAGCTGCGCTAGACCAGTACAAAACACTTCTACTTAGCTCTCTACAACAGATCATGAAGCGCACTAGCCCTTTCTTCTGAAGGCCAAAGAAAAGGCTTTATTTACTCTAAGCAAATAAAAGAGCACGCTTGAGATGAACTGGAATGGAGCAAAGTTGGAGCAAAACACTAAGGTGTAGCAAGTCCCATTCAGTTCAGGGGTTGTTAAATGCTCCACTGGAAGCTTCTCTAGGGTTTGTGGAAAGGCAGCGCAGATATGCCTGATCCAACTCTAACACCAACTAGTCAGTGTAACGCAAGCAATCCAGCTGCAGCAGCACAAAACTCCACACAAGCTAAATTTACCCATTCCTTCAGATATTGTATGGCAATAACAGAAGGCAGGTATGACAGGAAAGAGAAAGCCCACTCTTTTTTCCCTATTTGATATATTCTGGGCTATTATCAGCTATCTCAGCTGCAAGGAGATTTGCTCGGCATTAGCTTTTTACAAAACGCAGTTTTTTTGAAGGGAAAAAGAAAACAGCGGAACTTTTGAGATTCTCATTTACAAGGGGCTTGGAAAGTTAATTTCCTGCTCATGCTCCAATTTAGCCAACTTCCCAAGCAATGATGAGCTAAAGGAGTACTCTTTGGACTCATAAAATCAGCATTTAGTTGTGCTTGCAGTTCATCACTGATCCAACAAAGCACAGACTTTAGAAGTACAGAAAAGCAAAGATTTTGGGTCACACAAAGACTTACAAAAATGCTATTTGGACACTTATGTAGGAAATGTAGAGAAATGGAGAAACGCTCCAACATAGGTATTAAATCCTAGTATCTGTAGCCCCAGTGTGACATTTGCATTCATGAGATGGAGGACAAATCCCAACAGAAACAAAACCCCCCAATTTTTACTTTGGATGAAAGTCTTGCTGACTGATTGCAGCACTGCCTGCTGGAGAGTGACTATTCAGAATAATCCTGGATGCTCGGAAGAGGAAATCATCCAACAATGGCTTAATCAAAGATGAACCTGTAACACAGTAATCCACATCTACTGTTAAATACTTACATTATCGCTGCAAATGTCAAAAGGTGTTCCATAACAGCAAAATTACTTAATAGCACCGTATCAACAAAAAACGTATCCAAATATTTTATCAAATGTCAAAGGCACAACAAAAGTACTGCCAACATTACTCCTTACAGCTCTGTATCACTTCTACCGATGTATTATAATGTCTTCACACGTACTGTCTACTGATGAAGTCATCTGTTAGTGCTATGCAGAGTTCACACTAGTCTAGTCACTTTAGAGTAAAAAGGAATACTTACCAACCATTTCTTTCTCTGCCCCACAAAGTGAAAGGAGAGTCTTGATGAGCCTCAAGTGTCCTGCTAACAGGATGTTATCAGCTTCACTAGTCTCACACTCAGCTGTGCGGTTGGGTTCAAAATTGTCTAGCCAGGTGATCTCATCTTCTAACATGGCAGCTGGGCTTATCTTTAGCTGTTCCATTTCTGATGCTGCAAGAGAAAAAGAAAACCCAGAAAAATTAACAGCTCTATAAATGTAGACTATAAATACAAAGAATTTCAAACAGTTTGGTAAAGGTCTAGTTTCCCCCGCAATGTGTACAAAGTACACGTTCCCCAAAGGGACTCATTTCACTTTCCAACAGGAGTAAGCTGCCTTGCTGTTCCTGAGCGCCAAGAACAGTCCATGCCAGGCGTTAACAACACAGGACAGCCAGCACACTGGCAGGTGGCATCGAGCTCATGGTGTAGTAACCCCTCCGTGAAGGCAATTCTACACCTTGTCTACAGAAGGAAGACATGCTTGGAAGCTGCAATCAGAATGACACGTGTGCCTGTGCAGGCATCTAAACACACTTACATGTGAGGTCATCCAATAACTGACATCTCAGGTCAAAATATTCTGTACACTGGGACAAAAGCCTGAAACAGGTACAAATAGAAGAAAGGTTAAATTAAAAGTCAGAAACATTTTTCTAAGCAGTTGCCTGTGTGCTCTGTCCATCTAATCCAAAATAGCATAGCTGTCTAGGTATGCTTCTTTATGCACATGCTGCAGCTTTAAAACAAATTCCTTCTCAGCAGCTACTTCTGAATGTTATAAATAACATTTAATCCTGCTTTCTTCCTTCACAACAATTTTAGTTAATTATCAGACGACAATAAAACAACAACACGTTTTAACTTCTCTGTTACTCCTCTATTCAGTTTCCTCTATAAATTGCTGTTTAAAGTTACTGTTAAATTCAACAACCTTTGGCCAGTCAGGGACAAGACAACAGGACTGACGCCTACAGTCTTCACAGGTGTAATGGGTAACATAAGCAACAAGAGATCAGGTGAAGTCATGGGTCCAGACATCGCTGAAAAGGCTGGAGCCTTTAGGACTGGTTTTTGATCTGGATCTATGCAATACTATAAAAGAAATTCAATGTTACTGTCATACATCCCATCGCTTCTATGCCTCACACAGGATTCCAGCCAGGTTCTGACTGCTATGACCACATCCTAAAAAGAGCAGGCCTATTTAGCGATTATCAGCTCTTGAACAGGAAGTCAAATAAGCTGAACTAAGAGTTCACAGAGGAAGAGTTGTACCTTGAGCATTCAGCTTTATTTCCCTTCAATTTACATAATTCCAAAACTATCATGGGCGTGACAGGGATGGCTACTTTCGACAGACTTTGCAAGTCCCTTGTGCAAGTCCCTAATCCTTTGTGCCTCAGAGCTTCCACAGCACTACTCATTTAAAAATGTGATAGATTTCCTTCCTCAATAAGCACACATCTGACTTACCTCTGGTTGATTCCTCTCATGATGCTGGTTGGTGACCAAAGAGGGAGCTGGGCACCCAAAACAACACTCAGGAGAAACTGGTTCGGCTTTTGTACATCTGGGTGAGCTGATGTGTCTGTCTGACTAAGGGTGTACAACTGGTCACAGGCAACACGACGAATCTGAAACAGTGTCATTGTCAAACACTAGCAGTTGCTCAAAGGTTGCAAAAAACTACACTTCTGTTTTGTTAGAAATCTAACAGAAAAAACAGACATTGAAAAGCTTGTGTAAACCAGACTATGAGCTCTGCATCCGCCAGCCAGGGTTTCTCTATTTATAGGGATTTAGCGACCCACTTTCATCCCTGAGCTAAAAGCTCTGATGCTTTATTAAACACAGATTATAAATTCAGATAAGGGGGAAAAGATGCACTGACTTCATGCAAAATATATGAGATGCAATGAAATGAAATACAGCATGGCTTGAAAATCTCTAGATTTCAGAATATCCAGAATAATCTTAAATCAGAAAGAATGAATTTTAGAAGGGTTCTGACATTTGGAAGCATTTCTCAAAAGTTCAGAAGAGTCCATTAGATTTCACCCAAATCTTTTGAGACAGAAGTTACTTGGAACTTTCCCTAAAGTACTAGTTTTACAGAATTTGTCTCACCAAATTGAGAGTATTTTCTTTAGATTACCCACAGTACAGTCCTGTGCCTCATGGATTAAACAAGCCTAAAGACTGTAATACTTCAGCATTTTCTGTCAACACATCACCAGATACTGGAATCACTAACAATTATACAAAGGTTATTCATTCAAATACAAGAAACTGTCAGAATATTTGTAATGAACAATTTTATCTTCAAGATCATACTAAACGATCAAAGCATACACATTTCAGAAGTATAACATTTAAGAAGTTTTCAGAGAAAGACCCTCACCTCAGCACTCGGTGATCCGAGCAGTATGTCAATGATGAAGTCGGCAACACAAGGCAAATTGTAAAAAGATCCTAGAACAGAAGAATACCAGGCTATATTTTTAAAAATAATCCTTTAAAGTCAGTCAGTTACAGTCTTGCATTAAAATACTGTAGGACACAGAGGACATCCCCCATCAATTCTGAAAAGCAGGAACGTCTATTTGCATATTTCCCTGTCTCCTTCCCTCATCAGAGGCTGGCACCATGTTATAACAGCATTTTCCTTCACCTTCCACCACCACCAAGGTTTACACTTCCTGCACACAAAGGTTCA
This sequence comes from Phoenicopterus ruber ruber, assembly GCA_009819775.1. Lineage (NCBI taxonomy): Eukaryota > Metazoa > Chordata > Aves > Phoenicopteriformes > Phoenicopteridae > Phoenicopterus > Phoenicopterus ruber. The sequence goes on along the minus strand of CM020222.1, from coordinate 6,206,664 downwards.
AGTACTAAACGGTAGCTATGCAAACAGCAGCACTTACAGAATTACACAGTTCAAAGCCAGTGCAAATATTTATATACTGGCAGTAAGTCAGCTTTCCCAATACATTTCACTAAGGCACAGCATCACATGCTTTGTTTCATGCCACCTGTTCCTCAGTCCTGGAAAAAAAATCCTGTATTTTTTAATGAAATTTTGTGGTTTTCACTTGAGCTGTCTGAGCTTACAAAGCTAGAAGTTTCTCATGAATTTTTTGTACTTGTTTGTCTTCAAAAACCTGCCCCCACCTTACTTATATTCCAAATAGTGAGCAATCCAATTCTATTTCATACCTAGTTGCTGACTGCGTAGCTGAAGGCAGGTTACTAGGAGAGACAAGGCTTCTCCAGCAATCAGAGCATCTTTGGTGGATACGGACTGCTGTCTCACACAGATACCAGCATGCAGCGCAGTTGGCTCTCCTTCGCTTCCTGAGCTGCAATTACTTCCTGCATTAAGAAATGAACAAGTGCTGTAATCCATTACATTTTTTTCAGATGTTTTCAGCTTCTGGTCAGTTCTCTGCAATTGAAAAAACTTCTCCAAATGCCAAATGAATGTACAGTATTTTTCTCAGCTTTGTGCGATTCAATCATAGAATCATAGAATATCTTGAGTTGGACGGGACCCAAGAGGATCATTGAGCCCAACTCCAATGAATTCAGCTTCAAGCTTTGCAAGAGTTAAGAACAAACCAAACGCTTTCTTTAGATTGATTTAGAGACACAGTTAACCTACCTGAGCTGCTAAGTCTGTTTCGAATCCCAGCAGGAAATAAAGTGTTGCTCTCTTTAATTGGCTGACTACTTCCCACAAGGTCCAGTCGTCCCGCAGCAGCAGCCCAAGAGAGTCGCATGAAGCAAGCCACTGTGGAAGTGAAATCATTCACCTCCATAGTCTGAAGGAACAAGAAACAGCAGTTACTTCTGCGATAGTCTTAATCATAGGGATAAGCAGAACGCATCTTCTGGATCACATCAAATTGACATTTGGATTTGTTTTCCTCTCTCTTCTCTAAGAAGGCTCAAAGATACAGGTGTCTCTTTGTTCCCAAGGAGAGATTAGTATTACTCCCTTAATAGGAAGTAGTTAAACTCACTACTAGGGTAGACACCCTTTTCAGCTATTTGGAGTTAGACATGCTGATTTCAATCGTATCGATCCATTTGGGAAGCGCTGCCCAAGAACCTCACATAGCATACTCGTTACATTAACTATGAAGTTTCTTTCAACTGGACTCAACTTTCAGATGGGTTGAGTTCTTGTCAGGTTAGATTGTTTTAGTAAATAGCCAGTCTCAGACTAATTACACTGACATACCTATAAAGGGGAAAATAGCATTTTCTTAAAAGTATTGAAAATAAAAGTCTCCTTTTTCCTCATGGTACCATCAAGCAAATTTAATTTTTAATAAGCTATTTGAAACAAAAAAAAAACTTGCCCAAAATTTCTAATTCAAAGAAACACGGACTATAAACCACGAGTTCAAGCAGGAACCTTCTCCCTTCTATTCACAGAAAATGAACAAGAATAAGATCTTAGAGTTAAGCATGACTGAAAATAAATCACAAGTAAGATTTCTGTGCAGACCTATTTCTGGTAAGCACTTTTGGGGTACTGCTTCCCTTTGTACTGGCAAAATAATTCCCGAGATCGTTAAAATTCAGATCAAGATTGAGAAGCGAGACTGATGGTCTGGATTTCTGGAGGCTTTTAAACGGAGCCTGGGCAAGAACCTGTATAAAAGGTAGACTTCTCATTAAAAATCCAGGAGTTAGACAGCTGTCACTGGAGACCACACTGCTATATCACACCATAAATTATCAAACACTTCCTTACTTGTATGGCAACTCTCGCTGCTGGTATGATTTCTTCTACCCTAATGGAGGATCTATCAGACACAGAGAGCTGTCGGTAGGATGACTTCTCAGGTGTTCCACAAATGGACATCTGCCTACTTGCTTGTCGGCTGACATTACGGAAGGGGCGTGAGGACAATGCTTCTACCCCATCTTTAATGAAATCCTCATCCAGTAAGGTAGGCATTGTCTGGCCAACAAGCAAGAACCTACATTCACAGAGCAAAAACGTCAGGCTTATTTTTGAACATTCACAGCAAGTGAATGAAACAGAACTCAAAGTACCACTTAATCTTAAATATTACAAGCCACACTCCAAAAGCCAAGAAAGCAGTACTTTTCTCTAATGAAAGGCAATTACATACCTTGCAAGTTGCAGGCAGATGGAATAGACTCCCTGTCTTGTTTCATAGTCTACTTCTGATGGGATGGAATCTCTCTGCATCACATTCACCACCAAACTTAAAAACAAATCAATAAGACATACTCCGTTTGAAAACGTTTTACATTAGGAGAGAACTGCAATTAATTTATCTCTATCCTCCCCTCCTCCTATTCAGTCAGATGAGTGCCAGTTAAAACTGCCAAACTGGTGTCTTTGGAGACTAACATCCCCATTTTCCCCTCCTACATCTACAGATGGGGGCTTTCTGCTCCTGCTGGAAAATGCTTCAGGATCTATGGGGTGTGGGGGGGGGAGAATTACTAAGAGCAACATATACTTGATAAATCTGGCACAAGCACAAGCAGTATTGCCAGGTCTTCCAGACCACTCACACTGTGCCTCAACTGTTATTCAAAGGGTCTGAATTTTGGAGATGGTCACATTTAATTTGGCTCCCACTGCATGATCTATGCTTTGACTGCTGAAAATATCCACTGGTATCTATGCAGGACATAGTTTAACACTTGCAAATTTGAACTGAAACACTTTAATATTAACTATCCAAATATCAACTACCTTAAATAAAAGTTACACTTCACAAGCTTATCTGTGCCTCCCTTTATTTTGGGATTTAGTAACATATACTCTGTTACATTACTACGGTAGCTACAGTAGCTTTTCAGACACTGGGTAATGAAAAAAACAGCTTTGGGTGAATTTTTTTTTTCACTGAAAAAGAAGCTGACAGGTGTACTAGTGTGCTACAGTGTGGAAATCAGAAACCACACAGAACTAACTAAATGAAGTGTTAGAAATTGAGTCAAGATTTTGAAATCTAACCTCAAACCTCCTGCTCTGAGGAAGTTTTCACAGAAAGACTTGGCACAGTTTCTTGCCATTTCATCATCTGCAGTTGGCATCAGCTTGGAGCTCAGTACCTAAAATAAATGAATAAGTAAGCATGCATACCCGCCCCCCCCCCCCCAATATTCTTTATCTGCTGAAGGTTAAAAGTATAACAGGAAAAAGAAAATCCACTACAAATGAAGCAATTAACAATACACTTATGTGAAGCTGTAGTCAGTAAAAAGAAATCACATTAAAAATAGTCAGGACAACTATGGCTATTACAGATATTTATTCTGTACCAAAGGGCATTTTTTTCTCATTGCAGTTTACTTGTTAAGGGAAAGGAAAAAGTTCGTAACTCTAGCACATGAAATGTTGTCTTCAGGCTCAGTTGGTGCTCCCTAAGAGCCCAAATCCTTCTTTCTAGATTTTCAGTTGTCAGTATTCCATAAAACAGCCTACAGATGGCTTACTTATTGATTCATGCCTTCTGAAACATAACTGTATTAGTATATTTTATTTTTTTTAAAGATAGTCCAGATAATTCTATGGGCCTTATGAACATCACCACTGTACCATCCCTCCCGTTTTAAGTCAGCACTAAACTTCACAGAACGCAATTAAGCTCAGAAACACGGCCATAAGTCTGTGGTCTCTGTGGGTCAGAGCTCATGTACATTTACAATCAATTCCACTTCTTTTTATGTAAAGAAAAAACAAAATGACACCCAAACAAAGAAAAAAACCCCAGCCCCTCCCAAAACCCTAGAAAACCCCCTGAAGTTATTTACTTTCTTGAAAAGGCTCTTTGGCATGTACAGCCAACAATGCTGCATGTGGGAAAAAAGAATACATCCTTTCCAGGTTCACAGGTCAGAAGAATGGTTTACAGAGTTCCAGGCATGAAATCTTATCGCAGCACGGCGTGACATAACCCTGAACATTTGCAACATTTGATTTTCATCTCTTTCATATGCTCTGCAAATTTTCTGTGCACATTTTTTCAGAAAGCAGTTCGGACTGGTTCCCATATTTTCAACAGATCACCAGTTGAGGGGATAAAAGAGCACATCATCCTTTTCCTGACAGAAATCATCTTCCGATTGGCTTGACTAGACTTGAGGAACAAGGCCACTCATATAATCTACACATCTAATCCAATTTACTACTTCTCATTCCTTGCCAGAAAAGCAAGCAATTTATTACTCGCTTTTATTATTTTCTCTGGCATAAAAGCAGCAGATAACGGTCTCGTCATACTGTAATATAACCTGCCAGTTCAACAAGATACCCTTGCTGTGATATGCTAAACCATTTGCTTTCCGTTGTAGAATTTGCCAACATATTTCAAAGACATCATCAAATGTCTTTCATTCCAGCTGTACAGAAAAGGGGGGAATCCTAACGTTGCAGTGTGATGACAGTGTAGGAACACGAAGAGCTAACATTAGACTGCAGAAACCCAAAGGAAAGCAACTACAAGAAAATTCCTACAGTAATCTTGGCACACACTGGGAATGAAAGAGAATAACTTTGTCCACTCTTTTGAAGCTGCTGGCAACCAGTCCTCCAACTTCAAGTTGTTCAAACCATATTTGTAATGAGTCCGTATAAACAGCAGGACCTGTCAGTAGAACTGGAAACTGTCCAGCTTCCTAGAGCGTGCAGATTACACTGTCCTAACAATGACACCAGCTGAACTCTCTTATACTCTTTAAAATCCATGCACTGAACACTTGGAAAGAACCTTTTTACGGGGTCCAGTCCAGCATTTTGGATAAAGAACTTACTCAGGAGAATACTTAGGGGTAAAAAAAATTGTATGTATTCCACTCACTTTGCATGCACAGCTAAAACAGGCCAGAAGCTTCTGGGTAAAAGCCCTGCACATTTGAATAGTGAAAATTCCTCACAGTTGAATGAATGCTTCTCAAAAATATACCTCCTTAGCCTCTACAGACAGTATATGGTAGATTTATATTGAAGGGAAGTTAGCATTCTTTTTCTTTCAAATTGAATCGAGCAAAACCAAACTAAACAACAGCTCCCATTAAGTTTTAAAAGAGCCAACTTTTTTTTTTAATATATATATACACTAAAAAACACACATTCAGAGTTTCTGGAGATTCAAGCAGGAATTCTACCTAAACACTAAGGACTTTGATGTTTCTTTGCTCCTCTCCACTTACTTCAGAATACTCCTTCCGCTTTGTAAATCACAAAAAAGAGGGGCCTGGCTTCACAGTAATGTCTCTAAAGGGGAAATTTTTACCCCTTTCGTTCTATGTAGAATTTATCACATACATAAAAGCAGACTATGACATGACATTTGCATTTTGCATAATGACCTTGTCACGGTGGACTCCTGCCCAAGACACTTAGAACTACTTAAACCTCAGTGCTCAGAAACACAAGTAGAAAGAAGTAAATTTGTTTTCTTACCTCTAAATTGTAGAGCACTCTGAAGGTGGACATGCCTGGAGCAAAAGATCTGAAAAGACTTTCTAGTATTGAACTAGCACTGGGCTGATGTTGGTGTTTTGAAGACAAGGATGGTGATTTTGAAGACTGAGAACTTGATTCTGATAGCAGTGTTTTCTAGGAGGAATAAGCCACAGAAGAAATATTTTGAGACTACTGCGTTTTGTTTTAATTGGCAATACATTTCATATTATCCCTGTAATAACCCTCTTGCCTCCAGCTGCTTGGAAATAAGGGAATAATCCTTAACATGAGCATTATTTTGCAGTAGAGTTTCTGACCGTTCACAGATTATAATCTGACAGGGAATTTAAGAAACCTGGTAGTAAAATCTTTTTGTTAAGTTCACCAAGATTAGTTACTGTTTAATCCATACCTTCCTTCCCAGGGAATCAAGCTGATCAAGGGCCTCCTGAATAGCTGGGTCAGTGGGAATCAAGAGCAGAAGTTTCCTCACTCGCAGTGTTATCCTGAAAAGTTATCAGAAGTTATTTGGGCAAAATAGGGCTCAGCCACACTGTGGCCTGGTGGATGCCGACACACTGTGAAATAAGGAGCTATTGAAACTTTGCAGTGTGAGCATTTCTTCAATGTTTAATAACCATTTAGTTTGCTTACCTTGGCTCCTCTAGATTGGCAAGCTGGTAAAGCATATCAAACACATTACACACGAGAGCCATGACTACTCCAGGGAGGGATTTCTCCTGGGAATTAAGCAGAAATACAAAGGTCTTTTTCTTCCTACTCTGTTGCAAGTACTTTAAGAGAACTCTTCACTGAAACAACTGATCCAGACGCCAACCTGGCCTGCTGAAATCCCATCTACTTTCTAGACTGAGATAACATTTGAATTTTTACATTACCCCATTTCCCTTTTAACAATCAATTTTTGAAGTCCACTATTAGTTAGGGTTGACATATAAAGCAGACCAGGAGTGGTCTGAACATATTAGCTGACGCTTCTTAGCTTATTTTCATACTGCAGGTTTATTAATAGTAGAAATCTAGAAATCTCTCCCCCCGACAAATACAGAATCTCAAAATTAAATCATATGAGTCTCATTTGTTTAAAAGACTCTGTAGAGATTAATGAACACCAAGCAGGCTACAATAGGTGACAGAATACAGATTTTAAAGTCCAATCTGCATGCATAAGGCAATTGTGTATTTAAATGCTTCGTTTCAATTGCAGATTGAAAGCAAAACCAGACTACTAAAGACTGGATACTCGAGCTGATGTGAACAGCTTCTGTCTCATCTTACTGTACCTCTTCCACTCCAGTCGTGTCTCCCCCAACTATCCCCCCTCCAGGAAAAAACTGAGGGAAGGTTTCGGGCTATTGCGCTGTACCTGTTCCATTGCATAGGATGAACTAAATACACTGCTGCTGTTGCTGGAACTAGTTGAGGAATCTGCAGAGCTCCCTGATGGAGTCCCACTTCCTGATGTTTTTACCGTAAGGACTTGTTCATCAGAGAAGCCCAGTTGGTGGAGTAGTTTCTGATCTTTGTTTACTGTTAGCTGTAAGAAAATATTTATCATTTAATTCTGGAAAAAAGATTCAGTTTCATAAAGCATGAGAATTCTTTGTAGTTAACATACCAGGCTGTCATTGGCAAATATCTGTATATTATCCACAGGAGAATTCAACATCTTTGCTATCTTCCACCTGACGCTCCCTACAGTTTCATTGCTATGAGCCTGTAAAATTAAATGACGCTGGTTCAGTAACTCTGCTCAAGCAGTAAAATCCAAGAGAAAAAAAGAAATATCTTCCATTAAAGTCTTCCTGCTTCTCTGCATAGGGTGGTAAAGGTATTGTCCACAAAAGAGACTGCAGTAGGACAGCAGTAGAAATGATCCCTCACTGATAACAAGCAAACAACTTCTCTTTCCCACCCCAGAATGATGATCAAAACACATTTAGTCTACAGACTCTTCCATTACAGTAGCCTTATACAGACTTTTAACATTTTCAAATAGACTTTTCAAGTTGACTGGAGTCCTTAAAAACAGCTTACTCTGGTCCAGGCATCAAAAAACCCAAGAGTAGCTATGTGATATACTCAGCATGACACACATAACCTGTGCGCACATACCTCTATGGTGAAGGTATCTTTGGTAGACTCATACGTAACATTAAGTGTTAAAAGATGTCCGTGGAAAGAGGCACCATGAGGTAGAATAGTTCGGGGAACAGAGTAAAGGTCCTACAGGAAGAGAAGGACAACAGTAAATACCACCCTTGAAAACAAAGACATTTCTATGATGGTAGGTAACAAAGTTACTAGAGTTGCATAGGTTTAAGTAACTTCTATTTTTAATAATATTGGAAGTTGTGTTCTTAGCCTTGCCTAGTGAGAAATTACACATCTTACCTCTATTGTTATCACATAACGCTCTGCCAACAGCAGCAGTCTCTCAATTATTACAAGTTTAGTTGACCTAAAGATAAACATTGAAAAAAAGAGCAACTTATGTCAGAGATTAATTTTCAATGCCCACAGGTGACTACCATGAATTAGCTGTTTTCAAATATAACTCCTTAAACCTGGAGTTAATTCATTTGAAATTAACTAGGAAAACAGGCCAAGAAGCTTGCGTTATACTGCTTGAAGTGTAGCCAGCTTCAGATGCAGCTTCATGTTTCCAAAGGTCCCACCCTGCACTCATATTTAAGCTACACACACTCAGGTACGCATAAGTTAAGCCAGAGGATGAAAAACCATCCTCTTCTCTCCTAATTAAAAAACAAAAAACCCAAACCAAACCCCGCTGCCCCAGAAATATTACATGACTAATAGGCTGGTAGTAGTCTGTGGGTTGTGTTGGTTTTTTTCATGGGTTTTTTTTTTTTTTGGTTGGTTGGTTTTGGTTTTTGCGAGGTCGGTGGGTGGGTGGTTTTATTTGTTTGTTTGGTGGTGTGTTGGGTTTTTTTTGGTTTTTGAGGGGTTTTTTTTGAAAACACAGGTTTTGTCAAATTGCATTGTAATCGGAATATTCAATGGGGAAACCACCAGAATATACAACTACCAATACTGAGAATTTTAATTAGCACTTAAGATCATGATCTTATGGGAAGCAGCTGGGAGCAAATGCCTACTGTCGTATTTATTCCTTTAAAGGCAGGCCTACCTGTAAGGAGACTGAACTGACGTTGCTACCGTAGGCATAGCAGTTGCTGTAAGCATTTTTGTAGCTCTTGTAACAGCATGTGTTAACGTTGGACCACCAAGTGCAGAGCTGGCTGCCTAAAATACAAAGCAGAGTAAAGTGCCGGTTTATGTGGACAATTAGTATATCCTGGAGGGCTAAGAGGACAAGAAATATTTGTGGAAAGAAATTTTTTCTTTAAATAGAATTATAATAGTCAATTATTCTAATTCTAAGATACGAAACTGAAAAAGCATGTATGTACAAGAACAATTAAAATTTGTCCTTTACCTCTAATCGTGTGTAACAATCAGCAATGAATTTCTTGTGCAGTGATACTGAATCCTAAAGATAAAATGTACACATGGATTAAAACTTAAACCAAAATCATGGGAATTACTCAAACTGACAGAACCCAACAAATTACACATTTTAACATGCAGACTATCAAGGCTCTATGAATGTCAAAGAACTTTCATGTACTAACACACGCCTACCTTTTTCAATCTAGGAGTCAGATTAATATAACTGTAATTTATTATCAATTGAATAGCTTCGTTGGCAATTTCTTCATCAGGTGACTCCATTGCAATCTTCCAAATGAAATCCATTCCTATTAACTCCAGTTTTTCTACACTCTACACAAGAAAGAACAACAGTAAAACATGACTGATTTCTTACACAATAGTGAGTTTAAACGTGGGAACAAACCAGCCTTCCATCTGCTGGAAAAGTATCTTTTGACTGAATCTTAAAAAATTTATTTTCCAACACGCTGCCAAGCTTTGGCACAGTGCAAAGTGAAATCAATAGCTGTGGATTTGTATATTTATACTAGAAACAAATAATTTGTTTACAGGTGGATAAACAAGTGCCAAAGAACACTCTTGGTCAAGCCAAGTGAAAAATTAAAAACTTCAAAAGCACAGAGAAATTTAAATCGGGAATGGAATTTGTTTCACAAAGGTCAACATGGTAACTAACCACATAATAAAACATCACAAAACCTACCATAACATTTGGCAAAAAATTATGCATTTGAAGTAAATTAATTCTGTGATAAAGATCTAAATTGCCTATGGAAAACTACTTAACATATAACCATTAATTTAATAAAAACACTGAATGATCAGAGTTAAAAATTATCATAGGTTAGAATTTGAATATGATTAGCCTAAATCTCTTGTAAAGACGAAGAATTTAAAAAAAGGAAAGAATATTTTCCTGCTAGGGAGAAGCAAAAAATGCAACTAGAATTCATAATTGTTAATAAAAACGTAGTCCACTCAAAGTTTTAGAAGCTACATACCAGCTTCCAGCTACCAATTGCTGAATTTTAACTGTCATAATTCTGGAGTTTTAGCTTCAGAATTTAACAATGTTAATGCTAGAAGGATAATCAGCATATTGATACAAACATGACCATGTCAAACAGCTGCTAAAGAATCCCTCCTCCCACCCCCAAGACGCCACAGGTAGCATACAAGAACGAACTTGCCAGAACACTCACCAATTGAGTTCCTTGCCTCTTTAGTCGATGGTCACACAAGTTCACATTTTCAAAGAAAGTCTTAAATAAACTAAAACCTGAAAGTGAAAAAAGGTGCAAGCTTTTTATTCAGGTCAGGCTAAGTTTCTATGCTTTTTTTAAAAAATGAAGATATCGAATACAAGAGATGACCTTTTCCCTGTACAACTATTAAAACTCAAAATGACAGAAAGAGACCCCTTTATTATATCGATTCACAGAACTGTTTGGATTTGAAGGCTTAGAAAGCAAATTTCTAGTATGTAGTTCAAAACCAGATCTGTTGACCAAAGCCATTTTCTTACCATTCATAGTAATTTCATATGACTCCAGTTTAAGAATTTTCTCTTTGAAGAGCTGCTGCTGTACATCACTCTCTAGATCATGCTGTCCTTTAGTAAACCACTCAAAGCACATCTGTGAATGGAAAGCAGATGTATTTTTACCTCAGTGCCATTGCAAGTATTTTAGTTTGCCAATACTGTATAAACCCATGTCAGATACTACAGTAACTCATCTTACAGAAGTTTTAGCTTCAGCAAGGGGTTCAAAATCTAACCTCCTAGTAACCTCACATATTATACAGGCTGTATTGCAGCACTAGGGTACTTGATCTTCATAGTCACATTTCACCCAAATAATGCTGAATGTCTGACTCTGCAAACTTGCAGGTACCCCTTTTCAAACCAGCATCCATAAACCTGCAACCAATCTCCTGGCCAACACGCCTCTTAAAAGAGCACCCTAGTCATAAGTGAACATGTAACAGTGGCCCCATTAGCTTACACAAAGCATATAATGCACTATTAGTTTGTGTTTACTAATGTTTCACATCTCAAATACACATGCTGTTCATGATCCATTAAGATTCACTCTGCAGCCACAGACACCAACTTCTCAAGTTTTTCTTACCTCTCGATCTAACTCACAAACATCCTGGCCAGTTACAAGGCATTCCCAGATCTCCCTGGCACGATTCCAGCCCAAATAAAGGGTGGCTTCTTGCAGAAAAAATGCCAAAAATTTTAGATGCGCCTCCAAATACTGAGAAAGAGGAAACAAAAACTCAAGCTTAAGACTCTTCTTTCTGAAACAAGAAGTCTGAGCATTCTTTTTATTTTTTGCAAAATTAGTTGTCAAATAACAGTACATTTTGCAAAGCCTGGAAAAGAGAAATTGTTTCTGCAGTGAGATTTATTTCTATTTTACACAATTTTTAACATTACTTCTTTTTGATTACCTTTCTAAAAAGGAACATTGAAGTCCCCTTGGATTTGCTATTGCTTTTCTGATATTGAGATTCTTTGACACTAGTTACTAAGTCACAACTAGTGTGGAAAAAATACGTATCAAAAGCTTACTAACAAACTGTTACAAGCTATCTGTGTGCCTGGTTTCCATGTCCTAACTAGCAAATCTGTTTTGGGTTTCAAGAGCTTCACACCAAATCCAGATACAGTCTCTACAAGGGCAGTTGACCTGAAGCTGGTGGAGACGCTGGAAGCTGCACAAGCTTGGAGACAGGAGTTCCTGGGGTGGGGAGATCTAGCGCTCAACTAGTTAAAGACTTTGCTAAGAAACTTGCAGATTATGATGTTTGGCCGCTCTTGCTCCATAATATAACAAGAAGGCTACAACAAGCCCTAATAGGTAAGTGTCAGAACTATAAATAAAAACTAGTGTAATTACTCACCAGAGAGCACACACATACCAGCAAATTCCAAAAATGAAACATCACCTAATCTTACACAACTTGGTCAGTGATATACTACATCACGTTTTAAAAAACTTAAGGTAGTAAGAAATTCAGGGTTCAGTACCTCCCGGTAAGTGTATCGGCCATCCACTAATGTTGCTCCAACAAGCCCTCCTGGACCTGCCACAGATGCAGCCAAACGGTGGCATGATATTAAGCTTCCTGTCACCAACTTCACTATTTCAAAGTTTTTCTTTAAATCTTGAATAATGCTCTTGGCAAAAAAACAAAACAAAACAAACAACCCACAAATAAGCAACATTGGGAAAAGAGGATTTTAAGAAAATACATAAACAGGCACATGCACACAGCAGTCTGCTCTTCTACAGACACGTGTCTCTTATCGGAAGGAGTAATGTTCCCCCCTCAGAGTCAGCTGTATCCCTTCCAAGCATCCAAAGCCCCCTGACGTTAGTGTTTTCAGCATATGCTGAAATACACATGCTGCAGATTGCAAACAGAGTCCCACACCTCCACTCAGCCACTGTGTAACACATGTGACTCGCTGGTATTTTAGTTTGTTTTCCAAGAGTCAACGTCAATTCAATTACAAAGCAGCTGGTCTAAACATTAGCCATTGTTCATTTCTTAACAGAGATATGCTTGCTAGTTATTCTACAAGAAGCTGAGAATAAAATAAACTAGTCCGGACACAGCAAACAGATTTATACATACATATACGCACACACAAATGGAGAGCACTCAACACAGCATCTCTACTTGAACAGTTTGTTTATGTACATCACTAAACTGTAGTTGTCAAAGTGTTTCTTTGTTGGTTTTTTTTTCCTCACTCCTAAATTCAGACTTCCATGTTGTACAGAAGCAGAGCCACACAGACACAACAAGGGCTTCAAAAATCATCTCAGCATATATTCTTACCTTGTCTTGTTTTTGGTAAGTTTGCTTAATAAATGAACGTGTGATTTCATGGAGCTGACGTAACGCTGGCACCACCCACACAAACTGGGGATTATTGTGCTGGGACGACTAGTAGTAGGAAAGGTAGAAACAATTACACATGTGTACATGCTCAACAACAGATTAACTTTCCTTAGACTCCTAGAAGCCTAATGATTTCTATTAATGCCGCTGTTTCAAAACAACAGCTACTAGCTCCGAAGGCTTCAGTTACTTGTTGCTGGTCCCTTTCCAAATGCACGGAAGGTGCCCTTCTTCACTTTCTACAAGTAGCCCTTTGACACACGCATATGCCATTTTGCTATCCTTATTATTAAGCCCAAAGTACCACCTCCTTGCTAGAGAACATGCAAATTAAGTAGACAAAAAGAACTCAGTTGCACCAGGGAGATATGATAACCACCACCTTCCTCAATTACGGGAGATGAAGCAGGCCTGTTAGGGCATAAAAGGGCAAATCCAGTCAAATGATGTTACTTATTGCTAAAGCAAGAATAATAGAAGGAAGAATCTTAAATACTACTGAGGGTTGAGACGAGAAGAAATTTCTGATTGGTGCTGCAAGGAGCCCTCTGATAGGAAGCAAAGGATACTGAAGCTGCATTTTGAAAGAGATCCTACAAAGAATAACCCTCCTACCTCATTGTTAGAACTGCTCATCACTTTTCTGGAAGGCTTCATTTTCTGTAAAGTTTGACCACACAAACCAGTACTGAGGTTGCTTGTTCAGAGAAGTGATGTCTGGTTTAAATACTGACAACAACCAATACCACCTACACCCTTAGAGATTAACGTAACCTGCCCGTAACAGAGCGCGTTCTACTGAAGACTCCCTCATGTATTTGAAAATGATGCCTTAGTATTACATTCCCTCCCCATTTATGTCTTCATTTGTCCTAATGAAGGGAAATAAGGAAATTATGTATTTTTAGAAGTCTGCTGTATGGTTACCCCAATCCCTTCTAGCCTACAATTACAGCTTTCCGTTAGTGTTTCCCACTGCAGTAAGGGCCCTGGCCAGAATGTAATTAAAAGGTATGCAAGAATAGGAAAGCACATGAGAAGATTCAAAAGAAAAAACTACAAGTTTTACAGACATTGAGAACGCAAAGTTTGAAATCCATATTCATAAACACACACACACAAAAGTGTGATCAATATCAAGAAGCAACATACTATGCCTCCTAAACAACTAAAATCCTCTACAGATGCTGCAACACAGACAAAACCTAATTTATCACGAAAGAAAAGAATGAAAAGAGTACAAGCCTTTTTCTTTATTTACAGCATACTTCAGACTGAAAAAAAAAAAAGAGACAAGAACATTCCTGCAGACCTCAAGAAAAACTGCCTGCTAGGTGAAGAGTGCAGGATAGAATATATGCCGTCCTTTAAGCCATGCACATCTCTGCTGCTGCCAGGAAACATCTTAGCACAGGCAGCTGCGGGAATGGCTTCTTTATGTTAGATGAAAAAAAGTAATTAAAACACAAAACTACTATGATTTAAATATTGATTTGCATTTTGAGACTTAATGGTCATGCCAGAACACATGCTTAACTCAAAGAAAACTAATCTAGGCTTTCACATGAAAGGGACAGTTAAAATACTGACATACCTTTATAGTGGGTTCCATTTGCAAATTCTAACCTTGGGCCCATCCTGGTAGTTTCCCATAAATTGATCACTCCTTGTGCTGAAAATTTGCTTAAAACAAAGGCAAGAGACTTACTATGAGTCTCATTGTCAACAAACCGGCTTACACAAAGCCTACCCCTCTCGTGGACTCCCCAAGGTAAGAACTTACAGATGGGACACGCAATTTGTGCATCTTGAAAGAAAGGGCAACATCAAGGCTACGTAACATTTCATTTTGGAAAAGATAAAATAATAAACCAACCCTCTTAATATCCTCTATGCATTTGATGATGTAGCTTCTTTTGATTGCCTCTTTCACTGCATAGGCATCACTGAGGATTGTCAGATGTTCCTCCAAGGCCTGCTGAATAAGACTACATGGTAATGTTGGAAGATGAGCCAGCTCCCAAAGCACCTCCAGAACCTAGAGGAGGAGGAAGTGCAAGATTAGTCAGGACCTAGGAAGTACAGAGACTAGAAACCCCAGGTTTAATAAGAACAAACAAACAAAACACCCAAACCAAAAACATTCACATGCCTTTCCAGTGGTTGTCTCCACCCGAGCTTCTCGACCAATGCGCCCTATCAGGCTCAACAGCTTCTGTCGCACTCTATCACTCTCTGTCTCCCAGCTCTGTATGGCAAAGAAATAACGTTCACTATTACAGTAGCAAGCGCTGTCAGTTTGTTAAGTCTCAAGCGTACACAAAAACACAATTTACAATTCTTTTACTGCAGCAAAATCAAAATACAAACAAGTATGTTTCCACCATGCAAATTTATTTTTGTTACTGGGAGTTACAGTACTAATTTGCCCAACTCTTTTTCAAATATAAACTATAAGACATTAAATGTAATAATAAAATCTCACTTCAAGTACCGTAGCACTGCCTATATAATGTACTTAAAATCTAAGTCAATTAGCAGTACAGTAGCAGATCAGGCTTTTGGGTTAACACAAAAATCAGTACTAAAAGTGTTATTTTATAGCCATTTTTTTATATATATATAAAAAATATAAATGTATTCAAGGCATTTGCCTTTTGGTAGGCTGGACATTTCAGCAATTCTCTTCCTAAGGAGTGTAAATTCCTGTGAAAACTTACCTTTTGGATTAGAACAAACAGATGATTGAGCTGATCAGAGCTAAACTTCACAGCAGCTGCAGCAATAATGGTATGTATGTTTTCAATCACAGTGGAGGATTGTCCCGACTGAAAAGAGGAAGGAAAAACACAAGAAGGTAGGTCTTCATCCCAAATGGGATAGAGAAAAGTCTTCATGTAAGCATTATCCTACTATTCATACTAATGAGAAAGAATAACAGCTTTTGACATGTTAGAAACACAAGGTAAGAATAACCGTCTCTGCTCCTCATTTCACTGCCAGAGAGGTCTTTGGACATAATTCTGAAGCAGGAAAGAACAAGTTGGTCTGCCATTATTACAGCAGCTTCAAGACGCTGCAATGGCACATACCACTGTAAGGTGTGGTGCCAGCAATGCAAACATCACTATTTTTATTGCTCGGTTAAGTTCATGTGTGGGGTGCTCCATCTCTGACACTCTTTGAGGCTTTACACAAAAGTGAGCAATACAGAATCTCCTCCCACACTGATGGGAGCACCATGGTAACAACAGCCAGAAGGGGGGAGGACGTATTGCATTTCATTAAAGAATAAAAGTGAGAGAGCTAGAATCATACTTCAGCTCTACTAAGCATGCAAGACTTGATACCATGCCCGCACATACTGCGGATCTGACAGCGCCCAGTGAGTTTAGTCTAACACTTCAACATTTGGACAGAGAAGAAAACCATTTCCTGCAGCAGAAGATTATGTTTCTGGTCAAAATTTCCACATGTCATTGGCATTAAGCAGTCAAACCACCTTTCCTACACAGCGGTAAGTTGAATATACATAAAGTGAATGTGAAAAGATGACTTGTCAGTCAATTATACACATGTACAGGAAGTTAAATGGGAATTCATACAGTTTGAGCCCACTCTCCTTAAAGTCACACTGTGAGCTGCATTCAAATTTATACCTCCAGCCACAAAAATTAATATCCTTAGGCATGGTCTTTGGTCTAGACAAACACTCCATCACCTATTTCAGGCTGACAATCTCTTATTCCAAGCCAAATATTTTTGCAGCCCCTTAACACTTGTTCCAAAGAACTGAACTTCATCGTAAGATTTAATGGCTGTATTACAAGAAATTGCCAGAACACTTGATTTTAAACGGTAAAGGAAGAAGCAGAAGAAAGCCTTTTGCATTAATTATACTGTTAAAATCTCAACACCTCCACTTTGCAATAAAGAGATGCCTATATTATAAACCAAAAAATCCCACCACTAGAATGTTTGCTTTTGTAAGACAGTCTAAAAGCACCTGCCTACTCCTGGTTGCTTACCTGAATTCGCCAAATTTTAGTGAGCTCGTCTAAAGACAATTTACTGCCCAGCAGTTCAATAATTCCCTTTATACGATCACAGTATTGCGCTTGGTCTATATTACCTATGAATCAAAGAAAGGCAGCTAAATTAATATATTTAAAACAGTATTAGATACATTAAATGCATAAGAATAAACAAGTTATTTTAAAAGGGAGAACAAGTTATCTTCATTTGAAAATTCTTTCTTTACTGTTAACAGACAAATCTATCGGTTCAAAAGAAAAAGAAAAGGCTCTTTCCATTTTTATTCTGTTTTACTTCATACATCTGACAGCAGTTCACACCTACAGGGCCTGACTACTTGGAAAAAACCCCAAAACCTCTTTTGTCTCTTTTCTAGGGGCTACCAATACACAAAGATAAACTGAGAGAAAAAAGCCCAGGTACAGTAGAAGACATCTGCACAGATGTCAAATAGAGGACTAGATGACAGTAGTAGAATTTGCAGGGCTTTCCTTACTCTATTTTGAAGACGTCAAAAACCTTGAACTCCTTTGTTAATAGTGTTCCATTAAAATGTATTCAAAGGGACAGACAAAATTTCTAAATTTAAGACATTCAAAGCGCATGCCAAAAGTCTTTATGAAAGTGCTTACCTTCTAGAGCAATCGACAGGACAGAATTTTCTACTAGCCAATTTAGTAATCTGTCTGTGTCTATTGCATTCTTCACTGACTTGGATACAGTGCTGTCTTCTATTAATTTCGTTACCTAGAAATTGCAAAATGTGAGATTCTAACAACGATTCACACATGCATTATACATGCACACAATGAAATCTATTCAAAAGGCTTACTGCGAAGCTTGAGTGTGAATGCTGAAATATTTTGAGCACAGGTGGTGGTTGGGGTTTGTTGGTTTGGGAGGTTTTTTTGGTTGTTTTGGGTTTTTTTTCTTTGTTTGTTTTTTAATAAGCTGTTTAAAGCAAATTCCTAACAAGAAACACCTCCTTGTCATCAGTCTCTGATGCAGTAGATTCTTATTCCCAGGGTTACACAGAAAGGCTGGCCTGGGCTGCCAGGTATATTTCTACAGATATACCAGAAGTAGGTTCTCTCAGGCTTCTGCTTGTTACACTCAAATCAGTGTCCTATTTTTTTATCCAATACAGAACTGATACAGGCTCCTCACTCTAGAGAGAAAGAGTAAATTTCTGCTAAAGCCTTCAAAAGCCGCACTTGTATAACTTCACCGAGGATACATGGCATTTATGATTAAGAACCAAACAGCAATGAGGTTTACCATCTCAATTTTCCCATAAATAAAAAAGCAAAAAGCACAAAAGAGGGACTCTAAAACACCCTACGGTGTCTACATACTAAAAAAATTGCCTTTTTTTAGGACACTTAAATTGTACAAGTTCTGGAAGGAAGAGATGAATGAACAACTCTGTACTTAAACCACAACTCCCATGAAAAATAAACTGTTTTCTTCTTCTACTTATATGTAAGATTCTATCACAAAGAGCCCTGGTCCATAAACTCCAGCTCCTAGGTGCTACTGCAGTGTCCATGTACAACCATAATAAAAAAATACAATTATATAGTGTAATGATCTAACTGGACTGAGACACGAATCTGGGATTAAGTCCCATTTGCTTTTTTTCCCCCTTTTCTCTCAATGAGAGAAGGAGAGAAAAGGGATATCGAGAGAAAAGGGATATCCCACAGGATGCTCTGAATTATCAGGGTTATCTCAGAGTGAATATGCAATGAATACCATTGCTTATAAATCAATCTGAAATTGCAGTTCTTTGAAAAGGTTCAAACTATGCCTGGTTGTTTTCTAATTGGGAGGCCACGGTCTTTGCAGTGGTTACTAATATTACAAACAACTCTTCCCATATTAACTTGTTTGCTATTTATTACAAACTAAGCTTTTGCTAAGGCAACATAATTTGTCAGGAAATATTGTGCCATCTCTTTAAGGCTGTGGTTTCAGCGATTACTAACAACCCATCCCACCTACACACATGCGCATGTACACACACAAAAAGCAAACCTACTTCTTTGAGGGAATTCATTTTTGCACTGAAGTGAGGAGATTTTAACATGCGCAACAGAATGTCCAGCCGTAAGTCATCTACCGCAGTTACCAAATCAGGTTGGAAGCGCATACACAGCAGTTTGATACCAGACAAGAGCTCAGGGATACTGACTAGTCTCTGTTTAAAACAAACAACAAAAAAGGACACATAGAAGCATTGCTATTTTTGCTATTCTGCTTCAGACTTCAATGATTCACAAAGAGTACGTTTAGTGATCCAATACAGACTGTTTAATCTATGAAATGCAGTACCATGTACATCTGAAAGTATTACTTGTACACTAGAAATTCTAAGACAATAAAACCTTTGGTTAAAGCGGACTCTTCTGCTACAGATTTGGTACACTAAATTGCTCCTCTGTAGTTACACAACCCACGCATACTTTACAATTAATAATTTAAGGCTAAGTCAACACTCAAAAATTTAACAGAACTGAATGCCAAATTCAAAGTAATACAGGAAGCAGTCACACATTACTTGGACATTTCATCAACAATTACCAAATTCTCAGAATCAAACAGCTAACGCAACAGTCGTATGCACACAAGTTATAAGAATTTAACAGGCTGCAAGATAGTAAGCATCTTCAAATCTGTTAGAGAAGTGAGCATTCAGCACGCTGCAGAAGGGGACCAACAAAAACATATTTGATAGCAACAGTGGCAAAATATTTTAAGAAGGGTTGTAACATCAGATATGTACTGAAAAGGGTATTGAATGGAATCGGGTAAATGTATTTTGTTCTATGTCATTCAGTCAGAATTCAGAACAGGCTGTATTTTTGCCAGTGAAAATAAAGCTATTGTTCTAGTCTACATTGCCAGCATTTCCAAGATACACAGTAAGTTCTTCCTAAATATTTAATATATAAAACATTACCTTGTCTTTCAAGTCCTTTTCTTCTACATTCTGTACATATTTAATCATTTTATGAATGACTGGATCCAGCATGGGCTAAAGAACGTGAGAAAAGGCAGGCAAATCATTATGTTTCCTGAAATCAATTACATTACTCAGAAGATCTTGCTGCAGCAAAATTAAATACTTAGCAGAAAGCTCACAATTATCTTAGACATAAAGCAACGTCTATAACATACATAAAGCTATCCTGCTAGGTATGTCCAGGAAAAGAAGCAATTAGAGGAAGAGGCCATTTCAGACCATCTTAATACACGTTTGCAAAAAAAAAGACAGACCCTTCAAAATGCATCAGTTATTAGATGCATGTGCCTCTCTGACTCCCAGTGGCTTCTAAACTACCTTCTCTTCAAATAAAAACTTTCAGTCACTTATTAAATTGATAGTTTTTGTTAGTGAGTGCAGGTGTGAAGCCTGGAGTACATTTGCATGTACAAATATATCATGGTGAATTTTTTTTCCTGTACCACAATTTTTCCAGTGTAAACTCTCATATCCACGTGCTTGAACTCAGCCAGAAAACTAAATTTAAAACAAAATCTATCCATCAAGCTAGATTCTTTTCCCACATGCTTTACACTGAGGAAGCTTACTAACGGCAGTGGCAAAGCTTCTCGCTGTTGCAGAAGTAGGTAAGTGACTACAGAGCACTGTGCTTAGAAAAGGAATATGAACATTGTCTGAGCCCTCTATCCATCACCCTCAGGATGCTCAAAATGATTCTTGTACTTTATGCAAAGTGAGTTTTGAAGGCTTTTCGAATTAGTCACCAGTTTCACACCAACACAGTTGTAAACTAATTTTCAGTCCTCTGGTTTTTCAAATTCCTACAATAAAAAGAACAGGTTCTCATGTAGTTGTCTTTCTGATACCACACTGACCAAGATCTACTTTAACAGAGAGCTCCTCCTAAATTTGAGCAAACTACTACGATCATGTTTCAAGGCTTTACTGTTTGCTGAAAAGAACTCATAACAAAGGCATTTTACCTGTACTACAGAAGAGTTAAGATATTCTGCACAAACTCCAAATGGTTGAACCAATGCAGAGATTGCCTGAAAGAAATACAGCAAGTATTTAGGTGCACATAAGAGATTTTTTCAGAGCTATACCTTAAAAGGCAAATGAAGGTGAGTAAGTACTATTTATCTCATACAACAAGTTCCAGTCATTTGCTACAAATTGATTTTGGTGTGCAACTCCTTTACAAAAACACATGGTTCAGGAAAGAGACTTACTCTACGGCATACAGTATGTGTTATATATTTTTGCCTGAAATAAAAAGTGCCTTCCCAGTTTTCACTAATCTTGGTACTCTCATCATTCTGTTCTGTCTTCTCTGTCTAATCCTGTCTCAGTCACAGAAGTAAATGGATGAAAAGGGACACATCACATTTTGGTTGCTCTCTACAGAAATGAGAGGTGCGAATGCAAGATTTAAGATTAAAGCCATATGACAAATTTCTTCCCCAAAAGCATTAAGTGGGAGAAAGCTTTTGTAAGTGTGTCATATACATGTCAAGATTTCTTCAATGCATGATTATATTTTTTAATTTACTTTATACCCAAACTATATACCTATACTACCCAAACTATTCTATGATTTTCAAGTGATATCTATCATCAAGAAATTAAACATATAAAGACATTTGTTTGCCAATAATTAATATCAAAATTGGTTTATTCTCACACTGAATCAAGAATTGTGAAATTGAGCGTGCACCACTGCAATCAAAGGCCTAAATTAGGTGATGCTGAACCAGACTTCCTTCCTAGGCAAGGAGTTATTAGTCATTAAACAAAGTCAAAGTTTCTATTGCAGTATCAGGATTTAAATAGAGTTTCCTTATTCTTCTGTCATGCTCGTATAAGAACTTATCTCTTTATAAAGTAGCACGTATCAATACCCCAAGAAAAGAAGTTAAATCTCTCTAAATGGCACTTCACTGAAAGCAGACTGATTTTATACTGAGGGACCAGATTCTAAATGATATGGTTTTCCCTTAGCCTCCTTGTTCTTCAAAGCTTGAAAGATTA
Source organism: Phoenicopterus ruber ruber (assembly GCA_009819775.1). Lineage (NCBI taxonomy): Eukaryota > Metazoa > Chordata > Aves > Phoenicopteriformes > Phoenicopteridae > Phoenicopterus > Phoenicopterus ruber. Next base: position 6,184,598 of record CM020222.1, on the reverse strand, counting down.
TGAAGCCTCCTGAATATAGGTTAGAAAGCTAAAACTAATCAAGTTAGGCTTGGTCACCTAAAATAGTTTAGAACTGTTGAACCAGTCAGTTTTTAGACATAGCTTTTGAAAAGTTGCTTAGGATGAGACAGTGTCTGTTATCCTAAAGATTTTTTTCTGTAAACTATGATTTCTATAATAAATGACAGAAGTCAATTCACTTGCAGCTAAATGTAGCTACAGTTGAAGCAAACAGAAAACCAGGGACATACTGGTGAATATACAGTGAAACTAGACTGATGGATGTCTAACTGGAAGGCTGAATGTTAGCCAGAAAGGTACACTAACCCTTCCTCTTTCCTGTGATGTCTCAAAAGCTCTTTAGTCAGGATTCTTACGCACCACCTCATTTGACCTCCAGTCTGACAGCACTTCTCCAGGGCTCTGCGGGAGTGTTGCTCTGGTATCAAAACAAAGGCAAGAGCACTGCCAAGAGGGACGCTACTGGTTCTACATGAAGTGTGTAATGGAAAGGGAGAAGTCTCGTGACAGAAGATGAACTTACCCCAAGTTCAATATCTTCTGAATTGAGTTTGGACTGAATTGCTGAAAATCCACCCAACTCTGCAAACTGAAATCATCAGTATTATGTTAGTGAACTAGATAGTGAACTAGAGTATTTGATCTTTTAAATAAGCTATTATAGAAAATACTCCATTGACAGTTCCTGGGATGCCAACAAGTATCCTTTACTGTGGAACATCACATTCAACATACACTTTACATTTTCATGGGAATTCTGGGGCACACTGCGGAATGCAATACAATTATACCTGGTACCAGTTTAAACATCAAGCTAGAAACGCTGTCTTGGGTAAAAATGGATACAGGGAAGAAAGCTAGACCACATATAGCAACAGCTGACTGGCCTAGCACGTTTGACTGGGAAACATCACTGCAGCCTAAGCTGAGCTCTCGACTTCCTTTAGTCATAGCCATCATGTTAGGGTAAAGGTGCTCAAGAGAGGAGGCAGCAACTCAACAAGATGTATTTAACAAGGCCCTTTCCCCAAACACAGGCAGGATTAAAATCTTAAACTATTTTTTTGTGGTTGTCACAAAAGTGAAGAGTAGAAAAACAAGTTGGGGGGGCAGGGGGGGGGAGGAAGAAGAGATTATCTCTAAAGACCAATGAATTCAAGTGACAAATAACAATTCTGCTTGGTTTACATTTACCTACCCTGTTTACCAGATCCACCAGCCACCCATGAGGTTCCTTGAACAATTAAAACATTAACAAATTAGTAGATTAGTAGCTGCAACAATCAATGCTAAACATTTGTCTTCTGAAAGAGAGATTTGGACAGACACATCCAGCCCATTAACCCACACCCCAAATGCACGCACTATTATTTCAAAGAAAACAGCAACGTGTTTGTAACAGCTCCTTTACTAAGCGTGTAGCTGGAGCTCTGGGAGGTTCTCACTAGCATCATCCTTTTTTGGACTCCGCTTGACATCACTGACCATGTGCTGTGGCAACAGTACGCACTGTGGTTGCTGACTCACAAGCAACTATATTTATAGCACATTAGCAGTGTGGAACATTACTAAAGAACCTTTCCCAACGCAGCAGACGTAGAATTTTCTTTCTATGGCCACAAACTTGTTTCCTGAGGGAGAGATCAACTTCACTGATGCTTTTTTAGACCCACCCATCTGGAACAACTGTGACAAGACAGTGCAAACCTCAAAAACTGCCTCCTTGCCAGCATGTCTGACTTGAAGATATCCTATCCTTGCCTGTCAGAAAGGCATGAATTCTCTGCTAGAACTGTACACTTTGAGTTATTCTGGTTATTTCATGTTCAACAGCCAAAACAGATGTCAGTCCTTAGATACAACAGACCTACCCGTCTGACTGTTGTGATACTTCAGACATGAAAGCACACCAATTTCTAAATCCAGCCTCTAATAGAGAACTGGGACAATTTGAGAGGACAAATTTGCTTCTACAGACCAACATATACTGAAGATCTATTTGCTGTAAATTCTGGTGACACATTTAAGCTTTCTTGTGTTATAAATACCTGCTAATCAAACAATCTTTTCTGAAACAAACGCATCTACCCTAAAAATAGGTTTTAGGGTATGGTCGTGCTCACCTTCTGAAAAGTGGATATGGGCGAGACAGCATGCATGTTCCCTTCCCCGAAGACTTCTGCCCAGTTTCTCTGGCATACCTTCATTCGATTCTTGAAATGATATTCATTGTCGGGGTTAAATGCCTTGAAAGAAAAGCCCATGGCAATGAACAGCATGGCTTATGCCAGTCTCAAAACTTATCTTGATGATATTTGACTTTTTCAGTTGAGCATTCTCCTGGTTGACAGTTAAAGATCTAGCAAAAAATAAAGTTTAACAGAAGACCCCTGCTCCTGCCTCTCAGTTCTCACTGTATGAAAGCATTCTGAAGCTTCCATTCTGTATAGACAATATCCAATACCCATGTGAGCCAGATATCAGTATAAAGGGGGAGATGAACTTGAAGTACCAGTTTTAAAAAATAAACAGTGAAAATCACAGCAGATGTGATTTATTTTATTTTTTTTTTTTTTGAGCGCGCCAGTTTTCAGGAGTTTTGAACAGGATTCACCCTTTACGAATTGCATACTGGATGTTAAAAATCTGCAGCAAGCAATGGCTGCAGATTGTAAGACAATACGTTACAACTTAAATAGAGAAAGCATCAGCAGCATAAATATGAAATGCCAAATACTCAAATATCAGAAACTGCATCAGAGAGTCAAATACCATTGTAAGTACACCGAGCAGGCCCACAGGAATAGGATCTTGTTTTACTCTTTCTGCAACCAGGTCCACTAGCAGCATAAGCATGTTGTATATTCCTTCATGGATTTCAGTTCCCCATTTGTGAACAGCACTAGATGTCAACAACTGAAAAAAAAGAAAGTCATGTTTTGAAGTTTGAGCACAATCACAAAACAGGAGAAATTTATCAACCCCTGAGACTGTTTTCAAAGCAATTTTTCCTCAGAGTGTACTAGTCACTGTCTGGTGTGTTTTTCAGATGCTCTTCCTGCACTAATGGCTTAAGAGTTAATTAAATTTGTAATTTCATTGAAGAACACCTTAAATCACAGTTTATGACAGAAGATTAAACGTAGCAAACTGTTTTCCATTGCCACGCACTAGTAAAGGCTGTAACCTTTGCAAAGAACAACTAATATGAAACTAATTTGTTTGCAGATTGAACATACAACTATTAAGTCTTCAAGTAGGCGTGCCACAAAGCTGCACTGATTCAGCTGTAATAACCATTTACCAGTTCACACTTTTTGAGCAGTTTCTATTGGAAAACAAAGAACATGTACCACGAAGAGAGAGGTATTTAACGCTGCTTTCCCACCTACTGAAACTTGTTCATTAAATCTGGTCTAATGTGGTTGTTTATGAAGGACATTAAGCTTCCATCTGCAAATTTCTGCTAGCTGTGTCTGAACATAAGCCGTTAAAAAGCTTAATACTTTAAATACAATTACTTTTTGTATCAATTTAAGAAATAACAGTGTTTTTTGCAAATATTTCAGCAGATTGTAATTCAGCACCTTCTGAACTTAGATTTCTACAGATCATCCTTCTGGAGGAGCAATCCACACTGTTTATTTAATATGCAAAAAAATACCAAGTGATTTAAAAGCATTATATGTAAAGTTATTACTCTAATAGCTAAATGGAAAAAGCATTTTTCCCTTAAATTTCTATTTTCCTTAAATATACTTATATTCTCGGTATTTTAAGATTAGGACTGAGTACTTTTTTAAAAGGTGTACATAGGTTTTTATACACATGGTCTAAAAACTAGGCAAGAAATTTAGGCAGTATCCCAAATGGATGGAATAGTGGGAAGTAAACTGGTTTGGGGAGCTCTGTAGAGAAAATTCACAATAACCCAGAGAAGAACAGCCAGAGAGGCACATTAGGCGTTAAGCACTGAGAGGAATGACAAATTCTAAACAGATCATGCAACGAGGTAAGAAAGAATTTAGCAACTATCCAAAGAAGGAGCAGAAAGAATAGAGTTAAAGGAAATCTGATTCTGAACTTGCCATTAATGGCTGTATCCAAAGGTCTTTAAACCTGTCTGTAGGCTCCACTAATTACTACAGAGGTCTTCACTTATGGAAGAAAAACAAGCAAAGCTACGTGCCAGAATTGGCCAGAGTTGCAGAACTAGGTCTTTGTATGATTTTAATCTAAATCTATGTATGATTTTAATCTAGGAAAATAATCTGACTATGATTTTAATCTAAGAACATACTCACTAGTTACCATAGTTTCTGAAGTCTGGATTACAAGACACTATTTCCACCATGAACAACGTAAAGAAACACTGAATTGGACTACTGTACCTACTTACCTTTTTAAATGCTTCAGGCATGCATCTGTCCATAAATCTCTTACAATTCTCATCAGAATCAGAAAGACCTTTACAGAAAGAAGAATGCTTTTTAAAAGTATTTAAAAAAAAATACCTTTTAAGATTACTTCAGGGAGCTGGTTGCAAGTTCTTGGGAACACCAACCCAAACCAGCAGTAATAAATGTGCTACTGTTCATTCATAACTAACATGCTTTTTCAGCCACAAAAAAAAGTGAGTCAAGAGAACTTGCCTTTTAGAAATAAGAAGTTTCCCAATGTTCCATCTTTTACAACTTCTTCAAGCATTATTAGCACCGTAAGTATTTCTCCCTTCAAAGCTTCTAACTTATACTAACTTCAGAACATTTCTGATGCTTCACAGCCTCCACCCAAAACCAAATCTAAGTACACCCTTTTAACACAGGTTAGAAACAAGGAAGCAAACCAGAACCACTTAACAACTTCCATTCTTCCAACAGAGTGTAACTTCTTTTTAGTCTGCCATCGTGCATGATGGAAAAACTATCTTGCACTCTTATTATATACCAGTTGTTGGGCATGATGCCTCCACAACACTCTTAGCCCCAGCCAAAGTACTGAATACAGAAAAGTCAAATTCAGGTCTAATGCAGTACAAGCATTTCACTAGGGAAAAACAACCAGTTATACAAGCGTGGTACAGCACGGATTTAGATGACAGCTTGTTTTTACAAATGGAAAATAACCAGCACAATGAAAAAAAGAGTCAGTAATTCTGCTCTGAAAAACAGTAATTCCTACAATCATTAGAACATAAAGAAACACATGATCTACTTTTTTAAAAAGCTTAAGTAAACGAATTAGTTTAGGGAGAAAAAAAAAAGATACCGACATTCTTTTTACAGCATTGGGTAGAATAGTTTGCTGTTAACCACTTCCACAGAGATGTGATCATTCTGCAGGGTGCTAAGTAAACAACTGCAAGATTAATACGAAAGACATAACTGCCCACCATGCTGTCTATGAAATCCTTTGAACAGATAATCTTTACGGGCATAGAAAGAGAACTTACCTAGTCTCGCTAGGTAGGTGGATGCGATTAGGCACTTGCCTAGAGACTCCTCCCGCTTATAGGGTATGGACCAGTGATCTGTTAAAACTCTGCTCTCCAGTTCATACAAGTTAGTTGTTGGAAACTCAATACCTTCACCAGAGCAATTCCCATTTTCATCATTTTTCTGTGAATAAAAAGGAAGTTCAAGTGAAACAATTTTTTTCTCTCTCTCTCCGAGACACTTTAAAGGATTTAGTAGCTTCAAAAAAAGCGGCTGTGCTTATAACAACCATGTCAAATTCTCAACAACCCTGAGGCTGCTTGTGTTTTTCAAAGTAGAATTTAATATTTCAATTTGAATTGAAGGGACTGCATACCTTTATATATTTCGTGTAGGTGATAACTACTATGTTTACATAACTAATTGCTAACTAATTGCCTATTTAAGTAGCAAATCTTGTTCCTTAGCATATCAGATCCTAGAGTCAAGTGATAAGTACTTCCAGTCCCTGTGAGACTCTAGATTACAAACCTTCATCTTCACATTAATCCTCTGTTCAACAACTGCTGTAGAATATGGAACAGTTTATTCTAAGGGAGGCCAATCACCCTCTCACCCCATCACATTAAGAAACACAAGAGACTAATCCAGTACATCGGGATTATCATTTTTTACTAGCTAATTATCTAAAGAAAAATCTACACCTCAAATATAGTTGTCCAACAAGGAAACTACAACTGTCCTTCTCCTGAAGTCAAAAGGAGCTACTGGAAAATGTTCTGGAAGGCAAACAGGGAAAAAGCAAGCAGATGCCTGCAGCTCAGCTTTCCAGGCTTCCTTGCGAGTGCCACTAAACAGCAGCTATTTCTGCGTACAGGCAGAGCACAGAATTAGCCCCATGTTCTTTACTAAGTGCCATATGAGGTAAGTGCCTCAGTAGCGCCAAATGACAGAGTAGACAAGTTATCCATTTATTTTATTTTGTTTATTTTTTAACCTCATATAAACGCTAGCTACCCACTGTGTCAGGGAGTTCACATGGACTAACTTTCCCCGCCTCCACAAGAGCGGACAACTCAAGCAGGAGAACGGACAGAGTGTCTGGATCAGGCCTGGCAGCAACCAGGAGCAACTGTCAGAGACAGAGGAAAACACAAGTGCAGTGATGGTAACAAGATCCCCCTGAGAGAGAAGCCAGGGACATGTAGGGAGGAAGGACAAGCAGGAAACACGTTCAAGAGTAAAAAACACTGTCAGGAAAGCGAACGAACAAATAGAAAGGAATAAGCCAAAAGAAAGCACTGAACTCAGGAGGACACAGTATACAAAGAATGAAATCAATGTATGCAGACAAGTGTGCTTCCAGATCTCTCACTGCACTTGCTATTTGCAGGATTAGACCTGTTTATTAAAAAGTAAATGTGTCATGTTCACTTTCATAAAGATTCAAAATAGTCCTCAGTTAGTCATTAAGGGAAGTTGTACTTTAACAGCCCTGAATATCAACTTCTGAAACTATTCGTCTGATCCAGTACTGTGCATGGAAGTCTAACGTAATTCACATCTAGCAAATCATGCCCTGTTTAAAGACTTCAGGTTTTGGAGAAGAGATGTTTGAAGGTCTAAATGAAAAGACACTGAAAGCATTTAAAAGCAAAAGTTTTCTAGGAAATACCCTGTTGTATTGATTAAACAACCAACAGTTAAGTTTACAGCTTTTGTAAAGGACACTCATCCAGAACACAAATCCATTTCCTGTAGAAAATAAAGGTGCAGTTACAAAGAAAGCCCTTACGGTAACAGTACGGGGTACAACGATTAGTCTAATACAGGCAGATTGAGTATCATATAAACACTCAATTGCTAGGTCCCACATTTCAGTACAGCCTGGAATTGTAGCAAAAGCAAGCAACATTTCAATAAATGATTACAGTAACTGAGCTACGGTTGCTCCATTCCCTGGAGGAAAGTGTCCACATTAAATAAAAACATCCATTGCTAAGGCTAGTTTAAGAGGTGCAGCCTAATAAGTGCAGACCTTCAACTGTTGCTGAAAAACTCCACCTGTTGTTCTGCTTCTCCATCTGCATCTAAGCAATGCTGCTCTCTATTTACCTCTTTCCACACAAGCGATTGTCAGTGTCCGTAATAGGGAAATTCATAAGGAAAGAGTGAAATAACACATTGTATTGGGTTTGCATGGCAAGGTTTTGGTAGCAGGTGGGCTACAGGGGTGGCTTCTGTGAGAAGCTGCCAGAGGCTTCCCCTGTGTCCAACAGAGCCAATGCCAGCTGGCTCCAAGATGGACCCACTGCTGGCCAAGGCCGAGCCCATCAGCAATGGTGGTAGCACCTCTGGGGTAACAGAGTTAAGAAGGGGAAAAAACCTGCTGCGGAAAAACAGCAGTGGAGAGAGGAGTGAGATGTGAGAGCAACAACTCTGCAGACACCAAGGTCAGTGAAGAGGAGGGGCAGGAGGTGCTCCAGGCGCCAGAGCAGAGATTCCCCTGCAGCCCGTGGTGCAGCTCATGGTGAGGCAGGCTGTCCCCCTGCAGCCCGTGGAGGTCCACGGTGGAGCAGATCTCCACCTGCATCCCATGGAAGTTAATGGTGGAGCAGATATCCACCTGCAGCCCATGGAGGACCCCATGCCAGAGCAGGTGGATGCCTGAAGGAGGCTGTGACCCCATGGGAAGCCCATGCTGGAGCAGGCTCCTGGCAGGACCTGTGGCCCCGGGGAGAGAGGAGCCCAGGCTGGAGCAGGTTTGCTGGCAGGACTTGTGACCCCACGGGGGACCCACGCTGGAGCCGTCTGTTCCTGAAGGACTGCACCCCGTGGGAGGGACGCACGCTGGAGCAGTTCGTGAAGAACTGCAGCCTGTGGAAAGGGCTCATGTTGGAGAAGTCCATGGAGGACTGTCTCCCGTGGGAGGGACCCCACGCTGGAGCAGTTCACGGAGAACTGTAGCCCATGGAAAGGACTCACGCTGGAGAAGTTCGTGGAGGACTGTCTCCCGTGGGAGGAACCCCATGCTGGAGCAGGGGCAGAGTGTGAGGAGTCCTCCCCCTGCGGAGGAAGGAGTGGCAGAGATGACGTGTGATGAACTGACCGCAACCCCCATTCCCCGTCCCCCTGTGCCATTCAGGGGGGAGGAGGGAGAGGAATCGGGAGTGAAGTTGAGCCCAGGAAGAAAGGAGGAGGGGGGGAAGGTGTTTTTAAGACTTGGTTTTATTTTCTCATTATCCTACTCTGACTTGATTGGCAATAAATTAATTTTTCCCCAAGTCAAGTCTGCCCGTGACGGTAACTGCTGAGTGATCTCCCTGTCCTTATCTCGGCCCACGAGCCTTTCGTTATATTTTCTCTCTCCTGCCCAGCTGAGGAGGGAAGTGATAGAGCAGCTTTGGTGGGCACCGGGCATCCAGCCAGGGTCAACCCACCACACACACGTTCTTCACTGTACACTCAGCTCCCACAAATAAGGGCATTATCATAAACTGCGCTAAGGATACATCTGGCCTATTGCTGGAGTCCACCAACAATGTAGTGAAAAGATGTTTTTTTTACACAAGAAATAACAACGGGTGCAGTACTGGGAATATTGCCCTAATAACAAAGGGAGCTACTTGCACTGAAGGAGCACATATTTGGCACATTCCACTAATTAGAGACAACAAGTCTTCTTGCTTGTTGGTTTTCTGCTACTAAAACCCTGCCCAGAAAATGTCAAGTTTATTTATTAATTTTAGAACATATCACATACAAGTAGCTTCACAGCTACTGTGAAACCTGCAACAGTCTCAAATAAATGCCCAGGCAGTTTAAAACTCAAACTCCCCTTCAAATCATTAATAAATTCAATACCCTGCATTTTTGAAGATTACTGCTATGTTCAATTTATATTACTGGAGACTGATTCTCGTTTGTTACAATATCTCTAGAACGAGTAATAGTCTCTTTAAAGACATTTGCTGCTCTTTGGTAATTAGTGTCTTTCTGTACAAAAAAAAAAAACCCAAACCCAAACTGTTCACCATCTGACTTTTAAATTGAGTTGTGTACTGCTCTTTAAAGTGAGGGGTTTATTAACAGCAGCTAGCAGCTGCTGTAGCAAGGTGCGATGCCAGCTCAGCTCTTGCATAATGTTGTTATGTTGGCTCACTAACCAACACAGGCTGAAAATCTTACTTGCTCCGTTGACATTCACAGCTGCAACACATCACAGCTCTGAACAGGTAGCCCCAATTAACACTTTGTAACTGAGGAGCTAGGAATTGTCGCTACAGAATCTACTTACATGGGTCCACAGGTCAAATAAAAGCTTTTAAAGCAACAGTATGCTATACCTGAAAGTAAATAGTATACACGGCCATGTCAGCTGCCCAAAAAGTGGTTTTCTGGGTCTCTTTTGGGGGGAATTACATTTTTTTTTTTTCCAATATATGCAGAAACTCCCTCCCTCCCCTCAAATAGGTAACTTAAGAACGGTGTCTGCCAGTTGAGGATGACCTAAATCAGGACTATGCAATTCTGGCTGAACAGACTTAATACTGGACTGGCATCTGACACGTTAAGGATTTGTAGGGATATTCTCCAACAACAGAACAGTAAAAAGCAAAGAAACTATTCCTGGCAGCCAACAGGTCAACCAAAGATAAACCGTTTAAAAGTCTGTAAGAATCATCTGTTTTCTGAGAGGAAATCATGGTGCACATCACACATCCTGTGACTATTCTCCCTCCTGCAGCTGAAATCTTGAGACCAAAACACATTTGCTGGCAAATCTTTTCCATGCCTTCTGATATATCTCTTATTACACGAGAGCCCTGAGGATCCCCCCATTCTAACAGCGTTACTTGACTCTTTTGGCTTATTTTCGAGGTGTGAAAACGCAGTTATGTTCAAACATACACACACAGGCTCCCAAGAGAAATATCCTCACATGAACAGTCTCCAGCACCGATTCAAGATTCTCAATCTGGGGACCTGGCACCTCCCAGAGTTGGTGCAAGGCTGGATAAACAAAAATTGTTAAATCTCTGATCAATAAAGCATTGCTTAAGTCTGTAGTATAAAACCTCCCATGGAAGACTAACACAGAACAAAGATTAGCCCTCACACAAAAAGTGAAACATAAATTAACTTTAATTGCCAAAAGGTCCCTGTTCAAAGCTTCAAAATGTATTTGTGCAGTATTCAGTTAATTAACTCGTCAAACACTGTTTAGCTAAAGCCACTGACATTTACCATACCGGTCGCTTTACATAAAATAACAAGGAGTTTAACAAGTGTTTTGATGCTAATTGGCAGTCTTAGTAATGAAATTCCAGTCAAATTATAATTTAAATTTGTTAATTTGATTTTGATAGAAGGTTACCAACTAAATTTGTTAACACCAGAGCTAAGTCACATTATGTGCTCTTGCATCTAATGTAACTTACGAAACAACCCCAAAGTCATGTTTCCTTCAACAAGCAACAGGATCAGACTTTCTAAGATACCAGCAGACTACACAGCTCCCTTCACCCCCTTTCCTCTCTAATAAGGGATTTTCACAAAATGACCACCATTCTATAGCCAAGAAAACAGATTTTTGATGCTTCACTGTACCATTTTAAAAAACCCCCCAAAAACAACAAAAAACCCACCAAAAAACCCAAACAAAACCAAAACCAAACCACACACCACAACTTATTTTGTTACTATCTACCTACAAACAGGACCTAATTTAATTGCTCTGAAAAGCAGTAATGAAAAAAAAAAAATGCTTAAAGCCAGAATTAGAAGCCAAAAACTCTAGGTCCACTTTTCAGTTTTTATCACAGACATACTCCGCAATAACGAAGAAACCAATTTTTCAGTGTTTCAGCTTCCCTAGCTGTAAAGTGTCACCGGTGGTACTTCCCTCTGCCACAGCATGCTGATGCACCCTTCACTAGGGTTTGCAAAGTACTGCAAGATGCTCAGGCGGCGGCAGTGTAAGAGAGACATCAAATACCCATACAGACAGACAGCATTTCTCTGCTCTCCGATCCATTGTGTCCATCAGTTTGCGGGAGAAGCTCTGAATCCTGAAGTCATGACTCGACAGTCCCTCTATCTGCCAGACTACTGATTAAAGCAGCTTTTACTTTCACGCCTGGATGTCAATTCTTTTTTCTTTTAATAAACTCCTAAAAGGAGTATATTCTGTTACCTAGAACTGAATCACTGGGGTAAGAATTAAAAGGCTTTCAAATAAATCAAAGCTGCTACCTTGCACTTACACTTGAACACACTAAGCACGATGTATTGAACGTTTAAAAAATTTTTTACATTTTCATACCTGTAACCTACTTGGTTTTTTATAAACTGGTACTCCAGGAGCTCAAAGAGCTTCTTTAAACTCATGTTAACAGGCAGATGTGGGAACAAAATTGAAGAGTATTTCCCAGTTGCCTGTTCTTGCCATCAGATCAAACTCATTCAAGCCACATTGTTAAGAGCAAGCTTGGTATCCTGGTACGAATATGACAATATTAGTAAGCCTCAGAAAATGGTGTCATCTATGGAATTTCCACGTTATGTTTCTTATTTGGCAATGAGAAAACCCACTGTGATTTCCTAAATGTTTTAGTGACGAACAGACATTTATTTGCAAAGTATAGTAACAGTTTTTAACTGTTGTAAGTCCTAAACAGATGCAGCATCTTGCCCTTGCATTTTCATCCACAGGAGAATACCCAGATGCAAAATTTCTGAGTACATCAATAGATAGGAATGCTTTTTGTTATTTATGTTCTGCTAAGAGAAAGTAAGCTTGTTGGGGAGATATGTGGATGTTTGGTTCTATTCTTTTTGCATAGAAATTAAGCTCGTTAGTTGAAGTTTTTACTATACACTACTTTACACAAGCAAATGCAGTCTTGTCATAAGAACAAATACTAGTATTTCATCATGTTAATATAAAAGAATCATACCAGTCTATCATTAAAGAAAAATAAATCCTGTGTTACAGACTCCACCTAACGGAAGCTGATTTGGACTCTCACCTCACCATAAAGACGTCCTAAGAAAATTCCGATTTATTTAATGAATGTGCTCACAGAAAGTTTTGGACGCTGACCTTAACTGAGAGTAGTATGAGTGCACTATCAAGAATGCATGGTTAGACTAAACCCTTCTTAGTAAGGGATTATAATAAAATCAACCACAAAAACCCCATGGCTCCTGCCTCTCGCCCCCATCTCTCACAACCAAGAACTGTGTAAGACTGGCAATAAGAACACAATATGAATTTGAAAAATAAAAATAAATTCAGCAAAGCTAGAAACTAACTAGGATTTTCTAAAAACATTGCTTGTACCGGTCTCCCTGATTTCCAGGGTGATGGTGTGATGTTACTAAGCAATATTCCCCAATGTACTTGCCGAGTTGTTCAGAGATAAACACAGTACTAAGCGTTACAGCAAAACAAAATAATTGAGGCTCTGTAAAAAAATCACATTTCAATTAAAAGATCCATTTAACCTAACAAAAAAAGACTATCTTTGCCCTTTTATACTACTATTACCATAGTATTCAGTGAAATCTGAGGCAGACAAATTCGTTACCACCACTTTTGGCAATGCATTTTAAAGTTTGATAACTAGTTGTAGGCAAGGGAGAGGTCACAGAAAGCACTGTTAAGAATGCCATTCATAAGGAACTAAGGGAAACACACTTATCCTGCATGCGTTTTCAGTATTGTCTGTGGATATATCTAAAAAACTTACTCCATTAGCCTAACTACAAACAGCCAGACTCTGAGTTGATACCATTATTCCTCCCAACCCTTGTATTTTCATAAGCACAAAACCCCACGCTTATTTCCAAATAACTCAAAATAACTTTGTGTGGTATCAGATAAACATTGTGCTTTAATACAATAAAACAATGAATCACAGATGCTTAGCATTTCAGTACTTAAAATTAAGTCAATACTTCTATCTCCCTTTGCCAAAACACCAGGCATTAATAGAGAAGTGCTACAGAAACTCTAGATAAAGTATTTATTATAACATTTTAGTGACCAAAGGTCAGGCTCTGGAAGGGAGAATTAATTCAATAACACTGCTAAACACTCATCTGTACTTCCGTTCTACGGATACATACCGATGGGTAGTGAGACAGAAACTAGAACTGACAAAGCAGCTGACAATGAGTTTGAAATCAAGTTCTACAATGTATAATTACAAAATTGTGATTAACTAATTTGAAAAAATCTTTAAATGCCTCTCAAGAGGCATCAGAACAAGAGAAGCCAGAACTGCTGTAAAGTAGTGAGCAGGAAGATCAAGTGGCAAGAAACATTGAGCACATTGGCTTTTTTTAATTCATTTTAATTTGGCCCGTGAAGCATAACTGAAACACACATACCAAAGACTATTCCTATGGCAGCACAAATACGTGTTTTTTTCAAAATAAGAGCTTACAAAAGAAACAGGCGCTTCCTTTCCATCTTTGCCCTCCTCATACAAAGAGCTACTGTTCCTTAATCCAAAAGCAATCCAAATGATTTGCTGGAATTAACTTCTAACACTGGCTAATTTGTTTTAATTCTCATTCTTCCTCAGTATTTCACTTCCTTATTAAACAGCTGCCACAGAATAGCACTGTAAACTGGGAAGATGACCAGAAAATGCCTCCAGAGAACGTTATATCAAAGACGCTTCCTGCCCAGCTGAGAAGTTGGCTATACAGAGTTGTCTCCTACCTCCACTGACCCCACAGGCATCACCTTCACCGATGAACCAGTAATTAGAAAGTGCTCGTCTCAGTCCAAAGATTACTCTAACAACCGCATTACATGACAATGAGTTTCTAAGTTATTCAAAACAAAGCTTACATTTAAAATTAACCAACTACACCTCTCAGTATTACCCCTCTTTTCCCTAACTTCGTGTAGCATCTCTATTAGTCTGCATTATATCAAGAATGAAAACCAGGGTATTTTCTTTCAAAATCCAAGCAAGCACGAATGTAACCAGAATCTAAAAAGAGGTTCTACACCAGGGCCACTAATTTTCGAAAACAGTGATGCCGAAAACCAGGAGTGCTAAAATACTAATTCCACTTGACATTCTGATGGCATCCAGCCAGGGACTCAATGCCAGAATCCACCACAGAGCTTTATTTGATTGCTTAATTGTTTTACAAGGCCAATTCCTAGACACTGTAAAACTTCCACATGAGAACGCCAGAAATATTCACTTTTGCAAAGCTCGACACTACGTACAAGACAGGAGGCTGACTTTAAATTTATAAAATTGTAGCGTGAAATCCATCTCATTTGCTTGAAGGCTTAATACCTTTTTTGTCTTTAAATAAATACAGCTCTTTCCATTCAAGGATTAAAGAACTTCACAAGCCTAATGTTCGTGGTACTCCTAATAAAGCACACACCATTATCCTCATTTTACACACTGAAAGCTAAAACAGAGGTTAAGTTACACACCCACCGTGACGCAGCGCATCTGTGGCAGAACCGCTTTCAGTACCGAGCTTTAATAATGAGGAGAGACAGGGTTTTGAACACAATAGTTCCGCAGCATGACTAGTGAGAATGTTCCTGGCACTGTTACTCACTACAGTCGCTGGCCTGTTTCTTTTACAAAACCCCCTTCTCTTGAAATCAAACAACACCTCAAAAGCAATCTTGCACAAGTTTTATTATAAACCTTATCTAGTAAAATCGGGCTCATATGAGCTTTGATCCAGTTCAACTCAAAAGAAAAAAAAAATCCAAAGAGCACGCGCTAAAGGAGACAGGAATAGCTAGAAGGTAATATAATCTGTTAATCACAATTTACCCAAAAGGTCATAGTAATTAATGACTCTCAGAAGCTGTTTAAAAACAAATCAAGATTATTTTAGCAAAGGTTATACAAAATGTTGTTATATGTTCAATATTTTCAGTGGAAGCGGGTTCCTACCCCTTACTGCAATTTTAGGTTCTCTGGTCACAAGCCTCACGTTCCTTTGGCCTGCTCTTCTCCCTCCCATTCCCCCCCAACTCGTGAAAGTTAGCACTTGTGGCACTCGTGGCAATTCACGGACACACTGACAGACACTGTCACCACATGCATTTATAATCTTATCTTAAATTCTAAGGATTTAGCAGCAGTTCATAAAACAGCTTATCTGTCAGTCGTATGAAAAGATGAGTATAACATCCTTCCACCCCCCCCACTCAGCAAAGAATCACACCGTAAAAATCTGTATGTTGTCTAAGGAATAAACACAGAAATCCCAGATTCTTCCCAAAATGCACTTACCAGATTTACTTCAGCTGACATACATAAACATAGAAGTTATGTCAAACAGGCAAAGTTACCTCTTGTAAAAGCAGGTGATCCCAGCCCATCGAAGTGGTTTGGCACTACGCAGGGCAAAACTTCAAACCAACTGTAAACCTAAAGTTGAACTTCCTGATATTTCAGGAAGACTGCACAAACAAACATGAAGCCACTTTGTATTTCCAAGTTTGTCTGACCTTTTTCTTTTAATGAGTGAAGCATGGTCATGCTAACAGCATCACCGCCAGCGGCACACCACAGCTATTAACTTAAAACGGAATCGATTGTATGCTCTTTGGAAGACATTAGCCCGCTGAAACTGAAGTTTTAGCCCTTGTGAAAATGAATTTAGGTATGTCTTCATCTCAAGCCTCACACAGAAAGCATAGAGCGCGTGTCGGGCCAGCTCATAGCAGCTGTCTTGCTTCTGGGCCAGTTATTCCAAATTCGGGCTTCTGTAACACTTCCAGACATCCCTAAAGACAAGCAGTCTGGACCACTGAAAGAGGATTCACACTGTTTTTGCTATCTTATCTGAGGAAAACATGGTTTTACTAGTATGATATGTATCTGGTTGCTGTGCTGTTCTCAAAGAAAACCAACTGACAAGCCTTTCTTTGATCAACATGCTTACTGAACAGAACAGATTCTAACATTATGTAATAGAAATCAAATAAGCATACGCAAACATAATGGATTCATTACTGATTAGGGAAAATGTAAAGTGTTTAATCATTCATAAATCTATTTTCATACGCATGGTAAACTGTACTCAGCCAAAAAAAGAATGTAAATACAAAGTACAGACCTGTTACACACACGTCTTGGAGAATGACTAAAGCTTTTTTGTTATTTTTTAAATTAAAAAATCTAACCCTAACTTTTGTTCATGAAGAAGATTACTAGACTGAAATATTTTCTTTAGGGGAAAATTTCTAATAATTATGCTCTTTTGATTCATATGATCATGCACATTGCTGATATATAACATCCAAAAATCAAATCAAAAATCTAACATGCCACTATGTCCCCACGAAATAAAAGTTAAAACTGGTATTATGATGAGAAGGAGGAATACACACTCTAAGAGCTGTTAGAAAGAGAGATGACACTGAGAGGAAGAAGAACAGAAATAACATCTGAATTACCACAAGATGGTATGGGGTACAATATGTTTCAGCATAATGTATATGACTACAATGAATAATATAGCTATTTGTGCAACGGCTTTCTGTACAGCTTCATATGCCATAAGCTTGTGCTGAATGGAAAACTACTTACTGATTAACCACCTAAATAATAGCTGTAGTGTACTAAATGTAGTTCTAGATTACATCTGAAGGATAAAAAAACCCAAGAACTGATCAAATATAATTTTTCCCCCTTATATGTCAAAAGCTGCTAGGTTGTACTGCCGTATTAGACAAATAAGCACAGGCAACAATCCCAAGTCTTAAGATTTTTACAGGTCTAACTCTTACATTACAAAAATACTGTTTTGAATACATGTGCAGGAGCTGACAGATGCTCATATGCAAATTAATCCAATTACTAAACTGAGGCCTGAATTTATATAAAGTTTCATGTACTAAGATACTTCAATCCTTCTGAAATGCCTACTTGGTGCAGCGAAATGTTTTGGTTTCCCTCCTGTGGGTTAAGAAGGGCACAAGTCAAAGCAAACAAGAACATGAGTGGCAAAGGAAACTATAAAGTGTAAGTAAGTTTGATCAGACATACAAGCTGAACTAGTAGGGGGAAAAAATCCTCTTAGTCAGAGTTGTCAAAGTGTCACTTGTAATAGGAACAAGAGGGGGGGGGAAAAGCGCTTCTCTGAAGTTTACACTGACACCTTCTCTTGAAATGTCACACTGACAACCCAGATTGTCCCACCCATAACTGCATGTGATAGGAAAATCCACCCTCTTGGTGGCTACAGAGATCTGAATGCAAACAAGCAGAACTCTCATTTACTCCTGACCCTTCAAAGCAAAGGGTAGAAACCAGTTCCCTATTGCTTCAGCCAGTGAAGTTAAACAGTGACTCCTCTTCTGCACAGCACACACACCGTCCCACACATCACAGAATCATAGAATCGTTTGGTTTGGAAGGGACCTTTTAAAGGTCATCTAGTCCAACCCCCCTGCAATGAGCAGGGACATCACCTTACTCCACAAGCATACATCATCATCATATACAAGCTAAGGGTCTAACCCAGTTAATTCAGTGAACAGGATCACGTATCTTTATTCTGCAAGACTGGACTTCAATATACCGAGGCTATGGATATGGACGATCTGTGCAAGTGTAGCTATGTACAAGAAGATATGTGCATGTATTCTTCATATATATATATTTATAGATACATACACACATGTACACAGAAAGATACCACTTCTGGCGCAGGAAATCCTCAGGATACTGTTCACTGAAGCCTGGGAGGGTACATGAGTTTCCCTGGTTTTATTCACGTGCTTAAGCATCTGCTATGGACCACTTCTTGAGACAGAGACTGCACACGGCGGCCCTTTGGTACCACACAGCAGGGCTGTTCTTCTGTTCTCGTCCCCACGAGTTCCATAGTCTGGACACTATTAATTAGCTCTTTTCACATGAGCACTCTGGGAAGTTTTGGAAAAAAAGACCTGGAGGAGGAGAAGGCTTTACAGGTAAGCGCTACAAGACTGTTCCAGGCATCAGGGAAAGCACCACAAGTGTATCTGCTGGCTGAGGAGTTCAGAGTTCTGGAAGAGGATGAAAGAGAGAAGAGAAAAAGGCAGACAAGGAGGAAGGAGAGAAACCGGGAAAGGCTGGCGTTCTCCAGCACTTCCATCTACTTCAGGTCCTTTTTAGAACACAGCTATAATTTGTTATGAGTTAGAGCCTTTGTTTTGAAAACATTTGAACTCACTGCATTCTTATTTCAGAATTTATGCTTAGCTTATCCAAATAAAACCGTACGCAAAGTGATACCCAGACTGCACTTTCCTTCACATTGTGCAAGCAATTTAAAAAAATTAGGGAGTCATTAGTCACTGGGATTATGCAAGAAAGCACGGGGGGGGGGGGACGGGACACGGACAGGGGGGAAAAAAAAAGCAATCCCACGGTAGCCACACATTCCTAGAATACCAAGAAAAAGCCTGGGTGCTCTTCGCCTTGCAGCGATCGCAACGAGCAGCCACGGCGCGCACTCCCCGGCACCGAACGGGAGCGAGCCGGCGAGGCGGGAGGGCGGTGGGAAGAGAAGCCCCGGCACGCCGCCCCGGCCCCTGGGGTGGCGGGGGCTCCCCGGGGCACCCTCCCGCGGGACCCACGTCCCGTGGCGACGCCTGCCCGCCGGACCCCCGCAGCAGGGAGGCTCCCGGGGAGCCTCCACCCGCCCCGCGGGGAGGCCGGCCCTGACAGGAGGCCGGCCCCGGGGCTGCCCGCCCGGGGCAGGCCGCAGCTCACCTCGGTCTCCACCACTTCGTGGTATGCGGGCGGCGGGTCGAAGCCGCCTCCGCCGCCGCTGCCGTCCCCGTCGCCGCCGCGGGGGCCTTGCCCGCCGGCGGGGGAGCCGTGCCCGCCCGGCGGGCCCTGCCCGCTCTCCATGGGCTCGTAGCCGCCGTAGTGGAGGCCGGGCCGCTCGTTGGTGAGCAGCGCCACGGCCTCGTTGATGTCGTTCTTGGCCAGGCGCAGGGCCTTGCGGATGGCGGCCGCGTCCGAGAAGCCCATGCAGAGCAGCGTGGTCATGTGCTGCTCCTCCTCGCTCTCCATGGCCGCGCCGGGCTGGGCCGGGCCGGGCCGGGGGAGAGGGGGGAGGAGGGGGCCGCGAACCGAGGGACGCCGGGCTCAGGCGCTGCCCGCCCCGCGCGCCGCCATGTTGACGGGAGCGCCTCTCCCCTCAGCCGCCGCCGCGGCGGCCGCCCCCGCCCCCCCGCGTGCCCTCGCTCGCGCCCTCACATACGCGCCCCCTCCGCCCTGCCCTTAGCCCGGAAGCGGCCGCCGAAGCCCGGCTGGGGAGCGCACGCCGAGCCCGCGTCACGTGAGGGGGGAGGCAGCGGTGGCGCGGGGAGGGGAGGGGAGGGAGGCGCAGCCCGGGCATGAATGAACTTGGCAGGAGGAGGGGGGGGAGGAATGCGAGGGAGCGGCCGTCGCCGTAGCAACGGGAGCGGGTGGGCGTGGCCGGCGAGGGTCACGTGCGGGGGAGCGGCGTTGCCAGGGGAACGGGACCCCGGCCGGAGGGTCGGGCCTCGCTGCGGCCTGGCGGCGCCTCAGCGGCCGGGCCGGGCCTGTGCGGCGGAGCCCGCCTAGCGGGAGCCGGGCTGCCGGCTGTAGGCTGCTCGCCCGGCCTCCTGCCCGCTGTCGGTAGTTCCTCCTTTAATTACGGCTCTTACTAGTGAATAAGCCCCGCGGGGGCACGGCTGGCGGGGCGGTGACTGGGCTCTCACAGTGAAACACGACAGGGCCGCGGGGGGGTGAGGGGAGGCTGGGCAAGGCGGGAGAGCGGGCAGGGGCTGGCGCTGCTCGGGCAGGTGTCCTTCTCTGAGGTGATGAGGGTCGGGTTTAATGCGAAACGAAGTCCCGGCCCCCGCCGAAAGCTCCTGTCCTGCCTGCGCTTGTGGGTGGCAGCTGGGCAGCGAGTCCTGGGGCGGAGGTGGCGAGCGGCGGCGTTCTGGGCCTGCCCGAGGGGAGGATGTGGCTCACAGGAGCACACCGAGAAGTTACTGTCTCACCCCAGGCTGAGCGCTGCCGTCACTGCCAGCCTCCAGCTCATTTCTCTGGAGAAATGTGTTCTTTAAGCGTATAATATAGGAAACAGAGATTCAAATCCATACAAAATGAAGCAGAGTGCAATCAGATAGCAAAAAAATGTAAAAAAATTGCTAGTACCCAAAGCAGAAAATAAGTTGTATACATTGCTTAAACACGGTGAACTCTGGTACTGCATGGAAGTCAGTAGATCTGGATCTCCTGGCAATCTCCCAGGCCAAATTTATCACCTCGTTTTAGCAATGTCTTTTCTATGTCCAGAGAAGAGGAGGAAGGAGGAAACAGAGAAAAGATTT
This sequence comes from Phoenicopterus ruber ruber, assembly GCA_009819775.1. Lineage (NCBI taxonomy): Eukaryota > Metazoa > Chordata > Aves > Phoenicopteriformes > Phoenicopteridae > Phoenicopterus > Phoenicopterus ruber. The sequence continues at coordinate 6,163,775 of CM020222.1, read as the reverse complement.
GTCAAGATCAGTGCTGGTATCTGCATATATGCATTTGTCTTTGGAGGCTCGTGTTTTCTGGCAAACTCTTTTGTGTTAACAGTGGCCGACATCACTGAAAGCACTGGGGTTAGGAATCTAGAAACAGCTGTCTGAAGTCTTAGATACAAATCACATGCAGTGTAAGGAAACTTTCAAGTATAGGGGACACCAACAGTGTTTAGGTGTCCAACCTACATGAACTTTCAGAGCTCAGTGTCTGTCTCTGCTCCTGAGTTTGTAGAAAGAGACAAACTGATGGATCAGTCTGTTGGACTGGCAAGGTTTTGGGTTAATTTTTAGATTGCAGGATGCCACCAGTGGTCTCATATTCCTTATATACTGGCCCAAAAGGTAATCACAGCTCCTTCATGTTGCTCATTCATCTCTGTTTTTTTTTTTTTTTCTGTAGGCTGACATTCAGTGGAATGGAGGTAATGTGCATATGACTCTGAACTTCAGCTTCTGGATCTAAGGAAGATCTTTCATTCACACTGATCTCCAGTTATAAAAGAAACTGTTATGGCTCAAGGTTGGCAAACTTCAGAAAAATTCCAGCACTTCAAATGCATTCAATTAATATGCTGAATATTGACTCACTGCTTACTCACGTGACCAACATTTAAATTACACTTTCTCATTTTTGAAGCATATTATAAATAACGGTTTAATCCTCACAGCGTGATGAAGTCAGTTGGCATCGTTTTCCCCTACTAATGGAAGAAAAGTTTGTAGGAAAAAGTAATATATTTTATTAGATGTCATTATTGCTTTCGGGTTTATTTCAAGGAAGTGCTCCTGTAAATTTGCGCTGAGCTAACTAATGAAAACATACCAAAAGTAATGGAGGAACTGATTGTAATCCCAGGTGACTAAGAAAGAAGAGAATGCTTTACCATTAAGTTGCCTATGCTCTATAGTCCAGCTGTCCTCAAGGAAGTTTGAAGGGAATTTGAATTTACCAATATGTAAGGGTAACACTTGGACACAGCAGCTCAACATAACTGACAGTGAGGTGTACTGGTCCTAAAATTAGTTTCTACAGACTTCACTGACAGCATCTCTCTTGAGACTGCTTAAAGGACAAGATTGTACGTTCCAGCTTAGTGAAGGAACAGGTGCATCTTTTTCTAGAAGTTATTCAGCCTGGAAGTCCCAGTTTGCAAATGTTTTTCATGCATTGTCACTTCAAGAAAAGTTGCAGGGAGAAGCACAGCAAACTTGTCTAACTGAGAACAAGAAAAGTGGCGAGTGAGTCTTTCCTTATGGGCCACCCGGAGGTGCGAGGAGACAAGGGAAGGAAAGAAATTGAAGTGGGGAACAAATATCCTCAAGATCTGCCTTTGGATAACTTGGAGTTTGTGCCTGTGTAGTTGCCAGTTTGATATGACACGTTTACTAGTCATTTGATCGCCTTAGTTTATGGAAGGTAGTTACTTTCTACATAATGCATCATATGTGTATCCTGAAGCATGTCTGGACATGAGGAACTCCTACGTTACAGAAAAGAGACGTTTTGGAACAGAAGCAACTGTTTTGGTAAGTGGTCATGCTGTGACATCGAACCTGGCTTTTTGGGTTGATCACGGTGTTGCCAGGTAGCCTGAAAATAGAGTTTGATGGAGAATTGCAATGACTTCTGCAGAATTGTTACAGTAGGAGTGTTTGGTTAATTTGTCTTTTTAACTGAAAATGCTTTTATGCTTTTCTTCATCAGCCTGTTTTAAAGCCAGTCCTGTGTTTACAGCTCTCTCACTAGTTAAACAGCGAATGCAGCGTTTTCCCTCAAAGAGAAACGGCTATATTGTTCTGGTGGAACACGCACATGCAGCCAAACTAAGAGGTGACTTTCTGGCTTGTTGAACTTGGAGGTTTCCCTGGTTGTTTACAGCTGTTGGGGAATTCCAACCAAAATCTCAGATGTAATTGGAAAACATCCTTTGCCAGCCTGATGTTGTTTCCCTTCCCAGCCGCGGCTGTTACATAGATACTTAGAGACTTTGATAGAAGGGAATGTAAAGTTTATTATGTTGCCACCAAATCTTTAATTTCATGTATATGTTTTACTCAGGATAAAAGAGTCTCTTTTTCATATTTTGTTAGAAGTACCATAGGCATGTATTACCAAGGGAAGCCTAGTACGAGCTAAAACTAACTTCATAAATCTTTTATAAATAATGACTAAATATGGGAAATCAGGACAAAATTTAATTACAGGGCTCTACCACTATACAGTACATAAGCACAGAAGGAGTTGTATGAAAACTGGAGTTACGGTATCTAGAAGAAATTCCTTTGCAGTTGTTGCATGAATGGGGAGCGTGTGTGAGTCTGAAACCCATCTCCTTCGTTTGGAAGGGAAGCACACTCTTTTTCTCACTGTTGTTAATGGTTTGGGATTAGGCACCTAATATAGTTGGATCTCGTGATGCTAAGAAGAGGCTTCTATCCTGTCTGCCAGATGAACAGAAACACTCTCCACAGGCTGCAGGGTAAATGCTTTTTTGTAGATTTGAATTAAATTAACAGAAGAGACTGCAAAGCAAACGGTATTGTCTTGCAGGAAATCTCATCACCCAATGGAGACAAGAGGGTAACTTGCTGGTGAGAAATATCCTGTCTCTGTACCCCTAAACATACCAAGCACTGACAAGAGGAACATGTTCACAAAGGTTTCCCTAATCTTATGGTTTGGATGGGCAAGGCACTTCTTGCTTTTTAGTGTAGCTGGCTGTTGTGGCAAAGGAACTCTTTACTACCTGAAGAAGGAGTATCTGAGATATCGCAGAACCCAGCTTTTGTATAGTGTTGAGAGGAATTAATTTAGGTTTTCTGGAATGACTTTATCTTTCCTTCCTTCCTTTTATTCCTTCTCCCACCCAGTCTCTTCCAGTTTCCTGCTTCTGCTTTATTTATAGCTAAATATAGTAGACGGGATTTAAGAAAGTGCCTTGGGGACCACATAGTGCAAATCCCCCTGAATTATTGAAAATCACATTTCTTATATGTAGATACTGATGAATCGTGTTTGGTTGCCTTTAGCAGAGGGGTTAAAAGCATTTGTGTAGTGAAGACCTATGTAAACCCCCTGAAAAGTACAGTTGCAATGCACAGATAACAAGGTGCATTTGACTCCTCAGGTAGCTGTGCAGCTTCACACAAACCAAAGATTTTAGCAGACACAAGAAGTGTGTGAGTCTGTTCGTGAGCATCAGCTGACAGATTCATGCAATGTACTTTTAGGCACTGTCTACGCTAGGAATTTTTGCTGCCTTCACAGCTTTTGACCAGCTAGAAAGGAGATTTGTACTGGGGTAGCTGCCAAGGCAAAGCCTGCTGTCAGCAGTGATTTGCAAAGAGGCAGTTTACCTTGGTTTCAAGCTGGCACTCATGTACGGTAGTAATCATAATTACAATATTTAGCTCTAATACTGTGCTTTTAAGATGGGTATCTAACAAGCCTTATAGGGGGATGGAGGGATATCATTAGCTCCTCAACATGTATTAATTCTTACAACTGCTACAAACCGTAGTGGGGCTGAAAGGGAAAGAGGAAAGGTGAACAGATCTCGTGGTGTTGATGCGCCTCCTCCAGCAAGTCTGTCCCCGTTGTTATTCTAGGGGCCAAAGCGAACAGGAGCTGAACCATGACCGTTTTTTCTGCAGCAGAAGCTGAGTACCCGCTGGTCTCCTGAATACAAAAATGAAGTTTCATGCTGTTTCCCTTGAATGGAAGCAGCGTGACGTGAGTGTGAAAAGAGTGGAACAGTATGTTAAGGGAAACACGACTGAAAGGAGAGAACAGCTGACTCCAGGGGCTGAGCAGATCTGCCCCCTCTGCTCCGCTGTATGGTTTTGTTTTCAGCTCTTCAACTTGGAGCATCTCGTGGGTCTCACAACACATCTCCACAGCTCTGGGCTGGAAAATGAAACAACTGCGAGGGGGTTGTTCATTCTTCCTCAAACAAGCTTCACAAGCTGTGGAAAATGAAAGCTGATGCTGAACTTTAAAACAAGCTGAAAGCACTAAGATGCAGATATGCAGAGGGAAGTCACTCAGTAGAATCAGATTTGGAACAGAGCCCTGAAAAAACCTGCAGTTATGACTAATCCATTTTTAATGTGTGTGGTTGTAGGTAAAATCACTTCTTTTAAAGATCATTTCTCTCCCTATGTTGGTTACAGTTCTTTACTGTCATTTTAGCTAAATGACATGTTGACATATGAGTTCAGTATCAGATGAACTGCAATGATAGAATTATTTCTGCTGCTGGAGTGACCCTGGCTGAGCTGCTGGCGAGGGGGAGAAACAATACAAACAGGATATTCAGTGTCAAGCTGCAGCGGCACCCTGAGAGACCCACCCAGAGGCAGGCACTTGAATGCTCACTCTATCCTGCAGCCAAGTTAGCTGAGGAAACTTGACGTAATAGCAGACCGTAGAGCTCAGTTTGTGCAGGGACAAACTCATGCAGTCACATTTTAGAAGCGAAACAATCTGAAATGAAAACTTCTGATGTTCTTGTTACACTGAACGAATATGTGGAGTGCCGCACAGTTTTACAGGGTAGCCTTTGGGTGCCTTTATTTTGTCCTCAAATTGTCCCAGCCTTCTCAGGGATCCCTCGATCCTGTGATACAGAGCCACTGAAGTTAACACGCTGCTGTAGGGAGGGGAGATGTGGTATGACACTGTATTTGAGTGTCATGGCTGTTGTGATACCAATCCAACATTTGCAGATGTCGCAGTCTTATAGTAGAGCTGTGAATAGGAGTGTGAATTCAATGCAAACAAGCAAGAGATTGTGGAGGGGGACAGCGTGGAGGCTCTGTTTAGGCAGGCAGAAAACAGTACAGTGAATCCAATGCTGATGGGATATGCTCAGTTTATGGGCTACATCAGTCTAGCTAAGGGCAGTGCCGCGTGGTGACAGTGCTTGTAGTAACACGCAGTGCTCTGAGGGTGAAGGCTGTTTTCTGTAGTGCGTGTGTATCTGATATCCAGGAACAAAAGCAGTTGGCATTTCCCTGGCGTAGGCTGAAATGTGGTGCGATGTGATAAAGCCACAGGTAACTCCTTGCTGGCTTTTTGCCCTGTGTAGATTCCTTTTGAATTAGATTTTGACCTTTAAATCAAGACCTGCTTCTTCATTTTCTCATTGTCTAAATTCTGCATTGAAGCTTGAGAAACAAGTCTGTGAAGCTAGAGGATTTTTTAAGCTCTAATTAGTGAAACACAGAATAGGTAGGAAGGAGTCTGCTGAGGGAGAGAATAACCAAATAGAAACCGTTTTACAGACCTGGTGCCTTTTATTTTTTATTTTACTCTGTTCCATGGCAACACAGACCTGTGTGGTGCTGGGCTTAAATCAGCACAAAAAACTGGTTTATATTAAAGACTGGTCCACATCTCCTCTCCTGCTCTTAAGAGGCACCTCTGCCTCCTGATCAAAACACCACCTCGTTTGCCCTCAGTGATAGGGAAACCCGAAGCCGTGTTCCTGCTGCCAGGGTTTTGCACTAGAGCACTGCAGCTGCTTGGCACCAGCAGCCCTGCGCAGGACTTTGGAGGTGGGAGAGGTGAAAACCACTATCCTGACTGAAAATCTGGGGGTATTCAGGCAGAGGGGCTGTGATGGAAGAACCTCTTTCCTGTTTTGAATTTCTTTAACATTACCATTGCTTCAGTTGTATTTGCACGGGTTTTCTCAATTTCTCATTTGGGCAGATTCTGTCATTTCATGCAGATTAGTAAGTGCAGACCGAAGGGCAACAGAAACTGAAACTCAGCTCTGGGGTGGGAGGCAGCAGCCGGTCTGTGCCGGAGGAGGGCCTTGGTGCTGTGCGTAGGGATCTGCAGGTGGGACTACAGGGGAGGTGGAAGCATGCAATGATTTTTGGTTCAAACACAAGGCTTAAGTTTTCGGAAATACCAAGAGGTTTTTCAAGGCTGTGAGAGCCTAAAGCCTTGGATTTCTCCTGCCTCATCTGCCTGCTGGCACGCACAGCCATGTTGTCCCTTTCACAATGCATTTGATCTATCAGTGACTCATTTAAGGGCTATTTTCACCAGCAAGGTGCTTCAGGGCTGAGTCGCACCCATGTATCAGCTCTGTTACTGTACTGTGTTATCAGCTACGCTTTCACTCCTAGGGTGCTCCCAGCCTTTGATCTGTTGCCATACTGCAGCAACAACTTCCCTTGTTTTTTAATACCACACTACATTGTGCAAGGCCATCATCACTCCACAAATGCTGCAGTCTTCTGCCTGCGTGCTGCTCTCACAGGCACATCCATGCTTTTTTCTCTAAAGCATGAAATAAACTCTTCTTCCCTTCAATCCTCACATAATCATGATGGAAGTCACTTCACTCCAAGATGGCAATTTCCATCAGACACTACATGGAGATATAATGATATAGCTAATTCTTCCCTTCCTTCTCCCTGTTGCATTTGTCTGGCAGCTGCTTTTAAAAAACTATGGGGCAGGGTCTGTTTACACCATCCGTACAGCAGCTGGTGCTGTGGGCTCTGACTGGTCTGTAAATCCGAACGTTACCAAGCAGTGCTGAATCCTGTCCTCCCGCAGAAAGTCCCCTTCTGCTGGCCAGGCTGGATCTTGTTTAATTTGAGGTTGATTCTGTCAAAGCTAGAGGCGTCAGTGGAAAGAAAGGTGCTCTGTGTGCAGCAGGACTGAAAACACTTTCTGTGTTTTACAGTTTTTTTTACAGTGACAAATAGGCAAAAGCAGAGGCAACACAATAATTTAAAACTTATTTGCTTAAAAACAGCTAACTTCCTTGTAGTGTTGGAAGCAAGACCAGTAGCAGCATCTGAACCGGTTCTGCTGGAGATGGTGCTTATCAGATGACCTAGCAAAGCCTTCCTGACTTGTAGGATTTGGGGCAGAAACTCTGCCGTATGAAACCCGTGCCATCTCACGGCCTGCAGAGCAGTCGTCAGTTCCTGTGTTGTGCTGCGGCTCAGTGATCCAACTCGTTTCATCTGTACACTCAAGGGTGGGCCTTGGCTGGGCTGTGGGGTGGAGGACATGTTTGCTGCGCTAGATCATGCAGAGGCTGTGGCTACCTAGGTGTTTGTCTCCTAATGGGGTCCAGCCAAGCGGCACAGCCCATGTCTGCAACACATCCCTAACACTGGGAGCCCTGACCACAGTGTGCTGATCCTAACGTGATTTAATAGTGACGAATCACTTTCCTTCCACTGGCCAGGTTGGGCTTGTTTTATTTATGCCTTAAAACCTCTCCTCTCTCCCACACTGTGATCTGTGCAAAACTGTTTGGTGAGTTAAAAGCTCTGCCTGGTGTGTGGGCAGGAGAAGGGCCACAGCCTGGTGCAGAAAATGTGTGAGATGTGGTCCAGGCTTGTGGGGAGAATGAGGCGGGGACCAGAGGTGCCGGTCGTGTGCTCAGTTCCTATGACTTGCCCAGCCTGTTTCACAGACTCATAACTACTGATCCTTGATTATGTTTAAGGCCTGGCCTACAGTCACTAATGGTCGGTGTCCTGGGGCTCCTTCCAGGTTTTAATTGTCTCTTAGTATGATGGATACCGGAAATAAGGACACACTGGAGAAAGGTGGTAGTGTTTTCGCTGCTGCCATTGTCGTTGCTGGGGCTGCCATTAAAGCTGCTTACTGGCATTTGACCTCCTGTGAAATGTGTAGGTGAGCTATTTATAAATGTGCAGAGAGATCCCACATCTCTCGCTGGTGCTCTGATTTAAGGGTAATCCCCACCAGGAGGGGAGAATCTGTCCAGGACTGCAAAGGAGGTTAGTGGCAGAGTTGAAAATAATCCACCACCTCTGAGCCCCAGCGTTGTCTTTACGATGGGGTGGATTTCCGGGGGCAGGAGTGGGAGTGGAGATGCAGCATACTGTTTTCCCATTAGCTCTGCCTGTTTTAGCATGATCTCCCATCTTCAGGGTGACGAGAGGCACTTTTCCTGCTGCACAGCCCCCTCTCTTGTCTTCCCCTCCCTCTACACATCAGATGCTCGCAGCTCTGTCCTGGGCTGCATTCAGCCTCAGTCTTTGCTTGCGGATTCAGCCTGGTGTGCAGGGGGGAATGGCTCTTTTCCTGGAGCAGTCCAGTCCTAGGCACACAGGAGTTAGTCTCTGTACTTCTCAAATATTCTTCTGAAAGTAGATACAGCAACTTGCTTTCATTATTCCTCTCCTGCAAGGTGCAAATTACCTCGCTCTTTAAAGCATGCAGTTTCTTGAACAGCAAGATTAATATAGCTGGATTTCTAGTGTATCTGATTGTCTTTTTCCTTTCCACATGTGGATTTGCTGATGGCTAATAACAGGCAAGCTTCTCAGCCTGTCCTCAGTGGGAACACGATTCTTCTGCCTGACGCCCAGTTTTTATGAAGCTGAGGGAAATTACCTACCTTTGAGGCCTGCACCTCGGTGTCCAGCTTGGTTAGGGCTGACCAAAGGACTCACGTAGGATTAGACAGACTCAGATGCACCCCAAATGGATAGCATGAGCTTAATTGCCATAAGAAACAAGGCTAATGCTCTGTGGTTGCAGGGAGGCAACGAGACTCTTGCTTCGTTCCCTGAGAGCTCCTGGCACACTGGCTGTATCTGCAAGACACACTGCCCTCTCTTGGTCCTAGATGAGTTCTGGATCTGGGCTGAGGAACCTCCCCTGCATCGGTGTCCGGCTGGCCAAGGGACGATTGCTCGAGCCTTGTGGGGCAATCTGATATACGCTGTGATTTATAAACTCGGTCAGAGTTTCAGACTTGGAGGGTGATTCCAACATCCCCTCTAGGACCTCACGGGAGGGTTTATGTGGAGATTCAGCACCACATGAAATCAATTGTAGGAAAAATAACTTACGATTGATTTTATCATTGTATGCAAGAAAGTGATGTAAGAAACTGCAGAAATCTGCTGGCTGGATTCTTGAACACATGGTGGAAGACTTTAATCTGTTTTTTCTTGTAAACGAGAGTTTTACGTAAATGTTGGAAAATCATAATTATGACATAAACATTTCAGAGAATTTATACTTCCAGATGTAATGGACTTGTGGGAGCAATCTGGGAAGAGAAACTTGTTTGAAAGAGACGTCTCTGAATTGATCTCAGTGGTGCCCTTTGGGTCACAGGACAGCTCACAGCCTGTCCTGGCTGCTTCCTGAGGGATGTAGTGTGAATCTGAGCTCTGGACTGCTCAATACAGGTATTTTGACAAGTGGGATGTAATGGATTCACATTGGCACATTTCTGCTACATGTTGAGCTTGTTCCTGCCCTTGGGTGGGTTATTTTGTACTGAAAGTATCTGACATAGTGTTAAACCTTTTTTATGTCCTGGAGAACCTCATTAGTCTGCACTATCTCCTTTTTGGATTACTGAAATTTCATATTACAGCAAGATGGGGGGGGGGTGGCTAGGAAGAGTTAGCTGTTTTTCAGAGCAGTTGTGTTCTTTTGTTTTGTCTTTTATCAAAATAATTGTTGTCAGCAAGAAAACCCAATATGACTTGGAAGTGTATGTGCTCACTGTGTGTACTCTTGAAGGAGCAACAGATGGAAATAGGCAGTGCTTGGGTCAAAGCGCCCCAGAACGGTGAGTGTCCTGGGGCTGCACAAGTTGATGGATATCTCCCCTTTCATCTAAATGCACATGTAGCCACAGAGCTGGTTCTGAAAAAAAATGAAGATACTGTGAGCCCAAACGTCTCACCTCTCTTACCTGTCTTACTCGAGGGGTCACGTCCCCTCACTGTGCACCTCCCGTGTGGATTGCAAATCGCCCCGTGTGCCTGTAGCTCTGTTTCTACTCCATCGCAGCACTGCCTGCTCTGCGCTGCCGCTGTCGGGCTCCCCGCAGCTGGGAAGTCCCCGGGGGCTATGCCCATGTCGTGAGTCAAACCCTAGGCGAAGTTGAAGTCTTAACACCTACACAGGGAGTGGGAGAGCTGGGTTTTCCGCATCACAGGGGAGTTCGTACACACCTCCCAGAGACTACCCGAAACCACGAGCTGTGGGGGAAGGCCTGGGCAGGCTGAGGGAGGGCTTGGGGCACTCTCGCTGGGAAGCAGAGGGGTAGAGCGGGGCAGAGTTATCTACACGGGAAAGCCTTGTGTGCTCAGACAGGAGGAGCAGGCTCTGGGCTCTGCTCTCAGCACCCTTTTGCTAAGATCCTGAGGAGACATCTCTGTTTTAGGAACCCACTGTCCTGGGGCACAGGACACCCGCTGAGTGCTCTGCCAGGCTGGTACTCTTTCTTATGCTTTTAAAAGGAAAAAAAATCACTTCTGATCCACAGCACCCCACAGCAGGGAGTGCCTGCCCTTGAAGAGTGTTCCCAGCTCTGGATGCAAAGCAGCCTGACAGCACATAGTGTTCAGAGGAAGGGGCATTCAAATGATGTCTCTGCTGGCTTGCCTTTGCCAGTTCCCACTCCAAGACATACATTTTTTATGCGTAATGCTTATGAGGGGGGGGCTGAGGTGCCTCATTTGGGTTTCTGAATCCTGGGGGGGCTTGTAGGTGCAGTGATACATTGGGTTAACATGGAGCTGGTTACCTGACCAGCTTTTGTTGTCCTATGACAGCTAAATCACAGCATTTGGTGGGAAAGCAAATGCTGGCTAACAGAGCTCGGCTGACATCTGCCCCCGTCGTGCTGGGGAGCAGGGGTCAGCCACAGCCCCACAGCACTGGGGTGTCACTGCACTGCTCAGGCTGACGACATGTCTGGCATGTGGGTTTGGTGAGCAGGAGAGAAGCCCCGTGCCCATTTATTGAGCTTGCCTTTTCCTCTGGCAGCTCATGGGTTTCCTCAGGCCATGGGCTACACCTGGCAGTCTTGGCCTGTGGACCACGAGAAGTCAGATTATGGTGGGAGGAGTTGGGGTGCCAGGAAGGGAAACCTTTCCATGAAAAAAATGCAGCACATATTTACCATCACGGGTAAAAATGGCTTCTATCATCTCCCCTGCCTCTGCTTCTCCATCCTTCCTTTCAGGGGAGGGTGTACGTGTCACCTCTGTGGTTTCTGAGGTTTGTGACATCTTTTTTTGGGAGTCTGCCGTGCAGTGAATGCTCATGTGTGTTAGTGGTCTGCTGGCTGTGCTGTGATTTCCTTACTCCTGCGCTGGTGAGAAACCAGCCATCTGAAAGTGGAAAGTTCCTGACTTGGTGCCCAGCCTCCCCACTTCTTCCCGTGGCCTTGCAAGCTCACGGCAAGCAGTAGGCTGCTCTGTGCTGGTGCTGCCTGGCTGGGCTAGCTCGAGGGAAAGGCACCCTCCAAGCCTAACTGAGTTCACTCCAAATCTCCACTTGGTATTTTTATAGTGATTTACACCTTTCTGAGGTCGGGCCTTTGAACCGAATTTTCTTTAAAACTGAAAGGGAAAGCTGGAAAAACAGTCAAAGGATTTTTTTTTTTTTTTTTTTTCCAATGCAACGAGCCAGGTTTTGAAGACAGCCTCGGATTCCTGCTGGCCAGCTGCATGAAAGACATTGTACATGTGGTAGCCTCCTTGCTGCGATTAGCTTGTGCAGGTCCGGCCGTCGGTGACCAGCCTGGGCAAGCCCGCAGGTAGCCACGGGGAAGTCCAGAGCGGGAGCTTGTGCATTCATGTAGACAATTTGTTTTTTAGTTCTCACGCTTCAGCTTGACCAAAAACATACCCTGACCTTATAGCTACAGGCAAGATCAAAATGACTTAGCAACTGTTATTTATCCACTTACATTAGTCACCCGTGTAATTAAGAGATAGCGAGACATGCGTTTCACGCGGGCCGTGGGTGGCGGGGCGGGAGCGCTGCACCGGGCAGCCTTTAGCTGCTGCCACCAGGGGACACTGTTGGATAGTCTATAGACCCCCGGCACGGCGCGTCGCTGTTCCCTCTCTGGGTTCTCTCCGCTTCATCATCCCGCACTCCCAGCCCCAGCCTCCCGCCCTCCACCACCCTCCGCTAAGTCCTTGGCACTCCTTGCTCTGGCACCGGGTTTTTGTAGAGCTGTACCCGGCTAGTCATTTTCCTCGGGCAATTTTATCGCACAAGGTCACCATGTTGCAGTATCTGGCGTTTCGTTCTGTCTGTCCTCCCCAGAGGCAGGTAGCCAACACACCAGTTTGCTGGGAGTGTGTCAAGGACCTGCGTGGAGCTGCAGGACTTGGCATGCTCAGGACCGAGAGACATAAGCCAGACGCAACCTGCCCTGAAGTTTGGAAGCACTCGGAGTAGACATTTGGGTTTGGGCCTGTTTGAGAGATTAAGTTCAGTTTGGGTTCAGACCACTCCAGTTCCCCATGTTGAAAAATGTCCTATAATTCTATTCTGTAATAAGAGTGAAGGGTAAGATTCATTGCTTTTGAAGTTAGTGCCTTGATGGTTTGTGCAATAAGACAGACATGTCATTGCTTGCTTGAAATAAAAAGAAAAGTTGTCAGGTTGCTTTTTCAGATGGAAAGAGGCATTCCTTAAAGAGCCTGAACAGGTGGGCATGCGAGTGATGTGGGTTCCTGCAGGCTTCCTTCTGAGAAAGGCAAGCTGAATTATGTGTGTGTAAAAAGGGCCTCCTCTCAGGGCTGATGGCTGAGCCTGGGCTTGAGGCGAGGCAGAGAGGCAGTGTCCATCGCTGCCTGTGAGAAGTTCCTCTTGGCACCCACCCCAGGGAGAGCAGCTTGGCTGCGCTGGCTCTCATGTAGGCAGCCTTGGGGACGGGGGGATGGAGGAGAGACTGTGCCTCGTCTGGGGACTGTTCACTCATGGTGGCAAAAATGGATTTTGCTCCTTACAAAGAGAGAGCTTCCTTAGCTCCAAACTCAAATGGACAAAATCACTCTTGGCTGATTCTCTGTGGCCAAACCCATGGTTTGCGCTTTCCCTAGGGCCTGCGTCAGTGCTGGCTGCCCCTGGCTGCAACTTCTCGAGACCTTTGGAGTCACTTAGCAAAGTGATGGAGAATTGGACCCTGCCCCAGGCAGCACAGAGACATTCTGCAGGGCCTTGTTCTGACTGTAACACTGCTTCGTTTGTGGGAAGTTTTGGGATGATTACCATTTTGGAGGGGAAGCTCCTCTGTTTTAGGATCCTCCGTGGCATGAGGTATGTTCTGATTTGCAGTGTTGCCTGACGATCAGGACAGGGTTGTTACCATCTACTGTTATGTCCTTCACTGCTAACACACAGATTTAGAGGAAACACAGATCTGTGTCTCTGCTCATGTCATTTGGCATAGCCGCCTTGAATTCAAGGAGTTTAGTCCAGCTGAGAATCTGGTCCATCTTGTACACACAGGGATTTGTTTTATGTAGTGATATTTCTGCGAACATCTTTGCCAAGTGCTGATAGTGCACCAGAGAGAAAGTTCACGCTTGTGCTTTGGTGAGAACTAGTGTGCCAAAGAACAACATGCATTGTGCTTACACCAACAAACAGGGCTTCAGACACCTCTGTGAGGGGGAAGGGTTTTTAGGCGGCAATTTCCTTTCTGTTCAGGAGATGAAGCGCCTGCAACAGTGACTGTAGGAGAATTCAGCTGGTCAGCTCATGCGTGCTTTTATATTTGAAGTGTTTAAAAAAGATGATGGTGATTTTAGAAGTGAAGAGTAAATATGGTCTGGCAAGTCAAGTGATGTTTAAGGATGAATGTAGTGTAGGCAGTGTTCCCTTGTAATATGTCAGGAGGCGGGAGGCAGCAGTCTGTGTTAATTATGCTTACAGTTAGCAGCCAATGCCTGTGCTTCAGCCGGGACTAACTGTGCTGATTATGATTAATTGGAATTCCAGAGAAGACTCAAACTCAGTGTGTCTTCTCGAAGGGATAGATAACTGTGCTGAGATGATAATAATAATAATAATAATAATAATAATAATAATTCATTAAAGTTTTATATTCTTTATGGTGCTTTGTCTCCTGCGATGGTAGAAGCATTTCTGTAATCCACAGTGTGTTAGAATATTCCTGGAACATTTCTTTCCTAAAGAATATTCTCATTCAGAAGGCTGCTTCAGCTCACTGGGAATGAAACTTTCCTGCAGAGCCACAGATTTCATGTGCATGCGGCAGCCTGGGAATTGCTGGAAAGAAAAGGAAGGTCCTGAAACGCATAAGAGAAAACTCCCTGCTCCCCTCCATCCCACAGTGCTTCCTGAAGTGGCTGAGGAGTTTGGCAGGGCCTCCTGGTTCTTATAGAGACACTGAAGGGTCTTCATGTCACCGAGGTTTAGGCCATGTGTTGGAAAGGTCATTTCCTCCTATAGCTGAAGAAGAAAGAGATATTCTGACATGAAAATGGGAGGTAGACATTTCACTGCCATGTCATACCCAGAGGACAAATGGGATCTGTGGCAAGAGTGGATGTGCTTGCATTTTTGATGAATTATCCAGAGCAGATGAGATGGCTTTATTGTCTTGTGCTGCAGGGAGACAGCAAAGTCCTGATCTAACATAGAGCCTGCAACAGCAAAAGGTAAACCTGTGAATTTCTGTTGGATCATCACTTTTGCATCATGTAGCTCTGGCCTTTTTGACCCAGTATTACGAGTCCTAGAGTTGGGTTTAATATTTCAGGGTACGATGGCTTGGATTGCTCCAGTTTTGAATCCTTTTCTACAAAGTCTCTTTTTTCCCACTGACTCTTTGATTGGCTACATTGCTGAGTAGAGTATGAAAACTGGGAGTCAGAAGTGGTCTGAATACACTCCGCCCCTGCAACCTCTCTGGTATAGCAGGGTAAGCCAGGAACAAGGGTGGGTTTTGTGTCAGTGGAGAGCTGGGATCTGAATCTAGTTTTTAGATCCATTGATTTCAGTGGATTTCCTTATGGATTGAATCACCCCTTTATCCTACTTGGATCATATACCTGCTAATAGGCCTGGTCTGGTGATAAACTTCTCTAGAGGGTCTGCTTGGAATTAGCAACCATGCTGTGGAGGACAGGCACCCCCCACCCTTTTTTAAGTAATACTTTTTGTTTTAATTTACCTCTTGCAAATATCTTTGAAAACACGCACAACATATGGAGAAGGAGAGACCGGGGCCTCATGACTGGGATCTGGGGCAGAGGAGCAGGAGGGCACCAGTGATCTGCCTCAGTTTCTCCCTTTACAAACAGGGGGACTTGGTAAGAACTGCCTTGCAAGATGACTCCCACAGTGTGGCATTGGCGTCTCTCTGTAACACGGGGCCCCAGCACAACAGCTCTTGCAGTAAGATACGATTTAAATTATTTAGGGTGTTGTCATGTGATCAGGACTGATTGAGTTCCTGTGGCTTAACAAGTTGCCATCTGTTATCATCCCCATTATGAATTATGCATTAGCTTAAATCAAGGCTTAAACCAAAGGAGTTCAAGCAAAGTCCTCACCCAATGGTACCATAAAACTGTCTTTAGGGCTGTTAGTACTGGATCCAAAACGCTGCAGCCACATGAGAGAGCGTGCTGGTCCAGTACAAGCTCTCTCTGCTGGTTCACATCACCCTGGCAGATTCCCTTGGTAGTGGTGGGCTTTATGCTGGGCCAGGTGTCATCTGCCCTCCTGGCGTAGGCTCATAAAACTGGTGAAAACTCCATTGCCTGTGTCCTGGCTAAGTAGCCAGAAATGAGACTGTGGGCCCACACCAGAGTCCCAACTGGCTCAGGATTGTGTGGTTAGGCATCCGCGGCTGAGGAAGGCACAGTGACCACGTGCTGAATTGCTGGCTAACTTGATGTGAGGCTTTGCGAAGCTGCTGGCTCTAGAAGTGCCGTGAGCCCTACTGTAAAACCTGGCAGTACGTGAGCATGTGGTGGTGTCAAAGTGGCCATTTGCAGTGAAACACTTCAAGCCCAACTCAGATACTCATCTCAGTCCTCCATGACCTGGAAGCGTTGTGGCCAGAAAGCAGGCTCCACCAGAACATTCCCGTTTCTCAAGCTGATCTACAGTGCGTCAGCTAGTCAGTGCACTTCCCCTGTGAAGGAGAGGTGCCTCGAGCCGCTCCGGCTCTGTGTATGGGCTACTTCCCTCTTAGGACAAAGTGCTGTTGCTCCTTCATAGCTCAGGAAGCTCCCACTGGCCAACCTGTGAAGTCTCTCCCTTTTGGTTGTTTAGCTTTTATTGGATCTGCAGTGGCAAAAGCAATTAGGGCCTGCTGTTCTTCCGAGGGTGCAATTCCCTGATGTCCCATCATCTCTCAGGTCAAATTTACAGGCTGGGCTTTCTCTGCCTGTGATATACCAACACAAGGCAGCCCGCTTGGCAGCCCAAGGTGGTTGGGGCAGGCTTGGCTCTTACTGCAGTTCTGGGGGTGGCTGAATTTATACGTGTTTGCTGGGCAGCACATTGGGTCAGTGACCTTGTTCTGATGCAGAGGCAAACCGTTTATTACCATCCGTTTGAGATCAGCGCCTATAAAATAAATATTCTCTCTGTGGGAACAGGCAGCAGAGATTACTGTAGCTAAATCAAGACTTGGCGAGTGTGCATGGTAGGGAACTCAGAAAATTCATGGCATCCACAGAAGCCAAGTGCTTTCACATAGATTACATGGCTGTCCTGAGGAGGACCACTGGGATCTGTGAGCCAAACAGGATGGATAGGCAGGGAATGAATGTCTCCTGGCATCAGCAGTGGTTGCAATGATAATTTCTGTTTGAATTTTGGGACATAAATCTGTTTGCGGCTGCAAGGATGCTTCTAGTGGCTCCAGCTTTATCCCAAAGTTCAGAGCTATTTTTTTACGGCTGGAGGGTGCTTGTTCCATCAGCTGGCACAAAGGCTGACTCTATGGCTCCCCCTTTCTGACCTTGGATATCTGAGGGCAAAATCCTTTGACTTCAGAGCGAGTTACTCACACAATGTCCCTGCTAGAAATAGAACTATGTCCCTCCTCTTTAAAGCAGGGCCAGATTCTCTGTCTTCAGCTTGATGTGCAAAGCCATTCCCCTGGGAGAGAGCCAGCCTGCTTTTTCTCCCAAGTTCACAAGTGTCTGTACCGCTTGCAGTTTTACAGAGGGCTGAACGGTCTTTTCAACTGAGACAGGAATTCAGAGTCTTTCTTAACCTCCTTTGGAAAGAAGGAGGTGGATAGGAAAGCGATAGCACCACCGTTAAGATTTGTGTAAACTGAGTTGGTCAGATTGGACATCTCTCACATTTTGCAGTCTGAAGATGAAGAAAAAGAATAGTGAACCTCTGGATGCTGGGGCCGTAGTGGATCAGGAAGAAAGGCATAACAAAGCAAAGGAGAAAGAGTTGGGATTTAGTGTGGACCACCAGGATGGGAGAAAAGTGAGACAAATTCTTGAACTAAGTCTTAAATTGCTCCAAACCACAGGGTATTGTGCTTGGGGGAGAGGCAGGGAGGGAATAGTTATGCAATTCCATCCTCAATCATGCAAAGGCAAATTATTGGACAAAGAGAATGTATTAGATATATTGCAGTTGGAGCCTAGTAGAGCATTTGATACAGGGTCTTACAAGATCTCGCCCTCCCTCCAAAATTGTTTGGCTTCTCTTGGATAGGAACTCAGTCATGTGGATTAGTAGAAATGACAAATGATACATGGCTCTGATCATGCAGATTTTCAACCAGTGTGACTGATGAAAGTTGTTGGTGCATCCATTTTATGGAGGGCTCCTCCTGTGCATTAGCAAAGCAGTAGAGAGCATTTTAATGAAGGTTTTAGGTGCAATAGTTTTGCAAACATTACTGAGTACCTTGTACATGAAGCATGGCATAAACCAGGAAATTTGGTAATTTTGGTGGGATAAAAATAATGAAAGCAATGGAATGTTAGAGGAGGAAAAGAAGTTTTTCTGTCTGAGAGAAACATCTGAAAGCAAAATTCTTTAGGAAGGAGAAACCCTGAAAGCTTTAATGTGAGAGACAGAAAAGTGAGCAGTGTATAGTTTGGGCTTGCATACTTGGGCACGTGTGATAGACTAACAGCAAGGTAACTGAAGTCAGGTTTTTGGGCCAGACTATAAACTGGGGTAAGCAGCATAGCTCCATGGAAATCTGCAGAGGTCTGGCAGTTTATCCCTGCTGAAGATACAGTTTGGAGTGGAATTTACCGCCAAGAAATTACCAATCAACTGGATTGAAATCAGAGCTGAAAGTAAGAGGGACGAGTTAAATGAATCTACTTCCCCCCACATATTAAAGAAGAGAGTCTGCTTGCCCCAGGCCAGAGGAGAAGGAGAGAGGCTGTACAGGAGCCTGCCAAAATCATGGAGGTGTGGGAGTATTCCTGAGCAGTACGGGAGGACTTGGCACACTTGAAAGGAAATGGAGTATGGCACTAAAGCCCATTCC
The DNA here is from genome assembly GCA_009819775.1 of Phoenicopterus ruber ruber. Classification (NCBI taxonomy): domain Eukaryota; kingdom Metazoa; phylum Chordata; class Aves; order Phoenicopteriformes; family Phoenicopteridae; genus Phoenicopterus; species Phoenicopterus ruber. Next base: position 6,145,455 of record CM020222.1, on the reverse strand, counting down.
TTGGGAGCAAGCCTTGATGACCAAATCAGTCTTTCTACCTCTGTATAATTGGACTCTGTGGATTATGGCTAAGATTTCACTACAGGCAGGTCGTGAGATTTTACCCAATAGTCCCACAGAAGAAGGAATTACCCTGCCCTGTAGTAGATGTGAATATCGTCTAGCCCAACCAATTATGGCTCAATATGAGATTTTCTTTCAGAAAGCTTCCCACTCGCGATCCAAGGAGTCCAATTATGATGACTTTAGCATTAATGTGTAGTCCATACTCAGCTCCTGTCGTTGGAGAGATGCATGCATGCAGGTCATTTACGTACTGTGGCTAGTTCAGGAAGGAACCTGTGTGCCTCAACAGTGTATTTCTCCATCCAACTTGCATCCAATAAAGCTCTGACCACCTGGTTGGAGAATAGGAATATTTTGTTCATCGTTCTCCCTGCTCCGGGTGAGTTTCCACCTGCGTCATCCGCAACACTGTAAAACACAGTCAGCATTGTGAGAATGGAAGAGCTAAACGTGAAACAATCTTGCATCGCTGAGCTTGGCTTGCTGCTTCTGGGACTGGAGGAGGATAAAGGGTTTCCTCATCTCATTTCCACCGTTTGTATCAAATGCTGCCTGGGCCCTTCTCAACAGCCACCAGTGAGGAAATTGCAAGTTAGTGCTACTCTTCAGTACTCATTTTGCTCAAGGTATGGCCTTTTATATTGCTTTTGTGGTATTTGGCAGTTTAGTCTTATGGCTCATCTACTGATAGCAGTATGAATCAGTGACTTAGACGTTCGAGCATTTAAAACGATGGCTAGTCAAAGGATGTACAAAGCTGGTCAGACTATAGCCTTTGCATTAAAAGCAGTAGTGCTAATATGACATGCTTTCAGTGAGAAAACCATTCAGCTGAAATCTTCTGATCCAAACAATTGGTAGTTCATAGCATGATCTTATACTGCAGCTTCAAACTTCTGTACTCATGGCATTACTTACTATGTATTGAATTTTAGCTACAGCTAGCTGTCCTCTGGCACATCTTGCATGAACTGCAGGGGCTGAGTTCACATGGTGGAAAGCAGAGTTCTGTTCTTCGTCTCTTCAGTCTCTCCACAGCTCCACTGCTTATAGTGGCATTATTCCTGGGTTACACCAGGTTTGGGCCTGCTATCTTTTGATTTGATAGCAGATCAGGGTGAAGAGGAGTGACTGATCACTCCCCAATCCATTTCAGGAGAGAATTGAGTGGTCAAAAGGTTACTTTTTTAAAAAAATACTTAGTTTTATATCTTCATTTGCTCCTGTCTTTGTGATTTCATCCCATAAAAATAGCTCTGGGATTGTTAAAGGCTCTTCTTTTAGGCAGTGGCATACAGCAGAAAAGGCAGCATGCCTTAAGCAAGGAGTAAGCAGCTAGATTTCATTCACTGAGCTTGGTCCTTCAGGCAACTCTTTAAGAGTTTTGCACCAACAGAAAAGGAGAGAAGAAAGAAGAAAGTGGAAGGGAGTGTTTATATTGAAGTCTTTATTAGTTCCAAAAGCCTAGAGCAAAGCATCAAAACACAGAGTGCCTCATACAAGCCAAGACAGGGAATAGAATTTCCATTTTATTCCAGATGAGAAGTAGGTCTTGTTATAAAGGGTTTGGGTGACAAAGCTAAATGTACTTTAAATTTCTGCTCCAATCTATTTTTAATTATTCACGTGTAGATTCTTTTGTAGGGTTAACAAGGAATTTGCCAGAAGCCAGCCTACAAAGGCTTGATTTGTAGTTTTCCAGCAGACATCCTGAAAAAAACACTGTCACAGGCAATCAGGATCCTTGGGGAGGTGGCCTGGTAGCAGGGTGTTTACTAATTGGGATCATTCTGCAGTGGCTAATTGTTTGTGACACCCACGCTGATTGGACCCACAATGTCTTCCCATCCTGCAAATGGTCCGTGACAGTTTTGATGAATTTGAAGTTTGGAGTCTGAATAAATCTATGGAAGGAAAAAAAACGCTTCCACTGGAAATATATGTAGAAGAGCAGAGCTCTGCCCTGGGTCAGCCTCCAAGAATGGAGCCACATGAGCACACAGAAAGAAAGGCCACTCGGTGGGTCTTGTCAGACTTTCTGTTTGTTCCTCTTGCATTTAATTAAGAGACTGGGTCAGGATCAGCCATGCCAAATTAAAAAAGGGAGAGTTGGTTTAGCTTGCACAGGACAGGGATGTCCTAACCAAGGACTTTTGGGCTTACTGGGAAACTGCAGATTTATTGAAATATCCCTGGAATGAGTTCAGGTGCAGGTCAGGCCTTCTTGCTGGCAGACAATAGCAAAAGTGATGCAGATGTCCCCAGCAAACAGGCGGTTCTCTGGGCTTGGGAGCAGTATGTAAGGGTTGCAAGCATCATTTTGCAGAGGAGCTGTAGAGATTTTCTTGTTTTTAGGGTCTGGACCAAACTCCATTTTACATTTTTGCTACATTTGACTGCTACATTGATATGTGCTTTATGGCCAGATCGAGGATCACAGAACTGTAAGAGCATTCTTGTCCAGTCCCCTGCTCAAAGCTTATTTGTCCTTCTGGCCCAAGCATAAGTTGTATAGCCAGAATAAGCACCATACAATGTATTTTCACTCATTTGATGGAAATGTGATTGTCATGCTTTGTCTGGTTTGCATCTGTACTGCACCAAGGTGAGCTGGAGGTGCAGCAGGTTTAGTTGTTGCAGTTAAGAGATCAGAGCTTCAGCTGGATTCTGTAAGCTCCATGCAAGTGCACAGCATTTGCCAGATTTCAGACTGAGGATGAAGCTGCAGGGCTAATCTCAGGCCATGGATCAATGATATGATATTCTGGGCTTCCCTGCTCCTAAAAGGTCCTAAGCGGTCAATATTTTCTCTGTACAAATTTCAGGAAGACTCTAGCAAAATTAGTACTGGACATATATCAGGTCTAAGAATCACTGCTACAGTTCCCATGTCCACTGTCTGGACCTTTTGATTGGGAAGTAAAGAATTAAAGAAGCATTACTCTGTAATAAGCTTTGTCAAGCCAGGAAAGTTATTAGTGCTGTTAGGATAAACCTATATTCATGTCCTGAAATCATAGGGCTAGTAATGGCTAAAGCATAGGAGACAAGGATTCAAAGGTGTCCCAGGGCAACAGAGTTCATATTCCTGTTCAGAACAAAGGTCAATCATCCTCCTGAGAAGAAACTATTTCTGGAGACAGAGTTCTCCTTCTGTAATAGCCATGCTCCATTCCACAAGCAAATGAAGTTCCGGATGCAAATAGGCATAGAAAATGATGAGAAGCCATCTAGATCTGAACTTTGGAAAAAGGGAATTCTTTATATCACCTCTCATTTCTTCCAGATCCTCCCTGCCCAGCCCAGTGAGAAGCATCCCATGAAAGGCCAGCTCACTGGACATTTTAATGGTGGTCCCTGTAGAATTAACCATAGCAAGCTGAGTGGTGGTATATGATACCATTGCAAATCCCTCTTCCGGGTGGTCTTATCAAACTGCAAACAGTTCTCTGAAGATCTGGCTGGATACTGAAGAATGATCTCAATAAACTCATCACCCTGGGGCCTGTGATTACACTGCATGCATTCAGTACTAATTGACTGAGTTAGTGGGAGTGGTGGGAGAGAAACCAGCATCTTGTCTTTGAGGCAAAGCTGAAGGTGCTTCTCAGGAGATCAAAATCGTTACATAGAGTAAAAGTGTCAGGGCACTGAACTGTGTTGCTTCATCATTTATGCAGCCGTGTTGTTCAATTCTATACAGAATCACTAACGTGATGAGAACTCCACCTAGCACAGCAGAAGGCTGGATGAAGGAATGAAAATGCACATGAAATGAAAATGCAAAAGGAGATCCATTGCCACAGAAAGGCAGGTAGTGCGTATCAGACACTGGCCATTTGACACTCTATATTTGAGATTTCTCCAGGGAAACCCTCTAATTAAAAAAGAACTATATTCCCTAAAATAAATTTTTCAAGTATTTCTCAGCACCTTTGTTAGTCTTATGTTATGCTGTGGTAAAGTCAGAAGACTTGCCCAAAGCCATACAGAGAATGAAAAAGTCCTGACTGTGTCCAAGTGCACTTTACAGTTGCCCCTTGTATGTAATAAATGGGGTTAATTAACTGTTTCTAAAAATACATTAAACCTTTCCCCAGTAGTAAAAGCCAGGATAGTCTTCTGGTCATGCAGCATTCCAGGGAAGCCAGCAGGATCATACAGGAGTGGTGTGGTCCAGCTTTCTGGCTCCTATCAGAGGACTATGACTTAAATGGGATCAAGGACTCAGTCTTTGAGTCGGAGCCCTGGTTACAAGAGATGATCATTTTTATGACTCTTACCGGGGGCAACATGTCTCCTCAACCCCAGCATCCTGCACATTAGCTTAACTCTGATAATCTTCTGGAGCTTTAGCAGATTCACAGGAAAGGGTGGACCTGGAAGGATTCCTGGAGGCTGTCAAATAAGTATCCAGTGTTTCAATTGCAATGAGCTCCAGTGCATCTTCTTTAAATCTGTTTCAAGTTGTTTTTTCAGGGTCAGTGGAACACAGTATAAATCCCGGCTCGCTCAAGTCCTTCAGGCAGAGAATTTGGGGAATACATATGGAAATACTTTTGCCCAGTGTTCTCTACTCTGCACCCCTCCCAAACAGAACATACGTTTGTGTTGCAGTATAAAAGGGAAAAACCTCCGAGCCTGGAGTAATGTATACAATTCAATAATACATGAAATTCAAAGCCACACATTAATCACATTCATGTTTAACTTTCAGATTTAAAACCCTGCAGGTTGGCTGGCCTTTGTTCTGCTAAGTGGAAGGGGGCATTCCAGCCTCTCCGTGCAGAGTTCAAAAGCTGCCTCCGGTAACAAGTGCAATTGGCTTTATAGGCCTCATTGTGTTCCCCCTTCGGGGCATAGTGAGAAGCTACTGCACAGGTTGGCCCCTTATCAGGCTGTTCAAAGGAAGAAAAGTTCGGATAGCAAAGGTTTGGCAGGTCACTGCGAGGGGCTGCTTGCAGGTTCAGGAGGCCAAGACTGGAAAAGTGATGATGCTGCAAGTCAGAATCCAGCTGCATTGGCAGGTCTGGGCAGGAGGAGCAAGTCATACAACAACCTCTCCTTTCCTCCCGCCACCATCCACTTTCCAAGCCCCTTGTTTTCATTAGTGTCAGCTCATTTGCAGATGTTTGTGAACAGCATTTCGTGTTGGAGTGCTTGTCTCTGATGCGCCCTTGTGTGCTGGATTATTATTAACTGTTCTCAGTGGTTACCTTTGTCCAGGACTCACTCAGATGAGTGCTGCAGCTTCCTTGCCTCTGGCTGTTCAGACCCCCATTCTCCCCTCCTCTTTAGTCTATTCCAAAATGCTGTTACAGCATGCCTTTATCCTACCCTTTTCCCAGCTGGCCTGGCTTCCCAGGGCTCTACACAGGCAAATTAAGTCACAGGGGGCAAAGACTATTCCGCTGCCCTTTAGCGGCCTGCTGCCATAGGCACCTGCCTATTTGCTAATACCTACACTGGCCTTAGTTATAAACACCAGTGGGGTGCTGTGGCTAACCAGAGAATAAATTTATCTGCAGTAGCTGATTTGCATCAGGGGTGTAGTCTCGGGCAATCCAATCATAGCAAGAGGCGGCAGCAGCGATGGTTGTGCTGCGGCTGCAGATATATTGAAAGTAACTTCAGGTGGACCAACTTGGGGGCTGGTAGCAGTCCAGCTGTGGTATTGTGGAGGTTAAGAAGGTAGCAAAATCCACACCAGAAACCTGGTAAATGGCAATTAGTCTACAATATTTTGGCCATTGAGTGGTTTAAAGTGCATCCACAGAGCTGTAATGACATGGCCTCCAGCTTCCAAATCCCCGTATGTCATCCCAGGTAAGACCTGAACTTAAGATGTTCTGTCTGAATGGGGGAGATGCAATGAGCATCCCAAGAGTGCTTATAAACATCCCAGAAAACAGGATATGGGACAGACTTTTTAGAAGTAAACACACCGGGTGACTCAGTGAGACTACCCATCACCAGCAAATGAGCCTGAACTTTGAAGTCAAATTGCCTAAATTCCAGAGAGTCCAAAGGTTTTACAGAGTGGAGTGAAATGCCAAATTCTGCAGGCATATCAGAGGTATAGTGTTGGATTAAAAGCTGTATATATAGTGATGACCTCTTGCTGGTGGGTCATCCAAGGACATTTTCTGAGCTAAACTCAGCTTCTGATGGTGCAAATCATTAATAGCCATCAAAGTGGTGGAAGGGTTTGATCCTGTGAGGTCCTCTCCAAAGCCTAAGCAGGAGAATAAAGAGGTCTTTTAACAGGGGGTGGAATAAAAATGACTGTTAAGATCAAGTGGTAAATTCATCACTCTCATTTGCAAAATTGTGGGCTAACAAACTGAGCCCACCACCCGACGAGAAAGACAGCATGGCCTGAAAGACTTTCATATAGAATACAAATATAGAGGTGCAGCAGAGGGCATCATTTTCCCGTGCTGTCAGTTGGACAGAGAATGTTTTATGCAACAACACTGAATTTAACTTGCAGTTAGAAAGTATATACTGTTCTTCAAGGGCCACGCTGGGGTTTTAATGAAGCAAATGGCAAAGCTCCCACTGACAGGGTTTGGCCCTCAGCAACTTCAGCTCCGGAAGTTATTCTGTTATGTATTATATGTAGAAAGAGGAAAGCTTCCAACCTGTCAAGCTTTGATACAAACAACTTTTCCTATTTATGTCAAAAGGATGAAGTGTATCCTGTAAGCAGCATGCAAAAATTTCCAAAAGGCTGGATTATTGAATAGTACCTTGGAGCTTTAGTGAGAGATCACACAAATGACTTTCCAAACTATGCTTCTGCACTCTCCAAATATATGGCAAAATGTGGAGCAGGCTTTTCAAAGGCATTAAGCACCCCGTCCCCATTTTAAGGGCTGTGTTAACTTGCGATCAATATAAAGCCAGGTGTCTAACTTAGACAATCCCCGGTGTTTCATAGTTAAAGGTTGCCATAAAGAGCAGTGTTAGTTAGGACATAGTGAAGGATCTCAGAGAAGTTCTGTTGACTTAAAAAGGAACAGGACTCAGCTCAGCTTCTGATCTAAAGGGTCTGACACACAAGCAAGCATCTGTCAGCTGCCCAGTAAGAACTTGCTGTTGGTATATTCTGACCCTGTGACAATCCACAATAAATGGAAAATAATTAGATTTAGTGTTTTTCTCTTTAACTCGTGGGAAAGCTGCCCCATATTTGGAAAAAAGGTCCCCCAGGGATATGAGTGTGCATGTGGACTGAGAGAAGCTGGTGTGTGGTAGTTTGTTACATTGCAAGCACTCCTTCTTGTGTCAGAGCTCTGCAATACAGCAGTTTCCATTTTCTCAAACTTCTCTTGTCTTTCCTGCTGCTTCCTTTCAATTACCATTTCCCTAACAGAAAGGAGGAGAGATTTCTGTCATGGCTTTCATAGGCCAATACTGACATTGTAAGTTTGATGCCCATGTACCATTTCTTCTTCCTGTTTTCCTGACTGATGGAGATAAGCTGTATCTCATTGCCCTAAGGGAACAAGACCCATGGTGGTGGTTTGCTGCTGGTTCTCTCAGCTTAGAATAACATGATGCAAACTGCAGCTTTTGTTTTTAGATGGTTGCTCATTCAACCACTGGAGGCTCCTGTCCTGTAAGGTGGGTTATAGCTGGAAGATATCTTTATGATCAGCCAAACTGGTGCAACTTCTGAAAACCTGGCAGGCACCCTCTGGTTCAGACTGTGGAAAACACTCGTGTGCAAATGATGGGAACATTCAGTTCTTTCATATCTCTTTTGCTTACAAAAATACCATTTATTAATTTAAGGAAGGTGTCAAGTTTGAAGTGAGACCTGTGCAAACAAAATCCCATTTGTGATGTTGCCGAAGCTGTGGTGGCTCCTGAGCAAGTGAGAGGGATAAAGTGTTTCCAGAAGCCTGGGAAGAGCAGAGGTGGCTGGAATGCCTACGGAGAGAAGGGGCTGGGTCTCCCTGCCTGCAGTGCTGGACATTGGAGTGCCTATTAAGTCTTCCATTAGGTGGAGCGGAGTGGCCAGTGGTGCTGCACATGGCTTTTCTCTCTCACAAATCCTAGTTAGGTGTCAGAGGTTCTGTGTGTTCCCATCACACAAGGGGCAAACTCTGAAAATAACATTTTTTCAGTCCAAGGTGTAGGAAAATAAAACTTCTGTGACAAACTGGAGAGGAGACACCGGTGGCTCTTTGCTTTACAGCAGACAGAGGTGATTTATACCTTCTAGAAAGCTGTGTAGGGCCTTGCTTTGGAGGTGCTCAGCTCCCTGGCTTCATGACAGTGCTCTGGCAGAGCAGAAGATCGGTTCCGATATCCCCAATTGTTAAAAGTATAGTTAGGAATACTCTTTGAGACAGCCTGAGGTAAATGTGGGGCAACAGGTTATATCTAAAAGGACTTTTTTCTCAGAAAGCAGTGTCTCATGAAGGACTTGCAGTCTTTCTTCAGTTCATATGGTGGCAAAAAAATATTTTAGCCACACTGCAGGCAGCCAGATAGTTTGTAAAAAGATTCAGTAACTTAACATGATCTTACTTGTATAGAACTTGCTGTTCTTTGATCCAACTAACTCAATCCAGGAGGGCTTTAAAAGGAGAGAAATAATGTGTTTCTAATTAAAAATTTGAAAAAAGTTTTCAAGAAAAAAACCCAAGAAAACAACAGAAGAACATAAATTGTAGAATTATTTAATTTAAAAAGTTTCCTAATTCTCCCCATGTTTCGACATGAAAGGTGGATCTGTGGCCAGCTTGTTAAGTAGAATCGCTTGGCTACTGGCCCACACACATGGGTCGCAAGCCAATTTCTGCCCTCCCTCCTCACTGCACTGCTGATGTGCTGCAGCGTGGCAGAAGGAGGCAGATGGACGTGAGCAGGAACACTGCAAAATTGGCAGAGTCAGCAGTTGATTGGATGCCATTTTTACAGCTGTTGGATGTTTGAATTTGGGAAAGGAAAGCCAACTCGTGATTTTAAGACAAGGATAATTCCAATCCTTTAGTGCCTCAAAAGGGGAGTGACAAAGTCTTTGAGATTTTGCAACTTGTGCGCATGCTTCTCCTTGTCAACTTCTTAAGGTGACAAATTGGGACAAAGACTTTTTTTGTTGTTAAATCTTTTTGGGGAAAAGCATGTATGATATTTCTTAAGTAGGTTTAGGTCAGGGCAAAACTTATTTGATCTCGAGTTTCACTGCAATTTCGATCATTCTCTCTGGCATCTGGTGACCATTTATAAGGTACAAAATAAGGAATCACTTAAAAGCATGCGCAAGCAAATGTGAAATTTGTGCTAAAACAATGCACTTGGGGATTTTAATACAATAATTGACCCCTTCCTTGTTTGTCTGTCTAATGCTCACTTTGTTCTCTCTAGATCTCACAAGATATTGAATTTACTGGCTAGAGAAGGGCTGCAGACTAGAGAAAATAGAAAAATTTGCTGAGAAAGCAGAAGAAGAGGTTAGTGGAAAAATCTTGTTTTCTCTGGGCAAATAGTACTTATTCTCCTTGTGATCAACACCAGATACTCTCCGGCAATGGTTTCTTGTTATTCACTCCACACTGAAAGAGTTCTTCTAAACAGAACTGTTGTGTTTTACTGGTTTTACAGATTTGATAAAAAAATTCAGAGCGCCATACAATCCATTTGAGATAACAGCAGATCAGTACTGAAAACCTTCCACCTCACAAATTCCCAGCTACCAAAGAGATTTACAGACAGTGGTGACAGCCCTAAGCTCTCTTGCTCTTGTTCTGCACGTTTGTCATGCTGGAGGCTTTTTATTTTTTGCAGGTAGATCTTAAATTTGTAATGTAAAAGAAAGCTGGTGAGTGTTTTGTGGCTGGCAGGCTGGGAGGAGAAATGATGTGCGTCTGACTTCTGGGTGAATTGTTGTGCTCAGTACAAAACCAGTGGTCAGTACTGCAAACCCCCTGTGCTTCTATGTGACATGGATACTGTGAAACCTGCCTACTGCCACCATGGTTTGAGGTGCTTGTTCTTTGAACCAGGGTATGCAACTTTTTCTGGAAACTAGGAATTTCGTGCTCCCTATGTGTCTGGTCTCATGCCTCAGTGCCGGGAGAGAGCCAGTGGTGCACTTCACTGAGCTGTTCTGAAAGTGGGAACGGGGGCAAGAGCCACAGTTTCAGTGGCATCTTTTCACTGGTGTCTCCTTGTCTGCATCCGTTGCTTGTGTCCAGTCATCCCAGACTCTTCCAGCCAGATATCCCGGTTCTGGGTGAGACTACTTCAATCAATGAATGCAATGATTTCAGTATTTCCTATTCTAGCTCTTGGACTAATGCTTGGGTCTTCGGCCTTTGATTTAGTTCCTTGCTTCTCAGATGCCAAGCAGCTCTTTGGGTCCTGTAACCAGGCTTTCCTTGTGCTGGCAGAACAAGTTACCAGCATGGCCTCATTCCCCTCAGTAAGCATGCTTTATGTAGCCTCTTTGTTTCTCAGCCTGTTAGTTTTACCTGTCCCCAGGAGCAAGCGTTCAGCAGAGGAAGGATTGCACAGCCAGACCCCGATGCAGGACATCCATTTGTCTCGCTTGGAAATCCCGAGTTTTGAGGTCTGATAATTAAGTGTTTCATTAAGCCTGACGCTGCGGTGGAGCCTGGAAAAGTATGTGCTGTGTGTTAGAGCACTTTCACATGCCGGAGCGCAGGCCTCTCTGCTAGAAACAGCCACTGGGGGAGAGTTGCGGCTGCTGCTTCGGATAAAATCTTTGTCTTAAAGGATCCAGCGGGTCTCCGAGCAAGGAAGAGGTGCAGCTGACGGCAGCATGTCCCACCGGCAGGCTGAGCCACGCACACGCTGCACCACCTGCGGCCTCTTCCCCAGGAACCTCCGGGGCGGAAGCAGAATGGGCTGAGAAGAGAAGAGCTGTCCTTGGGGGGGGAGGAGACAGAGGAGGATATTGAGGAGGGCCAGAAAGTCCCGGGGAGCTGGAAGACTGTCAGAAGGGAAAGACATGACTGGAAGGGTCCCAAAGACATTAAATGTGGGGAGGAGATTTTCTCTGCATCTTTAGATGAACTGGAAGGCATTTGAGTGTGTCTGGTTCCCTGTCAGCTCCTTATCACCATACTCGGGCATCTGTCCAGAGCCTATCAGGAAAAAGAGGTTTCTCAATGAATCATTTGCACTGAGTAGTTCTGCTGCAGACACCATGGGTGCAAGGCACTCTTTGGTCCGGTGGTTTGATGCAGCTATAATGAGCTACATCACTTCTCCACTTAAAAATATTTTTTTTCCTGAGAGAGACACTGCTCATCATGATCAAAACAGTCTTATTTTAGAAAGAACAAAATGAGAATTAAGTGGCAAACCGTTCCAACAAAGGGAGTTAAATCTAAGAAAAAGACTTCTGCTCCCGGAGTGTCTCCCTGCTGTCCGATTGTGCTGTAGGCAGCCATGTCAGCATTGCACTGGCCAGTCTGGTTTTCCCAAGTGCCAGCTGGGCTTGTGGGTTGTAACTGTACGAGAAAGAAAAACTTTGTATGACGCTGAGAGCTCCCTGTTCAGGTGCCTGTGCATGCACAGAAGATGTAAACAGTCACAGTTAGATAAAGGGTATTCGGCAGTTGGAGGAAAAAGCTGCGGAGCATTTCTTTTACACCAGTGGGAATGACCTATGGTCTCTGCTTTTCTATTCAGGCTGTTGTTTATTGCTCACAAACAATGGAAATAGCTCACATTTAAAGTGTTTGCTCATCTTAAAACCAAGACCCAATCAAAAAGGAACTCTTTGAAAGAAGTTTTCAGCAATAATTTACTTCACTATAATATGAACAAGCTTGAACTGAAACTTTTATGACCTATGACTTGTCAGATTTTTCTTCACAGACCTTACCCTTTAGCACATTTTTCATGATAATACAAGCCAATCTGTTTATTATTTTCAATTTGAAAAAGTAAAAAAGTATTGCATCCTCATGAAAATTGCTTCATTGTTGGGCTCTTTGAGTGGTCAGTGTAATATATCATTGTTTGATCTGGCAGAACCATCTATTTATAAGCTAGTATGTGTCAAACTATTTTTTTGGCAAAACTGGGAAGACACCTGGTTTAGTTTAGATTCCTCGCTATGTAATTCCAAACATCGCTCAGTCCTCTTGGATTGAAAACGCAAGCTAGCATCCAGACTTAAGAGTGCTGCTGTCATTCACAAGATGCTCAAGGGCCTCTGCTCTCAAGGTTCATGAGATCATAAATTCTTTTTTAATTTTTCTTTTTTCGTAGTTCAAGTCTAGGCACAAACCCAATGTAGGGTATATATTAAATGTAAAAATGAGGCGCAGTCGGTCCCGTTCACTGTTTCAGAGAGAGTTGCCTGTATTGACCAACAGAGGTAGCAGCAAGGCAGTTAATGAAAGTTTGCTGATGAGATCGAGAGGACTGGGTCACCTTTGCAGAGCTGTCATAAAAGTTGGGAAGACAGCACAACCCCGAGCCATGTTTAGGACTGGGAATTAGAAACATCGTATTTCTGCAGTTAAGTAAGTTTAAGGGAGCTGATGATTGACTTCCTGTTGAAAGGCACTGTTCAATAACAGTGCAGTAACGCCGCTGCAGAGGTGTCTTTGTAGTTTACTAGTTCCCTCTTGTTTGAGCTGATATACAACATACTGTATCAGTCCTATATTTTAATTAACTAGATTGTGCTATTAGACAAGATTCAGGCTGTACGTGTCACTGTTGCTTGGTTGTAAAGTTCAAGAGCTTATATTGATAGATTCATATTAATTTCAACTATAATTGTTCACAGGTCTCATAAAGGGCACTGGGATCTTCATTGTCAAGTGATTGGTATGATGAGAGTTGTAGTATGCAATACTGTGTGTGTGTTCAGCACTTACATAAATGTAGTACAGATGAGAAAGAAGGCAAGGTGAGAGCGAGAGAAAGAGAGGAGGATGAGATAGATATAGGAAAAAGAAAGGTGGAGATCCTGACCATACACTGTGTTCCTGGTTCAGCCAGTGAACCTGGTCCTTTCTGTCCAATAACATTGTATCATTGCATCATTACCATGCTCAGCCTTTAGCAGGCTTTGTTTTTCCGCTGTGGTGGATCTTCTCTCTTCTGACTGAGAAGGAGCCCTTTGCAAGGAGCTGGCCAGTTGTCTAAATAGGCTCCAGCCCCTCTTGATTATTTTCTCTTCATCCTCCTGGTGAGGGAGATAGGTGGTCTGGAAAACAGAGTCCAAATGAAATGGTTCATGCCCAGAGCAGCTAAGCAAAACTATGCTTTGAGGCCAACTTATTTTTCATAATTTATCTTGTAATGTAAGCCAATGCAGTAGTTTAAGACAAATTTATTTTAAGCCTTAAAGGGCAAAGGACTTGTATATTTAACCACAGGCTAAGTTTGACTTAAGTACACTGAAGTCAGCAATGACTGTTACCTCAATGACCTCCTATCTCCTACTAGGCAAAGTTCTTCTGTTTCTGCAGCCCATGTTTAGACACTCCTCAGTAATGCAACCTTGACTGTGCTCTGCGAAGAAGAAATGGAATTTGGTTGTGAGTGGATGAGTGGTAATTAGTGGCAGCTGAACACTTACTTACCAATGTAGTAAGCAACACTGTGTCGCCATTTCTGACGTGTGTTAGGTACTCAGTTGTGCACTGAATGAAGAGTTAGGCACCCAAAACCGGCATTGACATCAGCCGTCTTGCTGAGAGGGCTGTGAAAGGCTGCCATGAGAAATATCTAAGAGAAAAGGGTGTCTGAAATATTTTCCCTCATGTTACTTCAGGTTACTCAAAGTACCTACAAACTGGATTCAACCAACTTTATGAGATTGTGCTTCACAGCCCAAAGCGGTCTGGTGCACGGTGGTGTTGCGTTGCTCCGTTGGACAGGCTTTCTGGTAAAATACAGCTGGGTGGGGTCACAGTGGTGACAGCCTTCTCTATAACAGACCTCAAGTTACGACACGTGGCGAAGCGGAAGAGGTATGCTTTAGACCTTCCTCAGCCCAGAGGGTTTCCAGTCCACCTCTTTCCATTTCATACCTGAAGATGACTTGGGATGAGGGAAGGGGATTCTCCAGCTTTCCCATTGAAGCTGCCGGGGCCAGAGGGAGCATTGCTCTAGCCATAGAAGATATTCCCTTGTTTTCCAGTGGTTTCTGTTCTTAAAACTCTCTACATATTTCACTGGGTGGATCTTTAATGCAAAATTCAGAAACTGTCTAGTTGCATGGGGTTTGTGTCTTACCTTCTTGGATTCTGATATCTGAAATCCATTCAGCTTGTACTGTAAGTACCTAAGTTGTTTGCTGGATCTGGCCCTAAATATTTCTTCCACTCAAAATATGAAGTGTCATCTTCCTATTAGTGGAGCATCTTCTCTGATAAGGCCATTCCTTTTCTTAGTTGTCTAATACCAATTGCAGGCTATTTAAATGAATGTAAGTTACATGGATGTGCATGACAAATACCTTCATTGAAAACCAGGCGGTAACTGTGCCAGCCCAGTCTCTGATGGTTTTTGGGTCTGAAAACGTAGGTAAGCTAAGAACCTGGAGACGGTAAAAGAAAACATTATTATCAGGAGTCAGTAAAGGGGCTACATTTTCTGCTTTGGCATTAGAGATTCTTTCCTGTAACTCTTGCAGAAGCAGTGGGACGGTCTATTCCCCACTATATCATTTCTTTGAGCATTTATTGGGTTTGAGTTGCTATCCAGTGAGAGAAAGCAGGATATTGTGGATTGGAAGCATTTCATACTGACTCTGTGTGGACTGAGAATTCGGTCCTGGAGACAGTGAGACATTTTCATTTTTGTTTTTTCTATGCTAGTAGATCACTGTAGAAGCAGCACTTTCCAGCTTTTTTTTCTCTTTCTTAAAAAATGAGAAAAAACTGTGAACATCTTTCACTGCTTTTAAATGTAATATTTAATTTTTAAACAGTTCTATCTCTGTGTCCAGAGTCCGGGACAATTGCAGACTTTAGTAGGTTAACATTCCTTAATAAATGTGAACGCCTTGAGCTATTTCTTAGGCCGTTACCAGCCTGTCCTTGAAGGACGTGAATGTCCTTCAGTTTCCTGTAAGGGATGGCATTTTTTTTCTTGTTTTACCAGTTTTCAGGATCCCAAGATCTTTTAGTATCTGAACTTCGGGTTTTTGAAACATTGTGGCACCTTTACCATTGCAGGGCTTTGTGGAAAACTTAATAACAATTTTTAACTGCTGGATGCTTACCTAACAGTTAGAGAGCAGAGATTCATAGTAATAGGAAGATGACTCAAAGGACTTGCCTCAAGCTTAAGAATGTCTTTTTACCCTGCAGTCAATTACACATCTTTGTCCTGCTCCCTTAATACTTCTCACTTCTCTGCTTCCTATTGTACCTATTCATTACAGCTAATGAGCTCAGTCTTTTATATTTGTCCTTAATATCATAAGGGTAAAGAGGATGCAGGCCCTTAGAACAACTCAATTATTTTGTCTTCCATATGCGACATGGAGTCCCAACACGGGATCCCTGCTGCTCTTGAATGCTTGTTAGCCGAGCCCTGACAATGAACGCTACTTCCAGTTCTGTATATATCATAGTAAAAAGTATGGCCTGTTCCAGTGGTGGAGGCATAGATTTGTTTTATGAGTGTGTTACACGAAACACCACAAGCTAGTAGATTCTGATTTTTATTTGGTGGTAATCTTGATCAATAGCAGCTAAATCATTTACAGAAGAAAAATAAATGGGAAGAAAATTTCACGTTTATATTCCAGCTGTGCAAAGGGATCTTGGGTTTTCCCCCATCCTCTCCTCCCAGAGCTTGTCAGCAGTAGGAATTCATAGTAATAAAAGCCAGACTTATTTCCAATGCAGGTGTTTCTAGAGTGATTGTAATCTTTCTGATTAACTGCATCTGCAAGAGATCTCATCATTACAAGCAAAGCAGAAGTTATGAAGGAAGGTGCCCCTAAAGCAGTGAACTGGCAATTAAAATAATATTATAGGCTCTGAGATATGGGATTGCACGGGGGCTTTGGAAATATACAGTGAAGATAGGTCTGAAGATGTCATTATGCCACCAAAACCTTTGAAGCCCGCGGCAGCATAATGGACTGGCAAAGGCAAAGGAGCCCAGTGCGATCAGGTAGTGCTGAAATCCAGCTTTTGGAGATTAAGCTGCATTACTAAGATCAGGGGCCCTTATCAAACTCAGTCCCAGCAGACTGCCCTAAGTCATCTGCCCTAAGCCATCAAGGAAATGGCTGCAGAAAAGTAAAGTGCTGATCTTGTGAAAACAGCATTTTACTGCTTGTGAAAGTCCCTAGGACGACGGCCTTGGAGACTGGGGTCTGGTTTCCTCACGCAGAGCAGCAACATACGGTTTGGTACATTACGAACTGAGTGGTCTCACGCTGTATTTGGAACAACAAGATTTAATCGAGATGGAAATTGATTAACAGTTGCTAATCAAGGCCACATTTTCTTCTAGCCTCTCAGTTGGGGCATATGAAACATTTGCAAATGGTTGTCATTCCAAGCTGAAGTTTTAGTGAGAGAAGGATAAATTTACACATGTAAAATGTGTATGCTGTAACTTGTCTAGAGGTTTTCATAGTCTTTATGGCCACAGTCCGAGTAGAGCTGTCACAAAAGGGTGGCACTGTGAGAGGTGAAGTGGGCCTCAGCTTCCTGATGGCAACACTATCCCCTTCTGTCACCCTTGCTGCTGCTGGCAGATCTTATTCCAGACCTTTCTTGGTTGCCTGAGATTGAGATTTCTTTCCCCTAATGCTCATGATTACTCTGAGCCCTCCAGTTATAACAGGATATTGTCCCTACAGCAACCTTTTTAGGTGAGAATTTATTTCCATACAATCAGATGCAAAAATAGGTGATTATCCAGTTCATGTGTCAGGATTTGAACCCTCGAGTGCCAGTCCAAAACCCTGTTTTTGAGATAATCCATCCTGCATCCTGCTTTGTGGTGTAAAATCAGCTGACACATGTATGTGTGGCACAAACAATTAACTGTCCCTTCTCAACTAGAGGCATGACAGTCCTTTGGTTTTCCTATCATTACTTGCAGAGACACAAATGAAAGGAATCCTTCAGTGTCATACAGCCATGACCTAAAGTCAAAAGGCTGTCTAAGTTGTTACTGGAGGAGATCCAGTTGCAGAAAGAAGAATTCTTGCCAAATCAGCTAGAGAAAGTTAACTGAAATATGTTTGAACAGACAGATTGTTCAGCCATCTATGCAGCTGGCTCAATAGAGGAAACAGTTATTCCTGGGTAATTGGAAGCAACTACGTGTATATAAGTATAAATATAAAAATATATATTGGCCAATCTTTCTAGTTGTCACCATTTCTCTCAGTGAGAAGACTGAAATCCAAGGGTAATAGGGGGAGAACTCAAGCCTGGAAATTCAGTGTGGGTACCCTCCCACCCCACCTGCCCCAGTAATACTGTATTTCGTCATAGGAGTACGCGGCTCTGGATATTGCTGACCACTTGTTCTGTGCAGGGGGACATGGTGTTTCACATACACTAACCAGCTGTCCCCGTTCTGTCCTGCCTTAACAAGCCATACCAGATTTCCTTTGCTTCATCATATATTGTGAAACATGGAAAGCCATTTGGTTTAGTGAACCTGGTTGCTAAATCCACAGATGGGGTTTCATCAACAGCTAAATATCAATGCAGAACCATGAGCATGTACTTGTTAGCAAAACATTTCAAATGCCCCATTCTGCATTAATTTACATTCTGGAACTTGGCAGCAGCACCAAATTTTGTATTTGTTTTGGGATACCACAAGAAGAAAATCTGTTCCCTTCGAAGCACTTACCCTTCCCTGCCAACCTGTCTCTGTTGGGCTAACGGCAGGACGCAGCTGCTCGGGACCTGGCCTTTCTAGTGGTAACTGAAGGGTTAAACTGAGCCCCAAGCACTTGTTCTTCCAACATACCCTGCACTCCTCACTCTCCAGGATTTATGATCATCTAGTCACATGTTAAAAAGATTATTGGAAAAATATGTAAATGAAAGTTAATAAGTGTAGCAGAGTGGTGTAAAAGCAGACTTATTAGCAACAGGATGCAAGGCTCTGCACATGCTACATTTCTGTTGCTGGAAACATCATCAAAGAGCTTTCCAAGGCTGCAAGGCCCAGATGGATTTTACATCTTTATGCACCAGCCCTGAGCCAAAGCTGAATTCACAGGTGAAGTTGACACCACAGCACATGGGGAGGTGCCTGGGTTGCATGTCTGTCCCTCACCCGGGCTGCAGTTCTGGCTCCCAGGAGAAGTGGAGCTCTCCTCAGAAAGTTAGTTTTGGGGAGAACTTTGCTAAAAATAATAATTAAAAAATGGTGCAAAGGACAGCTTTGCTTCTGCATTGGGAATTTAATGAGGCTTTGTCCTCTAGGCTGAAAATACACATCACAGCTATTCCCTTTTCCAGGCCCATTGGAGCTTTTCCCCCTCTAGAGGCTACACATCTTTTTGCCAGTCGCCCACAGGGCAGTGCTTTAACCTTGTTCTTTTCTCTCATTGCTGGCAAAGAAGTTTGAGATTTAAATAGCAAAACACCAGTGCCACAAAACACATCTGCTTTCAGCACCCACATGTCTTATGGCTGGGATTTCTGTGGCAGCTAGCAGCAGTGGCAACCAGTCTGGGCAGTGGGACACTGAGTAGAAAGAGAACCCCATTTTCCCCAGGGTATCTGCCTTCCCTGCTGCAGACTCTGCTCTCGAGAGTGTGCAATCCTCCTGCTGTGTAACTGATGGAGAGACTTCACACACGCAATACCCCAGGGGGAGAACCAGAGCCAGATCTGTGGGTATACTCAAGCTTTCGGGAAAAGGTCTAGATTGCAAAATTCGGGAATTAATATTATTTAAGTATCAAGCAGTTAGGTATACTTGAACTATACTCTGCAGAGCCCCTCTTGAATTCCATAACAGAGGCTGCCAGTGTACCAGGCTGGATCCCATTCTGTAGCCCAGAGCTGTAGCCAGAGTCCCCACTAAATTCCCTGTCTGCAATGGCATTTGCTCTCCGATTGCCCAAACACCACCGGTCCCTTTTGCATCAGGAGCGGAGCGTTTGGGGCTGCTGCAACAGTCAGCGCTGCGCTGCTCTCTGTCTGCTGGGAAGGCAACGCAGCATGCCAGCGGGCCTGGTGCCCGGATCCGGGCTGTGCGCGCGCGGGCCAGGGATTCTGCCATACACATTTGTCCTCTTGATCAGGAACCAGATGGACATATTCAAGTCACCTTAAATCTGGTCTTTGGAAACCTCAAACTGTGACAGCCCTTAAAAAAAAAAAAGTCCTCAAACAATAACAACAAAACCAGCATGTGACTAAAAGCTAGAGTGAGGCACTGCCAGGATTTCTCTTGGCAACCCGTCATTCTAAGAA
Source organism: Phoenicopterus ruber ruber (assembly GCA_009819775.1). Lineage (NCBI taxonomy): Eukaryota > Metazoa > Chordata > Aves > Phoenicopteriformes > Phoenicopteridae > Phoenicopterus > Phoenicopterus ruber. Next base: position 6,125,968 of record CM020222.1, on the reverse strand, counting down.
TCTGCTTCTTGCCACACTTGTGCAAGGCACATTATTGAACATTTCCTGACTATTTGCCCAGGATGCTATAAATGCTGTCCAAATAGCAGGGTCTCGCCTGCCGCTTTGATACATCTGGCTAAATTGCATTAAGCAGCACGCCAGAGGCTGATGGAGTCCCCACAGGACGTGCTCCGTCTGTCAGGCTCTCCAAAGAGCCCGGGTGATGAATGATAGCGCTAACATTAAACAGCTTGCCTGTGATGTTTTTCAAGTGTCCCTCCCCAACAACTCGCCTGCTGCCCTGTCTTCTAGGAGATAACCCAGCACAACAGAACATTACCTCATTAAGAAAGCTAGCTCTAATTAAAAACAGACAGGGCATCACCTCCCTTATATTAGTTTGAAGGGTCCACCCTGCCATTTAAATTCTTCTTTGGAAGATTAATGCCCATACACATCGTGAAGAGTGACGCTCTTAGAAGTAGTCAGTTCAGAGCGAACATTAGACGTGATGAAAGTGAGCATCAACAGTAAAAACTGTAATCACAGGGCCTTCAGATGTTCATGCCGTACTCTGGAGGGGGTATGTGTATGTGGGGGGTGTGTGTGAGAGAGTTCTCTCCGTCCCTAGCTTAGAAGAAATGGAGAGACATGATTTTGTCCAAACGCCATGTTAATACCATCCAGACGTATTGTTTAGGCCCAAGTTCTGTATCACTACAATCTACCTGTCTGTACCCGAAGAAACAGCATACCAGCTGAGGAACATCAAGAACAATTCACAGGACACCTATGGCAGAGCCTTCTACAAACATCCTGTCACATCAGCTCCTCTGTTCTTCCCATTACTCTGAGTTTCAGGGTAAAGAAAGGCCCGGGTAAGAGATGGATTTGGCTGGCCCCTGAATGGATGGAAAGGAAAGGGGAAAATGAATCATATCCATGAACTCACAGCTCAGTTTTCATGGCACTCAGGTTTTTCTTCCCTGATGGCTCTCTGGTTTATTTTAAACCAAAGGTTTTAAGTTCAAAAATGACTTAATTTGGAATAATTTGAAGCAAGCCAGTAGCATCACTTAAGTCACTTACTACTTATTTTGCCTTTTACTCCTACAGAACGTTTGGCACAGAGCACTGCCATGATTTGTGCAGAATTCCCATTGCAGGAGCGGCCTGACACAATGGAAGCACTTTTTACTTCGGGATTTTACTGCCACCACCTGACTGACAAATCTAAGGCCCCCAGGCATTGAGCACTGCCTGTGACAGCAGCCCAGGCTTCAGCGAGCCCATTCCACGCTGCCCCTCAGGTATGCCCATACAAGCAGTTGTGTTGTCTGTGAAACAAAATCTGTTTTTTTCACGTGGATCAGTTTCCTGGGATGGTTTATCACCCTGCCACCCCCAGCAGTGGTACTGGCCTAAGTCTGGCAGGTGAGAAAGTGGAAAAAACCAAACCCCAACCACCCCAGAAGCAGCAATAAGTATAACCTGTATCTAATCTGTGGGGCACTGTTTACAGCAGGGCGGTAGAAGGAGAATAACTTTCCTATAGTCTTGGCTGTTCACCTCTAACCTCAGAGCACCAGAGCTCACTGCTTTCCCTTCCAGAGGCCCCAAGTTCAACCTCTGTTATTGATGGCCCGCTTAGGAGCCCCTTGTTTGGATGGTGTGTTCAGTTCATATTAAACTGGTCAGTAGCCAAGATATAAGAGTACCTATGGATTCACATTTCTTTCAGGGAGCCCAGAGGTCCAGAAGCATTATGGTTATATACAATATCCATATAGCTGACAATAGCCTATTTTAAGAATATGTACTAACCTTATCAGGTGCTGTCTGCTCAACTGAATGAGAGTTTCCCAGTTACTCAAATCACAATTATCGTAAGTTACGATGATTTGTGTACTAAACAGCCTTTTTTTTTTTCATTGAGAAGATGATCCTTGAAGTGATTAAAAGCTTGCTTAGCAGCCCACTATACTGGAAAACCTTTACAGCACAAAAGATACGTTTTAAGTTGTCGAGCATCATGTAAACAGTCAAATGCAGTTGTCTCTGTGTGGAAAAACTGAAGGGGTTTGTTTGGGGAAGGGAGGCATGACAGAAAAAAATTGCGTGTTTAGATACCTGCAGATACAGTCTAGACTTTATAGTTTGCAGTGCGTCGTTTTGGTGCAGACTTTTACTGAGCTGCCTTCCATATCCCTCTCCCATTTTGGACATCCTTTGAAGCAACTCCTCCAGAAGACTTAACTAGACTTAGTTTTTGACCTGAAGAAATGGCTGTCTGAAATGCAGATGGTTTGGGCAATAATTTCAGGTCATGGTACCACCTGCACTTTAGCAGTATTTTGTGAAGAGTGCTAAACAAAAACCATATACTTGGTCAAGGTGGGGCCACATTGCTGCTTAGTTAGCTGGTCTCTTGGGCAAAACATCTAGAACCACTCAGTATAATCGGTAAGTTCATCACACATTTAGTGGAAACAGGTATCCTGGAAGAAGGCTACTCATCTGCTGTGCATGTCTCTCCCCTAGCAAATGTTTGGCTCAGAACCTAAGCGAGGGAATTGAGATTTAAAACTGAAACACTAGACTTAATGCTCACCTTAATGTGCATGTAGGGACCTAAGAATGGATTTCATGAGGAGCAGCCAATTTGGATCCCTGCCCAAATCTTAGTCCCCAGTGTCAAGGCTCAAGAATGATCAGGTGCAATCAAAAAAAAAGGTTTCTTATTTCTGAGTTCTCCAGTTTCTGGTTCCTGCCAGTGTTCAAAGTGAGATTGTCAAGTACTCCAAGAACATCTGTTTTCTAGTAAGACCCAAAGTATCAGGAAGACATGGAAGTGTACCAAGAAAACCAGTTATCAGGAGATCATCAGTCTAGTTATAGAAGGTCATCTGGAGAGGGCAGGAAGCCTTAGCAAAGCTGGCAGACTTTTGAGGTGTTTCTGTCAGTAGTTACAGCACAATTTCACTGGATTCTCAGAACCATAACTGACCTTACAGCTCCTCGTGAACTCCTACCCCTCCATTTATGGTGGTGTTCAGACTTGCAGACAAATTCTTTTAATTCATTAAGCATTCTCCCTGTTGTGAGTATGATCTGGAACTCTTCATGATGCTTTAAAGTGTTACAGGCTTAAAAACCAAAACAAACCCAGGCAATAAACTATTATATGATTCTATGAATAAATGACTTTTTCAGTTTGCTTTTGAATAATCTGTAATAGTCATAAAATCAAAGAGGAAATAATAAAATCCAATATTCACACATGTTAATAACAAAGTGGAAATGGCTTTTAAAAACTCTCAACCTCAGTCTGTGCTGCATCCTTGGTAGTTCCTTAAGGGATCCCTTAAGGGATATAAGTGGCAAAAGTTCTGGTAGAGCAGAGTAGACTTCTCTACTTCCGTGGTAAGACCCATACCTCCATCCTAAAACGGACTAGTTCTGTATTCTCACCCTCACTTGCACACAAGGAGATAACTACAAATTAAACTGCTCGCAGCTGTGGAAATTGTTAAAGGAGAGGGTAGAACTTGCTGATCTCAGAGTGTTCAAGCAGATCAGTTTATTTGGCACTACAAGTATCCCATGTTACACATCTATCCCTCAGAAATACGCACATCTAGTTTCCAAATTCACCTTGGGTTACTACTAAGCTGTTGCTCTTCTCTTCCATTCTGCCCATCATAACCTTTGTAGCCATGATATGGCAATTCTTAAAGCATCCTACTTCCTTCCTTCCTGGAACTAGGTCATCTTCCATCATTCTACTGTTTTACATGCCAAAATTTGATGAAAGCTTTTGATCAAGACATTGTTTCTTCTTTGCTTCTTCAATTCCTCTAGTAGATAAAGTCATTTTTTTCCTTAGTAACTTAATACAGTACCAAAGGACGTTCCTTCAGTGTACCGTTTTCCAAGCTGATTGCTTGCAACTCTGCTCAGATACTGGTACACTTGCCCCAGAGCACTTATAGCATAAGAAGTCTATAACTTCTGAATTCTGACTCTGATTAGATCTAGTGTAATGGATTGGATCATTTGACTGTTCTCCCCTCAAGGAAGGCTGGCATGTGGTTCTGTGTATTCAGCACACCTAAAGGTTGTGGAGTCTTTTACAGTCAACCTGGACCCTGCTTTCATTGTCAGATAACTGGGCAGTAGTAGACCCCGTAAACTCTCCTAACACCGTACAGTGGATTTGCAATCTCAGAACAGCTTTCAGGAGGGCTGGGGCAGCCACAGCTGAGGAGTACCTTGCCTGCAGGTTACCTTCCTGCTGAAGATCACATTACAAGATCATCTTATTACAGTAGTCTTCAAGAAGCTAGCATAGTATCTTAGCACGTCCTTGTTTTGCACTACAGGGTGTAACGAGAAGTGGAAGGATGAGACAAAGCAAATATTAGCTGACAAATGTTTCCTGACAGCAGGACAGGGAGGATGCACTGTTCTACAAAGAGGAGGCTAGCGAGTCATGGCAGGTGGTAGGTCATCTCATTTAGATCCATCCTGACAAATGCAGGTGGTGGGCAATATCTCACTTTGTAATGCACCAAGAGACAGTGTTTTTGTAGCCCTAGTTACTTCACTCATCAAGGTAATTGGTTTCAGCTGAAAACAGCTACACTCCCTGATGCCTGCCTCTTGGCAGACCAAGCAGACACCTGCACTAACTAACCAGGGCTTTTTTCTTTTTTAAAATATGTTAATGCTTCTGTTAATACGTCAGGCTGCTAAGGAAGATCCAAACTTTTAGAAATTCTGTATTAGCAAGCCTTCCAGAAGTTCTGTTTCTCTGTAAATGAGTAAACTCTTACCTGAGCCTCTGGCACCTTGGGGCAGTGCCTGTTGCATTTGAGGGGAGCATGTGAATACCCATGCATTGGCCTGGAATGCTGCATGAAGATGTGGCAGTTACTTCAGGACTGCCTGCATCTGACAGGCAAACTCCTGTACTTGTACATTACACCAACGCAGAAACTGCTCCGCCCTGCTTAAGAAGGCTTGTTTGAATGTAGTCAGATATTTGTGTTAACGTCTTTTACTGCAAGCTGAGGCCTTTAAATAACAGAAAACTTGCAAACAGAGCTGAGCAGAGAATGTTTCTCTCGTTCTCTAAAAACTGGGAATCTCAAGCTTTTTCCCTGCTGAGACTCATTACAAAACCAGAAACAGCTCACAATAGACTAAACTTATTCCCCTGGGATGTGGTAAAGCCCATCTTCCATCCTGGCCAGGCCTCACTCAGGATATTCTGAGTTGTCTTGGCATTAAGTAACAGATACATTTCTGAAGAGTTTTAACTAAGACATTTTCCAGCAGAAGACATGTCAAAATGGTCCTAACCAGACCTTACAATAGAGTCAATCAGTCATACATTTTTTGGGAGGTTCAATGGTTAATTCCAGCTTCTAGTTCTGTTGCAGGCAGGATTTGACACAGCTGGGACTGGTTAAATAAGAAACTTGAGACTTGCGATGACACTATTGCAGGCCTAAACATTAGCCCGGGCTAATGACAACAGATCTCTCTCCTCTCAGTGCCAAAGGTAACAATCAAAATAGTCTTGGATGTGTCTTGCTCATTTGCAGATCCAGGATGTTTCAGGCTATACAGCACAAATCCCCTAGCGCAGACTCGGTTGTGATCTTTACTTGCAGCAAGTAAACGGGGCACACTCTTGACCTCAGTTTCTCACTGATGCTTAGACTCCCTATTTTAATGCTAACCTTTCAATTCCCACAATCCCCTTCCAAAGGAGAAAGGACTGTAATTCCCCACAAGCCCTCCACAAGAACATCCCCCACAAGAACATAAACACAACACTAACCTTCAGATAGAAAAATTTATTTGCCTAAGAAAGCTTTTCCAGAGAATGAACTAGTTCCTGACTGTAGAATTAGAGTTTAGCCGTATAAACTCACTTTGGGGTCTGTAGTACAGGATATGAACATGAATGAAACATTAAAAATATGAGTTGAGAATAAAAGCTCTCCCTAAATCTCCCTTATTGTATAAGCTGCTATGAATTAAAGCCCTTTCAGGCTGATTTTTAGTCATCAACATAATTATTTAGGAACATTTTCCAGACCAGTGTTTTTTACAAGTATTTTAACAACCTGCAAATCAGGAAACTGTAAATCAGAGAAATGAACTGAAATCAGCAATCACAAGGCAGGAGGCCCCTGGCTTAGACTGTGACGGCATGACGTGAATAGCGGCAGCTCTGTTCCCTAGCTTACAAACACTGGGAATGATTGCTAGAGATAGGCCTGAGCTAAAAGCCACTGGAGCCTGGGACTCGGCAAGGCTGAGAGAGTTTGACTCCAGTGCTGTGAGCCAGAATACACTTGGATCCTGTTCTTGCTGTGAAAGATGGGGCATAGCAGCACCCTGGCTTTGGATTCTCTCCTTCCTCCTCTCCAAGCAGGACAAACCGAGAACCAAAAGCACTTTGCAAGCATCTTCTTCCTTTCCCCAGCATGAATCAGTTCCACTTCAGTTTCATATGACAAACTTGAGGTAATAGGTTGATAAGCCTTAGGAAGAGCAAAGCTTTTGTTTAGTGCAACAAAAAAAATATAGCTGTACACTTTTAGGAGGTGCACTCCGTCAGCCTGGGTCAGCTTTACCTCAAAGCAGAATACCAAACCCTATTTCATGGTGTAAGTATGGCCTTAGTTTCCCTGGAAAGGTTTTTTGTAGCCAATTGAGACAGTTTATTCACAAGTATCGAACACTGGAAGACTCTAATTCAGCCTTTGCAAATATGGCAGCCCTTGGATTCAGTGGTCAGCAACCTGTTTGAAAGGCAGATGTTGAATCTTTGATAAAGGATTCATGTGCTAGAAATCAAAATCACTTCTGTCCCATGCTTAATGATATGGCAGAAAAGTGAACCAGTGCAGTCCCTGCTCTGTTCTGTCTGGGAGTGAAGTGTTGTGATTAATGGCTTTCCTAGGAGCAAGTGACAGCATATAGAAGTTTCAAGGTGAAATCTCACATTCCAGGCCTCTAAAATCTTCTACTATTGAGAACAAGACCATTACTGTTGACTAAAAAGCGTCACAGCTCTGAGATCTTTACTCCAAGACATTCAATACTTCTCACAACCAAAGCATGGATTTTCAAAGCCATTTGTGCAGGTACCCAGGTACCTGGAAGTTAGGGCCTTGTACCTTAACGTATACTGTCATCTCTTGAGATCCTGTCTCCAAGTTTCAGGGCTTTAATTGCATCATCTGCAGAGAAACTAGAGACTACTTTGGCCAAGCCTGTGGGGTGACCAAGGAGCCACCTTAGAGCTTCAGAAAGTTAGTGGAGCTTGTTTAGGGTAAGACAACAACCACCACATTAGCTGTGCCTGGAGAAATGCATTAAGATTTGCTACAGGTGTTTTAACTAATGAGGAAAGAAGCAGTGTGCCTTCATACATTCAAGGAGTTTGCTAAAGCAGGACAAGCGAGGAGCCCACAGACCTCTACAGTGGTACAAGATACAGAGAACTGGCAGTCCCCTAGGAAGAAAAGGTGTCTACAGTTACAGTACCTCCCCGGGGCTGGATTTCTAACCTTTCCTGTGAGACAGAAACTCTTCATGAATGAAGTCTAAAATCACTAAGGAAATATACAATTTTAGTGATATGTATAGGTCGAGCAAGATTTGAGAAGATCGCTTTTTTGCAAGCTCACAGCCCTCAAGTGCCCTGAATACAGCAGGTCTCATCCTGGGAGAAGAACAAGAAAACATATTAAACCTCAGGCCTAGTTTTCATTCTTGCAAGGAGAGGGATTCCTTCACATGGTGGCCTGTCTGAATGTAGTCACCTAGTAGTTCATTAGGTATTGTTCAGGACACTCCTACCAGGACAATCTAGAGCAAAGCTTCATAGAATCATGGAATTGTTCTGGTTGCAAGAGACCTCCAAGATCATCGGGTCCAACCAGTTATTTGGAAAGTGTCTATAAAGATGTGGTACAACTAAAAAAACTGCAGCAAAAATAAACAATAGAAAAATAAAATTCCTGTATTTAATTTCCTTCTTAGCTAGTACTTACCCAAGACATCAAAAGAGATCTCCCCTCTGCCCCCTTCAAAAAAAAAAAAAATTAAGCCCTGCAGAGCCACTTATATAGCCAGATACCTGAGGCTGCGTGACTGATTGGCTGTAACCACACCCAGGGAATGTATAAAAGGTGACTTCCAGGAGCTTCTCTCTTATAAAAGGACTGAGGTGGGGGAAATGGGTGAGAGGAAGATAAATAGGCTGTATGAGTCTTACTCTTTTCTGAATAATAATGTTTCTTATATGAGTCTGAGAAGAGTCTTTCTATTGTTTCTGAGAGGCTTTGTGTTTTTTTTCTCATTCTATCTCCAGAGTTTCCCCTAGGCTTTGCAAGGTTCTGTTTTAGCACAGAATAGGTTAGTGTTCTCTAAAGCTGAGTGGTGGCCCTCCTTGCTGAACTTCCTTCCATAAGGAAAATGCAAAGGGGTTACCAGGAGGGCTGGCAGCAATTTCTTAAACAGTCTTTTGAAAGTTTTTTAAAAATAAAAATCATAGCAAATAACACACACAAAGATATTCAGTACTCCCATCTCCTTGTACAGGCTGTCAGAAATGCTGGCAGCTGCTGCGAGGAGCTGAAAAAATCATCATTATACTCTAGGCAGCCTGAAATCAAATAATATGTGCACACAAAAGGTTTTCATTTTGGAGCTATTGTGCCTGGCCTGTTTTGGAGGAGGGGAGAAAGAGACCTATTGTCTCTTAAAAAGCAAAATAGTGGCCTGGTTTTAGTTCTGCAGGAATGGAGTGATCTGTGTGCTATTAGCCGACAGTAAAGACATCCTCTTTGCAGAGCTTGCTCACTGCTCCACTTAGTTTGCAACTGGTAACTGCCAAATCCCCACAGGGTAAGAGGCCTTGCACTCCAGCTGTTGGAGAAGTAATATCCCCCACTGCTCAGCATGATAGGAGAGTAATAAAAACATCATTTCTAATAGGAAAATGATGCTTGCAGAAGCAAACAGAGACTGGCTTGCTTAACAGAGAGGGGGCTTTGGGAAGGACAAAGCCATCCCCAGCAAGCTTGTGGATGAAACCTTGAAGAGAGCAAGAAGTGTCCCAGAATCTCTCAAATCTAGGCAGATAGTGAAACTTTATAGGCATTTGTAATTGCTATCTGAAGTCCTGTTAAACTTTTAACAGACCCTGCAATTCTTTATGACAAAGATGTTTAGGAGCTTTCTAGCAGAAAAATACTCTTATTTTCAAGGAATTACTGCAACTTTTCTCAGAGCTTCCCTTTTGTTCCCGACTCTATGTTTCTAAACAAAAGCAATTATTAAAACTACTGGCTGTGGGCACAAAGTATCCACAGTATCTGAGTTCTGTCTTTGTCAAGGACTTAACACTGATCTCAACTGTGAATACAGAGCAGTTGAATGACACTTTTATAAGTCAATTTTTCGTTATACAATCTTGCTCGGATGCTCTTAAAATATATAGGAAAGATTGTACCAACACTGTAAACTTCATAATTATTTCATCATGGCCTGTCTTGCTCAAGCTCTCTTCAGGTTCCAAAGAAATAGATCTGTTAGGGAAAAAATTCCCTGAGAAGGGAGAAAATCTGAGTTTGTTGCATGTGCTTGGTACAAAAGCCCGAGGTGCTAATTCTAAAGCGATCTCTCTCCAGCTGCCTCATGCACTGAGCTGGTCTCCAGGAGTTGCTCAACATCCATATGTTTCATCAGTTAGGCTTCGGAATAACAACATACGCTGTAGGCTTCTCTACCCTTATCTGTCCAGGAAGTCCCTTTGCAGAGAATTGCTCTTGGCAGGGAAAGTGTCAGCATAGTTCATGCCGATGAGATCACTGCGAATTAACCTCTGGCTTTGGTGGTATCCCATGCTGCCTTTTTGCAAGAGAGAGGAGAAGTGCGCCCACTGCCATTTCTATTGTTTTTATACAAATAGGTTAGATAATAATTCTGTATTGACATCTTCATGAAAAGAAGTATTCGAGGGCCCATGCCGAGTCTCTTTTAGGTAAAATACATAATTGAAAATCCTTCTTCTTGAGCTTTTCCGCAACCTAACAAACTCAGAGAACTTTAAATCTAAAGTGTTTTGGAGATTTTGAATGCGCTTTCCTCTTGCCTTCTCAAACCTCATTAACCAGGAGGTGCCACCGACTATAAACAAAAGTGATTCAAACTAGTTTGTGAGTCTCTCTGCTCCGATGCATTTAGTGCCAAAAGCATTTTTAACATCTTAAAAAGACATTGCCTTTTTCCCACTTAAATAATCTCAGCTGTACATAGATGTTGATCTAATAATTAGGGAACAAAGAAATGAATCCCTTCTATTCGTGTTCAGCTGGTTTTAAGGAATAATCTTAAGTGTAGTATCAGGAACAGTTTGGAATCCCTAAATGTGTAAGCACATGGTGTCTCCAAACAAGGTTCACAGAAGCTGTCTCATTTGAAGCACCAGGACAGCAAAAAATTAATAATCCTATAAAGAAAAGGAAATAAACTGTAGGTTTTTATATGTTTTTCATTGGTCAAAACATGATCATACTGAGCAAATGGACAGGCTGAAAACTACTGTTTTGAACTTCTCAATGCCAGGATAGAACTTCTTTCTCTGAAACTGTAGGAATTTGTCCTTTGAAACAGAAACAACTACTTCAGCAATGAGCATTAAAGGATCTATTATGATACTGAAATGAACTGGTCTGCTTCCATTCAGCTGAGCACAATGGTATAGGCATGCACTAGTTGTTCATTGTAATGTTGTTTCTAAACCTGGATTCACGTATAAAGTGGTCTGAAACAAACCCCTCTCTTCCTTCAACTGCTGAGTTGATGCGGCCAGAAAGCCTCCAAATTACATGAAATGAGTAAGTCTCATACATAGCCTTGATTGTTTGAAAAACGAGTATCTCCAATTTATTTTTGTAATACAGGAAAGGAACATTAAGTCGAAGAACTGGACCTCCATAGTATCCTGTCATTGCAAAAAACCACAGTGCATAATTCTCTCCAGAAACATACTGAGTTGTAAAGACTAAAAGGCATGAAATGGGTAAAGTCTTTGTAATGAGTGACAGCATTCAGAAGTCCTTGTTTTTGCAGCTATCAGTGAAGGTCTTTTTTTCAGAATAGAAGGATAACATACAGTTTGTTGTGATCATAATGATTTATATGAACTTAATTAGAAGCACACGATGAAATTAAAACTGCATTCTATGTGGAATTCAAAAGAATTCTGAATGATCTTCTAAAATGAGACACCAATCTTCATGTCATTAAATACTACAGAGATGAGTTAGTTTTGCAATATCTAACATGGTTGTGAAAAGCACTAGAACATTTGTAAGCTTAAATGGAGCTAATATCAGCCAGTCTGACTCTATTTATTTATTCAAAGGACAAAGTCATATCCAGAGAGTCTTCAGACTGTTGCTCGGTGTATTATTTCCTCAAAGAAGCAATGCTGAGAATGACCTAACACAATAAAATGCGTGAGCCCATGAGACAAGATAAAATACTTGACATATCCAGAAAACCCAGGTATTGCTGATAATAGCTGAGAGCAGGTTTGAGGTTTTCAGAAGTTGTTGATAGTGAATGAGAGATTTTTTAGAAACAGAGAGAGGCAACTTGCAGCTGAAACTTTATATATAGAAGCTGAGAGGGCTATTGCAGAGACAATTATTTGTCTTCAGAATCAGAAGCCACCTTATGCTGAGAATTACAATAAAGCTGAAGGACGAGTTAAATGACGCACCAGATAATAAAACACAGTAGAGATGACAGAAGAGAAGAAAAGTATTAATAATGTGAATGCATTTTACAAGAATATCCATGTGTGGAGGAGTGAGTGAGCATGATTAAGGACGAAAGTGGAAATTACAGTGTAACTGTAAAAAGATAGAGAAAATACTGTGATCTCTTTAATAGAGAGGTGGAAAAAAGAGATTCTGGCTATAATCCAGACAGCTCAGCTGTTTTGTAGAAATACCACATTTTGAGGAGCTTTGAGAGACAATTACAATTCTCAGGACCAATAAAGCACCAGGGGCCGATAGTGTTCCTGCTGCATTATTGAAAACAGGAGGGCCTACACGAACTCAAAGCCTTTAGAAGCTGATTTGGTTTGGATGCTTGAATAAATTCCAAGTGAATATGCCCAATTCTGAAGAAGGGAGAAACCAGAATGGAAGAAATGTTTCAGCATTTTCCCTTCTCTGTACAGCCTATTATGTCCAATCTGCTTTATAAAAAAAAATGTTTTTCACAGAGGGGAGAGACTTGATCTGTTAGGTGCTCAAGAGAGGGCAGGAATGTGACCAGGATATATATATATGTGTGTGTGTATATACATGTGTTTACTCTGTAGCTTTTAGGGAGGTTTAAGAAAGCTTGTGTATTTGTCACAAATTGACTTTGAGTAGAAAAAGGGTCATAGAATAGTCATAGAATCATAGAATGGTTTGGGTTGGAAGGTACCTTTCAAGGCCATCTAGTCCAAGCCCCCTGGAATGAGCAGGGACATCTGCAACTAGATCAGGTTGCCCAGAGCCCCATCCAGCCTGACCTGGAATGTTTCCAGGGATGGGACTTCTACCACCTCTCTGGGCAACCTGTGCCAGCGTTTCACCACCCTCATTGTAAAATATTTCTCCCTCATATCTAGTCTGAATCTACCCTCTTTTGGTTTAAAACCATTACCCTTTGTCCTGTCACAACAGGCCCTGCTAAAAAGTCTATCCTCATCTTTCTCATAAGTCCCCTTTAAGTACTGAAAAGCCGCAATAAGGTCTCCCCAGAGCCTTCTCTTCTCCAGGCTGAACAACCCCAACCCTCTCAGCCTGTCTTCATAGGTGAGGTGCTCCATTCCTCTGATCATTTTTGTGGCCTCCTCTGGACCCGCTCCAGCAGGTCCATGTCCTTCTTGTGTTGGGGGCCCCAGAGCTGGACGCAGCACTCCAGGTGGGGTCTCACCAGAGCGGAGTGGAGGGGCAGAATCCCCTCCCTCGACCTGCTGGCCGCGCTTCTTTTGATGCAGCCCAGGATACGGTTGGCCTTCTGGGCTGCGAGCGCACATTGTCGGGTCATGTCCAGCTTTTCATCCACCAGCACCCCCAAGTCCTTCTCGGCAGGGCTGCTCTCGATCCCTTCATCCCCCAGCCTGTATTGATACCGGGGGTTGCCCCGACCCAGGTGCAGGACCCTGCACTTGGCCTTGTTGAACCTCATGAGGTTCACCTGGGCCCACTTCTTGAGCTTGTCCAGGTCCCTCTGGATGGCATCCCGTCCCTCAGGCGTGTCCACCGCACCACTCAGCTGGGTGTCATCCGCAAAGTTGCTGAGGGTGCACTCCATCCCACTGTCTGTGTCATTGGTGAATTGGTCTGGAGAGCTTGAAAAAGGTGTTAGAAAGGTGCAAATGGTGAACTGATTGAAATGTGTAGAAATGTAGAAATTTCTGTAGAAATGTGGACTGGTTGAAATGGCAAAGGTTACACATTCTGCTCCATTTGACCTCAGTGAAGGATTAAGCTAGAGAGATGCTTAAGTATCATTCCTGATACTTTTAATGTGGCTGTGTAGGGATTAATACACTCATTGTGAAATTCTCAGAATGGTGTGAATTTAAATGGTTTACATTTCCTTTTTGTCCATGCCGGTGTGTTAACTATCATGAGAGAGACGAAATATAGCTCAAAAGAGAGTTGGAGACCAGAAGGTACTGCAAATAAAAAAACAAACTCTAAACAGTGCTTAAATTTGAAGAAAATAAAACCCAGTTGTTAGCTTAAGATCATCTTGGGAAAGCTTTTCTGGGAGTCAATAAATACACTAGATTATGCTCATGTTAAATGGTTTGAACACCTCAGAGGAAACGAAGACTTGTTAAAAGCGAGAATGATGTTACTTTTTCTGCAGGTAACTCTTAGGTCCAAGATAGTGAGAGAGACCAAGCTGCAGTTATCCAAGTTGTTGGACCTCTTTTTAGATGGAAGAATGGCCACTAAATAACTTGAACAAAGCCCTGAGATAGATTTTTGGAGAATGTAAGGGAAAATGTGTGGAGAAGATTTAATAAAGATGAGCTTGAAGTCTATAAAGAACCTAATATAGTAAAGGTAATGAAATCCCTAGCCATTTTGTTGGCAGAGCCTACATTTAGGATGATGGAAGACAGAACAGCTGAACAGTTCTTGGAAAGCTGTTCTCATGGTATTTGACCTGGGTGCTGATCAAAGAGGCAGCTATTACTGAGGGCCCTTAATGTGAATTAGTAGCAATGGAGAAAAGATGCCCTTGACAGTCTTAGCAAATTATGAAAAGAGCCAGGGATTTTTGGGGTCTGTAGAGCTAGTAAATAAGTAACTAGCACTGCATGAAAAGTTGGATATCATAACAGTATTTCTGTAATAGCAGATATGATGCAGTAAAAGTGCACTGAGGATTTTGCATGGAGTGCGTTGGAGGGTAGATCTGACCCAATTATTATGCATCAATGGAGATATGAAAATCAGGGCCAATATACTTGGGAGGATTTTAAAAAGTTAGAGCTGTTGGACTAACAACTGTGAGAGAAAGCAGTTTGGATGGAAGTCTGGACAGTGATTATTGGATGGGTTTTGATGGCTGAAGTTTTGGTTTTCATGTGAATTCTTAGATAAAAAGTGTCCCTGCTGTAGATAAGGAGCTGTAAATGCATGAGACTTGGATAATTCTGATATGACTGTTTGGCCTTAATCTGTTTCTTCACTTTTGTATTCTAACCTTCTTAACTGCTAGCACAATATTTTTATGACTTGGACTTACTTTTCATGCTGTTCACTTGTATGAGCACTTCTGTCCTTAGCTAGCCTGAAAATAGCTGTCCTGGGATATGAGCCAAAGTTCCTTGAAGCTCGTGGAAAGACTTGTGGATGAGGCTCTGTCATATGGCTGGTTCTCAGTACCAAAAATTTTCATGGTTCTCTGCCAGGTTCAAACTCTAGATGTTGACCTAGTTCAGTAGAACTGGCCCCTTTATATTTTTCATTTCTTAAAACTTTTTATTCTGCACTGACATGTAGTCAAGTCAACAGTAAGTGATTACTTGGTGTTCTGAGAATATGTGTGATTACATCTTTTGGGAGCTGATATGTGGACATTTCCCAACTCCAGAAATACTTTGGTTTAAATTCCTTGATGTTCTGTGATTGTAGGTCAGTCTTCCTTCCTAGTATCCTTGCTTGGCAAAAAAAAATTATCATATGTATACATGTATTTATATATGTGTCTACATATACAAACATTTTCATAGATACGTATATGCACATATATGTAAAGGCGCATATATATATGCGCACAAGTCTCAGTTCATTACGTTGTGATCTCGCTCTCAGCTTGCCCTGGCCCTTTGCTTACTCTCTGTCACAGTCCCTCTTGCAATGGCTTTTCAACTCAGAACTTTTCTCTGCATCCTACTTCCTCTTTACAGGTTTAAAGGACAAGTTGTTCTTCCGCCAATGGCTTTTGTTCCCATGACTCTTTCTCAGACTTTTGCATTAGCCATTAGTATCCTGTTGCCCCTGATAGCTCATTGAACTTGGTCTTGAGTCAATGGTCTTGTTTTGAACCGATTAGAAAAGATTTCCTTTCCTTTATCAAAGCTAAACAAAAACAAGGAAATTAAATTAAATACAAAACTATGTTTAAATAACAGTAGGGTTGTGACATGAGGCAGGAAGCTCAAAGATAACGCTGATGATCTGCTCAGAACTTCGGTGTGGAGAGGCACTGTTGCGGGAATGAAGGCCAGAATGTCAGCCATCATATAGCATTTTTGTGGCGTTTAATCAGTTGTCTATCACAGCAGTGATTGTCTGGAGTAAGTAAGAAAATAGCATCTATCGAATGGGCTGGGAGGAGGGGGACGTGTATTCTTCCACTGCGCTTAGCACCATCACTGTCTGCAGGCTGAGATCTGAATGCCTTAACGCAGTGGGTACGGCATATGTGCTGGGGACAGAGATGCAGGAACCATAGTCACAAGATTTAAAAGGGCCTCTCAATGACTGTCCTCACAGCGTCGCTCATTCATGAATTGATGAGATAATGTCTGCTGGGCATTTCAGGCTACTTGTAGGGTAAGAAACATTGATAAACTGGGCATCTTTTGCTGACGTTGCTCGACAGCTTTATTGCTAATCCTTTTCAGATACTTACTTTTAAGGCCTTGTACAGGGACAGAGGGAAAGCATCAGTTTATTCTATCCTTCCCTTAGTTGCCTTGATGAAAACTAAAAATTGTGTCTGCATTGGGCGTTAAAGGAGTTGGATTATTGCTGTCATTGAAAACCTCTTACGTTAGTGACTCGAGTATATCTATTGTAGATTACTTCAGATTAGAAATCAGAGTTATGAAGTGACCGTTCATCCTGAACATTGTGGAGATTGTTCACACTTCCCCTCCATGCTGGTGTCTGCTAATTTGTGTCTGGCGGCTTGATAGAAAAGTAGTTGAATGTGATGGCTTTAAGTGTACTGAACGTTCCTGTAGTTTCACTTGCTACAACCTCTGTCCTAAATAGAAATGACGATGCTCACGTGTTCACCAGCAGACTGAGAGCCAAGTTCAGAGTTGAAGGCGGCCAAAAGAAAGCTGTTCTCTCTGCTAGCAAATCCTTGGGCATAGAAACACTGGGGAAAAAAAGTGAGCACTGCGCAGTAAGAACTGCAGGTCTTTTGACTTCCATCTGCTTTTCCAAGGTGTATGGTAAATCTTCCTTTTTAAAACCTGAGTCTTTCCAGCATCCTTACGTTATGTGAGTTCATTTAAATTGCACTGACGCTAAATATTTCTTTGGATATTTATTTATTTTTAAATAATGTGTTTAAAGTTCACTCAAGAAACAGAATATAGGATTAAAATTCAAGGGATGGCCCTTTTTGTTGGAGTACTGCTGACAGACAGCTGTAAGGACAAAAAAGCCATAGCTCTGATAATAAAGATAAAAGGAACTCAAAACATGAACTAACTTCCTCACTTGCTATAAATTCAGTGTGGTTTGTTTCTTTCAGATCAGTTGAGCACTGGCAACTTCCTGTAGTTTCTGTTGGGAGGCATTGCAGATATTGTGGCTTGGCAATCTTTTTCTCAATGAACCATTTTGGTAAAATGTATGGACCTGAGGGGACTGGACATGGAATGTTTGGACAAATTCAAACCTCATATAAAATATATATATATATATTTTTATATATATATACACACACACTTTAAAAGTGTGAAATGTTGCTGGAATGCTGGCCAGTAAGAATACACTGGGGCAGGTTTGGTGAAGAGGTGTGTCTGGCACAGTGAAAGGGCCTCTGATGTCCCCATCCAGCGTAGTTCAAGACCCTGGGAGTGGACACAGGAAGGAAAACTCTGGCTCTGCAGCTGACAGCAGAGTGGCAGGGCTCGGCCCTCTGAGTGCTGACAATGCCCAAAGACAACCCCGCTTGGAGCTCTAACATCAGCCTGTGCAAAGCAGGTGTTGTCAGGAACTAAAGGTTCTTTGCCCTTGTTATCTGTGGCTGTTATCAGGTGAAGCCACTGCCAGAAGGATGGATAGTATAAAAGAATACATACCAGTGACCCTTAAATTATAAGGGGACCACCTGGAAGATGATGTTAGGGGAGAAACAGAGATGACTGATGACTTTCTCCTTTTTTTTGTTCTGGTTGCTGTTGTCTCTCCAAATGCCATCCCTTCCCAGCCTTATCCTGCTCCATCTCAGCATTAGTTTAACAGCATGGATGGTTTCCTTTGCCTGTGGCAATTTAGGGCTCATCCATCCAGAAAGACCTGCCACAATGTGTGTGAGAATTCATCTCGGCAGGAAGGAACACCAGTTACTTTGCCTTAATGATTGATAGAGTCCCTGTAATTATAGTTACACAAGCTGATACCCTGTGTGCTTCTCTCTCCTACCCCCAATTGGGATACATCCTGCGTGTTTGTATTTGCAGTTCTTCCCCCTCACTGGAACAGAGGAGAGAGTTGTTGAAAACCTGTTTTGTTTCACTTGTCTTCCTGTGCAAACCACTGTCTTCTCCTTTATGGTATTTGTTCACAGAAGATCTTTTGAAGCTGAAGGATAGATGTGTTTTTTAGAAGACACAGCCACCTTGTTTTTCTTTGCTTAGCTGTTTTCCCCGACTCTGATCCCGGAAGAGGAGTCCCTGATCTCTATCCCTGATCCTCCTTCTGCCAGTATCAGATTTTCTTTGCATGACTTGAAATTCCCTCCTGGTATGCTTCTTTGAGTTTTTATTCTCTTTTGGGCACACAATGCAAAGAAGGGACCAACAATGCAAAGAGGGGACCAACAGCAGAACCACCCAATGGAGAAGTGGGGATGACCGACCCAAGCAGCAAGGATACTTCTTCCTCTGTCACAGGCAAAAAAAAAAAAAAAAAGAAAAAAAAGGGAATCACGTGGGAAGTATCCCAAAGCAAAAGCAGTGAGTATTTATGAATTAGATTCTCCGGAATACTCTTGCTGTGAGGTGGTGACCAAAAAAGCTCTTTAAACAGCAGTGTCATGTGACAAGCCCAGAGCCTGAGACTGTTCCCCATTTGGTTTTTGTTATTTAATAGAAGTTAGATTGACAGAAAGCTCTTTAATGAAAGGCCTTAAGAAAGAACATATTGTTGATCTGGAAAAGCTGATAAACAACTGGCAGCCATGCATGGTATTTTCATGCTAAACCAACATAAAAAGATTCCCTCCCCTTTCTCCCCCATGCCCCCTTGTTTCTTTTTGGGATAATGTGAACATATGTTTTGTCCCCATGAAAGGGACGTGATTTTGATCAAGGCTTTGGCATGTCCAGTGAGCCTAAAGCAATTTTTGTGTTTGCAAATAACAAAAATGATCTTTTTAAGATTGGCAGCCTCCCACCCTTGCATGGAACAAACCACCTCACAGCTTTTACTGTGACACACAGGCTGGCGGCTGGCTCCCCAGTGAGCCAGAGGGAGTCTGCATAGCACTGCTGAAACCTGATCACCTCCTCAGAATGAGTTTTGTAACCAAAGCAATGGCTCGCTTCCTCAACTGGTGTCTGCAGTCAGATCCAGGGAGCTCTAATGCTTTACACCAAGTAATGATTAGCCTGCTGTGGCCTGTGTGACACTTGAAAATATCTGTACCAGTACCTAAAGACTCATCACCGAGTCTTTTTATTTCCAATTAAAATAAACATACAGTAAGCAAATATTCACTGTCAAGGTCTAAATGTGTATTATTGCACTGTGCTGTTTGTCAGGCCTTGTTCTGGTGCATGTTGCTTATGATCTGCCCATGCGTTTGTTACATTTTCCTCTGTAAGAGTGTTTAGGATATTTCATCAGTCATGCATGCAGTTCCTTTGTCGTCTTTTGAAAGAGTGATGTGGTTGAATTTATAAGAACCATGTTGAGAACATGTTTCCTTTTAAAAACTGAAACCTCTTCTTATGAGTAACTCATCTGAAACTGGCAGGGCCAGTAAACAACTTTGGCTGGTTTTGAGGACTTTTCTTTGCTCCAGAAAGCTTATCAGTTCTTCATGTAGCTGGCCAAGGCCGCTGGCTTGAAGGGGTCAGTATAGCAATTAGGTCACTGTACATGGATACCACAAACTATAAGCAACTCTGACAAAGTCCAGGTCTAAACATATGGTTGGAAATTTTCCACCATACAGGGATGGAAAGAAGCATTTCAGTGATCTAGAACATGCTGGAAGATGCTCAAGATGCTTTTAAGGAAGATGTGAGAGAATTCCAGCATTAATGCATCTTCCCCACACAGGTTTGGGGTGCCTGCCCCTATGAATGGTGTGGAGAGTTTTGTTCTGCTTTGAGCCTCAGACAACTTATTCTAGTCTGTTACTTTGCAGCATCGAGGGGTCAAAACCCAGGATCTTCTCAATCAATCAGACCTGTTGCCATCATCTCACTGCACGCGCTACACTCCCATCAAGAAGCTAGTTACCTAGCCTGTCATATTCTTTCATGCTCTTTTCCATGGCCAGCATCAAGGGACATGAACTGCTCATGAGACCGGGAATCTCCACACCTCAGTTATAAGTCTAGATCACCGTGTAGCACAATGGCAAATAGTTGGTCTGTGACATCTCAAGCAAATCTTGCTGACGTTATGGTTTTTCACTTCCAGATCTGCATGCATGGTACCTGTGTGGTGAGTAGATTATAAAGAATGTCTTATAGGGAAATTATAGGTTAAGAAATGAACTAATCAGGTGCCTTCCCAGGCAATGATTGTGAAGCTTCTCTGATTGTCCCTCTACCTTGACTGATATTTCAATCCAGAATTTGATGGAAATCTGGGCAGAACAGAAATAGAAAATAAAAGGTGCTGTGAGATGCCACATGTCTTGGCACGTGGCTTTTGATATTGGCATTGAGACTGGGAGGCTGTGCCTCACATCCGTGTAGCTACATGAGCTCATGTCTGTGTTGTTCACATGCTCCCACTTTCCAGTGCAACAGGAGAGGGTGCGTTGGCATCACATGAAGAAGCTTTTTTGGTCTCTTTCAAATGTCAGCTTTCCCTCTGGAGACTTGTTAAGCACAAAATGACAGTGTCCCCAGGTCATGCATTACTCAGCAGCAACATGAGGCCCCCAGATGTGCTGTGGCTCCAGTTCACAGGATGTTCTTTGTCCGGGGGACAATGTTCCAGTTTTTGGGTTTTTTTTTGTTTTAATGCATCTGGCCAGAAAAGGCAGGAGCCAATGTACTGATTTGACTTGAACTTGAGGGATCATTCTCAAAGACAAAGATCCTTCCGTTTCCCATTCTGTCTTCAGCTCTTGAGAAGAATGGGGGTTTCCCCCTTCATGTGGGCATTAAAGATACAGTCCTGCACTGCTGTCCTTCATGCCTGGAGTGTGCATAGAAGTCAGGATGTATTCCATATCCTAAGTAGTCTTTGGTGTCTTCTCAGGCTGTAGCTG
This sequence comes from Phoenicopterus ruber ruber, assembly GCA_009819775.1. Classification (NCBI taxonomy): domain Eukaryota; kingdom Metazoa; phylum Chordata; class Aves; order Phoenicopteriformes; family Phoenicopteridae; genus Phoenicopterus; species Phoenicopterus ruber. Next base: position 6,104,947 of record CM020222.1, on the reverse strand, counting down.
ATCCTCGGAGAGCAAATGAGTTACAACAAACCAAATATGTAAAAGCTAGAGTCGCCCTCCATTCTGACAATATCACAGCAGTTTCCCGTGTTGAGATGGCTTTAAGTTGTCACAGTTTGCAGAGTAAGTGAAGCTGAGATGTGGCAGTTTTACAAAGATCTTCTTTCACTTCAATTTGAAATTGTTGTAGCATATGGACGTGTTTAGGGGTTGCAAGAAGGATCACCGTGTTTTGTAATAACCGTAGATTTAAAAACTGAGTTTTCTTCCGGTTGTACATGTGTGAAAGGCTGCCCCGCTTAATGATTTATCAGGCATGAGAGCACACAAAGGAGCGTTTGTACTCCATACAAAACTTCTCGTAAAGCAATTCAATTGCCCGATCTGAGTCTTCACTAGGAGTTCCTATGCCTAGGGTTCTCTGCAATTTCATACACAACAGTGTGTGCCAGTTGAACTCCATTGATTTCAATAGAGCTTGATTGCTTTACCCCACACCAGCACATCCATATGGCATAAACTTCTTTTGCTGTCACATAAATATAAAATAATGAAGTAAAGCCTAGGAGTATGCCAGAGAAAGCACAGTGTGCCTCATATGAACTCAAGATGTCAGCTGACTTTATGGAAAAAGGAAGAGGGATTTTGGCCCAGTTAAAGGTACTTGTTAAGAGACATATGAGGGATGTTGCAGAATTACTCTAGGATACCATTGACAGTAAGAGAGACTGATGTCTTCTATAAACGGAACTTTTCTATGAGAGAATGAATCCTGAATTCAGAAAGACCTATGAATTGCGTAGGACTCATTGGGAAGTACTCTCAGTGTTACCGGCAGCTAATGGGAATCACTGCCTTCGTGTGTAACAGGTGAGCAGCAAGGTCTGTACGTCTGTCGCCACATGAATACTCTAGAATGCGAGTAGTTGTTGTGTGAGCATCCACGCAGAACACATCTTTCTGCAGGGGTCTTCAGTTGTAGGTAGAATTTTATAGGCCCTTCTTCCAATTTAGGTGCTATTGTATTGCCTGATTTGAGGGGTCTCTGTAGGCATCTCTCATCGCTCCTGCTGATCAGCTTTTGAGACCCTCAAGCATTTGTCTGTGCTGATGATGATGATGTGGAGTCTCAATAACTGTCCATGGCTGGGAAGAGGGGTAAAGTTACTTGGTTTGTGGAAGAGAGTATGTGCCCAGGGAGGACATCCAAAAGTAAGAGGAAAGGACTCAGAATACAGTTAAGTTTTCCAAGAATTTTAAGAGAGTTAAAAAATTATTATTTTTTAAAGATACAATAATAGATTTTTTTTAGGAAATATTTTTAGGAGTTTGATAACATGAGGACAAAAAGGCACTAAAGCTGGAAAGAAAAGGGTCATTTGAGCCAAAACCATATTAAAATCGAGTGTGTTTCTGTAACAGCTAATAGAGCCAACAGGATTTACATTAAACTTACGAAGAAATATGTCCCCAACTCAGGTGAGCGTTTTTTATCCTTTAATAGAGAGAGATGTGGTGAGATCTTGTCTAATAAAGATTGCTGATTTGGATAAAATAAACCATTAGTGGGACTACAGGCAGCAGAATCAGTCTGTTTATGAAACCTCAGTGCAACATTGACCCAATGAACTGTGCAACAGGTGCCGTGTTCTGCCACTCCCATCATCGACAGGCTTCAATGTCCCAGCATTTGAAAAAGTTCAGCTATCTCAGTGTTCTTGACTGGGTGACAGGCTTGGCTTGTGTAAGTAGAAATCTGGAACACTTTTGACAATCCTGTAAGAAAAACCAATGTGAGCCAGGGATCATGTCTTTGTCTTCCATATAATCCATTTTATCTCTACAGAATGGTATTGCAAGACAGCTTTTCTCTCTCTTTACACATCCCAAATTTGGGGATTAACACCCAGATCTAGAGTTAGGAAATAAAATGGACTCTTTCCTGTTAAATTAATCATTACAATAATAAAAAAAAATCATTAGCTTCTCAGCTCTTTTGTATCTGGTCATTAACTGATCAAAGTAGTGTGGTATTATCACAGAAATAATGATTGCTGTTTCAGAATGTCCAGTCTCAATTGAATTACTGTGCTAGAACCCATGGTTTTGAGTTCTTTTGTTATTGTCCAAAGTCATCTCTCCCAGCCCTGCAGCATCAGATCCTTTGAACTATGAAATGCTCAGTTGGGCACAAACTGCTGAATTTTTCCCACCTTTTTTATCAGGTTGATTCATGACACTTACATCCAAGAGGGAGGTAGTCACCACCATCTGATGTGCCTGATACAGGGACCTCCAAAAGGAAATCCCAGGGAAGCAGGCATTCTGTCCTGTCTTGTCTTCTATTTTCCCTTTCAGGGCATATGAAGGCTACAGGACCACAGTTTGTATTAGATATGGGACATTAATCAAGATTTTTCTCTTGGAGAAACTGGCAGTAAGAACTCAGCACAAACTGATCACATAAATCCCAGAGGCCGCTGGTGTAGCCCCTAGGAACATTAAAATAGATGTCCTCCACATGGAAGATGGGTAAAACAGAAGGGGCTGGCTCCCTTTTTTACAATGGGTGTGATTCTGAATTGAGCCTGTCTTTGAATTTAATCACTATTGGGACATGCTTGTTTTAAAGCAGTCCCATCCCCTTTCTAGATTTTTTTTTTTTTTAAACTTATTCACTAAATTGTATTTTCATCCTTGTGGGGAAGCTAGATTGGTGTCATGGGAGCCTGTTGTAGGTCCAGCTGTGGGCCCATGATTTCAGTGCTCCTAGAACTGGATTAGGGATGGAAATTGAGAGTCAAGGATGAAAACCAGTGGAATTCAATATCTTTCTGAGCCTGAGCTCTGGTACTGGTGAAGTCATGCACAGAAATTTCATGAAATAACTTCTCTGTGAGTGTTGGATGTGCAAAGAAACTCTGATGGTACATGCCATGAGAAGCAGATTGGAGCCTCCTCAGGCCTGTGTAGACACTGAAGTTTAGTCTGAAATCTATGCTGGTATTTTTTTTAAACCCTCTCCAAAACCTACAGGAAAAGTTAGGTATTTTAACAAATATTTTAAAACATTTTAAAGGGAAGAAAAGAGCTTATAATTAACATCTCTCTCGATCTCCTGTTTTTTCTTCTACTTTAAAAACATCTGGACTCCAGTGTTGACAGATAAACTCCTTAATCTCTTTACTTGTGTTAAATGTGCTCTCCAAGTTATATTTTTCACTTCTAATTTAGTGGCATCTGAAGAGTGTGTGTGGGGGAAGTGAGCCAAAGGTTGAAATATTTGCAAGAGAATTTGTGCAGTGACTTTATTGTTGGAAACACACCTGAACAACGGATGTCCACAGACCAACCTCCTTTCGGTTACCTACATCTGTCTTGGCAGCTGGTGCTGGGTGAAGTCTTCTCCACTTGCAGAAATCAGGCTGCAGGCGGGCTGAGCATGCAAGGACCAGTTGTATCTAACATTGCTGAAGGCACTGAATCCCTGACGGATGGGGTTTGTTCACGTCTGCTTTCCTCCTGAGCCCACCCAGGGCTGGTTTAAAAGCTTTATAACTAGTAGTATGTTCAATTCATGGTCCTATAGATTCCTGTGCAAAACTAGTGCTGTATGGACAATTCCTCACTGGCCTTCAGTGAACTTGAGTTGCTGTGGATGAACCCAAAGCAGCTCCATTCTCGTGGGAATCCCTTGTAACGTTGCCAGGAAAAGCAAACTGTTTGTTTAGTGGCAGTCACTTTTCAAGGGTTTGTGAAAGGCCATTTGGCATATGACGCTATTAGTATCTGAGGTTTAATGGAAGGTTGGATGACAAAAATCTGGCATATAATTGCATTTAGAGCTGTGAAATCCAAGATTACTTGCTAAATATAAGCCTGTTTTCTGAGATGTTTCTCCCATGACAAGCAAGCAGTGTGCCATTAGAAACCTACTGTATCTCTTAAGATGGATTTTGTTTAGCCGTGTTTGTTTTGTGGCGATCAGCTGTCAGAGGTGACTTTGACCATAGTAAATCTGCTTTCTCACTTAAATGGAGAGAGGTACATAGAATCCTGATTATGCTCTGAAATGTAACAGATGCACCTCAGTACTGTCAGGAAGGGTTTGGGTCTCCTTACCATTTCTGGAGTTTTCTTCTTTAAAGCACCAACTCCTGGAATCAAGTGATTCTGTGGCGCTTTTGGCTTTTGGAATTAAAAGTTTGTTTTTCTCAAAGTCACAGGGAAATGCTTAAAAATACAAGCCCTGTGAGCCATGTAAAACAAAAGGCAAGAATTAAGAATATGGTGGTTATTGGGTTTGTTTGTTCTGTAAACTGAATTATTTCCCTCAGAGTTGTAGATGGAGAAAGTGTCCTGACTCTTGAGTACTTGGTTTCCAAGGCTGAGGAAGCAATTCGTCATGGAATAGGTGGATAGCAAAAGCCTGTGCCTGGGATACGTGGTAGAGAATGAAGATTGTCAAGACACCTGCACTGACATTTTTAAGGCAGTCTCAATTTTCACTGTTCTGTCCCACACTTCATAAATGAATAATTGCAAGACATTTGAAAGAGTCTTCATTTCTACTTCAAGTTAGATGGTATGTCAGTAAGAAATGGTGACTAGAACTGAGCAAGTAGGAAAAAATCCTTATGGATATTATTTCAAATTCCAAAATGAATTTGGTTGGCCTATGTTCAAAAGCCTCGCATGCTAGCTTTGTGGAAACACTTGGGTGCCAGTGTTTTACTAGCAAATAAGGATTTTAAAGCTCAAATGCTTCAGTGAGTCATTGGAAGTGAATTTGGTAATTTGGACTATCTAATTCAAATTTTGCACCGTGTTAAGCATCACATTCATTCAGGTGGCAGCATCACGAACCCGAGTTCTTTGCATTTCCCTCAGGGCATAGTTGAATGTTAGTCAGTAAACAGTCTCTGGCATTCAGAGGAAAAAGACTCAGAATTCTCTAATTTGAAATTGTGTAAGTTTCAGATAGTGAAGCTATTCCAGGAAACAGTGAGCTACTGTGTTTGTAATATTTATAATTTAAAAGGATTAAGATGCGTATTGCTGATGCATCGAAAGCTGTTACCAAGGAGCTGACGGTGAGAATGTTTAGAGAAGCTACAGGCAGTTCTTGTTTTTCGTAGAAATTTTATGTGTGCAAACATATATCTCTTGCTGGTATCCATGCAGCTAAGATGTGAAGAAGAAACCCTGCTCATCCAAAGGCACCCTTCTCAAATATTTAGCTCTGGATGGCAGCAGATTCAGTAGGGAAGCTGAAAGTCCTGACAACTCCAGGTTTATCAAGCAACTGACACTTAATCCTTGCCAGCTGCCTGTGGTTTCTTTCCCACCATTGCCAAACCAATACTAAATATGGGTTTCACATTAGAAATAAATCTTTTAGTATATTACAAGATGGTCATGTTTCTTGAAGTATGCAGAAGGGTGAGGAATCAGACTAAACTTTGAGCATCGTGGACAGTTTTCTTTCAGAGTAAAATACTGTTTGTCTGAATTCAGGCCTTTGTTACAGTTATTTGTCACCATCCATGACTTAACGGGCCATAAACTGGGGGGGAAGAAGACTGGAGTAGGGCCTGGTATAGTGATAAGGATGTATGGAAGAGAGGGCGAAAACATGAGTAGCAGGTATGTAATGATTAGGTATATCTAGAAATTTGCTGATGAAGAAGGGTGATTGAGAGTTGAGACCATACTCAAGAAGTACCCACTCCAATCTCATTGCTTTTGCTGCCTGCCGACCTGTGTGCCAAGTGGCCTAAGGAGTCCTTTTGCCTCTACTTTACATGAGAAGTTTTCTCCATTGCTGTCTTGGGCTGAGCTGAGCTGACTCTAGAGAGTCCAGAGCTGAGCACTCTTCCCAAACCATGCAGCTCCATGCTGGCCGGGAGGGACGAGTAGACGTGATGTGAGGAGTTGGAAAGGGTGAGAACTGAGAGTGTGTGATCAGGAGAGCTGCTTCACTCTGGGCTTGTCGGTTGTCTGAATTATTGCACTGCCCTTTGTGCAAGGAGACAGTTTTCATTTGTAATTTCAGAAACAACACCACCTGCATTCAGAAGGGGTGGACCTGACACAGGATCTCTATGATGGCACACGGGTGGAGCGGGAGAGCCATGGAGACCATTGCCTTTTGTAAATCTTTCTGTAAAGCAGTGTAACTGCAGGTTACATAATTGTTGTGAGCAATCCTGGTGTTTACACGATCCATTACGAAGTTCTTTGGCAAATGCCCACCTGCCACAGCTCAGCCAACGTAACCAGCCAAATTCTGATCTCACATCTACAGCCCCACCGAAACGGCTGTGGATTTATATGGATCTGAGTGAGGTCAGGGCCTGGCCCGGGATCCACAGGAATGGTCAAAGTTGGTGTGTGGAGCTGCACACAAATCCCTGCTTCTATGCTGGTCATGCAGGCTGTGAATCCTTTTAAGGCTGCATTGCCATAACTTCTAGGTTGATCTAGCAATTGAAAAATATTATTTCTAGTTGTCAAAACAAAAAAAAGTACAAGAAATATGGATTTCACATCCTTGCACAGAGCTTCTGGCAGCTAGTATTCTTTCTGCACTTGTAATGACAAATAGTATTAACCTTAGCCATTTTGCTTGGCACTTGGAATTGTATTTTTTACACTCATTATTCCTCCCAGAACAGGGAACAGTTTGTAATCACTGCTTCAGTTTTTCACCAGCCTCGTGTCCAAAAACAAGGCTAAAGCCAAGGATTAAATGCTTTTTTGCATGGGAACAAAAGCCACATCAGTCACAGGATCCTCCAGATCATAAAACACCTTGCTTCGGAAGACAGCAGAAAATATCTCTGTTCTCTCACAAAAATGGCCTGTATTGTGAGCCCTGGCAGATTCCAACACCAGGGGGTTTGATCAGCCAAGCACTGTCTTTGGTTTTCTTCAAAACTAACATCTCTTACGTTGCTTCTTTTCTTCACATCTGACTGTCTGAATTTTGCTCCCCAGAATTTGTTTTGCTGAGAGCTTGCAAACAAATAAGAAAAGGGAAGCTGAACAGAACAGAAAAGAGTAGTTCCTGAGTTCAGGATCTGCCTGGGTGTGATATCAGTGAGACTACAAAGGTTTTAAAAGTAGGCCAGAGAGGTGGTCATATTATGACAGCGATATAAGACAGACTATGTTGTCTGCTACTATGTCATTTGTCACCTTCCCGAGAGGCCTGAAGTGGCCCTTGTACCTCAAAGCTATTAGTGTGTCCCTTTCCGCAGATGCAGCCAGGCGCATTGGTATCGGTTAATCTTTTAGATGTGATCCTTTATGAACTCGGTGGGCAGGTACACATGCTGCACGTGAGGGGACCTCCTTGGTCGTTGGGTCCATTCTCTGCATGCTCCGGGATAAACAGTCGTGCTCTATAATTTCATTCATAAATTCATCAAGCTGGAGTTAGTGTGCACAGTCAAATGATATCCTGTGTTTTCAGTGCAGGGTGGTCTTTTTAGTTTTTGGAAGAATACTCTGGAGAGCTTTTTGACAAAATGGATGTGAAATAAGCAATTACTGCATTGAATATTTCATTGCTAGACTTGTAAATATGCAAACCCATCTGGTTGGACCCTATTTTAAGAGAGTATGGATACTAGCTTATATTATTCCAAGGAGTGGGAACATTATGATATGCCGTAAATTAAACAGTGAGATCCTGCACAAAGAACTTTCCTTCCCCATCATGTTGTAGGCGATCTCTAGGAACACTTCTTAGTACACCAAGGAGAAAATAATACAGATGCTAAACCTAGAAAACCTTCACTGAAGCTGACCTAGCTATCACCCCCCAGCTATCCGATCTTGCGATAAAGCAGAAGCTAATCAAATGCCACAGAGCTGTTCAGGGTGCAGGCAAGTCTCCCACGAACCACAGATATTTACTGAACAACCTTAATATCTTGAATCAAAACAAATGGGGCAGCTTTATCAGTAGACTTTCTCTGCTTTTCTAATCCTGTTTCTCATGCAAGCTCATTGTAATAATCCAGGCTGGATGTTGTCCAGGCAGCTGGTGGATGTTGTCATTCTTCCATTGACTTGACAATGGAGGTGCAGGCCAAGAGTGAGAACCTGGAAGAATAATTGCCTTGACCACAGAGGGGTGGGAAAAGGCATCGCTGGCAGTTTTGGAAGTAGTAATTACTAAGAGTCATGCAAAATCCTCTCCATCTCTTTCTGGGTGATTGGAAGGATTCAGCTCTGCATGCCATCGCTGGGTTTTTTTGGCTTGGAGAGGTATTTGGAGGTTCATTCATTACTTGTTATAATCCCTCCCAGTTCAGCTGTGCTGAAAGTGAAATATTTACATTAGAAATAACATCATCACTGCCAATAACTGAACTGCCCGTTGTAGAACCTGTGAGGGAAATGAAGTCTTTATAGTGCACTTTGCTATGCCATTCTCTTGATCACTCAGATTTTGCTCCCTTGGTACTACCATGTCTGTGTGACCTTCAAGATAAACTAAGAGCACAGCCAGCTTTTTACTACAGAGAATTAGATTTTCAAATACTTCCCTTTTGAACTACCTACCACTTGAATTCGTGACCAGTTTTTGGGCCTTCTTGGCTAGGTCTGCTCTCTTCAGACTTTGTCTTACTCTCTGCAGATTTATATTGCCCTGTTAACACGATTCGAGTCCAAACGCTACATCACAACTGTGGGCTTTTGGGCAGCTCTCCAGCAATGTGTTGAATCTTTCTCTTTTGCCTTGCTTTTAATAATTCTATTATATGTGGACAGAGCTGCTGCTGCTTTTAATGCATGTCTTGTTGAAGCTTTGCAGGCTCCTTCAGATTTACACAGAACTCTGTTATAAAAGGAGAAACTAAATCTCTTATCCATTCCACTCCTAAATCTGTGTGTTTCTCTTATTTCCAAACACTTCATTTAGAAAGCTGGCCAGAGAAGCCTGAGCTAATGCCACGTGCCTCATGCAGTTCAGTTGTTTAGTCCAGACAAGCTTTGCTTTTGTAAACTTTTTTTAGAGATATAGAATTAAATGTGAAACATGAGTCAAACAGTTTTTGGATGTGTTTAACTTGGAACACTTTGTAGTTGTGATATCCTCATTCAATACAGGAGAATGTACTTTTTTGCCCTCAAACAACTTTGTAAGATGACTATCAACTGGATAGATATGTACTTACTCATCTTGCTCCCGATTCATTTGCTGTGGTTACTGCATCTCCAGCAAGGCAAACCAAGAAACTTTGCCAAAGAAACTCACCTTTCTGTTTCTGTGATTTCAAAATGAAAAGAAAGCCCAGATGTGCAGGAAATATTCCCATCCTTGAAAGAGTTTTAGAACAGGCAGGTACAGAATCTGCTTTGGGCTACCACTGTAGCAGAAACGCTTTATGCAGACCAGGTATGAGCGAATGGTTAGGTCATCCTTGAGCATACCCATGCAGTGAAACTCTCATCTAATCCATAAACCTGTAGGCAAACCCTATCCCTGTTTAGTATCTGAAGGGCCATCTGGGGATTTGAAGGACCCTTTGGTCCCGCTTTGAGTAATTCTTTACCATGATTCTTTCACCTTAAGAGTCTCTTTGTACCAGACTGCTCACGTTGATACTCCAGTGTCTGGTATACCATTTTGCAGCCCTGTTGATGATAAACGCTGCCTTTTGTCCCTCTGGCTTCATCTGAATGACCTTAGGTTTACTCTTTCATTCCAGGCCTGGCTTGCAGACCTCAATCTGTGCAGCAAGTGAGTATCAACAGAGTATGCACGTCACTTCTGGTCAACCCTGGTTGGTATTTAGGGCAAGGGCACATCCTGACTTCTTGGGAGGTTGGTCTAGGCAAAACTTCTGTTTCATCAGTCAGTACCCGGTTTGAGGAGAAGAGGCTGTCAATGCAGATCACACCATGGCATGCAAAAGCAATTCCTGCCTTCATTTGGTTTCCAGAGACACTCAGGCTCCTTCTGGTGGGCCACAAACAGATGTCCCTCCTCTCCCTCCGGCATGTTTTTTCCTTTTTGTGTGTGTGCACCTGTTTCCTAGCTGAGCTCTCCAGTGCAGCCTCGGCCCACGGCCTGTTTAACCCTCTGCTTTGTGGGCTGAGGGCACTTCTGTGGTTGATCGCTTTGCACCAGCCGAGTGCTGGAGCAGGTATCCACGGGGAGCGCTCATGCTGGGCTTTCCATAGCTCTGTCAAAGAGCGCGTTGCACTCCTCCTGGCAAGTTGTGTCGTAATGGTTCCCCCCGAGGTCTCTGGAGCTTTTCTGTGCTGGGTCGGACAATGGTGCCAATCACTGGCCGTGCCCTCACGTTACAGAGCTTTGTGCTGCATGTAAACATTGCTTATCAGTGACTTCCTCCCTTGCAAGCACGGCACGAAGAATTAGTTTTGGCATGGAAAAAAATAATGGTAATCTACAGCCGCCGTATCTGTCCTGTATCAAGGTCAGAGCATTCCTGACCCAAGTTCTGGCTCAGATGGCTTGGAGCTCTGTGCGTGCTACATGGTTTAAAGGTTTTCTTCAACAAAAAGCTATTCAAAACTGATGGAAAACACAGAAAAAGCAGGGCATGGTCTGTTATCCTAAGTCTGCTTGTGGAAACTTGTTGCCAATTGAGCCAGTATTTTCCACTCATCTGAGATAGTAATGAAGGTCAATGTTCATTTATTACCTCAGCTGGCCTAAAATGTCACCAGTGGTTGTTTATCTCAGCTATGCACCTCATGCAGCTACAAGCTGTAGCCTTGGCTGCTTGACAGTGCAAAACCAAGAGGGACTCTGTCTGAAGTCATGTTTTATTCAGTTACCTCTGGCCAGATTCGTTCTGTTACCCTTGCACGATCAAAGTATTTGTAACAGTTGGCCAAAGATGCACCCACGTACATCAGGAATGACTCAGAAAGCTACAGTGGAAGTGGGAGGATTAGCAGAGGCCTGGTGTCTCCGCCAGGAGAAAAGAAGTTGTGTCCATATGAATGGCTCTGTGTCAGTTATCCCCGGGTGCTGGGTCCCCTTGCGAACATTTGAGGCCTTACCTGAGGCCTTACTGTCTGTGTGAAAGAACAGTGCTAATACGATCGGCTTTGGCAAGTTACTGAGTCAAACCTCTCGCCATAATCCAAACTTTTAGTTCAATAGTCACTTGACTGTCGATAAACCAATCTCTTCTGTGGGAACAGAGTTGATGTGCAAAAGATCCAATTAATTGTTGTTACAGTAAATTATTGAAATTTAGGTTTCAGCCTAAAAGCAAGCTTAAAAACATCACCTTTTGGAATTTCATGTTTCTTCTCCCACTGGCAAACGTATAGATCCCATTCCCTCAGCTCTGGACTCAGACATGTTTTCTACTCATTGCTGGAGCTGTAGACACACTTCAGACTCTGAACATGCAGTGTTTGTTCTACCCTGGAAATCTTCAGAGATGGACAAAAGTGAAATCTCTGATTCCTCCAGATTTTGGCAAAGTTTGGATTTATGGACAGACAGAAGAGCTGGAATTGTACTCTTGTGATTGGGTGCTGGTCTCCATTTGACGTATCTGTGTTTTGGAAACAGATCTAAAATTGAGGCAAGCAGAAACAGAGAGTCTACAGGTTGGACTTCCCTGAAGATGTTGTTTGGGGTAGAGAGGTTCACTTGTTCTCTTGAAAGGAGTCCAACGTGTTTCCTGCTTAAAAAGTCTTCACTCCTTGAGGAAGAGCCTGGCTTAGTTACTTCCAGATATTATGTTTTTTTTAATACATTTGATATTTGAATGTATTAAAAAACAGAATTTCCTTTTCAGCTCAGAGACCTCAGGGTGTTTGCTGCTGTTCCCATTTTTACTTCACTAAGTTCTACCTCTTCCTGATTCTTTCGCATCATACTGCTGAGTTTTGAGCCCCTGTGACTGGTACGCAAGAAAGAAGCGCGGCCAGCAGGTCGAGGGAGGGGATTCTGCCCCTCTACTCCGCTCTGGTGAGACCCCACCTGGAGTACTGCGTCCAGCTCTGGGGCCCCCAACACAAGAAGGACAGGGACCTGTTGGAGTGGGTCCAGAGGAGGCCACAAGAATGATCAGAGGGCTGGAGCACCTCTCCTATGAAGACAGGCTGAGAGAGCTGGGCTTGTTCAGCCTGGAGAAGAGAAGGCTCCGGGGAGACCTTATTGTGGCTTTTCAGTACTTAAAGGGGGCCTATAAGAAAGATGGGGACAAACTTTTTAGCAGGGCCTGTTGTGATAGAACAAGGGGTAATGGTTTTAAACTAAAAGAGGGGAGATATAGGCTGGACATAAGGAAGAAGTTTTTTACAATGAGGGTGGTGAAACGCTGGCACAGGTTGTCCAGAGAGGTGGTAGAAGTCCCATCCCTGGAAACATTCCAGGTCAGGCTGGATGGGGCTCTGGGCCACCTGATCTAGTTGCAGATGTCCCTGCTCATTGCAGGGGGCTTGGACTAGATGACCTTTAAAGGTCCCTTTCAACCCAAGCTATTGTATCATACTATGATTGCTTTGCATTTGTGACCTTCACTCTCCAAAATTCAATTCTGTGCTTTTAACAGCCCTTTAATCTCCTGTAGCTTATTTCCATGTTCATTTTAATATCTTTCTTGGTTGCTCTGGGTTTAACCCCTTCAAAGTTTTTTCTTTCTTTCTTCCTTTTTCCTGTTATGAATGATACATCAGTTTGTGATCAGCAGATGAGCAGATCAAGCCATCATGAAACCAGCCCATGGTTCTAGATTTGTAATATACCTTCACTACGGAAAGTAATGAGCTGCTGAGCAAGCTGCTGAAGGGATTAATGGTTGTTTATCAGATCAGTCTCAGCCAGTGATTATGAAGGGATGTTTTTCTAACCTTCTGCTACCTGGGGTTGGAGTTCTGCAGGGGTCACCGATGGGGTGTTTGCCAGCCATGATGTTTATCATCCAAGGTTTTTCCAAACAGTGTGAGAATCTCCGTCATCGGAGAGTTACAATAGTATGTTTGTCACTCTCATCTGCTGGCATCTATGGTATGAACAAGACAGGGCATCGTGGGGGGGGAGTGTTCTCTTGCAATATTTGCTGTCTTAGTCTTGTGTGGTCTTTGCCAATGTGTGTTTATTTCCCTTTTGATAGCTGATATGGTTTTATTCTCCATTCAGGGGAATGTCTGGCTGTCTAAAAGTGTTACCTTTTCACCTGTATTAAGTCAGGGAAAAGAACAGAGAGAAAGTTAAGCTGAGACAGAAGCTGAAGTTTTGACTCCACTGCCTTTGCTTTCTCTCAGTGATCCTGAAATTCTTTAATGAATTCTTCCAACATAGTGGGAAGGAACACATGAGGCTTAAATTCATGCACACACAGACAAACATAGGTATGATAGTGAAGTTATACAGTCTTTTATGGGCATCTTTTGTTTGTTGGCTAGGATATTGATTGCAGCCTTATCTTCCTAGAGACCCCAATGCTCACAGACATGTGTGCCGTGGAGGGAAATGAAAGGCACTTTCCTACGCAGAGAGAGAAGGGTTGATCCAGTTTATACTGGGTTTATATGCTGAGAACTCAGTGTCAGAGTGGAGAATCAATCCTCCAGAATCTTCTGAGGCAGCCTATGCAAGATCATGGGATGCTGCTTTGGGAGTTTTTAAGGGGTGAGTAATCATATTTCAAGTAGAAAGAGCATCTTTCTCTCATTAGTACTATATTATGAATATTAAGTCCAAATCATGACCCTATTTCTTTTTGTCAGTTTTTTGGGGTATAGAAGGGGAAATAATGGGAGAAAGCCAGAACCAGAATAGATACCTCCTGCATCGCGTGGTGACCTAGAACAAAACTCAAGATGTTGTATGAACTCAGGAGATTTCAGGTCAGAACTGTAGTGCTCCATCTTTGTCCTTCCTCATCATTACAGATTTATCTACTACCTTTACAGTAACAGTCAGAATAACATTTTGTTGGTGACAGCACATTTTTCTCCTTTTTTGCTTTCACTTCTTCTTTCCCCCATGTATCTAGACAAACACAACTTGCAACCACAACCATAGGGAGCAAGCAAAGATGTAGAACACTGAGCTGTTTGAATGGTGACTGTGCTTGGATAACCATCGATTCGTCTCAGAGTCCTGTGTCCACACTTGTCCTCTAAGATCAGGCCATGTAGAAATCCAACCCTTGCCCTAAAACTGTACCTGTCTGGCCAATGCTTGCGACATGGGTGCAAAATGAAAGCATGTGTGGCTCCTGAGAAGCAGGGCTGTATCTGGTACTGACTAGTGGTCTAGTGCTAAATAAAATGTGGGTAAACTGACCCAAATTCAAAGTGGAGTAAACCCCACATTTTCCTTCTACTACACTGCTGGTATTGAAGTGTGGTCTGTCTCTGCTGTGGTAGTCTTACTGGTGAGGAACTAGGGAAGTAGGGAACTGTAAACCCATTTGGTTCAGATAATCTGTTACATGAACTCTGTTGTTGAAGAGAAGGAAAAAACCCATAAAATATTTATTTAGAAAGTGCAGCTTGTTCCCATTTGTGACCAAGCAAATTAAGAAGATTGAGCTTTGTGGGGGTATTTTTGAATGGGGGAGGAGGGAACCCTGTAATCATGAAAGCCTGTGAAATAAGATTATTTTTTCCTAAGGAAAAGAGCCCATTAAGAAATTTTAATGATGTACAAACCACGTAGCACCATAATATTGACCTCTCTGCTCTCAGCCTGTTCAGCTCCCCTTCTCCTGCAGAGCTTTCTACCCCAGTGTCCCCGGCTCTCCTCCTGTGGAGCCTCCTCCCTTTACCTCTCCTCTCCTCCGCCTTTCCTCCATTTGGGGTACGAGGGAAATGAGGCGAGGGGTCCTCCTTAAAACCCCAGCTCCCTATGACCTCTCACAACACTGAGGCAGGCTCTCACCTCAGGCTGGAAAACAGGCAGCTGTCACCTCAAGCAGTGGGAGGGGATCGGCAGATGGGTGCAGGGCACGATGGGCTGGACCTCTGCACTGACAAGAGGGGTCCGAGGCAAACTGCATGTTTGCTGAAAACCTGTGACAGACCAACCAAAATCTTTGAGTTTGCAGCAGGGAATGCTAGGTGAAAATTTATGGTCTGGATTGTACAGAAAAGTAGAGTTTGACAGACAAAGTGTTTCCTTTGGTCTTAAAAGCTCCGAAGCTCTTCACTTATTGGGGGAGAGTTAGCTTGAAGTAATATAAAAATGTTAATTGTGGGGGCTTTCAGAGGAGCTTAAAAGAATTAGGATCTTGACTGTCAAATAACCCTTCATGTCTGTTGCAGGAAAATGCTGTTGAACAATTTATTTTCTGGCTGCCAAATTTCACTCTTACACTACTGGGAGAGGTTAACATTTTTATGCCAAATTAAGTTGTTGCATACTAGAGAAGAAATATATGGATCTCATTCTCAGGAAATGTACTCCTTTGTGCCCTACAAATGAGTCAATTCATTTAGATACAAAGTGCATAGGTGTCCTTCGGTGACATACAACCACCATGAAACTCAGCAGAAACATGGGACTGCAAGAAGTAAATGTCATATTGAGTAATTACCACTGAAAGAGAGGGCTCTGTTTTTAACCTAGTCGGGGAAATTGATGGTGTGGTATGGAAGGGGGAAGAGGACATTTCATGAGATATTCCCATAACAGTTTGGGGTTGGGGTGGCCTTTCAAAGGAGCTGTTTTAACCAATTCCTTCATCCCCACAAACATTACATAAGAGCCATTGGCAAAACTAACACACACACACGCTTCTTGTACAAAGGACTAAAAAACCAGCCCAGATGTTTACAAAGCAACCACAAAAGACCGGAAGAAAAACAAACATACAGAGATGTTCTAAATGCAGAGCAACCAACAAACATAGGAAAAAAAAATATCCATGTTCCTGGCAGTAGCTTTTGAACATAATGAAACCATTTGGGGCAACCCTCCTTAAACTTGCCCCATAGCAGGTTTGAATTATCAGTTGTGTTTTCATTCATCACTTAAGGTCAAAGACTTCATCTTTCAGTATAGGTCTACCCTTCTCTAAAAAGGCAGATGGAAAAGGTAAGGCAGATCTTCATCTGTTTCTTGATGATTAGTCCTAATTGGTTTACCCTGCTTTTCCCTACTTCCCTTCTTCTGCCAGGAGCTCTAGAGCAAGGACATAAAAGAGGGTACTCTTGTCTCACTGGTCTTCCTCATTGAGCAGACCGGCACTGTTTGTGCTTCCCAGTTAGCCTGCAGGCTGCCTGGGGACAGGAGCCGTCCGGAGCTTTGCAGGTCCAGAAGTGCACTGGACCACTGTGCAAATTATTCTATGTCCGCTTCCTTCAGGCTGACGTTTTGGGCCCTTTTCTGGGGACTCCTCAGTGGTTTGGAACGTGAGAGGAGATGTGACTGGAAACACTTTCCTCCCAGGCTGAAATGCCTTTCTGTGACAATGATGCAAGAAAGAGGACGGTCGTCTGAACAACACAGGCTCTTGCAGAGCCGGCCCTGAGAGTGTGTATTGCATTGCAGTGAGGAGTCTGGTTTCTGGACCAACTTCTTGGTCTTCTTTGACCAAAGCCACTACCCTTGTGATTTTTAGGTCAGAAACAAGAGCTTTTTTCTAGGAGGTATTTCGCTTGTCTCCTTTGTTTGCTAAGCGAGAATAGCTTGGAAATGTATTGCATTTGGACAGATGCTTGAATTCGTACAGTCACTCCTAAAATACAGCTTACTTTTTCCAGATGGCTAAATAACAAAGCTGATTTAATATTCTTTGCACATATATAAAAGTATCAAAGGATCTCACAAATTCATGTGCCTAGGTGAGGTGGTCCTGAACCCAGGACTACCAAATACAGGGCTAATTTGGATCCATACACGAACTTCACAGCTTTGACCTGTGTCTAATTAATGTATCCATTAGCCTGTAGTGAAGGTACCAGACACAGTGCTGCTTTTTGTTGAAGACGACTGTGTACTTTACTCCTAAGCACTACAAAACACTGTAAAAGCTGTTTACTTCTGCTCCTGATGTCCTGAATTTGCTGAAGAAGGTCATGGTTTTTGTCCTCCTCTACCTAGAAGGCAAAATGCTTGAAGAGAAGAGGAAAAATGCTGCTTTCAGGCTGGAATGTTGAGGTTGCAATTTATCGTATGGGACTTGAAAGAGGAATTTTCAGTTCCAACTTGTTTGAAGAGGAATGGGCTGGTGAAAGAATTTAAGGGCACTTCTGAAATGCAAAATGTTGCCTGTCTATGGAATGGCCCAGAAAGGAAACATCCGTGAGGATCTATGGCTCAGATATTCCACACTGCCTGGACAGAATAATGAAACACTTCTCTTGAGATTTACGAGCCTGGAAAATAGTCTGCAGACTTCCATCAAGGCCTGAAAATACTACAGGCTGTAGTTGGAGTCTCTAGTACATCTCTTTTTATATAAGCAATACGGGGTGGGAGTATTGGGAAAGAATCAGAGATGAAGTGTAAATACAAATGCAGAAAATAAATATATTCTTTGCTGTCATGAGACTCCCAAGCTGCAATTGTGAAAGAGGTTTTATCTTTCTAGTGCAAATTCCCTGTTCCTTTTTTTTTTGTTGTTTTTATAACTAAATACTACATCCAGCTTCCTACCATTACACTGCAAAGCGAGGTGTGGTGTGGGGGAAGCATGAGTTCTGTTGGAAGCTTCTCTCTCTTTAGCAAATGCACAGGCAATGGATGTGGTGAGTTCAGGCTACGTCGCTTTCCTCCGTGAAGGCCAGGGGCTGTCAGGAGCACACTGCGAATGCTGCTTCGTCACCTCATGTGAATGCTGATCCATCCCTTCCTGTCAAGTAAAGGGAGAGAAAGGCAGTGACTTGCCCACTTCAGAATAATGCCATTTTGTATTAAAGAGTGGAATCCTAGAAAACAGAATCTCGAGGTTCGGCAGACCATCTCCGCCCCACAGCAATGTCAGCTCTTAGAGGTGTCTGACGGTTCTTACTCTGTCCTGTTCCTGAAAAATGGTAGCGCTCGAGATTCTCACCCCCAGTAAACTGCTAACTGCAGAGCTGAATTTTTTCCTTGGCTGTAATGCCAATCTCTCTTGCTGCAAGTGTTTTCTATCAAATGTATGTCATAAACTGCGAAGTACACAATGTTGCTTGGCAGTCACATCTGCTGATGGTATTGTTGGTATTATTATTTTATCACTGCTATGTTTTTTAAATGTTCAACCTATAGGTTTGAGAGGGATTTTGGATGTGAGAAAATCTTTGTTGCCTAATTAGATGCGTCAACTCAAGAAATGAAATCTCACCCACCAGTCCCAGATCTCGGTTCTAGGAGCAGGGACCAAACCCTCCTGCGTACGCACTTAAAGAAGGACTAGTTTGCGCTGTCACCTCTCAGCCGCCCTTCTTAGGGCCAGACTTTCAGTAGAGCTTTAGAGGACCAGCTCTGCTGAAAGCCCAGCTAGCAACTTGGGTGTCACAGTGCGGAGCTGAACTCCTTCAAAAATCTAGTGCTGAACCCTGCTATAAAAAGAACCCGCTCTGCAAAGTTTCCCCAAATGCACCCCAAAAGAGCTTACACTCTAAGCAAAGAAAATAAGCCGATCCTGATGTATACCTGTACAGCTGAACAGGACCTGGGATCAAACAGGAGTGTGCAAAAACCATGAAGGGGAGTGCACATTCAACACTGTAATTCTCATAAGGTTATAGATGAGGCTTTTTTTTTACATTCATTGTTGTCCTAAAACATCTACAGAGGACAAGAAACAGATTTCAGTGGCTGTTGGGAAGAACTGCATGTTAAGGCAAGGATCGCTCCATAGGTAATGCCTGTCTCTTATTCATCGTGCCAGTACGTTGTTGTCAACCTAATGCAAACTGTTTCCCAGTGGCTCCGCATTCCTGATAGGAATTCACTGCGTATGTGGCTTTGACTGCTGATTTCCTAGTAAGGCGCCATGTGCGAGGACAACCCCAGTTGCATTTGCAGGGAACTTATTTGCGGGCAGAAAATTAGAACAAGTGCCTTATGTGTGATGATTGATACTGCCAGGCGGACAATAATTATGATTTACACACGATTTCTTTATTCTTGAGGGGAAATCCCAGTTGCCAAGTATGTTAACGATGTATGTAATGGTGTGTTAACGGACACCATTAGTTTGCTGGACAAAACTGAGACCTCTGCCAAAACAAACCTTCTCCAATGGTACGTTTTATGGATCAGCAGATTCTGAAAATGCTTCAGAGTGGAACTGAATTGTGGGGCACATGCTTCAGGAATGGCTAACAGTTTCCTAACCGCAAGTTTAAAGGTATCTGTTAGTAATTAAATGCACTCAAGCATTTTGTTAATTTCAGCATCGTACAATTTCTCTATGAGGTGCAATAATTGCAGTCCGGAAATAGTTTGTTTTAACGTTATGACTAGATTAGTACTGAAAATAGGCCCAGCTTGTAGCGGCTCACGTTAACTTCCGTCACCGGTACCAAGCGGCTTGTCCGCGCTCAGGAATGTGCTCGTAGCCCAAGGCGTGCGGGGAGCCGTACCTCCCCAGATCCTCCCCGGCGCCAACAGGACCCGGTGCCGAGGTCGCGCGAGGTTCGTGGGAGACAGCCCCGATGCACTAGCAGCGCGGTGAGGGGTCTGGCAGACCCTCTGGCTCAGAGCGCCGAGGAGGCTCTTGCTTCATCCGCGTGTGGAAACACTGACAGCAGAGCTGGTCTGCAGGAGCAGCTGAAAAACTCATGCACAGATGGAGTCAGGGTGGCTCAGTGCTTTTTCAAGGTGTGTCAAGGTCTGGGCCAGCGCGGCAGGCCTTGCGCTGTACCTGAGCAGAGTTAAAAATGCTCGTGGATACAGGTGCACGCTCTCAGCGGGAGCTGCCTGCGGCTTGGCAAGCAGAGTTTGTGCCGTGGAGGCATGCGGTATCACATACTCCCAGCCTGCAGTGCTTTCCCTGAGAAAGGCTGGTCTCAGTTTCCAGTTTGAGTTCTTCTGTATAATCCATGGTTCACAGAAAATTTTGTGGACCAGGACTTTTCTATTTCCAACAAAACTGGCTTAATTCAAATTGTGGGGATCTCTGCAGCGTAGGACAGCAACATCCTGGAAGCGTTGTGTCGTAGTACTTGCCCCAGGGTTTGGATCAACGGACAGACATGAACTTCCTGCAATCTCAGAAACCTCCAAAGCACTTTTTATGAAAACCAAACCATGCGGCCCATTTACTCCAGAGCAGAACTTCTAGGCTCCCCCTGTACTTCTTTCTGCTCAGCTGTTCAGCATAGATGTATTCAACAAAGCTCATTAAAGCAGTTTATTGCCTTAGTTATGAGCCTTCATGTATTAATACAAGAATTTCAGAGCACAAATATGGGTTAGATAAATGGCTGACAAGGCTAGAGTGATCCAGCAATGATGCTGGTTCTTCCTTTGAAAGTTTTCCATTCATCTCAGACACGATAGCCTAATCTTTGACTGAGACAAGAGTTCTACCTGGATAGTTTCCAGTCATGTTAATGGGAGCTGTGGAAACCCTGTGCAGATCAGCAGCAGAAGTGGCCCCTTTTTCAAAGGGAATGGTTTTGGTTGTTTCTTAGTGCATTACAATAACCAGCCACCAGACTTAATTGCTTTTTGTACCACTTTCCCTCCCCTCCTCATATCTTTATCTCTTCATGCCATAAAAATACTGCATTTTAAAATGAAATCAAGGAGACAGAAAACAGAAGAGACATGTTTTGCATAAAAGAAGAAACATGTGTTAGGAATAAAGACTCGAAATGGGCAAACATATTGAAGACATACATGCCTTCCCCCTTCTCCTTTTGCACCCTCGCAGGCAAGCAGGCGTGAAGCTGCTCTTGTGTCTCGCCTCGCTGGGAGGGGGCTTGGCTACGCCTGCAGACTCCACCAGCCACCATCCCAGGAGGGGGGTCAGGCAGGCTTGGAGCAAAGCGGGAAGGTTTTCCACCTTGGGCTGTTCCGTGTGGACGTGAGCATGTGCTGGTACTTCTATTGGAGCTGAATGCACTGCTGGCACAAGCAGGTGAAATTCCTCTGGCAGAGCCAGAGATGACCCTGGATGGTTTCTAAAGGGAGTGAATTGTTCTCATTGCTCCTGGGAAGGACAGAGAGGCCTGGGTTAATCATGTTCACCCTCCGTGATGATCCTGCTTAGGACGTTCAGTGTATGCTTGTACTGTCATCAGACCTGGGTCAATTTTAAGTGAACTACGGTTGGCACGGGTAACCCAGCATGGATTACACAACTTTCCCGTGAAAATGGTCAGATGACTCATTTACTTACAACAAACCTTCACACTGCTGCTGACCTGCTCCCCTCACCTGAGCTGGGGTCTCAAGCTGCTGCAGCTGTGTCTGTGCTGTCCTGCAGTGATGCCAGGGTGGGCAGAGCTGAAGAATGAAGGGCTTTCAGGGAGCCTGACTCCACCTGGGCCTGCTCCTTCTTTTCTTCTTTGCCAAGAAAAATAAAAATATATTCCCCTACCAACTCCTTAAAAAGGGGGAGAAAATACAGAAATATTTTAAGTACTTGTTGTTTTTCCTAAGGGGGAAAAAATGCAATGTGGTTTCATTCTAGCCATGCAAATATTTATGTGAGCAAGAGAGAAGCAAGATCAGAGAGAAGAACTGGGTTTGGTTGTGACACAGGCTTTGGTGCCAGAGACGTGGATTTACTCCTGGCTCTGCCAGCAATTGCCTTGAACCAGTCACGTTCACCTCTGTGCCCACAGCTGCCCATCTGCTAGAGCTGATGAGAACTCCTTTTTTTTTTTGTATTAGCTGCATGGGGCTGGGACAACTTCAGGGTAAAAAGGAGCTTTTCAACTCGACGGGAACTTCTAAGCACTTAGGCGATGTAGTAATAGTGGAAAATTATGGCAATTTGAGCTAGGGAGGGTACCTCCAAAATTTGTACAGTACCGTGCACACTGTGCTTGGTTTGCTGGAGTCTTCTAAGTGCTACTGTAATGCAAACAATGGTCTGCATTCAGTAAGTAGCTCCTCAAATTTCCTGTGGATATCCCCAGCAAATCTGTATTTAAATAAGCAATAGTTTCTTAATCCTGGACTGCAAGTTGCTGGGGCAATTTGTACTCAAGGTGAATGCTGAGGTTAGGGAGATGTTGAGATGTATAAAAGAAGCTTGCCGTCCAAATTGTTTCCATCTGTTTTCATTATGCCCCACTCCTGCAGAATAAACCAAACATTTTAGCTTTCAGCTATTTCCTTCTGGACTCTGTAAAGCTACCTGTTCTCAAAAGCATTATTTGGTGTCTTTAAGTGCTTTAGTCCGATGTTTTTACAGTTGTATTCAGCCAGTCAAGAAAACCGCCTGTAAATAGATAGGAAAGGGAGCTGAAAAAAATGGAAAAGCACTTTGATTAAATGAAAAAATCCAGTCCGTTTGCATTGTTCAAAGCATAAAAATATTTTGGTAATCATTTTGGATATGCTAGAATTTCTTGACAGTTGTATATCTTCTTTTCTACTTCTCCCCCGCCAAAATTGCCAGGGCCATAGAATTTAGTAAACCACATATCAGCTTGTGCCCAGTTTCCTCCATATTTCTTGTCTTATCCAACCGGACACTTCAGCCCAAATGACCCAGAGCAAGGCTCAGACCTGTGTTGCTGGGGCTGTGGGTGACATGTCCACCCCCAGTCCTAGCAGAAATGGGTAAAATTTGAAATCTTGGGTTTTACTTCTTTTGCTAAGATGAATGTCAGTCTCAAAGGAGCCAACATTTTGCTAAGTATTTTCATGTAGAGGAGTGGTGGAGGGGCAAATTATGTCAGAAGTGTTTTAAAGAATTTTTTTTTACTTTTGCTCCGAAACCCAAAGCAATTAAGTGTCTGCTGAAGTCATCCTGTACCTTCCTCAGACCTTAAGGCCCAGAAGGGATCAGATCTTTCCTCCAGCATGAAGTCTCTCTGGTAGTTGAAAATATTTCTTCCCAGAAGTGAAAATATATTATGCCCTTTCTTTTTAGTTAATCTATTTGTGTTTAGCTCTGAAGAGTGATTTTTATATGCTAGTTGCCCACTTGCCCAGATGTATATGTTACCTTAAAAGAAAAGTAATTGATTTTTAGCCAAAAGGACAGGAGAAAGGTTAGGAATGTGCAACACAGTTTCTCATAACTTTGGAGGAGGCAGATGTTTCTCTTCTGGTTCCAACCTTCATTTTCTTTGCATGAAGAATGAGTTCTTTAAAACCAAATAAATATCCCTTTGAGAAGAGCATGGTTCCCACTGTTATTCTTTAAATTAACTCTTTTGTAGCTAAGGCAGGGCTTAGCTTGTTGATTTTTATTGCAACAATGGAACAAAAGAGAGAATATAGTGTAATTTTTTTCTATAAATGGCTTCAATTACTATGCTCAAGAACGGGTCCAAAGAGTGACAACAGCAACAACAACAAAACCTCTGACATCTGACACGATATGAATTCTCATCACTCATTCTAGGTAGTGTAAATATGACTAAAAATACTTTTTTCTTGCAATTAAGATTTCATTCAAACTTTCATAATTGTAAACATAGCAGAACATATTTCACATTTATAAAGATAAGAGAGAGGCCAATTGTATCTGCCAGCAGTAACCAATAGCAGATTTTGACCGATGCAAGCAAAAAGGAAAGACAAGTAAAGGTTGTTACTCGTGGTGAAAGTGCACAGGATGGATGTCGCCTGTCCCTGACTGAAATGACTCGTCGGTGCACGTAGGGCATGCCATACGTGTCGTGGGGATGGAGACGGTAGGATGCCATTCACCTCCTCGGGCACTGGGACCAAAATGGCAGGTAGGCTTAGAAAAGTCTCCAACATAGAGAAAAGTGGAAAATGTCTCATTTCAGGTTAATATCCTCCCTCTGCTGACACTGGGGATGCCCCTGAGACTAATGCAGCTAATTCCATGCTCTGAAGCCCCCGTTTCCCAGGGAAAAGGACCGAAATGTTTACCAGGGCAGAAAGCCTGGCAGGGGAGAGTGTCTGTGTGTGGCTGGGAATGGACACTCTGAGATCTCTAGGGCCTACTGAAGCAAGGCCAGAGGCTGGGGGTCACTGATAAGGTAACCTTGGCCATAGTTTGGATTTAGTCATTTGTCTTCTTAGAGCCTGACTGATGGGAAATGCGGACAAAAGCCTTTGTGAAGCTCTGCTTGCCATATGTAGCCGTGGAAGGCTACTGGGGAGGCTGACCTGTTTACCCACCAGGTCTGCGAGAGGCATTTGGTTCCTAAGTTTATAAATCAAGATGGTGACCCCTTTCCAGAGGATGGGGGAATGGCTGAGAAATTACAGAAACCAATGTCTGAAGTGTATGTGTGTTTGGCCATGATGGGATCAATGAACTCCACTGTCTTCCTCTCCTCCCTGCTCCCTGCTGAGTGCTGGGCAATAAGGACTTTCAGAAGTCCCCACTGGGAAATCTTGGGAGGAAAGAGATATGTGAAAAGCAGAGACAGGTAAAAAGTGCCAAGGAGGGGTGAGACAAAGGTTGCCTCCAAGGAAGCCTATTTTAGTCAGTGAAGCAGAACTAATGTGCTGAAAGATGTGACATTCCTTGCATGTACTGAGTCGTGATGGGAATTTGGGCTAGCCAAAGCAGCATCTAGCGGTGTCATCGTGTATGCAGAGTTGAGACTAAAACCACATCATCCAGGCAAGACCAGGCCTGAGTGGTTCAGCCAGTTGTCTCACAGACCCACTGGCTGCCCTGCCCAGGAAGAGTTTTAGGGGTGGTGAGACCCTTCCCAAGAAACCTGTGCTGGGTTGAGATTGAGAGAGGAGGGCAAAACTGGAGGTTTTTCCAGAGGAGAAAGAGGGCTTTTCACATTTAAAAATCACAGGTGGCTCTTCGGGGCTGCCTGTGATTTATTGTTTCCACATTGTGTGAGTGGGGGGCTCTCAGCCCACCCACACGCAACCTTTCTTTCCTACAACAAACAGAAGAACACAAAACATACAAGTGAGTCCCACATGTTCGTACTCAGCTGGCTTCTTCCTCTCCTCTGTGCTCAGTACTGCCCATCTCCTGCTCAGCTCCATTTTCAGCTGAAGGAGCATTTGGTAGAAAAGTACCGAGTCTGCTGGGACTTCTGGGGACATTTATGTGCCTTTGCAGACAAGTGTGGCACAATGGCACAAAGTGGTTCAGTTCCCCATCCAAATGCATCTTTATCTTATGTTTTCTTCTTCTAGAAGGGGTTTTCATGCTGATTGTAGTTCTGGAGGTTTTAGGGTGAACAGTTACAGTATTTTCCCCTGCCCTCTCACTTTTCCTTCAAGACTCTCCTAAAGGCCCAGTATTTCATACCTTTGGCAAGATCCTACCAGCTGGATCTTGGATCAGCCCTGCTGATCAAGGGGAACCTGGAGCTCGGTTGCCCCGTTCTGCTCAGTGTCAGTATTTTGCACCTGGGGCTTTCGTGTGTTCTCACCTGAACTTCTGCCATACTCTAGCTGCACGCAAACCGGGGCGTTACAGCTACTACTGAACAATATTTTTCATTGAGCCACTTGAGAGTGAAGAACCTGTTTCCTGTTTAGAGCTCAGAGAGCTCAGCCCAGCGATTTCCTTGCTACGGGTTTTGGAAAGGAGCACCATTTACATCCTTCCAAGCACTCTGAAGGCATCTGAGTTCACATCTGACAAATTGGTACAGATAGATCTGCCTGTTCCTGCCTGCATTCTGCCTGAGGAGGGCTGGGTATCCTGGCCAGATCCAGTGCTGTGTGAAAGGGTGGATTAGCGCACGCATGATTTCACCCACCAAGGTATGCGGCTTCTGGCCTGCAGCTGCTGTGCGTCCGTAGAATAGACATCAGCTCTATGGTGGTTTGTGTGTGTCCTAAGCAAAGCCGTTTCGGAGTCCTTATGCTCCAGTACATGGGGATGATCGTCCCATTCCTCACTTGATTAGCAGTAGGCCAGGCACAAAGTTTGGGTTCCTGCTCCGGTTGTCTTGAAGGCATTTTTCTATGCACAAAGTCATACTGCTCTAGCAGAAGAGAGAGGATGGTTACATCTGAGCCTTTTGTATGTGGATGCGCCTGTGTCTGTATAAACCTGGATAATTTCTGGCTGGTTTACATCAATACATTTACAGAAGGCATGAATCCTGTATAGCCAGTGTGAGGTATCTATGCATGTGTTAAATCAGAGTTTGCATTAGCTTACCCAGGGCGGTTTTCTGAGTGCTTTGTAAGGCAACTGGTGCAACAGAGCTGTGCAGGAAAGCTGAAAAGGTGTTTAGTTCTGGGTTTGTTTTACCCACTGAGTCTTTCCAGATAACATATTTCTAAGGCCCAGTGCAATATACTGAAATGCCTTACATGACCTCTTCTGAAAAAGGGGAAGCGATCTGGTTTCTCAGAGATACTCTACTCCATAGTCTTACCATCAAAAGCTCTCCATCTGCTGTTATATTGCCATCATATATATTTGATGCTGCTGTGAGGCAGTGACAACTTTCATTCTCCTTCAGACCCCAGGAAAAATTTCTGTGGAGTTTAGGAGAACATCTGATAAACCTTTGGGTGTTGCCACAACCCAGCTAAATGGGCACCCTTCCTGCTCTGACAGCAAGGAGGAACATTTCAGGTATTTTATAGAAGTAATTTTTGTGCAACGCCACCAGGTTAGTTCAGTTTCATCCTAAGGGATATTTCTATTTAAGAGAGTACTGCCGATGCTGAATAGGTATAGGGTGTTCTGGAATTGGAGGAAGTTCTTTAGCATATAAATATCTTATTAAACCTTAGCACACATCTCTTAGCAGGCAAAAAGTCCATGCCCCAAGATCTGAAAAAGCATTCTGTTGTAGGGGAAAGGATATTATATTCAATAAATCATATGGAACTATTTATCAGCAATCACTTCTTTAACTTTTCCACAGTCTTCAGTTTCAAAGCACATTTTGAAGTGACTGAAGTTTGTACAGAGCAGTTTATTTAAAAAATTATTTTAGGAAAATTACCTCAGGGTTGATTGTGTATTTATGAAGAGTTTCTCTTTCCTTTTTTTTTTTTTTTTTTAAATATTAACATAATGTAAGAAAATGGCTTTATTAAGAACAGTGGAAAAATGTGTAGAGAAACAGAAAAGATTTTGTGGCAGACAGTCTGCAATGGGAAAAGTTTTGCTTGTCATGCAGTCACAAACAACAAAGTCAGTGCAAAGACCCTGATGTCAGCAGGCTTTGGATTAGGCTGTTTACCAGTGTGGGATTGTTCATTGAAGAACCTTGAGTTGTTTCTGGTTATGTTTACATCCTCCTCAGTGAATGTATTTAGATTTCTCTATTTTTTCTCCCCTGCTATTATTAGTGATTATTTTTATTAACCTCATTTACCTACCTCATCCTCCTTGCTTGCTGCCTTCTCCTTAACCTGAATCCTATCCTGATCTTAAGTTAAAAATGAAATTAAAATGCTCAGGATTCACACAAACAAATGGTTTTTACCCTGCAACAATGGTTGCATGATCTCTTGCAAATCCACACTGGCCACTTTGTGTTCCTGACATTGTTCATTCCTGGAGCAGTTATGGTCTGCTGCAGTTTAATTACGGCGTCTTTCAGTACGCAACACAGCATGGTGCTTATAGTGATGACTTAGTGATTTTCTAGATCGTGAAATAAATCTGATGGTGAGTATTCGGTATGTCGTTTACAATCAACTGGATTATGACTCTTCCCAGTGCAGTCAGTTTATGGTGAGCCCACAGGTTGGAGTAGAACTAGCTTTTTGGTGTAGATTGTTGTGGGCTTTATGTTTTTTTTTTTTTTTAAATGAAACTCAGTGTTTTCCAGATACTTGGCATCTGTCTGAACCATGCTGGTACTCCACGGGCTTGGGGCCTCCAGAGATGGGCTCAAGTGTGAAGGCTGCACGAGCTGTACTGGCAGGGGCCACATTCCTGGAAGGTAGCCTTCATGTTGTGGCCTCAGCAAAGTGCTCCATGAAGCCTGCTGATTGCCCTCGGAGCTGGGAAGGGAGCAGGGAAGAGGTGTCTGCTCAGGTCAGTGCACCTGCAGGGGTGGAGGTGCACGTGGGAGCCCTGGACATGCTGGGATGTCAAGGTGCAGCTTGGATTCCATATAGACAGACAGGGCCCTTTCCCAGGCACCCACGACTGATGAAAGGGAAATTGTTTGCAGTGACTTGGAATGGATTAAGTAGACAAAATATGAATGTTTGAATAAAGTAGTAGCCACAGCTCTTGTGTAGACAGTAAACAATAGTTTATTGACAGTAAACTCTTGCTCTTATGGTAAAATGTCTTAAATCACTTACTTATTTCCTGAAAGGCTCAGGCAGGGTGTCTTTGGTCACTCACACATGTTTTGTACTTTATCTCAAATCAAAACATCCTGATTTCCAGTCTCTGGAACACATTACTTGTCCATGCTTCCCCTGTTTGAATAAAAGGTGGCAATCCCGGCTGTGCACTCATCAAGGCTGTTTTAGGTAGCATCTATGAGTTAGGAAAATGCTGCAGATGATAGATGAGACCGTAGGATTTGTGCAGCAGAAGACATCCTTGGACTGGGCTTGACAAAAAGGAGTTATGCTATTGCTTCTTAGTTCCCTTCTGCTTAGACTTTGATGCGATATTGCTGTGAAGGAATAGAGTGCTTTATCTCCCAAGCAGGAGCTTCCAGTCTCTTACATGGCCTCGTTAAGCTTCCATGGCTTGAAGAGCTTCCCTGAAGGTTTCCATTGTGTCACACCACTGCAAAGGGGAGCCAGCCTGAGAGCTTTCACAGTAGGCATGTCTGGGTGTGCTGCAGGTATTCACCTCTGTGTCGGGTTGGTGAGTACAGAAGGGTCACCTGGTGGGCGACAGGGTGCTACTGGTTGGTGTTGAACCATCAAAATCTTCTGAGATTGAGTCTTAGCTCTGGTCTAGAAACTGCTGCTCAGGTTCAAGAAGGCCACTGTTGGCTCAAATGAGTCCTGATAAGTGTTCGGTCTGCCTGTTACCTTCCATGATCCTTCAAAGTTTAAAATGAAAACCTCATCAAGCCTTAAGTCCAGCTAATATATAGGATAGAGGGGACTGGTCAGACTTCTGCAGGACAGAGCATCAACTGATATCCACTGACTCCTCAGTACAGCTACACAACAGTTAGTTAGCCCCATCTAGGACTGTAGCTGCGTACCATCTTCTCAAAGGCATGTCTCACCTGCATCTTTCTCAGGCAAGCTGCAGGAGACCTCAGGGAAGTTGTTAGCTACCAAAAATAGAGGGACAAGGTTCTTCCTCTGTTCATATTTTATGATCGGTCCTGTAGCAGATCCCAAAGTTGCAATAAGTGGACAAGGACTTCTTGGGAGGATCATTTACCTGCCTCATCATCAGTATCTGGAGAAAGGATAAGGGAATTCAGGTTAAATCTGGGGCTAAATGAGCAATGGCAGCAACCATGATTGCCTCTTATATCAAATACTCTCTTTTTTCCCTGCAGAACATTGAACTAAATAACTTTTTTTCTAGGTGGTCTGTTAACAGATGTAAATCCATTCCCCACACAATAGGATGGGGTATCTGTAACTAGAGCATTTGTTTGGGGTCATTTGGTCCTAAGGTGATGCTGAGGCATCTTGTTCTGGCTGAAGATGGGCTCACTGAAGAGATTACTGGCTCCCTGCCACATCCACCTGATCTCCGCCTGGTCTCTACCTGCCCCAGCCTCAAGCATGCAGATGTAGCTGCACAGGTACTCTCACTCTACTCTGATACTGTCAAAATGAGTCAGAAAAAAATCATTCTACTAGAAGTAGTTGAGGGATCTGGTTGTTTTGACAGCATTGGCTTTAGGAGTGATTGAACAAGATCTGTTGTGCTGGCAGATCTGATGGGAGTAACCGGGGATGTACTGAGAATAAACCCAGGCAAACAGAGCTCACTTGCTTCTACCCATGCAAAGGCAGATGTGTGAAGGAGACAGACATGGGCTGTGAGCACACTGTGTGCTCCCTGGAGTGGGTGGCAGTTGCTCTGTGGCACCCAGCCATGCACCGACTCCCGTGGCCTGTGCACAGGTCGCACATCCATCTTCCATAGCCCAGCAAAATGACCTAAATCACTAACTCCGGGCTGCGAAGACGTACACATCAGCCTTTCGTGCAGTGAGGGTCAGTCGGGCCACTGGCTCGTCTGTGAGGCAGTGCCGGGTGGCTCCAGCACAGGTGCTGTGCAGGTGCCCCGTGCAGTCACGGAGCTCGGCTCTGAGCCCCTTTGTTAGGAGGAGAGCACAGGACAGAGGTGGGGAGCTGGAGGGCTGGACTGGGCGGGCAAAAAGTGGTGTGCAGTGGGGAAGGCAGCGGGAAGGTACCGGAGTGTGGGGTCTGCCTCGGCTCTTCCTCTTTAGAAATGGATCCCTTCATCGAAGTCTTGCCTGTGGTCCTGACTAGTCCAAAGCCTGGTCTAGTCACTTCAAAAGTCTTTCTTGCAGCCCTCAGCATTCAAAGGACTCGAATCCATGATACTTCCAGATTTCTTTTTCCAGTGGGGGACTTGCTGTGACCCTCTCTCGAGGGCCCTGGCCTCAGGAGGTGAAGATTGCTGAGCACTATGTCAGCTGTATCCGAAGTGGTTTTTGTTTAACGGTCTCCGCTGCTGTTTATATTTTCTAATGCGCTGCGGCTGGCGTTTGTTGCCATTAAAACTTCATTTGTTTGGAGGATCTTTTCAACAAACTGAAATCCAATAAATCATGGGTAAAATATTTATTATTTCAACTGGATAAGAAGGAGGGGGGGGAGTGGACAAATTTGTATTCCTTCAGCAGCATGTTAAATGGGAGACCACGGGCGTGCATTAGCCACAGGACTTTGTCCCCAGAAGAGCAATTAGTTGGCCGGACAGGACCGGTTGAGTGACAGCTTCAAATTTGAGAGCAGAAGTGGAGCAGAAATACTCTGAGTACTCCAGCTTTATCCTGTCTACCCATGTAATCACATCCACAGATGATGGTAGTGAGCTCAGGGCTTCTGGATTAAAACTGTCAAAAATACAAGCCTCTAATGCCTGAGTTAGAAATCCTGGGCTAATAAACTGGTCCCACTTACGTCGGTGGCAAAGCTGCTATTGTTTGAGGTCAGGATTTCACTCCAGGTTTGTTTTAGTTCACAGACAGTAGCAGACTCCAAACTCTTCATCTTGCTGTAGGGCATGTTACACTAGCTTGTGGTGGGACAAATGACATGGAGATCTGGAGCAGGATGTGGAACATGTCATCACAAGCATCATTACATTAGAGCTGTGTGGCTTTATTTATTTGTTGAATAGTGAACTCAATTAAAAATAGTGTGGGATTTAGGGCTGTTCATGTACTTTTGCATTCAGCCAGTGGCTTTGGCTGAAAATGCAGAGGGAAATATGGGAAAGTCAGTTGGTGATTTCCACATTTCAAATACAGAATACATTGCCTATTCACTTGGAAATGATGTTTAATTTTTAATGTGACTTTTTTTCAATGTTAGAAACACCAAAAAACTTTGCTTTTGGACTGACCTGAACAGAAATAATTCTGAAATCTGTCCATGGGACTAAAGCAGAATCCCTGCATTGTTGAGTTGAAGCTCTGAGAACAGGTGTGAAGTGTGGATCCAAACGATCAGGAGATGTAGCAGGCTCCATAATAAATTCAATGCATATATTTAGTATTTCTATGAAGAACTGGTATATATGTATACCTGTGACAGAATCTGTCTTTTCAGTAAGGAAGATGCCCTTCTGCACCTGTAAACCAGACCCTGGCTGTAAGCAGCTCCAAAATATTCATACTGAGAGTTGGCCTCAAAACTTTACATTACATCCAATTCCCTCATCCTGCATGATAGTTTCTACCCCACAGAGTCCCCATAGGTATCTGTTTCACTATTAAGGCCTCTAGATGCTACTATAATACCATAAAAATGTAAGATCCTAGATAAAATAAGTTAGCGTCCCATCTGTCAAAAACAGGACGTGCGGCAACCCTTCCCAGTGAGTCATCTGTTCAGCATTCTCAAGTCTTTGAGACCTCTGCACTCACCAGGGAGCTCTGACATTTACCAATGTTATCTTTCTTATTTCAGTTTTGGCACCTTCTTCCTTTCCTTGGAGACTGCACTGGGCAAAAAACACGTGAAATGAGCAGCAGACATCATCGGTCATTTTTCTGAAAGGTTACTGGGCTTGAGTGTGTTGTTTGGCCACAGATGGTGGTAACTTCACCAGAAAAACAACAAAAAACCCCCATACAGTGAAGGAATTGTTAACTGGGGGGAGTTTTACATGAGGGGTCCATTTGTTGAAAGGGAAGAGTAATCCTTATTCATACTGACTTTTGGGATGACTAAACCCTCAAGAAGCAGATTAGAAAATGTTATGAAATGCTTTTCTTACTATCATTTACTGTGAATCAGCAATAAAGTAGTCACTCCGTTGGCAGCATTCCCACTGAGGTCATTGGAGCCAGGGTTTCACCCCTGGAAGTCCCGCTCTGCAGTAGGGGCTCTCCGTCAGTCTGTGTCCATCCGTTTTCACTTCTGTGAGTAGTTGTGAGTCTACTTACAGTGTTTCATAACACAGGAACAAAGGGGTTATTCAATGAATATGAAGGAGGGAGAGATTTAAAGCAGATGAAAGTAAATACTTGCTGCACAATAATGTCAACACCTGGCTTTTTATCGGCGATAGACGTCAAAGCACTTTACAAGAGTGGTCAGTACCAGTATCTCTGTTTAACAAAGAGACGAAGAAAGATAATGCTACCTGTTCAAGGTCACCAAGCAGACAATGCCGGAGTCAGAGTGGAAAATTTCCTCCTACACTATGCAGTGGCTTCTGGTTAAAATCAAATTGCTTTTATGCTACAGAGCTCATTGCTCTGGGTCAGCATGACACCAAGAATTCAGTGGCATGGACTGTTTATGTGGAGAACAAGCACATGGCACTGGGAAGATGTAAAAAAGAATTCAGGTCAGACAGCAGCTCCTGTTTTTGTAGTGATTTGTCTGATGCCAGAGAACAGGAGACTCTTTGGCTGGATGACATGTTTCTTTTTAATGATAATGCAGAGTACAGAGCTGGCTTCTGGCGGTCAGGCTTTTCTTGAAAACCCTGCTGACTGTCCCAAGTATTTGGTGGTCCATGTAGAAAGGGAGCTGTCATTTTGCAAATGTACCCTGTCTGAGGTGAGCAAAGGTGGTGTTGGTTGTCACCGGAGATATTCCCACATAAGGGTAAAAAATGACCCAGTTTTCCTGGAGTTATTCAGGAATGGGCAATGGACTGAGGCCTAAGCTAAGCATTCTTGTGAGGCTTCAGGGTTTACCCAAAAAATCAGGCAGGACTCTTGGATCCTTGCACCTCCACGCCAGGTCTGATGCTGTGCTTTCAGATGCATTCCAGGAGGCTTTTGCCAAAACCCTAGTGAGTGCAGCTGGCTCAGCTGAAGATGAGAGGGTTGTCCGCCCTCTCAGTCAACGCATCCTCCCATACTCGTGGATAGCCACACAGTGAGAGTGAAGTATGTTCTCCAGCTGAGCTACTGTCCCTCCTTTTACCTCTCTTCAAGAAGCGTGAGCCCCCAGCAGCCCATTAACCCTTTCCAGACTCACATGGGTTTGCACATGTGCTTTTTAGTGGCATGATTCTTGGCAAGAGAGGCAACCTTAATATTGCTGTTGGACCTATGTGCATGTCTGTTGTTCATCATGTGTAAATTAGATGGACTACCCTGAACTGGAGAGAGAGAAACTAATGATTGCCATATTGTTTCCAGCAGTCG
Source organism: Phoenicopterus ruber ruber (assembly GCA_009819775.1). Lineage (NCBI taxonomy): Eukaryota > Metazoa > Chordata > Aves > Phoenicopteriformes > Phoenicopteridae > Phoenicopterus > Phoenicopterus ruber. The sequence goes on along the minus strand of CM020222.1, from coordinate 6,071,146 downwards.
TCAAGCAAAAGAAGCTGTTTGAACTTTCCCCCAAAGACGCTTCTGCCTCTTGCAGTGATTTTAAAAACTTGGGTTTCTACCCTTTTCAAGGTGATTAATTTTGTAATGATGCCTTTGCTACCTTCCCCTCCCCATGGGAGTGGGCGAGCAGGAGTTAGGACAGGGAGAAGGAACTTTTCGAAACTAACTCCATGTGCAGCAGTAAAAGGCATGATAGCTGCTTTCTTCCTCTCTCCTCTAGTTTCCAGCAAATTCCCATGTGCTTTCAGATATTTCGTTATGTTTTGTTTTTATTCCTCTTCAATACACATATTGACATGTTTCTTTCACATCTATTTCTGTCCTCCTTTACCCAGTAAAATGATCCCACTGGGAAAGCGAAGGTCCAAATAGAAGGTGGAAGGAAGGGAAGCATCTTTCCTCATTACTGGGAGCAGACTGATTGATAGTGTGTGAATCTGAGGCAAAGACCCTCTCTGGGGCGGAGATCGTAGCCTCATTCTTAGCATAAGGACAGGCAAGAGGTTGGAACTAAGCATGGGGACTGCATTTGGAATGTGTGACTAATTGTGGTGCTTGTCTGGCCCTCTTCCCAAAAATCAGGAGAGAAATGCTGTAGCAGGCATTGTTTTCATCCTACAGGATATTTCAAGTGCCGTGCTTTGTGACTAAGGAAAAGACTGCATCCCGCTACAACTGGCAATTAGAGCCGACTGTGACCAGAGCTGACCTTCTTAATACTGCTTTTGAAATCTGCACCTGGGTGTATCTTGCTCCGCAACCTTGAAATGGACAGTAGGAAAAAGCAGCAGAAAAATGAGAAAATCCTTCACATTGTTTGGATTGTCAGTAATAAATCAGAGGGAGTGGAAAAGGCCTTCCTTGTTGGCAGGGTTATACCATCATCTTGGTATAAGAAAGAAATTTTTTACAGTGAGAACAATCAATCACTAGGATAATCAATCAAACCTCCCCAGGGATGAAGTAGAGTCCCCATCACTGGAGGCTTTCAAGATACGATTGGACAGGGTGCTAGATAATCTCATCTAGGCTCCCTTTCCCATGAAGGGTTGGACCAGATGATCTTTCAAGGTCCCTTCCAACCTTGGCTATTCTGACTCTATGATCATCAACATCTTGGTTGGCTGGGTGGGTAATGTTTTCGAATCAGAGGTGGTGAACCACCGTCCTTCAGTTCTTGCCACAAGTGAATCTGTGCTGTTTGCATGGCTTTACTCTATTATCTAGTTTCTTTACAATCTTACCTTGCAGTTTTAGGGATAGTTGGGAGTCCCCTTGAGATTATCTACCTGGCTGCTATCTGATAGACTTTTCTCTGAGCTATCTCATTTGATCAAAGATGGGGCTCTGGAACCTGCAGTGAGTGGAAAACCTGCATTCCTGCATGAGAACGGAGTGTGTGAGCTCACCGTCTGAAGAACTTTCCCTCTGATCAATAGTCTGGCTCAACCTGGTGGCTCCCTGGAGTTGGGCAAAGGACAGCAAATACAGAGATCTGAACCGTACCTCCAGTGCTGCTGTATTCTGTACCTCAGCTTAACCACATGTACAACGTGGGTCTGTGGACCACTCTGCTGTCTTCAGTCTGATAATCCAGAATACACTGCTAGAAGTTCCTAAACCAGTTTGGTTCAAAATAGAAAATCACAAACTAACACCCCCCAACCCCTGGTATCCCCTTTTTATTTGATTTGAATCAAATTACCAATGGGAGGGTCCTTTAGTTTGCTCAATATGGAAAGCATTCTCAGGAGATAAATGTTGGAGGGTAGGATCATGAAAGCTGAGACAAGATGTAAGGGTGTCATAAACACAGAGGCCAAAGTGGAAGAGGATAGAGAGCTGGCCAAGAAAATGTCATCAGTGACCCTTGTGCACACTGTTTTGGTGGAACGGGGAGGATGAAAATCAGCTTGGAGAGGATCCAAGATGCTGGAGACAGGGAATACACCTGCTGTGCTTATCTTGTCCCTAACCGCAGATGAATCCAGAACCTGCAGAAGCTTCTGAAATAAGTAGGTCCCAGAAGACTTACCACTGTGAACATTTCAGCAAGGACCTTTGTTCTTTAAACTGCAGAGAATTTTGAAATCTAACACAGGAGATAAGTCAGCTGTCTGAGTGGGTTTTCACATTTTGGGTATTATTATTTGATTCTGCTAGTATGCCTTGTAAAGGTAAAACAGGCCACATCTCAAAAACTGGGAATCTAAGTGGAAGCAAAGATGGCAGGGAGAGCTGAGAAGCGTTGTGGGGAGAACCAGATCAAGGGAAAAAGTGAACAAAACTGATGGCAACTATAACATGGTCTGATAGCTTAGGTGGGTAAAGTGTGTGTTTGGAAGGGGTCATGAATTTCCTGGCCTCACAGGAGACTGTGAAGACAACATCACTCAAAGCCTTCTGTCCTCCAGGATGCAATTTCCTGCCCATTCTACTGACGGATCCTTTTCTGCTGTGTATATTTTTCTTTCAACCAACTCAGCAAAAGTACTGAAAACTGGCAGGGCAGCTCAGAACAGTAAGAGATCTTGTACAAATTCCTTCTTCCCTCACAGGTTGTTGAGACATACTGTAACAGAAGATTACAGAGAAAAATGGCATTTTCTGTCAAAGGTAATAAAATATTTCCACAGCTGACCAACTGCAGTGCATTTGTCCTGGCAGGTCCTGAAACCAACATTTTTATAGTTCTCTCCAGAGAACCAATTAGCTTGAATACTGGCATAGCTAGCATGGTAACCTTGACTTGCTTGCTGTTAATGAAAGAAGGGCTTGAATGAAAGCAATGGGTTGGATCATTCATCTCGATGGCTACATAGTACAAACCTCCTGTTACTTAACAAAATACCCAGAGCTTCTGTGTATGAGTCCTTATTTACCCCTGCAGATAAGAGACCCTCAAAAGACTCTCATAAATTTCAGTGGGAATTGGCTATAACAGGCTGAGTTCCTAAAATCATTCCTTAGGGTAATTCTTCCCTGAATGCATGCCCAGCAGGAATATCTGCTTTATCAACCATAACTGGTCTTGGGATCTTGTGAGCAATGGAGTCATCATTATTCCACACTCCTCTGTGGGCCTGGGCATTTGCTCTTCAGCCTTGTTGCAAGTGCAGACCTTGAATTTACGTTTGGCTTTTAGGGTATGTTGGGGTGAATTTGGGCTGTGGCTCATTCCCAAGTTCAGATTTGCCTACTGTGCACATTGCTTAGTTTTGTAGAGAAACTGCTAAAAGATGGGCGTGAAAACCAGGCTCAGGTATAGTACTCTTGGAAGAGGTGGCAGGGTGAGACTCAAAATGTCTTTAGAAGAGAACTAAATTCTTTCAAACTGGACAGATATAGCATAGGCAGGCAAGAATGTCAACAGATGTCCTGAAACTAGCTGGTCCTTAGCCTGAGATGGTTGATTTGAGCCTGAACTGGTGCAATGTGAACAGAAAAAAGTGTGCATGCCTCGTGCAAAAGAGTGCTCTACAGTCCTGCTGTGTAGACAGAGCCTTCTCTACGCAGTCAGCGATTAATGTGTTAGCTGATGCTGTGAAAACCTTGCCACTTCAGAGATCATCCATGCTCCTCGGTGGATGTCTTTATAGCGTTATGTGCCTCTGAAAGTAGAAACAGCGGACATTTTGCTTTCATAGGTCAGGAAGCGTATAGTGCACGGTCATGGACAGATGACTGCTTTGACGACAACAGCTCTGCTGGCTGAAGACGTACCACACTTTTAGCTCCTTTGAGGGAGGAATCATCTGAATTCCCTTCTGAGTACTTGCAACAACTGTGGTTCCATGTAACCTCACTAAGTGAGTCAGTCCCATGTAACTACAACAGGTGCCGCACTCTAAAATCAATACGGCTCCTTGTAGTGTGGGGTCCCTTTTACCGCTTCTCACTGTGGGCAGGTTGGTTACTGGCAAATATCCCTGACCTCCTCCAAAAGCTTTGAACAGACCCAGTTCTGCTGCCGTCTCTTCTTTGGGCATCGGTGGGGCAATTTGTAGAGGGAGCCTGTGGCTTCTCAACAGGAATCCATATAGCAGTTGTAGGTTCTCTCTCCTGGCCTCGTGTAAGGCCTAACTCACGTTTGGAATAGTGCGTCATCATGAGCTCATCTGAAATAATTTCAGGTTGTCCTTGCTTCCAGCAGAAGGTTGGATTAGATGACCTCCAGGGGTCTCTCCCGACCTACATTTTTCTGCGATTCCAGGAGTGAATGGTAGCGAGCTCAGGACCTCTGCAGCACAGGCTGCTTTTCTTTCTACCTAACGTGAATAGGCACATTGTGTGGGTACCCAAAGGCCCCGAGAGACAAGCCCTGGCAGTGATCTGAGCGTTTACTGTCCTCGGCTATCGGCCTGTGCCTCTGCCAGAGGAGATCATGCTTGTAGCAGCGGGAGGGAAGGTGTGAACTGGAGCAGCTGAGGATGCTCAAATTGTTTGTTCCCACAAGCTGCGTGTCATGGGCCAGTCATGTTTTAGACTATGACAGCCAATTGCTCAGATAATGGGAGACAGAGCTCTAACTTTATGCAGCCAAGCTTGGAAAATGAAGCCAAAGTGACTATGGAGAAGCGATGCTGCAGTCCTCCATACTGTCTGAATGCTAAACAAAGCACAACGTGGCCCAGAACCCAAATACTTACGCAATCTCCCACCTCTGAATATCAGCTTTGAATTGGCTTTGATTTTTATTGCATATTTGTCCACAGCAGCTGTCAGAAAGTTTAAACGCTAGAATTACTGCTATAATAAATGTATCCTTCCAAGCCCTTGCTATGGGTCTACCCATTGGGAGTTTATGTAACATACTGAGTGGTACAAAAAATATGCAGAGAGAACATTTTGCTTCCTGGAGATTTCAGCTCGGTTTGACAGCTCAGTGCTGACTCACTGTCAGGACCTGGGTTTATGCCTCGGTGTTGCTCCGCAGTGAAGCAGTGAGGACTGCTGCCTGGGAAGTACAGCTATCGATGTTGCCACAAATGGATATGAAACGGGGCTGTTACCATCCTAGGTGACTTTTTTCCTTGGCAGTGCAAATGCCATGGCATTCAGCCAGAGGCCAGCTTACAGCAAAGGCTGCTTTCCTGTGCCAGTAGGTGAAGAAGCAGAAAAGACCCCAAAGTTGTCTCAAAATGCTATAGTAAGATGAAGATTTCTTTTAGTGCTATTTTTACCCAATACTCTAATTTTATCTGGTTTCCTTACATAACTTTCAGAGTTGCAGCTGAATAAACTTCCAGGGAAGAGAAATTTTTCTAATAGAGCTCTAACTTTCTCCAGATTGATTCTCTGAAATCATCCACCAAAGGCTTCCAGAGCATGTATGCAGCATAGGACCTTGGTCCATCAAGGAAAGGGGAGAAAGAGATCCAAGCCCCATAACAGTGGAGTTTGTCCCTCATTCTGGAGATGGCAAAAAGAAATTACTTTGTCTGTGTTTCTGGCAAGAAAATGCAGTTTACCGATGGTGATGGAACAAATTCAGGATGGGTTTAGTTAGATGGGGTTAGCACACCGGGAGCACTTCTGCCCCCGTCCTCCCAGGACTGCGCCGCCTGCACTCCTGGCCTGCCCTGCTCCCCTCCCCACATCTCCTCGAGCTCTGAGCACATGAACAGCGAGCGGAGGTGCGTTGTGGCTCCGGCTGCCTCCCCTCCAGCCAGTTCAAGCTCTAGCAGTGGGAAGAAGGGAGCTCTGGTTCTGCTGCCTGCCCCAAGCTGATGGCTGCCCCAGGCAGCTGCCTACTCTGCCTGCGTCCGGAGCAGACCTTTGGTGTGGTGAGGGTTAGGGTGTAGCTAAAGTTAACTGTGTTCTGGCTCTCCCCTGTTGTTCAGGGGCCATGTGAGGCAGATCACGAGTTCGCAAAATGTTGAGGATTTTCTAATGCTCTCTAGGGAGCAGGTGGGTCCCTGGCTGCTGCAGGATATGGCCTGAGAAAGGCTACCTTTTCTTTTCCCAATTCCCTTTTCGTGTCTACGTCTGCAGGAAGAAAATCGCCAGAATCCAGGCCAGATGTCTTCTCCAGCCCCTCCTTGCATCTAAATGGGAAATATTCACTGCGGCATCCTAGAAAAGCTAGTCTGCTGAGCTGCCAAGCATGAGGGATGGGGAAAACAAAACCAAAATAAATGTAACTTTAAACAGGAAAAATGGCTGGAAAGGCAATGCACCTGCACCCCTGCAACTCTTTTTTTGTGCAAAATGGAGAGGAAACTGGGGTGGTGGTATTAGCAAGAAATTTTGTTGGTCAATCTTTTTTTTTTTTTAATAATTGAGGAAAGTTGTTAACAAAAATATAAAGCAAAATCACACGACTCGTGAATTAGAATGTTTCCTAGCTGTCTGTCTTTCCCCAAAACGTAGGCTATACTTGGATGGTAGTTCAGGTGCTGCCTTGTGCGAAAGGCATACATTTGACTAACGTACTCAAATAACTAATGGCCAGATGCAAAGCCCAGTGAAGCCAGCGGGAGGTTTTCCACTGGCTTCTTTAGACTTTGGACGACTCTTAACTATATAGGCAAAATAAAATAACATGCAAGAGTAATCAACATTTGCCCCTTCTTGGAAACGCATCAGCCCAAAGGGGCTGTGGTCATGTATTTGTTATTGCATCTGACTCTGACACCCTATAAGGAAAGCGCAGATCATCAGAATGCGTTGCGGCAGCGTTTGAGATCTTGGACGTGGAGTTGTTTATTGAACAGTGACAGACTGCAGCACATCGCTTTTAATAATGATAAGGAAAGGTTTATGCAAGCACACATCTGCACTTGGCTGGGTACAGAGCGCGTTAATAATGTCATGTTCCTGATTAGCCATAAATTTCTCCGAAGTACTTGCTGAAATAGGAGCACCCATGGTGACTGATTTCTGCTGCACAGCTTGTATTGTTTCCACTGCTCCAAACTTGGTGTGCAGCAATGAAATATAGCCCTGTAGAATTGCTGGTCCTTTTTCTTCTACTCTGTTTCTGTTACACAGTTTCACTAAGTTGGTGCTGCTTGGGCTCTGCCAAGAATTATGATTTTTTAGTCCCTATTGAAAATAAGTGGGTGAGATATGTTTTTCTACAATCTTCTGATCTGATGATCTGTGCGATAGAGGTCATTGTCCAACAGCCCCTTCAGTGACAGGTATTACGGCTGAGAGTGGTAGGTGCTAGCAGATGCAAACTTGTGCTAACGTGGAGCTGGAGGTGCTGGAGAGCATATTGTAAAGACATCCCGGCTTACGGCGTGTGAGCTGGCTCACCTGGGGACAGTCAAACCGTCTCCAGCCTGGTGCTGTGCCTGACAAGCAGTCCCTTCCCCGAGCCGTGCTGCGCGGGTTAACACGGTGAGGCTCCGTCCAGATGCGGCCCTGCGGTTTTGCTCGGACAGGGTTCCCCTTTGCAAAGCCCCGGGTCTTCCTTGTTCTCTCATGACCTGCGACATCTCTGGCTATTGAAGTAGACTAACAATATTTAGGACTATGGCAGCAAACAAAGGTAGGTTTTTCTCACCGTCGCTGAGCTGGGTCTCCCAGTGGTTGTAATGGAGATTTTGATAGCTCTTGTGACATATCATCCAATGAGGGTTTTCTATGTAATGTATCATCTCTCTGAAGACCAGCAGTGATTTCCTCAGGGTGAGAGGTAATAAAGGCTTCTTGCACTGTGAAAGCCGCCTTCTAAATTTAGAAGTAGGGCACTGGTATTAGATCTTGCCCTAGGAACGTAATTGCAAAATACATATCACTGTTCCCTGGTGTGTCTTTATATCTACATTATTTCATTATTCACCAGTTTTTTTCATGGTCTTCTAGTCTCCTGTTGCCTCCCAGGTTTTGTAGGATGCCTAAAAAATGGCCAGGTCTTAAGACAGAAGGAAATGGGGAGCAAACAGCAGTGAGGGCCGAGAGTACTGTTTCCTTTCATAAAGTATGTCTACTTGCCCTGAATCCAAGGATAATAGCCGGTCTGACATAACAATAATATAAGCTGGCTTTCTGCCTCTTCCAGAATTAACTTTGGATCCCAAATACGAATCCTGCACAGTGAAAAGAGGAAATCATCATTTCTGTCCGAATGTGCTATAGCATTTACTGAAGCTCACCTGATACAGCTACAGCTTATTCTAACTTTGCTCTTTGGTATCCAAAGAGTCCCCCAAAGCGTCCTTCTGGGTGCAAAACGCAGTGAGAGCAGAACCTGCTGCCGTCTGGGGAGGGGAAACTGAGGTACCAGGACACTGATTCTTTGGAAGCAAGGGGTGAACTCACATGTTGTATGTCAGTACCTTTATTCTTGCAAAGGCTCAGGAAACAGCCAGTGGTATGTGCAGCCTTTTCTGCATTTGAAAGAAAAACTCAGAGCTCCTCTGTATGAATTAGAGCAGTCAGAGCGAAACTATCAGCTAAATCTGAGAATGAACTGAGGATCAGAGAGAGTCCCCCCACTGCTCCCATTCAGCAGCGCTGTATATTATTTTAAAGGACCCTTATGCAAGAATTATGTTGCATTCTGAAAGAGGAGATTGTTTTACTTACTTGATGTGGGAAGGTCCTCAAATTACAGCCCTTCCTGCTTATATTATTACATTCTAGGGTTCATCCTGCTGCAGTTACCCTGTGCTGTATGGGAAGCAGGATCCATGGCAGATAAATCCACAGCCAAAGCCTGTTGTTACAACAGAAGTCTCTTGCCAGAGACCCTGAGCTATTTCAAACTTCTCATTACAGCTGAATGCAATTAATAGCTACTTGCTGGTGCTCTGGAAAAAGTGTGTGGGAGACAGGTCAGAGTGTCCTGGAGCACAAAGTCACTGGGTAGCTCCAGAGCAGGTACAGCATGAAACGGAGGCCGCGGTGACAGGGCACGGCTCTGAATGAACATTGGACAAAACACTCCTATCTGCATTCTACCTAGAAGACTGAGTTTTGGCTTATTCCTCCATCACAAAGGGATCTACTTTCCAGGGAGATGAAGGGGAAAGAGGTAAATTTTATCCAGGAAGTGGAATGACCCCAACCAAAACTATGACCGTAATTTTGACCAAGATGAAACATTTGTGTCCTGAAATTCCCATTCATGGGTCTTATAGTCCTGACTGCACATGTCCCTATTCCCACCAGTGGCCAGGCTCCCCGGGTGAACCCCCGGCCATTCATGTCACTGGTGCATCACCCTTTTATCACTGGTGCATCTCCCTTTAGGGGAGACCACAGCATGTCATGGGAAATGTAGTCCGTCACACTCCTCATCCAGTGAGAAAATAGGGGTGTGATGCAGAGTTGCATCTCCTGCGAGGCATGAATGGCATTTGGGCTTTGAAACATTTTATTTTTGCCTCAAAAAATTGTTATTTTGAGGAGAAGAAGTAGTTTCTGACCCACTTTCTAACCTGCTGTAGTTGAATGCTAAGGTTCATGATCTCAGCAAGGAATGGGGGGGTTCACACAGGCATAACATCCCAGCTCTCTGGTTGTCCAAGAAATAACAGATAAAAGTTATTCATAAGGAACTTAGCTCAGAGCAGTCTTGAGAAAGCATTTCATGGAGAATAAGTTTGGAGCTTTGCAAATCTCCTGGGATCGTCTCCTGTTCATGACGAGCAAGGAGAGAACCTGGTGATCCTTGGATGAAGAGCAGAGGAGGTGGGTGCTTCAAGTCTCAAGTCTGGTTTGAAGTTGGCTGGTGACATTCTTCAGCGGATAAGGGCTTTTGCATGCCTGCTCTGACAAAGGTTGCAGGCTGCTTTGCTGCACAAACAGGCTGTGTGTGGAAACTAAAACTTAGTAAAGCAGAATCAAACCTTTTGAAGCAGCCGACTCAAGTCAAAGATGCAGCTCTTAGGCCTGATTGCAGATCCTGATAAGGGGCATGTGCCTAAAGCCTGGCACCCTCTGGCTTTGGCTGCAGAGTTGTTTCTTTGCTCAGTATATGGCATTTCTCAGGCTGCTCTCTGGGCAGGCCATGCTATATTTAAATACACTTTGCTGGTGAGGGACTAAAGGGCCTCCAGAGTTGTAACTTCCTAAGGGCTATTCTGCAGATTCCTTCCTCCTTTCTTTTTTTGTTTTCCTTTAAAGGAAACTCTCAATCTTCTTAGGAAATAATCCTTTGTTTATGTCATGAAAAAACCTGCGCTCTCCTGGCCGGGAGTGTGGAAGAGCCAATAGGAAGAAGTGCCACTTGAGCATTTTGATACAACCAAGCATGTCTTAAATAAACACTTGTTTATTTTTCTACCTTTTTGTTGAATTGCATCGTTGCCAACATAGAAGGTAAAAGTATCCAGTTCAAAGAAGGCGACTGTAAGCGTAGGCTGACATCCTGTCTTAAATATAGAACTGGCCTCATGACAATGCCCTGCTCGGAAACAATGGGAGCGGGGCTGGGAGAAAGAAAGTTGTGAATTAACACAGCCGAGGCAAATGATTAACAGCTGATGGAGGAAGAGAGCTGTGGGCAAGGCTGCCTGCTCTCAGGGGTGCTTCTGAGCTGGCCTTCGCCCCCTTCACAGAGCTGTGCGATGTCTCTGCCTTGCTCGCATGCCATCAGTGATGCCACCCCGCGATACCAAGGACACGGGAGACCCTTCTGTGCCAAACTGCACAATAGATTTCCCTCTCCCCTCGCTCAGGCTGAGGCAGAGCAGTAGCTTTCATCTGCTTTTGCCAGCAGGACACCCAGCCTTGGACCAAGGGCATGTTTCTGCCCTGCCCAGTACTTAGATCAGCATTTGTGGTGCTTGGGGTTTGCACCAGAGGGACCAACTCTGGGGAAGCTGCAGCCAGACTGAATCCCTGCCCTCCGGACAGCCCTGGACAAAACCCCCGTGGGCCAGGTGATGTCCGCCCTCTGTCATGTTGCACTGGGATGGGCAGTGGAGACCCATTTCCACAAGCAGGGTGAGGCACTGCCAAGACAGAAATGAGAAGGTTCATCTCAATCAGGCTTTGCCATGACTTGCCTGAGTCCCAGGGTGATTAGGAACCTTACTGACACTTTTTGTGATACCTGAGAAAATGTGTTATGACTTAATAAGAACCAGTCTGTGGCTGTCAGTTTTTCTTGGCTCTGGCTGGGGACCTGGCAGAAGTCACCAGCTCCTGTCCCCACCAAGGAGGAGCAGACTGGGAGAACGCAGGAGCCATATGCATCTATAGCTGATCTTCGCATTTACAATACGCTTGTGGGGACTTCTTCGTGACCTTTTGGGAACTGATGGCTAAAGTGGGTGCACTCTCATGCGTCAAGGAAAGATTTGCAGTTTGGCGAATCCCTTGTGTAAACTGGATTGAAATCTGCAGAGAGAAGCCTAGTTTAGCTCAGCTTCATACTTGTTTTTCTTTGGTTTACTACAATTTTTTTGTGACTGCCATGTGGAAAATGATGGCTTGCACTGAGGCTGCAGTACTCACTTCACTTGTGTCCTAAGCCACCTTTAGCTCCTGGGCTGAGCCAGCAGACCAGCGTCCACAGCGATAGCAAGTGACTGTCACTAGTTTATCTTATCTAGCACACAGAGTATGGCATCCAACGGTCGAAGCACTGGGTTTTCTTCTTTTCTCTTTCTGTGCAGCACAGGGTGTGCCCCATTTGACCTAAATATTTGTGAAGTTACATCCTTGGGACAGGCTGACAAAAGGTTATAAACTCATTTGTTTTCATCTTTTCCTAAGCCGGGCAGGCTGCAATGAGGCATGACATCTGCCTCACATGGGGTCCCTCACACCTTCCTCTGACGCATCTGGTGCTGGCCACTGTCTGAGACAGGATATCGGGCTAGACGAGCCGCGGACCTGATCCACACTAATAATTCCTGCTTCCTTACCCCGGGAGGCTACGGCTGCTGCCGCCTCCTCACCTTCTGTAGGCACGGACCCGTGGGGTCTGGACGTATCATTTGGGTTAAGAAGCAAATAGCGTCATGGCAGATTAGGTGTCAGTTCTATGTTAGACAGGCTCTGTACGCTCTTGGGTTTGATCCTCAGCTTAGTGAACCACTGTGAATCGGCACAGTGCTGTGGGGGTCAGGATTTTCCCACTAACGTCAAGGCCATTAGGTTGCTTTGTACCTGAACCATTAGCTGTGCTCATCTTTGGAGGAAGATGGGAAAGAGTAAGTTTTGATTGTTAGTGGAAGGAAACTAGGCAGTTTAATCCCAGAGGTGAAGTGTGTGTACATAATAACACCAGTTTTTATCATATCACCAGCATTGTTTAACAATGGCTGCATTTAGTTATGGTTGTGGCACTGTTATTTCTTGTAGGACCAGAGAGGAGTGAGGTGCAGTCTCAGTATTTAAGCATAAGATGGGGTGGAAGGGATTTTCTACTCCACTCTTGACTTCAACATTGGTCAAATTCCCCAGCCACTTCAAGAGCCTTTCCTAATGTGGGTGCCAGCTGTGCCCACATCTGGGCTCCCCCGGGTGCAAGGCTGGGCCTGGCTGTGCAAAGATGCTTGTGCATGTAGCAGTCCCAGGTGCCTCATGAGGAACATTGCTGTGTCTCAAGCCGGTGCTACATTACAGACCTGTGGACTCGGGCAGAAAACAGTGAGTGTCTTCTCTTTCACAGTGTATTTTAGTTTTAGGCTGCGGCATCTTTGTGCTCATCTATACTCATGCACCACTCCCTAGCATACTTAGAGAGCTCGCTCATGCTGCCCTATCAAGCAATCTCTCTTCTCAAAAAGCTGAACAAATCTGCAGCCAAGTGTTTCAGAGTCAGTGCACAGTTTCCATTAAACATCCTGGCTGTGCTGGACTTTCGAATGCCTGCTCTGAAACAGCGTGTTCCCCTGGTTTGTACGATATCAGTGGGCAGAGGTTTGGGAGGACATTGAGGTGCATGTCTACAGACGTGTCAGCTGGTGGGTGGAAGAAAGAGATCCCAAAGTATTCTCAGGAGTGACAGGTGAGTTATTGCAGGAGTCAGTGCAGCCCAGAAGCAGAAACATCGTGCAGGGTACGAAGCTGGTACTGCCTGTGCTAAAGCTGGTGATTTGTAGTGTGTAACCAGCAGTGTTGTGAGCCTGATCCCACTGTTTGTGTATGCTCTGTTATCAGAGCCTCTCAAATGTTTTCCATCAGCTAATCCTTAACCCTTTGCAGATACAGACCAACCCTGCGTTGGGACCAAAAGCCAGATCAGAAATAAATTCTTCCTATTCTTTCTTTGGAGGCTTTTTGCAATGAGTGCCCCCTGCCTCCCCCCCCCCCCCCAAAAAAAAAACACCACCAAAAAACCAACACATGTGGAAATTATTTAGAAAGAAGCAACAACCAATAGCCCTGTCCTCTCACCCAGGGGATATTTAACGAGACAAGGACAAAGTATCTGGGAAACAGAGCGATTTGAAAAAGCCTGTAGAAGAGGCTCAGAATCCAAAATTAAAGGCGTCTTTCTTTGAAATTTAACTATGCAATTCAGTGGCGTAAGTGCCATTTGAAAAAAAGAGCAGGCCTTCTGGAGCAAACTAGACAAAGGTGTTCAGGTGCCTGCATATTCTAGCGTCCCTAAGCAAGTCAAAGCGAGTTGAGTGCTTGATGGGTATAGAGGCCTTTCCCTATGTAACTTACAAAGCCTCACTGAAACACTACATGGATATAAGGTTTCTGAGTTCTTGTCCAAGTGTTTGACCACTCTCAGGGCAAAATTCTTTTTCCTTGTAGCTGATCTGAATCTCCCTCGCTGCAACTCGTCCTTTTGCTGTGCACCTTTGAGAGGCTGGGCTTCATCTTCTCTGTTACCACTCGTTATGTACTGGAAGCTGCGATTCCCCATCGCTGTCTCTGCCCCAGCCTGAACAAGCCCAGATCCCTCCTCTCATGCCATGTACTTTGGCCCCCAGGCCATCTCGATGGGCAAAGCCAGGCTCACTGGCTCGGTCCCGTTAGCCAATGTCGTGTCCTGGGTTGCCCAAAGCTGGCTGCTGTATCCAGACTTGGGCTCGCAAGTGTGAATACAGGGGAGGAACCATTTCCTTCAACCTGCTGGTTGCGCTCTTGCTGTTGCAGCCCAGTATGGAGTTGGACTTTGTCCCTGGAAGGGCACATTGCTGACTGAGGCTCAGCTTGTTGCAATGTAATAAATATCCTTCTCTCCCACTGGCAGCAGGTCTACAAAATGTCCCTGACTGACCTCTCGTGAGTCTGTATAGGCAACAAGGCCAGATAAGGACTTGAGCAATCCTGTACAGCTTCTCTTTTTTGTACAGTTCCACCTTGCATCCAGTTTCTGATTGACTCTGTCCGTCAAAGCCTTGCTTTAAGTGTTGTAAGCTCACAGCAAAAGCAGCAGCAAAAGCAGAAATGTATCTGCTCCATGAAATTACTTTCCCAGGATCTTCTGTTCCCTGAACACTGGTTCAGGTCTCTGGGCATTAAAAAGATCTGGGAGAGGTTTCAAGGGAAACAGTGTCCTTCACATGTAGTCTTATTTCTCTGATCTTGGAAGACAGACTGTTCTTGACCACTTTGATTCCTCCTACTCACTCTAGTTACAAATGAATAAACAGCTAGAGCAAGAAGTGAATATGCTAGAAAAACTCCTGTGTAAAAGCTTTCCACCTCAAAGAATCTGCATATTGATAATTGCTTGAAAAATATATTATTTGTTTTGCCTGGGGGGGTTGGAAAGCTGAATTGCTAAGAGGAAAAGAAGAGTCAATGGGGACTGCCAAAGCATTATTGTTATGTCCCAAATCTGCCCCCAGATCCCCAGCTGCTGAGCACCAGTGCGTCTCCATTGACTAACTGCAGGCAACGTCCTGGGGTCCAGCGATGTATGAAGGGCAGAAGCACAGCTAGATATTTTGCTCTGTGTTTAGGAGGGTCCTTTTTGGGTTGTCCTAAGGCCATTCACATCATTCCTTCTGCTTCTGCCCAGCTGCTCTGTCCCAATTCTGTGCCTGGGATACACAAGACTCTTTCTTTGCTCTTTGGCCTCAGCCCTGTGCATGCTCCCAGCCGTGCTCTACTACCACGTGTGGTAGTACTGCAAATGGAGGTCCCACCACTCGGCCCCATCAAGACCACAGACCCCACAGTCCCATCGGGGCCACACTGTGACCTCAGATCACCTATGCCATCGGGAGGGTGAGGTTGTGTGTATGAGCCAACCAGGTGGCTCTCGGCCTAAGCCCTGAACTTTTGCACCATGCTAAGGGGAAGGTGGATAATTTGGGGGTTGTGAGAAGCCTGAGAATATAGCGGCGTTCCTGTATCCAGACTAGGTGGGGCAGCGACAAGGGGATATTAGCTCTCCCTAGCAGTCAGTGTCTGAAACTTCCTTGTATTGTTTGTCCAACGCTAAGAGTTTCCCCCCAACGCTAAAAATACCTTTTTGTTTGTAAGTTCACTTTGCATTCAAGCTTCCTCTCTTGGTTTTCTCAAGAGGTTCCTTGATATCTTTAAATTTGCTTTAACCACAGGAACAAAAGGCAGCAAAAGTCTCCCTGCGTGAAGATGGGGAGGTTTTCACCTCAGAAAGACAGAGGGGGAGGCAGTTTTTAATATCTTTTTCTATTTAGTGCAGGTTTGACTGGTGAGAGCAAGCATCATGCTCAGCCTTTATTCCGTTTACCCAGTAAGAGCAGAAAGGGAATGCATTGTCCTCCTGGGATCCCAGGGAATAGTTGGCAGTGATACCATACAGCGAAAAAATGTTGTTCTCAAAAATACTCGAGCAACAACCAAGCAACAGCAATCACTGTGCCTCTTAGCTCTAGCCCTTGGCAGCTGTTATCTGGACCAGATGTTCTCTTAAGTAAAAGGGAGATGCGGTTTTCTGGGGCAGAGGGATATATTTTTGTTTTCTGACATTATTGCTTGATTGATTTCTTTTAAAAATAATGCCTTGTAGAATGTTAATAAATAGCTGTTTATTTTGACAGCAGTGTCAAGAGCATGCTAATGTGTTATTGTTTGTACTGTGGACACTTAAGACATATAAAGGGAGTTTGTGTTGCTGGTTCCAGGGAAGCAGGAGGGTTTTACTGGTGGTGGACCTGGTCCAGAGAATGTGCATTACATATGGGTGTTTATATCTTGCTCCGTCTGTAAGAGTTCATTTGGTTGATGAAAGATTGTTTGCTAGCACTCTAGGAGCTGGCAGGATGGTATTTATACCATTGTCAATTCTGATAAAAGTTTCAGATGTTACAAAAGCTCTTAGCTTAGATCAGAAAAAAAGAATTAATTAAAGCTAAATTTCTTCTAAATTTATTTGGGTTCAAAGTGATCTGCCTTGCAGCCCTTTGAATCTGGCCCGATCTATTTGGTTTCTATTGCAGCGAATCTGATTTGAAACCAATTCTACAGTAGATACCAGTCTAACCACAGCAGTGTGGAGCTTAACGTGGCATGGAGAACCAGGCGGTACAGCGGGTAAGGCAGCTCACGCTTGGTATACAGCAACGTAGATGTGTCTGACAACTCGTGCTTCCTGCAGGTAGATCCCAAAACTTAAGTCCTGGGTGTAAGTGTAAAATCACAGGGCTAGAAAAGCCCTCCTAAACAGTCACCTCCTCCCTCTGTCGGCTGTGGAGCTAGACCAGCTGTACCCACATCAGTCCCGGCTCACCGTCGGTGATGGAGACACGGCAGCCTACCCAGGCTGCCTGATGCAATCCTGTGCTATCCTCACTGCCTAGCAAGTTTCCTCCAAGGTATAATCACAGCTTTTCTGGCTTCAGTTTACTCCTTGTTGAAACTGCAGTGGATGTGATGATACTGCAGCATGAATACTCGGGTCTTCGGGAAATATTACGCCTCTTCTGACAGCCTTTAGCTAGTAAATAGTGCAGTGCAACCACTTCTAGGGTGCAACGCTATTTCGGTATCTATAATATACACGGGAAGGGAAACGAGATCTGTGAAACAGAGCCCTTTATTCATACCAAAAAAAAAAAGTCCTGAAGACATGTGAATACCAGTTCCTTGGTGAAGGAATATATTCTCAAATCGACACTCCTGCTGGAGCAAGTGCACAGTGCGTGGTTGAATCATCTTCACCTCTCCGAGGATACGCCCCAAAGATACCATGCGTTACAGCGATAGGAAAGGTTGCATTTCTTTGCCTTTGTAACATATTATGCATTGAAACAATACTTCCTCTGGAAAGGTCATGGCACTGAGTCATGCAGCAAGCCTTATCAACAAGTAGGCATATTATATATGAAATGTTAGCGCTCATACGTGTGAGAATGTTTCTTAAGACAGCATCTGAATTTATGTAGTGTTAGTAATAGGTGGATACATTTTCCGCTAGCAACAACTGTAATAAAATCAGATTGCAACTGAAACTAAATGCTAAATTGAATCATAAAAATGAAATAAAAATGAAGTGCTGGTGGAGTCCCATCTAAATCGGATTCAATTAAAGAAACTGTTGAGGCCAAAATTACACTTGAAGCAATTGTGAAGGACAGGCCCATAATGTCATCTCTGAGTCAACATTTAAATGAATTACTAGCCCTTGGAGGGAACGAATTCCCCTTGAATTCACACAAAGGACCGGCCTTTTCAGCTGGTGTTTCTGAATTATTCTGCCTGTCTACATGCACAGTCTCAGGTTATTTTGGGCTGTTTGGGGCTGGTGCGAGGCTGTGGACGGGGAGGGGGTGCAGCAGTGCCTGCTGAGATCCCTTGAGTCCTTTCAGCGCTGGGTGCTCTGCTCACTTCCAGGACAAAGCTCAGCACAGCAGGGTGGGAATAGAGGTTTTCTGCTCCAGATAATCACAAAAAAAAGGGTACTGAGAGCAAATGATCTTTAATCCATTTGGCACATGTGGCTTAGGGATGGGCTATCTTTGCACTGCGTGCTGTTCCCACTGAACACGTTTTTACCTGGGCTCCTACCAGTGCCTTGAAATGAGTAATCTCTGGCTTCCACGGGAGCAGTGTCTTAATCAATTAATGTTTTAAAATGTTAATTTTTGTTCAGGCAGGAATCTGCCAGGATTTTTTCTTTATGCTCTGATTTGGCATTTTCTTGCAGTTGTAATTATGTAAAATGTCTGGTCAGAAATTTTCTGACTGGGTTTTTGTAGTCAGAAAATGGTAATCTAGGATAACCTGTCTGTGTTTGCATGTACAAGGGTCAGTTCAGTAAGTCTCCCAGTCCTGAAAACATTTCCAAGTGGTTTCAAAAATGGAAAGCATGAGATCTGGATGTTTTTTTTACAGTTTTATCTTGCTTCACTGTTGTCTGTAGCATTAAAACCAGAATGAACATTTCAGTTGATCCATGCCATTTCCCCTTCTGAGATGATCCCTTTGCAAGGATTTTGAAGCTCTGATTTTCCATTCCGTCTCAGGGCAGTAAAGCACTCCCCCGACTCTGGTCTTACGTGAGTACAAAGATTTACTGGAGCTTTCTGACAACTCAATCTGAGTTCCAGTTAGGTGGAGGAAGACCTCACTGCAGGGATGTCTCAGCTGGCTACGTTGCCATTTACCGCTGTATTTTTCCTGCATTTCTGGTTGTCAGAGTCACAGCAGTTCTGCACGCTTTCAGACATTTTTTACGCCTGGAATAGAGCGGTGGCCCCTCTTTCTGGGAGAAAACCCGCCCTTTTCCTTTTAACCAGGCTCTTTGTCATGAAGCCTAAAACTGGTTTTGATGGACCTAATCTGGCGGAAGGCCATGGGAGCAAACCCGGGAAAGAATAAAAAAGCTAAAATGTGATGTACTGGGGTATCCTGGCTTTACCCGTCCCATGAAATCATCAACAACTGCTCAGTTACCAGAGAACAGAAACAGATATATAGAAAATAGCAGAGCACTTTTACAAATAACAATAGAGTTTGGGGGGACAGGGGTAGAAGGGAAGCAAAAGGAGGAGG
This sequence comes from Phoenicopterus ruber ruber, assembly GCA_009819775.1. NCBI lineage: Eukaryota > Metazoa > Chordata > Aves > Phoenicopteriformes > Phoenicopteridae > Phoenicopterus > Phoenicopterus ruber. The sequence goes on along the minus strand of CM020222.1, from coordinate 6,052,276 downwards.
GAGATGGAACCATCCACAAAAACAACTTTGCTAACCTAGACATGCTTGAATTAAGCCAGACGTTTCCTTGGAGACAGTTTTTTTCCAGAGAGCCACAATTCCTCTGCGTAACCTGAGTGACAGATGCCAGTTGAAGTGACTGTTTCCTCTGGAGGAAATCGTTTACTTTCTGTAAAGGCCTGGGTATGTCCTTCCCTGCTCTGTATGCCAGCACCTGCTAACCATTAAAGCAGTGGACAATGCAAAGACTTTCTGGGCAGAAATCCTTCTCCATCTCCACGGAGCCTGTACACTGTCCCGGGTGACGGTACGGCTTGCCACGAAGCAGTCAGCAACTCCACGTGCGCGTTCAGGCTCAACTCGAGGGGAAAAACATCACTGTTGGACTCATATCTTGCAAAGGGGATTCAGTGTTGGGAGCTTTCTGGGTTACGTCTGCACCTTGTCGAAGTCGGTGGCCACGAGGTCAAACACGTATGTGTGTGCTGATGCCCACGCTGCGGTCCCAGGGCTCTCTGCGGAGGGGGAAGGACACCGCTGCGTTATCCAGCAGTGCTAATGATTCAGGTCATGCGGACCATCCCGGGGAAGAAAGATGAACTTGCATTTTTCTCCAGTGATGCTGGTGATGTCATGATATGGTAAACAAAGTATTTCATCTTTTCTCCTTTTCTTCACTTGGTTCCAGGAGCTAGGCAGGGTTTTCTGCCAGAAAGCTGACTTTTCTCCTGGCTGAGGCTTGAGGGCCCATCAGTGCTGAAACATCGCTGGAATGTTCTGTCCTGCAGACACGAGGGAACAGAAACCTCTCTGGAGGAGGAAACACTAACCCAAGAGCTACACGCTTTGTTTCTCTACCTGTCACAGTTATTTATTATTTCAGGCAACTTCTGAATTTATATAGTGCTCCTGAAAAGCGGTGCTGAGCCCTGAATAAGTAGATGAACAGACTCTCAGCGCCTCACTGTTCATTTTGGCCAGCAAATGGAAAGTGCTGTGATGGAGCGGAAGGTATAGCATCCGAAATTACTGGGTCATGTAGCAACAGCTAGTGATGCTTTTAACTCCTGCTGGTACAACTTTGAAAGCAGCTGTTTTGGGGGCTGAATATAAAGGCAGTTTGTTTGCAATTAGTTTTTATTGACTTTGCCAAAATGCCTTGTCCAAACAAAACCATGTGTGAGCGTGTGCGTGCACACACAGTGCTCATACACGTGCGCACACATGCTCACACACACACACACATTCTGGCATGACCCCACTCCAAAATACAATTCTTCCTCTCAGTTTGGTACAACACTGTTGCTCCCCGAGTGTCCTGCTTGGGTTTGGGTACCATGGTCTTCCTCTCTCCTGTCACTACCTGACCCTCATGAAAGCTGTATTTTCAGAGTACTTCTCCCGCCAGTAACACAAACGTCAGAAGAGCTGGGACAAGGTCCAGCCTGGTGCCCTCTGCTCCTGCCGCACACCCTCTCCTGGCTGTGCTCCCTCGCTTCTTCCTCCTCCTCGCTCTCCGCGTGCTGCTGATGCTTTGGGATAAAGTGACTCAGCAGAGAACGGCAGAGAGCGAGGCTGACTCAGACACAGCAGTCAGCACTCAGGAAAGGGCTCAGACTTCTTGGAACCTCCATTTAGTATCCTCTAACTATACCTAATACGGCCTTGAATGTACTTCTTGGTTTTATGGAAACTGCGTGTGGCATTAGGCTCGGTGAAGCAGGAGGCTCAGGACAACAGTGGAGTTAGTTATGGGTCAAATGTGTGTACGAGAAATGGATGTGGGCACATGGGACTTCTGCACTGCAGGGCTGCGGAGGCCTTGAGACCCATAAATGCTCTGGGAAATAGTCCCAATGTGGGTCTCCATCCCATCTACAGAGCCAGCCTTTCTCTATCATCTTCCCAGCAGTTCCCAGTTACAGGGGGCATTTGTAAGCAGGGAATCAGGCACAGAAATACTGGTGCCGTGGTGCTTCTTGCGAGGTGCAGGAGGAATCCAGGAGTTGCTGAGGGCTGAATCCCAAATACGTGCACATTTCCTCGCTATGTTTGCTGGCAGCCGTGGATGTGCTGCTATCCATCAGGGAGGTGTGAGAATACCAGAAACCAGCCCCTCTTCTCATTCGGATGATTTTGAGATGGGGAATCTTGTTTTCATAAAATTCTCTGAAACTGGCCCCTGACAAGTGCAGTATGGCCAAGAAAACTGTGTCTACTCACACATCTTCACGTCTTCTGCTTCTGAATGTGGAACAGGCATGTTTGTTAAAGATGGGGGTTTTGGTCAAAGCCTCTGTGTGTTTGTGCTTAGGGTGAAGAAGCTGAAGCTGATTATACCTCACAGCATTTTTTCATGTTATATTAGCTGCAAAGTAGCAAAAAGAAATATATTTCTCCGTCAAGTATAGATGACAACACTAATTCATCCTAGGTTACCCTCTCAGTCTTGTGCTGGGTCAGTGTCTGGATTGTTGCTGTCAGATTCAGACCTGCTCCAAACACACAGCTTGGATAGAAGAAGTTAATTTAACTTGCTGTCCTGCAGCCAGATGAGTGATTTGTCCATGTCCTAATTCCCCTAGGTGGGTCCTAGCTCCCTTTGGGCCTTTGGCATTTCCCAGCCTGCCACATGTGGGGCTTTGCCTCCTGCCTGCTCCGTCTGGCAGGGGTGGGGGGCAGCAGATGGTGCTGTTGGACCATCGCTGGGTTTCTTCTGACTGTGCGAGTGACGGGCAGTGTTGGGGAGAAACGCCGTCTTGGGCACACTGCACTGTGGTTATTTTGGAGGAGGCTGTTGCAAGCAACAAAGTGGCTTCTTCTCTGCCTTCATCTCAGTGGTTAATAATCAGGGCTGGGGCAAAGTTTCTCCCTGGGAAATATGGTTTGCCCTAATGTTTCGAGAAAGCACTGACAGGCTGCACACAGAATGTGACCCTCTCATCTCGAGGACTTATGTGTACAGCATGAAATAAATGTCACCAGATCTATAGGGCCTGCTCTGCTGAAAAGCAGCAGTCTACTGTACGATAGAAGAAGCTATGGGGTTAAGAAAGGAGAGCTATTTTCTTGGAATAATATCATATTAAAGTAACCCCTCCCTTTCAATAGTATTTAATTATGTAACAGAAAACTAAAGTAGAAAAGTCAAAGGGACTGAGAAAACCCTCTAGAAGATATTTTGAGTGGGTTGGGCCCTTCAGCTTCAAGCTGAAATGGGGCCAGGGTGGGAAGTCCAAAAAACTTAGACTGTAAAAAACTCTGGAATTTATTAATCAAAGCTTTTTTTTTTTTTTCAGGAAAAACACAGTTGAAAACATTAAGCCATATTGAATAAAAGCCTCTCAGTCAGCCAAAAGCGTGAAGTGAACCCTGTGATGCTATTTGAAGTATGTAGGTGGCATGCGTAGACACTTCTATTTACCTTTGTACTCTAGTGAGTTTATAAAACAATTAAGAGGTGTGCTAGAAATAATGAGATGAAGCATGGTCAATGGATAAAAATGTTGAAACTGTTTTTAAAAAGAAAGAAAAGGAAAGATAGGCAAGCAAAGGAATAGGTCCCTGTTGAAAACTGATGGAAGCTCCATCATTTGGATCATTTGAAACCGGGCCGCACACTTCGCTAAAAAATATGCTAAGGGAAACAGCTGTAGGTTTGTTCCCCCCAGGGAGGGGCAAGACGACCTAATATATCTTCTTAATTTCATTTCTAATTTCTATGCTTCAAATCATGTAGACAAACCTTGAAATATAACCTACAGTCTGCTAATTCCTTCCTTTCTTCCTGTCTAGAGAGAGATGTTGAGTTGAAAGCAATTGCCCAACATTTTTGACTATTATTTTTAGCCTAGTTTCCTAAGGAAATGAAGCTTATGTGAAGATAGTGTCACCGTGTCTTCTGCCAGTCCCTTCTCTTTCCTATTCCCCCAGGAAGTTCTTGGCCAAATTTCAACAAAACTTAGGAGAGGGCTGAGGACTGAAAAGATACTACAGTTCTTCAAGATTTAAAGGGCAGAGGAAGCTGTAGGGAGAAGGAAGCGCGTGTAGCATCATTAGACAGAGACTACATTGAAGGTTAACCTGGATTTGGCATCCAGAAGTTCACGGTGAGCTCAACCCAGGGGCACAAGCCCCAGGAGATTGGTGGCCTTCTGGCAAGGCAGGTCCATGGGTTAGCTCAGATGTCAGCAGAGATGGGGCTGTGTTGGGACCATTTGTGCAGAGGAACTGGAACGGCAGCTTCTCGCTGGTCGCAGCCCTGCAGCTGCTTTTGCGTGGCTGCCTCTGCTGCGCTAATGCTTTCCTTCCCATTTTTATTGTCTCTCTGGGGCGTGCTGGGGTGAACCGCTGACAACGGGGCTCCGCCACATGGCCTTCAGGCCAGAAAGCAGACCTTCTTGGTTCTCACAGGAGGGCTCTTTCCCCTAACTCCTCCTTTGAAGTCCCCTCGCCCCACGCCCGAGGAAGCTGATGTCATCGGAGGATGGGAGGCCGTGGCCGCTCTTGGCCAGTTCCCACCTTCGGAGGAAGGAAATTCCTTGGGGCAGTGCTGTTTATCTGTTGGCCCCCAGAGAGCCGGACCGAGAAATGATGTGGCTTTCTAAAAGCCGAGGATTTTAGATTCCCCCCCTTGCCTCCCTGTGCTTGCTGCGCTTTCATTGTGTGGGTGGCTGCCTGGGGACAGCTCACTGATTGCAGTGTCAGAAAGCTGAAGCCTGGCGCCTTAATTACTTTTACACCTTGCTTGTGGAATTTGCTCCACAGAAACACAAAGCCTTATGCAAGCTAGTTTCTGTGGATTGATTAAGGAAGAAAAGCCCAACAAACAACCCCCCTCCCAGGATTAGTGAGGGCAACGAGCCAACGCAGCTCTGCAAGAAGGAAAAGGTGGGACTTGCTGCTCCAGAGGATGCAAAGGAAGAGGCCCTTGCCACAGCCTTGAAGCCCTGCTAAACAGAGCACTGAAATTGCTCGTTGTGTTGGAGACGAGTGCAGTGGCCAGGGCAGGAAGGATGGAGAGAGCCTCAGACCACCCTACCTGAGGATACTCACAGGTTACTTACACAAGGCTGCAGAAAAGGCAGGGCAGAGGAATGCATCTTGCCCCAACAGGTGCTCGTTTGCAGCAAGTGGTAGTACATACCTGGCATGGGGTCTTTCAGATTAACCCTCCCCGTAAGGTAGCTCTGGCTGTGGCTCTGGCTGTGCTGCAGTCAGCTGCGTGATTATGGCGAGTGGAAGCCAGCCTGTGAGAGTACAGAGCAAATATCAGGCCCAGTAGCAGTGGGAAGGAAAAGTGGATTGCACAGTCTGAATATGTCCAGTGTACCTTGGGCATCTGCAGCCTGCGTGGAAAACCAGAGGGACTCTTTTGCTGCTGGGTTAAAAGAAACTTTCTGCCATCACACGCCCAGAGCATGGTGTAGCTATGACCTTGGGTAGGCATCTCACAATCTGCTGTGCCCACAACAGGCAGGACCAAAACCCTTGGGGTCTAAGTATAAGCCCCCCACATGGAGCAGAAGCTTGCCATTGATGTGGGCGGTGGGCCATGCCAGAAGCCCAGGAATGGCTGCACATTCTCACAGGGCGACCTTCTGACTGGGGATCGTCTCTGACAAGAAATTCACTTTGCAGCTGCGAGGGCATGTGTCAGGCAGGAATGTGCTGTCTGATGGGCCAGCCTCTGGCTCAGAGCAGCCAGAGCTGTCCCCCTCACCACGCTGTGTCTTGACGTCCTTTTAGATATTGAATAGTCTGATCCTTCTTTTAGCCTTCCTCTATCCCAGGTAAGGACTTCAGAGAATTCAGCGTTAGGTCTCTCCTCTCCAGCAGGAGGAATGTGCTGACACACAGATATTGCTGGACCGCCAACCTATGCTGGAAACACAGTTATTTGAGCCAAGAGGCTTCTTCTGCTGGTGTAGTTTATCAGAGCTACCCAAAGAAAATTAGCTATACTGGAAAGAAAAAACCAAAAAATCCCTCCTTATGTAGCACTGCATCCACACGAGGGCTTCTTGTTGGCATAGCTCTCTCTCTTGTAGGGATGATATATTTGTTTTTTCACACTCCAGCCTGACATAATTAGGCTTGCAAAGTTTTCTTGTGTAGACTAGCCCTAGCAGACAAGGGATCAGCTTGCTTCAGGAGCACCAGTCGAGAACTGCTGTTGTCTTGATGTAGTACATTATTTGTGTTTCCCACCGTTGTAAAAGATTTCCCACCCTGCAGAGAAAAAAACACTCCTAAAAGCTGTTTTGTCCAGTCATTTTTGTTGATCCATTATACCTCTGTGTGTGTGTGTCTGTAGACCCTGTTCACAAATTGCCATATCATAGAGATTTGGGTGTTGGTGAAACAAGTACATGGAATTTATTTGCAGTTATTCAGGCCGATGAAGAAGTGTGGAAAGAGAATACCATAACCTGATGATTGTGCTTGTTTCAATCTGTTAATTGGATATGCCATGAAAAATCGGGACCAAATAGTTGTTCTAAGGAGCGTTGAATCAATGTGGTTAAATTATATGCTGCCGTTCATCCTGAGCAGGCTGAAGTGCAAACACTGCTGAGGAGAAACGCAGTAGCGGCTGGTGAAGACATGTAGTGGTTCACATCAGCAAGGGAAGAATAGCCACGGCTGGGACAGGTGTGTTTGGGAAGGGGGTTGTCACTTTGTGAAAGGGGCAGAAAGTACCGCAGGAGGCTGCCATTAATGGTGACAGGCAGACATGACCCTAGGGTGAGAAGCCAGCATATAAACGGCAGTGTTTCTGGTCTGTGGATAAAGAGCGTGTCCTTTCTGTGGAAGGTGTCAAGAAGTCACTTGTCCCATAAGCTGGAGCCCTGGTTGGATGTCCTTTACCCAGTTGTGTGACTTGAGATGAGGTTTTCTGGCCGGTGAAAATGGTTGGCTGCAGTCAGAGCCCTCCAGCCATCTCACAGGATGGCCCAGGTCATCATTCCCATCCCTTCACTCCTCCTTTCCTTTTGTGTGATCAGGCAGCCCCACGAAGGCCACCAGTGAGGGCTCTGAGGACCACCACTGGCACTCCATGGTAAGCAGCGTCAAGCCTAGAAGCTATTGCCTGGCTTTGAAGCTGAGTGGTCAGCCTTTGTGTACTGAGAGAGAGAGATTATTTAGATAATGTGCTACTGGATGGAAAAAGTTTATCTCCCCCTCCGCAGACATAGTTTCAGACTAACTAAATTATGCTCAGCATGGGTATTTAGGCTCAGTTCTGCAATATAGCATTGCACCCTGAGGTATGGTGCCTCCCAGTTTGTTGTGATGATATTAATCTTGGAAGCAAAACAAAATCCTTTACAAAAGATCAATTTAGTGCATCTCCTTTGTCTTGGCAGAAGACAAACTGGAGCTGCAACATCTGTTTTTCTGAAGGGATAGTACTTTTCCACTCTTGGTTTTCTCTGGCAGCTGCGCGCTGCCTGAAAGGCTGAAGTCAAGTACTTGTCAGTGGTACCTCTGACACTGAGCAGGATGATGGGCCTTAGAGATGAGCTTAATATTTCAAAGCACTGAGCAGATTTTAATTATCTTTGCCATTGTTGCCCTTAGCCCACCAACAAGTGTGGATAAGCCATGAAATATTGAACCGTGCAAACACTTTCATTTAGCAGAAAAAAGCATTGTTAGAAGTAGCGGGTGAAAGAAGAATCCCAAAAAATTCAAATGGGAAATGAAACTTGAATGCTCAGTAGGGATGGGAATTAATCACAGGGGGAAAATACCAAGGGAAGTGCTGGCTTTTCTCCATCTCTTGATGTTTCAGATGAAGATAAGTTGTTCTTCTGTAAGAGATGGAGAGATATATATTGGTCAAACATAAGCAATTGGCCTCGATTCAGGCACAACTGAGTGAAATTAAAGGCTTTTATGATATAAAGAAGCCAGACCAGACTCTTCTTTGTAGAGCTTTAAGCTCTATAAATCCATGATGTTAACTATTTTCCCTACTTTATCTAAGGAAAAACCCAAACTGGCAGGTGATACAAGTTGCCCAAGGCCATAGAAGAAATTAATGGCAGCATCAGGAATATAACTCAAGATTTCCTGGCTTTCTGCCCGGTTCTGCAGTTGTGCAGCCCTGCGAGATGCTGATCCTGCAGGGAGGAGGCTGAACCACTCACTGTCCGCTCTTCCCCACTGCAGCTGGCTGCCGTGCCCCTTCTCAGGCAGCCCGCACCCCTGGCTCGGCGCTGCCGCCGTGGTCCAGCACCTGAACACGAATTTTCCACCAGCATTCGGGCACTGGGCGTGCTTGTGCAGCTGGCTCTGAAGGCTGGAGCGGGGACCTCAGCCCCATCTTTGTGCTGGGGAGCATAAGGAGACCCTCTCCTCCCCGGGGGGGCCACTGCCCAGCATCCCTGGGGCACTCCTATGCTTGCCTACAGGAATTGCAGGAAGAGGCAAAGGTCACAGCCAGGATGAGGGGCTGCTGCTGGGGAAAGTGAAAGGGTGAAGGAACGTCTCCCCGTGCAGGTTCAGATATGGCCAAACTGGAGTCTGGATGCAAAAAAGGAAGAAGGGGCTGAGAACGGCAGTGGTAAGAGCCCTGACCCCGTGTCAGCAAATCGGTTGAGTATATCCTTAAAAATACATCCTGCTGAATCCTGTTAAACACACTCTTCGTGCTACACAGGGGCTAAGGGCTTAGCTGAACCAAGGCTTGCGTAAGTGGAGGGCTGGGCATCATTTAAGATATTATTTTTAAAAAGTCACCTATAATAGAGTAGATAAGATCAGCTATTTCCTCGGTATAGCTAGAAATAAAATATTTTTTCCAAGAGAAAGAAAATTCCGAACATAAAAAAAAATCCACCAGGAAACAGTGTATCAGGAAATTAGACAGACAGAGTATTTTTGTGCTTGTGAGCTGATTTGACCCATTAATAGCAATTTGCCAGCCCAAACGCATCTTGGTGCTGTCAGGCCTGGTGACTCTCGTGTGGCGATGATACTGCCAGAAAGATGCGTACTTGGGATGAATGGGGAGGACTGGACCCCATCAGAGACCAGCAAAAAGATAAGCTGTGCCCAAGGTTTGCCCGTGTTTGGGCTTCAGTTCAGCGTGGCCATTGGATTTAGCTGCTGTGCCAGCTGGGAAGTGACTACCATGTTTTAATCCTGGGGTGGAAATATTTCGGCAGTAAGCGATGTAAATGTTGACTGTGGTTTTTCACTAGGATATCTGATGTACAGCCAGCCCCACAAACATTTAGCTCTCTTTATACTACCTAAAAGCTTGTGGGCACAAGCTCATATCTTTTTACGGAAGTTGTTCATGCATATGTGAGAGTAGGCCTTACCTTAATATATGACTTTTGGATTTTTTAGGTTGAAAGTAGTGTAGGATGTTATCAGATGGATCTCATCTCCTGTGTTGTGCTGGGACTGTGTTCATACAAAGAAGGCAGCTTTTCTGTCCTGCTGGGGTGAGAGCCAATCCCAAATCCAAACAGGAATTTATAACTTTTTAAAATGGTTCTATCAAGTCATGAACATTTGAATAGGGTCCTTCAAAGGTTTCTTTCAAGCACTTTCTTTGAAATGCAATTCTCCCCTTCCCTTTTCCTTGAAGTTTCTATTCCGAGGTACCTCTAATCTTCAGCAGCTGATAAGAGCAGTCACAGGGGAATTGCTGGAGGGGATCTCCCGGCACACAGGCACCTGTGAGAGCAGCAGGTGTGACAACCCCGAGTCCCACTCGGGGCTGGAAAGTCCTCATCTGTCCCCCTTGCACAAAGGGGAGAAAAAGGCTTGCAGCCCTTCACTGGGTAGGGCAGGCTCCTGGCGCTCTCTCCTGCTCACTCATCTCCATTGTCCACCCCAAAACATTCAGATTCCTGGTGGAGGCTCCCAGATCATGACATTTTAGTAAAAGATATTTGAGGATTTTCTTGTTCTTTATAGGATTCTTTAGGTGTGGAAGGAGACTCCCTCGGTACTTGTCTGAATGATGGGGAAGGTGAGGAGAGGCGTTGCGGGCTACAGTGTAGTGGTGGAGGGGCTCCGCATGGCAAACTGGGCAGGAGGGAGGGCAGACGGGGGACGCGAGGTCATGAAGAGCCTGCTTGAACACGATCCTAGTCCCTTACGCTTTTAAAGAATTCTGCCTAACCCATTACCTAACTGCTAAGAGAATCTAGACCCGTGGAAGTGGAGGATTACTGATTCTTTAGGTTAATCCTGCAGATCCATGGAGATGTGTCTCCATGACACTGCTGAGCTGCAGTGTCCCAGACTGGAAGAGGGCAGCATATCCTCACGGGTCAGGAAATGCTGTCTTGGACTGGAAGCTGCAAAATAAAATTGCACAAAGAAGCTATTGAAGGCCCCTGTTTCTCAATCCTTTCGGAGAAAAAGCGACAGCTTTCTGTAAGCCAGTTATTCAGCAAGAGGGTGGTCGCGTTTTTTTTGCTTTTTAAATTTGAAAATCGGGCAGAAAAAGCCAGTGAGATACTGCCTGAAACTGCTGCAATGAAAATGGGGAGCTGGTTGCTTGTGGTGTGCTGTGTTCACTCTGCAGCCTCTGTCAAGTCATTTTTCTTCTCCCTCCCATCCCTACATGTAGTAACAAACCAGGCTCGAAGGGCAAGACATAAAATCCATTTTATAAAATAATGAAACAGACACAACACTGTGACATGGATATGGTGAAATTCCAGCAGACATGGAGTGAGGAGGGCACACAGCTCTGAACCTACCCAGCCACATGGTGGGAATGGTACCAGGGAAATCCGTGGCTACCCGGGCGCCACAGCATGCAGATCCAAAAACGTCAGTCCTGGGGCATCGCTTTCTTGGCAGTGTCCTGCAGCTGTAGCCTGTGAAAAGTGGTGGCAGGGATTCTCCCCTGCAGCCGGATGGTGCCATGCTATGGTGGCTCCAGCACCAGTCTAGCCTGTTATGCCCATCACTGTCCTCTGCTCCCGTCAGCTCTTTGGGAGACAGTGCTGTCAGCCACAACAGTAATATATTGTGAGTTAAACCCCCCTCATCATTCCGATGGAAGTTCTCTGGCTTGAATTGCCCATATTTTCACTGATGTGAGGTGGGGTGAGGCCTTCAAGAAGAACGCAAGGAGACACGGCAGAAACCCACGGAGTGGGGTCAGCCAGGGCATGAGGAGGCAGATAGCTCTGAAATGAGCCCTGCTGCCGGAGAACTCACAACTTGGAGCTATTGCCTTTCTAAGTGGAAAACTATTCATTCAAGCAATAAATTAATGGACTTGATGGAAGAGATTGTTTGTCAGTGCTGGCAATGAAATATAAACGGAAATATAAGTGGCATCAGCTGGGCAAGGGCAAACTTCCAAATGTAGACCTGCAATCTCAGAACTTTTCAGGTTCAAGAAAGAGGCTTTACTCCAGCTGTATTTGAAAAATAAAACAAGCATTGGCTCATCTACAAGGATGCTGTTCACTTCATCTGCAAGCAAATGCTTTCCTAAGGAAAAAGTGCATTTTGCCACGTGAGGAAAGAGAAAATACCTTCTGATTATGGATATCCTCAGAGGATGCTGTGAGCACTTGCTGCACTTTTCCTTGTGGTCCAGGCAATAGTTCTTGCAGGCGGCCACAGGACCAGGCCCGCCGAGCCAGGGGAGCGGGGCGTTGCTTGAGCTGCGTACTGCTATGGGCAGCGAAGGAGAGGGAGGTAGAGGGGTCCCTGCAGCCAGCCCGACCGCATCCTGCCCAGGGCACCCCTCTTGTTTTAGGGAGCAGGATGCCGAAACCACACCCACGGCTTCGGTGGTGAAAAGTAAAGGAAAAATGACAGAGAGGTCACGTGTCATTTTTATGTTGACGCTGTCACTCTAATGTGGATTTCCATGTGTTGATAGTTTATAAATTAAACTAGTCTTTTTCTAATTTTTCTCAAATCAGGATTTGCCAAACTACTTGAAAAATGGCACGAATGTGTCTGATCTTGATTGTTTCTGTGTGAATCCACTGGAGCTCTCGTTTGCTTGTTGGATGTCTGGAGACAAAAGAAAAGGAGTGACTTGGAGTGTGGGGAAGTCACATTTCCTGTTCTTGGGTGCCACTGAAGCTTGAAATGAATTGTATTATTTTATGACAAAATAGCTTATTACCCTTTACCCACCCCAAGCCACACTTCCCCAGTTCTTGGCAGAATAACCAGACATGTCATGGGCCAAATAAGGGTCAAAGCATTACCTTTTCTTTCAAACAACATTGCCTCGACCCTGTTGTGTTCAGTGTTTTCATTTATTGCTCTTGAAGCTGAAACACATTCCAGATGTGATTTGCAAGGGCTCCCGCAAGGTCACAGCCACGCCGAGGTGCTCTGGCTGGCCTGCGGTGACCCCAAGGTGTCCCAGGGTGGGGGGCCCCGCTCCCTGCTGCCGGCCTGGGCCGGGGGGCTGTCGCTGTAGATAAATCCTGACTGCTCCTTCGCTGAGAGGGGCTTCTCCGTCTTTTTGGGAGAGAGGAACGTGGGGGTTTGCAGGCACCTCTGCCATCACCTGGTTCATTTCTTGATGAGTGTGCTGGAGGCAGAGGGTGGACAAAAGGTGCCTGTCCCTGAGACAGCACAAGAAGGGAAGTTTGTGCCCTGGGGAAGGGATAGCAGACAAGATAAACGAGGTCTGCAATCCTGAGGGGAAGCATTTGCAAACCGTAGCATAGTTCTTGTATTCCTGTGCGGGATTTTTTTTTTTTCTTAGATGAATGAAAAAAAGTAAAGAAAGAAATTACTTCCTTCATGATATCATTCACCTCTCAATCCTTTAAGCTCACCAGACCTAAGTAACGACACTGGTGTCTATTAAAAATAAATGGCTGTTTTTTCTGCTACTGTTCCCTCAGGACAAATTCAGGCTTAAAGCATAAAGACAACATAAATTCCCTTCTTCAATGAGAGCATACTAATAGCCTGATTTTCAAAGGTCCAAGTGCAAACAGGAGCGGGTACCACGGAAAACCCAGCTGCAAATTCCTATTCCTAGAAACACTTACGCAGATGTCATTTCAGCCAGGCTCCTGGTATGCACAGAGCTGTCACATCCCTGGCTGTTTGTGGGACTGAGGTTTAATCCCTCAACAGCAGCTTTAAGGGTAACAGATATTTTGGCTGTGTTAACTGCTCAAGCTGCTGGGCGGATAAGCAGAGTCCTCTGCTGCAGGTTGAAGTTTCTGAGACCTGCCTAATTAGGCTTTCCTGCCCACACGCGTCAGGCAGGGCAGAGATGTGCTGAGCTGTGCAGGTTGTCAGCCTCTTCTCAGAGGACCTGCCAGAGAAACTATTTCTGTAGCTCTGGTATCCTAACGATGCAACGGGTTTGTAGGAAAACCAAGCACAGTGTGGTTAGTTAGGTATTTAAGATACATTGAAGGATTTTTGCTTCCAAGAACTTGTCCACTTGCCCTTTGAACCCATGCAAACGTATTTTTTCCTACTACATCCTGTGGCAAGGAGTCCCACTGCGTCCCTGTACGTTGTGTGCGTAGGTGTCTCCTTTTGTCTGATCTGAATCTGCCACATGGAAGCCCCCTTCGATATCACTGTTTTCAAACTGGAAGACGGTCATAAGTTTCCAAGTTCTGGGCTAGTTCACAAAATCTGGGGTAAATTCTGCACACTTAAGCCATAGCGGGAGATTTTTTTCTGATGGTCATGCTGCATCATCAGCTTGGTGGGCTGAATAGAGGAATCTGTGAGTGACTTCTGTGACCTAGCAGCATTCATACTCCCCAACACAGTTTTCATTTCTTTAGTCTCACAGCAATCTCCAGCTGAAAAAAACCCTGCAGTCCCAGCAGTAGCTCTGGTTGCTCCAAGTAACCCATCTCCAGAGTCCAGGGTCAGGACAACACGTTGATCATCACAGCCAACTGCGGACAAATCCTATCCAAATATGTGGCCATTCCAATCTGTTTTTTCTCTTTTACCTATGTACCATGTCTTCATTCCCATGAAACTTCTTTTTTCTTCTCTTTTTCCAAACCAGTCCTGCCTTTAGCGCATTGAAACGTGACACAGAAACAGCACTGCTGGCGTTGGAGGAGGTTCCCAGAAGATGATTCCCCTAGGAGTCTAGCAATGGTCAGCAACGTGGCCACCGGCTACGCGCTGCACAGCTGAGGACGGTGGGCTCCTCCTTGGGAGACTCCTGGGCTTTGCTGGCAGTCAGGCACCGCTGGGTTTTAACCTCCTGGGGCTTTTCCATCTCCGCCTCACCTCTCCCCTACCCCCTCAGGATTGCTCCCCGCAGCACATTTGCGAGTTCGCTGCACAGTTAAGGGTTGAAATGACCCAAGTGATTGGGAGCGGGGAACTGCTGCGGCCTCTCAGGAGTGAAATATGGCTTTGTGTCTGCAAAGAGGTTAAAGCTGCTCCCCAGCAAGAGCAACGGAAGGAAATGCCCTGTAGCTAAGTTTCATTTCGGTGTACAGTATGAGAACATGTGCAACCCATTACAATAAAGCTCTTGCTGGAAAATGCCTAACCTATGCACTGTAAAACCTAATTAAGGGATTCCTTAAAAAACAAAGTTACCAACCAGTATCAAGGAGTGGATAATGAGAGGCTGCTTTGTGTAATCCAACCCTTTATCTTTAGGCCTTCGGGGTGTCCGTGGCCAGGGTCTGTCCCCTTGTTGTTGCTGAGGCCTTTATTGTAATAGTGGGCCCCTCCGGCGTAAGAACAATTCAACCATCTCTTGTAAAGTTGACCGGCTCCATTTAGGCTTCCCAATGGATACAGTTGCCGGTTCCTCAGACAGATCAGCTCGCTGTGACCTTGGGGATGGGGTTTCTGCAAGCACTGGAGGGACAGCGTGCAGGGATCTGTGTCCAGCCCAACCAGGCACTGAAGGCAGCGCCCAGCACACAGGTGATGTACCCAGGCTCGGAGGGCAATGGAGATACCGTCGCTGCCAAGGGGGGTTTCCCCACCAGAGGGGAGGAAGACAGGGAGAAATGAGAATGCTGGAGGTTGTCTTTCTCTGAGACCTGCCCAGAGCCTGCTGCCTGCTACTTTGCCAGCTGACATTAGCTTCTCCAGCATGGGTGGAAAGGATGCAAGGCGCTTCCTCAACACCTGCAAGGGAGCAGCTCCCAGGGGACATCAGCTCTCAGAGTCTGGCCCTGAGCAGTGTCCCAGTTCAGCAGGCAATAGCTGTGCAGACCCCTTCCATGACATGCAGAGCACGTGCACCATCCCTGCAATCACGCAGAAACTATTGTTTACAGTAACTACACTTCTCCAAATGTGTAAACCAAATTAACTTTCCCCTGCTGATGCATGGGTGCCCGGTGTCATCAAGTCTCCATTTATTTTTGGTCTTTTTTTTGGTGGGGCCAGCCCCAGTACAATAACCACCTAATTCCCGTGTGTCCTCATGTGGACAGACTCCATCCAGGCAGCTCCCAGCTCCTCACCTTGTCCCTCTGTGCTGCTCCTCAGAGCCTCTGAGGGACTCCCTTCCTCCTTCACAAACCAGACAAAGCCACTTAGAGGAATCTGGGGGTTTGATATATGGTCTAACACATCCTCAAGCCCCATCTGAGGTAGACAGGTAAGGTCTACTAAGCTGGAACTTGCTTGGGACTTTATGGGGGGACATATGCCAGAGACTTGTTGCAGGCAGTGAACAAGGGCAGGTTTTTGTGCAGGCCAGGTAACCTGCAAACACTCTTCTTGCCATTAAGCGTACAACATTGTAATAAAAATTGTTTCCTGTTGCGGTCATGACCATCAATGAAAGGTCAAAACTAGAAGCTCCCTGTCTGTATGTAGGCAAAGCCAACAGGAGCAGAGGCCGAGCCCTCTGTTATCACTGTTGGCATCTCCCCCCTCCAGCCCAGCAGCTGAGCCTGAGAGCTAAGCTGAGTTTTACAATATCTGTAATTAGTCATTTTTATGGTGTGCTCATTTGCAATATTCTAGGTAAGGATCTGTCAGTGTTTCCATTATATACCCTTCTGTTTCCAGGGGTTTATAACCAGGCAATAAAAACATACTCTGGGGCAAAGCTTGCCGCATAAATTCTCAGCAGAGAACCTATTTTTGTTTTGGTTTTGTTTTGTTTTGTTCTGTCACTTATAAATATGACTTTTAAATGTGAGGTAAATATAGCAAAATTCAGGTGGCTTCTTCAAGCATGTGTTTAACCAGGTTTCAGTTTAGCAGAGGCATATTGCAAAGGGGATTAATTTCTGTGGCTTTTGGGTTGCCTAAAAATGAGACGTTTACTGTAATTGAACTGAAAGACTATCTGTAAACTAGCATCTGGATTTAGAGCTCTATTCACCACACAAGCCGTGCTGGAATCGCTGACTCTTTATAACTACTGGAGGGCAGTTACATTGCTCTGCGTTCAGCTCTGATAGTGCACATAGAGACTCAAATCCAAAGGCTATATCCAATGCTCAATTTTTATACCTACACATCCAAGGAAGCGGTAAATTTTAGACTAACTTCGGATAGAAACAGAAGGCTTGGTAGGTAAATAGAAGAATGGAGTTTCAGTGGGGATTTTGGGTGGACGAGGGTTTGACCATGTTAAAGTGCCGACAGGGCTATTGATCTTCGCTCATTTTTAGTGTGATTGGAAGCAAAAGTTTGTGTCAATGTTTAAGGTTTCCTGTAAAAAACAGGATATGGCACACTGCTGTTACTCTGTAAGAAATTCAATGCAAGGAGTTTTATGACATAAAAGCATTAAATTGTACCCATCAGGCAACATAAGCAATTCTCTCACTCGGTGGTAGCACTGCTTTATAAAAAGCTTTCTCTGATTCCAGCAATTAGGGGTGGATGAGCTGCAGCATCTGGCCTCTTGTCACCGTGCGGGTGGTGTGCCGAAAGTTACCCTGGCACATCCAGCCAAGCAACAGGAGAGAAGCCTCTGATCAGGGCAGCTGTCCTGCTCCCAGAGGCTCCTCGTAGGGGAGACACCAACGGACTAATTGGTTTCAAGGACTCAAGATCAGTTAAGAACATTTTCTGTGTATCAAAGGCCAAGTTTTGCAACCCTCTCCCTACATAAAATATAAAGTACTGATTTATCTCCCTCAAGAGCAAGGGCTACAAAATCTGCTCCTCATCTTCTTTTGATGATTTTGCGGTATGTTTCTCTGATCCTCAGTCTGATCCTTTTAATTTCAAAAGCTTTAATCAAAACCTCTTAACAATACATTCACTTACTGGTTTTGCGGTTTACATTTAATTCTGATTGATTTTTTTAAAAGGATGGTTGCATTAAGATGCTACGGCTTCTGTTTGAGTGATTCATTAATATATGCCTGGGATGGCACAACCCCAGTCAGATTGAAGCTTTGTGTTGACAGACCACTAAAATAATACCCTGTGTGTGACTTCCCAGGGAGTAAATAGAGCTTTTACCAGTGAGACCTTAAACCCTTATAGTATCATGCCAGCGTGCTCAGTTAAGGCCTGGAAACTCGTAGGTATAACACAGAGCCGTGTGTCAAATGAGGCTGCTGAACACTTGCTCAGTGTGTTTCTGCTGACAGCTTCGAGGTGGAGTTTGCGTTCCCTTCGTCTGGGCTGAAGCGACGTATCAATTTGTACGGGTGTGCAGTTAAACCGAGGCGAGCTACTGCCAGATGAATTAAAATAATAGGATCTGTTTTTCAGGTTTAATGACGGGATTAGTGAGGGAGAGCCACTTTTGCAGGAATGCTGCCTTGTCAGACGAAGGAGAGCGGCTGCATGTGATTGCATTTAACTGGGCTTTACCAGAGGCAGTTGGCTGGTGTCTCTGAGAGCTGCTCCACTTGCTGTCCTGAACATAAAAAATATTGAATAACTGCCTTATTTTTATTAACTGAAATACAGATCTGATTGCAAAAGTCTGAGCAATGCCGAAAATCAACAGTTTATGCCGTTTAAAATCACAGCTTCTTCCTTTCACCGGGGCTCTGCTGAGTCACAGCATCTTGACAAACATATGAGTCAATCGAAGCTGTATTATCTTTTCAAAATTGACTTTTGACATTTGTTTCTCTAGAATCAAAAATATTATTCATTTCCTCCAAGCTCCTCTCTTAAGGATCCTTGCCAAGAACCATGGCTAGCATGGAGAAGAAAGTAGATTTACTTAGGAAAAAAAAAAGGTCTTTGTCTTGGTTGATCTAAGTGCAACAATTTGATGACAGAGGAAGAGTTAGCCTGGGTCCAAATTAATGTCACATTTTAACATGGAAATGAAACAGGTGGTAAACAATTTTTAAATGGGATAATAAAAATGGTCATGAAAGTTTATTTTCTTTCAGCTTCATAATGACAGGAAAGGCTGTTTCAGGAACTGCAGGGAGAATTTAGGGACCAGGTATATGTGAGGTAACATAACTCTGAGTGTAGATTTCTGCAGGGTCATATGCAAAATTGCAGGTGCCTGCCCGCAACCTCATGCATGCGCTGCACCGGGTGTGCGCTTGGGTGCGAGGGTTTGTCCTGCCGGAGATCACTCATGGGGAGTTAGGGCAGGCGCCGAGTGGAGAGACAGGGATTAAAGTGTGCAGAGAGCTGGTAACGCTCCCCAAATGTGGCTGCTGCGGCACTGAGGGGTCATAAGTACTAAAGTTAGGAAGGGCTAGATTTGTGCACCTGTCATATGAACCAGTATAGGGCCGTATTTCACTCTGATACTAACAGTCTGGCGATGGCAGCGGGAGGCTGTATGCTCAGAGCCAAGATGTTTGCGCCTTTCATTTTCCTGCCCGTCCCAGATAGCGCCATGTCCTACAAAGGGAGCCCTGCGTGCCGTGGATGCGGGGGAAGAGCCCTGATAGGGCGCACAAAGACATCTTTTCTTCCATTTGCAGCAGAACTTTGCGGCGTGGTGTACCGATATAGCGAAATATCTGTCACTCATGGTGCAACTGTTGTCTTTACAGAAACACTCAGCTGTGGCCTTTTATCTCAGTTGGCTGGCTCTAGGGCTCTTTACAACTCTTTTGCAAAGCACAGTGCTATTTAAATCTGTCTCTGGGATAATGAGGGAGGAGGAGGAGATCGTACGGAAGGTTTTCTAGTGATTTTGGAAGAGAAGAAAACTTTGAGTTACTCAGGGAAGTTTCATTGTGTGTTTTCTTTCTGTCTCTTGATCCAGATACTTCAGGTCGCTCAGCACCTTCACACCTGAGTGCCCCTAACGTTCCTACACCAGGGCTGCTTGGGCAAGTGAACACTGCCACAGGAGGGCTTGGGTCATTAAAAAAACACAGTGGTCATGAGGAACTGTCTGTTTCTGCCAAATGTAATCTTTTTTTTTAAAAGAAAAAGCTATTTTCTTAAAAAAAATCTTTTACTTTGAAGAGAGATCTGAACATTTTTTTACAGAAAGGTTAGAAACTTGAGGTGAGGAGGCATTCCCTTGCAGCCATAGCTGAATGACAAACAATTTTCAAAACCATTTCTGAATAGATGTTTTTCTTTTCCAAATGCATTGCTGCTGTAAGCTCATGTGAGAAAGGATTTGGCTGGCTTGGAGTGGGGCAGATTTGGAAATTGTCTTTTCCAGGTGACCACTTTGAAACCTCTTAAAAGTCCTGTAAAATGAGCCATTCTCAGCCCAAATCCCAGAATAACTTTGTCCACATCACAAGAAAGTGATCAAAATCAGTGTTCTTGCTGGCTGTCCCTGAAGAAAAAGCCCAGACTAAATGAGCCATGACAACTGAGCTCTTTAACCATGCTTCATCCAGCCAAGCATTGCACCATATTTTTTAGCAAAGCACTGGGGAAGTTTGTTCTGGGTATATACAGAGTGTTTACATCTTCCCAACTGTCCAGCCATCCTCTTTGAGGGGGCCTAAACTCTATGGAAGGAAATAATTCCCTCTTGTGCTATACCTAATGCCATGGACCTGAAAGACTGAGGGAGCTTTGCACACTGGAAGAAAATAAGAGGATGAAAAAGCACTGAAAAGGCGTTTGTGTAGGATCTTCTCAGGTATTTCTGTCTTCATCACATACATCCATGAATTGTCACTACAAAATTATTCATCATGCCCCTGCTAAAATACCGCTCTGCTTCAGATTCCCTTTTTCCCAAAGGAATTTTCATCTCAATTGCTTGAATTAGTATTCAGATATTGCATCTATTAACTAGAATGGGCTTGCTTTCTTCTCCATCACGTCTAATGAAGTTCACTCCTGGTCCTTTGATAGACCAACCTGCTGCTGTAGTGAAGTTTTTAAGGAAGCCTGAACTTCCTTGCTAAGCTCGGACGGGGGAACACAGATTCAAAGGAGCCAGCTGACTGCATTTTGGATCCTCTTTCTTCCTAAACCATGAAATAGCTTTCAGCTGGGGCTGCCCTGCTCTGACAACTGGAGCCACTCTAGAAGCAGCATCAACACACAGCTGCACCCTCGAGCGGCACCTCTCCCTGTGTGCGGGTGCGCCCTGTCTGGCCATACAATTTAGCCCAATTAGCAGCCCTTGCAGACCGGAGAGCTGTCAGGTGGCTGACGGGAAAGCTTCAGGTGTAATAAAAAATTAGTCTGGGAAAACATCATGCTGGTGCTGGTTTCCGTGAAAAAGTTCTTCTGAGGCTTTGGGAGAGGCCGTCGGGTCCAGGAGGTGAGAACTGATGTCCTGTTTTCTCGGTGACAGGCGGGCCGCTCGAGGGAAGCGCTGGGTAGCACCAGGCAGCTGGAACGGCAATCGCGTGCTCCTGGTAGGAGCGAGACAATAAAACTTCCTCGCGTCTCCCAGGCTCCGCAGCTTTCTGATGTCAACAACAGCAGCAGGAGGCTTCAGGCACGTTCCCGGCAGCTGATCATATTTATCAAGTTCATGTTCCTTGCTCTTTTTTTTTTTTTTTTTTTTTTTTCCTTTTTCCTTAAATATCGAGGTCCGGGAGCCACAAGATGGCTATGTTCCAACTCCGGCCCCTTTGAGCATAGAGAAATGTGTACTGAGGGCTGGAGCAGGGACATGCTTTCTCCATGTGAGCCAAAGAACAAACAGCAGAGCCCTCCACGGGGACTGATTGTTGACATGTTTATGATGATGAAGTGGGGTAGAGCTCTCAAAGGGGGATGCTAGAAATGAAGAAGTAAAGTGTGGCACTGCTGAGGGCCTATATAATGCTAAATATTGTAGGAAACTGCAGTTTCTTCCTATTTGTGACCGCTTCGCTGAGCAGTTAGAAAAGTCCCTTCCCAGCTGTACATCACACGTTCCTCATTTGGAGCTGTAGCTGTAACAACAACAACAACAACCCAGCGGGCGCCAGGAGTACAGAGCGATCGGGCTGAAGTTACAGGGACTCTCACCATAATTTATAGCCCTGCTCGAAAAGTGTGAAAGATAGGATGCTATGTGCCTGGAAATCCTACCCAGAGGACAGCTTACAAACGCTAAGTGGGTATTGGAATACCCCGGCCGACTGGGGCTTGCCATTTCGCTTGGGGTCACGGGCAAAAGCACTTCATCTTCCTCTCCATGTGCACATGTGTGTCTGCACCGTGGGACGGTCCCTGGATCTGCTACCCAAGGTCAAACCTCCCACTTGGCACTTGAAGGAGAGAAAAAGGATGAGGAAGACAGGTTAAATTCTCCCTCATGGTGATGCACATTCTTCTGTCTGCAGCAGCCCCGACAGGCCACTCGTCATGGCTAGCTCTGTGGGTCCTGCTTCCCCTAGGACTAAGCTGTGGCAGAGCACATGGCTCTGGTGGGGGCATCCACGCACATCGCACCGCCCGGCACCGGGGCCCTCAGCTGCAGAGCTAATCGGGCTCTGGGTGCTTGTTTCAGTGCCTGCTCATCTCTACCTCGCACCATGCAAGGCCTCCGGCTGAAATGTCTGCAGGGGAACAGTAGCTCTCCCTGATTTCTAGTTACACCCTTTGGGACTGTGAAACGGGATCAGCACAACTTCAGCCAGGGAAAGTGAACCTGTCTGTAGCCAGGTCTGGCCAGAGATGGTCAGCTGAGACAGCATCCAACGTAGGACGGCTGTAAGAGTTCTAGATTGGTCTTGGCTTCTGTTTGGTCAACTCAGAAGGTCAGAAGGTGAAAATTTGGGTCTATTGGCTCTTGCCTGTGTGGACATGAGTTTAGAAAAGCAAGGGACTTGGCCAAGAAACTCCAGTTCCTTCTGTTGGGTTGCCCACAAGCTGAGCAGCTCTAACCATCATGTAAGCTCTGACCCTCAGCCCGCTCAGTGCTACAAGAGCTGCTTGAAAGCAAAACAGAAATGCGCATTCACAGGCCGTGTTTTGCAGGATCGCTGGAGCTGTTATCTTTGATGAATCCTGCTGGCTGACTCTGAGCACACCTTGTCTGGGGGCAGAATGGCTTTCACCCTGAAGAAAAAAAAGAAAACATCTTTTTCAGACAGTATTTCAGTGTCTTAACCTGATGTGGGTTTCCTTCTGGGCCTCTTGAATGTATGAGGTGGGAGCTGACGGCTTTGCCTCGGTCTGAATTCTGCTGCTACTGTGCTGGGGGTTGTGTGTCCCTTGCTGGGCTTTGGTCAGATGCTTTTGCGCTAAAAGGTAGGGATGTTTTTTCAGAAAACATGTTTCTGGGCTTTTTCTCCCTAATAGAAAATTTATCTTCTCAACAATTAAATGGAATTGTCTGTGGGAAAGAGTTTGTTGGGGAAAGTGGTGGTGTCTCTCAAAATAAGCACTACAGGAGGACTTGTGTTTTCAGTACGTCATGGGGTGATGCATTTTCCCCAGAAAGCAGAATCAGCTTTGGCATTTTATCCTTATTGCAGTGTGGTAGCACCTGTATTTCTGTATCTGTCTTTTGGTCCACCAACGCGTTATTCTTCATTGATAAGAGCATGTCTGCCTTCCTGGGAGCCACTGTGCTTGCATTACCTATCTACCTCCTATCTACCAGCTTCTGGCTCCACTGCACGGCTCCTGATTTTCCTGTCTGTGGCTTCTTTCGTCTCTTGAATATTCCTGAGTCCTGTATTGACTCGAGGCTCAACTTCATGTCCCAAGCCCTTATCTGATATCAGCAGCCATCAGATTGTGTCATTTCAGTCCAGCTCTCTTTCCAGAGTTGTGCATGGGAAGCCCCACCTGAAAAGCCGTAACAAGCTCACTGTTTGCTTTTCCTCCTCTCCTGTGCTTTTCACGGCATCTCCAGTTTTATGATCCTCTGTGAACTGTAGCATTTCTCCCAGATCTTTTATGTAGATGTTAGGGGATTTAGACCTGGATTATTTCACTGATTCTTTCACCTTTTAGGAAACATGACAGCTGAGAACTCTGCACCCTCTGTTTATAGTCCTGTCAAGCTGAAATCCTCACACACCTGCCTGTATGAATGAATTTTTCAGCTGTATTTCCATGCCGTTGAAGGCCCTCTCTGAGTCCCAGAGCTACACAAGTGTCATTTGCCACGTGTCCAGTGTCTTGCAGGAGTGCGATGCAAAGGGGAACGCGGACCTCCCACGGGGCAGCAAAGGGTGTTTTGGCATATCTGTGTATCAGGCCACGAGTCTGTAATTCCAGGAAAAGCGGGTCTGCAAGATGCCTGTCTGGCTTTGTTTTCTCTGAACCCGCTGGTGCTGGTGGCTCCATGCTACTCTCTGCATGTTTTACATTTCAGACGTGATTTGCTAGAAGAATGTCACCAAACAGAAAATCCGACAAACAAACCACAGAGAACATCTGATCTGATCAGAAAATACGTAAGCCTGTTAGTGAATGTAGGCACGGCAAGGGCTAGCATTAATGGAGAACATATTTGTTATTAAATCCCATCCACATAAACCAATCTGAAACAGATGTGAACGTTAGTGGTATTAATAAGTGGGCAAACTCCAGGGATCCTGAAGGTACTGCTGCATGGGGGAAGGAGGGAGAAAGACGCAGCTTTGCTATCACATGGGTTTTGTAAGGAAGGACTATATTTTTACACTGTACCTTGCTTTGCATTCCTTGTTGGGACGGAAAAATGCAGCGCGCGGAATATGGAGAGAGGGGAGCTGGATTAGAGCGAGGACGGCTGCCTTTGGCAAGGGAAGGATGATGGCTGGTAGTAGAGTTGGGCTGCAAGAAAGCCAGGTTCTCTGCCCTGCCGTCTGAGTGCAGCTGGCTCTGACGGAGCGGTCCCAAAGAGTCCTGCCATGGCCAGGAGGGCGAAAGGCTGAAGCATGCCCAGGAAAGATGGAGTCACAGAGATGTAAGAGGTATTGCTTGGGTATAAAAAGGGTTTTCAAAGCAATTTTGCTCTGCCAAATTTGACAAGATTTTTCACTACTTGCAGATTTCCAGTCCTTTCTCTAAAGCGGGAGGACTCTAGACATTTGCAAGACAAGGTTGCTAGGATTTTTTTGTATTGCAAGCCCCTGTATTTTCCCTAGCCATCTTCTCTTAAACAGCTGAACCTTTTTTTGGCTGATGGCTAAAAAAAAGAAGGCATAACAAAAACTTCAGCCCAAGGCAGACACTTGGCATGGAAAATTGCAGCCCAAGTGGTTTAAGTTTAACAAAGTTATTAGCAATTGAAACCAGGACTTTATAATTGAAAATGTTTGGCAAGTTTAATAATAGGTTGTGCTACCAGCCCTGCGTCTTAGATATGTGTGTGTACAGGGATGTGCATACACCCGACACAAAGATTTGCATTTGTGTTACGATGCTTCTGGCTGGAAACAAGCACAAATGCAATGGCACACCAATGTCCTGCGCTTCCAAGACACCGCTTTTTATTCACCTCTCTCTTCTCAACCTTAATTCTTCAAGTTTTGGTTGTCCTCCTTCCTCCAAGTGTAAGTAAAACCAGGCTGCCGATGCTTCTTGTCCTCACTGGAACAAGACACTGACTCTTCTCATGCTCTGAGAATTATTATTAAGAGGAGAATTCACAATGGCTTTGGGGTGGCACAAAGCCAACTTGCAGGGTGCTGGGAAAGTAGCACAGATGCTTTGTACCTCTACATTCTTCTTGAACATTGCAGTGGGAGTGGGGTTGCCCTGTTTTCAGTCTCGATGCACGTGCTTGTGGCCCTTTGCATGACTGCATCGTGTCAGGTGGAGATGGCGGCTTTTTGGGTGCCTCACCTGACCGAACGGCACCTACCTGGGATAAGAAGTGTCCTTGCTGGGCTGAGTCGGCCAGCCTGTCTGCTGTTGGCCTTCGTTAGGGCTCTCTGCAGTGTATGTTGCTGCTCCATCAGGCGTCCCAATAAAGTTTAAACTCTCGATTACCACAAGCCCCACTGCAGCCAGGAAACGACGTCAAGTTGAGTCATCATATTGTTTGAATTACACCAATATGAAAATACATGAAAGCCACAGGGAGCCAGCATTTTCCCTTCTATATAAAATGGGGTTATGACCATATTAAAAAACACAACAAAACCTACTAGCTTTTAACAGGAGATGGTGGAACAGAGGGCTTAAATGATGCCGAAAAAGCCAAGCATGAAAATAATTACATTTGAAACAAGGCCCTGCTCTTTCTTCTGCTCAGCCTCATTATGACCCCTGCTCCTGTCCCCTCTACATCTCCTCCAGAGGGGAGAAGAGCAGCTTTGGGCTGTGGTTCCTGAATCACAATCCAGCGCTGTTGGGATTGACAGGCAGGGCAGGGAGGCACAGGTCTTGGCACTGCGAGGCATAAGAAATGCAAGCCATGGCAGGTGGCTACACCAGAAACCCCATTTCTTTTTTGTCACCGTGCATTTGTCATCAGTTGATGTTGATCTTAATGACCTGGCTAAAGGCTGCATAAAATCTCAAGTCTGAACAGTGCCAGTTTTGGGGGTCTCTGTACCTGGGTTTCAATCCCGGTGTGATGAGGTCTCTTTTTGCACAGGATCTGGGTGAGCCATCCCAAGGGCTGGTGGCTGGAGGTGCCTAGGTGTGGGTGGGATGCTTGGTGGCTCCCCTGGGGTGCACTGAATAGCCCTGCTCTATTCAGAAAACCTCTTTGCCTTGACCCAACAGGTTGTGATCATTCACAAACGGAAAGCAAAGCTGCAGGTCTGGTAGCAAAAAAGTGGCTAGAAAGGAGACAGTCCTCCAGATGTTTACAAAGGAGAAAACGTCACCATTTTCCCAAACTCTCTTGTAAGCTGCAGAGCCATTTCTGTGACAAAAAAAGGGACCATTTCCAAAACAGCTCAGAGCAGATCTCTGGCACTTTACACCTGGGCAGCACAAACCCTCTTTCTTTCCCCTGGTAGCAGCATAAAGCAGCGGGACGAAAGAGAAGCCGTCATCCTGCTCTGTGAGACTGTCAGACCCTGGGCCATGCCATAGGAGACCATCCCTGCCCCAGTGAACTACCAGCGGGGCTGGCTGAGGCCAAGGGGGAGAATGCTTGATTGTCTTCCTATTTTACAAGCAAAGAGGAAGCCGGGATATCCCGATGTTCATGTCTTCTCTCAGGACCACAAAAGGTGCCACTGCAAGGCTGGACTTCACCATCCACAGTGTGCCAGTGAGCAAAGTTCACTGGAGGACGAGCATCGTGTCCTTCTCACTTTGCTAGTTCTCTGTTAACTTCCAGTTAGATCTCGTTGTTGCTAAATCTGAACCGACTCATGCTTTCAGATGCTGCCGAAATCCCCCGAGAGTCTTCCTCCTTCTTCAGAAGCAGAGCAGCTTGTGCACTGAGACTTGTACTGGATATTAATCATTTGTTTTTAACTCTGTCCGCAAGGCTCCGATACGCTCACAGCTCCGGATCTAAGGCAAACAAGCCCTGCTGAAAACCAAAGCGGAGCCTTCCTCCCTTTCAGGCTTCTTGTTTGTTTCAGTGTTATGAATGGTGTTTGCATGCTTTTTAATCATCTCAGCTCAAGGAGTTTGGGTCCTTTGCTGTTAGCAATTTTGATATATTGCTACCATGCTACACACCGAAAGTATTTCTACTTTCTTACCTCCACATATGTATGCAGTCAGGAACAATTACTAATGTCAATCGTGTCTGCTTGCTAGCTTGCTTTTTTTTCCCTGTTGGTCGTGCTGTAAATCATTTTCACATTTACAACATTAAGAAGGCGCTCTGAGCAATCATTCTTGTGGTCAACAAACTGTTACTGCTTCTCAAGTGTCATGGGTCACTACTTAATTACTGGATTTCACTCCCAGTTAAAACCATTAATCTTGTCTCCACCACCTTTCTCTGGGCCTCTCAGTCCAGTATGTTTTACGTTAGGCACATGCGACTCAAAGTGCTGGGTTTTTTCACAGCGCAGAGGTTCTGTAGCTGGGATTTCTGGGCTTGATAAGCAAAATCATCCAACAGAGGCTTTCTTTGGACTGAGTCGCTATAAGCTGAGCCTTTCTGCAGAGAGCTGGGTTTTTCAAACAGATGCAGAGGTACTGAATACAGCAAAAAAAGCAATAGGGGAGTTCAGTGGTAGCGCTGAGCTTGCACAGAGCGATGCCACCTCAGCTGCCAGAATTCCCCAAGCTTCATCCCACCGGGGGACCATCGCTGCCTCCTGCGATCTCGGCAGCTGCTCTCAGCCGCTGCCTGAGACCGGGGTGGGTATGAGCACACCAGGGAAAGGCAGGGTAGCCCAGGAAAGCAGACATTAATTTATGAGTCCTAAAGGTTCATCAGGAGTTGAACTCGCCTGTGACAGATTACACATGCTGCTGAGAGGGTTGGCTTCTGCTCTCACTTACTCTGCCCTCGAGCAGGGTGGAAGCACGCAGCCCGTGTGGATGGCAGGGCAGCACCCGACTCCTCCCCGTCTGTTACTTGCATTGATGGGAATTCATAGGTGTTATATTAGACAGAGAAAGGCTCCCCTGTTGTTCCTTACATGAAATTGCAGCAAAAACATATTTAGAATTATAAGCACAAAAATGGAACATAAGGGCTACAGAAATCTAACAAAGCTTGTTTCATAGGCCACATCCACAGCGCGTTCGTACAAAATGCCACATGAATCGCACTTAATTTACTACAGAATATATTTTGCTATTTCAGCAAAAAAAAAAGGAAGGAAAAAAAAAGAAAGCCTGTGGAGGACAAGAGCTTTGCTGCATGTTAGCTGTAAAAGTTCCACAAATGTGGAATCTATTAAAACCATTATTTGTTTATGATGTGAAAGTGATTAGTCTGTTCCAAAAACAAAAACATGAAAACACTAAGCGCTGGGATTTTTCAGGAGAATAGCCACTGATTCTTGATTATAATAATTCATATTATATGACTCTTTTTCTATTAGATATATAATTACTGTAGCACTCAGTAACCTTAGCCAAAATTGGGGTCCTCTCGCACATTCATCCAGTGAACACATTCCCTGCCCTGAAGAGCTAAGCAGACGAGAGCGGGATGAAGGAATGTTTGATTACCCCGGTTTCGCAGATGGGGAACCGAGATAAAGAGTCAGCGTTCCTTGCCCAAGGTCGCGGCGCAGGGGCTGCGCAGCAGCTCGGGTACCTCGGCTCAGCTCTCACCTGGAGCCGCGTGGCCGGGCCGGTGAAGTCAGAACATTTCAGCGCGAGCGCGGGGACGTCCATGTGGCCCCAATTACAGACCCGGGGCCTCGGTTTCACTTCCTGGACTGGATGCAATAACAGGATGCTGGGATATTTAGGCTGCGTTCACTGCAGGGAGTGTTTTTTCTTTAAAAGCAGCAAAAAAGTCTAAGATGTCAAATCATGGAAAGATGGGGATTTGGACTTGTTCTGTATGTAGAACCCTCACCCAGCTTTGGCTTCTTACCACCTCCTTTCACAATGCTGCTCACTTTTGATTTTAACATCTTGCTAATGTCAATGTACTCCAGGGCTTTTGGGGGCACCTTATGTTTGCTGTCACCCTCCCTTGCTGACGTTTACCTGGCTGTTTGGGCAGCTTCAGGAACCTGCCTGCCTGCAGACACAGAGCCTCAGCGTCGTCCCTGTTGTTGGGACCTCTCACAAACCGTTTGTAGGGCCTTTTAGAAACCAGGTCTGCAACGCCTCCCACTTTCCAGCCTGCTCATCCTTTCCACGTGCTGCATGTCCTACCCCAGAGCTGCTTCTCGCCTTTGAAGCACGGGGCGTTTCTAACAGACAGAGCATATACAGCTAATGGCTGCGTTCAGGTGACCATGCAAATGCCATCAGTGAAAATTTGTGTCAGTGCGAGGAGATTCTGGTCCTTCACTGATGGGCTGATGATCAGAACAAGTATCTTCAAGTTTAGCAGCCTGTTAGAGCTTTTGCCTGGTCAAAATCACTTTATTATTCCCAGGCAGAGCAAGAGGCTCTTGGAGGTTTTCTGGTCTATGTGCTTTAAGCCCATCATTTCATTTAAACCACATTGGATTTGGGGTACAAAAATTCATCAGTCATCTTTCATTATCTGGGAAAAGCAATTGTGGCTGACTGCTGTTTCCTCTGCCTCAGTGACTTGCCTGCTCGTTTTAACGTATTGGTCATTACGGGTGTTGGACTCCAGAAGTACAAAATTCAATTGGTCTCACCCTGGGAGGGAGGCCTTTCCTCTCTTTTGGAGGTCTGTTTTGGAGAAGAGACAATTAACAAAGCAAGGGCAAAACACTTAGTTTGGGGAAGTTTCAGTATTTAAATTAGATTGAGTATTGAAGTGTTGCAAAGTAGTTAGCAGGCCAGGCCACTGCTATCTTGGAGAACGAAATCCCATAAACGTTCACTAACTGTGCAAGCTCCATCCTGAAATCAGTTAAGGGTGGTTTGCCTGTATGTTCATTGTGCAAGGCTGTCACGGAACCTCCTAATTTACAGCCCGAATTTCCTCTCAGCCCATTCATATCCCCATGCTCCAGTGCTGTTTTTCAGCTTATTCACTCTTCTTTCCTGTCACTGGGTTAGTGTGAAGATTGCAGTCAAGGGGTGTCTTCGCTCTCCTTGTAAGCAGGCCATCCTCTTCTGGTTTCTGCTCCTGAAAGTGCTTCCCTCTTCTGCTAATCCCAGAGTCCTTCCTTTCATATGTTGCCCTGTGCATTTACCTTCCTTACATACAACTGGACACAACACTCCAGCACAATAGTGTTATCACTTCCCTCCGTCTACTGGAAGTGTTGTTCAGTGCTCCCGGGCCTTTCCACTTCAGTGAGGTTCCAGTGATATGTTGCCTCACACCTTGCACCACAAATTTCTGTGTATTTTCTGTGACTTCTTATCTCAAGATCATCCAGTTCGTGTTAACCTTCTTGTTCTCCTCTCTGTTTAGAGTATCTCTGAAACTGGGGTCATCAGCAAGTTTCATTAGCCCGTTCCTTACATTGCATACCATGGTCATTGATGAGAATACCCAGCAAGACAAATTCCTAAGACCCAACACTGAAGAGCTCCATAAGTAATTCCCTTTAGTCAAAGAATTTCCTTTTCACATAATGTGTTTCCTTTCATACAAATCAACACTTTATGTGCTTTTCAGATCTTGTACAAATTCCTATTTTTTCCTGTAAAGAGCCATTTTCCATGTGGCCCTGTATGACATACTTTACTGAAGTCCAGATCAATTGGATTCACTGGATGTCCTCTAGGAAATCTCTAGCAAAGAAGCCAGATGTGAAATAAATATCCGTCTTTGGCAAATCCCAAAGTCGTACTCATCCCAGTTCCCATATATACTTATGTCTTTAATTACTCTTTCCTTCGACTGCTGTTTTAAAGCCTTGTGCGCTGTTAAAAATGGTTAATGGCAACTGATTTTACCTGCTGCTTTAAAGCAAGCTGTTTATAATCTTTGTCCAAAAGTGACTCTTGGTGTCCAGGATGCAGCTGACACTTTTCTGGAGTGGAGTTTGCAAGCTGGTTGGAGGGCGGGTTACCTGCCTCATTGGATCCTGTCCACGGTGAGGAGAACCAGCAGGTCTCCAAAGGCATCTGGACATTGCAGGGTCAGGTCCTGCCATGCGGAGTGGGATCTTGGGCCACAGAAGGGATTAGAAAATCTCCGTGATTCTCAGTCAAAGCATGTTATGTGGGTCATGTTTCTCTGTGGCACCTTGTGCCCAGGTGGAGAAGGGAGGAGTTTTATTTCTCCCTTTCCCCACTTGCCCATCGTATGAGAAGAAATTGGAGTTGGTTTATGCATTCGCTCCCTAAATTATTGTTCTTTAAATGGAGTTACTGTTGAGTGGATGTGAAAAGGGGAAATTTATTGTCATGCTTTTGCTCCTGCTTGGAAATACAAGTTTTGGCTTATATCTACATCTATATTCATGCAAACTCAAGCACATGCACATAGCTTTATATAAAACATGTGAAACACCTGCCTGTGTTTGAAATGAAAGCAATGGGTAGTTTGTCCAATCTGAAAAAATACCAGCCGGAAGAGAGGAGGTGGGATAATATGGGTAAAGCATAAAAAGAGTCTAAACAAACTTGTCAGAAGTGGGAATCTGGCAGGTGGAAACCTGAATGCAACAGAAGGGAAATGGGAACCTACACGGAGTGTGGCAACGGGAGGAAAATGAATAGCTCCAACAGGAAGGTGTGGGCTTGATCTGGGAAAGTAAGCGAGGAGAAGGGAAGAGAGAGGAATCCAGCTCTTTACTAAGGGAAGAAAAGTCTTCCTGAAGAGTGTGGCATGGAAAGAGGCCTGGAGTGGGTGAGAATCTGGATCTCTGAGTGAAGGAATGTATGAGCTGAGTCAAGAGGGAGAAAGAGATTTAAGGAAGAGGAAGATTTACTTCTATATCACAGATGGGGGAAGAGATAGCAATAGAAGTTTTTAATACCTTGGAAGATTTCAGACTAACAGGAAGAAATTTTCTTGATTTAAAAGAAGGATCTAAATGTAAAGTAGTTTTTTTACCTTGCCCATAGAGACATCTTTCTTTACTCCTTTTTGCTAGAATTTTCTATAAAAGGGAGTGGGTGACTGGTCGTACTGGTAATGTGGGTCCTGGACACCAGTACATCTGGGTGGATGTCTCCTTCTCCCCACCACCGAGGATCTGTCTGCCCTGCTAGCCTTACAAAGATGTTGATGCCGACCTGCTCCTAAGTTCAGGGGAGGCAGATTCAAGGACCTCACACCTAGGCTGACTTGGCTCTCAAGGCATGTGTGTGACCATCTTCTGGGCACCACCAGCCAGGGAGCTAATTCAAGCCTTCATATATAAATGCTTTTATATAGGTGGAAGTGTAATGATTTTAGTGTAGACAGTGCTCTAGAAATACTTAACATGGAAAGGAAAGTGGTGTTTCTTAAGGATGACGTGAGCTGGTGGCTGAAAGCAGTAAAGCTCTACTCAGAACACCAACATTCAGGTCTGGATCTACTCAAAGAAACCCAAATCCACCCCAGATTGGATTGGTGAAGCTGAGGGTTCCTGAGTGCCTGGAAAGCAGCTCTTGGGTTCCCTCCCCAGCCCTTGCCAGCTTTATCCTCCATTACAGGTATTAAAAGTAATCAGTCCATATGCACGGCACTGTGCATATAGATTACCCAGGTTTCCTACCATTTACAGCATGTAGTTAAATTGCACCCAGGTCCATATAACATAACACAGTTAAAAGATGCACAACACTATTTACTGTATAGCCCGTGTGAGGTTTCTGTGGCAGACCCAAAGTGCAGCCACAGGGGCCAGGCCCTTGAACCATTACTTGTTTTTCTCTCTGCTCTTTGCTTTGCTGTCATGGGGTTCATTGAAGCAGGGCTGATGCAGTGACCAGTACATGGTATCCCAATTTTTTATGCAATTTTAGTTCAGCTGTGCCCATTTGGGGTTAACTTTTTCCTAATATCCTAGTACTAATTTTACTGCTCTGGAAGCCTGATGAATGTTAATTTCAAGGTCATATAGCTACATTTGGAAGCCAAATTTAAAAGCTGATGAGGCAAGTATGTAGTTTGGAAGTAACTTGGCAGCTTCCCCAAACAAGGCCAAACCCAAACACAACATGGGTGCTTTGACCGGTCACAACTACGTGACAAAGCTCTCTGATGCAAAGGGCAAAATCGCACGTGTTGCATTCAGACCGATCTTCATGAGTGTACCTGAGTGGGAAGAAAGGTGAAAGGAGGCCCATAAATCACACATTGTGCGGTACCCACTCAGCACTACTGCAGAGGAACGTGAGAGCTTGTTTTGGGGCTCAGCCTGCAACCATGCCTTGCATCTCCTCTGCCTGCGGGAGGGCTGCTGGCATGGGGTTTGCAGAGCTGCACCTTGGAAGAAGCCCAGTGGATTCTTTAGCTGAGGGCTCAGTTTGACAGGTCTTCTAGGAAAAGCCACAGCAAAAGGCTGGGTTGACCCATGACATTACTTGTACCTGTCTTCCCTGTGCTTGGCTCCTTTGATTCTCCCTTAGTCTGTGCGTAACCTCCCTGGGGACCTGCCGTGGGGAAGCACCGGGGTAAGAGCGGCTGCACTCCTGACCTGATAGCACCAGCTGGGGTTGGACGGGAGGGTGATGCTGCATTCACACAGGGGAGAGAGCGAAAACAAGCTTTTCTGCTCAGTCTCCTCCAAGCTTGTGTTATAAACACAGGGAGAGGAAGGCTGAGCCAGACCTTAGCACATGGGAAACTGCAACACTCGATTCCAGCCTCCTCCCTGGGGACAGGCATCCCCCCGGACCTTGGGTGGGGTGCTTTGTCCCACCGCATGCCTCAGTTTCCCCCAAGTGAAGTGAGACAACCATCTTGTCTCTCAGCACTTTTGACCAATGGGGGCTGGATGTGGTGACAAGTATCTTAACAAATGGGTGATACTACATTTTCTTCCTATTGTTTTAACCCAGAAAGATTTCCATTTCCTTTCCAGCTTGTCAAACTTGTGAAGTTAGCCATGGCAGCATAAACAGTCACTGAAATGGAAATTTCTAGTAAAAAAGAAGACAGGTTTACTTTTTTTTTTTCCTTTGAAACTAAGTATCTTAAACTGAGAAGGGTGGTGGATCTCTTAAGCGAAGCTGGAGATGCAGCTTGCCTTGGCGTCCGGTGTTTGGCAGGCAGAGAAGTGTCCTTCAGCACATCTGAGCTGCCCAGATCTTTGGTTTGGATGGGCCTTGCGTGTTCAAGTAGAAATAGCGAGTGGTGTCAGGCTGGGAGAGCCTGAAGATGCATCACAGCAAAGAGCACTGAGTCCTCCGAGCAGCTCCAGTCTCCCCGCCGTGGGGAGGGAGCTTGGCTGCCGTGTCCTCCCTCGCCTCCTTTGCGGTAGCATGAAATGCAGGATTTAGGGAAACTGAAAAGGGCGGCGAAAAGCCTCTCCCTCGGTGCAGTTCTGCAGCATCAGACGGACTGAATGATGTGTGTCCGTGTCTGTGGTGCGTTTGTGGGATTGAAGCAGGTTCCCTGGGGTGTGTCCATTTTGTTCCAAACAGTTCATAAATCCAGTAATTACTAACAAAGGATATTCTGTTAAATGTAAATAATATCTGAAATATAATCCCCATAAATGTGGTTCGTTTAGCCATTAATTTTATAGATTGTTGAAGTAATTAACAGTGCATAAAGAGGACTTCCTCCAATGCAAGTGTGATCTGTGGCTGAGTAGACCTTTGTAGTGATCTCTAAGACAGTGTCGTAGAGTGGAACTGGAATTTCATCTTGTCTTTATTTCCTTATTTTAGGATTTGAAAGTGTTTCTAAAATGATTTTTTTTAATGTGCTGGCCTTCTGTCGTTTAACTTGTTTGCTTTTGTGGGTCAGTATAAATGATACTGAAATTCATGTCCTTCTCGAGGCAAATTACTTAAATACTCAAATATATGAACAAACACCGCCTTACACAGAAAGGCTGTCATGTTATTTATAGCTGTACAGAATCTGCAGCATGATCAGAGTACGTTCTGAGGTGATTTCCACTTCATTTGGTTTGTTCCCTCCCTTCAAACATACCTTTTTTCTTTGGTTCTCTGCATGCCCAGTCGGTAGCTAAAAGCAGTTTAGCACTGCAGCAGAAATTAAGATCTCCATTTATTCTTGCTGTCTAAAAGTTATATTCTCCCAGTGGGAAATCGGCCAAAGAACAGAACATCCTCTCCTACACTGCTGCTGCCGTTTGATCTCCCTCCTTCACCTGTAGGCTCTCCTACCATTTGTATTTACACAGATCTTTTGCAATTCTGTAACCATCCGCAGATGAAAACCCCTTCTGCCTTTCTTCTTGGGGATTTTGGCCCTTCTACTGCCAAGAGAAGATTTTGCTTTGAGAGCGTGGGAAAGATGACAACTACAGAAAAGGCAGCACAAGCAAACAAGGTTAATGCAGCCACTTCACTGCGCGTAACCTTGCTCTCCCCAGACAGTGTGGGGAGAAAGAGAAGCTCCAAACAGGCCATAAGCGCAAGAGATGGGCAGAACCGGAGACTTGATTGTATTTCCCTCCTGTCGATGGAGGAATAAGGACAAAGGACAAAGTTGGATTCATGTTTCTCCTCTCTCATAGCAGCACGACCCCCCCAAAAGACGGAGCAGCCTCTACCTGTGGATTTTAAATGGCCGTAACTGGATTTTCTTGCAGTGCAGATGTTGCTGCTCTCATGTGTCCATCCAAGAAGCACACACTTAATACCAATCAGTGAGACAAGGAGTTGTGTGGGTACATCTACGTATCAGAGCTGTCACTTGATTTTGTTGGGAGAGTCAAAAAAGAGTAAAAACCCCATCTCCCTCTGCCATTAATGGTGGCTTGTCTGTCAGGATGAGCTCTTTTCATCTACTCCATTTGAATTCCTTTTGCAAAGGGTTCTTCAGAAACACAACAGATTTTCAGACATACTTTTCTCCTGGTTAACCTTATTCAAATAAATTTGCATCCTTTAGTTCCCAAGATGTTCTTGCAGTGTCAACATCTGTTTTGGTAAAGATTTGTTTAATAGGTAGCTACAGCTCAAAGTCTTTGCTGTCATAATATCCTTGCCCTTAAAGAAATGAAGGGGTGCCCATTTGGCATTTATTACAACAACTCTTCCTTCCTTGCATGAAGGAAATGATACCTTATTTCTCTCATTAGAGTAAAATATAACCCTTTTAATGTGTTGGTGTATCATTGCATAAATTATGAGGACTTCTCTCTGTTTATATGGAATGCAGACTTTTCAAAACCGGAGCGCAGAGACGCTGGGCTGCAAAAATAAAAAGCAGATGTCTTTCTCCCTCTCTCTCAGGAGGTTAAAGTTTATCAGGGTATTTTAACTCTTGAGGTCCTGTGACAGGCAACATCTATTGAACAGAGGGAGCCGGCACTCTCAGGTACAAGATGGGGCGTCCAGTTAATCCTGGTTTACTCTCAGGATTTGCCAGGGGGACAAGTATGGAAGGGAAGGTTTGCCATTGTTGGGTTTTCTTTCCTGTAAAGGAAGGGAAAAGGTGGCCTATAAATACCTATCTGGCTGTGTCATTGTCCCTTTCTGAAGCCCTCATGGCAGACGTTCTTGCGGAGTTGCTTGCTTAGTTTGCTTCTCAATGTGAAGTATATTTCCCTCTCTGCACCCATCACCGTGTGGTTTTTGTATATGACCCACTGCATCTAAGCAAGGAGCGGGAGTCTCTCCGTGTGAGTGCTGAAACACTTGGGCTGCACGGGGCGGCTGAACATGGAAAGAAT
Source organism: Phoenicopterus ruber ruber (assembly GCA_009819775.1). Lineage (NCBI taxonomy): Eukaryota > Metazoa > Chordata > Aves > Phoenicopteriformes > Phoenicopteridae > Phoenicopterus > Phoenicopterus ruber. The sequence goes on along the minus strand of CM020222.1, from coordinate 6,015,761 downwards.
GGCAAAAATCGTAACAATCTTTATCTTACCCATAACCTCTGTGCAGAGGAGCGGGTGACACAAAGCCATCTGTGCCATGTCCGGGGATCTCCTGGGCAGCGGGAATCCAACCATGTTCCTGTAGGTGCCATTTCCAGATGGCTGGAGGCATTGGAAATACACCTGCAGGCTGAGCCCTCGACAAGGATGTAGTGGCTGAAAAGGGCAGTGATTTCACCATGAGAAAATGAACTTAGGGCATGGATATGCCTCCTCAAGGGCTGTGGGGTGTGTGTGGAGGAAGAGTGGCACTTAAAAAAAATCTGCAGAAAATGGATATTCGTCATGAAATATTGATTTAAATAAAGTGTGAGAGCCAGGCAGATGACTCTAAAATGTGTGGCTGGCCTGTACTTCATGGCATTGCCACAGTGGTTTATAGTGTTTGGAGGGAGAGTTATGACGCAGAACAAATGAGATTAAAAGCTTGTTTAAGTGTGATTAAATGGGTCTAAAAGCTGCCCATTTTATGGGAAGGAGCTGCAGGCGTGGTGCCAAGCTGTAGCATGCTGTATAGTTCACCAGCTCGTCACATCCATATGGGCTGATTCAGAAGAATCTGTTTAAAAGTCATCCAAACAATTTATGGACGTTCTCATCACCGGGCCTAAGTGCGTGAAGGAAAGATACACGCAACGAGGTCATAAAACGGTACCAGGATCTTCTGCTTTTAAAGACAGCAGTTTAGATGATATTTGAAATTGTCATCCACTGACATCACCCCAGTAACCATTAGCGCTGGTGGGGTGGTCGTCATCTTGACATTTCCATATGGAGTAGTATTTGTTGGCAGCCAGCTTAAACGAGAAAGGATCGCTGAGACTGGACACTCATGCGAGGCAAGTCACGTTGAAGATGGATCAGATATCCTTGCAGTGAAAATCCTCCTTCAGCCAACAAGTTTCTTTGATGGTTTATCCCAGAGAATTGAGTTGGTCAGAAATGTTCCCATGAAACATCATTCCTTGAGCCTGGCTTATTTTGCTGGAACTGCGCTGAGCACAGTTGACTTTCCCCATGCCTGGGGAAGAGAGCTTGAGGAAACCCACCTGTACTCCTGGCAGATCTCTTCCAGGACAGGAGAAATGTAGTGCGTACAAGCCTCTGGCTCCCGAGCGGATGCACCTGGTGGTTTTGCCCCAAGGCCAGGGATGCAGGGAGCTCTGCAGCTGCCCGCCGAAGCTGACAAGCTTTGACGTGCATTTCACTGGGAGGCTGCAGCAGGGTCTGGGGAGCTTCTGGCTTCCTGGAAATTGTTCTCTTTTCAAAAAACTGAAAAAAGTTTCTGTTCAATTTGGATCAAAACCAAATTTTATATATATATATATTTAAACCTCTACATTTTCAAGGCACTGGAAACACTGCTTTTCAGCCAGCTCTACTTGATAGTTTTATAGGGCTTTGCCATAATAAAAGCGAAGTGAGACGAAACAGAAAAGCCCTGCTTAGTAACAACAGGGGGTGGGGGAGTGGGAAGGGAGGCCTTAACCAGAGACAGGCTTGCTGGGTGACTGTGCTGCCAGCAGAGGACAAAATACATGTGCCAGAAGCGTGATCGAAATCACGTGGGTCCAAGGCTCTGCATCTCACTGCCCCGCAATCCAGAACAAATCAAGGTGTCTCTTTGGAAAGTGGGGTGCTCTGTCCTGAACGGTCACTGGTTTCTTTGGCCGGGCGAACACTGGATTATTTCTCAGGCATATCTGAACAGATGCTTTTAGCTTCTTAGGGCTGTCTTCCCACACACGGAGCTTTGCTTTGTCACCAGACCCTGACAAAGATCCAGTCCTCCTTTTGACAACAAAGAACTGTTTTTATTTACTATGAAAGCTGGTCTGGCCTTGGTTCTTGGTTTTGTAAATTATTCATCTTGTGTCAGTGGTAGCGGGGCTCCTCTCACATGTAACAAGGTTCTTTCCAGTAAACTATCAAGTCCAGGTTTTGGCGGGGGCGAGGATCGGGGGGTAGCAAGGCAGAAGGGACTTAATAGCTCACTGTCTTCATTAACATTAACCAGCCAGGTGGCCATCTCCCCCTTAGGTAATGTCCCGTCCACCCCTTGCATTGGGAGTAGCTATGTCCTCTCCTGTTTCTGTATGGGGGACTGAGTGATAAGACTAGGAGTTAGAGCCAGGATCTGTCCTGACATGCTTTTGCCTTCTTGCTTCTGACTCAGTTCCTTCCTCAGTGGAGGTGCCTGTCCGAATCACACAGTTATAGAAAAGTTGGTTGGAGGAGACCTCCAGAGGTCAGCTGTTCCTCTCAGTTGGATCAGGACTATCACCAAAACTAGATCAGGTCAGCCGCGGCTTGAGAGCCACCATGGAAGCAGATGACATATCATCTCTAGACAACCTTTTCCAGATCTGCACCACCCTGTTAAGTAAAAAGTTTTTGTAATGTTCAAGCTTAGCTTCCCACAACGCAATTTGTGTTACACTTTTTATTACCTTTCCTTATCTAGAAGAGTTTGGCTCCACTACCTTTGTCACCCTCCTTCATGTAGTTATATAGGTGGCTGTTAGATTCCCCCTTAGCCTCCTCTTCACCAGACTGTACAAGCCCAGCTCCTTTACCCTGTCTTTTTTCCCAGCTGGCGATGAACTGCTGAATCATTGATTGCCACGCTTTGAGTCCAGCTGTCCAGCCCATTTTCAACCCATACAATAGTCCATTTGTCCAATCCATACTTCCTCAGCTTACAGAAGAGACTACCGTGGGAAACAGTGTCAAAAGCCTAACTAAAAGCAAAGCGCATGACATCACTGCTCCCACCTTGTCTCTATAGCCAGTCATTTCATGACATAAGGCAATCAGATTGGTCAAGCGTGGTCTGCCCTAGGTAGATGTGTTGACTATTTCCCATTTATCTTCTAGTTCTTCCCATGTGTGGAAATGGACTCCAGAGGATGGGCTCCATGGTCCTTCCAGAGATGGAGAGAAACCAGCTGTCCGAGATCCTTCTCTCACTTTTCTTATAGATGGGTGTAGCATTAGCCTTTTCCTGGTCGGGAAGGACTTTCCCCAATCACTGTGATCTTTTGCAGGTAATAAACAGTGGCCTCACAGTCACATCATCCTGCTTCTCCAGCATCCTGAAGTGAAAACCATCCATCTCCACTGTTTCGAATATTTGCACCTACCCCGTGTTGTCTCTAACTTGTTGCTCCTCCACTGTTGGCTGTCCCTTTCTTTCCCAAGCAGTTCTGGTTTGTACAGAGGTCTAGGAGGAAGATTTACTGGTGAAGACAGAGGGGAAAAAAGATATTTAGTACTTTGGCCTTTTTCAAACTGAAAGCAGTTGCCTGTCAGGAGCCTGCCTTCCCCACAAATGACAATTTTTTCAGTGACCTTATCCCATTTGAGCTGCAAGAAATGGGACTGCAGAGTAACATGTTGTAATCATTCCGAGCTGAGTATGAGACAGGGATTTCCTTTACTCAGTATCTGAGTTCCGGCGGATCAGCCTTGTGTAATGTGAATCTTTGCACAACACAAGAGCCTGTCTAAGGTCCTTTCAAAGATACAACTCCCCAACTGTGTGTGTAAATTCATTCACCAAGAATGTTGTAAAATTTTTTCCTCTAAGACTAAAGTCCAAGGGAGGATGAATTCTCTACGCAACTTTGATATGCTTGTTTCTCCTCGTATTTTCATGGATGTTCTGGGTATTAAATCCCTTATCTCCAGCTATGTGAACAGTTTACTAAACATCTGTCAGTAGCACCCGTGCCCATCTTGCTAATCATCTGGAATGCCAACATGCCTCCAAACCCTAAAAAATGCTTAACGATCTGTATCTCAGTACTAAAAATACAATACAATTCAACTCAAAACTTGTGAAGTGTCTGCACTTTGTCCATGTAAACTTCATTTGCAAGGCAATCTTTAGACATAGGAAGAAACCCATTTCCAGAAGGAAAACATTAGCGATGGGTGCAGTTGTGAAGGGTGGGAGACAGGGTTGTGACTGAATTGGGCCTTGGAGGTCAGATGGTTATCGGAACCAGCTGAGCTTGAAAAACCAAGTGACAGAACTCGAACAAATAGGTCTGTGGCATTTAGGCACTATATTAAATAGGATTTGTGGTGCTTGCTGCTTCAAGCTGTGCCAAGAATAGCATGAGTAGCCTTTCTTGTTGAAAATTGGCACATCTGGTCCCAGTCCTAGTTGGAACCAGTGGAGCATGAAAAAATATGCTGTATTACTAGTATTTGTTTTGAAACCTTTACTGGAGGATTCAACCCAGGCTGGACATTCATAGTGTTACGTGATCTCCCCTTTCTCAAGCTCCACTCTCAGCAACAGACCAGCTCACATGTCAGAAAGCACTTATCATCGGGCAAAAATGGGCTCTGCTCCTCTATAGTTCTGTGCTCTGTTCCCCCAGAGCCCCTGGGTCACCAACCTCTCTCCAGCACCATCTTTCTAAAGTAACACAACAACCTTGCACAGAGGAAGAGTTAATTTAGCCAACCTACAGAAGGAGAAATGGTGGAAAAATGAATTTATTTGGTGGGGCAGGCTGATGACAGCAATGACAACAAAGCTTGGGTCTGTACTGGCCCTTTTTGGGTCCTTATTCCCAGGCCAGCTTCCCTGTTACTGGCTCATACTGCCCACCACACTGGGAGGGAAGGCAGAAACAAGAGAAGTGGGTGGATTTAATTCAAAATTTCAAAGATGTTGCTGCTGGCTTTGCAGATGGTGGCAGCAGATGACAGAAATGAGCTCATTTTCCCTCTGAACATTTCTTTCATCCCTAATAAAAAAATCTTAAAACAAAGAGCTCCTACAAGAAATGTGGAGTTTTCTCCCTTGCCATTTTTTTCCTACCAGAAGAAGGTAACCAGAGCAAAAGAGGGTAGATTCTTGCAATAATTCCTGGAGTACATTTTCCAGATATCTCAATGATGGCCCATTTTACACAAAACTCCCTTTTAGACCTAGAACTGAGATAATCTGTGTGCATCTTAGCCCACCTCACCCCCCTCCAATAGCACTGCCCTTAACAGTGACTGTTTTTCATTCTCCAAGTCCCTGTCATCAATTCTTTTAATTTATCTTGTCTGTGGCAGGGAATTTCTACATGGAAATCTGTTTGTTGGGTTTGAAAGACCTATAGTTCCTCTTGCTACAGGCTGATGCATGGCAGGACAAGGAGTGATGACTTTTCTCATCACTGGCCGCAGCTATTCTCCTCTTGGTAGCTGTTTCTGAGCTTGGGTTTGCCAGGGGCTCCTGTCCGTTTCTTCCATGGGGACAGAGTTTGAATGCGAGTTGTTTGGTTTCCCCACCCCAGAGTCAGCTGGTCGATCCAGACAACATCCAGACAGCAAGCCAAAATATGACAGTATGGACAGGCAGAGTGTGTTGGACCTGAATGTGGTTTCCAGCCCTGAGCTAACGTAACAGCATAGACTGAGCTCATAGTGTCAAGTGAACCGTGTGCTGCCTTGGAAAACTTCCTGGTTTTTCAATCCAATCCTGTTCAGCAAGACATCTTTGGAGCTCAGAGAAGGGACTTCAGGACCTACTTCCGTGCGTTTCTGCATGCCATTTATTTCCCCTAGCTCTGCCCAAACAATGAAATGGCAAAGCGAAATGTAGCCATCATCAGATACATTCCTGTCTTGGTGGTCTCTTTGATCTCAGTTTGCTTTTAGATTCTGCATGCCTGAATTAGACAGTTGTACTGCCAGTAAGAAAGAACCACCACCTTCTCTCTTTTTTTTTTTTTAGGAAGGATGAAACAACGAGTATTTTTCCCAGAGGTAGCTCTCCTTGCATGATTCATGCTGTTCAGCAACACCTCTTCCTCCTGCACTCTCAGTTTTCCACTGTGTGTTTCTGGTGGGATGATTTGTGCTGATCTTAGCTCAGCAGGCTTTACGGGTCCCCTGGTTACAGCCTAATAAGTGGGGTGAAGTTATTAAAGGAAAAAACCAAACCAAACCCATCATGACATTTCTTAAAATAATATGAATTGCCCATTCAGCTGTTCACACACTGCGAAGTGGAACCCAGACCCCTTCTCAAGCTGAAATCCTTCTTGAAGCCTGGATCCCATTGAGGATTTAGGGCTGGATTCTCATTTATACTGAGGTCTCTTGAGCCAGCAAGCACAGAATGTAAATTATTTTTACTCTTACTTTCACATGAGAATTAGGCCTTTAGTGTCAACTTGAGTTACCTTGTGCTGGCTGCATCAGTCACATACGTCCACCTGTTGTTTCTTGGTTTAGCTTAACTGTATTTAGTTTTTTTGGCAGGAATGCTTCCTTTGCTGTGTGTTTTCATAGCCCTGGCCACTAGGTGCTACTGCAACACAAATACAGCGATGGTTAAATGGAGTCAGCCAGTTCGTGGCCCTGGGAGCTCAGCATGGAAGGGTCTTTCTGCTCCCCTGGTTCCTCTTGCCAGTGTGACCCCCGTGCCCGAGCTGCTGTGGAGCTGGCATGGTGAGCCTCGGGTTAAGGGACAGGCCCAGGGCTGATACAGAAGTATGGGATGCTGTGGTGAGGCTAAAACAACCTCTTCCAGGAACTGGGCCCCAACCCATGAGAGAATGGTATGGAGGATGGACTCCATGGTGTGCCTGCACCTCAGGGTGAAATATGGGAGGTGACTGCACAGGGGAATGATGCTTTTGGTCACCTACTGTCGGTGGAAGACCTGTTACTGAAGGCAAGATTCAGATGATTTGTTTATAGATCTGGATCACAGAGTTCAGGACTGAAAAGGGTGCTTGGATCTTCTAGGCTAGATCCACAATCATCTAGTAGATACTAGATGTCACTGGTTACCCTGGTATGGAGACCAGCTGATTGTGTGTTAGTGAAAGGATGACTTCTGGAAAAGCATCTTCTCAACCTCAGTACATCAGGAGAGGAACACCACCAATTTTCCATGGTTATTCACGCTCCACGTCTAACACAGCTTGTGCCTTCCCACTTGTTTGAATTTGCCTGCCTTGGAATATGGAAGAGGTTCTCGTAGAAGGCACACAACTAGGAATCAAACGGGGAACAAAAATATATGTGGTAGATCTGCTCCGTGTTTTTCCACTGCAGAGCTTCTTTCTGGTTTATGTTTTGGGATTTTTTTTTTTGTCCCTGGGAAGAAAAGGAATTCTTAGTAAAATGGAATTTTTAATTAAAGCAACAAAACAAAACTTGTTCTTGCTGAAAACCTCAAAATTGAAAAATCTGGTCTTAGGAAAATCCTGTTTCTTAGGCTGGCTTCATTTGATATCTTATATCCTCAGCATGATGCTGTCTTTCATAAGACTTAATTTGTGTAATAGAAGCCAGCAATAAAGGCAGTAAATGTTCCCTTTACCCTGTTACTAGCTTTAGTTTATCTGGGCTGGCTTCAGCACCTCTAAGGAGGCAGCAGAGGGACAGTTTATACAACTCTGCCTTAGAACAAATACATTAAATGGAGACAGAGGCTCCTCATTCTCACGGGCTTTTATTTGTCCATCTGAGCAGTTTGCTTGCTGCAATATGGCCTAAGGACCCACGGGTCTTACGAGTTCCTACCCCCGCTCGGTCCCCGGTGCTTCTCCGGTTCACACCATTGCAGTCCGAGGCTCTGTACACTGAAATCTTTGTGTGATTTTTTTTCATGGTGAGTGGGCCATCTGCCAACAAGGCTGGGGCAGAGTGCCGTATATTTGGTAGCTCTGAATAATCCTGCTGCTGTCTTCTGTAAAATGAGTGGGAATGCTTAGATTTTTGTTGGTGTCCTCTAATGCTCTGATAGCTTTTCTCTTAGCTTCTGGGTAAAAAACCCAATCTTTATCTGTTGAGCTTGTAAATTTTGATTACTCTTGACATGGTCTACTGTTTTATGCTGTTTTAATTACTCCCCTGCCTCGTATCCAGTTGGAACAGGAATTCAGAGCTGATTCAGTTCATCATGCATGTTACACAACTTACAGAAAAGCATTTCACTAGAGAGCTTTGACATTGTTCACTTGTTTTTGGTCCTCGCTTTACTGCTAAACTTTGCTTTTCTTCTTAGTTGAGTATAGGATACAGACCAGAGCAGGCGTTTGTGAAAAATCTTAGCATTTGTTATTATTTTCACCTACTGCCCAAGAAGCTTGACGGTATCGTGTTGAGCCCATGCAGAATGGGAGCATGCTTGCAGCAGCTTACACCCTCCTCTAACACGATGCATTCCAGGAAAGATGAAATTACCAGTTCGGTGACCACAGCAGGTTTACCCAATGTGATCTGTCCTGTGGTCACGGTGGGGTTTGACCTGAGAGCTAAATCCAGAAATCAACTCACACCTTTTCCAAAAATAGCGTGCATAGTTGGCACTTAGTCGCTCTTCTGGTAAGGTTGCTACTACTTGATTTGATCCATTTAAAGACAGGGGAGTATTTTTTTTTTCCTTTATGTTTTCTTTCCTGGGTCACTGGATGACCATTGGTGCTGTAGTCACTCAAGCACAGAAATAGCTATCTTTTTTAGGCATATGTCTAAAGTTGCTGCTCGGTAGCCTGTGCTCAAATGAAAGTTCACAAAGGAACAAACTCTCCATCCAACCAATAAATACCTGAGCTGCTGACCTGTTTGGTTCTTTGTCAAATGCTGAACCTCAAACCTCACCCCAGCCTGAAGGCCTTTAAAACAGCTCCCCAAACCTGGCATTTCCATAATTCCCCCCATGCTGGTGGGGAAGAACTATTAAGAGAGCTCAAAGAAACAAGTCTTTGGAAGCTCTTTTAGTGGAAGTTGAGGGAGGAGAGAAGTTTGGCAATGCAAGATAAAGCAGTAGTATTACACAATTGTAATGCTATCTCTCACTGAAACCATGCTAAATGATTTGTAACACTCTGAGAGAAGAAATGTGCACCATCAGCATTAATAAGCTTGAGACAGAGGGTTTGGCCAACATAAAAAATTTTAGATTTGCATTTGGATTGAGAGCAATTTGCCTTCAAATATTGCGTGTTTTCCTTGTACTTGGATTGCACTTCTTTTTGAAGCCACTGAAGCAGACCAGTTAATTCCTGCTGCACCAGTAAAACTCTGCTTGGACACTTTCCTGCCCACAGCAAAAAGCCCTATGTGTTGTCCAGTGTCGCCTCACAGTTAGTTAGCCACACAGAGCAATTCTGTTGTAAGTAAGTATAGTTTGTAAATAAGGATATAGTAGTATCCTTTGTAAAAAGGATATAGTTTGTCAGAGAGCCACATTGCTTTTGCTGTTTGAATGCTACGTTGGGAGGAAATGGTTTAGAAGTGCACTTTCCGGCTTGGATACTTGGAAAAGAGCAAGACTTAAAATACTTTGTCAGACTATTTTGTATATTGTAGAAGACTGGCTGGTGAGTATGTGTGTCACCATCTTCTCTGAGACAGGATATGTGGCATGAACCTCATAATGCCAAACCTTACAAGATATTTTTCTTCAACTTGAGTGATGGATCGTGCTTTTAGAATATGACTGCAGGGCTTAGTTTAGTGACAACATGACATTTTTCGTGGTCATAAAGTGGTTACAATAGATCTGAAGTGTTGTGAACCGCAAATAGTTAGGAACAAATTTTATCTGCTACTCAAAGTTTCATGTAGATTGCTACATCTTTCCTTTAAACAATTGTTATTGTGCTTTTTGTGCAAACATTTGCTTACTAGCTGAGCCTGGAGGTTACAAGTTCAGAGCTTTGCCTAGGCAGGAAAATGGTCTTTATTGCTGATTGACAGTGGACCCATTAGGTCCTCCAAACGGGTTTTTCCTTTGGGAATGTTGAACTTCAACAGCTCCTTCTTCAGATGATCATGTTCCTTCCATCTCCTCTTTTCTGTGTCAGAGCACCCTGTTTTGCTTCTGCAGTGGTCATGCACTCCTTCAGACTCCTGCCGTAGGCCAAATTAGCTCCTCACGTTGACTTCTTTCTCAGTACATGATTGCAGAGACCTTCTGTCATGAAGATGGCCAAGATGATGTCCTGTGGGCCTTACATGCACCGTAATTCTTACGTTCCTGGTTTCAGAATGGGTTAGGTTGTTGGTAGCCTGCACCACAGACACACAGGGATGCCTGAGGTAGGCTTGTGCAGGCAAATGCTGTGAGAGGCACAGCTGTTATGGGAACCCAACCAGGAGATGCCAAACCTGAGCAAATATATCAACAGAAATTATATTTATTGCCATGGCAGGCAGGCACTGAACACAGACCTCTCTAAATCAAAGTTATTGAGGTAACTGTTTAAAAAGATACTTAGCCACAGGCAACAAAGTGTCTTACTGAGACAGTGATCTTATTTCTATAGAACCTATTAGCCCAGGAGCAGCACTGCACACCTGCAACTCCACTGCTTCCAGAGGTAGCCTGGGTCCAGGAGCACCCAGGAGCACCTCCACATGTGTGCAGTGTGTAGTCTTGTGGCCAAATTAATAAACCTTCGTGGAACCACAAGAGCTGAGAAGAGCTGCAGAGGGTCAACTGGCTCTGTGGGATGCCAATGGGGTGGTCCAGAAATAGTAAGTATCATTTGCATTTTCAATTTGTCTGGATAATCCTTAGTCCTCGTTGTCTCAGATAATGGAGGGCTGAATGTATCCTGAAAGTGTATGAAGGACTATGCTGCAAACTAGTCTCTGCAACAGTTGGTACTTGTATTTGGCTTTTGATATTTATCAGTATGCACAACAACATCAACACATATGCACTGTTTTTGCATCCACAACTTCAAGATAGGGCAGGCTTGGCTTTGGTCACAATGCTCTCTTTTGTTTTCCTTGGTTCTTTCTTTTCTGCTCTGCTTTGACACCTCAATTTTTGTCTGCTAGTTTGTTATATTTCTGGCAATGGCTACCTCTCTGGGCCAATACCTTTTAAGAGCCTCTAGAGCAGGACACAGTAAAAGAGCCAAAGCTGGAGAAAGACTTGGAAGACATCTGCAGTAGAGCACACAGGTGGAGCAATGGGCAAGGGCTAGTCCAAAGGAATAGGAGCCAGCTTTGTCCCAAAGGCCAACGAGCTGTCAGCACTCACTGCCTCTGCTGCTGACGGAGTAACTGCAGTTTCAGGTTGGGAAGGCTGATGTCAGTTGGCCTACAGGAGTTGTGTTTGGTGGTGACTGCAGTCGGCTCCCTCCACCACCAGACTTCTGGATGTTGATGTGATGGCAAGTCTTAATAGTCAACAAGCTGCATAGGTCACTTAGGAAGTTGCTTAGGTTCAGTCCCCTTCCCTTCCTCAGATCCCTGAAATAGGGAAATATATGGTGTTAAAAACCTCGTTCACCATGTCTTAATGTGCTTAGGTGGTCCCTTCTCCCCCTCAGGGCCAAACGGACAGAGCAATGGATTGTTTCACAGGTGTCAGGATGCAATGGTATGAGAGAGGGCCCAGGTCTGTGCTATTTTATACAGTGTTAAGAATGTGCCCAGTTCATTTGCCCAGTCCTCTCTCCAACTTTTGAGCTTAATCCTGCCGGTGCCAACTGTACAGAGCTCCAACAAAGTACTTTCAGCCTCTTCTTTTTCTAGTGATGACCAAATATGCTCCTGAACTAGGAAAGGAAAGACCCTGATTGCTATGGCAAGCACCAAACTACCTGGCCTTCTCGCAACGACAGCAGTCAGGCATGTCCGTTCCTTGCTTCATTCCCCAGTGTAGAAACATCCATTTACCAGAAGGGGTTAAGGATGTTCAGCATTTAGCATGATTAGGTACACGCTGGCAGTGTTAAAATTTATACATCCGCCTGCTTCAATGAAGACAGCTCTGAAATGACCTCATGGAAAACTCTCAAGAGTTTCGGTATGATTTCACATGGGCTTATCCCCATCGCAGACACAGAGGGCCGAAAAGCTGCCTTGTAGCCAGCCGGCTTGTGCCTTTTATGAGTCCTCCACAGATGAATGAATTTGGTACTTATGTAAGAGAAGGGATTTGTTCTACCCCCATGTTTCAGAGATTTGGATCATGCACCGCATAATTTTGACCATGTCTTGTTCTCCATCCAAAGCTGCTTTCCAAGCATTCTGTATAGTTCAACATTACTCATCTGGGAGAAGCAAAGAAACCTGAGTAAGTACAGGGCAGGACAGAGTGATGAAAAACTATAATGTGACAATGTTGTATCAGCTCTATTTGAAATGATTCAAAGCTCTTTCTCTCCTTAGGAACTCACAGAGCGCTTGGACAGGCCACCACTGCTACATGGCAGTTTCTAGTTACTAGCTATGCACCCAGGAGGCCTCTGGATGTTGCCAGCCAAATTTATGGGCTTGTCTCTGAACCCCAAAGTGGTGAGCTGTCTGTGCAAAGTGGCAAGAGCAGAAAGGCCATCTATTTGGCCTGCGCATGGGGTTTATCTAAAAGCTCCTTGAAATCCATTGACATGTGGCCTATGCATCAAGGCCATAGCGCAAAATGCAGTTTGTGACTGGATCGAAAAAAATGTTTTGAAACTTTTCTGCTAATTTAAGGCCAAGTTCTGTGATCTTCTTAACCATTTGCATTGTACAAACCCATGCACTGAGAAAAGTGAACAAGTTAGAAGACTTATTCTTTGTGTAGGAGCAGAAAGAAACCTGAATGCGTTTTAGGAGCTGAATGCTCTTATCCTGCACCCAGCAAAACAGACAGGAAACATCTTCCCTCTGTGTGTTTTGTTATTAGAAGAGAGTTTCCCAATCACAGTAACTTTATCTTCCAAGTTGCAAATATTCCAGTTCTTACTCAATGACACCTGAGTAAAACTCAACTGTGCACCCTCTTCAATGGGGAATGTGAACATCACTGCTCATCCTCCTCAGTTGTGGCACCGTATAAATGATATCAATATTGTAAAATTGCTCTCCCCTCTCCCCCTGCTCTCACCCACCTACCCACACCTTGGCAAGTGCAAAGTTTGCTCTGCACACACGTAGCCAGCTGACTTGGACTCCAGTAGCAGGCAGTGGGATAACAAGGCAAAACCTCCAAAATCAAAGATCCTTGGGCATCATGCAGCCCGCTAAAACGCGCAATTATCTTCAGTCTGCGTGCAAAAGCCCAGAGTCTAGTGGGGGTAGGGTGAATAACCCTTTATTTGTTGACCAAAGTCATGAGTTTTTGTTTTTGCTTTGGTAGGGGAGGCAGCAACTGCAGCAGGGTGTTTCTTCTACTTGTGATAAGAAGTGAAAATACAAATGTGACGGGGAAACAAATTAATTGTGAGAGTCCTAATTAAAATCACTGGGGGAGGTATTGCATTACAGTGCAAAGAAGCAGATGAATACGACCTTTCTGTGAACTTCTCAACCCTACTAGAAGCATAAATTTAAAGTCTCCTAGCGGAGAAGTGTTCTGGCACTGAACTGGTGTCTACAATCAGGATTTTGTCTGCAGGTATCAATGCACAAAATCTCTGCCTCGTGGAGCTCTGAGTCCCCTGAGGCTTCTTATGTTTTGCCTTCGTTTGCTATAGTCCATGTCAGAGGGTTTCAGTGGCCTGGCCCAGCTCTGGCTGCTCCCCTCTCCTCCCAGCCTGGAGCATGTCCTCGATACGCAGGGAAAAACTCTCGCAAGAGGGTGGCCAGAAAGGCCACGGTAACTGGAGCAGAATGGAAAGCTGTGTACTGCAGAGACGCTTGCCGAGGATACGTAACTTTTGTCTGCTACCAATTGTCACAAACGGTTAAGGCAAGCAATTTACGGCTGCGTCGCTCACACTTCCCCTGCTAGATTTCCATCTCTGACTCCTACCTGGCATGTTGCACTGATTCCTCCTGATTTTTAACTCGGGGCAGGGCAAAACGAGCATTATGAAACAGATATACTCCCTTTCTTTAAGGAAGGGTTTTTTTTTTTTTTGGCTCCCTCATCATTAAGCAAACGCTTTTGCTGAGTGACAGCTGTTTCTGCTCAGAAACGGGACACAAAGTTTGGCTTTGTTTTAATCCTGGGATGTTTATCACAGGACTTTGAAGCGCACACCCTTCATTTTCCTCTTCTCTATCTCTCCAAAGCTTTGGGGTTGAGAAGGAGCCGGAAGAGGAAAGGTTTTCAAAGGGATGTTTCACTGTTAAAAGTTCAGCATTGCTCTCATATGTGATTTTCCTGGTTGGCAGCTTTATGGCTAAAACCTCTGTTTTAAAACTGGTGCACACTGGTGATATCGTGAACATGCCACATGGTGTCTGATGTCCTTTAGTGACAGCAGATTTATAGCATTTTCCCTCATAAAAATCCTCTCCCTTGCCAAAAGAGGTCCAGCTGGAGTTATGAAATCACTAAACAGAGACCCTGCTATAGCGAGGAAGTTTGGCCTTTCCAGTCCTCTTGGTCCGTAGCACGCAGTGCGCAGCAGAACCTTGCATGGTGGAAATGACAGAGCATCCATGCGGTACCCTTGGAAAGGTTCCTTTATTCCTATAGAGACATGGGATCTGATAGCACTTGTGGCCCTTGTGTGCTGCTTCACAATTCGTAGGAAGTTCATCTTATTCAATTATTATCAAGTAACAATATTAAAGTCTATGCGTAGGATGTAGTTAAGAGCCAATGGGCCAAAACCCCACACCCTAACTGTGAGATATTGCACCCCTGAAATTTGAGCGCCTCCAAATAGACATAATCTCTTCTTGAGTGCTTGGGAAGTGGTTAGTGGAGCTTGGATGTCACCATGAACAAATCTTAGTTAATAAGTCTTTCAGTTGGAAATATGTTCTGAATCTACTGTGACTATCTGACCACTAATGGCTTTCGTGTTGCTCACTGTGAAATTCATAGGCAATTAGGGAGATGGAGACAGATCTGATAGCTAATTGCTGCAAAAATCATCCTCCAAATGGTTGAAAACCAGAATTCCTCAGCTGAAATCCACAAATGTCTTCATGCAAACTAAAGTGGCGCCTCTGTGGTGAGGATTTCGAGATGCTAGAGCAGTACGGGGGGAGGTTTGAAAGGAACCGTGCTGGGACAAGCGGAGTGATGGGCTTTCCCATCACTCCAGAGACCCTCAGCTACGTCTGCAAAGGCACCATTGGCTCTTCTGGCCTTGGGGCATTTGCAGAGTTTGTTGGAGGGCTGCCCTCAGCCCTGTTGCCTTTGGGGAGCAACTGTGCCATGAACAGAGTGTAAAGGCCACGTTTGCAAGGGACTAGAGAACAACTTGAGCTACAGCTCCCTTTGCCATTTGAAAAGTCCATTCTGTATACCAGTTTTCTAGCCTAGACTCAGGTGTAAGCTGTATCTCAGTATCACTTGGATGACTAGGAAGCCCTCCTAGGAGTGTGTCACTCACCTGCTTACACCACGTGTGACGTTACAGGGCAATGAGAGGGTAGCTGGGGCAATGGCTACCAGACCTGTGTGCCAAACCCTCAGCTGAGACAACCAGGTACAGAGGTCTGGATGGCCCCAGTGGAAAAGATTTGGTCCAACTCCCTGTCGAAAAAGATCTTGAGGCTCTGCTTGTCTCCAGTGAACAAGGAGGCCTGAGCTGAAGAGAGTCTTTAGAGAGCACCCTTGGGCTTTAAGGTTCAGGTGGTAGATCCAGCATGTACCTGTTCCCATGTGGGAACATGAAGACCTGTAGAGTAGCTGGTTCTCATCTGTTTATTGCTTGAGTTTCTTAGTAAAAATATCATATATGAAAGTCTAGCCACCCTTGTAAGCAAGAGGGACTTGACTTTGATTCAACACACAGAGAAGCAGATCAGAAATAACTGCTGACGCCAATGCCATTGAGAGTTGCGTTAGCTCTGGCTACGATGGGTGTGAGATCAGAGAGGTGTCCGATGTGGTGTAGTTGCTCACTTGCTTTAGTTTTGGGGAGGACAGTTCTGTTTGGAAGGCTGGTACTTGAAAGGCATTTTTGAACAGATGATAGATGTATTGATCTTTTCATATATATATACTGAATTTGTAGCTGACACCCTGGCTTGGAGTCAAGGGAGTGAAAGTAAAAATGGAAAAGAAAATGAAAAAAGAACAATGAAGAAATAAATGTCTCTGTGAATATGGAATAAGGTCTAAAGAAATGCAGAGAAATCACTGTGTGTCTTATAATCTGGGAAAAAAACTCAGGGCAAGAGAATCAGCATTTTTCATTATGACTTTACCAATGTGTTGGACTAACGGAACGAGAGGACCGTTCTAGTTGGCTTCATTTCTGCACAAATGCATCACACCTGGCTCTGCATTATTTGTGCTGACCTCTGTCAGCCATGTAAAGTGAGAATTTAGGGACCAGATCTGAGAAAAAGGGGAAAAAAAAAGGAGCACGTTTGCATTTCGGCTTTGATTGCAGCAGCCTGGCGTGGAGCTGAGATGGGGCGGGCTCCTTCACCGAGGCCCCTCCAGCGGGAGGCTGTGTTAGTTTCCATGCCGCTTAACATTTGTATTTATTTATGCACCGCATTTAATTCTTTATTTATGCTGCATGTGAGCACGGATTTAATGCTTGGCTCCAGGCCGTCCTGTGTTTATCCACAGGGCTGCAAACGTTCAGACTGACAATAGGTTTTAACCCCAAGTGGAAAGGCCACCTCTAAGTCTGCCGCCGTAGTGCCTGTCTACCTGTTTGGACACTGAGGAGCTGCCGGTGGCTTGGGTGACGGGATATTTACTCCCAGAAGCAATATTGAGGACACTAAGTCAGTGCCCAGGGGGCCAGGACCATTCTGTGGTGGGTTGTGGCTCCTGGAGCTCGAGGTGCCGAGACCGAGGTGCTGCCGGAGCAGCACTGTGCTGCTGTTTGCCAGCAGAAGGGAGTTGGTCATGCTGGATGGAGTTAATGGGACATTTGCACATCGCTCTCTTCCTTGGCCTCTGTTTAATGCTCTTACTATTCTCAGCGACAAAACAGCGCCTGAGGGGCAGATGCCACCAAGTGTAGCAAGGGAATACCCCTGTGGATGCTCTGGCTTCTGCTCTGCGCTGGACAAAAAAGGCAGGAAACCAAAATACCCTGTCCCAGAGCCATGTCCATGCCCTTGGCCCTATTCGCACACCACATGGAGCACAAAAGCAACGGGGAGTCAGTGTGTTACCATTGTTCATTGTTAGCAGCTTCAGATCTGAAGCAGTGAATGGGGAGCCAACGTCCCACTCCAACTCGCAGAAGCCATCCAGTTCCCTCTTTGTTTGTCGGCAAACGAGGGGATAACAAAGGGCGCTGCTGAAATCCAGCAGTGTTGCAAGGTCTGTGCGTAATAGTTGCAGAAATAGTTGAAAATGAGGGAAACAGGGTTTTATGAAGAAAAATTGCAGACCTTCAAGTTGCTTTTGTTTCCCAGAGTGGTACCATAGCTGAAGGCGGTCCTGCAGGGGTTCACACGGCTGCCCTGTGTATTGCAGAAGTCGGAGAAATACTGTGAAGATGTCAAAGGAAAAGGAAAAAAACCAACCCCACCAGGCAAAGAGCCTGTCAGTGCATTCAGTGCTGAAAGGAAGGTGGGGCAGGGATGAAAGAGGAACAGCCATCGATTAAAGACAGGGGGGAAAGCTTGTAACACTTCAATTTTCTAAAAACCAAAGCTTACCTAGACCCTGGTTTGTTTTTCTTTTAAAATCCTTTTCTGTGAAAGAAAAGATCTAATGATTGAAAATGATAGTTTTGGACTGAATCTTTTGGTTTTGAGAAAACTGCTTTTTCAGTAACAAAATCTTTCACATAAAATATTCCAAAAGGCTGGAGGTGTTTGTGTGCAGAGCTGTAACTAACGAAGGTGATTCTCAGATTAGATGTCTCTGCATGCTTTCACCTGCTTGGGCAACAGTCTGAGGCCTCCTTTCCTTACAAGCTCAATCACATGAGTGGCTGTCACATTTTGCTGTGATGGCCACCAAATCCGAGCTCTTTCACATGAAGGAGATGATGGGCAGTGGTAGATGACAGCTGAATGATATTACTTATGCTCATATGGTGCCACGTCTTTCAGTGTTATGAGCCAGGAACTCCAGATGTGGCTTGGAGCAGCACTTTCTGGAGGACACACCATGCACATGGCACTTCCCATCCCCTCTCCACTGAGAGCAGATGTGAGACCTTGAATGTCACATCTCCATCTGCGGCATTGATGGACAGGACATAAACACTACCTGTGGGGGTGAAGATATCCGCCAAGCCGTGCAGAAATGCCATGTTGCTTTCATTTCACCGCACGCCTGTCCCCCCTCGTCCTTTCCGTCCAGATGCTACTCTTCATGCTGCTGTGAGAGGTTAATATTTCTGACATGAATCGATAATGTTGGATGTGGAGCTCATTTCTTGGCAAATCAGTGCAAAGGAAGTAAACAGTGCCTGTTTGTTTTGACTTTCTTCCCTCGTTAAGTCTGGTTTATTTTAGTAGATGGTCTTTTGATTTCATTAATTAAAATATAGCTGGATAGGGAATGAGAATGAATACAAAGGACTTTTACTTACGAATGATATATACAGGAGGGGAGGAATATCCTTTGGATTCCTATTGCCACTAAGGAAGTTGTAAGAGGCAAAGCAGATCTTCATCTCTTGTCTCTGTAGCTGAAGGGAGGAGAGGCTGGTAATTTTAGCTCTCCATGGTGGTTTGCTAGAATTCAGAGTTGAGATTCAAGGTCTTTGACAAAGCTGGGTTAATTAATGATAAAACATGGTGAAGATAAGATACAGCAAAATAAAGCAAACTAAAGCAAAAATATATATTACAAATCAATTATTACAAAAGCATCCAATATGTTTTAGTATGTCTCCTTTTTTGTTAGCAGAACATTTGGGAATAGGGTTTTTTGTTTATTTATATTTTAGCAAATATTAATAAGCAATTGGACTGTCAACTTGTGGACTCTTTTCAAATTGGTTGCACTGATTTTTCTTAATGCTTTCACCAAAAGTGCTACACTGTGCTGTTGCATTGTCCAGACAACTCACCCAGCTCATACCCCACTTGCTCTGCTGAAACGAGAAACAAGTAGCTGCGACTTTTGCAGCGGGAATAGTAAATGCATTAAAAATTACAGCTTGAGAAGGACAAACTCTATTTCAAAATCAAGTTTTGGACCTCAAAACCATGGGTGGTGGCCATTGGAAGGAACGTAAAAGATAAGATGCAGTATTTCAGAATTTTGAAAAATGACACAATTTAGAAGTGTCAAAATATTTTTTCAGAAGTTTACTTAGAAATTATTTTAACTTTCATTGATTTGTTTAGTCTCACGATTCACGTATATTTTTAAACAGTTGCTAAATAACACTGTCTTTTCTTTTTAAGTTTTCTTTTGGGCTGAAAAACATATCTCATTCAATCTAAATCTGCTCCTTTTCGGCCCAAACAAATGCTTTCGGTTGACTCAGAGTTACTGCAGGGTTGCTGGTGATGGACGTGGGAGGTTGCAGGTGTGTATTGGCAAAAGCAAAGTAGTCTCCATTTTGGTTTGACTTGAACCAACTTTTTTCTTTAGATTCTTTCTTATGTTGCTGATGACGAGAAAAACAGCTGATTCACGCTGGGCTGAGGCCCGAGATACGAAGCAGCGGTTAAGCCACTTACAGTAATTGGATCGCGAAGGAATTGGACTGGTGGCTGCCAGGCTACTGTGTCTCTGTGCCTGAGCCTGCGCGCAGGCAGCCCAGCGAGGGTGGGGCACCCACAAATCAGGGGCGTCCCCAGGTAGTGTGGGGTGAAGACCAAACCCATTGCCTCTGGCTTGAACGTGGGAAACATTCCATTTTCTCCCCGTATTCTCTGCTTTGCACAATCTGTAGGAAAGTTTTATTTTTGCTCTGGAAAGGAAATTGTTTCCTGCCCTCCCCAAATTTCCTGCAAAATACTAATTCTGCTTTTTACTGGCTTTCCTCGTGTGCTGTTCTGAACAGGGCTGGTCTTCAGCATGTATATGGGCTTTCCTGGACTTGAGAAGAAACGTTGTCGAGTGCTTATGTTCACCACGCAGCTCCCTACAGTCAGCTCACCATGTGTTTCCATGACAAGAAAGAGTTTTTATGACCTCCACTAGCTTGGGAGCCAGCTGAATTCACAAATCCCTTTTTTCTCCCCTCCCTACACGATGAGATTGCTAGGCAAGCAGGCAGGCTTTCTGAGTATTTTTCCAACTCAAGGTTTCCTACTGGTACCATTAAATGGCAGGTAAAATGCGATGATGACTGGGCGATGCATAGCGCAATGTTTTGTTTGCTACCTCGCTGTGATAATTTATGCTTTGCTGGGAAGCTCTGCAGAGCCCTTATATAACTGAAGGTCTTAAATGTGTATCATAAATTGCTTGAAAATGAGAGGAAACTTAACTTTCCTAATAAAAAGACTAAGGGCTGTAATTTATTGCTGTAAACAAGAATGAGAAGATAAAAAAATTAATTAAAAAAGAAAATGTCAAGCTCTTTTTATTCAAAATTTGAAAGGACCTGAAGTCAATTGTTTCCTCCCGTGGAAGGTCTGGTTTCTATCAACCAGGCAGAAAGGCTTTTGTTTCTAGCAGTCAAATCAACAGGCCAGTAAGAGTAGCTTTGAACTGCAATTTGTCTTTATGTATTTCGAAAATGTTCTTTCGACGTGTTTACATGTTGGCTGGGGCACTTTTGCCAGAGTCAGCTCTTTCTGGGACGATTAATCAAACGATCAAGTCTCTGATTAATCAAAGTCCCTCCTGACAACGCAGTCCTTTCTTTCAATCACCTGCTGAGTCTCTACTAAAACTCAAA
Organism: Phoenicopterus ruber ruber; assembly: GCA_009819775.1. Classification (NCBI taxonomy): domain Eukaryota; kingdom Metazoa; phylum Chordata; class Aves; order Phoenicopteriformes; family Phoenicopteridae; genus Phoenicopterus; species Phoenicopterus ruber. The sequence continues at coordinate 5,995,062 of CM020222.1, read as the reverse complement.
CAAGCAAATGATTAAACTTTTTTTTTTTTAAATAGGAAAGAATGAAAGAAAGAAATTTAAAAAAAGGGCGGTGTGTCTTGCAGATTTGGCACTTTCCGAGGTACATACCTCAAGGAGAGAGAGATCTTGGACTACATTTGTGATGCAAACTGGAACCTTTGGCTACCAAATGCAGGATGTGGTGTATCCTGTTCAAAGCGGCACATATTTTGCATGTTTGTGTTGGCTCCTCTCAATCAAAGCATGCTGTGATTCAGCTACACTAAAAATTAACAATCTATGTTATAGCCGTGTATTACATTACGCCCCATTTTTTTGAAAAATCTTTTCCAGAAAGACATCTTCTAAAGAGAAGGGAAGCTAGGTAACAAAAACCTTGCAAATGTTTTCATAATAATTATTCGATGGCAATCAAATCATGCCACTTTAAAAGATCAGCTGAACTATCTGTAAATATTTTCTCATCTCTGCAGAGCGGTACAAACTCCTAAGAAAATGCATCTGTTTCCATTTCTGCATTAAATTGGAGGTGGATTTTTATGTCGGTGGCTCTTCACTGTCACTGCAAATAGCAAAGAAGAAGAAAAAGAGTTAAAATAGGAGATGCTGTCCCGCAGCAACTTGGGATTTTCATGAAACTTGTTTTGTGGTTTTTCTTAAAGAGTGAAAACAGACTGCATTAGATGAGTTGATTGTAAATAGTGATGTCAAAAATCAAAGACCAAAACCTCCTTCGTGATAGGCAACATCATCTGAGTCTGCTGGTAGCCTTATTAATGCTCCGATTACTGTCGTCTTTTTGGCTTCTAGGATTTGAGACTCTTTGTTAATAACCGTTCTTCACATCTTCCCTTCAGAGGTATTTTATAAACCAATGAATGAGGTGCTACAGAGGTGATATACCTAAATACAATTCACTTTGCTTACAGGTAGAAGCAAACTGAGCTATAAAGGAATGAAATAACTCAACTGTGTCCAAGATCCAAGGAGGAAGAGGTGCCTGGGCTCTGCCAACACTGACCACAACCCCGGACTGCTCCTTTGACCAGGGAATCATGTTGTTTTCTTCAAACCAATCCCACCTGCCTCTGCAGATTGGATTAGAGGGCTACCCTGCTGCATGTACACATAAAACACCTCTGGGTTAACTGACAGAGTAGGCACACAGCTATTTTTGTGTACTCCGTTTCAACATATTGTTGGTAAATGTCCAGATTTCCTCCAAGTTATTCCATATTCTTGACGTATGAATCCTTCTGTCAGCCCTCTGTTTTGTTCCCCTGCCACACCTATTTCTAAATCACTAATTACTCTTGTTACATGCTGATGAGCCAAATACGTTTGGTTTTTTCCCTTCCCCAGGGTGGCTATTAAAATCCACAGTTGCCTTTATTCGCTGAAGGGGCCTTAGGAAAAGACCTTGCCCAAAGCATCTAATGACATCTTCTTAGTATTTAATTTTCGGCAAGCATTTCCAAAGAAACCCCATTTTGTTTCAGGCAGAACTCTTTATTTCAGATAATGTGGTTTGCAGGCTTCATAAAAAAACAGCATCGTGTTTCTTTCTTTGTGGCCTTTAGAACAAAGTCAACCAATGTTCGTTCTTCCAGTTGCAAAACTCCCCCTCAAAAACAAACCCCAGAAAACATGTTTGTCTCCCTGCTTGTATTTATCTTGTTCTGTTTTCAATAACTTGTGCTTGGCATCTTGGGTATTTATCACCCTAGAGAGGATAGGACATGAAAAAAACAACACAACAGCAAAAAAGAAGCCAAAATACAAATCTTGAGCGAAATTATATTCCGAGGAGTGAAATGGCATAAAGGATTCTCTTAGTTGTTCTGGTGAAAGAAAGAATTGCATGTCGAGTCATGGATGACAGAAGAGTACAATACCTTAATGTCTTAAAAATAACAAATCTCTTCTGAACTTGATAATGGAAAAGACTTCTGATGGTTGACAGATTCATGCAATCAGTTAAAACTGTCTTCTACATAGATGTTTCTGGCTGTACACCTAAACCTTGATTTTAGCAGGAGATGAGATCTCAGTTACCTATGCTGAACTCAGAGAGAAAAAATACGGAGAAATAGATAGAGACGTATAATCTAATGCCGCTAACAATCTGCCACATTTAAAAATATTGAGCAGCACTTTCTTATTCTGTACAGTTTAAATATTTAAACAAATGGGGAGAATCCATCTTGTTCTTGGCACAGATCTTATCCAATTTATTACTCACTATCTCCAAATATGCTGAGATGCCAAGTAATTTCCAGGTTTTATCAAATTTTAACTTTGGAGTATGACTTTGGGATACTATGTTCAGAAGTGCGTGGAGCTTTTGAAGCAGAATTTCCCTGGATTTCATATATCCCTTTCAGAGCTTTGCCTTTAGATGGAAATTCATTCTGAGCCAGTAATATTATATGTTATTTCTAAAACTCTTAAGTTTATAAAGCACATAATGAAATTTAAGTCTTCAGCCCAGGTGGAATCATGAATTAGCACTGAGTTCTCCGTGAGCAGCAGGGCTGGTTGCCTTTTTTGTGCCTTTGCATCGTTCTAGGTAGACCATGGACTATGGCATAAAACATCTACAAAGAGTGATGACGGTCACCGAGGCAGTCACCCCCTTCCTGGGAAAGCAGTCCTTCCTTGGCAGGGTGGAGATGCTCATGCTGGAGGTATGGGGGAAAGCTGACCGTGACCTGGAGATGTTATCTCAGAAGCCTCATGGGTCATGTCTATCTGTAAATGAATAAAGGAGCTCCTTCTGATGTGGTTGTTATCTGGACCATAGCAATGGCACAACATTAATCCCAGTAATAAGTGAAAAAGAAAATATAAAATTACATTGGAGGTTTTTATAAAGCATTAAGATCACCATTCTTTATTTAGGAAATTTGCTGTCTCAGATCCTTGGGCCAGTTCTGTACTCATCCAAATTTATCTGATTCCAAAGTACCAAATAGTTTAAATTAAACTCAACGTGCTAAAACTGAACCGTTCCTGTTGTTTTCCTGGATGCAGGACAACATGAGGTTTCCTGTAGTTTCTTTTGCAACATATTTATTCTGCAGTATATTTTTCTCGCCAGCTCTGAGCTTTGTAAGGCTGTTGAACACAAGAACCTAAATCGAACTAACTCCATTGTGGATGATTAGGACAATGAGAGAAAAAAAGTCACAGTGGGAAGATTTAAGCTGTTAATAGTTGCTTATTGTACCTGTATTATACCAAAGAAGCAGTGCTGAGGAACATCATCTGAACGTCCAGGAGTTAGAGCAGATGCACGGCCGCAGTTTGGGCCAACGTGTGCCTATCCACACTGACTTCTCTGGTTGTTAAAGCAGAGGAGGGAGTCGCTGGAGCGCCGGCATTGCCGACTGGGCAGCCCTCAGTAGCTCCATCACACCTCTAAGTGTGTTTGCTCAGCGCAGCTCCTCTGTATTTCAGGTGGGTCTTGCTTGCCAGAAGGGAAACTCTGTTTATGTAGCATGTTATGGAGGTGACACGCTCTTTGCTCCTGTTAGGAAAAGTTTGCTTTTCTCCCTGAATCTAAACCAAAAGTCACACTGGTTGAAAGAATACAAATGCTCTTTTTGTATGGGAACATACATAGCAGGAGTCAGTCACTTACCCTGGCCAGTCGCAGGTAAAACCGGGGTCCAAATTGGCACAGCAGGGAAGCAAGCAGGAATTTCAGCTAAACTGTGACTAATGGACACTGTGTGCCACAAGAGCTGCTCCGCTCAGCTTTGCTCAGCTGCTGAGCCCTAGAGTGTATTTTGATCAAGGAGATGAATTTCAGAGAAGCAAGGGTTCAGGTGCGACTGCTCAGGAGCAGAAGGCTTTTCAATAGTCAGTGCTTTGTGACTTACACCAATCAGACATTTGGCCTTAGTGCTTATTGGTACAAGCAAAGTGTATTTCATACCTATTAGCCACTTCTCCTCCCAGGAATTGGCTTGTCCTGGAAGCTCTGCCAAGGGGTTTATATGCAAGCCCGTCACCGATGTGCAGCTCACACTGCCCACTAAGCCACAGCTGAGTCTGATCTGCTTTATATTCAGTTTTCACACTTGAGAGAGCGAGCACCAGGATTTTGTGAGCCTAGAGCGAAAAAATTAAAACAATGGAACTGTTCAGAGCTGTTTCCTTTGGAGATGTTCGGTGCTGATTAGATCGAGCTGCACAGCAGGTAGCCACCTAGCAAAGTGCTTAGCAAGAGCTGCCTCGTAGCGCCAGGGCGTACATGCAACGCGAAGGGATTTTTAATTCCATCTGTCACACACAACTTTGTGCAAGCCTTCCAAAAATCACATAACCCCATGCCCAGTCCCGGCTCTGAGAGAGAAGTCCTTTTGTTTATTGTCTTTGGGCCTGGTGTGCCTGCAGCTGTGCTGGTGGCAGCATCAACCCCTCCGACAGACCCCCTCGGTGGGGTGAGTGGGGACTGGGATCTTCCCACGTCCAGCCTTCATTTCTCGGAGCGACAGTGGCAGAAGGTCATGGGCGTCTCTTCCCTTCGCCTGACGCGTCCTTTTGGAGCCTGGTGATGGCCACCCCCTGTTGAATGTCCCCCGGGCGTAGGGCTGGCTGGGTTTTTCCCACATTGCAATCACCAGAGGGCCCACTTGCCCTTCATGCCTGGACTGTCAACCGTGATGGCATTTCTCACGGTCAAAGTCTTTCCCAAATCCCACAAGCTGGAGGGTTCTGGGCGTCAGAGAAGATCCCGTACCAATTGTGAGAGGTTTCTTTAATGTCTTGGACTGATACCATCTTTTTTTTAACTGCTTCTCCTCATGCCGTAACATCTACATTGCAGCAATATGTGAGTGCTTTCCGATGGCAAGAGGGGTGAGAAGGAGGTGGGAAGGTGTGCATCTTGTAGGCCTCCAGTCAGGCTCTTATTGAAGTAACTGGACAAATTAAACATACATTGCATAAAATAATAGCATAAATCCATGTGGGGTGACATCTTTCCTTCAGTCATAAAAGAAAGTCTGAAGTCAAGAGTAGCTCTGAAGTCCATACGTGCTATTAAGCATGTGAAAACAGCTGAGGGGAAAAGATTCGCCTTCCTAACGACGTAGCAGGCTCACGTTTGCTGGCTCTCCAGCACGCGTACCCGCAGCAAGCAGCTGGCATGCAGCAGTGGCACACAAACAGTGGAATGTGTCTGGCACAGGGAGCTTTTTCAGCTTATATTTTCCTACCTCGCCATGCCAGGAGACATATTTGTGTTTATTGCAGGGGCTGGGAGTTGCCTACAGGTGCTGATTATTGACTGTTCCTCCTCCACAAGGGAGCCACTGTGTGAGCCACCCGTCACCCCGCCTGGGAGTCACTGTCACGTTCCCGGCCCTTCCCTGCAGCTGGAAATGGGCTGTTAGGGTTGGACTTGGTGGCGCAGATGGTGCCACCTGTGGCACGCTCTGCCAGCAAGAGCTGATCCCAGGCAGCTGCCACGGCCTCTTAGGAGGTCATTCATGGGAGAGGGAAGCCAAAATGCATTTGCACTTGCACAAGGGTCTAGAGCTCAAGTGCTGTGAGGAGCAGCTGAGGGAACTGGGGGTGTTTGGCCTGGAGAAAAGGAGGCTGAGGGGAGACCTTCTCGCTCTCCACAACTCCCTGAAAGGAGGTTGTAGAGAGGTGGGTGTCGGTCTCTTCTCCCAAGTAACAAGCAACAGGACGAGAGGAAACGGCCTCAAGTTGTGCCAGGGGAGGTTTAGATTGGATATTCAGAAACATTTCTTCCCCGAAAGGGCTGTCAGGCCCTGGAACAGGCTGCCCAGGGAGGTGGTGGAGTCACCATCCCTGGAGGGATTTAAAAGACATGTAGATGTGGCGCTAAGGGATATGATTTAGTGGTGGACTTGGCAGCGATATGTTAACGGTTGGACTTGGTGATCTTAAAGGTCTCTTCCAACCAAAACGATTCTATGATTCTGTGATTCTAAGACTCCTCAGGCTGACAAATGCCTTTGTGTGTGAGATGGGGGCTCCAACACCCTACCTCAGGGCTGATGGACTTGCAGACCACTGAGGAGGCCTGTTCAGCCCTGAACATGGTCCCCCATGTAGCATTCTCTCAAAGAACAGGGGCAGTCTGATTTCCAAGGTTCCACAGTGCCTGCACAGCAGCTTGCCTTACATATCACAAGTATCTCCTGTCCCATGAGAGGGTCATCAGAGAGGCCGACCCCTCCCCAGATGAACATTTGTTTTTTGCAGAGCATTTCTCTGGCAGCACCGACTGTGCCAGCCTCGATGATGGCAGGTTGATCTTCTGCAACATGCAGAGTCTGCAGAAGCGATGAAATCCAGAATATAAACTGGGATTTTTCACTTCTGATGGCTATTGGATAAAGACAAACAACTTCTGGCTTTCTTCTGCCCTCTCTATTCCCAAACAAGAAGCATTTATTATACATTTTTAATTAAGATTTAGGCTGATATAGCAAAATTGCTGCCTCTCCCTGTACTGCCTTTGTTGAAAAGACAGCTGAATACAATTACTAAAAGAAAACTTTTGCCTTGATGATGTACTATTCATTTTTTAACTGTGGTCTTTCCTGATGTCCAATAAAATAATAGAATATAAATCACAGCAGCCTAAAGGCTCAGGGCGTGATTCTCCAACAGGTGGCCTTGGAGAAGGCAGAGGTTTGAGAAGATTCCCACAGTGTGGCTAAAATTGTCACGTTTTAACTTCGTCAAACTTATGTGAAAAAGAAAGTCGCGGAGTCTTTGCACCTGAAGCTGTAAACTGGCCCTTGCTCCCTTGAAGCGCAGCCAAGACTTGTTTGAAACTTGGTCCACCTCAGGGACCGTCGTTTGAACTGAATAATAAAAGCCAAGTTGAGGCAAATTCATCACGTGTCGGGAGTAGATGTGAAAGGTTTGCGTTGCTTTTTTCGTACGTACGGTGTGGTTGTTTCTACCAGTTGGAAGGGCTGTATTGGTATGACCCTGACCCTTGCCAGAAGATCCACGGCCACATGTTTGTGTTTGAAAAAGTGGCAAAAGCAGGCATTTTCCAGGAAAATCTTCTAATTTGCTGGATCTTTTTCTGGGTTCCTTTGGGAAGAGGAGTTGAGTTTAATAGGAAATTTGAATTTGAAAGTTTCTTTTTAAAATATTTAAGTGCTTTTTATTTTTAAACAATAATGTTCCTAAGAAATATTAAAAAGAAATATGTGTCTTTCTTCATTGTTTATTTTTCATAATTTTTAGATCAACACCAGTCATTTTCATTAGTGCTCTATGACCCAGTTCGATACTAACATGCTGAAAATTAAACCTACACTAAAGTACTTCACTAAATCAGGGATCGGAGCTCCTTAACGACACGTACATGCGTACTCTACCAGCCAGCCATAAGATTTTTTTGCATCTATTCACGTCCCTTTTTCCTCCAGTGCAGAAAATGATGCCAAGATACGTTTCGCACCGGTCTACCACACACTGAGATTTCCCCTGCTCCCAGCCCCCTTACAGAGAGCACTTTTGCATTCATTTATTACTTTAATATAACTTTTTTCCTCCTGTGTTTCACAACATTGAGCAACTTCCCCCTGGCTGCGATGGCCGGGGCCCGTTCGGCATCATGGTGGAGGAATCCCAGGCATGCTCCACCTCGTGACCCGCAGGCAGGCTTCAGGCAACCGCTCTCACCTCTTCCCTTGATTTTTTTTGGAGCAGAGCTGGGTAAAACCCAGTTTTTCCATCTCACAACAGCACTTTGTGATTGCAGGGTTGTTCTTCCCTCTCCATCTCGCTGTGAACCAATAGGTCTCATTTGAAATGAAGGAGTGGGAGAGAGAAAGGAGGAGAACAAATACCTTACAGTCCCCTGGTGAGGGAAATACTCGGGCTGCCAGCTCTCCAGGCTCAATTCCCAGCTCTAAAGGCTGTGCCTTTCACATCCCGGCTGGCCTCCCCACCCCAGGCCGCAGGATGCTCTGGACTGGGGCGAGCACATACTCCCTTTCTGTGCACGACCAAAAATTCCTCTTTGCAAAAGAAGTGGGAGCAAACCCACTGTGTTCCTCCAAACAGTTTCCATCTCAATGCGTTGGTATTTTTCCACCTCCAAAAACATTTTGTAAAAGAGCTTTCCAGCCCATTCCCTTCTGTGGCCTTTAAAAACATGTCAGTCATTGTAGTTGTTTCAGTAGCCGGTCCCATCGGAGCGGGTTCAACTATTGATTCCAATGGCACCTAATTTGTATGAATGAGTGTTTTCATGTGTACAGATACATGTAATGGTTTGGAAGACATTTATGTGCCTGATATAATTAAATCCAGTGGTCTTGTATTCCTTCAGATTTGGATAGTGGAGATATTATGAGAATACCAGCTCTTTCTTTATGGAAAAGTCTTACAGAATTTAATAAGAAAACAATAACCATTCTTAGGCTTTGGATCTTTTTGAATAGGATTTAAAAGTGAATTACATCATAGCAATTCTACAGAATGTCTTAAAAAGTCTTTGCAAGAGGGGATCATTCTCTATCAAACTTTAAAGATTACACAGCCATTTCCATAGATTATTTCATTTCTCTCCAATCCTACTGGTTGCACTCCTATTAATTTCTGTGGGGCTTTCCCATATGGCACATATTATTTTGGCCATAAAAATGCTCCCTGAGGCAAAACAGGCTATGAAAGACGTACAGCCTCAGTTCAGCCCAATGAAATCGCATTAGCTTCCACCAAGGCTGAGTCAGGTTTGCAAAACTGTTTTGCGCCCCTGTTCCTTACATGTACTCAAGAGCTCCTTGCACAAGGCTGGGCAGTGGTGGAAGGGTAATTCCCTGCCCCGTGGAGGACACTCAGCTCCATATCTGAGATGTTTGAGTTCCCGCGTGTGGTCTAGCAAGCTTGCTAGAGCCCATCACACAGTGGGATATTGAAGAGATTAACGGTGTGATCAGTTAAAGCGTTTTAAATTCTAATCAGCTTTTTCTTCCAAGTTTCCCCTCCTTTGTACCTTCCCCCTGCCCCGTCCCTCCCTGTGAGCTGCAGTGTTTATGATGTGTTAGGAGCCACCACATGCTCTGCTCCTTCTGCCGCTGAGGCTGGCCGGTGCAGCTGCGAGGGTCGGTGTTATTGCCATTTCATCTCCTTGGGGCTTCACCTGTGTTCCTATTGATGTGCTCACCAGTGTTCAGTGACCCTCGGTGGTGGCTCTCCATCCGGCTCCAGTGCCCCATGGAAGTGCATGAGGTTAAATAACATCACTTGACCATTAGCCCTGGCCAGGAGCAGTCTGACCTATTTACTTATCAGAAGCTGATCTCCAAAGAGCTGTAATCAGCAATTGCAGCTGAAGGGACTAAATCTTACAGGCTCATATGTCTTCCTTGGCCTTTGGGATACCGAGAGTGCACTTTCTTGCTTGCTGCTAATGTACTGTGGTGGGTGGGTGGGATGCCTTTCTATTTTCACCTTTACCGTTGACCTTACGATTTATTTTGTTTAACCTAAGCCTACCGAATTCCAACCCTTCTTGTACAGCCCAGTGCAACCTGCAATATAACCTTACACCTAATTAGGTAAGCACACCGTAAGGCTTCGCTTACGTTCGTTTTGCAGTGATTTATTTTTCTTCTCATACCCTTATGAAAGTGGACACCACCGGTGGATGATGGGGTCAGACTTCACCTTCTCTTGCGTGAGCTTAAGTAAGCAAATGTCTTTGAGGGAACTTCAAAGCAGGGGATCGAGAGAGGGGCAGCTTTTTAGCTCTGTAACTAACAGCTTGGCATGTTGAGATCGAACCCCAGCACGGTGCTGAATGTGGGGGCCACTTCGCTATACCAGTGTGTAATATTAGCCCAGAAGAAAGCATGATTCCGGTGTAGACTGATACAGCTGCACTTTTGCCAGTGGACTGATGTTGATTTCCAGAACTGGAGATCTAGTCCTTAATTTGTCATTTGAGATTTTAAAGTTATCTGATGTGAAGAGTAGTGTGTCTCAACGTGATTACATTGCACGCAGAGTGGCCAGGCCCTTGATTTTGATGAAGCTATGCCATTTTCTTCCAGAAGACCATCTGGTCCCCTGCATGGACCTTTTGAAGCCTGGCTAGAAATCACTTAACAGTGGGAACTTACTTCTATAACAGCACAAATAATTTACGGCAAGGCCTTTGCCATTATTATTCTGTTGCATTTCCTCGACATATAAAATTATTTTATATTGCATATTTTCCCATGCCCTTTCCCCGCTTACACTGTCTGCCTCAACTCATTGCTAATGACGTTTGTTGACAAGCTCAGCGCATTTTGATAAGTCTTCTGCCAAAGTGTCTCTAATAAAAATAAGAAGAATGACAAGTGGAACAGCGCAAAAAGGATTCCAACAGCAACAACTGAAGGTTAAAGCAGCATAAAACAGGGGGAAAACATAACAAAAACAGAACACAGTGAGCCCAGATTGCCTTTGTTAAGAACCTTTAATGCTTAATTTTGTTTTATAGCCCTGACTTTCAAGCTATCCATGCAACTTAGATTCCCATCTTTCGCAGTTGTATGAATCTACCTTCAATTCCTGTTGGAGCAGGGGCAACTCTGTGTATGTATTTTACACCTTCAGTCTTTGGCCTCATTGGCTTTTGGTCTTCTAAGAGTCAGAGTGAAGACATGTCTCCTGTCCGTGGAAGTGTGACTGCAGAAGGCTGGTGGTTCACAGCCCCTCAGCACAACTGGCTTCTCTGCTGCCAAAGGGCACAGATGCCGCGGCGTTGAGGTGGGGCAAATATAACGGAGAGCGTGCAGCCAAGCATTCGGGATATTTCCTGGTTTGGCATATCTAGCTCTGTGCCAGCCGGAGGTCCTTACGTGGACCTCCGCGCAGCTGGGGAGAGTGGGTGTGAAGCTGCTCCCAGGGTGAAATTCCCAAGCATGGCACCAGCTGTTCCCGGCACTGCATCGAAGCGGTGGGTGGCAACAACCCTCAGACCTTACTCCTCAATCCATGGGCCCCTTCCCTGCCTCCTCCACCATCACTGCTTGATTTTGGAAATCACCTGCCATTTCTCAGCTCTGTGCCTCTCCCACCTCCAAATGAAAGAAGAAACTCAGTCCTGAGCACGTGACTTTGCCTCCATTTGGGCTTCACCAAACTATGATGTTGCAATTGTTAAATGATGACGTCGTAAGACAGCTGAGAGATCAGGATGGTTGGCTGGGATATGTGTCTTAGCACTATGGGCAAGGGGGAATAGATGTACGACTGAATGGGCAATGGATGCCCCGCTTTTTATGCACCCAGTAAATGTGTCTCCTCATGGTAGGGCTTAGTGCAGTCAGCCGGGATCGAGTGCAGGGGAAATCAGTGACAATACCATTTAATACACACAAAATAGCCTGTATGAAATTCTGGAGCTTTCCGTAGAATTTAATAAATCTTTTCAGCTGTTTTACAGAATGCCTTGACAACCTTTTCAAAGGCGCGGGAAGGCCAAAGTATCTAAAAAGCTTTAAAGACCTTGGCCCAAGATTCGGTCCAAGCACAGCTGTGTCTAACCCCACCGTGAGAACCAGAAAGTGTCTGAATTCTCTGTTTGTTAGTGCTGTGAAGGTCTTGGTTTGGCACTTCTCCACTGTGAAAAGTCCCTCTTTGAAGCAACCCTCATTTCAGCATCGAGGGATGAAGTTACAGGTGTCCCGAGACCGGAGAGCAGGCGGCCTGGATCAGGGGACAGCAGCAGCTGCAGGGAGGGGTGGCCCCACCGGTATGTCCCTCACATCCCCGGTGTTATGTACGGACCCTTGCTAACGCTGTTATCTGAGACAATTTTAGCAGCTCAAAGGGGAACCACCGTTTGGAAACATCATGTAATGCCTTTTAGTCAGGAGCGAAGGATTAGGGGAAGATCATAATCTGGATTCGTCTCCTCGTGCCACAAGAGATATTTTTAGTGCCCTCAAAGTCAGCTGGAGTTTCTGTGGAGAGGAAGACTGCTCTCCCCCATAGGCGTTTTTCCAGCATTGCCCACATCAGTGGTGTAAATAACTCCTGGTTGTTCAGTAAGGCACCAAAGGGACTTTTTGAACTTGTTCAAGCAAGCTAATTTTTAAGGGAATTTAGGTGCCACTGATTTTCCTTGGAATTAAGCTCTTTTAAACTCCTCTAACTGTCCGACACCAAATTGCCAGCTCCAATGAAACCCCACGGGGTCTGTGTACGAAAGTCCCTCGGGACATAGGGGAGTCTCAGCCCTACAACTAAGGTACAGGTGAGTAGGTCCCCCCCGGGGCAGCTGGAAAAGCAAACCCATGTGGAGTGGCTTTCAGCTTTGTGCAGGACCAGCCCAGTGGGCTGGAGACGTGGGCCTTGCTCGTGGACACCAGATTTAGGATCTCTGAGGGGTTTTTTGTAAAGCTGGAGGATGGTGAGGGCTTGGTTCTATCACTTGGGCCTGAGAAAGCTGTATCCCGCATCCTTAAAAAAAAACAGCAGCCGAAATAAAAAATAAAGGGGGTTCAGCGTGCAGCAATGAGGTATCTGGGCTTCACCTTGGAGGACGTTGTAAAAGGCCTCCAGGGTGAAATGTTGTGGGGATGGTGGACCCTCTGCCATGCTCCCAGCCTTTCCGTGGGGCTGTGGGAGTGCAGCCCTGTGCTAAGCTGACCTCCCGAGGGATGAGAGCATTGAGGACTCAGACTGTGAGTCCTTCTTAACTGGACCCTACGCTCATGGATGTTGATTACAACTAGTCCAGATTAAACACCGAAAGCTAAATGCTGCTCCTTGCAGGTCTCTGTCCTGGGAACCCTCCTGTTGACAGGGATCCATCAGCTCAACACTCCCCATCTGCCAATGCTTTAGGGCAAATGATGTCTCTCAGACACCTGTCCCCACACCGAGAAAATCCTGTCCTGTAGGAAGCCAATACTAGAAAGATATAGCACATCCCAAACCACTTTTGAGTAATACCCCTGGAGCGCCAATGGTCTGGAAGGGTTTTATAGTCTAAATATCATGCCTGGGCCCCTGGAACGGGAGCGCAGGCATCCAGCAACTTGGCAGGTAACAAATCTCCGTGCTTCGAAAGGCGGATGTCGGTCATTGCTTGGCTTCGTGGCACCAGCACCTGGCTTGCTGGAGTCGGTTTCTGTCTGCCTTTCCTCTCCCAGCTCTTCGGAGGGATCTGAGAAGTGATCTCACTCAGGTCTCATCCCCACCCTGCAAATCCTACGTTTCTCTTCACCTGCAGCGCCCCGTGGATGTTTGCTTTCTTCTGCCTTGGGCGGGTGTCATTGTGCTCCTGCCGGCACAGGGTCTTCGCAGCCCTTAGATCCCACATTGGCAGGTGGAAGAGGGTCTCTGTGCTCCAGGAAAGCTCTGCCCCGGGGCGGGACCCATGCCAGGCTGAGCAGAGCAGCTGGGCTCTGCCACGATGTGCCGGGGCTCGGACAGCCCCCCAACCTGGGGCACGGCACAGTGCTTTTTCCCTTCTTCCCTTCAAAAAAGGTTGATTTGGTTGTTTTGCAAACCTATGTTAAATGCCTTCATTTTTTCCTCATGAAAACAGAATTGCCAAAAAAAAAAAAGGCAATATTTCAACAAGTTTGAATCAGAAAGCTTTCTCTCTTTTTTTTTTTTTTTTTTTTATAATTTGAAACATCTCTTTAAAAAGTCTTCTGAAAAATTCTGCTTTTCAATCCAAGGTGGTGTGTTTTTTTTTTTTTTTCCTGGAATAGCCTTCAATTTTCCTTATACATCCGAGCATATCTCTCCCGCCTCCCCTCTAAACATCATCTGTAAAGAAAATAAGTAATCTAATTTTGGGGTTGAGCAAAGCCATCGATCTGTCCCAACAGAAAATGCTGCACGCTTCTCAGTTCTCCAAAGAAAATCTTTTTTTTTTTCCTTCTCTTTTTGTCCCACGGTTTTTCCCCTATGAGGTCGACTTGGGACAATTCCTCCCCTCCCCAGTTTTCAGTATTACACAAGTGGACCAGAAAAAGCAGCCATTCAGCTGCTTTAACCGCAGTCTAAATGAGAATAAGAAGATATTTCAGCTGTTTCTCTTGGTTTCCATTTTTCTCAGTTTCTGGCTCAGTAGCTCCCAGAACCTATTACACTAATTGTTCTTTTCCAAAATCCGACTGTCAACAAAAGGCAGGGAACCAGTCTAACGTTTTCAACTGGAATTTCCACTACTTTGGTTTGTTCCTGGCTTTGATTTTCACAAATTTGTTTGCCCTCCGAGAAGTTTGACATTTTGTGATATTTCCCAAACTTAAATTTGGTCTCATAAACTCTTCATCTGACAAACACGAAATTCGTTATCACAAGCGACATTTCACAGTGGGGCAGAAACAAATATCTCCCTCATTATATTGTTTCCAGTCCGTGATGAGGTAATTAAAGTGTTTATGTGAAGCTAGAAGGGAATTGGTACGAGGTCAAGCCAACTGTGCGAACTCTTCAGTGCAAAGCCACCTTCTCAGGTTCCACAGGAACTTTTCTTTCACAAATATGCTTAATGCCTGCCCAAAATGTCCTTTCTCCAGCCAAAATTTATCTTATAAATGCAATGCACATTGTCAAAGAGAATGCTTGGGCTTTGTTCAAGACAATTGTTTGTCAATATGTTTTTCCAGCGTTCTCCTAATTGGAAGGGCCTATCTCGGCAGCACTTCAACGGGTTGCTTGTGTCCGGGACACTGAAACATATTACATGTGGTAGAAACAATAAACTAGTATAAAGACATCTTTGTATTATAGGCTCTGAATTATTTGAGAGTTATTGAATAAAGTCAAATCAGTGTTTATCTACATTTTGCATCACCCGCTGGTAGACAAGGCTTGCAGTCAATGGAATAAATCAGGTGCTTAAAATGAAGCACATGCTTAAGGGCTCTGTTAAAATACAGCCTAAACGCTACCGCAGATTGAGGAGGGACTTAAAATTTCCCTAGTAGCGAGATACGGGAGGGGGATATGGGATTCTTCTTGGATTTAACCCAGTCGAGACCAAACTAAACCCAAGTGAAGCCCTTCTTAAATATTTTGTTCCTATTTCCCTTCAAATTTCTCTTTTCCTCTCTTTTCTCTCCTCTAAGGACTTTGATAAAATGGAACAAATAAAAAACCATGGTAATTGTTTGCAGCACTGAGGAACTTTTCTCTGACGTGTCCCAGAGCTTCTGCTGCGAGGCGGCGGGAGCCAGGCGCTGGCAGCTGGTTTCACTTTGGAGCCGTGTACGAGGCTCGCGGCTAATGCAGTTGTTATACGTTTACAAACCCCTATCGCTCTGGAGCTCTGTCTTTGCACCCGCCTTGACACCAGCCTGATTTTCCTCCCAGTCTGCTGAGTTCTGGTTTGGTTTTCTCTCCCCCCCCCCCGTCCTTTTTTTCCCCCTTTTTTTTTCCTTTTTGTTGTTTGCAGAATGAGTAAACATCTTTTTGCAAGCAGGAATAAGGCCTTGGACACTCCTGGCTGCCGCTCTCCCTTTGCTACCACTCCTTCATGTGCATAAGTTCAGCAGGGGGTCCAGGAGCTAAAATGGAAAGCACATGGCTTTGTGACTTTACAATTGAAATAAAGAAATCTAATATGACAGAAGAAGCGCGCTGTTTATGGAACTACGGATTTCAGTAAAGGACATCCCTACCAAATCATAATTAAAACTACCATAATGACCTCCAAGTTTCATTTGTTGGGCTGGGAGGGAGGAAAATACAGATATTTTCAGTGGGTTCTGCTGAAACAATTTATCGAGACCCACAGCTGGTTTTAATGTGCTGATGAGCTGGGAAAACAGTCAAAATTGTACTCCAGTCAAGTGACTGTGTAATATCTGAGGGCAGAACCAGACCAAAATCTCTGTCATTTCATTTAATCTAATGAATAGTGTTTTGTAACTGAAAAACATAATTGCTCTGCACATATGTTACATGCACACTTCACTAATAAAATCCACAGTGCCACCAGTGGAACAAATGAAAACACTTTTAGTCTAATTTATTCAACTCTCTTAATTTTTTTAAAGACTTCTTTGGAATAAACCAAATATTTGGCATGAAAATCTTCAGCAACATTTATGCAGGCTATAGGGAGGAAATCTGTGTTCCTTAAAATAAAAATAATGGATTTTTTTTTCAAGAAAAGACATTTTAACGAAATTGTTTTCTACCTTTTAAAATATATTTTAGGTTTTTCACTGGAGTTGCCTTTGAAGTCAAAGACACAAAACCAATCAACTTTAAAATTAGCACATAAAATTAATGATTGCTGGAGTTGGCAGGCTGACTGGAAAACCAGGACTCTTCTGGCATTTTCATTTGGAAAAGCTTCAAAGCCGCTGCCTGTGTTTGACATTAGAAGCAAGAGCTGAAGAGTGAGGGAGAAAAGAGGAAAATGCCGCCCCAATATCAGGTGCAGAGCAAATTTCAAGGGACAGAAAAGCCCGTGCTGTGTTTGCGGTCTCAGCCTTGGGGACATCACTTAAAGCCAATCTTCTTGCAAACCTCTGAGTACGAGATTTGGTTGGTTGTTCTTTTGTTGAGGTTTTGTTTTGGGTTTGGTTTTTGTTGTTGTCGTTCTTTTCTTTAGCATTTATAGGTGAAAGTAAACAAGGGTATGGTTCGGGGGGAGCAATGGAAGAAGCCACTAATACGATCATAACAAATCAGTAGCTGTACCTACCCTAGAAGAAATACACGTATATAGGAATGATCAGCTTGTGTTAAGAACACGCGGTTGGATTTGGCTAAACTTGCTTAAAAATCTGACAGCTGTTTCTTCTCTGAAGAGGCTCGTATTTGATCACCTACCCTAAGACCAAAACAAGCAGCCCAGGCATTTTATCGTATTTTTTCTTTTCCCAGTAAAACAAAGCAAAATTTTCTAGGGAGCAAAGAACAAAAAATTACCTGCTTTATACCTTCACTAGTGGAAAATTCAGTTTTCCCTCTCCTATGAGAAGCCAGCCGGGTGTGGGGTTGGTGATGGAAGACAGCTGCAAACAAATGTGTTGAGTGAATTAATGTACTGTGTGACGGTGGAAAAAGAGTTCAACGCGGCAGGAAGGATTTGGTTATCACACGGGTTGAGCAAGGCTGAGAGAAGGACAGTAGAGACTGTCTGCAAGTTCAGCTACAAACTGTGCATTAATATTTAAAAAAGGAAAGGATGTTATGAGAGAGAGGAAAAAAGAAAGAAAATATGCATTTGGAGCAGCAAAATTGGCAAAATATGAGTTGCTGTAAGTTGGATTCTTGTTTTCTCGAGTGGATTTGGCTTCGAAAGTAATTAGCTTCTTGTCACATGCTTGGGCAATCATGCCAAACAGTTCAACAACACATTATTTTTGTCATTGCACAAAAGGTGATATTGAGCCCAGAATAACTGTTTCTATTTATGACTTTGGCTTTTGGCCTAAGCTCAAAGGAAGCGAAAAAAATAATGATATCCTTTTCTGAAGGTCTTGGGGCACTTGAGTTTCAGATGTTAGCGTACAAGAAAGTTTACCAGGGTCTCAGTGTCAATAGTAAAGCCAGCTCCCCAAGAGCTTTATTTGGGTGGTTTGGCTGTTTCGGGGACAAAACCCAGCGGAGAAACCATGTGGGATCAGGAACTGAGGCCACAGCGATGCCTTAATCCTACATCTACCAAAGCCTTTTCTAAGGTGTCAGCAACTTCAGGAGGAAGAGGAAGACTCAATAGCCAAGACTTTGTGCGTGCTACAACCCCTCCAGCTCTGAGAACTATTCCAGTCCCCACTGGGGCACTGTCTCAGGAACACACCTTCAACACCCCAGGAAAATAGTTTGGTCCCTTAATGTGTTGGCACAACACACCGAGAAGGGTGACAGAGTTCCTTCCTACTAAAAGAAATTATTGTTTAACTTGAATATTGATTAAACCAACAAATCATTCTGGCCAGGGTGCAATAACCGAAGAGGTACCCACAGGGATAGACACTCGGTAAAAGAGGGCTTTTGCTTGCAGGGAAATGGAGAGCACGCGAAGGGTGAATATATATGTGGAAATGGATTTAATAAACACCTACTGTGTCTCTCTCCTACTTCCCTGCCTGTAAATATCCACCGAGGTATTTTAATCTTGATGGTTTTAATAATACAAGAAAATCTTATTAATAATTACATTTTGGAATGTTTCTGCTTAGTCAACTCCAGGGCAACAGTTTAACTTGACACAACAGTGTTTGCTTTAAATTGCGTGGACTGTGCCAGTCCATGGGGGTGATTCATTTGCTGGCTAATTAACAAATGTCTAATGTAAATTTAACATTCACTTCAACTTACATTCCTGCAACCCAAACTTCTTTTTGATTGGGGTAGCTGCAAGTGGAAGCCAAATATTTTCGTTGGTGGAGCCAAGGGGATGGCATATGCTACTCGTTTAGATTTCCATTTCCTTTGCATCTTTTCAGGGGCTGAAAGTCAGGCGTCAACATTTCTGAATACAAAGTCATTTTTGTATGAAAATTTGCAAATAAACCCCCAAGATTTTCTAGTACTACTAAAACTTAAACCCCAAATTCTTTCATTTGCAAAAAGAATGTAGTGTATGAGGTTCCCCCATTCCTTATTCCCAAATTTCCTGGTAAATAAATACATACCCAATTTGGCTTTAAGAGGCTTTTGTGTCTTTCCTGTGCTGAGCATCCTTCAGCTGACTGTGAGCTGGAGAACCAAGCCAAGCCATTGCTCAACAGAGAGGTGCTTTGGCGCCAGGTCACCTCTCTGCTTCGTGTAATGGTCCCATTCTCCCAGACAGTGCTTTGCTATTTTTTTCAGACATTAATGTTTCTGGAATATGGCAACACTGACTGCAATGTAAACAGGATCATAGCTTTCCTGATGGTCCACATAAGAAGATAAACAACTTAGTCCTGCAAACGGACAGCAGGCTCCTGCAGCCTACCAGGAATACTGCATTGCTGGGAATCATAGAATCATAGAATAGTTTGGGTTGGAAGGGACCTTTCAAGGCCATCTAGTCCAAGCCCCCTGCAATGAGCAGGGACATCCTCAACTAGATCAGGGTGCCCAGAGCCCCGTCCAGCCTGACCTGGAATGTTTCCAGGGATGGGGCATCTACCACCTCTCTGGGCAACCTGTGCCAGGGCCTCACCACCCTCATTGTGAAAAACTTCTTCCTTATGTCTAGCCTATTTCTCCCCTCCTTTACTTTAAAACCATCACCCCTTGTCCTATCACAGCTGGCCCTGCTAAAAAGTTTGTCCCCATCTTTCTTATAGGCCCCCTTTAAGTACTGAAAGGCTGCAATAAGGTCTCCCCAGAGCCTTCTCTTCTCCAGGCTGAACAACCCCAACTCTCTCAGCCTGTCTTCATAGGAGAGGTGCTCCAGTCCTCTGATCATCTTCGTGGCCTCCTCTGGACCCACTCCAGCAGGTCCATGTCTTTCCTGTGCTGAGGGCGCCAGAGCTGGACGCAGCACTCCAGGTGGGGTCTCACCAGAGCAGAGTAGAGGGGCAGAATCACCTCCCTCGACCTGCTGGCCGCGCTTCTTTTGATGCAGCCCAGGATACGGTTGGCCTTCTGGGCTGCGAGCGCACATTGTCGGGTCATGTCCAGCTTTTCATCCACCAGCACCCCCAAGTCCTTCTCGGCAGGGCTGCTCTCGATCCCTTCATCCCCCAGCCTGTATTGATACCAGGGGTTGCCCCGACCCAGGTGCAGGACCCTGCACTTGGCCTTGTTGAACCTCATGAGGTTCACCTGGGCCCACTTCTTGAGCTTGTCCAGGTCCCTCTGGATGGCATCCCGTCCCTCAGGCGTGTCCACCGCACCACTCAGCTTGGTGCTGTCTGCAAACTTGCTGAGGAAATGCTGGGTAAACAACAACAGAGATGAAAAGCGAGATATTTGGGGGTGTTTGAAGGAGTGAGGATGAGGTCTGGGGCTCACATGATGCCACGCAGAAATAGTGCGGGCTCAGATGACTCTTGTCACCGGGCTGTGCGCGGTGAGCCCTGCCCGCTGCTCGGGGAGCTGGTGCTAGCAGCTGCACGCCGGCTGCACGCCTTCTGCCCGTTTGCCTTCACTTCTTGAAGGGTCCCTGGGTGGGCATAACAGCACGGCTCGGTAGAAAGGGGACGTGTCCACGTTGCCTTTTAAATGCCTTTTACCAGCATTTCCTGGCAAGCCCGGGCACAGGTTTGAATGGCCTCAGGAGTTGTCCGGAGGCGACAAACCCAGCCATGTGCAGAGCCTGTGCAAGGCCACACGTGGGAACCGTGCACCTCTCCTAGAGACTTCCACCCTCTTCTTTAATACCTCCCCCATATCCTCAGGTTGGACTCCCAGGACTGAATGAGACAGGTTTCTGGCCTGGACACCCACCCCATATGTTGCAGCAAGAGCTTCTTCAGTTTTAATGCTGGGAAGGCCCATGGTGAGAATCCATCATTTCAAATGCTTTTTTAAGTGGAAGGTCGCAATTTTGTGGAACATTTTGGCATTAATGTCCTTCTCCAACTGGCTAGCTTTCTTTTTTCCCCCTTGTGGGGAAATACTTTCTGAAGTGAGGTGGATTTTGGGAAGCCTGTCCCAGGAAGCATGAGACAAGGAGCTCAGACCTCTCAATGGTAATTCTGCCACTTCTGCTGCTTCGCTTTGCACGCTTGGAAAGGTGACATAGACCCTTTTCCTCAGTTTCCAGCTCAGCAAGGCAGAGCAAAGACTGCTGAAGCCCATCAGGGGCTGCTGTGAAGCACAATTAAGGGCTTGGAAATCATCTGATGAAAGCCATATGCTGATATTGGGCTCATCTAACACAGGTTTGATTTCAAGATTATTTGGAAATGACCCAACAGAGAGAGAGAGGGCCTGTGATGGCTCTTGAGAAATGCCTGCACAGGATCAACCATCAGCCTGTTTCTCCGGGAGAGAGATCCAGGTGTATCCGAGGGGATTTATTTTAGAAATCGCACTGTAATCTCTCAATAACATCATTCCGATGTGATTTCCAGCACCTCCTCGCTACAGCTCCGTTTCATTGAGATGCAGAGATACTGTGAAAATGGTGGGGCTTTCACTCTATTTTGAAATCTCTTGGTGATGTAAATGCACTTTTCACATATTTTTGTTGAAGGTTTGGGCCAGGCCTGTGGGTTGAGCTTGGAAAATCCAGGTTTTGCTCTGAATTTTGCAGCTCAGTCCTGTTGTTGAAACTCCCTGGAAGAAGAGCACAAAACATTCACGGGGGCTTTCTCTTGTGAGGGATACGGAGCCATGAAACACCACCTTTTTTGTTAGCCAGCAAGGGGAGCTGTGCGCTACCTGCGTGTATTTATGTTTGCTGCTCTATAGGCTGGATGTATACATAAAATATTTCTGCCCCTGTTGCACATACATCTGCCTTGGTGAGACTGGAGCCGAGCAAACACAAACAAGGATTTTTTTTTGCAGCCTCCAAAAACAGAGTGCCCTTTTCAGATTAAAAATTCAGACTATCGTTAGTACTGAATGGTGTCTTCTTGACTCTCCTGTGCTCCCTTATAGCACAGGGAAACCTATATAAAGAAAATTGGCTGCCTCTTGAAAAGCATAAATGAGAGGAACTGGCTGGGGGGAGAAGTTTCTGAGTCCCGTTAGGGCTCGAGAAGGAGTTCAAACGCTTCGTTCTTCAGCTGCTGGAGATAAAAGTCCTGGTACATTCAATTCCCACTTTCTGCTGCTGCCAATAAGCAGGGGGGCTTCTTCCTCAGCCTCTTACCACCGCAGAAATAACAGAGATAAAGCAAGCAAAATAAATAAATGCTTTGTGGCTAGAATAGATAATAATTTCACCAGCTGAATATTAAAATATCAAAGCTCAAGGAAAGGATATATAATTATGGGCCTTTGAAGTTCAATAAAGGTCTGTTTCATCAGCATGGTAGCTAGTATTCAAATGCAAAGACAGAATGATAATACCACGCTGGCATTTCTGACCCGCAGAGGATATGTTAGGAGACGGAAGTCCTCTAAGACAGAAGCCATTTAGACTGTGGCTGATTAATTATCCTACCCCAAAATGATCTGTCCCTGACAGGAGAATGTTGCTCGGTATCATTTCTCTCCATTTTACTCTTGCTATATTTCTGATTTTTTTTTTGAGAAGGATTGTTCGGCCCAGCAAGAGCCGGTGACATGCAACACTGAAATGAAGGGACTCTATGTGTGTAGTTATGCTGGAAATATCCCCAGATAAAACATAAGATCAAAATTCTCCAATCCAATATATTGTGACTGAACTTTATTTGTTCGATCCCAATTTCTGAACCAGGGCCAGAGTTAAAAAGAGCTTAGCAAAATTTCCAGGTGGTGCAAATTTTTTACTTTGACTCCACCCTATGGCAAAGAAAAGTCAGCCTTGAGACATCATACACAGGACAAAGTCCTGGAAAAACTTAGGTCCAGATGAATCCCCTTATTTTCCCTAGGCCCTCTCTGAGAACTAGAGGCACTGCCTGATGCCTGCCAGGCTTGTGGGAGCTGCGGTGGTGATGGCTTCAGTTTTGACACTACATTCTGGCGGAAAAGGACCTGGGGGTGTTGGTCGACAACCGGCTGAATATGAGCCAGCAGTGTGCCCAGGTGGCCAAGGTGGCCAACGGCATCCTGGCCTGTATCAGCACTAGTGTGGCCAGCAGGAGTAGGGAGGTGATTGTCCCCCTGTACTCGGCCCTGGTGAGGCCGCACCTCGAGTGCTGTGTTCAGTTTTGGGCCCCTCACTACAAGACAGACACTGAGGGGCTGGAGCGTGTCCAGAGACGGGCAACGGAGCTGGGGAAGGGGCTGGAGCACAAGTGCTGTGAGGAGCGGCTGAGGGACCTGAGGGTGTTTGGCCTGGAGAAAAGGAGGCTGAGGGGAGACCTTCTCTCTCTCTGCAACTCCCTGAAAGGAGGTTGGAGCCAGGGGGGGTCGGTCTCTTCTCCCAAGTAACAAGCAATAGGACAAGAGGAAATGGCCTCAAGTTGCGCCGGGGAGGTTTAGATTGGATATTCGGAAACATTTCTTCCCCGAAAGGGTTGTCAGGCCCTGGAACAGGCTGCCCAGGGACGTGGTGGAGTCACCATCCCTGGAGGTATTTAAAAGACGTGTAAATGTGGTGCTTTGGGACATGGTTTAGTGGTGGACTTGGCAGTGCTGGGTTAATGGTTGGACTCAAGGATCTTAAAGGTCTCTTCCAACCAGAATGATTCTGTGATCCTGTGATTTCCCAGGCTGCAGGACAGCACCTGGGGCACGGTTAGAGATGAGCTCTGGCTCATACAAGGGCTGGGGGGGAAGACGTTGGGTTCCCAAAGGCACCATGCCAGCAGGGTAGGGGAAGGAGAGCTTCTGAAGGAAAGTTGTAAGATATACAGCAAGGTAGGCTTTTTATTTTTTTATTTTATTTTATTTTTGTTTTTGTTTTTGTTTTTGGTAACACTGTTAAAGAAATACGTTCACTGTGATCACAATGAAATAAAAAATGTCCTTTGCTGAGGATATGCTAGGCTGAAAGAAAAGCTGTTAAAGCCAACTGAAGCTTTATGGGCACCAGCAGTGTTTATACCATGCGGTTCTTGTACTTAGAAAGAGTTTGCTACATCAAAGTTATTTTATTTTTTAGTAGATTGTCATCACATTTGGATACATTTTCCGCTTCAAATTAACATCCAGTCCAGTTTTGTGGTTGGGGAAAGACAAGCAAGATCCCTCAGCTCCATATCAGTGGAAGAGGAGCTTTTATTTGAGGGTAGGGATGTTGAATGACCCCACAGCTTCCTGTTAGTGTTTTAATAGCAGGACTTTCCCACCTGGTCCTGGCTAGAGAGTCAAACTTGTATGCTTGGGTGGAGACCTAGTAAAAGTGTGAGAAGAGTGCACCATATCCGATTTCCTAGGTAAAGTGTGCTATACAGCTTTTTGGTTCAAAGCGGGGAAAAAATGGTCTTTTTCAGCACACTTTGCGTGCATGGGAGGTCTTGAACATGATGTTTCAAACTACACTGAGCAATATAAAAGCAATGAAAGTTTCAGAATGGGGCCATTTATTTTGCTTTCCACCGTGCACGTGCAGTGGCTGTGCGGTAGATGGAAGAGTTATATGCTGATTGGAAGAGGCCAATTAAACAGTCATCTTGCTTGACTCCTGTTTGCTTGACTACTTCGAGCAAGAGAGCTTTACAGCACATCCTGTGCCTGCTGGTTTCTCTGAGCCCAGCTTGAACACGAGGGCAGGAGGGTGAAGGTGTCCACCCGGGCCGCGGCGGCAGCGTGGCCGTGCTGAGGTGCAGCAGCACAGCCGAGCTGCTCGGCATCGGTGGGGCTTGGAGGAGCTGGACATTGAGGGCAGCCTTTTTGCCAAGTGTTTTGCAATGGTGAAACATAATCCTTCAGATTAGTTCCACTTTTCATTTGGCCTGGTTTCATATCAACACTCTGCGGGGGGGTAAAGTATTGTCTCAGCACAAAGAGGGAGCTTTGGGAAAAGGCACAAATGGGTTTCTCCCAGCTACGGTGTGCGTGGGGACATGTCTGATGCTGATCCAGGTGTGTTGGTATGGCACAATGTGGACATCCTTTCTGTCTTGCTCAAACAGTGAGCAGTTTGCAGATTTGAAAACTGGTATCTCGTGTTAGGCTGTTCAGTGCAACAGGCCCTTGGTGTGACTTGAGCCTCTGCGTGCTACACTAAAGGAGCAGTGACAATTTTTGCCCTTACTCCAGTGAACGTTTCCATCAATGGCTTCCAAATTGGCATGCCCTGATGATCAAACCCATCAGCTGTTTGAGGCTGGGAGGCTCTGCTGCTTCTAATGCAACAGGGCTCTGCTCCTCCCTGGCATTTCCCAGAGCACTTCAGTAAAATAAGCATCTGACTTCTGAAGAGTTCGCTGCATCTAAAAGGACTCTTGCAAAGCCCTTGCTGTCACACAAATTCAGTGACGGTTTGAAGATTATGAGTGTCTTGTTTAGCTCCCTCGAAGTGGACCACTTCAGTCATTAAGAAATGCAGCGAAAGGGAGGGGTAAAGGGGACTGTGCTATAGGCAGTTTGTTATACCTAGGAGTGAACTTCCCAGTGTTCAGAATTAGACTTTAACCAAAAAGGTTAAACTTGAGCTTGGATTTCTTTTGCAGGTTGGATTTTGTGGCTGCGGCAGGTTTGGGAATATATGAGTGAATATAATAGTCCTTGCTGGGATGCTCCTGTGCTGCATGGCTGGGGGCTTGCCCATTGCTGGGCTTGATTTCTCTTGAGACATGTTGCTCTGGTTCCCTCCCTGCTTTCCCATGCTGCTGAACTTGAGGAGTCCGCTGGAGTGCCCTTTGGTGTTGGCCAGGTGGGCATGACAAATGGGGTCATCCCAGTTTTGGGGCTGGCATGGGCTGACCCTGGCTGCCTCCTCTCTGTGCATCCCTCCGCACAAGCCATGTCTGTCCATCAAGGACGTGACGTGTAGGGGGATGCAGGTCCCTCTGGGAGAGCCCCTTGATCCCCACACCCTCAGCTTGTCAGCTCTGACCGTCCTCGGGGGTTTTCACAGAGGACAAAGAAGTCATTCAGGAAGTACCACAAATCGAAACCAGAATTATTATAATGAAATCTAAATGAAACCATAATATAAGAGAAATAGCAAACAAGGATTTCCTCTCTTCTACGGTAGAACTGGAAATTTAAATTAAAAAAGTTGAAATCGGTGAGTGATACATGGTTCAATGGAGAATCAGAGTGTCCTGGTTCTGCTAGAAAGGCATTCGGCTGCAGATTCAGCCCATAGGCTTTTCTCTGGGTGTAGACCCTTTTTGTGTGTGCCAGTCAGCTGCTTCTACTAAACCACTTTAAATTAAGTCTTGGTCAATGTCAGAGTTGAGATCTGTTTTACAGGGACGTATTTGTGGAAGAGCATCCAAATACCTGCCTCTGAACTTGCCAGTTATAACTATACTCTCAGCAGACGTTGACAGCCATAAACCTCATGCTGAGGGCTTTGAATATCACT
Organism: Phoenicopterus ruber ruber; assembly: GCA_009819775.1. Taxonomy (NCBI): domain Eukaryota; kingdom Metazoa; phylum Chordata; class Aves; order Phoenicopteriformes; family Phoenicopteridae; genus Phoenicopterus; species Phoenicopterus ruber. The sequence continues at coordinate 5,969,060 of CM020222.1, read as the reverse complement.
TAAGAGCTTAAGCCATGTTCTTGGAATGAGTTTATGAGAAAAAACCCGGAGGGACTCAGCAGTGGGCATGGGGAACTGGATCTCTCCTTCCTTTCTTCTGGCTGAGGGGAATGAATCCCCACGGATAGAAATGGCAAAGCCTTGTCCAAACAGCACGGCAGTTACCGTGCGGGAAAACTCCAGAAAATACTGGAAAGCCAAATGTTGTCTCAAGCTGAGATCGACATGATGGAGTGAGAGGTGGGATGGGTTGGTCAGAGCAATGGGGGAAGCACTTTCCGTATGTTAAAACAGGTCATTAAAACCAAACTAATTGCTTGGCCCTCAAATTATCTAATAGCTGGTTGTCCTTTCTTCAGCTGGCTCAGTTCCCTTTCTGACACCACAGACAAGAGCAAGCATGCAACTCTGATTTAGAAATGTCAACGTGGTTTAGGTTAGGGAGTGTTTATAATAATTATGAATTGCCTTTACGGTTTGTTTGCTTTCCATAGCAATTGCGAGAAGACAGCAGCTGACAGCTGTGGAAATTTCTAGTGGTGTTCCCCTACTATAGAACAACATGGATCTAATTAGTGTGTACCAGCAGCACTGTATTATTAAATTAATAATAATTAGAAAGCTATTTGCACCTGTGCTAATGTAACACTATTTATCCCAAAGCATGTTAAATCATTAAGCATTTCAAGTCTCTGATGACACTGGCTTTACAAACGGGAAAACTGCGGCAAGGGTCGGAGGCTTTCCCAAACACACAAGTCTACCAGTCAAAGGGAAATTCTTCCCTGTGCAAATGATGGGGGTTGCCTATTGCATGCAGCATAGCCATATATGTATAATGTATGTATTTACAAAAAATACCCAAGATCACTATATTAAATAACTTTTTTTAAAAAAAAAAGGTTCACGGGGAGGGAAGCAGAGTTATTGGAAATAAAGCAGAGACTGTTTGGGCTATTAACAGATTCTGCTAGTGCTGTGCAAAGCAAACACTGAGATTTTTAACAGATCAGCTGGGAGGTTTGCTGTCAAAAAATCCTTTACAGACCTACTAGGATTCCTTGTACCCCTTAAGCAATAGCGAAATAGAGATGTTTATTGAATTGATATGCTGTGTTAGGCTTGGCTGTTGTAGAGTGATTATGGTTGATATTTTTTGAGGAAGTAGATAGACCGTAAGGGAACTGCTGGAGTCTAAACTATACCGCATCCACACAAAATATTTGCTGTGGTTGAATTTATGCCGCTTGAAACTTGACTCTTTCACTTAATTTCTATTTATTTTTGGCATTGTTGATGGCAGGAGACAGCAGCATCCCTCCTTGAAGATTGTGTACCATTCTTGGAAACACAAAGGAAACAAACTTTTACCAGGGTGACACCATTTATTATTTTTACTCCTAGTTATTTATTTTTATTTTAGTGGGATAGAGAAGGCCAATCAGGGTCAAACCGACTGTGTGAGGCATCTTCTAGGAAAAGATGGCCCCTACCTCAGAAACAACTGCAGTTCAATGAGCGCCTGGGTTCAGCAAAGTGCTTAAGCACAGATTTAATTGTAACCACATGCATGAATCCCTTTGATGCTGCATCGTATCGGAAGCTGTGATACAAGACAACAATTAGGCGTATTGAGCAGTCATATGGAACATGGATAGAGAGGGGAGCAAAGAGCGGAGAGGACACGCATTTACACAGGCCAAATAGATAAAAGATGACGCCCTTTTTCCTTGTTGCTGTACACAGATCTCTGCTTTGTCTGTGAGGAGGCAGGAGGTCACTAGATCAAAAGTAGCCCATGTAATCTCATTAGACCTCTTGCTCAACCCATAAGCATCTTAAGTACTGTCCCATGGTAGTCAAGGGAAGCAGGCACGCAGAGATGGATGGCAGGTCTGCAGACCAAAAGCACCCTGGCCGCGTGTAAGCATTGGTGTAGCTGGTGGTGTCATTCTTAACCCCCAAAGTGGAGGTGATGGTTGAACGTTTCGCACTGAAGTTACATCTAATTCTCCAGCAGAGATGCAATTGCTCCACAGGTCAGCATCTCCAGCTAGCTTTGATCTGGCAAGTTTGTGACAGCATCAGCAAATTGCTGGTACTCTCTTGTCCACCAGCTTCGACTGTATTCTGTTAAAAGGGACAACTTGCCTACATGAACCTCTTCATCCACTTTCGGAGGTGGTGAACGGCAGAGTAGCCATCTGGCATCTCCGTGCCTCAAGCTGAACTAGAACAGATTGCTAACATCTTCCACTTGTGGATCTGAATTTTGCAACTGTCTGCATTCGCTTGTGATGTAACGTTTTGCTGGGGGAAAGTTATTCCGATCTTGTGTGTTTTGTAACAGATATTGCTGTGCCCGTAAATCACTGCTGAGTGACTGCCTGCTCAGACGTTGGATGGAATTGCTATTACTGCACACAGCGCATGCAGTAGTACCTGATCAGTGCTTAAGGTTGGCCAAAGCCTCTGAGAACATCTGCCCATCATTAACTGAAGGCTTTTGAATCCCTTTTTCCTTTCCTGCCTTTCTCGTTGTACGAAGACCGGAGGAAATGGTGATTTTTGCAGAAGCTATTTGTCCTTTGTGAACCCGCTTTGAATGAGCTGATGTGCTTTACTACATGCGCAATGAAACGTCAACATGGTGCCATCAAAGGGACAAATTCTGCCCTCAAATGAGTGAGTGGGCAAGAAACTATGAGCTCTGCACATGTGTCTGATAGCCTTATGTGTCTCATCTGCACGGCATTGAACTTGGAGGCGTAAATCTATAGGTTCAGTACTGAGAATCTGTCCTGCAGTATTTATGGCTGTTGTTTAACTTTAATCTCAGCCATTCATTTGCTTCCTGGTTCTCATATAATTAGAACGTATTAAACAGGAGCCAACCACAAGAAATATAAAAGGTTAACGCAGTTAGGAAATGTCAGTGGAATGAATACAGCTCACTAATTCACGGGTTCTTTCCATAAATATTTCCACCAGCCAAAATATTGACTTTAACCTTTTCCATCTCCTGCATGTAAAGCTTTGTATTCCCTTGTCGCAGCAACAAATACCTCAGAGCGTGCGGACGGTGCTCAGCGCAGGGCAAGCCGTTACAGTGCGCGGTTATGGTATTAATTAAGTGGCAGAGTCAGATTTCCCGATGGTAAGGCACACCCAGAGATGGAAAACATGGACATAGTGAAAAAGAGCAACGTGTTATTGTGGGGATCGCAGAAATCATTTAGGACAACAGTTTGGAGCTGGTCCAGCAAACATCGAACCCCAAAAAGTTTTGCTGCGAGTAGCACAAATGTTTGGACTTTTGGATTGAGAGATGTCCTGGGTCACTGTCCTCAGCTGCTGGAGAAGTCCACGTCTTGGATCTTTTTTCATAAATTGGTCAAGACCCATCTGAAAAAGCTGTTTATATTCTCTCAACCCCAATTCCCATAGTGGAAGGTGGTTCCATCACCTCCTGACTTTAATGATTTGAAATCTTTTTGGGTTTTGGTGCCTGCTGCCAGCTCAGGGTTCCTGAGCACCCTGGCCGGGCTGGTCCCCACGTGTCAAGGGGGGGTGACAGGAGTGATTGACGACTGACCTCCCATGGCCCGAGTTTCCCTCAAGAAATTAGCAGCTCCTACCTGTGGCTGTTTCATGCTGAAATTTCTCTTCTGTGAGACTTGCTCAGGATGCCAAATGAAGGGGGACCCACTACTGTTTTCCTTGAATCCCTACCAAACTCCTGCCTGTTTGAGAATGAGAGATAAATCTTTCAGTGGGTCTGTAGCACTAAACCCTAGCAGCTGTACTCGGGGTTAACTGTCCCCTGGGCTTTTTATGTGTGCTTGGGGCATGCCTGCCTGCGCAAAACATGTTATTCCCTTAATCTGCTTCCCTATGTGCTACCTGTGGTTTCAGCTGATAAGTGTTCTGGATGTTTTCCTCTGGACCATCTCATAAAACCAGCATGTGCTATTATAAAGCAGTGGGCTACATCTCAGAAATGAAATCGGTCCTTTATACCACTGAGGGCTGGAATGAAATATTCTCCATACAGTATTTTTTGATAGATTTTTGTATCTCACAGCCTGGTGGGATGCCCGCACATCCTGAGAGCAGGTACTAGATGTGTTTGTGTCAGAAGATACAAACAATAAATTCACATTACGCTACATGGGCTGTAACGAAACTCAAAAGTGCTTTCCAGGATTGCCTCTGCTAAGGAGGTGTGAGGAGTGCCTGGAAGGATGCTGGGCGTCCCTGCCAGCTTGCTTGTACCAGGAGCAGTATGTCATGCTGGGGTAGGCATCCGTGCTAGATAACTAGCTTTGAGATGCGAGATAGATGTCTGTAGGTCTTTAACTCAAATGCAATACCAGGCTATCGTGGCTTCATGTCCCCTGTTAACTCGCTTGGGGCTGGCTGGAGGAGCTGTGCAGTGTGCTATTGGGCTACGTAGGTTTTGGAGGTCCTACCCACCCCTTCTACTCTTTCACCAGTGTTTGGTGGGGTTATTCCATTCAGAGAATTTTATCCTGTCGTTTGGCTTTATAAAGTAAATGAGATTAAGTGTTGCTTAAAGCTAAGCCTTTGCTTAAGCACTGCCCTGAATTAGATGAGAACCCACAGACCGCAAAGAACCGGGGAGGACTCACTCCGTGGTGCTCTCGTTGCTAGTCTTTTGTCCTGGCTTATTTCAGTTACCTGGGTGAGTAAGTGTCCCCTTCCGTTGCAAGGCCTAGTTGCCCAGGCACGGGCATTATTCGTATGAGGTTATTTTCCTGAGCAGGTACACTAATTTGAACAGGGTGTATAACTGGAGAATACAAAGCGAAGCAAGCCAAAATGAAACACATCACCTGGTAGAGCGGTGGGAATCACCAGGCTGTGAGCGGAGCAGGTGGCACGAGGGCTTGGAAAGGAGTTTCCATCAAAACCGTGCATCCCCACTATGACAAAGGATTAAGGCTGGACCTGAAAGTGAAATCTGAGCTGTGCACCAACACTCTGCTGAAAGGCAGCACTGCTGTAATAATGCTAATTTTAGGCACTGCTGGGAAAAAGAAAGAAAGAAAGAAAATGCTGCCTTTTGACCCAGCTGCAATGGCTCTAAACAGAAATAACGTGTGCAGCTGCGGCGTCATGCTGCAGTGCAGTCCGCACCTTGCTTTTAAGCTCACGGCAGTTTATGTTGCTGATGCACCGAATTCAACATTTAGTAAATACAAAGAGTGCCTAGTTTCCTGTAGCACTGACTGTATAAATCTGGGCTCAATATACATATGGGTGTATATAGGATACATTCTTTATGACTTACTGTATCTTTAACACCAATTCACAGCACTTGTGTAATAATGGGCTCATGACAGAAATCAAGATTTGCCTTTGAATGGATATATCTTTTATAAAAGGAACCACAGTGAAGCAGCCCAATGAGACATGCACTTGGTTTTTTATAAGGTTTTATACTGCTTTCATCCTCCTGGGATGTGTGTGCTTCCCATTAGTGCATTCCCCACCACCCCTGCCATCTGTCACAAGTGATTTGCTCTTTCTCGTCTTATCTCCCCCAGAGGAGAACTGTTTCTGAACAGAATTCAGTTCTTTTTTTTTTTTTTTTGGTAGAGTTTCTAAATTTCCGTCCAAGTACAGCCTGCTCGCTGCTTATGCTGGGGAAAGCGGGGCTACAGATGCATCCCTTGCCCTGGCTCTGGGGGCAGGGGGCATCTGTGCCCTGATGAGATGCAGGGTGGCATTGGCACCTGGGGCTTTTTGCACATAAAAAAACATTCCCAGATCTTGCTAGGACCTTTTAAAGCTTCTAATCCTGCTGTTCTTTACCAGTTTCATGGGTCAGAGGCAATCGAGGCATCCTAGTGGAAATGCATCGTTCCCCTGCCCCATACCTTGGGGCACGGCTGGAAAGGATTGGTGCTGAGGGAGCTCTGGGTTCCCAGCCTCAAACCCTTTGAGAAACAGCAGCAGTGAGGCTCAGACTGAGGTGGTTCTGTGTTGGTGTAATCCTCTTCCCCAGTATTGCTTGGCAGAACTGTGGCTAAAACCCTCACCTGTCATCTTCTAGGTGCCAGTGGAAAAACTCCAGTCAACTCTTCCGAATTATCCATATGGAATATTTTATTTCTGTGATGGCTTTTCCATTAAAAATAGCCCATTCAGGCCTGGGGATGAGGGTAGGTGCATGGAAAGTCACCTGGGAGTTAAAACTGCATCAGCCTGGAGTTTCACCACCACATCTATTCACCATCTCATTCACTAAGAATATATATTTTTTCCCCTAAAAATCTTCCTGTGAAGTCGGTCCCACTAAAAGCCCCAAGGGCTGAGTCACTGTGCAGAGTCTTGTAGCACATAATCACCTGGGGGATATTTTCCTTGGTGGAATAGCTAGAAAATCAAAAACGTCAGGCCACTGGAAAGAAGGAGAAATTCCTACCTGTATCCAAACCCACGGGGGGGTGAGTTGTGGATGATGGCCAGATACAGCAGATGAGCCAGGAAGGCCAGGTGCTTTGTTTCTTTGAACACCACCAGTGTGGTGCAATGCACCACTCAAGACTTTGTCATCATCTGCTCCTTCGAAGAAGTTTTCTTCTGAGACAGCTCAGGCTTTGGCTCTGAGCTAAATCATGTCAGAAAGGTGTTTCTCATTGTGCTAATTATCATCAAGAAGCAGGGATTAGCTTCCTTTCTTGTATTGCATGGGGATAATTTGGCATTGGCATGACTTCTGAGTCGTTCTGATTGAAGTGTTTTTAAAGCTGAGGTCATGGCAGGGCTCCTTGCAAATATCCCCTTCAGCAGCACTCGCTGTGCTGTATTTCCAAGGCATCTTGGAGCATTTTGACTTTTCTCAGGCAAAAAAAAAAAAAAAAAAAAGAGAGAAGGCCCCAGCTGAGCTTGGAAACCCTCGTGCTTCTTGGTTGAGAGCAGGTTATTTACTGTTGTTCTTGGCACGGGAGCAGTTCCAAGGCTGTGAGGTTGGGTTTGGCTGCATTCAGCGGCCTCGGCACCACGGAGGCTCCTGCTATGCTGGGGGGGGACAGAGCCCCCAACCCTACATCGGCAGAGGGCACCGACCTGTGTTGGTGAGGTGATTTAATCATCTGCGCTAACTGGGGAACCAACCAGATAGATGCCCCCGGTACTCAAGGAATAAAATCTTCCTCCATGTGCTCAGAAAGACTCGCATGTCTGCTACCTCCGGAGGCAATTAGTCAAAGAGCGGTAAGAGTGGGCTGCACAGCATCTACGTGTTGCTGTAATGGTTAACTGAGGGGCTAAAGTCAAGACTAAAGATGCTAAACTGCATGTTGAGGGATGTCAGCCCTGTTTCTAGCTGGGCTGCCAGCATGGGGACGGTTGCTTTGATCTGTGAAGTGGGGAAAAACTCCTTATATAGAGATTTCAGACTCTATGTGGGTGGGAAATCTGGGAAATCTCCGGGTGGAAGAATGCTAGTCTTGGTATGTTTCATAATAATATGAAATAACTTAAATATGAAGACTTCTACTTTTGCTACAACTGGCATAATATTTCCTTAAATCACGATCCTCGGGATCTGGTTATTGTACAGGCCTTTTCATCTTCAAATGGCTTTGCAAATTTTATCTGACTGAATTGCTTTAGAAACACAATAAAATTGAGGGCAAAATATTACCTTTCTTTGTTTCCTCCTAGGTAATATGTTACTCTTTCATCCTCATTTTAGATGAATGACTCTAGTTCTCCATAAAATTTCTTTTAGCATCCTGGTAAGAATCCCCTCTGGAATAGTTTATCATGTGCTGTAACATGAATATGAGGATAAGTTTGTCTTCCTTTCAAATTTTGACCTCAAAGTTTTTGACTGTCTTGGAGACTTCCCTTGGCAGTCATCATAAAAGACCCCGTTAGTGCCTCTGTCAAGCTATAGGCGAGGGTTTCATTACAACAGGCTTGGTGTAGGAGCCGACGTTAATCTTTCAGCTTCCCTTTAGAACGGGATCTGAATGTGTGCTAATGTCAGGAAGTTAAACCTGTGTAACAGATTATGGATCCTGGTCTATTCTCTATCATCCGATCATCTCTTTCCAAGGAACGCAGAGGCTTTACTTGCCTCCAAGATTAGGCAGCTTTTAAAAATACTGCTGGCACTCAGTTCACTTGCTCAGTTATCAGGGCGAATAGGCAGCAAAAGGGACTGTAGCTCCCTTCTCTCCTTTGCATTGCCTGGAGGAATACAGGAGCTGTGAGGTATATAACATAGTACCTGTAGTCCATCGGGAGTGTGTCTGGTGCCGGTTCAGGTAGAAGTCACGGGGCTTGATACAGAAATTATCAGCTGAAACTGGTTTGTGTTTCACAGGAAGCTGGATGGGACTATAATAACGGTCTCTTCTGGTTCTAAAGGTCTATCAAAGTTATAAATGTGCGATCTAGGCCAACCATCTCTAGCATTCGTGGGCAGCTATTCTGGGTGCTGGAAATCGTGGCTGCACAGAAGTCTGATGGATGGAAAGAAATGCATTGGAGATACTATGCATGAAGCACCATGCATAAATCCTAGCTTATGCTTTTTTTTTTTTTTCTTCCATGGCAAATGAACTTGCAAAATATTTATTTGGCCAAGGTTTCCATGGTAACAAGAAGGCTGTGTTGTACTGGGAGACATTTCCCTCTCTGGGAGTCCTTGAAAACCGGTGTGCTCTGTGATACGTAGGTGCTCCGGTGCTGCATGTCACGAGCAGAGGAAGGGTATTGTGGACCAGCACCTGAGGTTGGAGTGCAAAGCAACATAATTTAGCAATCATGTTTGCAGGGATTGAGTTGCTCAGGGTTTTGTACCTGTTGCATCTGGTGTCGGTGTAAACAAAATTGCCAACACCGCTGTTGGATCAATTGGAAGACAGTAATAAAAGTCCTGAGCAATTGCAAACGGGGCTCTCAGCTTCTTTCAGATGATGCGGGATACAGCCCCGTGTTGACACTGGACGGATGTGAATCCTCTGGCACGGGGAAAGGCAGCGCAGGCTTAAACGGCAGAGCTGCATGCAGTGCCCAGGAAAAAGTCTGGGCGTGCGAAGGTGTGTTCCGTGTGAGGTGTGCACGTGTGTGGGTGTGCAAATGTGGGCCCATGGGAGGGTTCCTGCACCGCTGGAAAGCCCACATGTCCCTGGGAAGAGTGTGCACATGTGAACTGTGTGGGTGTTACTTGTCTAGCATGACAGTTGAGTGAGCAAACTTGTAACCTAACCTCCTCACCGGCTGGGGCCAAGCTATGAGAAAATGGCTAAAGCCATGGAGAAAGAGGATACGCAGTCCGCCTTAGAGGTAAAATTTTTCCATCTGACTTCAACTGAAGTTTGAACCATGTCCTAAGTTAATAATATTTACACCCATCTAAGGGAGGAGGCCTTTGGTTCTGTAATGAGTCTGCAGTTTGTTCTGCGATACCTTTTTACTTTCTGCCATCTGAGTTTCTCATGCTCTGGACAACCTTGGATGGGTATTTATAGAGCAAGAATGTGTGAATCCTTCACCCTTCAAACATGTGCTCAGCCTTAGGAGCTGTAATGATTCATATCCTCGTCTAATCACCATTGATTATATGCGGAAAACTTGGATAAATCTTCTGAGAGGCTTAAAACACGACATATATCTAGATTCCAAAATAGCCATATGGGTTGTGACTCATTTATTCAGATGCTGTTCATAAAAATCAATTATATGGTCACTTTGGCTACCAGAAGGGATCTTTTCCGTTGGCCATTTGTTTCCTAATACTATATTTTATAACTCTTAGAAAATCATAAAATGCTGACAAATTAGATAATATTTCTGGCAAGAAACGTCTTCCATAGAGACAGATCTGTGGTAGTTTATTTAAAAGCAGGCTGGGATCATAGAACATGCTGAAATTTTTAGCATTGATGTGCTAAAAACACCTGGCAGAGGAAAGGGGAAATGCGAAGCATCTGGAGAAAAGAAGTGAGGCTGCGGAGTGAGGGAGGCAGTTGTTTGTCCCGCGGTTGGAACATGGTTGCTTGCTCGACTCTCTCATTCCTTGCCCAAATCGTATAGGCTGAATTTTTCCAATCTGATGGCTACGATTAGAAAGCTCAAGTCATTGCACTGTGATTACTACCACCTTGTGCTGTCCGTGCATGATTTGAATGCCGGCTGCTAGGGAAGGGTTGAGTGGTCTTGCTCCCAGTGTGAAGGTGTAGGTGGCTGTGGCAGAAGCAGCTCTGTTGAGTCCTGTAGATTAAAGTGTCAGACAAAGTGATTAAGAGATGCTGAGAATCTGGTTTGTGATGCAAAATGCAACTGAGGTGTACAAAGTCTTTATACAATGATGTAGTGCTTTTTATATCCATCTGGTACTGCAGTGTGGTCATCCCTGGGAAATGGGGGGGTCTTGATGAAAAGCTGAGAGTTGCAGTTCATTCGCTGGGCTGGACCGTTAGAGCGACTGGCACTGTCTGCTTCCTACCGATAAAATAGGCACACTTTTTTTATTGGTCTCTCCGTCCTCTCTGTAAGTAGATCCTGCTTTTGTGTCGAAGCATCACAGGTCAGCGTTAGCAGCGTTCGCCTGCTGAGGGTGGCATGGTGGTACGGCGCTTCTCCAAACCTCCAATTCAGGATGGTTTTTGATGGTGTCCACAGTGTTGTGACCCTGGGCTATAAGCATGAATCAAAAATACTAATTTAAAAGGAGAAAATCTGGAATGTATCCTTGTCAGAAAGCATTGCAGCTACTTCAGATAACAAACTTTGTCTCCTGAATATGAAAAGATCTCAGAGATGCTCACTGTGTGTTTGCTCTGAATAAAATACCACTTAGCAATCAGCTGCCTGTGCCTGCAAATGTCAACCCGATAGATCCACCAACCTCTCCCGAAAGCCTTTTCATGTCCTGTGGCTGGTGAATGGCTTGATTAGGAGTCCCTTGTGAGATTCAGGTCTGATCTTCAGATAAATCTCTTTGCATGCCCTGCCCTCGTATTTCCACTGCCTGTTCCATGTGTAGGACATCCATCGACAGAAACCCACTCCAGAGCAAATGTTACCCTAACATAAACACAGCGCTAGATTTCCTAATTTTATTTTTCTCAAGCAGTATATATAATTTGTTTTTTGACCTTGCTCAGCTCTTTGAAATATTGCTAGGCTGCTCACCGATCTTATCTTACACAAATATTTACACGCATCTGTACTTTGCAAAGCATGATTTAAATTGCCTTTGCTGGACGAGTGAGCCGGTGCCTCTGTGATCCAGCCCTCTGGTCCCGGGGTTGCGAGGAGGCCAGCCCGTGATACATGCCCTGTGGAGAATTCTTGCTGACTCAGCCACAAGGCTGCCAACATCTCCCAGAAATAACCCACACTGCCATAAAACCTTCTGGCCATCCTCTCCCACCTTTTGTGAGTAGCTTGATCTACTATCTGCTGAATGAGCGCAGTGTTGCTCTTGCCTAGAGGAAGCTGTAGATGATATGAAGCAGCGGCTTTGTTAACCAGCTACATGGCTCCAGTATCGTGTGGGTTGCAAGGACCTACGGGATAGATGGGTACGACTGGGCGAGACGGGCTGGTGGGGCTGCCTGTGACGATGCTGAAGGTGTGGGGTGGACTGGGAGCTTCCAACCAGCTTTGCCCCAAAGCCCTGTGCCGCACAGCTCTGAGTATGGAAACAGCGTGTCGCTAAGGGATGCTGTTTTTTTTAAAAGATAATAATAATTAAAAAAAAAATATCTTGGCATCCCTGCCCTGACTTAGACTTTCTGAAACAGCAGAAAGAAGGAGATTCTGTTTTTACAACATCTCTTCTGACAAATATTTGAAGGAAGTATTTTAAAGCATTCCACTGTGGTATTTGGATGCTTTCACTCGAACAGAAGCCATGCGTTTCAGGCAGGAGTTGCTGGGTGAGGCTGCAGTCTCCAGAGGGTCAGGCTGAACATTTGTGACGGTTCCCCGGCCTTAAAACATACAAATTAGTGCGTTTCCCTATTTATTAATACATTTTTCTGTGCGTAAATCACTGGGCACTATTTAAAGTGAGTCATCTGAAGGGAAAGATGCATCACTGCTGTGAGCTCAGAACTAACACTTGGTCAGAAATGGTGGGGAGGTCATTGGGTTTGACTTTCTACTGTTTAACCCTTTCTTAGGTGTCCCAACTATCCAAATGTCAGCCCTGCTGCTCTGATAAAGTAATTAGCAATTATCTGGCCCGAGCCATGATTCGGCTTGTGCTACTTTTTTTAAATCCCGAAACATCGAAAGAGTTAGGGGGAAGCAGTGGGAACAAATTGGATCCAACTGGTGGTAAAAGCAGCTCAAAGTAACTCCAGTGATGGGTGATTCTGTTTTTATAGAGGCCAGCAAAGTTCACCAAAGCCCATTAAGGCTTCTGATCCAGGTCAGCGAGCTTCGGATCAGGCGCTTCGTCAGGACGCCTGCGTGGTGAATTGTGCACCTAATGCACTTTTAATGAAAATGTTATCCTCTGGAGCGAGGCCAGGTACGACTAGAGCAGGAGCAAAGACACTCCATTCCCTAGCAATCATGGGAAAAGATATTACAGCTATTTCATAAGCCTGCATGTTTTAAAAGTCTAAGAAAGCCAGCCCACATCAACAGCGGAACGAGCAGACTTATACGCGGACACGTCATTTAATCACAATTTAATAAGGCTCCTGTATCAGACTTTGGTAATGAAACTTTTGGTAGAACCAAACAAAGGGGTCACTGTGGGAGAGAAGAATGCAGCCTTTGATTCACGGTTTCTTTTTAGGGTTCACGATGTTTCGTTTTCAGTAAGCTGCTGGTGAAACGAAATGCTTTCCGCATGCCAACTGTTACCTCATAAATGGTCCTTATGAAAAGTAATTTGTGATCACAAGATGATTATCAGCCTTCTCGGCCGAGCTCCTGTGAGAAGCATGAGTTCTTCTTCCCTCAAAGAAACTCTCGGGTATTCAGGCCTTTAACAAGTGCTCCAGAGAGGTGTTTAGGGCCTGGATGACAAAAGGGTGTTATTTTAATAAGACAGTAAGCTGCTGGGAGCCAATAAGTTGGCCTGGGACAAGTATGCTCAACCTGGTGGCCTTGGTTGTGTTGAGAGGACATGAGGGCAATGGTGCATCAGGCAGGGATGAGCTGCCCGCACTGAGGACCAAAGCCTGCTGTGCCAAATGGTGCCAGAGGATATTCACCCTCATTGGTGTTAATGGTCCCCCCGGTTTGGGGAGTTGTTCTGGGAGCTGGTAACTCACTGAGAGGTGAAGAGGGCAGTGAATGCTCTGGAGAACGTCAATGGAGATGGCATGTGGAGGACAAAGGTGTCTTTGCTGTCGATCTGAGCCTCCTCGTGATGCTATTCCTCAAGCTCACCATGTTTCTGATTATAGCATGGTCCCCCCTCTTATTCTGCAGAGCTGAGGTGGGGGCCCAGGACCCATGGGGCAGGGACATCTGTCACCCCGTTACAGCTCCGATGGACAGCATTGGCTGAAGATGCATCTGACTGTCCCTGGAGGAAATAAAATGCAGCATCTGAGGCTTTTCAGGGTATGAATTTAGTTGGTTCATGCAGCCACCTGGAAAGCTTTGGCCCAAAAGGACAAGCTGGAAAATACAGAATGCTTTTTTTTTTTTACCCATGACCTATTGACTCTCCTCAGATCTGTTGCCTGAAGAAGTCTTGCTTGCCTATTTCAGAGTGTTAATAACTTGTTTTTAACCAGCCCTTGAGATATGGTGTGTACTGAATGTAGCCCTGATGCTGGGGAGGTGGAGTCCTTCTTCAGTGTTTTGACGTGGAGGGCTTCGTTGTTTTTTAATTAGCAGAACTCTCCTGGTGCGCTGTGCGTGGCAGCATGTTGTTCCCAAGGATTCCTGCAGCCCATTCCTGGGGGAGTTCAGCTTTAATTTTGTCCTTCATTTGTTTTGTTCTTGCTAGATATTACACAGGCATCGGGCTGGACGGTTGCTTTTTGTGTATTGGAAAAAATAACTAAACTCTCCAGTGATTCTCGCCACAAGCGAAAATTTATTGGAGGAAAAAAGAGTTTAGAGTTGTTTTTGCTTGTAAGGCTCTTAGAGGGTGAGCTTCACATTGTTGTCATCTCTGGTGTGGTGCTGGGAAGCCGAGAGCAGCCTCTCCTCTGCGAGGGTGTGGGTCACGGCCGTCGCGCGTGGCCAGGTGACCTGCCAAGCCACTTTCGGCAGCCGCCTGCCCCGAGGACTCGCTTGGTGCGCACGAGTCCCGTGCTGTCCTCCTCCCAGTCCCTCCTTAAAGCTCTTTGCTCGTGTGATACAGGCATAAAATTGGCGGAGCTGATGTGAGCTGAGCGAGGCTCATCCAGCGCGTGCTCCTGTTCGCCTTGAGCTCCCTGTCCAGCTGGGCTGGTCTGTGCTTCTGGCTGGGTTTGTTGCAGGCACCGTCGAGGCAGGACCTCCCTTTGCTCTATGCTCTTGCCATGCTTCTGAGTTTGAGGCTCGCAGCTGCATAATGTTTGCCTCCAGTTCTTTAACGCATTGCTTCTGCGTATCTCTGTGTGCCTATATATATATCTCTCTATATGAGTGTATAGGCAATATCTATACTTGCACGCAAACCTATTCATAACACAATATTATCAATACACGAAGTATTATAATATATAAATCCTATTAAATCCTTACTGTGTCTCACAGCGACCGGATAGTTGGCAATTAAATTGCAGCACTGTGGCAGGCCAACCAAATGCTACGTGCTGTCTTGTTTTTCCCTGGTGCTAGGGGCATGGTGCCCTGCTTCGGATGGAGTCAGCGCTGCTTCAGCTCAGCCTTCCTCAGCGCCAAATGTGAGGCACTGAACAGGAGGAGTCATCTGCCCCAGCTATGTCTCTTCCAAGCAATGGTCTTGGCAGGCTTGGCGGCCTTACGCAGTGTACCCTTAAACTACGTGATGGGACACTGGGCAGGCAGGTGTCCTGACTCCTAAAGCGTCGCAAAAGTGTCTCCATAACTGTTATCTCATAAGTATTAAACAAGAACAACTTAAGTTTGCTTTATCATGCTCTAATGCTGCAGAAATATTAGAATTACGAAACCAGCCACTTGGCTATTTCTTTTTCTGTTCAGCAAGCAGTTTTTCATAGTGATGCCAGGTGGATTAAAATCCTGCCCAAACGGAACACTGTGAAAAGGTAATTCTTTTTTTGTCCTTTCCCTTTAAGAAAAAAGCAGCAGGGTAAAACACAAATGAAATGGCCAGTACTTTTTCTGCATCCCGGGGCTCTCATGGCTTTAAACTCTTCTCAACAGTGTCCTTTATCTGTAATAATAAATGCAGAGCTGCTGCAACTAAAGCAGTCAGGCTTCTCTTGCCAGTTTTCCTACATTATGTTATGTGAACAATCAGAGAAGCTGCTGTCTCCCTGATTTCAAATCAAAAATGGCTAACAAGCGAAGGATGCTCTCGAAACCCCCAAGTTTGTTAAAAGAAACAATGCTACATGCTGTCAAATGATATCTAATGATGCGTCACTTATGAATTGCAGGGTAGAAAAAATACAGCTGCTTGAGGGGAGAGACTGTGGGTGCCAGGTAATGGGCCAGGTATTTTGTGCGTGTCTGCTGCTGGTTAAGCGCACAATGCTGTGCGTCCTCCCCATCAGTCCCCCATCTTTCGCAGTCGTCCTTTCGAGCAAAGCTTTGCATGTTATCTTTGGCCACTCAGAGGTAGGGTAGTATATCCCTGGCTGCATCTGATACTAATAAAATGTGGCTGAAACAAAATATAATAGTTCTCAAGCTAATCCTCACTTTCTTATTTTTACATCAGAAGCAGGGCATTTGTCCATCGGTGGCTCCGATACAATCGCAGTGAATTAAGATGGCCCATTTGCAGGGTGTCCATAAATATGCATTGCTGCTCCTCAACCTAGTTTTCCTGGCAAATTCTTTTGCTTTCTCATGTGTCAGAAGATCTTCCCAAAGCTGCTGCTGAAGCGCACTAGCCAAATGCCTCTGTAAAGACTTTTGCAGAAGCTGAGGTTACACGGCCTCTCCTTAAATCCGAGCTGAATTGTTTGGAGCGCATCAGCCTTCTGATGTGATGCTGTTTCCAAAAATCAGGCCCTTTCTGGATGCTGCAGATCCCACTAACAGGCCACCAAAGCTCAGGCAGCTGAATGCTGTCACCTACTAGACCTTTATGCATCACCTTAGCCCTGGCGTTAGGCTGACTTCCAGCATGGTTGAACACTGCTCTTTCAGCTTCAGTCAGCTCTCATCAGCCCAACAAAATGGGTCCTGGGTGTTGACGAGCTGCCTGCAGTAGAGGACATGTCCTTTCTCTTGTTCGCTAGGGCTGGGCACACTCGCGGCTCCAATAAGCGTCGTACATGGTTGGAGTTCTGGGGAGTTCATGTGTTACTGAGTGGCAAAATAAAAAGTTGAAAAAGGGCAATAACATGATAAGGCATGGTTGGCCTCCACTGGTGGCTGAAGCTGTCTATAGGAGGAAGAGATCGCACGAAGGTTGCACCTTACCTGGCTGGCAGCAGCATGTCTCCTGAGGAAGCATCAATCTGTCCATCAGCACTGGCTCTCCAGGAAACTCTTCTTCTAGGAAGCCTTGTCCAAGGCTGCTGAGGTCAACACAAAGAACATCTGTCGCCTTCAGCTGGCCTTGGCTTGAGCTCTGGGAATTCCCCAGCGGAGGAGGAGGAGGTGATCTGAGGACAGTGGCGTGCCGCTCGGAGGGAGTGCTCCTCGGGGAGACCAGGGTGGCCGTGACCTTCCGTCTTCTGGCAGGGGACAGTCCCGTTCCCCGTGCGCTTCCACTGATGTGGGTCTGGAGGGGTCCTCGCAGTGCAGCAGCAACCCCCAGCGCCACGTCAGCTCCCTCTGAGCGTGATGCTCGTCCTGCCCTTGATTTGGAAGCGATGTCTCCTTCCACCTCCGTTGCTACCTCTTGCAAAGCAGGCTGTTGGCTAACCCAGGCGTGAAATGGCCTGCACTCACCGCTTAGTGGAGGGGGGGGTGGGAATTGCCGAAAGCATGCCAGTACCAAGCACAGGAAAGGTGGTTTTTCATTTATTGTTGAGATATCAAAGATAGGGGAAACATAGAAGCAGCTCTGGAGGAGCTGGGCGGAAAGCCTCGCGGCGTAGGAAGTGTTGGTCAAATAAAAGTGGAGGATGTTTATGGTGTGAAATCAGGAAGTGTTTTCAGGAAGCTGGTAGCAAAATTCAGCTGAGATAGATAGGAGAAGGGAAAACAAGAATGCAGAGAGGGAGAGGAGGGATGCTCTGCCTTTAGCTGTATTTACAGAAAATTGGACCATCCTCAAATCTGATGTTCAGTCGCGAGCTGCCACGGATCTCCCTCCCGCCTCGTCCCTGCGATTCCCGCTCAGGAAACGGTGCTGTGGTGTGTGCAGGGCTATTCTGGGACCAGAGGCTATTTCAAGAAGCATCAGCAAGGCCAAGCTCATCAGGACTGTCACAGATGGGCTTTGCAGGGGTGAACTTGGCTCGTCGAATTAACATGTTTGGGCCGTCTACCAGCAAAGAGCAGTGGAGGAAAACGGGTTCTTTTGTTGTTGTTTCCCAGCTGCCACTGAAGCTCTCGATGCATTGCACGAGGCATCTCTATCCTAGACAGCGGGAAACGGGTGCGGAGGGGAGTGCTTGGCTCGGGGTGGCTCAGCAGGTGAGGGCTGGGCTGCCTGAACCGGGTGGATTTGCCTCTCCTGGGCTGAGTAAAGTTGCTAAAAAACCACCCCTTCGAGGCAAAACTGGTCTGTTAATCTCCATTAAGGCTATTTCTTGTGAGAGCTTGTCATTAAGTGTTACTGATGTCTTACCTGCAATAAAAATCATGATACAAAAGATGACCAATACAGAAAAATTACATATTGCTTACATGAAAGATCCACTTTTTTCCTTCTTTTAACACAGAATAAAATGGGATTGTAAGACCTCAGAGGATGGCAAATGGTATTTAAAACTGAAGTGAGAGCACCGACTTGCAAACTGTCTTGCGCAGAGCTGTTGGCCCTACAAGTTCTCAGTTTTATTTCTCTTCTCTAACTCACCCAAAACTTACAGTGTGGCACAGGTTAGTGAAAATAGTCTTATTAAACAGCAACAAATTCCTGGAATATGATCCCTAGGCAGAGCTCACAGGCTACAAATGATTAAATACCCAGGACAAGTGAAAGGAAATAATGCTTCGCGTACAGTGCGGTCACTTTAAAATTCACTGCTGCAGGAAATCATCTAAGTCAAATGTCCTGGCTGCTGTAACTTTATTTTTTAAGGAATGTTTTAATTTCACACTCATCAATAGCACATTTGGGTTAGCCAGGCAGTACAAGAAGTGCCCTTATTCACCTTTCAGGGCATTGCATGGCTTGTAGGGAAGAATTATTCCTCGTTTGTGAGCTCTAATGACTGAGTGCGGGCTTTGCCGAAGGGGAAGGAATCACTTTCTTCTGCATTGCTTTTCACCACGATGAGGAAAAGATGCTCAAGAGGATAGACTTAAGATTTGACTGTAAGCAAGGCTGATATTTCCATATATTTGATTTAAATTTTAATCAAAGTAAATTGTTTTTCAAATGCAGATAACATGGCAATGGCTCCAAAAATAAAACACGAACAAGCAATCTATCAGGCACGTCTGTCAGCAAAACAGACGCCATCTCATAAACCTGCCAAAACAGCCCTTTGCTTCAAACAATAAAAACTGGAAGGAATCAAAAGCCTCAGCTTTAAAAATCTCTCTTTGTATGTTTAAAAAAAAAAAATCCCAACTCTCAGTCGGTGTAATTTGGACTAGGTTAATGTAAAAATGAAAACCATTCAATAAATCTTTTAGTGGAGATCAAAAGCAATGAGTGCAGGAAACCAGAAAATTGATGATACGACATTTTCCGACACTCTATAACATTCGTATTATTCAAGAGAACTGCCAACCGCAATTGTTCGAGTACTCTTTTAACTGGTGTTGCTACTTGAACTCATAAGCCAGCCACTGATCTCCCCAGGGAAAAACATATGGGAAGACAGTAGCTCAATTAAAAGTAATATGGTGTGTGGCTCTTAATCCTCGGTTGAGCCCTTGTGCCAGAAAGCTCTTAAGTATGTGCTTAAATTTAAGCCTGTGCTCAAATTTTATCTGTTTTATGTGCATTTCTTGAATGAAATACCCAAAATACTCTTGAATCCCCTTTTGCAAAGGGTCTGCTCAGCTGCAGCCGGCCGTGCTCGGAGATGGCACCTACTTTCTCCTGGAGGCGTTGGGCTCTGTGAGCGTTTCTGGATGCTTTCTGCCATGGATAAATACTGGTTTCTGATTGCAAAACCTTATTTGAATCCTGTCGCCCTCTAGTGTTGTGAAAACAATTGGAAGGAGGTAAATGGGGTGTCAGAGATTTAATGTCCAAGGTGCTCTCTTGTTTAAGTGAGCAGAAAACAGATGCCAGCAAGCTCTCCCCATCACTGTGCACCGCCACTGGGGACCAGAGGACAGGGCTTGGAGGGATTTTGGATGGGGAGCGTCGTGCTGTGAGCAGAGCTGCTGCCGGCTGACTTGGCTGGTTAGTCAGGCGCGTTTTGGCTGCGTTGCGTTGTATCTTCTGCTCCGCTGCAGGAACAGTTTCTCCGTTGCGTGCCGGCGTCTGTGCTGAATGCGAGTCTGGCATCCTCTTGCCTGTCCCGAAAATTAGTGACATCTGAAGAAAACAACTGATGAAAACAAGATTACGAAAAGCTCGCTTGCGTGGAAAGAAAAGCATTGGTATTGGCGCCTTCCCGGGTGGGTCGCGCAGGTTGGGTTGTGCCCTCTGTCACCAGGCACGCTGCACGCCGGCCGGCGTCCGCGGGGTCCGAGACCTGCCCGGCAGAGAGGTGGTGACACGGCGTTGCTTTCCCCTGGTTGGGCTCCTGTGGCTGATCTCAGCAGATGGGAACAGCGTGTGGAGCGGAGCTGAAAGCGTGCTTATTTTACTTGCACTCTCTGTTCCCTCCCCTTTGATGGGGGGCAATGCTGCCAGCACCTCGGATCAGGGCTCACAACGGACAATGTCCCATGGAGGATGTGCCAGCCTCGGTTTTTTCCCATGGCATTTTACCACTCATTAATCCTTTTGATTTTAGCCTCTTTGAAGCCCAGGGTTTGGATGTTTTTCAGCGCGCACTGAAATCGGACATGAAAACACTTCAACCGGTGCAAAAGTTTAAAACCCTTATTCATACACCCTGGAAAGGCTTTCACTTGATACGCTGACAATGACTGACTTTATTATGTTTATCTTTTGGCAATATCTCCTTTTGCGATTGATAGCGTCTCGCGTTTTCCTGGTGCCAGGTTCAATTTCCAACCTTAACAAACGAAAGGGGCTGTCACGTTTCTCTGCCACGCTGCGGCATGCTCTGGGCAGCCTGTGATTTCGGTGGTAAATATCTAGAGGAGTAAAATAAACATGTAGCAGAACAGCACACACAGACACACACATATGATAAAAAGTCTGGTCTTTCACCTAATTTAGACCAGAAAATTGGCATCTGATTTTATTGTTCAGGCTGACTCCAAGAACACAAACATATTTTTTCCTTCAAAACGAGAACTGCCAAAATATAAAGAATGATATCTGCTGTTTTGAACTAATTGGGATTAACTGTTTCGTGGCTGCTTTTTGTGGAACAAGTGCTATTTCACTCAGTCGATAGCAGCAACGGTACCAAGGCTGATGGAGGGAAATGCATGGTGCGAGGGTCCTTGCAGCCTGTGGCCGAACCCCAGCAATCGCGCCCATGCAGGAGGGACTTTCTGACCTGCACCTTTGTGTGATTGAAACAGGAATAGTCTCTGTTCCCAAAGTCTCAGCCCTCGGATGCTGCCTGCCCAGCTCCCGTTCCAGCGCGGAGAGGCGAGTTCGGAGCAGCCAAGCCGGACAGGGGAGCGTGGCAGGGAAAACGCTGAGCTTTTGGCAGTTTGGTTCCATTTTAATTAGCATTTTCTGTGCACATTTTGATTTCTTATTTTCATGTCCAGCTGTTGAGACTATTTATATTTCTGGAAGTGTTTCCGAAAGGCAGGAAAAAGAGCGCAATCCTGTCGAGAACCCAAATACTTAATTAAAATTGTTGAGATTAGAATAACATTGCAATTAGAGTTGTGTCTATTTGTCTTCCGGGGTTTAGGATCTGTGTTTTCAAGCCTTTTGCTGTAAACATGGGCCTGGAAATTTATCTTGGGGTTTCAAAATAGCCAAATGTTGCAAAACCTACCAGAAGGACCGAGGGAGCTGGGAACGCTGGCCTTGCAAAAGGATGGGGGAGCAACCCACCCGTTGCCTGTGGCTCTGCTTGGGATGTTGAAATAGGTGCAGGAAAAAAAAATACCATGTTGTGCTAAGGGCTGATCTGAAGAACCACACTGGAAGAGCTGTGTGTAAGGCATGGCATGTTCCGTGGAGGAGCCGTGCAGCGTGTTTCTAGCCCCATTTCCTGGCACCTTGTGTATTAACTACTTCCAGACCGAGAGCATCGGACAGGGATGCTCTGAGTCGCCGGGATGCGTGTGCTGGTTGTGCACAGCATGTGTGTGGTGGGGTGGCTGATACAACTGTGGAGCAGAAGGCAAGAAGGAAGAGGAATATTTCTGATGCAGCTCCCAGGGGACCTCTCGAGGCGAAGATGCCTGAGCGCTGCGGTATGCCACTTGCCCAGATGTTTATATCGTGGTGCGAGCAGAGCAAACCTGGAGACAAGCTGTTCCTGGGAGTAGCCCACATGGACAGACACGCAAGAGCAGCCCCGGGGATGCTGCCCGGGGCCACCAACCCTACCAGCCTTCTGTCCCCATCAGCTGGCATGCCGCAGGGCCTGGCTCCAGGGACACGTGGTGGACCAGGCCACCGGGCTGGAAAGCTCCTGTGTGCTCAGGGGGCCGCAGCAGTGGGGAATGTTTTCTGTATGAATAATTAATCTCTTTGTAAGGAGGTCCCTGGGATGCCCCTCAGCCTAGATATATGCCAAAGATCTGAGCTGGCCCCCAAGAAAATAGATAAGATGCCAAACAGAAGTGAGGGACTGCTGGCTTTGCTTATTCTCATGTGTCACTAATTCTTTCAGTAATTCTGTACGGGGCTGATGCTCTCGCTCCTTCCCACGGCCCGTGGCTGAATTGCCATCCAGCCTAGCCACCCCCCGAGTGGCAGAGCACACACGAAGGTCTCAGGCCATCATTTCTTCATAGAATTGGTTATGTTTTATTTATTCACTATTATGCCAAGTTGGGCAAAGGTTGTGAGAGGAGATGTAAGGCCCAGGAGGAGGAGGAACTTTCTAGGAATAATGTCTCCTTGGGTGACCTTTAGGAATACATTGAAGGAGCTGTGCAAGCAGTGGAGAGAAGGATAGGGGAATCCTGTTCCCCAAGGAAAAGGGACGTTTTCCCAGAGCTGTGGGTATTTATCCTTCCCAACGGAGCCCGCTTTGGTGGGTACCACGGAGGAGATCTTCTTACCCCTGCCAGTCTGCTTTTGCTGCTGGGTCATTGAGGAAACCACTAAACCAGCTGAGAGAACATTGATTTTGGGTTGCTGGTTTGTTTGTTTAGTGTCGGAGTCTGCCATGAAAATCTGGGGCAAATTAAGAAAAAACAAAGCAAAGATTTTTCTTGGGAAGAAGAAAAAAGAAACCAACCTCGGAAACCCACATTGTGTTTCATAACTCGGTGGAGAGGAAGAAGTGAGCACATGGACAGCCCTCACCACCACCTGCATAAGACTTCCTAATTCCTGAGTCTAGAAAATAAGTGATCCCACAAAAAGACCCCTGGTAAGGTGACAGGAGCCCCCAGGCCATGAAAAAAGGGATGCATTTTTTCCCCCCCCTTTGCTACTTTTGCCTCCCAGAAACCTTCACTGGATTCACCCTCCCTAACGTGATTTTCCCCTCCGATTGCAGAGGCGGTGAGAGAGATGCCCGGACCCCCGCATCCTCACACCTGGCTCTGATTCCCCGCTCGCTCTCTAGAATTGATGATGTGCCCAAGTGTCAAGGGTCTGACTTCAATTTGGGTGTCAAATGGGGAGAGGTGCCTCGTGAAAGAGAGTCAGCTCCGGGGCAGGGCTCCGCTGCCGGTTTACAGGCAGTTAAAGCTTGTACAAGTAGTAGTTTAGGGAACTGCAAACAGGGACCATGGGCGAGGGGAGAGGCTGGGCTGGCAGGGGATGCCCAGGCTGAAGGGATCGAGGCAAATTCGTGCAGTGGGTGAGAGCTGGGGAGGCCTCACTGCGTGGCTGCCGTGGCTTCTGTGGCTGTAGCACCCTATCTCCAAAAAGACATATAAAGACTTGGGCATCTTGCATCGATCCTGGGAGCCGTGCACGTGCCTCAGAAGCAGCAGCTTCCCTTCTTATTTCTATCCCTGCTCCTGATTTGCTCTGTCACCTCAGGCAAGTCATTTAACCCCAACTTCAACCTATTTTACAGGGATGTTGCAAGGCTTAATTAAGGCTTGTAAAAGGTCTTGAGTTCCTGAGAGGTGCCTGCTGGAGCAGGGTGATTAATCACACGTTGATGGGAGGGATATCGTGGGGGTAAGTCCAAGCAGTCAACAATAGGGCAGATGATATTTTTCCCTGGGGGAATAAGACAAGGGGGTTGTAAAAGCATGCACGTATCAGATTTATTCATTCTGGATATCAAGTTGTTGAAACTGTAGGGAGGCTCTGTGGCCAAAACCACAGAAATCTGACTGTATGGCTGAGATAAAGACTTTCTGAATTTCTACAGAAATCAATCAAAGATACATAAATTAGGGTGTTTCCCCCCAGGCTTCAGAGTCACAAAGGCAAACAATTTGCAGAACTTCAAGTTTTAGAAATAAATGTCTGGCACTTCCTCTGAACACCATCCTAACCATCTGAAAACACACCAGAATCACCCTGTTAGTATTCATTGCTGTAGAGCAAAAGGGAAGATTATTCAGAGGAGGAGGAGGAGGAGGGGGGAAAAAACCCACCTTTTGCTGAACTTTATGCAATTGTTTGCATGATTGCCCAATTGCCCTTCCATATAGGAAAGGAGAGGAGGGGGAAAGAGCTGGGCTCTGTGCGGTTGTTTTCAAGATGGCCCAGTTCTCCTTCTTTGCGGAAAAAAACGGAGAAGGAAAAGTCGCCCGCTGAACTCTGTGCAGTTTTTGGGGGGATTTTTTTTTTATTTTGGCCCAGTTCTTTTCTCCTTATAACTTCATCTCCTTCAATAGACTCGGCCCTAATTTACACCAGCATCATGGAAAGGAGCTGGGGCTTAGAAAGCAAACCAGGCAAAGGCTGAACAGGCTTTGATCGGCTTTTGAATTCACAGGCTTTGCCCCCGAAGTTGGTGGTGACAAAGGGAGGGACCCTGCGCTGGGCTGGACGCGCAGCGATTTGCCTTTGAATACCGAGGGGGGCTCGGCACGGCCCCGGTGACTGGAAGGAATGCAGCGAGCACTTGCGCATGCAAACCAGGGTGATTTCATACGCTTTTCAGAGATGGAGCATAAATCAATATTGTTTTGTGGATCGCTTGGCTTGCCACATTTTTTTCCTTGGGGAACATCCAGTATCCATGTACTATGGGGAAGGACGCTGCAGGGCAGAGGGGATGGCTGTGCCCTCTGTTTTCACCTCAATATGCAGCTCAGTGAAAACTGGATTTTATTCTTCCAGGGACCAAACGGAGCCAGCCAAAACCAGAGATTATCATCACTAAGGAATCCTGCCTGGGGAGCTTCCACCAACCAGGAGAGCAGTTAGTTTGAGATTTTTTAAAGCATTTTTTTATGGCACGGCAGTTTTAGTTGAGCTAAATGAAGCTTATTGCAGTGGGGAATTCAGTGTGCACATGTTTAAAAATCTTTTAAGATTGGATATTTTAACTCCAGCAAATAATCAAGTCCCAGGAACAATTTAGATGAGTAATATATTAAAAACAGGCTTATACAGATCCAAGAAAAACGTTGGAGGATCCATAGGGGTCATTGTTATGCACTGCAGGCTTAAATATATTGACTTTTACAACTGCAAATGGATGGTTGCATAGTGGTTTCCACCGAAGAGCAGTTTCACTTGTGATAACTCATACAAAGTGAAATTCAGTCTTGTGCTCAGAGCCGGCATGAGGTCTAAGAACCGAGTGAACATAATCTTTATCTCTCTACAAACATTACATCTCTTTAATCCTTGAGGCATGCCATTCCTGGGAGGACCCTGCATAAAGGATGCAATAGAGCAGGGCAGGAATCGGATTTGTTATTTATGGAAAAAATCTGAAATTAGAGAAAACACGTTCTGAAATTACAGGAAAGAAAACATTTTCCAAAGGGCAAGAAAATCTCAAAAACAAAAATAAACTGTTTTTTTCACTAATGAAAGTGTTTTTCCCGTCTCTGAAATTATATCATTGTATTGCAGACAAAAAACAAAGTTGAAATGTGCCAGTCAGAGTAATGTCAACCCTTCCATTTCAGGAAAATCAGAGTACCTTTTGTAGAGGAGATTTCTTTTGTGATACAAAATTTGTGAAACTTATAGATTTTTATAGAATATTGTTTCTTTTCCAGTGGGGGAAAAAACCCAAACAAACAACTTTCTTCTGGAAAATGTGCAAACCGCTCTGTTAAACCCAAAATGCCTCCAGAAGTTTGAGATTTGAAGTGCATCGATAGGAAATACTCCGGGGGTATGGCAGGTAGGATGGGGCCGTAAATGCGCAGGCTTCTCTGCGGCACTGGCATCTGTTCTTCTAGACCATTAGAAGAGATGCAATAGTGAAATCAACTGTCACGGGGCAATGCCCTGGAGTCACTGGGATTCCTCCTGGCAGGGTTTGCTGCCCGTACCAAGGCACGCCGTTTGCCTGCAATGTGTGCAAAAACGGGTGCCATCGACGGAGGAGTGGTGCCTTTCACTTGTTGGAGTTATACAAAGCTCTACAACTTCACTGAGGTGATTGGAATTAATTTTTAATCAAATTTATGTTCTCTTGCCAGAAAAAACTGTTGATTAAACTGCGTTTCCATCGGCACCAAGACCTAAACACTCAGCAAATAAAACAGCATGGGAGCCGTAATCAGCATGTGAAGAACAGCCCCCGGCACAGCCAGATCCCCTGAAGACTGCTGAATAGTTACATTTCTGTAATGCTTCCTCCTATGACGTGGTGTGACAGCAGATATTTCCTCCCTGAAGATGAATTTGTCGTTGACAAAACCAGGAGAGGTGGCAGTGTCAGAAGCAGGGCTTGGAATCGCCTTCAGTAGCAAGATGTGTTGCAGGAACCCAAACATCTGAAGGAAAATATTTTGCTTCATTCAAAAATACTCATTTGTGGTCCATTGGAGGAGCTCTGTAGTTTACTAATTAGGGAATTGGGAACCAGGGGTTCAGGAGTTGTAATCCTCGGCTGAGTGAAGCAATGTGTTCATTACAGCTGTCACTCACCTCCCTCCTGTCTCCTTGTTCTGATCTGCAAATTGAGGTTAACACCCTCTGTGCACCGAAGGTGTATATTCATTAGACGGCATCTGTAGCACTGCAGTCTTCTCTTTGGGCAGTGGTTGGAGCTCCCAAAGAACCTGAAATGTCTCATTGGAAAATTTTGTTTTCTGTTGAAAAGCTGAAGACGGGTGCTTCGGTTCTGAATCACTGTGATATTATTGTTTTCACCTGAAAATTACCAACACATGAAACAAGTGTTTCTGACACAAGGGGAACAGGAAGGAAAACTGACCTTTGAAAAGTGTTTAACAGGTTTACCTGCAAAGGGGAGCAGGGAGATTTTTCTTATTAAAAAAATCCTGACTCTAACATCCCAAATACTTGGCAACAGCAAATCACGACTTTAATAGAGCTCTCGGTTTCCCTGTTACAATAAATGAGGTCTGCTCTGTGCTGAAAACAAAGCAAAGGGGAAGCAAACAAACCGAAACCTCAGCCCTCGTAGCAGGCAGGGAAATGGGTTCACTATTGGGCATATCTCAAAACCTATCCAGGAACTGCGTGTTCTCAAACCGATTAAACTGACCCCCCAGTCGCTTGTTGGGCTACATTAGCAAACAAAACAAACTGGCTGACAGCTTGTGCTGCACTGCATGGCAAAAAAACACCACTCCCAATGGCTTTTCCGATTCCAGGGATGGAGCAGGCGACTTAACTACTTATTTACTCGGCTCTGCTCACCCAGAAAGGACCCAACCTGACGGATGGTCCCTGACCTCTCCGCTCCGCGTGGCCACCAGCCAGACTGTCGCTTGGGTGTCTTCTGCAAGAAGATGCAAACCTCCCACCTGGCAAGAGTCCAGCCTATTTTTGTTCCATACCGTCGTCAGAAATACTGCGCCTCCCTAAATGGATGACCTCAAAGTCACACGTGAGTTAAAGAGAAGCATAAGTTATCTGGACTTGCAGCCATGAAACCATTCTCCGGGAGGAAAGGGTAAATAAACAAATCATTTATTAGCAAGTAAAATTGTTTTTTCTTTGAAATGCAAAAATGTGCTCTCTGGTGAATGATGTTTTTAGCTTCACCCTTCGCTCTCACCAGGCAGTGTCCAAGCATGTCATGAGCAAAACTGCTTTCAAGTCACCCGTCCAGCTGGTCCGCTGTAGGGTGGTGTTCGTCTGGCTAATCACTTAGGGCAGCACTCGAATAAGCGGAATTTAGCCACCGACACGGGGGGTAGCAGGGCCAAACTCTGACTGCGGCTATGGGGCAGCACCGGCTGAGACAACCCCGTGTCCTGCAGCGGGGGGGCTTGGGGGAGGGAGACTGAATTTGGGGACCACCAAGGTGGACATGGAGGCTGTCCGTGCAGAGCTAACGATGGAGCAAGGGAACAGGTCTGTGGCATTCAGTAGACACGAGATGTGTCGGGAGAACGTGCTGGTTTTCCCTCTGCTCCCTGCCCTGTACAGTGTGCGATGGAAGAGGGGAAGGTGGCTTTGTGGCCAGCCCATCCCCTCCTTCAGGGAGGAGATGGGGCTCCAAGGGCAGCACTGGCATGCCGGTGCAGACCCTGTCCCAATGTACTCTAGATCTTCTCTCTCCCTTCCCTGGCTGATCCTCAGCTTTCAAAGCTGTCATCATTTTTCACCAAACAATCGCTACTGCAGCATGTCAAGAAGCGCACAGACTCCCCGCCTGCCCATCAAGCCTCCATCCTTTAAGACAGCTCCTTCCAACCGGCTCCCCAGAGACAGCCAGCGTGTTAATTAGCCCATCCATCCTCAGGAAGCTCCTGCGTCGTGTCTCTGCTCTGCGTCACAGGCACATAACGAACAGAGGTTTACATCCAGCAGGTCTGGAGATTCACTTTGGATGTCTCCTTTGATACCTTGCTGACGTGGCGAGTCTAGAGACGCAGCTGATCCCACGGCCGGGGGGTTCACGTGGGCAGTGGATGCCAATCTCTGCCACTTGGTGCTGCCAATTAGGAGATGCCATGAGGAAATTGGGCTGAGTTCCTGCAGTTTCCATCCTCTGCTGGTTGCCAGCGACGCTGGTGAAGGTGGGACAGTGCTCGCTGCCGCCCCACGGGAGCGTGGTGATGAGTCAGTGAGGAAAACCAGCTGGTTTGTGTGCTTTGGAGGAAAAATGAAGTGGGGAGATAAAAATATGAAGGAAAGCCTGGCGAGAAGTCATTACTGGTTCGTGTCAGCTTAGCAGATGAGAGCTCCTAATTCCTTTCAGAGGGTGCAGGTCGGGGACAAACCTCCCGGCTTCCCCCCCTTCAGAAAGGGCTTTCAGGTCCATAAAGCTTTTTAGAAACGCTGATTCGGAACGGGATCAAACTGCTGCCGCCGAGGATGTCGGCAAGTCACAAATCGCTCGTACCACCACTGATGTCCTACATCACCGTGAGCGGGTCGTTTGTGCTTCCAACGCTCTCAGGAAGGAGGCGTAAACATTTTTTGCATTGATGTAAATACGTTATAGTGACTACCACAAAAATGTTATTTTTCTCTCACTTATGGTGCGCCAGCCAAATGAGCCCCCTGACATCAGAGCTCAGGCGCAAACACCTTCCTCCAGCGTGTTGGTTTGAAGAGTTGTTTAAGATACGTATAAAGCACTCAGGTCTTGGAATAAACTGTCCTGTAAGAGACACAGACCGACAGATAAGCGCACGTCTCTTGCCATGGTTGCTGGAGCTCCGAAGTAGCTGTTTTCTGGGCTACGTCAGCTGTGATTTATATAACTGTTTTCAGGCTTGTATCATCGGGTATTTCTTAAAAACCTACCTTTTCCCCAAAGACTGGACTCCAGAAATGAGATTCCTGACATTCCTCATATTGTCCGGCCAAGACCTGTGGTACAAACAGCATTTTTGTGAGGCTGTTTTGAAAAGCGAGCTGTGTTTGTTATTGAACCCTCTCTCTCCATCTTATTTAAACTTTTCTTCTTTCTCTACTGTTGTTATTTATGAGCATGAAACTGGTGCTTCTGTTCGGAGTGGGATTGCTTCATGAGTAAAATTGTGGGTTTCACCGATCTGCAGCTTCTGAATGAATACTTTGAGTAAATAAATGTGCTACCACAATTTCATAACTTATCCATATGAGGATTAAAATAAGATGAGGAAAACAACAAAACAAATCAGTTCTTTTAGCTGCGACTATGAGAACCTGCAAGATGAGAGAAAAAGTACATCTTGCTTTCTGATTTAAATAGCACTAATTTATTTTTAGCCCTGTGGCTGGTGTGGGAGCCTGTGGTTGAAGCAGAGACAGGGATGGCATGGCTGGGTAAGGTCTCCTGGGCTGTTAAATCCTTTCTCTGGCAGCTGTAATGCTTGTTTCAGACAGCAGCGTGGGATAGCGGGGAAAAGCGGGAAGAAGTGGGACAGGTATCGACAGCCTCAGGTGCAAACCCGAAATTTGAGAGCGATGGAATGCATGCGGCCGAAAGCTTTTGCAATAGGTTTTGGGGGAACGGGAAGGGAACCTTTCACTTGGTGCCGGCATCTTCCCATGTTCCACACGGACCCTGTCACTCCTGGACCTGACCCACGTGAGGACACGTTTCACCTGGCAGTGTTTGTCTTTCCGTTCCTGTGACCTGACTGAGGGAAAAGAAGCTCCAGCAAATACCGCACTTGCACCGTGCGGGGCTAATAAGAAATCCGTGCTTTCCAATCTGTGGGTGTGCGATACCGAACACGAGGGGGGAGTTGTCCTGTTCGGGGACCCTCGGTGCTTCCAGAGTAGGAGAGCGAAACAGCACCGATGCCACGGAGGCCACCGCTTTGGGGAAGGGCTTTCTGATGTGTTGCCAAGCTGAAATGCAAGCCCTGCCAGATGGGTCTGGGGGGAGCTGCGCTTGCCTCTGCATGGGGTCATGTTTTAGGGAGGCATTGCGGCTCTGAGAGATGCAGACGTGACTGAGGTTTTCAACAGGACCTAGTAAGTGGGAAAGCCAATGTAAGCTGCAAATCTAGGGAAAATAAGGGATCATTTCAAACGATACAGGCATCTAGTATTGTTTAAAGTCTCCGATGGTATCCAAGCCATGCACATGGGACTGAAATGTGTGACGTGGGAACGAAGGGAGACCTGCATTGCACGCAGCGAGCGATCCCTTGCCGGGTGCAGCATACCTGCAAGTCAGGGTGGCCTTTTTCTCTCCAATACTTGTCTCCAGCCTCTGTTGCTTCTTGGCAATCACGGTTTATATCATCCAGGCAGAAGCGAGGGCATCTGCCCCACCGAATGTATGGTGTGGAGTCCTGAGCTGGCCTGGGGCTTGGCTGAAACCTGCAGCGTTTCTGCATCACCAGCTGGAACGATGCAGAGGCCAAAATATCAGATCTGGGTTTCCAGATGAAGTTCTGAGGGAGTTTCTGCATTTCAAGCACTCGAGTGCTGCGCTCGTGGAGCTCTGCTTGAACCTCGGAGTCACCCGTAGCGTGGAACTCTGAGCCTCTCCAAAAGAGCCAGCTCTGCAGCCAGGGCTTTCTGGGTTGCGTCTTTGTACTGTGTATTTCTCAATGTCAACTAAAATGAAAAGGCCACAAAGACATTACCTCTGTTTACAAAAAGACAGAAACAAACGCATTTGCGAAAGCAAATGTCAACACCATTGATCTAGAGCTGAGTTGATTATGATGAAGAAAGGTTAATATTTAATGGAAGGTTAACTCCTTTTTTTTCTTTTTTTTTTTTTTTTTTTTAAAGGTGCCTAAAATCACCAGACTTTGCAAAAAATATGGTTTTGATTAAGAAACATCTGACTTAACAAAAGCATAGTCAAAGCTAATATGTACATAGTTTTGTATTAGCCTGCCTTTAATTTTGGAGTAAAACTCTAATGATTACAGTAAATTTGTTCATTTATGAAACAGAGAGGAAATGCGATACGCAGAAGAGATTAGGGGCAAGGAAAACAACCCTTCTCCCGAAACGGAGACGAGCCGTGCTGCTGCCGTATCCCCCCGAACCGCTTCCTCTAGGCTCCCTCAGAAACAGGGACGTGGATTTTTCAAGGATACATAAACTTCCACATCACAGGGGGAAAAAAAATTCAGGATGGAAAGGGAGGTTTGAGGGCTTTTCTGCACAGAAGAATGTTTCGGTTTAGACCTGAGGGAGTGAAATTGGGCCTTCCTGCTGGTCTGAAGTTACCAAAAGGAGAAAGAAAGGAGGGGGGCAAAAAAAAAAAAGAAACAGAAGTTTTGCAGCTTCTCGGAGGAAGAGTGAGACACATCCAGCCCACAGCTCAGACCGGGCAGGGTTGAGCCCCGTGAGCCCTTTCTTGTGCATCCAAGAGAGGACCACAGAGCAAGGTCTCATCCTAGAGGAGCACGAAGCAGCGGCCAGAGCACCCCAAACGCAGGGTGAGGGATGATGAGTGGGAAGAGCTCTGCTGGAGGAACGATCGGGAGGAGAAAAGCAGTGCTTTAACGTGGTTAGCTTGGGTCTCGGTGGCAGCAAACAGAGCAGGATCCCTTGGCCGGTCCCTTCTGCATTGTCCCCCCTGCATCGCACGGGGCTCAGCGCCTGCGGGGCTCTGCCTGGAGCCCAGGGCAGTGCTGCAGAAACGCTCGCAACCCAAACACCTTCTGCTGCCCGAGCATATTGCACCCAGGCTCGCTGAAGCTGTATTTTAAAATAAAAAGGTATAAAAGGAGGCAGCGGCTTTTTTTTACAACATAACTTATGCAAATGTCTCTCTTTTTCTGAAAGGACACCGACATCCTTTCATTAACCATTTTACTGCTGCAAAATGAACATCCCAATGGGATTTCCCCATGCAGGGGTGGCCAGGGGATGGGACCTGCGCTGGGCACTGCCCTGCAAGGGCTGGGCACCGAGCGGGAGCAGCAGCATCGCCGTCTGCCAGCGCTTGATGTCCCTCAGGACTCGAGGCGGGGGACAAGCCACTTTGTTTCACAGCCAGATTTTTTGTTTGCAGGCAGGAGGGACTGTTTGATCTCCTGGCGATGGGAAAAGCTGCTGCGTTGGGATGCGTTGGGAAAGCGCCTGCTTTGGCGGTGGCCCTGATAAGGCGCGCGGCGGCTTTGAAGGCGAAAGGGAGGGTCCGAGGGGAACCCCGGGCGTTCGGAGGAGGGGGCACCCCTCGGCGGACGACAGCCCGGGCGCAGAGCTCGTAACGCGCTCTCCTCAGGTTATCTAAATAGCGTATAAATCACTGTTGGGGCTGCCATTTCCTCTGACGGGGACCCGTGTAAATGATTAATAACACACAAACAGTGGTACTTTGTGGAACCGCAGTAAATTTTATTATAACTTCCTTCCACTTGATAAGCACTTCCATGGAGACAGAGGCGGGCTGCGCCGGACGCCCGCTCCCCTCCCATCCGCCACCCACCGAAGACCCCGGCAGCCCCAAGGTTAGGGAGGGCGTTAGCGCTCCGGCCTTGTCATGACCAGCTGCAAGCCATGAAAGGGAGCGTTTTTGTTTTGTTTTGTTTCGTTTGACTGGATGGAGCCTCTCATCCCCACTGACTGACCCGGGGTTGCATCTTGCACACCTGCTGTTTTAAAAGTCCCATAAAGTGTAAAGCGGAGCGCAACGTGTCGAGCACATAGCGTCAAGCATCCCTGCGCCACGGCGATGGGATGTGCAGGGGCTACTGCAAGAAGAAACACTCCTTTGCAAGAGAGAGATGGAGAAAGACAGTAACTGTTAGCGTTTGGGGTTTGGAAAGCAATGAGAGCGATTGCTGACGCTCTCACCACTTTGCCCCGTTCTCTTGAGGATTCACATGTTCTCTAAATATTTACAGAGAAACATGTGTTTGTGTATGTGGAACGCTATTTTTTTGAAATGTTACGCTGTTTTTTTTTCAAGTGGGAGTGGAGGTTGCTGGTAGACGAACAACTGTGCGTAACAGCAGTGAGCCCAGAGCAGGACCGGGGTAAATGCTCACGGGTCCGCACCATGGTGCTTGTTTTTTTGTTACAGTAGGGATGTAATTTCCTATTGCTGTATGTCAGTAATCAAGTATTTTGCATGCTCAGTGAAGGAGGGTGGAAATCCCTGCCCTGCTCACCCCCAATCTGTCCTGAATAAGGGGTTTCTCCCTGGTGCCGGTCTGCACAGGCAGATTTCAATATATGCAGGGAGATGCACGTAGGGTGATTTAGGGTCTAAAGATGTAACGTGTTGCAAAAATGACTGGGCAAGCCATGGATGGGATGTGTCATGTCAGCTCTCTGCTTTGGTTTTGCGTTTTTTTTCCCTATGTTGTTTATAAAAACACGGTGGTTTTGTTTTCTAGGTTTTAATGCACTACACGAGGGAAGGGAGCAAGGTGCAAATCGTGTAACAGGAGCAGGCGGCTGCTGGGAAAAGCTGAGCCAGGTTTGGTCTCTCTGTAGAGACCTGAGCCCAGAAATTTTGTTTTGCCACTGGAAGAGGCACTCGTGTGCGGAGTTGGAGGGGTGCTTTGGCTTTTGGGACAGCTGGGGGAAATCGCAGCAGTGTGCAGGACAGATTCGAGCTAAGGCAGATGGCCCAGAGGCTGCTGAGGTTTGGAGGTGACCCTGAGCAGGCGTCCGGGACAGATATAGCCCTTGTACCTCTTCTTAACACTGTGTGGTCCATGAATGAACTTTTTTCCCCCTTTTTTTGGCTAAGCACAAGTGAGTTTCTTGCTCTGGTGTGCGCAGATGGCTGATCTTGGCTGGCATGGTGCCATGGGGATGCATTGCAATAACGCGTATTTTATACGAAGGAAAAAGCCTCTGGAGAAACAAAGCTTTGAACCATTCAATTTGTAACGGTGCAGCTCTGGCAGCAAAAGCTGTGAATGAAAACTTGCGGGACACTGAATGAGCCAGTTAATCTCGATGGGTTTCCTTATTTTTCTTTCCTTGTAGGCACTGAGTGTAGGTTGAGTTTTATTCTGACAGCCAAACGCTGGGCTGACTGCAGAGCAGCGTCTGTGTGCCCACACTTCTGAGCTCTTGGAAATCCAAGCTGTGAATGAACAAAACGCAAACAAAGTAGCGAGGCATTTTTGTTATTCCTAGAGCAAATCCAAGCGGTTTATATGAGATGATAGCGCGGCAAAGCAAACAGCACCTTCGCCTGGATCCTGTTCTAAGGGCGGCTCCTGGCTGCAGCGGGAACACATCTGCTGTAGGTTGTGCTGGGGCATCCCTGTCCCGAAGGGAGCCAGGGACCGGCTCTGTCCCTGCCATCGCTGCGCGGGCCCTCGCGGAATGGGAGCTGTCACCGGCAGCGAGCTGGTGACACTGTTGGCTGTCAGATTTATCTGTAAGAGGAAGGCTTCCAAGGTGTTGTGGCTGATGTTTCCCAAACTGAGCTCCCCAAGAACCCCGCCTTTTTTTTTTTTTATTTATTTTTTCTTTTTTTCTTTTTCTTATTTTTTCTTGAGGCTGATGAAGTGTGAAAGAAGTTTGGAATAAAAAATCTTTCCATCCCAGCCTCAGAGATCTTATATATCAAAGAAACAGGAGTGGAATAGCAATAGAGGGGGTTGGGAGGATGCTGCCATGGTTGGGGACACGGCAGATAGGCACGAGTGGGATGCCCCTTGCAGAGAAGGTGTTGAGAAAAAATGAAAAGCTTCAGAGGAAGAAAATGACTTGAAATAAAAAGTAGGGAAGAAGCAGGACTTATCTGGAGGCTCAAAGGTAGGGTGGAAGGCCAAGGTTTCCAACAGCATGCAGCAATCGTAGGGGATGATACGGTATTTGTTCCTGTTGCCTCCATGTAAATGGAGTCCTGAATGCTCAGGCTAATAAAATTTTGGCAAGAGAGATTTCTTTCACAGTCCAAGCCACAAATACATTTCAGGGAAAAGGTAGAACACTGATTTTTTTTTTTAATTATTTTTTTTTTAAACTAGTTTCCCAGAAAATACTGGGGAATTTTCAGTAACTTTTCTAAGTGCTTTTGTGAAGCCGTCAAAATTTTTGTGGGTTTTTATCCTCCCGTCCTAATCTTAAGAGAAACTAGCATTTTTGATGGAGCTCTCACTCAAGTATATTCACAGGAAGTCAACCCACGAAGAACTATTACAAAGAAAAATTCCTTAGACACTTTTATGCTCTGAATTGCTCAAAACCCCACCACAAAATATTGAAAAATCTGCTGAAATTTGGGGAAAAAACAAAAAGAATCTGAAGGATCGTGAAGAAATAAGTATCTACTGTCCCACAAAAAAGGCTTTACGTCTGCGAGCCAGAAAGATTTGTATCATAATATATTCTGACACAGAACAAAGAAAATAAATGAAAAGCAAGCAGCTGCCAGATCCGTCTTTCGCACGTCTGCATGGAAATTCGGCCCTTCTTTCGGGATTTGTTTTTGTTGCCCGTGTTCTGCGGTGGGTCTCGGGGGCTTTGGTCAACGCGTCCAGGGGACATCCCTCTTCTCCATGGCCATGGCCCCCGGCACGGGCCGCCTCTGCTGCAGCCCCTACCTGGCCATGGGGATGGGGGTGGAAAAGATCGGGGCGTTTTCCAGGCAGGGATGGGATTGGAAAGCGTCTGCGTGTGAGGAATGCGTGACCTCTCCCCAACTCCTGGTTAATATATCCACCACACTTTGGGGTTTAAAATCAAACCTCTTCACGTTTTCGCTGTTATCGTGGGCTTTCTGTAAACGCTCTTTTATATTGCATTGCATCACTTATATCAAAACCAGATCAGAAAAAATTCTCCTTGGCCCCCTTTTTTTTTTTTATGACTGTTTGTGAATTTCAAAGCACTTCAGGATTACGCAGGGAAAAAAAAAGGTATTTCCAGCCTTCATCTAAAACGGATTCATTCCTGTCACCAAAATGCATTAAAAAAATAATAAATAAACCACAACCTAATTCCAGGCAGGACAGATGGATGTGATAGTTGAGCTTTGGATGACGCTGGCCATGCTGAGCCCTTGCAATGTATGTTGAGTGGGTAAAATGCACGTGATGCTGATGTGATTTTCACACAAATATCATATTTATATGTTTACATGGACCTTGTGAATCATTTAAGGCTCTCCTCTAAGACAAGGTGCTCATGCATTCAGTTATGTCTTCAAACAGGCCTGTATTTACTGGAAGGAGACGAGGATTCCCCGTGGGCACTGTCTGCTGCAGCACGTGTCTTCTGCCACATCATGCTCTGCTCCCACCCCGTTTAGATGTGGGCTGCGTTAGTCACCGTGTTACTGGAATATCACAAAATAACTGCTTGTGCAGAAAAGAACATGTGCAGAAGTCGTCAACCATTCCAGTTCCACGTTGGACATGATTTCCAAATACCTCAGTTAAAGGAGACTTCATAAGCGAGATGTTCTGGATCATTTTGGAGCTCCACTCTTGTTTTCAGAAAGCTTCAGGTGAAGGTCAGTGGGACTAAGAACTTTTGAAAAAGTGGCCTCTTGTTGAAGCAGACTTCCTTAAGGAGAAGGTTTGGATTCGGTATGTTTTACCAGTGCCCATCAAAAGTAAGAGCATTTAGTCTTCTCTCTTCTTCCAATGAAGCCATTGTCCACTCATCTACAGAGCCTTTCTGAAGAGGCTTCCATGCGTTATACAAGCACAGCCTGGGAAAAGTAAGTGGTATTTTTTATTTCCCAAACTCAACAATTCTTAAAGATTTAAAAAAATCATTCACTTCAAGGAAGGTTCTCCATTCTGTCTGGCCCGCTGGACCACATCGTAACTATCACTGAGCACAGAATGTGCTTCTTTATGGCTGAGGTTTCCTGCTTCCCCGTGCTCCGGCGTTCGCACTGCTGCAGCCTGCAGTCCTCAGGGGAGTATTTTGCGTGAGTCCACTGCCCGGTCTTCACTGACACTTGCTTCTCGTTGAGAACATAAACTGATTTTACCCTTTGCAGGTGCCATCACATCCCTGGAAAATGGACTACGCAGTCAGGCTGCTTTCCTTATCCCATTGTGTTTCTGTCGTCCTCATGGCTCCCTGGTAAGAGCTGGCCGCTTGCTGCAAGCGTGAGAAACTCCTGCACCCCTTGACAAAGCGCACCCCGATTGCTAAACCAAACCGGGGCTGAAGCAGATCAGCCGTGCGCCGAATTACCCCTTGCAAAACCTCTTTCCCTGAAGTTCACGTCACAAGTCTGACATAGCGCAAAGAAGGCGCCAAATCTTGGGGACAAGGCAGTTCAGGTAGAAGTATTAAAAGACACAGTTATCATGTCCTGCTTTCAGGGGAGCATTTCTGAGTGCTTGTGATTGGGGATGGTTACGCTAGGAAATATCTGTACTTGAATGAAGAGGAACAATACGGAGATCTGGTTGAGTTCTCTGCCCAGTGTTAGGTTGGTAGAAGAAGAAAACGTGTGTGAGAAGAAAGACAACCATTTATATTTGCTCTGTAAAGTCCCCTTGTGCAGGAAAAACAGGGGAAGAAAAGAAATTAAAACCCTTGCAAGGGCTGAGCCATCCCTGTTTCTCTGGGGTTTGCACTCCTACCTTGAACCCTTAGAGCTTTGTGCGTCTTTAACTGAACCAGGGACTTTAGGTAATGTTTAAGCAACCCCTAATATATTTTTTACCACTGAAATGCCAGAAGGATTTTGAAAAATCAAAAGGAAAAAAGTATTTTACTTGCATTGTATTTTACCCAAATCTCTGAAATCTAAGCAGTGACTCACACCCCCAGCTGGTGTAAATCAGCAGTGGGCTGACGAGCAGAGAGGAACCATGCTAATTTATGTTCCACCAGCACAACCCACCCTCTTGGTGCACCAGTACCAGACCTGCCAGCAGCTCCAGCTCGTGCGCTCTCCTGGGAGAAGGCCACCGAGGATGAGTCTGCTCAGGACCTGGCAGGGACTTTCAGGTAATGCAGTCACTGCACCAGGTTTTTGGCCCAGGGGCAGCTCATGTGTGATCGCAATGTTCAGTAGAATGTTTTGTTGGGGTGTTTAGGTGCTGTTTTGTGCCTTTGCAAGTTGTTGGGTGTTACCTGTTGTTTACATGAGAGCTCTGTAGTGCTTGGGGTTTGGTGGGTTTTTTTGGTGATTGTAGCAGCTGCATGTTCTTTGTGACTACAAAGCATTACGGAGCATTTACCCCTTATTACTTCAGTCCCTTTGGAGCGATGTCTCGAGATGGTACCTCAGTAATAAGCAACATGTGCAATATGAGGCTCAGGTGCTAGGAGGGAGCCTTGGTTTTGAAAAGCCCTGGCATAGCTTGGCCTGTTTGGATAGACCTAGTGGTTTGGACAGTCCAACGACATCCATATGCAATGATTTTTCTCGATTCACAATGTTGAAACTAAAAACCGCTTGGCTTTAAACTTTAAGCCTCTGCATACATTCCCCTGAGAATGAGCGTTTCTGGCAAGCTATAAGTTCTTAAATATCACTTCTCCAATTACATTCTCACAGGTTAGTATTTATGCAGGCCTGGCTTTTCAAATCCACGGAGCTGGTACTGGGCTGAGGCTTAATGCATTACAGGTGGCTTTTGGTGCTTTGGGCTCTCTGACCAAACTGGTTCCAGATGGCCACACAGTATGAGTAATAACATCAGCTCATTAAGTTGCAAGGTTTCAAGTACAATCACAGAATTATCAATGAAATAAAAGCTAACGGCGTATCAGCTGCACTCTAAGCCATAAATAGGATTTACAGCAAAACAAAAACCTCGTTTTGAACCCAGATCTCTCATCATTTCGATACTGGGTGTCTACATAATGGGTTTATTCACTAGCAAAAGAGCAAAAAATCTGCTCCACCCTCTCCAAAAGGTACTCCTGAAGGCTACTGCACCGTGGTCCTGAGAGCTTCTGACTTTGGAAAAGCTTTTGATTGGGGTCATTGAAAATGCACAACAGTATTTATCTGTGATGACTTAGAAAATAACTGGAATGCGCCTAGGTCTCGGATCAAAGAGACAAGTGTCAGAAAGCCTCATTACCTCGCGTTTCACGTTACGGTTGCAAATGTTGTTCTTTGTGCAAATTGTTATCCGTCTGTAGTGCCTAGATCACGTCCAGCAGGATGGTTCTTCTAGTGCGTACAGGTGGCTTCTGCTACTCTATAGCCTACAGCAACAGTGTTTTGTTGGTCAAGATGTTTTTTTGGTTCAGGATCACTATGGGGAAACATTTCCCCAAGCTCCTGGGACAGCTGGGGTGATCAAGATCCCTGATCTTGGCCATCAAAGAGTGAATTTTGCATAAAGAATGTAAATAGAAAAATATACATAAATTAATTCCTCTTTGAATTGTCATAGTCCTTGCGCCAAGCAGGAGGTGTTAGTACACAAAACCAGCAGCCGAAGTAGATCCTTTTTTAAATTCTCCTTGACTCTGACACCTCTGACTTTTGGTTGACTTGATAACATTCCTGTCGCGAGTTCCGAAACGCCAGCGCAGCAAACGGTTAGCATCAGGCGCCCGATCAGCCTCACTGGTTTCAGTGGGGCTCCTCACGCACGTGAAGCGGGGGGGTGCGTGCGAGTGTCCACAAAAATGTGGCCAGGCCAGGCTGGAGCCGCGGTGTGTGGGGTGCGGTGTTGAGCGGAGCCCCTCTGCCGTGGCGCGGGCTGGACGATGCTGATGCAGTGCTGACGGGGGAATTCTGCCAAGTCTGACCCCACTGCCAGGAAATCAGGACTTCATTAGGAGTAAAAACTTCAATGAGTTAAAGAAAACGCATTAAAGGTATAGTGTCACATGGTTTGGAGCGAGATATCTTGTATGTTGTGGTACAAATTATGCCAGAATGATGAATAAGGAGCGTTTCCAACCCAACTAAAACCACAAGCTATTCCTCTGTGCCTCTCCATACTGGGCATCCAGAAAAACAGTACGTTAGAAGCATGAAATACCTTGCTGGGTATAGCAGAAATGCCATGTCTTGTGAAGCCTGAGGGGGTAAATGGGTTTCCCAGCTTTGTGGGAAGCCGGGAGAAGCTTTATATGACCCTGGTTTGGTCCTAGAGGTCCTGGTTGTGGCTAAAGCCTGGATCCGGTACCCTGAGTCATGCTGATAACCGGTGCCATGATCTGCTTTGTTGCTACTCCGTGTGAATAAGAGATTCAAAATCAGTCC
Source organism: Phoenicopterus ruber ruber (assembly GCA_009819775.1). Classification (NCBI taxonomy): domain Eukaryota; kingdom Metazoa; phylum Chordata; class Aves; order Phoenicopteriformes; family Phoenicopteridae; genus Phoenicopterus; species Phoenicopterus ruber. The sequence continues at coordinate 5,928,492 of CM020222.1, read as the reverse complement.
CTTGATAATTCGAGATGTTTTCTTTAGATTTATCCTACCTGCTTAGCCTCCCCAGCTGCGCTTCCGTTACTAGCGCAAGCAAAACTTCCATCGATGTGTACCCCAAGGGCTGTTTACAGCAGCAGCATCGCGTACGGGTCATGTGATAGTTCAAGCATTACGGTGTTAGGGAAGGTGAGTACATCTAGCATCCTGCTATTTGGGATTTAATTATCAACATAAGTAATCCTGTAGGTAGTTCTCCCTCCATCCTGTAATTCTGAGGGTCTCACAGATGTGCAGCATCACTGCTTCCAGATGTTGACGGCCTTTTCAGAGTGCTGGGCACTGGCCCAAGGAGGGATTTGGTATCGGGGAATTCTGGCACCGGCTGTGTTTCCAGTGATGTGTACACCGAGGAAATTATTGTGTGCGAATGTAATGCAGAGACACCACTGGAGGCTGAGCTTAAGTCCCTGGGCAGGCACAGTATTGATCAAAAGTCAGGACTGTGGGCAAGCATGGACAAAAGTAACGCGGTGATTTAGTGGGGTGGGCTTTTTCTGTCTCGGGCCCCTATTATCCTTTGTGCTTTGAGTTATATTGCCTCCAGCACCACTCTTCCACAGGAGCGGGTTTTCAGTGAGGTGCTTGGTGTTACCGTGAGTTTTGAGGGCCGTAGTCAGGCCTTCTGCTTTAGACGCGTAATTTGGGCGATGCAACGTGTAAGTCCAGGCTGCTGTCTCAGCAGGGCGATATTGCCTGGGTTAAGACCCGTGTTCCCTGTGCACACACGGCATCAATGAAAAGGGCAGAGAGGAACCCAGGAGCCCTAAATCAGGGCAAGCCTCTTAGGTGCTTCGATGGGGGCCTGGGTGACGGGCTAGGTATGGGATGGGTGCGCTGAGCTGGGAGCTGCCTTGCACCAGTCAGTGTGAAACTGGGTACGTGGCCATATCCAGGCAGGGCTTCACAGCAGGAACCTCCATCCTGGCTTTTGGGTTGGTTTTGGGGGGGGCCTGAGAGTAGGACGTGCCCTGGCAGAGGAAGAACAACCTCTGAATGCAGCTCACTTCATGACCCAAGGGTCTGCTGGCTTGTGAGAACGCGCGAATCCCCCAGGTTTTGGGGGGAGATATTGCTACCACACCACGGGGTCCTGCAAGGAAGCCCTATACGAGGTGACTGCTTCTCCTGCAGGGTCAGCGTCCCATTTTGGGTCTTTTCTCTGCATAACCAAGGTTTAAGGTCCAAGTGGGTGGTCTCCAGCCCATCCCTCTCCTAGCTGCTTGCTATATAAGCAGTGGGCACGTGAGCTCGGGTCTCGGCACCGGCAGCGTGCTCTGCACGCTGCCGGTGCCGAGACCCGAGCTCACGTGCCAAGCAGAGCGATGCTAAGGAAAGCCTGTGTGCAACATGAGGAATGCCAGACCTACCCACTGTCTCCAGATCTGTCTCCCCAGCCAGGCTCTGGATCTTATTTGGATGTGGAGAGATTTATAAGGCATTCTCTTAATTAGGGGCCCCTGTTAACATTTTGACTGAGAAAGATGGGGGAATGAGGAGACCTAACAGAGAGGCAACAGCAAAGAGCGGACTGAAAGGGAACGCTGGGGAGACCAGTGGTGTGTGCTGTAAAGTAGGGGCAATAAAATACACCAATAAAAATGATGTGTATGTCTGTAGCCTCATCTAAGAAGGGGGAACAACAGCAGGTCCCTTCTAAGGGCAAACAAGAGAAACCCCTCCATATGTAAGCAATTATGGGAAACACATGGGAGAGGTGGACAGGGCAGACAAACCCGAAAGCCATATGATATTGCACAGAAGAGCGAGGCTCATGTAAAGCCTGGGAGTTCATATATTTCTCAGCTCACAATGTACAGAGACTTTGGTCTGCTCCAAAAGCTGCAACTGGGAAGGCTCCTCTCGTTTTGGCCTCGAGGGCTGTGCACAGATGGCTGAACCTGGGGAAGGCGTGCTGGGCTGAAGGGGTTGGCATGCTGCTGAGGAGAGCCAGAGCCTGGCGAGGCTTTGCTGAGCACTTCCCTTTATGAAACGCTTGCAGCTGGTCTATGCCACGGCAGCACTGAGCTGGGGTACCGGGAGCGGTATAGCTGTGCTGCAACAGCGCTGCTGAGGAACTCTGGGGCACCTGTGCTTTAGTCTGTTTTGGAGTGAGAACTTGTCGTTATTGCCTTTAAATTTTCTAGCAATGCAGTGGTGGGATGATATTCGCTGCAGGGATGATATTCACTGCAGGGATGGGAGTCCCAGGAGCATTGCATCCAGCCTTCCACCCCTGTGTGAAGAGCAAACAGCATCTTAGTGAGTTCCCATTGCTGCCAGGGCTGTGGTGGTGTCTAGATGTTTGTGGTGGGTTGACCCTGGCTGGATGCCTGGTGCCCACCAAAGCTGCTCTGTCCTTCCCCTCCGCAGCTGGACAGGGGAGAGAAAATAAAACGCAAGGCTCGTGGGTCGAGATAAGGGCAGGGAGATCACTCACCAATTACCATCACGGGCAAAACTTGGGGAAATTACTTTAATTTATTGCCAATCAAATCAGAGTAGGGTAATGAGAAATAAAACCAAAATCTTAAAAACACCTTTCCCCCACCCCTCCCTTCTTCCTGGGCTCAACTTCACTCCTGATTTCTCTCCCTCCTCCCCCATCTTAACTCTGTTACCCCAGAGGTGCTACCACCGTCGCTGATGGGCTCGGCCTTGGCCAGTGGTGGGTCTGTCTTGGAGCCGGTTGGCATTGGCTCTGTCAGACATGGGGGAAGGTTCTAGCAGCTTCTCACAGAAGCCGCCCCTGTAGGCCCCTGCTACCAAAACCTTGCCATGCAAACGATGTTCCTGAGCTGCTTTTATGCTACCTAGCCATGTACTGCTGCTCTGAAGGTCACAGTAGTCTGGAGTCCAAGGCGTTATCTAGCTCCTGTGCAGAGTTGGCCTGCCTTGGACTCCCCTGAGACCCAGACCCACGGCGTGCCAGATCAGCTCAGTTGAGCACGTTTGTTCTTGGCAACTGATCTGAATCAGTTCTCTGAGCTGCTTCGTGTCCACTTGCAAAGAACATGCTGTGAACTTGATGCACATCATCGGTTCATCGATTTGGGTGCATTTAGCTTGTCTTCAATGCAGCAATAGTCAGGTCAACCACCTCTTTCTCACGCATGCCCAAACTCCAGCCTGCCTAACAGTGTCCCAAATCAGGCTCATATGTGGGTTGCTGCTTTCCAAATGTCTCATGTCAAAGGCAGGGATGTTCTCCCCAGGATATGTGGAGAACAGCCTTGTAGAAGTTGAAATTGTGCCACTTGGTTTTCCCATTGGAGACCAGGCTGTGGTCCCGAGGGATCATAGCATTTATAGAACCACAGAATCGTTTAGGCTGGAAGAGACCTTTAAGATGATCGAGTCCAACCGTTAACCCAGCACTGCCAAACCCACCACTAAACCATGTCCCTTAGCACCACATCTACATGTCTTTTGAATACTTCCAGGGATGGTGACTCCACCGCTTCCCTGGGCAGCCTGTTCCAGGGCCTGACAACCCTTTCGGTGAAGAAATGTTTCCGAAGATCCAATTTAAACCTCCCCTGGTGCAACTTGAGGCCATTTCTTCTTGTCCTATCACCTGTTACTAGGGAGAAGAGATCGACCCCCATCTCTCTACAACCTCCTTTCAGGGAGTTGCAGAGAGCGAGGAGGTCTCCCCTCAGCCTCCTTTTCTCCAGACTAAACAACCCCAGTTCCCTCAGCTGCTCCTCACAGGACTTGTGCTCTAGTTTACTTGGTTTCCCCAGCAGTAATCGGACAACCTTCTGCTCTTTAGTCTTAATAGTAGGAGCAAAGATTGAGAGATGCGTGCCAGGCTCTTGTAAAGCCTTGAGCCTCGCCGTGCTGTGTTGCTATAGAGTTGCTTGCTTTGCATCCCGCCGTAATGCAAGTGCTATGCCTGTCTGTAGCCTTGTAATCTGAAGTGGTGGCAGGACAGCAGGACTGGGAAAGAACAGCTTCCAAATGTGGACTTAAGCCTCGTACGAAGGCTACCTCATTTCCAAAGGCACAACTGTTTGTTCAGGTTGGGCTGTGAAAGGAGCTGATCCGATCACGAAACACATCTCTCCTGTATGTGCTATTGGCTATAGAAAACGATTCTTCCCTGTAAGAAACAACAGGGAGGAAAGTTCCCTTAACTCCTGAACGTGCCACGCTCCTGAACATTAACGTGGTTGTGGGGTTGTTTTTTTTACCGAGCAAGCAGATGTTTTAGTGCTCCGAGGATCACCTTTGCTGCAAAGGGTGGTGCTTACGCCTCGGAGGGCAACGGTACATTCGGCCTCAGTAAACATGTTCTGCTCCATCTCACGGAGCACTGAAAGCAGAAACTGCTCTTGGGTTTCGTCGCAGAAGGGGCAGCTTTGCCAATATAAAGAACAACTTGTTCAGGGTCTGCTTTCATCTCTGTGCATTATCAGAGCTATTAAAATGAGGAAAGAGCTCTTTAAGCCTCATTGGACAGTGACACTAAAAATACCCCAACAGCCCCCTCAATCCCAAGCCCCAAACAACTGAAAAACAAAAGCCAGCCCTAAACCCTAAGCCCCCGAAAACCCTGTGGTATCCATCACTGCCATGTATAATCACAGTTAGAAATCCAAATGAAGTCTGCAGCCTGTCAGTTCTGCAGACAGATTTGGTGGTGATATGAGCAAAGCCAACATTTAAAAATGACTGAATTCTCATTATAAAGATACATGATCCTCCTTCTCATTGAGAACAGTTGGGCTTTGCTTCCAGTGGAGAGCCAAGCCATTTATTTTATCGCTCCATTGTATGCTGCACTGGGAATTGTTCCTGCAGATAGAGGTTTCTAGCATGTTTTCCCTATGTACTTTGTTCCACATGCACTGTGCCCTTTGCGCATGCTGGGGGCTCTCACATGAATTACACTTTGCCTGATTTGGTTGGATGGGTTTCCTACATTTGTGTCCTATAAATTGGCATGGCGATGTATTTATTTTGGTAATCAACCAGTTCTTTGTAAATCTGTGAGCTTAATCCTCCAAGAGAGAGAAATAAAAGGCTCAGTCTCTGTTCCTAACAATGAAGATAAATACCTTTATTTTCATAACTTTTAGACATCTTTCTTCATGGCGTCCAGCCAAATCGTGAGGTCCTTGCTCAGGCAAGAGCACGCAGATGTCATTAAGTTCCTCACCAAGCTTGTTAGGGCATGGAAGAACTCTTTTAAGAGGAAGGATGGTCTCGTGGTTTTGCCGTTGAGCGAGAATTCAGTTCGACTCTGCTAAGTTCTTGCTTCTGCCATGTATTTCCAATGTGACCTTGCACGACCCTCTCTCTCTACATCTGCTCCCCCAAAATCTCCTGCTGTCGAGCATATAAATCTCCTTGGTGCAGAGGCCCTCTCGCTGTGGGCTGGTTCGTGCAGGAATTTCAGCTGAGGCTGCGAGGCGTCGCGGAGGCAATGCAGATGCGAGAACAGCAAGAGGCTTTTGGCTCTGTCTGCAGATCAGGACCGGCTCCACCTTGCTCCAAGGTGACGGGATGTAAGCCAGAAGCCACCTGAGCCTGTTAATGCACAGCTATGCCCATAATAATAAATGTCAGCTCTCACCTTATTAGTTCAGGTGCTGTAGCGATCAAATTTGGATGCGTTGGTTGTGGTGCTCCTTGTGCTGAAGGTGGCTCACAGCTGGGTGCATCTGGCAGTGGGGCCTGACCCGAAGGAATGTGGGTGGCTGTCCTGGGATCTGCCATCCTTCTCTAGCAGCTCATCCCTTCCCGGGGACTCTTAATCTAGCGTCGTCCCTCATCTGCTGATCATTAGTGCTTTGGGCACCTCTTGGTGAGACCGGCTGTGCAAGCATTCAGGTTTTGCTCCTGTCTGGAGGTGCTGGGAAGACCTCCCTGCCCTCCCTGCAGCATTTTAAATAGCGCTGGGAAAACGAGCGCGAAGGCTGAGTGTTTGAGCAAGACAGCAGCTGAGCGTGAAGGAGCAAGGCGGCGGCGGTGTAAGGAGCTGGCCCCTGCGCGGGGTGACACCGTCTGGGGAGCCGGCGGAGCCTGCGAGCGCAGGCTCGGGTCAGTTGGCTCGTCTCGAGAGGGTGGTATAATACGTCAGGCGTGCTGGTTGATGTGGTGTTACTGACTGCAGCGTGATAAGGATCTCCGCATGCTTCCACCCGCCCTCCATCTTCTCTCCAGCTGGAGGGAAAAATTCACCGCGGTGGCCAGTGGGACGGTGGGGGATAGCACAGCCCCGCTCCGCTGCCATCTGGGGCTGGAGCCTCCTGCAAGGAAAAATGTGCATGATGACTGCTTGGCAGAGTTCCCCTCCGCGCACGCTCCCCCTTCGCGCGCACAACAGCGTTTGTTATTCTAATACGCCTACGACTTAGAGCGTGAGCTGCAAACTTGTACTTGGGGAGAAAGTCCTAATGCACGTGAACGGTTCACTTAACTGAAGCGATATCGTGTGTGCGAGTTAAGCGTTGCAGAACGGGACCAGGAGGATGCAATCCGGAGCCTGAGTCCACCAGCGTCCTTCACTGGCCCGTGGTGGTTGTGCTAAGAGGGAGGCTGGATGAGGGCATGTGGCTGTGACAAGCAGGCTACGGCCTTTTCAGTCCTTCCTTCTCCCTGGCCTGGCTGAAGGTGTTCGTCAGGCCCAAAGACCTCCATGACCACCTCAGGTTTCATCAGATAACTAGACAATAACAAGCCCTTTGAGACTTCAGCTGCGGCCACCATTTCTTTGGCTGTGTCACGTTTTTTCTTTGGGAGCAAAGTTCACACACCACTAAAACCCCATCCATTTCTCGATGCCTCTTACAACATCTGCTTCTCCTAAAATACCTTTTTGTGCCATTTTTTTTAAATTAGAGGAGAATTGGGAGGGGGGGTGTGTGTACAGAAAAGCAAAAGTTTCCTAAGTGACTCTGTTTCCATAGTTAAAAAATCTCTTTACGATAAGTAATGATGATGCTCTATTTTTTTATACTATCCTTTACAGTGAAAGCAGTATGTTGTCCATAAATCTTAAGGCTGGTTAATTCCTATAAAATTCTGCTAGCAGAATCAAATGATTTTACTACCCTGTGGCAAATTAATGGCTGGGCGTCAACCAGTGTCGCTTCCTGCTTGAAAAATGACCGTGACATTAAGCAGATTTTATTTATGCTTTCCTGCCTGATGATCAAAAATGGTAAAATGGAACAGTGAGGGTGGCGAAAAGTCAGTGCGTGTTTCATAAATAGCATCACTACCACATCTCTTTGGAGTAAGCCCATGGTGATGCCCACGCAGCGGGACTAGGGTGTGCTCCCCGGACATATACTGACTTTATTTTTCCTTTCATGACTGGTTGCTGTGGGAAGGGAGTTTGGACTTGTGGCCCTAAAATCAGCTCTGGTCCTGCTTCAGTTGATGAGAAGGATGGTACTGTGGGACATGCCCCAAAACACAGTGCCCACTTTGTAATAAGCTGCCTGAAATTCCTCTTGCTAATCCATATTTATGTATGGGAAAGGCCGACGGGAAAGAGCAGCTGGTCTTCTGGCTGATGCCTGAATTCAATTCCCACAACCTGCAGGAATAACTCATGTAGTTTCATGCCACTGGTCTTATATGTGTTGATGTTGACCTGAGGAGGGACTTTGTCTTCCTTGGTGTCCTGTTGGGCCCAGGAAGTTGGTGGCACTTTGATGGGATGCCCATTGTAATCTGTGTGTTAGTTTAATTAACTGGAGTGAATTTTTGATTATTAGTGGCTAATTGTTTTATGGTGACACCTGAAACATGCATAGACTCTGCAGAGGTGCATGGGCAACTACAGTCCAGCCTGGAAGCAGTTTACTGTCATTTGTCCAAGGTTTTGAACAAAACGCTAGGAAACTCCATATGATGGTTGGGGTGAAACAGAATAAGCAGACAAGCAAAAAGAAACAGTTCTGTCCTGTGATTCTTGGTGCTGTAATGTCCTTGTGAGAAATCCTTCATCAATAAATGGTGACCCCTTGTGCAAAGGGACAAAGAATGAGGCAAGTCTGTCCCACTGGGAGGTTTATCTATTCAGAAGGCAACCATCCTCAACAGGCCCATGGGTGGCTGGAGAGGGTGGCCTGGATGAATTCACCTCTCTGGTTCCCCTCATCCAGCCCGTGCAAGCAGATGGAAACAGCAGCTGCCAAGCACACCCCACCTCCCAGCCTGCAATAATAATCTCAGATCGGCTCACCTCTGGCCCACAGTAAGCGTCTGGAGAAATTTTTCTGTTGCCAGTGGCCCCACGTTCAAGCCTATTCTCTTTGGCTTGACCCATAGCTGGGGATTTGGCTTTCAGTGCACTAGTGAAATGCATTAACAAAGGCCAGGTGAGGACATTACGATCGGCAGCATGAAAGATAATTTGCTTTCTGAGTCAGCTCTCAACTTCTCGAGCGCTGCCAGCACCGGGACTCACTGCTGTTTCTCTTGCTGCCCTGGCTAGAGTCATTCTCTCTGAGCCCAACTATTTCCACTGTATATTTTGGGAAGAACTGGAACGTTCCACTCAGTCTTCCAAAATGTGAATATCACTCCTTACGGCCCTCCCTAACACCTAAGAGTCAGCCCTGGATGTGCTGCAGATTATTTTTATCCATTCTAAGTTGTCATGGTCTGCCCAGTTTTGCCCAGCCACCTGCAGCTGGGTTAGCAGTGTTGTGTCCACCCTCTGCGAGTTGTCCCAAGAGATGCAGTAGGGGTAGTCCTTACCCTTGTAGTGCCTCCTGTCTTGGGATCACTTGGGGCTGAATCAAGAAGGGATAGAGCCAATGCACAGCACAGGACATCACCCAGAAGTTGGGGCATAATGGAACCTCTTGTAGCTGCTCTTTGACCGCCTTCCTGGATCTCGGTACAAAGAAAACCAGACCCTGTGGAGGAGTGGCTTGGAGTCAGCATGTATACAAGGTTTTAGCTGGGAACCAGGACTGGGATATGTTCCCTGCCCCCCTAGTCAGACCCATTTAGTCTCTTCCTTACCTGGGCAGGACAGCACAACCTTTCTGTCCTTTTCTCCGCTTCATCCCTTGGTTCCCGGATCAACATCATGGCCCATACAGTCCCTGAGAATTCAGGAACTTGATTTCATCGTGACTGTAGACCGTGAGTCCTGAGAGGCAACTATGCTCCGCTTGGATAATTCAGCCCACAGAACCAGGAAGAGAAAGACAACAAATAGGGAGGATGAGGTGTCCTTATGGTGGAGAATGATCTAATCCATACTTCAAACATCCTCTGTGCTTCTTTAGTGAAGCCCTAGGCTCGTAACTGGAGAGATTTTTGACACGCACACTTCTTGCAATCAATCCATCAGTCACCCAAAGAATCTATACCATGTCCAGAATTTCCTGTACTTATCAGGAGGTTCACTCTGATTTATTTCACTCACCTTTTCAGCCCAGATGTTCAAAGATGCGCAAGTCTTGGAGCCAAAGAATAGCCAATTTGCAACAAGTGGCCGTGAGGTGCTAATATCCCTTTGCCACAGGATTGGCAGCATGGGCCATGCTTACATGGAGCTGCAGCTGCAGGATATGAACATCTGAAAGCACTGTTAGAACACAAGAAAAAGAAAACAGTTCAGACACATGACCTCAGGGCCAACATTTTATTAAAGAATATATATATATTAACACTATTCCCTCTGAAAAAGAACTTATTTAGGCCTTGCTTAAACTGAAACCCCTAACCTATTGCTTAGAACTACTGTATCTTCCTACACAGGGGTTTATTTTGTCACTAGGCCAAATAAAGTCATGTAGTTAGAAGCCTTTGGCACCTGCCTGCACATTTGCATCTGGGAAGAAAATATTTTTGTCCCTTCTCTCTTTCTCTGTACGCAGTTAGTTTATAGAGCCAAAGCTACCCCTAGGGCTCGCTTCTCATACTTGCTCTCAGAGCAATCTGTTTCTAAGCCACCAAGTGTTGGGGTGGTTGGAGAGAGCGGAGCCTGATCAGCCGTTTCTGATGACAGTCTGCGAAAATCGAAGTGCGACCAAGCATTCGGGAGGACGCTTAATTATATTACAAGGTGTGGGGAACCTGGAACCGTAATACGGAGACAGCTATAGAGAGGATTATTGTGCCTCAAATTTTCCAGTGTGACGAGCTTATAAAACATAAGCTTTTTACTTTATAACATTTTTATATTATAATTATATTTTAACTCACACTTTTAAATATATAAAAAGCCCTAATGTTCTATAACCTTGCTGAACTGGAAAGTCTGAGGCATGCACATTTGGTGATGATGACAGCTTGATGCATGGATTTTTTGGGGGTCGATCAAATGCCCTTGTCAAAATTCCTTAATTGCATCTTACCCATATGTAGGTTTTTACACTCAGTCCCATCAAAGTCTTATTCACAACCTTAAAACAGAGTTTAACTGTTTCACAGAGGTTGTGTCGGTCTTACTGAGTTGATTCACCCAAGCTTTGTAATAGTAATAATAAATGATTCTTAACAACATCAATATGTTATTTCTGATCGCCTCCCCCCGGGACTCATGCGTGTTACAAAGGAAGCTGGTGTCACTCTGTTTTAAAGATAAAACACACCCAGCTTACCAGCGAGGACGTTAATTAGACTTTGGACATCCATGTTTAATCTTCTTGCTTTTATCGTTTTCCTACATGTGAAATGTTTAAAAACATATGGAAGCAAATTAGATAAACATCTGCTCCAAGATGGACTCATCCATCCAGCCCGTAATTCAGCATGTAGGAGGATTTTAGTGGTGAACGTGGCTGCGAAAAGGGCAGACAAAAATAACATCAGCTTCCCGGGGTGTAAGGCCAGGCTGCCAGCTGGTGTAAATCAGGGTGTCTCCTCTCCTGTGCGGCCTGCGCAAGGTGTGGTTCATCTTCAGCAGACCTTACTGGTTTGGTTTGAGATCGTTTCTCCCATCCGAGTAGGTTTCACTGTGGGGTTTGTGCTGGAGGATGAGACAATTAATGAAGAAAGCTGCTTGTCTCTCTGAACTGGGCTTCGTGGAGCCACTGCTCAGTGATGCACCAAGTGCAGGTGGGCACACACAAGCCATCAAAATGGGATGCTGAGCTGCAACGTGCTTGGAGTGCAACCCTGGGCGGTGCTAATGGAGGAGTTAATGTTCCCTTACTGTCCTCCTGGGTGGTAAACCCATTCCCAAACGTTTTCTATCCAGTCCTTTTCTATAATCGGCTTGAAAGATAACACTGAGCATGAGTTTTCCCAGGGATGCTCCAACGTGCACTATTGATGGTACGGTGATGCTGCGCAGGTGCCTTGAGTAACTGACGAGCAGGAGCGATGCTGTGGTGACACTTAACCAAATGTATTTAACCAAAAAATGGAACGGCCTCTCTTGTATAGGAAGCTTACAATGGCCCCTTCTGGATTTGGAATCTGAGAGGTACCTGAACTTGGCAAGTACTGGCAGGAATGGAAAAGCAGCCCCCTCCCGCCTGGACCAGACTTCTGAGGCGCTCTGGCCTTGCAGCCGGAGGACCGGGCCAGGTGGGATTTACCCCTTCCTCTTGCCAATGTGTAACCTGGCAGGGCTGAGCCGCTGGGATGCAAATCCCTCCTCCCGTGAAAGCAGGGAGCCAGGCGGAGAGCTCTGGCTTTCCCAGCAGCACTCAATGGCATGCCGTACCCCAGGGCGACTTGCGTTCCCTGCTGCGAAAAGCTGTAAATTACACACCAATAACTGCATGGAAATGGCTGGGCAAATATTTTGAAAGACGGAGAAACTTTGTAGAAACCACTGCTTTGTGAGTCACTTATGGACGGAAAAAGGTGAACCGAAAAGATCTCCCTGGCAAATGATTTGCTGAATGTTATTAGTCTTAACGGTACTGCTCCCTCTCTTCCTTCCCCCCTTTCTTATCTGCTTGCTCTTTTACACTTGCTATTCAAAGTCTGATGAAACCATAGTTTCCAAATTGATTTTTTTTTTCCCCTCCCAAATTTCTAATGTCAATAAATACTTCAAAGGTAGAGAGAACTCGCATGCCAACCTCTAGCCTAGAGCTTACTTTTACAGCTCTGTAATAAACCCCTTTAAAAAAATGTTTATAATGGCCATGACCGTGGTACTTAACTATTGCAGTGCTTTCTGTCACCCTCATAATGTTAAGTGCCAATAAATCACCTGAACTGTCGGGGTGCCTTGTATTTATTTGCAAAGCTGTTAGAGGAGTATTTGGGGGGGTTTATTGGCCAAGTGGAACAAAAGCTGGGGCTCTTGTTTTGTGGATTTTTTGGGAGTTGTTTTGGGTTTTTTTGCACAGGAGAGTAGATTAAATGCCACCTAAACCTCAAGCTGGCCTCTTGTACCTGAGGTATGTAGCGCTGCTATTTTTGGAGGTATTTCACAGGGGATCAAACCCCGTTCAGAGGCGAGGCGGAGCGGCGGTTGCTCGGTGGTCGCAAGCCACGCGCGTTGCCTGACCTGCGCTCAGGGCTGAGCCCGCAGCCGAAAATGGGGTTTGTGGGGAGGCACCAGCCCGCGCTGAAATGTGAGGCGTGAAGCGAAGGGGCTTTTCCCGTTGGAAGCACGGCTCTGCAGCCTCCCGGGCTCTGCTTGCGGCAGAAGGGGATTTTTGGGCTCTAATTTCCTGGCCCCTGCTAGGCTGGGCAGAGCACAGTGCTCACTTATTTCTGTTACCACCCAGTTCAGATCCTGCTTGGTGCTAACTCAGGGTGTCGTACCGGGGCTCATAGACTCAACCACCCCCCCTTTTGCAAAGAGGATTTTTGCTCTTTAGTCTATTGAGTATTCACAAAATTTCACCCACTGAGAAGCAGTAGTAAAACCATAAAATAAAATTTATCCTTCATCCTTGTTTCCTGCATGCTGCCATCTCTGCACTAGAGGTTTCTGAAGACAACTCCCTACTAAGGATAGGGATGAAGAAGTCCAAAACCTAGTGAAGAGCAGAATTAGAGCTTGCGGTATGAGCATGGACGCAGCCTTGGTTTGAAATTAATGCATGAAAAATAAACTGTTTTCTCAAAAAAAGTAAACATAGTAAGTTTTCCAACTGTGTCAATAACCCCAGGGCAAAATGGATTTTGAGGCAGCGATGGATCACATAGAAAAACAAGGTTTAGCTGTCGGTAATTAAAAGTCAATGTCAGAAGTAAAAGGCCGATCGGCCCCGAAAGCCACCTGCCTCCTCTTAGAGTGTGTTTTGAAGATCCTTACCACATACTGCATTAGGAGCTGCTGCCTCTGAGTGTATCACCTGGTTGGAATTTTTCATGGAGCTTGAATTTATTAGAAAACAGCCCCAGTCAAGCAGAACTGTGCAAATTAAATTGGATTTACATGACAAGGTGGAGCCCAAGCACAGCAGCTAGGAAATGCCTGAGCAGCAAAAGACAAACCAGAGGGGAACGGGGAGGGAGGCTGCTCTGGGTAAACAGTGTTTGGAAAAAAAAAAAAAAAAGAAAAAAGTTTGACTAATAGAGCAATAAAATTAAAATTCCCACTTCAGCTGCCCTGGGGGTTTCAAAATGAAACACTGAGGGAGAGTTAGATATTGGAGGAAATAAACAGATTTCAGCATATAATAAGCAGGAGGCTGGAATATTATTGTAGGATAAAGTGTTCTGGGACGGAGCGAGCTGACCCACAACGTGTTCCTGTTGCGAGGAAGGGTGAAGACTTGATCTTCAACCCCAGTGAAGCCTGGAGGACTCAATCTATTGGCTTCAATAAGCTCTGGGTGAAGCCTGAGTTCCTAGTAGACGTCAGGAGCTTCGTATTTTCTTCCCCTTAAGAAACGTGTCTGTCGGCTTGCACTGCTGCCTATTATCTTATCAAAATATGGTTTCTTCATCAGTAATGTGTAGGTTTCATCTGAATCTGTAAATACTGAATTGCTTCCATGTGCTAGATATTTCACTGGAGAGACCCTCCACTTTGGGAATGTCGTTACTGCCCAAGATAATCTTCTGTGAGTCATACTGTAAACTCAAAGTTACTGCAATTTATTAGCCATCACAATTTGCCAGGAAAATAGAATCAAGAGTGTATCAGGGAAAGTACCTCAATTGCAAAATGAGCATGCCCTCTATTGCAGTCTGAGCCGATTAATATCGACTTTCCAAATCCAAAGAGCGATTTCCTCTTGTGCCTGTACAATAACGTGGTGCAGCGTGCTTTCCTCTGAAGGAAGCAACGGGATTTTATTGAATATATGGAAGGGAATTGGTTTTCTGGTTTGTTACTTAAAGCTGATCCTTACTGTCAACATTTGTGATGAGTAAACCTCAAGAAATAACACAGCTAAAGGCTTCATCTGGTGCCACTGTGATTTGTAGAGCTGAGTTGGAGAGACACGGTTGTGGCCGCTGGGGACCAGCCAGGCAGAAGGTGTGTGCGGGCACCCTGGGTCCAGGTTGCTTTGTCAGAAGTGCATAGTCCTGCTCTTAAAGATCAAGAGATTTGCTGACAGAGATGGCGACAGCAGCGCGCTATCAGCAGAGCTCCGGAGAGGGCACGAAGGAAACGTGGTGAAAAGAAAGTCATGAAAGAAGTGCTAAATGTGCCATTTCCTGCTGGAGCAGTTCAGCTTAGGAGAAATCCTCCCTCTTGCATCCTACTGTTTGGAGTGTGGATTTGGAAGGGTGAGAAATGGCTCTTTATGAGTAACACTTTGATTCCCCTGATCCCGGTGGGCTCGCGGCTGGGATTTCCTCCAGCTAAATGCTGATGTGAGCAGCTTCCAAGTCTATTTGTATAGAAATATCAATGTGTAGCAGATCCAACAACTGGCTGTGTAGGGACAACTTGTTATCCCAGAGCCCCGACCCCGATGCGTCTCCTCACACAGATGGCAATGCCATATCCCTTCAGATGGACCTAGTCCCCTAAGCTGCTGAGGTCCTTCAGCATTGGCTAGAGATGTCCCCAGGATTGTCCCCGTGTAATGGACGGTGGTGGCTTGGCCTTGCTCTGGTGCACAGTCATGCTGGGCACCCTCATGAGCCTCAGACGTTAATCGGTCCCAGCTGATACCCAGGGAAACTTTAAAAGCTCCAGTACGTGGGATCCCATCAGATGTCTGAATGTGGTTGCACAGCTGGACTGAGAGCTGTTAGGGTGGCTCCACCTAAAATCTGTCTGTCTATCCTGGTGGAAAGAACCACCTCTTTGGCTGGCATAAACAGATGTCACTCCGATGGGAGCCATGAAGTGCTGCCCACTCATAGTGCTCATCTGCCTGGCAGGGACACCCCTTCTCATGTGGTGCTGGTGTTTGATTCCCTCGCCTGGTGTGAAGCTGCAGTTCTGGGCGAGAGAATCGGGGAGAGGAGGACAGAGCAAACAGGTCTCTAACAGGCGGTTGCTTTTGGGGAAGCCCAAGAGTCTTCGTTGCCTGAGAGGCTGGGCAGTCCTCTGGACTGGTGATAATGGATGCAAGCTGGGTGCAGAATGGTGTATCCCCCGGTCCTCATCAAACCAAACGGAAAGATAGCATAGCCTCACCCTGTAAAGCCCACTCTGAGATGTCAGTGGCTGAATTATTCTGGTAGGAGAACAAAGGTCTAAAAATACCCCACCCCCTGAGAATTTGCTTGGTAGATGCTGTGCCTACCTGTCCTGTGCTTTCTTTAGCATTGCAGGTGCTATACTGTCGCGGTTTAACTCCAGGTGGCAACCAAGCACCCCACAGCCGCTCGCTCACCCCCTCCTCCCAGTGGGATGGGGGAGAGAATTGAAAAAAACCCTCATGGACTGAGATAAAGACAGTTTAATAGGATAGGAAAAGAAGAAAGAATAATAATGATAAGAGAATGTACAAAACAAGTGATGCACAATGTGATTGCTCACCACCTGCTGACTGATGCCCAGCCCGTCCCTCAGCAGCAATCCCCCCGGACAACTCCCCCCAGTTTCTGTACTGAGCATGATGTTATTTGGTATGGAACATCCCTCTGGCCAGGCTGGGGCAGCTCTCCTGGCCGTGCCCCCTCCCAGCTCCTTGTGCCCCTCCTCGCTGGCAGAGCCTGGGAAGCTGAAAAGTCCTTGACTTAGTATAAGCGCTGCTTAGCAACGACTAAAACATCAGTGTGTTATCAACATTATTCTTATCCTAAATCCAAAACACAGCACTCTACCAGCTACTGGGAAGAAAATTAACTCTGTCCCAGCTGAAACCGGGACATATACCAAGCCGGGCTCTGCCTATGACCGGCACCGCGTTTGCATCCCTGCGGCAGCGATGCATGCAATAGCAGGGCAGCTTGGACGCAGGAGGAGCCGGCCAAAGGCTTAGCGCGGCACGGACTGCATCCTTACGGCTGCTACGTCGTGGTGGAGCAGCAGCGCGCTTCTGTAGGATTTACATGTCATCCGCAGGGGATATGAAAGTGGGCAAGCTTTGCTTCAGTGTGGACTAAAGTTGGGCTTCAACAGATCTTTTCCTTCCTTCCTTTCTTTTTTTCCTTCCTGGGAAAAATGGGTGTAAAATTCTGTTCCGCTCTCCTTGAATTTAACAGCTTTTTTTCCCATTGATTTCAGTGGGGTCACAGGTACTTGTGTGTGTTTCCACCAGGTAGTACCCAAGTGTAACAGCTGAGCTGGTCTGAAAAAGGGGGTTTCTTACAGAGAAAAGAAGAATGCAACTCTGCTGGAAAAGCTTTTGTTTGGCGGTGGCTGGAAAAGGTTGTTCTGGGACTGATTTAAGGAGCAGTGGGTAATCTTATGCAGATTCCCTCAGGGCAGCCATAAGTTAAGTGATGAAAATGTCTGCATGTTTTACACAGCTCTGCTCCGGGACCGGGGGAGAGGCAGCAGTGCCGGAACAACACACGGAGCCCCATGCGGACAGTGTCATTCCTGCGGGGACGGGATGCTCTCCCATGGGAGCAAGCACAAGTCAGGACCAGGAGGAGGAAGCATCAGTGTGGTGGAGCTGGGCATGTGCAGGGCTTTTACTGTCATTGCAAAGTGCAGCGCTAACACCATCCCAATGTCCCAGAGAGCGTCTCGACGGGAGATGCCGTCCCCCTCCAGCCTCCTGCATGCGTCTGGCTGCCCCCAGCTGCACCCGTACGGTGCTTAGCAGAGATCTGCTCGATATTGTGGGGCTGAGCAGGAAAAGCAAGGGCTCTTCTTGCTCCTCGCTCACCTGCAGAGAGCTGCTCTGGGGTATCCCCTCTGTTCCCCGCTCCGTGTTGGTTCGGGGAGCCGCTCTGACAGATGCGGTGCTTCACCCGGAGGCGTCCATGGTCACGATACCGCTCTGAAGTCTGCAGTGCTTACGCAGGGCCTGCTGCCAGTGCCAGGGAGAATGACTTCCACTCTGCACGTGCTTCTAATTTACATAATTTGCATACTAATTTACAGCACATAGACGGAGAGAAGAAATGAGGGCTTGGAAGAGATGGAGGCTGGTTATTTGTGTTGATGTGTTTGATGTGGCTGCCTTTCGTGCTGGAGTTTTGCGTGTGTGTGTGACATAAGTGGCCTTAAAAATACAAGGGACTGGGTGGGAGGAAAAGAAGAATGGAAACTGCAAGTCTTTTACTAAGTTAGATACCATAATAATCCTGGCAATTAACTATGGGAAAGCCCCGGAGCTGGATTTTTTTTCTGGCATACATTTGTTTTCAGTATAACTGAGGGAGGAGAGACCTTCCCGCTTGCCGCACAGCAGCCATGCCCAAGGGGACTTGGTTATAACTAGTTCCAGAGCGGGGTGTCCCTTCTGGGCTATCTGTGTGCTTTGCCCATAAAACTTGCACACCCCCCGCTAAGACTAACATAAAAAAATCAGAAAGTGAACTCTAAAGGCTTCTCCGATGAATGAGGCTCTTTGTTCTGAAACGCTGTCACCCAAGAGTGAGCCCTATGGGGAGATTTATAGCAAGGTTTCAAGCTACTAATGAAGGAAGGCTGCTTTGATTAGTCAGGTGGGAGAGCACCACAACACAGCAGTCCCCGGCCAAGGAAGAGCAAGCTAAGGACGGCCACACAAGCAAGCCTGTGGGTATGTGCGTGGGAATTTGGGTATTGCCATGTTGTATGCGCTGCTCGGAGAGCTGCCGTGGCTGAGGGAAGATGGTTTGCCAAAGCCCGGTACGTCCTGGGGTTTGGCCATTGCTGAAGCAATCGTAGGTTTTCTGGAGCTGGCTCTGGTTTGCGCTGGCTTCTTGAGGTCCCTCAAGAGCCATTGTTTTATTGAGGGCTGTTGGACTGCAGCACCATGTAGCTCTGCTCTCATGGTCGTCATCTACAAAATCTCTGCTTCCTTCATCCCCAAAGCATCTGGATGTTTTGCTCATGTCCAAAGCTACCTGGATCAAAGAAGGTGCATCCCATAGTGCCAGCAGGATGTTGATGTGAAGAGGGACCACTGACTCTGCAGAGGCCCCAGAAGGAGCCAAAGCAATAAAGGAAAGTGTTGGGGTGCGGATAAAGAACCACCTCGGGCAGGCGAGATAAAGCCAAGGGCTTTGGTCAAGCTTTTCTGTGTGGTGCAGCCAATCCAGCAATCCTTTGCAAGTAGGTCAGGTGGGGACCTCAGCTTGCGCCGCTCTGTCTGGCTGTAAATAGCTAAATTGGAGTAGGAATTATCTCCATTGCAGAGACTGGGAGCTGAGGCAAAGACATGCGAGGCCGATTTCTCAAAGGAGCAAAAGCTTTGCCTTGCTTAAGGTCAAGCAGGAAGGCTCTAATGGTGCTGGAGTAGGAGACGACGTTCTAGTCCCGAACAGAGTTTACCCTCTGGAAGAATTTCCTTACGTTTTGTTAATTCTCTGTCACGCAGGAAGGCAGGTTTATGGCGTGCGTTCACTCTATAGTGCTTACAGTGCTAATCAATTTGAGTAGTTAATCAATTTAGTGTGAGTTCTTCTCACTTCAAAAAAAAAAAATATATCAAACCATCCAATTTATGCTTACTCTTTGCAGAATGTTTTCTGTTCTGTCAGTCTAAACACTGAGAAGTATTTTAAACAGATGTAGGCCATCAGTTTCTATAAACATCGTAATTGTTTGGCACCACCGATGCTTACATTGAAAGATGCAGTTTGCAAGGATTCGCACAGACACCAGGCGCACACTTTCTGCTGTGCACAGAAACACGATTTACATCCCGCTAGAGGCCTGTAACCTTCCTCCCGTAAAACTCGCTTTAGCTCCAAGCCTGGCACCAAGCAGCGGCTATTATCCTTGCAGCTTTATATAGCTTCGTGCTGCACGCTCAGCCGTTTCGGCGTACTCGCTCGGCGGGGTTTGATAGGAGGATGTGGTTTGGATTCCACCCCAAAAGCTCTTTGTTCTCATTACCCTGCTGCAAAGTAGATGCAACGTTACTGGCACCTTGAGTTGCTCAGGGTTTATCAGGAGAAAATAATAGAATTGGCCTCTCAGAGCTGAGTTCAGTCATTTACCCACAACTTTCTACGGACTCGTCCTCTTCGATCTATGGGTGATCACGAAGCTGATGTCCGTAGCGCCATCCCCAGAAAGCAGAGAAGGTGTGGTCCTCAACTCGCCCTCTCGTAAAAATGCTGAACTGAGCTGAAGAGAGGGGGGGGGAGAGGAAAGGATGGATAATATCCATGTCAACAAATCTAGTGCAGCAATTAACATCGCCTTTAAAAATGTGTATTATCAGCACAAATGGAAATACAGAGAAGAGCAGCGGCCAGTGCTGCTCTGTGTTTATAATTAAACAGGATGGACTCAGCATTAGGCGGGGACTGTTGGCCAAGCCCGTGGCTCTCCTGGACTGGGGTGAACAGCTCTCCCTAAACCATCTTTCATCTTGAGCTCATCTGCAGCTCAGCCGTTCTTATTCCATATTAGCCTGCAATGTAGTGGTGGGGGTGATTGCCATCGTCTCAGGTCCTTGTTGTAGTGGCTTTTGTTCTTAACGATTCCTTCCATTAGCCCTAACTAGGTAGGTCGAAATTGGACACCTTTGCACTGCAGACTGGTGGCAGCAAGTCCGCATGAAGGTGTAAAGCAATTCAAGGTTTCTCCCTACATCGTTCCTGTCTCGAGACAGCCCCGTGTGCATTCTCCTCCTGTTATGAGATAGTGGCAACAACAAAATGAGCCTTTGCTGATAGCATATGTTCAACTCACAGGCTCATTTCTTAATATACTTTGGCTCCAGCCTCTAGCTGAGAAACCAGATTGCTAAAGCATCACAAGTGTGGATAAATGTGCCGTCAGGGCATTGCATAATTCTTGCCTCAGTGTGACATAGGGAGAAAGCTGTGAATAGCACCTCAGACCCAAGGAAGCAACTGCTTCTCTTCTCTCTGACCGCCTGGAATGAGAGTTTCTGAGCTTTCAGGTCCCTTTTACTATCCAGTATCAATTTTTGGTCAGCTTGGTGTTGAGAAAGGTGTTGTCCAGGTTTTGAAGCACAGATGAGGCATTCCCCACTGGGATGGAGACACAAAGGGTAGACTACCAGACCAGCATTCATCTCATCTACCTCCAGCTGTCTACTTAAGGTGTCTAACTTAGCTGCCTGGCTTAGACAGCTTGTCACTCAACAGCTCCTCTATACAGGGGAGAGAGAAAGGTTACTCTGTAAGGCTCTTCCCTGCACATGAGGTTAATTCCTGCTCCGAATTACTCACCGGAGGAAAGATCCCTCTACAGAGATTATAAAGAGATCAAAGGAAGATCAGCCACCTAATTTAGTTGCTTATACAATACGATTAAAGCTGTCTGGGGCAAATGTTCTTTTTCCTTTGCCCCCAGTGACAAAGGTCCTCAGTGACAAAGGTTTCTAGGGCATCTGGTGGGCACCTCCGTAGTGCAAGGGACAACAATTAAAAAAAGGGCCCTTTTTCCTGGAGAGCACTGAACTTCACCCACAAGAAAGCTGCTAAGCATCTACAAGGAAACCTAAAGCTGGAGCAAAAGGTTGGAGTTAATGGAAGTGGTTCGTGGTTGTGGTTGCTCGGTGGTCAAAACAGTTTACTCTTCCATCTGTGCACAAGGGTCTTATTCTAGGAATTCCTGCTCATGTCACTAGGAATTCAGCCCAAAATAGACTCCCTGGGTCAGAGAGGAAGAGAGAATATAGCTCAGGAGTCAAAAATGCACCAAACTTGGCCTCGGACACAGTTTTGCACTCTCTGACCAGGGCAGAATCTGATGTCGAGCTTTCCCCAAGAGTCGTACTCCTAAATGGGAAGGAGCCCAAAATGATCATATGTTGACTGCCTGTTCAAAGACAACTGGCTCTTACTGCCAAACTAACTGTTTGGGGAGGTCTGCTCTTGGAAAATTCACTGCTGCCCGCGTGCTGATCTTTCTCTGGAGAACAGGCATTTCTCAATCACAGCTGGACTAATCTCTCTTTCCAAACTCAGGGTTAAAGGAGTCATCTACTCTAGCCTTATCTCCAGCTGCACCAGGGTCAGGAGCTCAGCAGCTGATGCTCTGCCACTCAGCTCTTCCTTCCCTTTCAAGCAAGGTTGGTGTCAGAAACTTTTCTGAAAGTGTGGGAGTTTCCTCGTGGTGGTGGCTTCTAGCAGGAGGTCCACAGAGGGGAAAAGTCTGCCTTGGCTGCATCTGCTTTGACTGTGACCCGAGCATGCTTCTGATTTTTCTGGTTTTGTGTTTTGGGGTAACGTAACAGGCATGAACATGGGTAAAATAGTATTTTGCTCCTGTTCTTTTACTGCATTGATGGATTTTGAAATATATTGGATTTCCTCTCTCTGAATGAAGCGTATCTGGAATTTCTTTACTCCAGAAGTTAAACTGAATTTTTGATCAAACAAGTCCTCTGAAGATAATGCTGTAGGGTTTTAGGCATCTACACACTTGCCATCATTTGAGTTTTTCTTAATCGTGTTAGGGACCTTGCCTAGTGGTGATCACATTTCTAAAGATGTGCAGGTTTTGTCCTTTAGGTAGGAGGCAAGGGTAAGTTCTGGAAGTTGTAACTGTGCAGTTCAGATAAGCACGTTGACGTGCAGTGACCCATCCAGAGTAGATCTGAATTTCTTGGGTTATTCAGACTTGGCTACAGATCTCTTTGTTGGTCCAGCAGAAATCGGTGAGCAGATCTTCTACTGGTGCGTGAGAACCATCCAACCCGGTATCTCAGCAGTTACATTGACATTTTAAAATAAAGAAAACAAGGTAATTCATCCCTTCTGGCCTCTTTTGAAGGTAGGACTCATGGTTTTATGAACATGTGCCCTGATTCTTTCTTCTGAACTGATTAGCCCATTTCTCCTAGCGAGAACGGCCCATCAGCCAGAGCAGCAATGATCCCTGGTCCCGGCATCCTCAGAGCCTGAGAAAGTCCGCATGAAGATCTGAATCCCAAGACTGGCCTCTGACAAACTGTAGGCTGGGGTCCAAACGTCAATAGCAGTTATTTAGGAAAGGCTTGTTCTGAGATACGGTTTAGCAATGCCTGCAGTGTTTCCACCCTGGTAGACAGGGACCAGAGCACGTCCCCAGCTGTTGCTCCTCGGCGTGGTCCCAGCTCCTCGCAAGGCAACTGCTGACCCCTTCTCAGCCTGCCTGGTGGCAGCTGTGCGGGCTGGGTTTGAAGACTTGCTCGAATCATCTGCAGATCCCGCTTCCCACCCTCGGACAGCAAAACGACGCCTCTTCCCCGCTGCCAGAAATTTCTCCGGTGGCGACGCAGAAATCAAGCTCTGGCAAGAATCCCCTCTGGACCTTAATATTTCCACCTAAAAAAAGAGAAAGAAAACAAAGCAGCAGAAGTAGCTGTTTGTGCGGCTTTCAGGGTTGCGAAGTGGCTCGCCTGGCGGCTGCAAGGCGCGCACCTCGGGAAGAATGGCCTCTTTTCAGCCGCTGGCATTTTGTTGCAAGCGGATGGGGCAGCGGCAAAGCCCTTCTGTTCGGTGCAGGCTCTCCGTCCGTGGCGCTTTCGCCGTTCCCAGTAACCCAAGATCCAACAAGGGCTCCTTTGACCTCACTTGGGACTGAGCTGGAGCAGGGCTGGGCAAAGTCTTCCTCTTGGAATGGGAGGAGGAAAGGTGTTTATGTGAACGCCTGGGCACTATTGGGCATCTCAAGTCTGCGGGGAAGTCACCAAGCAGTCAAGTTAATTATTTTTAATGAACTGGGCCAAAGCCGATTGTGTTATTTTGTAACATATTAGTTTGGAACGCAGTGGAAGTACTTGGCATCCCTCCCTGGCCATCACAGGGACCCCTTTGTGCTTTCCTTTTCCCCACTTTTCTCTCGTGCGTGTAGCTGGCTCCCACATCTCCACTTGCTGACGCTGATTGATTGCATTAATATCACTGTAAATATTACATAATCTCTGCTTACAATGCTAGAAGGAGCTGATGTGTTTTACTTTGCCAAGAGTTTTCAGGCTGGAAAATAATAATAATAATAATTTAGAAAAAATAAAATCTTTCTCCTTTATTTGCCCCCATTTTTTTTTTTTTGCCACGTGCGTTTGCTGTTGGCCACGTTGGCTCCAGACGAAGAAAAGGCTGTATCCAACGTTTGTGGCCATTGCTTCAACGGGACGGTGAAAAAGAGGTGGGAAAAGGCAGTCGCAGCATGGCAGCAAACTGCGACTGGCCTCAGTCGGTGCACGGCGTGGGGAGAGGGGGTATCGAAGGATGTTAGACTAGTGATGGAGAATAAGTAGGTTGCAGAAAGTAGCGTTCAAATAAGCTGAGGAGGATGTGGACGTGCAGGGAGGCCCACGCCCCATCCTAGCACCGCGGGCCAGTGGAAATATGGTTGCTGGAGCGTGGTAGCCTGTTCTCTCCATTAGTGGCTGATTTTAAGTCGGTGTGCTGGGTGTTTGAGCTCACCCCATTCAGGATTTAACGACTCTGGTTTCCCTTCCCTGCAGAAACGATAGCTCTCCCCGGATCTTTGCAAGATCACGTCCTGGGCTGGGGAGGCTGCGCCGCTGCAGGGAGGGACGGAGGGGAGGGGAGGGGAGCCCCGCCGCGTAGTCCTTAGGGCAGGTGGGGGGGAGACGCGACTCCTCCTCCTCCAGCACCAGTCCAGGGTCGTTTGGCCTCATACGTGTAACGCATCCTCCATCCCGACCCTCGTTCAGGCCAGTTCTGCTTCTTTTCTCTGTCTCCCTGCCGGAGACAACTACGTATCAGGTTGCGTTTTGAAGCAGGCGTGCTGTTTTCAGACTCCGTAGAAAATCCATTTATCATATCAGACTTACATTAGCCAAAGTATCGGAGATAAAAATTATCTTGGAAATCTAAACATAGATTCTAATCTAAGGTACAGGAGCATCTGTTTCCCATTACGTTTTATTACTTGCAAGATTTGAGCGGCCTTACTCCCGCGGTGAGATATTTCTGAAAGCGTGGGTCTGCGCTTCCCAGAACTGCGCGTCCCAGTGCTGATTGCTGCTCGTCTCCCGGGGCTCATCTGCATGGGAATAGCTGATTACTCAGCGTGCGGCGGCGGGGCAGCGCGTGTCCCGCGCGCAGGCAGGCTCCCTGGGCAGCGGGCTTGGCTGAGATCAGGGTTATGCTGACTTCAGCGGTATCGACGTCGCGGTTGGACTTCTTTCAGAAGTCTGCTCAGGGACCTTTTTTAGAGGTATTTGCAATACCAGTCTGCCAGGCTTCACCGGTCCAAACTGCCCGGGGAGAAGCAGCGATGTGGCTACGTGGACACAAAGCCATGACTTCAGGCTCCCCTTTTCGAGCGGAGCTTTCTGAGCCGTGCTTTGGGGACGATTTGCTCCTCACAGGTCGCTGCCAGAAGTGACTCAAAGCTACCGCTGCTTCTCATCTCACGAGGCCAAATCCCGCGCAGCGTGGTGCACGGTGCAGCTTTCAGCTAAGCCGTGGGGCAGGCCCCTTGATCGGACGTAACGCAGCCAGCCTTGCCTGCACCCCGGGGACTGGCTTCAGGGCTTGCAGCGCCTGGAGCTACGAGCCAAGTGGCCACATCTCAGGGACATCCGTGCACCAGCTTGGGGCCCCGAGGGCACTAACAGACCTTGATTTCCCCGACCAGCCTCACCTAGGACCTTTGATGGTCCTCACTTGAGCTCAGCCCAGCCTGAGCTACGTGGCAGGATTGCCCGCCCCTTGCCCCGTTCCTGAGTTGTTGCTCGGTTTTCCTGGATTTTCCTTCAGGGAGCAGCCCCGCTCTTGCTTCTCCCTGACGCCAGCCAGCTTGCCGTTACTTGCAGTGCACCGGGCATAGCGGAGGGGATGTGCTATGAACTCAGCCTTGCCCTGCCGCTCGGAGACAAGTATGCAGCTCTGCAAACTACTGTTTGCCTCTCGAGACACGTTATGGCACACTGCAATAGTCGGGGAATAGCACGAGAGGAGTACGCAATGAATCATGATGCGTATGCACACGAGGGGAAAAGTTCAACCTTCTGTTTGCCATTATCTGACTCTTGAAAGCTGAACCGTTCGATTCTTGCATTTTCTTAGCAGAGTTTATTTCTGTGGCATTTCCTAAGTCTGTCTGTCTCAAGGCAGGAGAGAGAAAGTGCATCCCTCCTCAGAACTTTGCAGTTGTGCTGGCTTGCAAATAAAAATCAAATCAAAATAAAATAGGGTAAGAGAGCAGAAACGTGTGATGTGTAGCTCTGGAGCTCTGTATTTGGGGAGCTGAATGCATTTCTTGAGCTTACCCAGCCGCTGTGCACCTGAAGCCCATCACCTTGGCATGTTATCCCGCCTGGGGTGGAGGTGGGAACAGGCATGGGGACCGCGGGAGCTGCCTCGGCCGCAGGAGGCTGCGTGCCCTGCCGTACCAGTGCAGTGGTGGTAAAACATCATACGTTTCGGTTAGCAGCAGAGATGTCAAGTCATTTTCTTCTGATTGCATCACCTGAAATGGGTTTTCCCTGGTAGGGACAGAGCAAGTGGAGAGAGAAGAGAGATCCTCCCCACCAAGTAACTCAAGATTGACTTTGCCTCTTTTTCTCCAACACTGATAACAAGAGCACATGCTGACTAATCGAAATTAGCTCCCTCGGGGTGTATTACTCCGGGCTTTTCAGGGCAGTCTGAAATCCCATCAAATGACTGTTGCCGATACAGGAAAATTAGTCTTTAATTGGATTCATGGTCATTATTCATAAGTCGTCCTAAAGAATTGTGGTACCCAGGACTAGATACAAATCCGGGATTTGTTAGTCTCTGCTCGATACATCAGATTTTGTCAAACTTCCAAACTGTTTAGTGGATATTTGTCCTTCCTCAGGCAAATGTTTAACATGCAAAGAGCAGGGCAAGAGGTTTCCAATCATCTCTTAATCATCTATGAACACTCCCATGGGAGAGGTTTTTTTTTCGGGAAAAAAAAGCATCTTCTTAATCTAGCGGAAAAATGAGATCCCAAAATAATGAGGAAACAGAAGCTAAACACATTTAGAGTGGTGACAAGACATGAGTTTTCAAGAATGACACTAATTACGCATTGAAACCCATTAACTTGGTGACTGGAGGAGTCTACATTCCTTCCTTCCTCCCCTTCGCTGCCAAAACTCTTCTGGAGAGCGCAGGCTGAGCCGTGCGGGCGGTCAGCACCGGGAGCGCTGCGACTCCTCCTCTCTCTGAGCTGGGAGGAGGAGGCGTGGTAATGCCCTACACCACTGCACCAGCTCAATTGTAAACGCTCCCCCTGCTCGGTACCCTGGAGTGTTAACCCTGAAGCCTAATGATGCCCATTTCCACTTGAGAAGTACTTCAGGGCCAATTCCTTGGGCAACAGCATGTGCTTTTGCTGGGATTGGGACCACTTGGAGTAAAATTGCCTTATTTGACCCCAAATCCCCCTCCTGAACCACCTCACTCTGCCCTACACCTTCTAGTGTGAGCTGCTTTTGTCGCAGTTCTGCGTATGTCCTAGAGAAGCACGCGTGGTTCGTATACCTAAAACTACAGCTTGGATTATGTACCAACGAAAGTAACTAAATGAACCATTTCATTTGAGCCCGACCTGCCAAATGAACCTGACAAAAATACAATGGCATGTGCAGTGTTTACACCAACCTGAGTTTTCTGTATATTCTCCTGGGGGGGGGGGGGGGGGGAGGGGGGGAGGCACCCTTCCCCCCTTAATCTCACAGTAATATTTGCTTTCTTATTGTGTACTCAAACTGGGTGTGCGATTACCAAGCATAGAAGACTGTTTGTGCTGCTTCTTATCTTTTGATTAAAAAAAACCCCCCAAACAGCTTTGATTTTCTGACCTGGCCGCATGCAGCAGAGAAAGGTCGTTCTGGAGAGCAGGGACTGAGACCGAGCAGCGTTTGGATGCTGATGGACCCCGAGCAGTTTGGGATCGGAGTTTTTGGACAGGATTTTGCACAGTACTCGATATGACAGAGCCCAGACCTCAAAATGCTCCCGAAACACAGCGGACGAGGATTGCCCGTACGGGTTAATCCTGCCTGTCCGTGCACCGGAGGAAACGCTGCAGAGCTCCTCCTGTGTCCCCCCCCTCGGGAGCCAGAGGAGAATTTAGGTCAAAGGAGAGGACTGTATTACCGGTATTAGCACTTATTAACCAGTTTGATTCTATTAAGGGAAACCTGCAGTGAATAATGAGAATTGAGTTGGCCCTTTCCGCAAGTGCTTTAACAGCTGGTGACCTGAGAGCTGTTTTGATGAAATAAATCACCCTGATGGAAAAATCTCAAAAGCCGCAGACTGTGGAAAGTTGACTAGATCTTTACTGGCAATATTTAGGGATGCTCTAAACAATGAGACAGTTGTTTTCCTGTTACTTTCAATACTGTGCCTGGAAAAACATGATACCCCTGAAGCTTGCCTGCCCTGAAAGGTTCGGGATGTGGGGCACCGCTAAACCTGACTGCAGGGCTCCTGGAGGGGCTTCTGCGCTTGTAAGGGTTTTAATGTATGCAATAATTAGCAGGACTGCCTTGCCCTCCGCTGGAGGTGGCAGGACAGGCGGAGGTGGAGGGATTTTTCCCTGGAGCCTGGCTTTTTCCTGCGAGCATCCTCCGTGGTCCTGCACCTGCCGTGAATTCCTGGGGCAAGAGAAGAGTTGTTGCCATGCACAGCCATAAAACTGGTGAAAAGCAAATGCAGAGGCAGGGCCGAATGAGCCCCCGAGACCCCCCCAGAGCAGCTGTGAGGTACCAGCTCTCTTTCTGCCTGCGGCAGGACCTCCCCTTGGCGCCGTCCAGCCCCTGGATGGCATCGCAGTGAGGCAAATCCAGCAGGAGATGCACTGGGAAGAGCGTCTCCCGGGGCAGACGGAGCCTCTGTCTGCAAAGGCTGGGGGAGAAGAGCTGAGCAGCGGCACCGTTGCGTGCGGGGCAGGGGCCGGCCAGCCCCGCGGCAGCGCTGGAGCTCTCTTGGCCTCTGTGCTCGGCAAATGCGAGCGAGCGAGGCCGTACCTTGAGCCCCCTGGACCATGGAGCCGGGGGGAGGGCATTGAAACTATTTTTTTCTCATCAAGCCGAGCGGGATAAGAGGGTTTGGTTGGGTTTGTTTTTGCTGTTTTGGAGCTCCTGGAGCAAAACGCTGTGGGGACTTTGCTGAGTTTTACAACAGAAAGTGAGAGCTGAGGTGACTGGCTCAAGTACAGATAATTGTATATAATTTAGCAGATAGCAGGAGTTTCTTTTCACCTCTTCACCTTGACCTCCTCCTTCTCACCTCTAACGGAAACTGCTTCCTCAGCAGCCTGTCTTTGGGGAAACAAAGCGTATGGAGAAGAAAGGGGAGATAAGAGTAAATCAAAGGTTATCTTGGCAAGAAGAGATCTAATTTTCACTTTCTGTTCTTGGGAAGGTCTTCAGCCTGCAGGACTAGGTGTCCCTTCAAAGGCTGGGAGTGAGGACGGGCCAAAAAGTAATCTAGTCTAAGCTTCTCAGCTTAGAAATCCCCGTGCAGCGGGTTATTGAGCAGCAATAAAAGGAGGTTAAGGGCGTACAAGAAAGGAGACCCTCCCTGCCTGGTTGGTGGTGGTAGCAATTTCTGAGCTAGGTTTGACCCTTCCGCAAGCGCCTGTGTGCTGCAGAGGAGCTTAACGCTGGCGTTAAGCGGCGAGGAAATAAAATAGAAGCGATCTGCCAAATTCTGCCTAATGAGGTCTTTCTCTTTAGTTGGGTGTTTGTGGAAGTGGAAATGGTAGTTGAAATACCGCGGAAGACGTCAAACCAACGAGAAGGTGCATGGGTGGCGGGCTGGGCTCCTCTTTCCCAGGCCGGCTCTCACGAAGCCGCTTGGGTCACCCTTGATGGAAGACCCTCCGCTGTGCCTCCCCACGGATATTTCTGTCAGTGCTTTTCATAAAGCTCAGACGAGAGTGACTGCCACCAGTCGCCTTGCTCGACTACTTGCTTGTTCGCCTAAAATTAAAGCCTGATTACCTCCCGAGATGATATTACTGGCACCTTTTCATAATCAGGAGAACACTGAATTTTGCATACATTTTCTTTCCCTACCCTGTTGTCTTGGACTCTCCCATTTACATTGATGTCCCATTTACACCTTTTAATGAGACAAAGGATGAATCCATCATGTTTATACAACATCACATACAGCTTTTGTCATGTTGCCTTTGTCATGGGCAAACCAGATTCATTCCGCCTTATGGAGCATGACCAGGAAAATAAGGTATTACAGTCAGAAAGTCCTGCTTACAGGGGAAAAAAAAATAGATCAAGTCCAGCATGTAATGCAGTAACTGTGGGCTGTGGGAGAAAAGGTGTAATTGTTGTCTGTGCTAAACAAAATCTAAACAGGATCACAAGTAATTAGCTATTTAATAAGTGACTAAAGTAAATATTGCAATTAAAAAGCCTATTAAAAATAATATTAAAAAAAGAAACCTCACAAGAAACGCAGCTTTGTCCCAGACTGCCAGTCAACAAAATCAACAAACCATTAAAAAAAAAAAATGTCCGTGCATGCCCAAATCAGTAAAACACATAGTAATTACTTGGCACATTTTATCTTCAAAGTCCTCTGCACACGCTAAGTAATTAATCCTCCCAACACCTCTGTGCGGTATGTGCAGCAGGCCCTGGTAAAAAGCAAGCTTGTGCTGCAGCCAGGTACAAATGCCTTGTTGTGGGGCTCGTTCTTGGTCGAGGAAATGCCACCGTAACGTCAGCAACGGGGAGTGGAGCGCGGTTATCTCCTCAATGGCACTCGTTGTAAGCCGCGGCTGCCTTTGTTTGAGGAGGGGGAAACCGAGGCACACGCCAAAGGGGTTAGTCGAGGCTGCGGAAAGCTGCCCTCGGTTTCCCCCCCGGGCTGTGATGAGCAGAGCGGCTTTAGCGAAACCCTGTGAGCTTGTGCAGGTCTCTTGCCTTCAAACCTGTGTGTGAAGATCAGGTGTAACCCGGGGCTGGGTTAGTCTGCCAGACCTGGAAGCGCTTTCCGTTGCAAGCTTTGGGTCAGCTGAGTTGGTTAATGAATTTCAATTGAATTAATTGTTCCAGGGCAGAGGGAGCTCCCCTCCTTCACAGTGCCCACCCTGGCACGTGTGCTCCACCAGCAGCTGGGGGAGGACCGATAAGACCCCCGTAGGTGACGCGGCTTCACGTGCCTGTGCGGTTTTGAGCCCGTTTTTGTGCTCTCTGCCAAACAGTCGGCCAACAGCTTTCTGCTCTGATCCTTCCTTCTGTTGCTCCATGTAATAACTTTTTGCCATAAAACCAAAAGGTGGGGAAAAGATAAATACAAGTGGTAGATCAGAGCGGAGTAACATGTGGGGGAACGAGAACAGTGGGGCACGGAAAACTCACATTAACATCAAGCCGTGTCATAAACATGTCCAAGCCTGAGCTCTGGGAGTGCCAGCAGAAACAAAATCCCTTACAGGGAGAAATCAAAGATGATACCATCAGATCCCATCCATCTCCCGTTAAATGCAGCAAAGGAGCTTGGCAGGTGCTGCGTGGAGCAAACCTTCCCAGCCTGGAATGACTAATCCCACCCTGGCTGCCGTTAAGAGACCATCTGCAGCAGCGGTGGCTAATTGGACCAAGCATTTATACCGTTGCCCAAAAATAAACTTTCCCACAAAGAAGGTTGAGCTACAAATGGAAAACTACCTGCACGGAGATTAATTTTGGTGTGGGAAGGAAAGCGCTTCTGCAAAATGAAAGGTTGTATTCAAGAAAGGACTTGTTTTCCCTTTGATCAGAGGGGCACCTGTGCAGCAAGGAGGAAAATAGAGGTTTATGGATTTGCAGGCAGTAGAGAACAGCGTTTTCATCAAAACGGAGCTTTTTGTAGTTCCATTTGCAGGTGTGCCAGCGTGTACGTGGAAGATGAGCACGGCTGTACATCTGGTACAGGCCAGCAGGGTGTGAATGACACCAAAAGGTGCCTCCTGGGGTTGGGGAGGTGTTGAGCTCCACAAGCTGGTCCCCAGCACCGCAGCAGGGTGCTGCTGAGTGGCCCCGGGTCACCCCTCTGCCACCCCTGGGGACGGCCTGTGGGTTGCCTCCTCCTCCAGCCACAAATGCCCCCGACGCAGTGACCTGCCAAAACCAGCTGTTACCTCTTCCTTGCCTCACACTCTTCCGCAATTCTAATTTGGGACCGTGTTGTCTACATCCATTTTCTTTTGGTTCTCAAGTGACATCTCATGTGGACCACAGGGTTTCTCTCCCATCATCTCCTTCTCCCCACAGTGCTCAGGGAAGGTCCTCTCCTTTCCTTTACTCCGGTCTCCTTTGCTTCTCCGCTCAGATGAGCCCCATGCCTGTCTCTGTCCCCCGCCTGCTTTTGCTCAGCCTCCGGGCCAACTGGTTGGGGAAAATGCTGTTCCTCGGGATGAATCCCCATGAACAGGTACTCATCTGTGTTATTAGCCTAGTCGTTTCCCTGTGGAATTTCCATTTCTCTAGGAGCTAAAATGACAACAGAGAAGGCCGAGTTCAGAATCTCGAACAGGTTTCACAACACGTGAAACATTTCCCGAACCATCACATTGCGCAGGCATAAGTCATACAGTGTTTCTCATGTGCGCACGAGTCCTATCTCAAATCCAGAGTAAACTGCCAAGTTACGTCCCCATAGGACGTGCTCCGTGACGTATATCAGCTGGATCATCAGGATAGTCCATCCCTGCAAAACAGCATCTAAACACATGCTGCGGTTTAAACAAGGAACTTAAGCACATGCTTTAAGATTATGTGCTATCCTGATTTGTAAATAAGACCCGTAACTCTGGTTAGGGCTGTGGAGTGAGGCCAGTCTCCATCCTAAGACGTACTGATGTGTTTGTTTGGAGGTTTCCAGGGAATGTCACCTTCCTGATGCTCTCATTTGTGCCGTTAGGGTTTCAGGCTTGGCTGAAAGGGTGTGTGCATGTTTGCATTAGGTGAGTCTTCTTTGAAGGTTGATCCGACAGCACTGGGTGGAAAAACTCCTACTAACACCGAACAAAGCCCAAACCGTTATTCCAGCAAATATTTGATTAACGTCGAATACCTGCTCATTTCTGCTGTTCCCAAATAATTCAGTGTTTGGAGGGGATTTCGTTTTGTTATCTTTCAGTGGCTCTGTTTTGTGAGAGTATGTGCTTTGCCACACCAGGATAAAAAAATGCACAACGGGCATTTGAGATCCATCCTTTCCGGAAGGCGATGGAGTGTCCGTCGTTCATCCAGGAGCTGCTGGCTGCCTGCTGGCAGCCCAGACCCCGGGATGCCATGGAGAAAAGGGCATCCTAAATGGGCCACGTCCCTAAAAGCAGAACCAGAGCGTACAGAAAAGAGCAAAGGTGAAGAATTGGAAGTGACACCTAGTAGTGAAGTAGAGGAATGCCAACGGTGGGCAGCGCGGAGCTAGGGCACGGGCTGTGCGAGCTGTAACGGTGCTGGCCCCGGGGGCCGTGGTGTGAGCACGGCTCTGTTCCGCACCCGTGCGCTGCGGTCCTTGGGCCGGGGCCGGCTGGGGCTCGGGGGCAGCCTCAGCTCGTCGCACAGCGCTGTGGGACGGACACGCAAGCGCAGCCCTCCCCGACAAGCACCGCCGACACCTCCGCGGCGGAGCACCCGGAGCACCCGGGTGTCGGGGAGCGCAGCACGCCTCGGGATTGCTCAGCATCAGGCAGGGGCTGACCTCGCTTCTGCGACTCCCATTAAATGATGAATACTGGCTTTTTTGGTATTTTAGCGTCTCTGCTTTTCCTGCCTTCTGTGCTCACAGCATGGCCTCGAGATGTACAATATGCGTCGTTAGCCTGGTCCGTATATAATTGAACCTTTATTAGATCATATGCTGCAGTAACCCATTAACCCTCTTATTCCTGTCACTGGGTTTTTAGGTGCTTTCAGTAACAATTGGTACATGTTCTGGCACCTCGGTGCCACAGACGTCAGCAAATAACCTTGTGTTTCTTAGCATTTTTCAGAGCAAATGTCCCAAGCGTAGCACTTTCTCTTCTCCCTCGAAGCGAAGCAGCCTTCCCAGCCTCCTCACGTGGCTTTCCCCTGTTTATCCCACGGGGTCTCTCGGATCCGACCCGCTGCCATCCATCATCCCTTCAGAGATACAGATTTCACTAATGGCCACAGTGTAAATATTTACAGTAAACAGTTTTAACAGCTGACTTTTAGTAGCCACTGTGCATATGGAATTGCGTAAACAGGAAGGACAATTATAGGGATGGAAAAATTGGCACAGGAAGCAAGGAGAAGTAAGAAACTAAAATGCTGAATTCCTACAGTGTATAATTAACATAATAATTAATTAGCAGTGACCCTCCTCTTCTGAAGACCCACAATACAGGCATGAAACGAACGTGTAGAATTATTTGGCCCTACAAAGTAACACATAGTGCTGAAATTCGCATTAGGTTATTTTTTGACGCAAGTGATTAGCCAGGATGTGGGGTCTCATGGCTTGTTTCCACTAGAAGTAGAAATTAATGATGGTCTCAAGTATTTCTTTAACACAATCCTGTTTATTTCAAAGACTGTGCAAAATCCTCGTTCCCTGAACTCATTAGGAATTAAATAGCAGGAGGCAGTTTCCTTGGGCAGCGGTCCAAGCCCCCTTTTCCAGCCAGCACTCAACCCAAAAAGCTCACTTCATCAGTCTCATTTCAAGGTCATGCTTCATGTGCTTCTTTAGTTATCCTTGACGTTTTCAGCTGCCTCCTCTCCGTGCTACTGTGATATTTCTCATGATGTTTTTCCTACTTTTTTCTCCCCTTTTCCTCTACCTCCTTCCTCTTCCCCCCCAAAAAACCCCTGCATGAATTCCTTCACTCCTTTAAAAGAAATTCAAACCCTTAGCCCTTAGCACCTGGCTAACCGATGCTATGTGCTTTAGGCGGTGGTTCCTACTGCTTTCAACATCTAATTCTCCCCCCACCCCTCCAAAAA
The DNA here is from genome assembly GCA_009819775.1 of Phoenicopterus ruber ruber. Classification (NCBI taxonomy): domain Eukaryota; kingdom Metazoa; phylum Chordata; class Aves; order Phoenicopteriformes; family Phoenicopteridae; genus Phoenicopterus; species Phoenicopterus ruber. The sequence goes on along the minus strand of CM020222.1, from coordinate 5,894,134 downwards.
ATAGCTATTTCTTCCATTTCTTATCAGCAAAAGCGGCTATTAAGCATCCCCTCTCCCACTTGACAAGGGCTTTATTTCTTCAGCCGTTGTCGCTTGATCTTGCCAGATGCCTGCGATTCTTATTACCTTCTTTCCTTCTTCTTTTTCATGTATCCTCGAGAATCTTCCTGAGGGAAAGACGGAATTTTTTTCTGGTCTTTTAGACAGACTTTGCCCCTGCATGAGGTCTTGTTTTTACTTTCCACTTGAGCTGGTAGATCCCCGTCACCGTGTAAAACACAAAGCGATGCGAAGTGCCCGTGCGCGCTTTGTCTGTCTGTGCACACGCTTCGGGCCTCAGCAAGGAGATACTTGGGCTCTTATTCCCCGCCTTTGCCAGACTAAACTCTTCCTTTTTCTGTGTTTATTTAGCTCATCGGCGCTAAGGCCACCTGCTCTTTGAAAGGCAAAAGCAGTAGAAGGCAATAACAAAATAATTCAGTATTTCAGTCGAAATCTAGGGTCCGTAGTTGGGTTTTTTTGGGCACAGGGAGCAGGGTATTTACAAGGCTAATTCCAGCTATTCAAAGTATTTCGACAGGTTTTTAAAGGGACGACCTACAGACTAGAACTGAGAGCGAGGCTTAAGCTTGGGTTTATACATCCCAAGTGCCAGGATTGCTCAGATACGTGCTCTGTGTTCCCTTGCTTGGATCTGCTTCATCCTGCAGAAGGCAGGAGGAGGAAGGTTATTTGACTTGGAGCTGGGCAGACGTCTGACAAAATAACGTGAGCAAATTAAGACAGATGAAAAATGGGGACACAGGGGAAGAGAAAAGTGAATTTCTTTTCCTCTTCTGGAAAATCCAAACAGTTCAATATCTGCTGCAGTCCAGGTGGCATTCATTTCCCGCGCTTAACTAATTGGGGAGACTGGGATTTTTATTTTATTTAATTTATTTTCTTTTTACAATTTTCTTGAAGCTTTTTTTCGTCTATATTTTGATTTTCTTTGGAACCGTGTGTCTTCCTGCTATATGGAAAAGAATCAGTAAGCCATCACCTCCGCTTCCTAAAACACTTTTACTGCTGATTTTTTTTTTTTTTTTATTAAATGCTTTTTTGAAAACCTGCTGTTGCCTTAAAAAATTGCGCAACAAAAACAGTTGTAAAAGAATTAAGAATTCTTCTAATAACTCTGCGGCGACTGATTGGGGCTCAGGGAAAATCCTGCTGGGTTTCCTTGGAGGACCATCGCAGGTGAATCGCAGCAGCAGGGGAAATAAGCGTGGCCTTTGCGAGGACCGGTTTTTGGTGGGGACGCGGGCACCCGGCCCCACAGCCCGGTTTGGGGGTGCAGGACCAACCGACATCATCTGCCTCGGGGCAGCCTCAGGCAATAAGTGACTTTAGGCCATTTTATCAGCTCTCTGCACCAGCCTTGTGCCCATGTACATGAGGAGAGGGCAGTGGGACCAAATTTCTCCGATTTCCTTGGAAAAAAGCTTATACAAACCTAGATGCTACGTGAAATCCGTACAGAGCAGCACCACAATGACACCAGTCTGCTGGATCTCGCTGTTTCTTAGTAATTTGCCTCCTGATCCTAGCAAAGGATGGGTGTTTTCAGCTCTGTTGGGTTCATATTTAACGGGAAACCCAAGTGCAGACAACCACAAACCTTAATCTTCAATTAATGCTGAGATTATTAAATAATATAAGTCCAAGGCATGCTGCCAAGGAAAACACCACAAAGACTGTGTTATCATAAACTGATTAACAAACTGTGAAAGAGAGACTTTTCCTGATGCAGAGGAAAGATAGAAATATCTGAAGAGAGCAGGAGGGGTAATGTAATTACGAGGAATTTGAAGCTACAACATAAATACAGGAATATACCCCCTGAGTCAGCAGTGCTCTTAAATATATGTAATTTTAAACTCACAAAATACACCCATTAAATCACGTTCATGAATTGTGTGCTTAAAATTAGGCCTGTGCCTAAGTCCCTTGCTGAGCTTGAGGCCAGGTGAGGCACATGTCTAAATGCCGTTGACAAATCAGGTCCCAAATTATTTTTAACTTGCTTTTAATAAGTCTGACATAGTTTGGGTTATTCTTGTCATTGTTATTGGTGTTTCCCTTCTCTGTTATTATTATTCATAATAATAATGTAATTTCCACTCACAGCTTGAGGCTTTAAGAAAGACAAGAGAGCACTGGTAGAGACTGGTAGATCCCTTGTGTCGTCAATACCCACATTCGATATTAAAGTACATCCTTGATCCAAAGGAACGGCCAAATCCCAAGGCTCACGCTAACATTCACGCCTCCCTGGAGACCACAGCTCAGTAACACATGGTTTCCCAGAGATCCTCAGCACATGCTTGTTCACATATATGTCAACTTTCTGGTATGCATCCGAGGAGAGGAATTTAGCGCGCTACTCGTTTGTTTTACAGCTAGTTAATGACGCTAATTGTGCCTGCACCTGTTCGCTCAGAGGGTTTATTTAAATGAATTGACTTAATCTGTGCAAAGGAATGGAGGGGCTGGGTCTGTGGCTGATGTTAGCCCACTGATGCTGGCCGGGCATCCCACAGCGAGCCTCTCTCCTCCCAGGATTAACCCGTCAGCACCACACGCTTTTGCACTGACACTGCATAAACCGAGGATTTGGGGAAAATCTTTTAAAGAAAAGATGCTGTTATACTTCAGAGGTATTGAGAGCAAACCTGAGCGCTCTCGCAGCACTCTCTGCCTCTGTCCTTCTCCGACAGGTAGCCCTCCATCCGTCCTTCACGCCCAATTGGCTCTGAAAGCAATGCTCCGTACGTGCTGGTCTGGGACACACTGTCCCCACTGTCCCCGGGGTGCTGCTGCCTTGAACAACCTCCTTCCCGCTCTGCTGCTCGCCTTGTCCCCGACAGCAGCCCCGGCAGGGAGCCCCAGGCTGGGGACGTGACCCCCACTGCTGTCCCCAGCCCTCGATGCAAGGGGCAGCGAGCAGAAGGCAAGCGGCGTGAGGTTTGTTTTGTTTTCTAATCGAATGTTACAATTTTTTTACGTTTTATTGCGAGCTGAGAAATGAATGCAAAAAAAAAGCCGTGGCTAAAACCAGCTACAATTAGCAGAGCTGATATTGCACTTATAGTGTATCACGTAGAGTGAGGAAAAAAAAGAAAGAAAAGGAAAAATGAGTTGAGAAGGTGTGTAACAAGGAAGCAAATTTCTGCGTTCACAATTAAATGTACAAGGACAAGGCTAGAAACGCCGCAGCAGAGGACTGAACGGGTTGCACTGGGTAACCTGCTCGAGGCAGGACCCAGCAAAGATGAGGTTGCTGTCCTGGTGAAAGGCAACCTGCTGTTCCCGAAAGACGCGATTGAGCTTGAGACAGTGCTTTTCCTTCTCGTAGCAGGATTCCCTTCGTTTCTTCCTTTCCTAAAAAAAAGGAGAGGAGAGCTCCTGCCTTTGCGTGGGAGCACCCGCCGGAGCCCCGTCGCCACAGCTACGTTGCGGCAAATGGCAGCCCACACCTGAAGGGGCAGCGTGAAGGTCTCTAAAGGGCAGCCAGAACGTGCCGTCCCATCGGGCTGGAAAACCACTAGCCGGCTAATAAATAGTTTGACTTCCTACAATCTTACCAATAATCTTGATCAAAAGAGACTTTTATAGTTCTGATCCAAAGTTCAGATAAAGTCAATGAAAAGATTCCTGTTAATTTTAATGGAGTTTGGCTCAGACACTGTCCACGTGAAACCACATTTCGGAAAGTTTGCAGGAAAAGAAACGCAAAACTGTTCAACTTGTCTAGTTACTCTTTAACAAATGGGTTTAGTGTTTTTAAAATTCTGCCTTTGGGATGTTCATGCATCACTGAACGCTGTTAAAATAGAATTTGACATTGGTATTCACGGCAATGCTAAGAAAACTGCCTTTCTTCATAAGAAGAAAAAAACCTAACCCTAAAAGGAACATTAAACACATAAATAACATGAAACATGGCTGTTTCCACAATAATTTGAATGATTCATTTATTTGTTTTTAGTCTGGGGCTTTTAAGATAAAGATTCATCATATGAATTATTTTTTTAGGTAATGCACACTATAAACATTTTATTTCTCCCCCCACCCCCCAAGATCTGATCCTTTTTTTTTTTTTTTCCATGGAAAGCAGGATTTTTCCAAACTTTTCGTGAATAAGTGATGACGACAGGAAGTTCTCTAATCTCTTGCCATTTACAAGTGAGTCCACGTGGAGTTTTTGGATGGAAAGCTGCAGCAGAAGGTTCCAAGAGCTGCAGGGCTCTCTAGCTCCGTGCCGGGCTGAGTGTACGGAGATGTGTCCCAGGCAGCAAAATCCAGCTCTACAGAGTACGCTTATTTTTTCACTTCATCCTCGCCCTCTAATGAGCAACGGCAGCCTTTTCTTGCCTGCACATTCCTTACTACCTATGTAGCCAGATCCCTCTGGGGTAGGCAGGGGAGGATTTGGTTGCTAAAGGACCATCACAGGATGAGGGTGGCTCATTCTGGTCTGGCCCTGGGGACCGTGCTCTGATTTTCCCTTTTAACATGTTCAGAGGTGTGTGTTTGGAGGGAGTGTGAGATTTGCGTTTCAGCAGCCTGGTCTGTAGTCCCGGGATTAACTCCTCTCGTTCCTCCCGTAAAGAGAAGCTGTATCATCTGGACAGGGGCTTAGGGCTGAGGAACGAGTCTGTCCATGACTTCTGATGATTTAACAGGGCGGTTTATTCCATTAATACATTATGTATTGGGGCACGGCCCTTTGGAGTCAATGGGAATCTTTCCAGTTGGTTTCCATTAACTAAATATAAAGCGGAGTTTCAGCTTCCGAGGCACTTAGCTGTGGAGAAACACCAGCACACACGACCCTGCAGATCACGTCCCTGGGTGGCGGGTGACTATTAGCTGCTTTGGCTGTAAATCTCAGCTTCACGTCATGTAGCAGGCCCGGGTGGACTGCGAGCTCCACGCTCCGTACGGACGTTAGAGGATGCTTGTGCGTCTTCTCGTGGTGCCTTATACAGGGTTTTCTGTGCCAAAACAGGTCCGCTGCACCAGGGGTGTGAAGATAGCTCGGAAAAAAAAGCTTGCATTGCACCCTTAGTGCAGACACATTTGCGATATATTATTTTTTGCCACTTCTAGAACAGATGGTCTCCTCTCTCAGGGTTAAGACCAAGCCTTGGAGGGACCAACTCTACCTCTAACAGTTACTCTGTTCAGAGAGTACAGGGTCACGAACAAAACCCTTCGCCCTTGCTAGAGTTCCCTCACTAAAACTACCAAGAAACATAGCGTTTCTTCCAAGGTTGAAACGTTGCTCTCGCAGGAGAACATTAGATATCTCGGTAGGAACGCCAGCTGTAGGCTCGCGCTTGTGATGGTCCTCCCTGGGCTGCCGCGTGCTTCCTGCGAGGGGACGTTCCTTCAGCTCTCGTGCTCCAGGTCTCCAGCTCCGTGATGGTGACAGCTCTCCCTCACTGCTTCTCCTGCTTTTTTAGTTCATGAACTTCTCAGGACTGGAGCTCCTTTGTCAATATGGGAATGCGGAGGAGTGTTTTTTTATAGTCCATACACCACTGGGGGTACAAAAAAGGTCAGCCGTGTTCAGGTCTAAGATTCGCCGTAATAAAAACGATACAGAGACAAAAGTGATTGATGAATATTGAATATCAAATGTGGACTCACTTCTAGAACATTTTGAGCATTTTTGGTTTGGAGAGAATACTCCGCTTGGGCTAAAATGTGAAAGGCTTGCAGTATTTTTTTTCCACAGAAAGGGTTGCTGTCTGACTATGTGGAAATACTATCTATTATGCCACATAGTAAAGCACATTTTTCTCCTCTTTTGCAAAAAGTGGTCAGAAGCCAGCTTTCTTCTTATTTATCCAACTTTTCTCATCCCACAGGGACAGGAGCAGAGATTTAGTAATATCTTGAAAAAAGAATTACCAATACAAATGCAATCGTTTCTTGCAAAGGCACATTAAGGAGACAACATTCAATGCTTCCAAAAAGGCAAAACAAAGCTGAATGTAAAATAATTTCGAGAGAAATTTGTGGAATGTAACAAGGAATGAGTCTATGCCTGCTGAGAAGCTAGATCATTAAAATTCAATGAGACTTATTTCTCTAGAAGTCGGACATTCAGTGTAACATAACTTGCGATGCCCCGGGGGAGCAGCTGTAGGTGGGGAAGGGACTCTTGGGTGATGTGTTTAAGGCACAGGTTCCATGGGAATCAAAGCTTTTCCAAATGGAGAGCCGTTTGCATGCTTAAGACATCATCTAGAATTGCCCAGCTGGGCTGGTGGGACGCTCCAGGTACAGCCAAGAAAACATGGATTGAACACTGGGATGTTCACCCATGAACAAAAGAGGGATCCAGGACTCGCGTGCATGGGGCTTGGCAACTTCAGCTCTTTGGTGGCAGCAGGAGAGGGACGATTCAGATCCTAGTTCAGTTACAAATTTAACCACACCTCCACATTCCGAACCCTGTTAAGTTCTCGTTAAACCATATTAGTTTTAGTATAAACAGGACGTGTTTCATATTTATGCATGACTCTGGCTAGGGTTGCTGTCCTGAACCCGAGCCATGACAGATGAACATCTCTGCTTCGGCCTTGTTTTTGTTTTGCTGGTTATGCTTACGGCAAACAACCGTGTCTGAGAAGCCTGGGGTCCGTGGGATCAACTGTTTAATCAGCTGTAGCAAGAATGTGATTGTCTTTGTTGGTAACCATTCAGCTATGAAAAGCGGGAGTAGTGTATGTACATTTGGAAGCGCTACACGAGTAGTTTTGTCCCTGCTTTGCTCCCTCCTACTGGTCAAATGCTCGAAATAACGTAAATATTTTGGAAGTCAAGCATTTTGCTGTTTTCTCCAAAGTTTGTGTTTTCTGCTCAAACAGATAGTTGCATCTGTAATGGATAGATGCTTTCCTCACTTGGCTCCGTCACCATCATAAAACACCTGCTAGGGCTGAGCTGCTTCTAGCTCTGAAATGTTCATTTCTCGCAACTCTTTCTATAATATAAATGTACCACCGTAACTACAAAATTTTTGCTTTATAACTTTTGAAAAACTACCCTCCTTGCCACTAAAAACATATACGCACTTTTGCTGGGTTTTGTTGGTGGGGTTTTGTTTTTTTTTTTTATCTTTTCCCTAGGGCATAAATATTTTCGTCTTGCAAAAGAGAAGAAAAAAATCCTACCAAATTTAACGTAACTGTTAAGGTGGCAGAAATGCACGTCTCCCGTAGCTGTTGTTTCTGAGCGCAGGGGACGTAGGATAAGGAGGTGGTTCCTCCTCCCAGGGCAGCAGTTTTGCATCCCCGCAAAGGGAAGCTTGGGCTGCTGCTCTCTGCCCATACCACAGCCTGAGCGGGCTCTTTCTGCGTTTTAGGGATGCCCAGCACATCACCCACTGCCTGCACTGAGCAGGTGGGGTGGGAAGGGGCACCGGCGTCCACCCAGGGCCACGTTACTCTGGGTTTGGCTACTCCATAAACCGTGGAGGAGCAAACTCTGGTCCTGGTTACTCTTGAGTTCTGCAGACAGACTTTGGCTTAACTGAGCTGAAAACCAGCTCATGCGGGTGATTGCTTCACTCTATTGAGTGGCTGGATGTTGCAAGACCACTCAAGGTTTCAGTTGTTTTCCTGCACGCTGGAATGTGTCTGTGGTCCGGGTGTTGAGTCATTTCTCCTGGGAGCAAGTGGCTTCTGGCTCTTGACATTCAGAGCGGTGCGTGTGCACCCAGGGGAGCAGGGTGCAGCCCGTGGGTCAGCACCCTCTCTGGCGCACGGAAATCGGGTGTTGCAATGCTCGCGTGAAGATTGCCAGGGTTTTAATGGAAAGTTAATAGATGGCTAACCTCAGAATGCTGGGAGCTACCTAAAGGGTTACATCACTCTACCACCCGCAAGCGTTTCTTGAGAACTTTTCCCGACTTCACCCGAAGCTCTCAGCTGTCATCTCCTCTGGATTTGGACAGGCAGCAGCATTTGGGTTTGGTTTTAATCCCCCATGAAGGGCATTTTTTTTAAGGTGTTGCTGAGCGCAGAGACAGGAGCACTATCCCACGTCGCCAAGCGTGGCAGAGATGCGCTCGAGCACCCTGTTCCCACACTGGGCCTTGACTATGTTAGTGTCAATATCAAGGAGCTGTTGGGTGGGAGAGGGTCTATCCCTTTTTCCCTCGCTGTTGTCACATCTGAATCTTCCCTGAAAGCAGACAGAGAGGAGCAAACCACAGGCTCCTTTTAAATCGTTGCCAGTATCGCTGTCTCCGTGTCATGCTTTTGGAATGGCAACCCAAGAAATGAAGAGCCTCCGTTTTCTCTCTCGCCCCCAGCATCCCCCTTTCCAGGTCTCAGTTCCAATTTCAGAAAAAAACGTGAAAAAACCAGAACTGATAACCATCTTCCCATGTTGCATAACTCCTGCCCTCAGCGCATTTTCCGTGCTCCCGAGCTAGACAGGTTTTTCATTTTGACTTTATAGTTATGTCTCACTCTCTAGAGCGACAGCTCTATCACAAAAATCTCTATCTCCTGTTTTCTAAACCTGCAGCTGTTTATGTTTGTCTAACTTTCAAATTGCTCTTGGTCCCTCGCCACGCTGGGGTGTCCCGAAGACACCGGAGGGAGAACAAGCGCTCGCTGTGAGCGGGGACCTGGAGGTGGTGGGTGGTCTGGGGGGGGAGTGCGCCCGGAGCCGGCCGCGCCGTGCCTTAGCCCTCCACGTATGCTCAGGCAGCAAACGTCCTGCAAAGCCCATAAATGTGTTTTCCTTTCATATGCGATCTCGGGCTGCAGGTAAAATCTGAGCTCCAAACTGACAAGCTTTGCCAAGGGCAGGCAGGCTGCTCCTCGCCTGCCTGCGCTGCAGCGCCCGGCACAAATGCTCGGCTGTTTCCAACAGCCCAGAACTGGCAGGGAAAGCTCAGATATTTTGACTTTTTTTTCTTCACTTCAGTGTACAGCAAACCTGAAAGGATCCATTTGCCCGACTTTTCCACGTGGTGGAGGGTGGCCCAGAGGCAGCGAGGACGAAACCATCTCTGTGCTGCTTTGAAGCTGCTGCTGTTGTGCCCGAGTTTGCCTCTCCCTGCCCGCAAAATGTAACTTGAGTCTTCTGCCTGCAACTTGCTCAATTCAAAGTTTACGCAAATCAACTCGTTACTTCCAGCTTTCCTTAGCTCTCACATGGTTTTGTTTGTTTTTTAGCCCTTTTCTCAGAGGCGGGTTTCTCAGCACCCAGCTGCCCCCTAATTCCAGGGCAGAGACAGCTTTGGGTGACCGGGTTTCCCACCTGGAATATGCTCAGCGGCCCGCGGAGCCCCAGGGAAAGGAAGGGCCATTTGATGTGAAGGACCTGGGAGACGCTGGCTTGGTTATCCATGCAAAAGGGAGGTCGTGAGGGTATCACAGCTCTGCAGCATCCTAAGAGGGGACCGTGCCGGGAGGACACCTAATGTCCAGGTGTAGCTTTACAATAAGGAACTTTAGGAGAAAAAGGACAGATTTCTGACAACCAGAACTGTGCGATTTTGAGCACTTAAGGAGGCATAAAAATCCTCCGGTGTTGTACGGATGTTACGTGGATTTATGAAAAGCACTATGTGATGAGGATAAGACCTGAGGATGCAGAGCTCCAATCCTACATGCCCTCTCTGCCTGGGGACCGAGGGCATGCACCTTTTCTGCGTTGTTTGCCCTGCCAGGACTCCTTCGAGCCCCACTCCCCCCACAGGGCACCCGACTTTATATAGGCACACACTATAAGATAATCCTTGCCATGCTTTTGTGGAGTTATTTTTCCTGCTACTCCACTCAAACACTATAATTTAAACCAATCTCTGTTGGCTTAATATGTACTGAAACTTTTTGTTCTGTTGCCTGTGACTTAATTTTATTTCTTTTTTTTTTTTCTCCACCTCCTGCTAATTCCGCCCCTCGATTTTCATCTCCCAAGGCCATAGATAGAGCAGAGTTTGTCATGATTATCACTCATCATAATTGAGTCAGCATAACTCATGATGTCATGATAAGAAATCCACTCGCTTAGGCTGTTTTGTAGATAACTCATCTCAATAATTCCCCTGCTCTCACCCTGACAATAACCTTGTATCTTTTTGGCCTGCTTTTTTTACTCGTATAATTGTTTTTGTCATGATGGTAGCAGTGCTTTGTGTGCCAGAACCATATCCCTCGAGCAGCTGTGATGAAAAACACAGTAGCAAGATTTGCAAGTCATTATTAGTCTTTTGCCAAAAATGAATGGCAGCTCACGCTGGAAGTATGTTACCCAGAGGATGCCCAGGAAAGCAACATCCGTGGCCTGTGCCAGGGGCTTTCTTCTTCCCACACGGACACGACCGACTTTCACTGGGGGTGGTCGGAATGACTCATGTCCTGCCAGGAGAGAGCCGGGACCCATTTCTTGGAAGGAACAGGAGTGGAAGCGAAGCCTGATTCACGATGTCTAATTTTTCTTGAAGAAGTGCTTTTGAAGGCCCCCTGCGCGGTCAGGTCAGCTCCAGTGGGCTGCCAGCGCCTGAACTGTTCTTTTCTCCTTGCTCCTTTCCCTAAACACAGTTACTGCATGTCTAGGGGTTACAAATCCGTACTCCTGACTTGCAGTTTCTCGTGCCTGTTCTTTTCAAACCCCAGGATGGAGATTTCCCCGTCCCCCTGGATCTCCCCATGCGACGCTATGGCTGTGACTCCCTCTCGGCTCCATCCTTCCCATGTCCTCTTCTTGCCGCCCTGCCTTCGCCCCGCGCTCTGCAGCAGCTCTTGGCCGGGTGGCAGGCTGGTTGGGGTAACCCTCGGTTCTCCTGTTTCTGCTCCGTTTTTACTGCACCACAACCCTTTTCCCTTCTCCATGTTCTGGCTGTTTGTGGCTGGAAAACATCTGAGGCTTTTTTCCTCATTAAAAAGCCTAGCTGGGTTAATTTTGACAGTTCTCGTTTTACTTCTCCCCTCCCCAGCCTCCGAGACGCTTCCTTTGTTGCTTTTGTGTCCCTTTTTGCACGCTTGATAAGACTCCTGCTCTTTCGCCACCTTAAGATATCCGTGTAGATCAGTGAGGAGTCCCTCCTCTCTCACCAGGGAGATATATTTGAAGGCATTTTTTTGTGTTTCCTAATAGAAATTCCGACCCATCATGGCAGTCACTGAGCCTTTCAGTCCCCCTGACCCCTCCAGCTCTACTTCTTTTTCGATACCGAAAGCCATAGTTTTACTTAAAGTGTGTCAAGTTGTGATCACTCTGTGTAAGGCTATCTGCTAGGACTTAGAAAGCACTCTGTCGGTGCTTAACCACAAGCAGGTCAGAAATAGTGACTAGTGAGGAAGCCCGTCCAGGAATAACTGAGCTGCACCGAGACAGTAGAGTGATTTCATAGAATCATAGAATCATAGAATTGTTCTGGTTGGAAGAGACCTCCAAGATCATCGGGTCCAACCATTAACCTAGCATTACCAAGTCCACCACTAAATCGTATCCCTTAGGGCCTCATCTAAATGTCTTTTGAATACCTCCAGGGATGGGGACTCCACCACCTCCCTGGGCAGCCTGTTCCAATGCCCGACAACCCTTTCAGTGAAGAAATTTTTACGAATGTCCAATCTAAACCTCCCCTGGCGCAACTTGAGGCCATTTCCTCTTGTTCTGTCATCTGTTACTAGGGAGAAGAGTCCGACCCCCATCTCTCTACAACCTCCTTTCAGGTAGTTGTAGAGAGCAATAAGGTCTCCCCTCAGCCTCCTTTTCTCCAGGCTAAACATCCCCAGTTCCCTCAGCCGCTCCTCATAGGACTTGTGTTCCAGACTCTTCCCCAGCTCCGTTGCCCGTCTCTGGACACGCTCCAGCCCCTCAATGTCTTTCTTGTAGTGAGGGGCCCAAAACTGAACCCAGCACTTGAGGTGCGGCCTCACCAGGGCTGAGTACAGGGGGACGATCACTTTCCCCAATTTCCCCCCAGGAAATCTCCGTCAAGAGCACAATTCCTGGTAGCTTCCCTCTCTCTAACACCATGCGGAGGTCATGGCCGAGGTCAAGTCTCAGTCAGACACTCGGTGTCACAGCATCACATCTCAACATGGTCCTGTCACGGACACATGCTGAATGGTCCCTGGTGGACCTCGGTTCTTTGCACCAGCAACGCAGCAGTGGCTTGTGATTTATCGGAGACCACTGCACCGTAGCTCTTGCTGCTCTGCAGAAATCCTGCCGGAGAGTCTGGACCAACTCGCCTGATAATTTTAAGGGCTTTTGTGGTCTCGATTGGGGAATGTGCCTCTTCAAGTGCAATATGTCTTCCATCCCCGAAGGCCCTATGTGAATTTCATGGACTTATTTGGCTCTTTAAATCCTCCCTTGCTGGGAGGATCTTACCATGAGCTCATGGATGGCTGTGCTCTGTCTGGCCTGCCATGGGAGCCTGCCTCCTTGTTCAGACCTCTCCGAAATCTGCCTTTTATCCTCTGCCACTTTTGATTTGTTGGTGTTTCTTCTCTCACTAACATTTTTTCAAGCCTGGTTTTAAGTACAAGTGAAGTTTACATATATTATGTTGTTTATAGCAGACATTTCTCCTTTGGTTTAACTGGAAGTGCTGCATCAGGGGTGGTCCTTCCTTCACTTCAAGTCACCTTTTAATCTCCCATCGACCAGGGTTCGTTGCTGCTTTCCACCGAGGGCTGTGTAGGCAGCTTGAGCTTGGCTTTGCTTGATGGCCAAGGGCCCAGATAACCTGCCCTTCTGCACATTCTCCTTCCAAAGAAATAAAACTCTCCATTTCCAACCTGGAGGAAAAAAAACCCCACCAACACCCCAAAACCCCAAAAAGACCATGATCTCATCAGGTATGAGAAACTCCTCTGGGGCCAGAGATTTGGCACTCTCCTGTCAGCCTAATGAGTGAACGGCCTATTTCGATGAGTCCCAGCGAGACCTCGGATTTGGGCGATCTCCAGCAGATGACAGGCCGCTCATCAGAGCCCTTTCAAACCAACTCAGCTAGAAAGAATTGTTTCGCTTCCATCAGATGCGTCTTTACACCCGCCCCTTCTGTGTGGGATTTTTTCCTGTTGATGTCCTTTTTGCAGTGGGCAGGGAACTCAGAAAGGATGGGAAAAATTGCCTTCCTGTGATGCTGTCATTAAATGTATACTCTGGGAATTGCCTTTCTGGCAGAAATTTGGAGAAATCATATATTTCCCTTTGTTTTGTCTTGGAAATACATTAAAAAATGAAAGCAATCACAAAGCTGTATTGTTATTAGTGAATGCTGTTTTGGGGAAACCTTGCTTTACTGTTTCTTTTCCATACATTTATTTGGGGATTTTTTGGCTGCTTTTCTCTTGCATAGGCAGTAAAGTTCAAATAATTATAGGATTTGGAGATTTTAGCCCAGCTTTATTTACAAAAGAAGTCAGAACTTGATAAAATGCCCACTAACGGAGGTGGAAAGGCTCCCACTGACTTTGAGAAACTGTTGCTCATGTGTCAGAGAACATCCAAGAAATGGTTTATGTTATGATGGTTTCAGAGTTAAGGAAGTGATGATTCTTTGAACCAGAAGAGTAGGTGGATACCGGCTCCCACTTGTGTGCAATTCCTGTGCTGCTAAGTATCACTATTTGACTTTGGATTGGGCATTGCTGAGGACAAAGCAGTAGTATGGAAATGTGCTTTTTTCCCCCTGTTGTCATTATAGACTGCCCAATCATCTTAAATTTTATTTAAAAAAAAAAAATTTGGCCAATCAACTTGAAATTTGGAGAAAATGAGTTTGGGAACGGGATGTCCTTTGCATATGTAAAGGAGATATAACAAGATACAACGGCTGTAAGCAACATCCAGACAAATCCGGGCTAGAAACACAATTAAAAATTTTAATGGTGAAAGTAGTTAATGATGAGATACCTTATAAAGATTTGATGTATGGATGGGACATGTAGGATTCTCCATCACTAGAAGCCAAGGTTGGGTTGTTTTCTTCTAGGTGCTCAGCGTGACTCAGACACCCCGGGGACCGGGTGGAGAAACTAATTCAGGACGAGGGTCATGCCTGGGTTGGGCAGGAGGTGACAACAGGACAAGGTTCATGCTGGGGTTAGGCAGGAGATGACAAAAGCCAGTCATTACAGTCCACCTCATCCTTATAACCACAGATTTGCATTAAGTGGGTAATTATGGACAATATGCCCTTCAAATCGCAGTTGTCATGTAGGCGACAGAAGAGTTCATCTGCAGCCAAACGTAACCCCGCAAAGACATTTGCAGTTTTGATCTGAAAAGACTGTTGCAGTTGTTGTAGGTGGAGCTGCCCAGGCTCATCGGCACCGCTGTAACCCTGCAAGAAATGTTACATACACATGGTCCAGGGACGTTCTGCTGCAGCCTCTGGGCAGCAGCGTGGAACAGCGGGTGGACAGGAGGTATAGGAAGTAGAAATATAAACGAGCTGTTTGGCGCAGGTAAAAGCAAGCCTCCTGCTTCTCTGGTGGTGCTGTGATGACAGTCAAACTGTCAGCACGCAAGAGCTGTCCCAGGGGCTGCTTGGTGGCTCCGCTCCCTGAAGGAGGGGTGCCTCAACATGCTGATGAGGACATTTTGGGTTCTTAGGCTCTGGTAACATCAAGCTACTTCAAAAGAAGAAAAACTGTGAAGTTAACACTAAGGAAAAAAAAAAAAAGAAGAAAGAAGAGAGGCCTGTGGTTTGTGGTTAACGATCAACGAGTGTCATGTCTCTTTCCAAAGCAGAGGCCTCTTGATTTTTGCTTCTGTCTCATTCAATTATGCTCAAAGGGCCATACTTAGAGGCTTCAGGAAAAGGAGTCAGACCTTTACAATAAAAGACATGAAGCTGCGTTTGCGAGTGCCAGCCTTTAGTTTCTTCGGTTCACATGCTGAAGAGCAGTTGAAATGCGATGTCAGGGCTGGGCTGGTGCTGGGGCTGACAGGTAACCTCTGAGACACCGTGCCCACCTGGGCATGTCTGGGTTTGGTAGCTGTGTACCAATCCATGCTCACTGCCAGAGTTTGTCAGAGCATCTTAATAAAGATGTTTCTAATGGCAGATTAATCAGTTGGCCGTTTTCTTGTCCCAGATAGAAAATTTGGAAGAAATGCTCCAAAAGCGTTAACCCTTTTCTTGACCAAGACACAAATTCCCAGAGAGTCTACATCTGAGGTCCTTAAATCTCTGAGGTTGGGCACAGTGGACCCACATGTCCTTTTCTGGATCAATGTGAATCTCCCCTCTTGAAGGTCTAAGACCCCCATGCAACCCATGCACACGAAGGTCGAGGATCCCCAATTCACCCACTTCCTGGGATTGCGATTGGAATTCTTGACCCAACTCTCTCAAGATTATTAGGGAATGTTGGTGGATACTTATGTCCAACAGACTTTTTTTTCCGTGCTGTGGCATGAGTTTCTTGTTGTTACTCTTGGGTTGGAGCTGTTGGAGCTGCTGTTGGAAATCTGAGGGCAACAAGGCACGGGCTCAGTGCTGCACAGGCTTCCACAAGGATTTCTCTGTCTCCTGCATGGCAGGCACATCTCCAGGTCTACTCTCATTCTCATTTTTTACCAGGATGGAAGGAAATGATACAGATGACTCTGGTCCCACATCTATTCCAGCTATATAAATGCTGAGAGCCTCACGCACTTTTAAAATTCATTTCAAAGTTTATTTGAAGATAAGGACAGGCAAATGGGATATAACTGGGGTGGTGCTGAGCCCAGACTGGGAAGCTGAACTGCAAAAGTTCTTGGATAGGGAGATAGGTAAGGAAATATGTTAGAGCATTAATACAAAATAAATCTTCCTCTATTGTTTTTCTTCTCCAAGTAAAATCTAACAGATACTCATTTACAGTTTGGATATATGCCGTGAAATGTTTGACATACGGTTAACTTCATGCTGTTAATTATTTGAGGCTTTCTAGAAGTCTCGTATGGGATTTGGTGCAGAGCTGTGCGGCTCGGCAGGTCCCGTGCAGGAGGGATGGCATCTTTTCCCGCCACTTCTTTGTCGTGATGGCCGCTCACAGGCTGTGTCATCTCACCAGCTGGGACGTCAGCGTCTGCTTGGCAAATTCACCCCCATTCATAACTTGGCCGTGTGCAGGAGGCAAAGGGCGTGCGTGTTTTGGAAGAGAGCTTGCATCAGGGAGACGGGTCAGCAGGAGGGGCAGCGCCGAGCGGGACCGCAGGTGGTTTAACTCACTGCCCGTGAGAACCGGCCCGCGGCAGCTCTTTGCCGTTCCCGTGAACAGAGCGTGGCGAGGAGACCCCCCTCTCCGCTCAGCGCTCAAGCCTTGGTCCCTCTGACATCCAGGAGGTCTGATGTTGAGCGCCAACATGGTCCAGTGCTTCTGGAGAGCCTTTTTGTGACAAACCAGACCCAAGTTTGGAGCAAGCCAGAGGCTTCTGTGTGTGTACACAAGAGCAGGAGCTTGGGCGCAGCAGCCATGTAGACACAGCCAGTGGGAGCAGCGAAGCTTAAAACTTCAAGCTCCGCTTTGTTCCCCGTGAAGCCGGCGAACGTTAGATTCTCCTGCTTACTGGGGAGGCAGGAAAGACAGGAATTTCAAAACTTCATTCCTTCAATTCGCCTTTCCCTCAAAAATGCTGCTCTTCCTTCAACTTCTTCTCTGGTCTCCAGCCTAAGCCAAGTTTTCATAACTCCTTTTTCCCCCACCCTCTGGTTTGAATTACTGCAGTGTCTATCACTTTTAGCTGACGTTGTGAATAAACTCTTATAATGCAGAGAACATCTCGCTTTCTAAATCACTTAAGTGATAATCAAATTTAACAGGATGATTTAGAGCCCAGGAAGTTTGGAGGGTGTGTTTATTTTACTAGAATTTCTTGTACACAGAAGTGACCATTCTGCTGACTATCTGTATGAAGAACTCCTCGTGGGAAATACTGTGAATTTTGCTTCACTACCCGATTTCCACTTTTACTGTAATCCAGTGTTTTGGAGGGTGCTAAAATTACAGCTTTTGTTGCCGGAGATGGACTAATGCTGAAAACTCCCCAGAGAGAAATGAGCTTTCATCCAAGTGGAGGCCAGACAGACAATTATTTTTCCTAAATAAGAACAACTGCTTGATGCTCCATCATACTTGAAACTAATAATGAGTTAAATAATAACAATAACAGCTAGTGGAAAGTGAAAGAATACCAGGAAATAGCTCCTCAGGCATCCTATAGTTAGCTCGTGGACTTCATTGCCACAGGAGATCGTTGTGATGACTGCTATTGTACAAACGCTGTGGCATTTACTCAAGAAAAGCCGCCGCTTATCTGCGTAAGAAATTTCCGAGGGAGGTTTCTGGAAGAGCTTGTTGTAGCAGCAAGGTGGGACAAGAATGACTCCGTGCTTTGCTGTGCGGGCAAGGTGACCGCTCATCACGGCTAGGAAACTCTGTCGAGGCTTCCTGGGAAGCCCAGCTAGCCTGAAATATCTAACCCGGGAATAGCTGTTCCTGGAATCATGATGCTTAATCTGCCATGTTTCCTCATTTCCCCTCAGCCCCCTCTATTCCCTCAAGTTAGTGCTCAACTGACTAGAAAAGGGTTTCTGCGTGCAACAGCTGTCAGGTTTCCATCGCAAAATCACTTGTCATCTCTACCTGCTTCCAATCTGATTCTGCAGAAAAATTATTTTCCAGCCTTATTTTGGATCTTAATTAATGCCTGTGACGTAGACGCTGTAGTGCCATGGAAAAACGGTCCGTGAGCTCACGAGCAGCGTGAGTGTCGGCAGCCTGTCCCCAGCCCGAGATTTCCATCTCCGCATTGACAGGTTCTGCCTCAGGCAGCTCTAATTAGATGTAAGATTTTGTGAGGATCCGAGCCAATTTATTCAGTTATTCTGCATATCTTGACACCAGCAAGGTTTTCTCCGGAGTCCGCACATTAATTTTGACATTAAATTTCCTTTATAGGTTTGTACGTTTGTACTTCTAACAAGCTTGGCCTGTACTTTTTCCACTGGTGCCCATAATATGCTTCATTTTAAGACCAACTGGACAAGCTGGGGTTTTCTAGTTGTTTTATTTCCAGAATACAGGCTGAAAATTACACAAGGAGCTAAAACATATATGAACCTCTTATCTTCATAATCAGATATATATCATAGTGTTACATAGGAAGGGCTGTCTGTACAACAACGGGGAAAAGGTGTGAGTCATCGTTTCTTACTCCATATACGTAAGTGGAACATCATACCACAGCTCGTAAGATGTGCCAGAGACGACTTGAACGATCAAGGGTTATCGCTGAGATTTTGCAATGGAAATGACCTGTGATTCACTTCTAATTTCTGAGGGGTTTGCACTTTTTTTGGAGCTAACGCAAAGCAAGGAGGAATGCTTCCTGTAACATCCAGAGCCCCGCGCGGTACAAAGGCATCGACACGCCGTTTTGGACACATAAAGGGCAAAGGGCTTGCCAAACAATTGTGTCCCGACACTTCACTGTTGGCTGAAAATTGACATCCACACGTTACTTCATATCAGCTCAGCTGTGTCTTGTACTCTTTATATTGGCTCAAGAGCTGCTTTTTTCGCAGCCATGGATACATACGTAACTGGTGTGTGCCGTTCAAGCTGGCCTGCTGGAGATCTGCCATCAGCCGGGGAGGTCATGTGCGTCTGATGGCTAGAAGGACAAATGAGTCTGAGAAAATCAATAAAAGCTCTATAGAGCAGCCCTGGAATCCTTCCAAATGATGGGGATCTGCTGCAAACCCTACCTTTTCAAGCATTTGGTGCTATTTCAGAATGCTCAGCCCCAGTAAAAACAACGGCTTTACTAAGTAAATGAAAGTATTTTGGATTTTTCCTGTATCCTGAAAGCAAAATCCATTCAAGGCAGCATCAGATGCAGCAGAAAACCTAGTGCCTCTGTTCACTGGGCTGTTTCCTTCTGCCTGGACAAACTTTCATCCTAGTACTCTTGTGAAGTCTCATTTTCAATAAATGAGCAGCCAGGCTGCAGCCAGCATGTGTCATGGGAACATGACCAGGAAGAGACACTTAGAAGAAACAAGAACCCAGGACTACACAATATCTTGATAGTTAACTTGATTACGGCGATTAATACTAACAATCCAGAACAAAATGCAAACTTTTGGGAGCTTTTGGGTGAAAGCAAACATTGCCATTTCCCATGAACTCTTTTGTTCCCTGGCTGAGTTTTGCTCATGCCCCAAATGTTCACATCGCTTCCTCTTTTCAAGGCCTGGATGGTCACGTTGACCAAATATTGGGTTTATAGTTAGGGGTAATTTTTTGTTCTTCTTGCCCAGGACAAACAAAGAGCAATGATGGAGGAAGAAATCTAGCTGAAGTCGGGGAGGCGCTTTGAATCAAGGACAGATGTTTTTCCAGAGGACACTATGACTCCAACACGCGCATCTGAATTACCTTTGGAAATATTTCAGTCGGGGCTTTTGCAGGAGGGCAGCTGGGTAGTTATAACAGTGTTTCCTGGCTTTCAGATCCATGACTCTATGCTTCCTCTCATTAAAAAAGCCTTTTCCTCAGTATTTCAAGAAGCTGAACTTCAGCTGCTGATTCCTAGGTGGAGTAACTACCTCCAGCCATCATGAGCTACAAAACGTCTCTTTTACCAACATCGTACAGCTCTTACCCAAAGTCCACTGGACTCTGCAGCTCCTCACTGACTCTTGCTGGCCCTGAGCTGGAGTATTTATACACAGAAAAAGCTGTCTTGAAAAAATTTTGAGGCTTGGGTTTTGCTGTCACTTTACATATTGAACATGACTGAGGTTTCAGTAATTGTTCCAATGGTGAAAAGCAGAAGAAGTTTAGCTCACCCGAACAATCGCTCTTGTCTGATGATCTGGGTTTGATTATGACTCTTTGTAGATGTCTGAAAATCAGTTCATATCCTTTGCTTCAGAGGCAAACCCTATAAAATGCATTTAGTGTCCCACTGAGTATTGCTCACATTTAATTCTGTGTTTATTTTTGGTCACAAACTCAGTGGGAAACTGCGTAAACAAAGCTGCTATAAGCATACACACGCGCACACAAAAAGGTTGCCAAGCAAACGGTGCCAATCTGGGTAAGTCTAATGTAAACATCAAGTCTAGACAAAATGATCTAGAGACAGAAGCCAGCTCTGATGTCAAAGGAGATCAAATGTTGATAAAATTGCTAAAACCAGGGATCCAAAGGGGTTTTGTGTTAAACTTGGATAGTGGTTAACAGCGATGTTTTTATTCAGCTTGAGTTAATGGAGTTTTTGACCTAATATATTACTTCAGACTTCCTAACTCTGCATCCAGCATCTGAGTTAACAGGTCTGAAAAGCCTCTGCTTTGGTTAGTCCGTAGATGCCTTTGTGGACTGCAGGGTACGAAGCCCCTCTTCCAGCTCTGGGCGAAGCCTCAGTGTGCTGTATCCTAACATGTCCTTCATGGTGCCTCCACAACGCTGCTTGCTGTGGACAGGTGTATGGTCCCAGGGACAGACCAACTCACCCGGTCCCGAATCCCCTTTCCATGTCTGTTGCCTCCCATGACCGGAGTGGGTCCATGCGCTGCAGCAGCTCGGCGTGAACGGGTGCCATCCCCTTCTGTTCTGCAAATGCTCTTGAGTGGGTAGTGTGGAGCTAGCTGCAGGCAATGCTGCTGCGGTCTGCTGGCTGCTGCTGCTGCAGAGAAAATGGCTCAGGAACTCCTACGGGTTTATTTGCATTTCCCAGAAGGGCTTCAAGGTAAGGAATAGTTGAAGCCCCGCAGCTGAGCAACACTTACTGTCAGGAAATAGGCTCCCAGCAGAACTGCAATGATGAAATAAAGCATAAACTCCGTCTGATCTGTGCCACACTTTTAGTTTGGCCATTAAAGCAATGATATGGCTTCTTGAGGCTGTGTTAACACTGCATATCACGCAAGTCGCAAAGAGCTGCTGCCCCAGCCCAGAGCATCCAAGAATGCTCAACCATCCCCCTTCTGTGCTTCACTCTTTCTCTTCTTATATTTTGCGTGCCTTATCTGAGATCTGTATCACATATTCTACTCATCCATTGTGTCGATCGGTCTGGGTGCAAGAGTACTTGGTCAGATCGTAATTTGTCTTGAGGTTGTCCTGCCAACATCTGCCCACGCTCTGTTCTAGGAGGGAAACTCTTAGCCTGATTTCTGGAATACAGCAACAAAGTTTCCCAACACCAAAATAACTTTTAGAGAAGAAAACAAACTAAGTTATTCATGGGAAATGATTTAGAGTGCAGAACAGTATGTCGCTTACTAAGCAGGTTAAGGTCGGTGGCATCGTAAGCACCATGAAAGAGAAAATCTGCTGTGTGGTTCCTATGGTGCAAGAGATCTCCCACAGCCTGTGTCCTCGACTGCCTCTGTTCCCAAAGCATTGTCCTGCTCCGGTCAACTTCCAGGACTAGCTGCAAGCCTCTCCCCAAAAATGATCTTCATATTGCTTCCAGTTAGGCAGACGTTTAACCTGCTGGATGCTTCTCTTCTGGCTCCTTGGCCAAGGACGTGCTAATGAACATGTGGGACTGAACCACAGCATTGATGCTCCTGAGATCTACTCTGAGGAACCAACAGGGATGTCTCAGCCTTGGTATTACCAGTGCAAGGGCCACCACCAGCTCTGGCCCCTCCGATGCCGGTGCCTCTCCTGGGCACAAGACGTGCAAAGGTGAGGTGTGCCTGCGGTGGCTGCACCCCCCTCCCCACTTTCCCTAGCCCTCACCAGGGAAAGCTCTAGGGAAGATGCTCTTTCATATTTCCTCCAGCTGCCCCTTAAGGCACAGAAAAGCCCTGAAATGAGGGAAGTCATATAATCTATGTTTTTGATTTTGCTTAAAAGTATATTAATCCCCCTCCCTTTTTTCTTTCGGTGGGATTTCCTTTGTTTTACTGAGCAGCTGCAGGCTGCAAGGTCCCAGAATTGTAATTTTGGCCTGCAATAGCACTGTATACTGTCACAGTGTGTATTACGTGTCCAATAAAGCCTGACTATTGCGTCCTCTGGGCACACTTTAAAATAATTGCTTATAAAAGCACATACTCATCTCAGCTGCACTCATCTGCGGGACCAGCGACAGAAAAGGCTCCCTGACTTCCCAAACCACAAATTGTCCTTATCCCCCTCCATTGCACTCACCCTTCATCACCTTCAGTCCCCCAAAATAAGCTTTTCCAAGGGAATCACTCAGTGTCAGTCTCTATCCCTTCAGCCTCGCTCAAGGCTACATGGAGATTGCCCAACACGTAGTGGAAGAAGCTCCTCAGGAGCAAGGGGATGGCAGAGGAGAGGGAGTGGGATCGTCCTGTTTGTCCCATGGGATATGGAGGGATGCCTTTTCCACCTCCTTCTCCACAAATGCCCCCTCCTCTGTGTACGGAGGAGAAGCAGGGCCAGACTGTGGCGGTGGCTGTTGACTTGCCTACAAGGACACCATGCCACTCTGATGGCTGCCGTCACTCTCTGCCTTTGGGCACAGGGTATTGTTCAAACATCAAAACTCCTGCATTACACCAAACAATTTCTCCAATGAACATGGCCTACAAACCCCAGAGACTTCTCCTTTCCTCCTTCACCTCTTAAATCCTCTGTGTAAGCAAGGAGCCCCAAACCCTTTCTTGGCTGTTCCACCCCGTCTCAGAGTGACTATTAGAAATTAGTGACGAGTGAACATCCAGTGCTTTGCAGTTTGGGGTCACTTCACTTTAAATAAGCATCCAAACTTTCACAGCTGAGCTAGCCAAAGCTCATTTGTCTTGAAATTTTCTCACGCAATTTCAGGCACAATTTCTTCTGGCCACAGCTGGGAGTATCAAGAGAATAGTGCTCTTTGCTGTGTTTTGGCATGTTTGGCTCTAGTGCTAGCCAGAACTGGAAGTGAGAAGGAAAAAACCCTCTATCTGTCTGTCTGTCTATCTATCTATCTATATCTAATGTACTTTATGTATGTGTATAAAAACTTTAAACCCTCAGAACCCTACTGAAGCTTTATTCAAAATTGGTTTGAGTTGGACGTAACAGTTTGGAAAATGATTCTTCGTTTCTAACCTAATGTACATATACTTGTTAGGAACCAGCATTTCAGTCCATTTTGAAAAAAGAAATCATGAGATCTGACTGGGGGGCGGGGGGTTATGTGTGTTTTCAAGGTTATCCATTTACGGAAAGTAACAGGCGAAAGTTTATCTGCCGACAGCTCATTGTGGGAATTCCAGGCAAGGGCTTGCAATATTTACACAAGGTGTTTCATTGTGAACTTTCTGAATGTGAAAGTATTAAAACTCAAGAAATACACATAGCAAGTTGCAGAAAATTAATTCTCTTCCTTTCATTTCTGTACTTGCAAGCAATCTTTGCCAGTCCTCTTTCCATTCCAGAGCACAATAATGCCCATAAAAGACCAGAGAGTGTCTGCTCTGTGCAACATTTCTACTTGTTTATAACAGGAGGAGGGGGAAAAAAAGGGTTGAACTTAGTGCAGCTGGTGGGGGAAATCTGGTTTTGTCCATTTTACCTGGTTGTCGCTGAAACCATATGTACGATGTAAGTGTAAAGAAGCATACCTGTAAAGAATTTCTGCTGTTGAGCTTTCTGCAGGATTTTCCTGCAGCCTGACCTTCAGCAATCATGGTTTTGCCTTGTTTTACAGAGATCTAATTGTTCCTAATTTCCTGTCGATAAATGGTACAAGGTGTGGAGTTGCACATTTAATGTTAAATTTCAATCATTTGTCTGACTTAATAGACATGAATAGCTCTTTCAAATGGAAGTGTTTTCAGTTCATGTAGGACGTATTTATATTGAAAACCTATTTTGAGTGGGTAAAGCCATTATTCAGGATGTAGGAAAATATTTCCTACCTACAGTTGTCAAGCTCTGGGGGAGCTGTGGGCACAGGGCTTGGATCTTCTGATCTTGAGAAATCGACTCTATAGGATGATTATTTTTTTCTTTCCAGTGAAAATCGCGCCGGGTTCCCACTTGCCGTAGGCAGGTCACAACCACGTGTAGCTCAACAACTTGCAGATGTCCTCGCGCCGTTGGGGTAATCCCGGTGGCACAAGGACAATGCTTTCTCTTGGAAACGTTGTTGGTCCATTGGCATCTTTCTCCTCTTACTCATGATTTCTAGTAAAGACAAGTGGTTTTAATGGCTGGATTTTTGTGTCAATCATAAATGTGTCTTGCAATAATCTGCTTTTTGCAACCAATTTCTCTTGCTGTCACTGATAAGGGCTTCCTTAGGCTGGGGTCGGCTGTAAGGAAATCAGTGCATCCAGTTCAGGGATTAATTCTTCAGGGATTAGCTCTTCTACGTTCTCCTCTTGCCCGCAGAGGCAGACGGGGAAGCTCCCTACACCACTGCTGTGCCCGTGGCGTGTAGTACCTGCAGCGTGGGCTGCCCTGCGTCACGGAGGCAGTCGCCAAGAAAGCATCTGGCTCTGGGAAGGGACTGCTGGTTGCCTGACTTGAAGCCTCTATCAGAGCCCCCCATCTAAATGTCTTCATCTAAAATAGATGGCAATATTTCTGCTGGACCTTGATCTCCCTAGGGGTGGTGCAAAGAGTAGTTTTTCCACCAGTTAATACTTTAAAGAGGCAATAAAGTCCCCGGTGAAATTGCTTTTGACCTGTGATGATGCAATTAAGGATTTGCAAAACTCTTTTAACAGGATGCAGGAGAACTTACAAGAGAACCCTTAGTGATATCTGATAAACCAGTGCAGGTAAAACAATTTGAGTACAGACAGTAAGTACTTGACTTTTTTGTAGACATGAGTAAAGTTTCAGTAAATACGAATTTACTGAAATCTTTAAGTCAGCAGTCATTAATCCCGTAAGACTTCCACGGATGAATTTAGGCCTATGTTGCTAAACACCGTGTAGGAGCAGATTAAAAAAAAAATGTATGACTCACCACATAATTTTCCCAGCCAATATGGATCCTGAATCAGAGTAATTATTCCAATTACAACGTCCTTGTGTTTGGTATTTTTCATTCAGTTTTACACACTATTTTGAGAGCTCTTGACAGGATACTAAATTTTGTCTGAGTGTTTTCTCCCTTTCTAAAGCACTCAGTTACACCAAAAAGTCCATTCATTTCTCAATATATAGAGCTATTCTTCTGTTTGTTGTGCATGATACCGCTTTTCGAGTACTGAATCTATGAAAAGGGACTATTTTTCCTACGAAAAAAAGATAGGTATCGGAACGTTTGTGTGTGTTTTAATATAATTCAGCTCGTAGCTAATCCCCTCCTGCACAGATAACATTTTATACTCGAATTTTACTCTTTGAGCTTTTCAGCCTTTCAATTCCAGCGCTGGACGGTGTCAGGTTTCCTCTCTTAAATAGCTCTCCTGTCTGTTTTGTATAACTTCCAGTGGTTTGCAGGGTATCTTTGTTTCAAAATCCATTGGTCTGCTCTGCTGGGACTGCATATGTCTCTGTTGTGTTTAACTATCCCCTGCAACCTGTTCATATAGCATAATGGGTTTGCAAAGATAAAAACCTTACCAACAAAATAATCCTCCTTTCATTACAAAACGGACCCTGAAAAAAAAGAGTAGACACTTGAAATGAAAAATATTTCAAGAGAAGAAGTATCTAGGTCACAGATTTTCTCAATTTTTGTAATTTAATGCAGCCTGGAATAATTGCTGCATGCATTCTTCTGAAATCAAGTCCTGTAATGTTCTTATTGCTCCATCTCTATTTTCAGGCGTTCCTGGTAAAGTACATTGTTCTGTTTTCCAAATAATTACATTGTAAAAATGCTAAAAAAGTAAGTTGAATCAGAGTTTATCCAAATATTGAAAAGAAACATAGCCATCCACATCAGCCTGTTAGCTGTTGGCTTCTTCATGGGAGATTAACTCCATTTCTGAAGACCTCACTGCCACAAAGCCCCAAACTCTGGAGCAAAATATACTGTAGCGGAGGGGATGGGGGAAGTAAAAGACTTACGGCTCAAGTGTCAGGTAATCTTAGGGAAGTCTGAGGAAATTAAGTAGTGCGTAAATGATGCATAGGCTGTCTGCGTCGTGTACGCAACTCCCTTTGGAGAAAACGGTGGGATCGTGGATGATTTCTTCTTCAGGATTGTGCCCTTTTCCTCTCACACGTGCTGCAGAAGACATTTTAAGAGCACTCTAAAGCAATTTAAAAGCATTTGATGTAGGTAAAAAGGTTAAAGGCTTTGCGTCCAGTCCCTAGGAATTAGCTGGCAGTCCCAGCTTTACCTGGCAAAAAATGACTGGAAAACCAGTTTTGTGAGATTGCTTTGCCGGTCAGCTCAGGCGGGCAGGGGGGAGACTCTGGGAATAGCAGGAAAGCAGTCGCAGCCTCACTTGTCAGGCTCAGAAAATGAAAGGTGTGCAGTGAATACCTTTGGTTCGACACAAAAGTATTTTTCTTTCCATTTAGCTTCACGTTTTTCCGCACACCACTTCGTGTGCCAGCAGGTCAGGGGAAAGATACAGAAGATAAGTGCTGAAGAAACGTATATACTTATCTGCTAAGAGGGAAAATACTGGCAGATTTTCAGATCAGCCATGAGGGTTTGAAAAGCTAGTCTGTTAAACGAAAAGGTTATTTTCCACTCTGTCGCAAAAAATGAAGCGCTTGAAAAAAGTCAACATGTTTCATGAATCCTTCATGAAAAATAGTTGACCATAAGTGTTAAGTGGAGCTCACAAGTTAGTGTTACGTGTTCTTCGGTATCTCTTTGCACACACGCCCTTGGAAATTAATAGACGTAACCTCTTTTCACTTCTGTGGTGTCTAAACAGAATCGGCTTTCAAATAGGAAAAGGAGGAAAGCTTAAACCGCTCCAGTGAGTAGTTACTTATCCTCCCTCTCAGCCACTGCGCTCCGTCACCATCTCTTCATATACAGTCGAGAAGCGTGCTGCGTTTTAGGTGGGATCTGTAACTGAGATCGGGACCGTTTCTGTCGCTGAACAGCCTGATGTGCTTCCCACAGAGGGGTTCAATGGTGTCTGGAGACAAGTCAGGAACATCCATCCCCCTGTTACTTATTGCCAGGTTTCTTGTCTTACCGTTGGCGGCCAAACAATTTTTGCTAGGGATGATTTCCATCTGCCCAGCTAAGTTGCTACGGCATTTTTAACTGGAGAAAGTATTGGGCTTTTTTTTTTTTCTTCCCCATTTTCGATCTTTGATTTAATACAGAGATCTGACTGGCCCTGCGAAAGAAAACTCAAATTAGAAAACCTTTAATTGAGGTGTTTCCTATCAATGTAAATAGACGTCTCTCGTATTACTCTTGCAGGAATAGAGGTTAACCAGCTGAGTTCAGTAATTGCTGATATTCTCCAGCAACCAAGCTGGCTTCAGTGGTGGTTTTGCCAGATTTTTATTTACGTTGCATAGATGGGGCAGGTTTTCAAATACTTTAGCCCTGTTCAAATTTAACTATAGAGTTTTATTTTTTTTGAGAAGTCATCACTGTGTCCGTATGAACAAAACTGTCTGGATTGTCCTTAAGGGCATTTCTAAGGTGTTAAGTCTTAGTTTTTATTCTGCGTGATGATGACGGTAATTGGATTGCACTGCTGGCTTTTTTTGGTTGGTTTAGTGGGATCTTTTTTCCCCTATTCATATGATTAGCCGTAATGACCGTAAATAGCCATATTTCCATCCGAATCAGTAGAGACACACTAACTAATGCAGGAGTTCTCAGGCAGCAGAAGCCGAGCTCTCCGTATGTGTTTAATAACGCGATGTCGAATGACCAGTGTTCGGTGTGGGTTAAAGCTCCTGTCCCTTTGCCTTCCTCATAGCTACACGCTGTTACCTGTGTCTGCTTGCTTTCGGCTGTGCTGGGGTCCCAGGGCACGCACAACACCTACCGCTCCTGCCCCCCAAAAGTCCCTTCATCAGATACAAATAGCACCGATCAAATCGTTCAGCCATTGAATTTTACCTTTTTTTTTTTCTTATCTGGAATAATCTCAGAACACCATCACCCTTCTTAATTGTTAACAAAAAATTATTCACAAATAATTGATCATCTATCAGTTTTTCTTCTCAATATGCAAATGCCATCTTTTTTTTTATTAGCCATTAGGTTTACAGGAGAGCGTAATACAACTTCACTCCATGATCAAAGGAACACACCGTTTAGTGCCAAGTTTCCAACGTGAATACTTGCGTTATACAATTTCTTTCCATTAATTTGTTGCTTCTATAATTGTTCCTGTCAGTAATGTGTTCGTTACTGGAAAGAGAAACTTAAAAAGAACATAAGAACAGTTACAGTGCATTCAATAAGGCATTAAAATGAGTATTCCTGGGAACCCTTTTTGTAGTATTTTCCCAGCAGGATGTTTTCGAATGGACAGCTCTACAGAAAGCTTGGGGAGAGAAGGAACCTAGGTCATTTTCCATGGAAATCCTTGTTCATTTAGCCTAGACACTGCAAGACTGGACACTGTTTGGCAAGACATAATTCAATAATAGCCTCTTCCCTGCCTGGGAATATAACTCGGTTGCTTGGTTTATCTGAGAAACCTTGTCTGAGTTTTTAAGCATGGAAATAAGCAGCTGGTTAAGAGGAGGATTTGAAGCAATTTTGTTTGAAAATGTGGCCCTTTTTCAAACAGCAAAGCTCAGCTATCTGTGCTCTTTTGGAAATCTGAGATGACCGCTTATTTGAGAGGGCTTAAATGAACATCTATTCTTGGTGGTAAGCCCTGTATTTTCATATCCATCCCTCTGATGAAAAAGAAACTTGAGACAAATTGCAAAGAAGGGCTCTTCCCCCCCCTCCCTGTTTGCAGAGGAAAGCCAGCAGGGCAAAGAGAGCTCAGACACTTTATCGGATGGACTGCATCTTAGCTGCAAGACCGTGGTATCCCTTCATGTTCCTGAGAAGGCAAAGTCCCTTCTCCTCCTCTCCTCACCATCGCCTGATGTCTGTGTGGCAGCTTCAGCAACTATTTTGTGCAATTTTAGCTTTGTTTCATGCTAAAGCAAAGACGTTAAAATGGAGAAATCGTCCCTAGTTGAGCCTCCAAGGAGCAATTAAATAGAACCTTAAAATTGGATTAGGAAGCCCTGATTTCACCTCAAATTTCCTTGGTTTAGACCCATTTGGAGTGATAGGTAGTGCAGAACTGCAGGAGTAAAACAAAGGAACCTACTTACAGCAAGTAAAATGACATCTTAAACATCTGAGAGGCCTCATTCTACTTTGGTGTCATAAATTTAAACAAACAATGTTGCTACAGATTCACGCGTTAAATCAATTCAGCAGTCAGAGACCAATACATCTTCTGTCACCTGTATAATCACACACACAAGTTACAGTTGTACACAATATTGTGCAAAGAAGGGCAATGACTTACTGTTTTATTCTATTTCATTCCTACCAAAGCTCAGACTTTGTTCTTTTTGTCATATTTTATGTTATCACCTCAGTCATCATGGAGAGATGCCACTATGTCATAGAGTCATAGAAGAGTTTAAGTTGGAAGAGACCTTTAAAGGTCATCTAGTCCAACCCCTCTCCTCTCGTTTTCTGTAGTTTGGAAAAGGGGACACGCTTTCTTCCAGAAAATTTGGACTGATCAGGCAGAAAGCTGTCCCCAGCACACAACCTGCCCCTGGACCTGAAACCAGCATGTTTCACCTGACCCAGCCTATGCCAACGCCAAAATCTGAGCAACTCATCCTTAGAGTGAGTAAAGAGAAACAGGCGCCTAAAGAACCTCAACCACTTACCCTGCAATAGCCACCACACCTTGAATACGCCTGTTCCTCTCCATCGATTCATGAGGGACCCCATGCGTCTCTCCACCGTGTGCAAGTCTTCCTTGCATATGTTGAAAGTGCAGGGAGGTGAATCCATTGACAGAGAACGGGTGTATTCATCGCATCTGCCAGTTTTACCTGCGCTCCTTCACACGTTTATTTTTCTGGCTACTAGTGGGTTAAATGGAAAACCACACACTGGTAAAGCTGCAGGTTAGTGCTCTGAGATTTGGAAGGATTTTGCTTTCTTATTGTGTTATTCTGTAGAAATAACATCATTGTTTCCTGGGAAAAAAACCCACAACAAAACAAAACATCTGTTTTACTCTTCACACCAATAACTACATTCATCAAACCCTGCTAAGGCTACTGAAGCCGGAGATCATCAAAATACGAGAACCACTGTAACGTCTGAGGGGAATTCACAACTTTGCTGTACCTGGGAAGAACATGAGTTACGGCGTATTTGGCAAGTACAGAGATGCGGGGGAATATTTCTTGCAAAAGGCAGCAAAGCGGTGTCAAAAAGAGCAGATGGATTGCATTGTGCGCTGCAGACTGGGAGACGCTCTGTTGTCTCCTGGAGTAAAGCAGTTGCTCTGAAACAGGTCTCATAGCACACGTTCTGCTGATGTAGTGGTCGCTGTGCACGAGGCCGCTGAGCTCTTTCTAGCGCTTCCAGCAGCCGAGGCTGAGCATCCTGATGGCGTCATCCTTGGAGACAGTGTGGCCGAGGACAGGGAATGACAAGGTTAAGGTGCTTGAGAGCCACGTGACTCCAAGTGCACAAGAAAGTGCTGGGTGAACAGTAGCAATGAGAGGGCAATTAGGGGACGTAGATCCGATGGAGGTCTAGAACATCCATTAAGGGTTTTTTTTTAGTGAGGGATTTTTTTTTTATTGCAACACTTGTGGAGCAGAGGGAGCGGAGGCTGTGCTGGTCAGGATTCTTTGCAAGGCAGATGCCATGCTCTGTGTGGAGTAGCAAAGCAGTGTGTATGTACTTTAGTTGAAACTTGGATGCCGTGCATTGACCCAGTGACTCTTTGCCATTGATCCCAAGGCAGATGGGCTCAGGTCCTACCCAGCGCGGTGCTGCTGGGGGCACTGGGTCATCCCTGAGCCGCTTCTCGCAAAGGTGTTTCAAAGATGTGCGTGACCTGCCAGAAAAATTTCTCCTAGTCCCCTTCCTTAGGAGTGAAATGTCGTGCCCCCAAAAATCATGTGGGAAGATTACAACCAGATTTTCACGTTGCAATGTGTTCTGTTTACAAACGGAGACCAAACTATGTGACCAAATCACAACCCCTTATTAGAGGGGAAAGACTGAGACGATGAAGTGCCGTGAGCTGTGTGGATGAGCTGGAATCGCTCTGCTGTGCCTCAGCTAATTGGCACAGGACGCAGTAACGTGGGTATCCAACCAGCCGTTTCATACATAGAAGCTTGTAATTGTGCGAGTATTTCCACTCGCTCTTAATTCGGCTGATGAAAACGCACAGATGTGAGGGTAAGAGGTTGTGTGAGATTCAGGATGTCGCCAGCTCCTCTTAAATAGCCTCCCTGGGCTGCTCAAATGGTATTTTAATAATAATAGTAGCAATATTAATTTATTGTAAATTGAAAAGGAGAGTTAAAGCAGAGGAAAGCGGTGCCAAGATCCTCCAGGAAGACACAAGAAATCGAGAGGAGCCTCTTCTTCTCAAAATTGGGAAGCCACCCTGGGGGAGGTGGGGTCTGTGCACCTCTGCCACCCACCCTGTCCTCTCCGTGCCCATTTGCACAGCCTGTGGCCGAAGCAGGGGTTGTACCAGCCACCTGCGTGGACCATGGGTGGTCAGCCGTGGGTGCCCGGAGCACCTTGCACCACCAGCATCACCCGTGAGCCTCTGCTGCAGCCGCCGCTGGCTGCCTGGCCGGGCTACCTCGCATGGGAGCTGTTTGTCAGGTGCTCCACTGAACCCCCCCAAAATGCTGTCAGGAGAAGTGCCAAGCTTGCCCTCAGGGCGACTTTCCTGGAGCAGCAGGGCTTGCTCTTCTCACACGCCAGCCCCCCTCGGACACGTTGCATGGGCATTTGAACAACTACCCAACCATAAAATAAGCATAAATGTTTTCTTAGGGAATGTGTTTGCAATCCACTCCAAGATTTCCCTAGAATAAAGACTCCATGTCCGTGGACAATAATTGTATTAGCACAGCAGGAAGTTAAAGCAAAAAAAAGGACCTAAAAAGGGACTGTGTTGGTCACACGCTGCTGGGTTTGTCCCTTTCTGGACACACTCGATCAGACTCCTTTACTGGTTTGTAGACACCCTAAATCTAACAGGGAAGGACTGAAGTACTGACATATGGTTAAGACAGTAAAAAACCCCAAACCTTTCCAAGCATTAGCTGAATTTCATCCAAAATTCCATTAAAATACATACTGAAATGATGTGGAAAAAGAAGCGGGTTTTTTTTTGGTGGCCATTTATAGTTTTTTTGGTGCCTATAGTGTCATCATGGTTCTTAGTTCAAATTCCTCGAGCTCACCCACCCCGCACAAAACACTGCGTCGACTTGGTGCCGCAACTGAGATCCATTCAGGGAACTTCAATCTCATGGACCCTCAAATCTAACGCTTCCAAATTAACACCGATTGTGGTTAGTTTCTTCATATGCACTCGCTCTAGTTGTTAGTTTCTGGCTGTGTGCAACTGCCGACAGGAGAAATGTGTTAGCAAGATTTAACTCTAACCTCACGCAAGCGAATGATGTTTCAGAGTGTTGATACTTTGACAGGGGTCTGGACACTGGTACGTGAATGGAGACAATTTGGAGAAAAGTTTCTGGCATTTTCATTCCTCAAACCCAGTCCCCTGGTGACCGGGGCTGCAATGACCAGGCTTCATCAAAAACCTGCCTCGCTTCCCCAAATCCTATTCTAGCACCTTAAAGATGTCAAGAGGACTCATTCTTTCTCTTAAGTACCTTGATGGGGAGAGTACAGAATAGTCTACTGTGGGCTGTGATGTCTTCAGAGAAAAGCAAGAGGCATCTGGGTCATGGCTGTGTCAGGGACCTCCAAGAATTGCTGCTTTGGCAAGCTGGTAGCAGTTCAGTGCACGTCGTTATTTGATTTCCAGAACGCTGGGAGGATCTGTACCATTTTCCCTGTATTTCTCCCAAATGCACTGCTTGGACAGCAGCAGGAATAGCTACGCGTGAGGCAGATGGCGTTAGATGATCATGCTGAGGCTCAAGGGTTGGACTTCTTTGCAATCAAGGTGGGCTACGAACGTACGTTGCAGTCAGTCGCGGCTCCACACCTGAAAGGCGAGATGTTGCTGCATCTGCATCCGATTTGCGTGTGCCCCGAAAAGGAAATTGTGTTGCAGAAAGGTTTTGCGCTCAGGCCGTGTTTTTATTTCAAGCCGGTGAGATTTTGCTGGAGGTCCTCTACCCAGCCCTGAATGTTGTGGGGTTTCCATATTTTGACAACGCTAGTTAAGGCAACACTGAAAAATTGGTTAGTATTATTTTATTCATTCTAAAATGGTACATTTACGTGGGAAACAATACCCCATGAATCTCCTCGTATTGAACAGTTATTCGAAATTTACTGGAGTTTTGTCTGAACAGAAAATTTGCTAAAATATTCTTCTGAGATGAGAAATTAGTCAGGCAACTTTCAGATAGTTTCACCTGCAAGCCAGGGAGAAAATGGACTAACTTTCATATATTTCATTTGCTGTTTTTAAACAGATTTTTTTCCCCTGTTTAATTTGGAGATGGCTTCCCCTCTCCCTCCCCCCTGAAAAAACAACTCCAACTCTTTTCTAAAGGCTAAGAAAATAACAATCCAAATGTGAAAATGAAGCGGAATCATTCATTTATAGTCAGACAAAGTAGATTAGTCAATCTGAAACTAACTTTTTTCTCATTTTTCTGGTTTGGCAGCCAAATTAAAAAAAAAAAAAAAAATTCTTTGCACAGCTCTAAATAATGTGTTTCAAAAATAGTCCAAAGGGATACATTCACACAGAAACAGATTCTCTTTCATTTTTCAAATCATCCAATAGAGCGGGGAAAAAAGGGACCAGAAGCTCCTCCAAGTTTCCTTCTGCTGCTCCTCTTAAAACAGGGAAAACACATTTCTGACCACATTACATGTTTTAGTTGGACACCACTAAATACAAGGCTTCTGCTGAAATGCAGAACGCCACCCGGCCGAAGTTCAAAGTCAGGCGACCAGCCATGATTATTTGTAAAATAAAATGAATCGGAAAGCGGTCACACGCGC